>OZ038422.1:77411842-78661842 GCA_964036155.1 Diploscapter coronatus
CGTGAAGCAGTCCGGTCGGATCGTGCGGGACATTTTGAAGAGCTACAGATGAGGCGTGCGGGACGCTCGAAAATGGGGGCGTCGGAGCGCGGTTCACTCTGGAAGGAGGTTCGTACAGCGATGTGCAGGGATTGCTGTAGTACGTCTGAGACGGAGAATCCTGAGGTGAAAAAGTAGGCGAGAAAGTAGGTGAGAACGCTCCTGAAATATGCAAGCGATAGTTGTGACGCCTTTAAAAATGGTGTATCGAGCTCTCCTTTTATACGTGGGATAAAATAAGTCGTGCTCCAATCCTAAAATCCTTGCTTCGGCCAAAAGTGCGAGTATTGTCTTTTTCTCCTTCAGAAAGGCGAAAGCGCTCATTTTGTATTGGAGCAGAGATTTTGGGATTGGAGTGCGACTCGTGTTATCGCATGTATAAAAGGAGAGCTCGATAATAAAGATGACGTCACTATGTGAATCTATTTGTATTGCAACATTAATTTTCGAACTTTATATTGTGCAGCTTATCTTCATTCACTAAACTTGAACATTTTGGAGCGTGCATTCTCATCAAATTATATGGATTCACTCAGGATAAAGATGCGGTTTCTACAAAAGTTCCAAGCCAAGCTCTTTAACCATTCGACTAACCTGCCCTCGAATAGACGTCCGGCTGATTGATGGTAACTCTGAGTCGCTTGGCGACGGACGCGTCGTCTTCGAGCTGAAAATTCGACAAAATATCCAAATGAGTTATCGTTTTGTAATGATTGAAATTCTACAATGGAAAAATTCAAAATAGCAAGTTCTTCGTTTTTAGAATACCACGTCATGACGGAAAACGATTAGAACTCAAGTTTCAAGATTTCTAGTTATAGTTTTCAGTAATAAAAGATCACCTATAAGAAGAAAGATAAGGAAAGTCTAATTTTCGAGACTTGAAATGCATCCTCTTTTTAAAAAAATACTAAATTGCCAGTTGAGTACTACAGTTCTACAAAGATGTAGACGAAGTATATGTACTGTGTAGAGACTTAGAAAACAGACCAAAATGCGAGCGAAAACGTTGGTTAACTGATAGAGTGAGAGTATTTATAGAGACCGAGGATGAGATATGCAATTAGGCAAGGTGAGATTGTTGTCTTTAAATCATGCCCCAACTTTGCCGACCTTATCGGGACTGTATTTCCTCTTGTGTTGGTTGCTGTGTCCGGGATAGTCGATGGTGTCTGACTCGTCAAGCGACTCGTACAACTGACTCATCGACATTTCCAACCGTCGACTCTCTCGCAGAGACAGGGCAGGTCTCGCTTTCACAGACTTGTCCATCACCAAATGCTAAAAATAGTGCCCGATTTTATTTTTTGCCTTTTTTTCTTTAACATTAGGTTTTTAGATTTCTATTTTTACCTATCATTTTTTACTTTTATCACAAATCTTAGAAAAAAGTTTTTTCTCATTCTTAATATTCTTTTTAATTTTTAAAAAATGTCTACCTGATATTTGATCCCGTTATGCCTCTCGATGTAAACCTTCTGGAAGAACTTCTTGAAATATTCCTCCTGAAATTAAAAATAAGCAATTAAAGTCATTAAAAGACAAAAAAAACCAACGCAATTGTGCAGGTGGCTGTGTTTGACGGTAACGTTGTCGCAGAGCCTGGTGTCGAATCTGTGCTGCAGGGCCAGACACGCACGCCCGATCCGAATCACGTCACGCATCAACGGAAGCAGCTCGCTGGAATTGTACCTTTTTATTCAATTTTATTTATTTTTTATTTTGAATTTTATCCAAAAGAATGCTCAAATTCGGCTCAGCTGAAAATTTTTTGAGAACATTTTCTGTTCAACAGAATTTCTCTGTAGAAATGTTATTAAAAGCCCTAGGTTTGTCATTGTTCTTTATTTAATTTTCCAAACCCACTTGATATCTTCCGAATCGATGACCTTCGTTCGGATTTCCATCTGAAATTTGCGAGGTTTCTGACACACATTCGAAAATTAGTTTTCAGAAACTTTTAAAGTTTCCGAAATTTTCAACCTGCAATCTTTCCACCCAGTTTCCATGCCTCTTGCCACCAATGCTAGTGGTCGTGTCCATGGTCTGCAGGAAATTCGCCGCCGCCCCCCAGAGGCGGTCATGGGTAAATTTCCTGAAAGCAACCAAGCATTATTTTTATGCCAAGATCACTAATACTCTCATTTTACTAACGAAAAGTCCTAATCTGAATTTTTGGTACCCCTCACTTACAAGTCCATAAGATAAAGAAAAAATGCTTTATCAGTTTACTTTTAGCCTAGCCAATAATTTTATAACATACCCACATATTCTCATTAAGATAGAAAACCATTTCCATTTTTTGAATGTTCGACTTCGCTCCCTTTTCTAAGCCACGCCCACTCACGTAGTCATTCCGAGAATTTTCCTGCTGATATCGGGCTCTGGCTTCACATCGACGCTGAACATTTTAGCCAGATGGCCGATCAGCAGCTGCGTCATCACTCGCGTCCCCACACGATCCCAGTGAACTCCGTCCGGTCTGAAAAATGCCTTAACCTTTAAAAATCTACAGTAATAAATAATTTTTTATAAAATAAAAGATTCAATAAAAATTTTAGTAATTCTAAAAAAACAGTAAGTTTTTTCCTATAAGATAAAGAATTCTTTGAAAAACTACACTAATTTTTATGAAAAATGAAATGACTCTTTGAAAGCTACGGTAATCTGTCGAACAATTGAAGGGCCATTTGAAAATTATAGCAATTTTTCCATAAAAATAAACAACTCTTTATTTTTTAAGAAAAAGTACAATAACCCAGACTCACTTTCTGAAGACTTGGAATGCATGATTTCGCAAGTAGAAGCCCAGATCCAGAACGTCGTAACCTGCATTTCTTACAACTTGCGCGGCACGAAACTGGCCTTCCATCACCAAGCAGCTGAAAGATAGTTAGGGTACATAAAGGAGATAATTAAGTTAATTAACTGAGGTAATTATGCTAGTTAAGTGAGTTGATTACCTGTAGTATTTCTTGTCGCCCTGGACGTCCGCTTTGACGAGGAAGCCGCGATCTTTCTGCGGAATCTGGGGCCACGGAAAATTGATCCAGAGGAACTGAAGATAAAATGATCACTTTCTCAAATTTAAAAAAATTTATTTTCATAATTTTCGATTTTTTCCTCAAGCTTCGTTATCTCTTTTCTAGAAACCTACCTTAGTGATGGGTCTGAGCAGTCTGAGCCTCCTGAGGAACATGGAGAGTCTGTCGATGTACTCCTCGTGAATCGACTTCTCGATCGTCATCTCGTTGAGTGTCGCGAAGTGGTAGTCTTTGTACCTGAAATTATTTATTCACTTGAATTTTAAAATTTGTCCTCTTAAAATTAAGGCTGTAAAGGTCCGACTCGAAATTCTTTGGCTGGTAGGGAGCCAAGATTCGAAACATTTAAAATATCAGGGCCCGCCCGGTCAAGGAATTTTCGGCCCAATTTTCAGCTTTGCTTATATATTTCTTTAACTAGAATACTATTTTTAATCTTTATATTTTATTTTTCGAGTCAACTTAATTTATACCTTGTCAGATCCCAGAGCGCGCTGTTCATGATGATCACGTCCGGATAGTCGCCGTTTTCGGGACTTTTCAGCAGGAAGTCCATCATCTTCGAGGTTAGATCCGTGCGGATGCATCTGAAAAGTCATTTTATTTTTTACTAGCTTTTTTGCAACCTCGTAGTGAAAATGAACTGAATGAGGCAGTCCTCGACGCAGTACTCCCTGGCCTGATTGAACAGACGATCTGAACTCAGCATCAGCACGTCAATCTGAACGGATTACTGTATTTTTCGAGGATTATTTTTTATAATGATTTCTAATTGTTTTTTTTCTAAAGATTATTGTCGCCTTATGCATTGTCGTTATTTTTCATTCAAGATAAAGAAAATTTCTGATATTTTCTAACCTGCCTGTCCCCCATATGACTGTCCTCAACTTTTTCCCCGAGCGTCTTTTCCTGAAATGCTCATTGCCTAATACATTCAGAAAAAGATCTAAAATTTGACATCTTTTAGAAAAGAAATAAATAATCAGATTTTTATTTTTTCACTTCAAAATCTCTAAAAATTGTCTAAATTGTTTACCGGCGTGAAAAAGTCAGTGTTGTGGATGGTGAGGAGATCTTTGTACAGTCCCCGCATGATCGAATCTCCGATCATCAGCACGTGGACGTTGTGCAGCAGCGTCTGCACAAATTCCGAATCGAACAGGAACAGGTTTCTGTAAACTATCATAATTTTCAAATTATTTTAGTTTTTTTTCTGAATAAATCTAATTTCACTTTTAATACATTTAGAAATTTCAGAAAGTCTTAGAGGAAATGCGTTGATGAAGAATAAAAACATTTATGAAATGATCAAATTAACTGATATTCGGAACAAGGTATATTTTTAGAAAGCCAAAATTGAATTGAACAAAATTTTCCATAGGTAATTTCAAAAATTTAACATTGGCTCACTTCAACCCCTCCGTCGTCTTGTCGTCCATGGCATTGATGACATGTCTGAAATTTTAAATAATAAAATAAAACTACCTCCACCTCTATCTTCATATATAATTTCAGCACTAAATAATGCTCAGAATAATAGCCTTCATTTTGAAATGGGCCTAAAGAAGTTCGATAGTTTCTTCGAAAAATAGCTAGCGTTTTCTAAATATTTTTAGATCAGAGGAGAAAGATAGTCAGAGACCCACGTGCTATCTACCTTCCCCTATATTTTTTCATCTAACGAAAGTGCTCCCCAGGTTTGATTATTTTCTTATCAATTTACGGGGCTTCGAGGATGGCCTTGTCGCACTCGACCATCACGTCGTCCGCGCCCCGCGTCGGATTGTTCCATTTGTCCAGGTAGTTGCACACGTTTTTGAACTGCAAATTGGCGTATAATAAATGATGGAAGGTCATAGGTCAGACCTAGAGGGATGATAATTCAGGCTTAGCTAAGACTTAAGTCAGACTTAGGAAAGATTAAGCCAGGCCTAAGTAAAATTTATGTCAGAGTGACTGAGAATTATCGCAGTATTTTGATGAATAACTAAGGCCTAGGATCTGACTTTAGTTAGAGATAAGAATTCCAGTTTAATATTTCTTACCTGGAAATTGGTCCTGCCCGTGTCCAGAACCACCTGCTGCTTCGTGACCGCATTTATGCGGCTCACCTGAAATAATGTGGTAAAGGATAGGATAGAGCTCAGAAAATAGGGCGTATGCCACTGCGCACCAAAATTTTTGGTGTGCAATGACCGTTCCCCAGAAAAACATATGGCGCTCAATACCTAAGAAATTTCTTTTCTGATAAAATAAGCTATTTTTTATAAGAAAAGATAAACTCTTACAATTTCCAGGGTGTTAACATTTTGTGCACTTGGTGCATTTGGTACATTCGGTGCATTCTGCGCGACCTGTTCGGGACTGAGCATGGACTGATTTCTCTCCTCGTCGTTCTCGAACGGCGATCCGAAGGGACACACCGTCATTTTACTGAAACTTGGTCAAAATAAAAAAAAAAACGATTTTTTTACAAAACAAGATTTCGGCTATTTTCAGATTAGAAATAGTACGAGGATCTAGAAAATTGCTGATTTGATCGAATAAAGATATCGATTTTTCAGAAATAAATCAAAACATTGAATATGTGCGAATACGCACTTTTTATGTTTTGATCTGCATCTTTTTACCACGCTGTACCATCTGTGCAGCATGGTTTTCTTTTCTCCTTCACATTCTATCTCTCGCTTTTGGAGAGAGGAGAAAACTCAGCCCCTTGGCTGGCTTGGGGTTTGTTTTGCTCTTGATAATTCCTGAATAAATCCTTGGTATCTTACCAAAAACTCGTTTATGGGACTTCACAGTCCTTGGAATCTTTCCAGAACCGCAAATAACTGGCTGGGTTTAGATTTTATCAGATTGCTTGTCTTTTCTAACCACAGCCGCACAGAACAAGTTCTATTGATTGTCTGTGACTTTTTTTTATTAAAAATAAGACGAAATCGATTTTTCGAAATAAGGCAAATTTCAAAGATTTAAAAAAAAAAAATTGGAAAAGACGCTAATTTCAACTAGAACTACGCGAAGCTGAAAATCAAAGAAAAACCGAGATCAAAATCTAAATAGAAATTACATGCAGTGCTGATTTTAATGATATCTAAAAACTTGATCCAAATTTGAAAAAAATTAATCTCGCCAAAATAAATATCTGAAATTATTCACGATTTTGCGCGTAAAATCACTTCAATTTCAAGAAAGCTCCCAATTTACATCACCTTTATTTACTTGTGAAGAGCGGTGATAACACAACAAGAACAATGAAATACAAAATACAATTAAAAATAAATAAACACAAGAAAATCAATAAAACAGAGTAGTATAGGATAACAACGGATCAAAAATGATGTAAAGTTGATGGGTGAAAGGTTAACGATACAAACCTAATCCCAAATTCCTCTCGAAAATAAGTGGTACAAAATCGGGAGATGGCAACAAAACACAAAGAAGAAATGGGCATTTTGGTAAATGTTGCCAGAAATGATCAATCTTATAGTCACTATTTACCAAAAATGGTTTAAGTATGATAATAGAAGAGACAGGATAAAACCAATCGATTAGCGATTTTCAATTATTATAAGGTGCATCAGGATAAAACATTTGATAAACAGGGAGTTTTAGGAATAAATAATAAAATTGGGTCTGCGAGCACATTGCTACCAAAGTAGAGAAATAGTATAGGAAAAAGATAGCGTCGGGCAATAAGATACTTGTAATCATAAAATGGGGACAAAAGTAAATTAAGTGGAGAATTTGGGGTAATTTTGGGATCAAATTCACATGTAGGGGCGACGCATCGCCATCATCGCGAACAGTTCCTGCATCTTGGTGAGATTTTCGTCGCTGAAAAATCAGTCATTTTATTTTTTCAAATAAAAATTTGATGTTTCAAATCGATCCACAATTGCCATTTTTCCAAACCCACCTCTTGTTATGTTGGTCGCAGGCAGTGATGTTGGTGAGCATGAGCGGGTTGAGGTTTCTGGTCGGATCGATCAGACAGGTGAAGTCGAGCTAAGCTTTGATTATTTTTAAAAATTTCATTGAGCCCTTCATTTCACCCTTTTTTCCGAAGGCTATGAACTTTTCCAGATTTTAAAATTTGATTTTTTTCAATTTTATCATGTTTACAATCCTCAAGTTTCTCATCATTTATCGCTTTTTTGCAAACTTATTAACGTTTCAAAATTTTGTTATTCTTTACCTGCTCCTGAGGTTTCTGATATCCGCCGATCTTCCTGAGCAGTACCTTGGTGGCGGTCGAGGGGCGGTACGTGCCGTTGATGATCGACAGCTCCACCAGCTGCTTTCTCTTCAGCTCATCACGGCCCTCGGGCTGCAAGTTCGGCAATCAAATAATCTGGCTTTATATATTGTTCGGATTTATAGTTAATTCTAACTGTATTTTGCTTCACTCAAAAATAGATAAATCCTGATTTGGTATATCCAGAATCATTTTCAAAATCTCTAGAAAACTCGTCAAAGTCAGGGATGTTGGAGGTGCAGTAGAGTGGCGCACCGCACCGCAAACATCCCTGGTCAAAATTTGAACTTTCCTTATAGCTTAAGGTTCCATATAACCTCTTCTCAATAGATTTGCAAATAAATAGCCGCATCTGCGATTGCCAATTTTCGAAAGTTGAAAGCCTGTTTCTCAAATTGGGTATATTAAATTCCCTGTCAACTAACCGGGGGATTGAGCAATTGCTTGATGCGCGTGATCGCGTTGTCCATCTTCAGCTTCGCGGGCTCGGGGAAGTCTTCTACCTGAAAATTGAAGCTTGCTTTTTCGACTTTTCTCTATTCTCCGATCTTTCTTTGTCATCCTTCATTCTCTTTATAATTTCCCCCATCTTTCTCCCTAACCTGGATTTGCACGTGTAGAGGCATGTCCGGATCGGTGCGCGAGCCCTGGTACATGCGCGACGAGCCGCGACCGCGGACCACTGCAAAATTTGAATTTATTTTTTCGTATAAATTACCGTAATATCGAATGAATTATGCCAATTTTTGGACACCATAATCATTTTGATCGTCCTTTTACAAAAAGAGAAAAGTGCGTTTTTTTTCTAGATTTTTCATGTTTTTCCAACTCACTGATCTTGCAGCCGGTCTCATCCTCGAGCTGTTTCGCCGTCATGCCACGCGGTCCCAGAATGCGACCCACAAAGTTGTACTGCAATTTATAAAGCTAAAGTAATCTGTAAATTGCCGTAATCCCCCATCAAACTACAGTAATACTCCAAGATAATTTTACTGAAATTATCGTAATCCTTCGAGTAATTTCAAGTCACAGTAACCTCCTAAGCGTTTCTCCAACCTTGGGGAACTTGTCGACAGGCACGTGGATGATCTCTGAGAGGGTGACCTTCTGACCGCTGCCAGAGTGCTGCGAATGCGGTGGCAGGTGGCTGCTGTTCGAGACACGACGCGGACAGAAGTTGGTGGTAGACGCAGAGTGACGCGACTTCGAAGGCGAGTCTGAATTTTTTGTTCAATTTTCCAATCTTTATTTCAAGTTTTCTGTGCAAAAAACGTATCAAAATCTTTTAGAGTATTTACTATTTTTTAAGATCTTCTGTAATCTATTTTCCTTGAACAAACCGATTTTTGCATCCCTGCCTTCTCCCAAATTGGTGGGGCTGGTGCTGAGCAGTCCGTCGCCGGAGGCCAGATCAAAGATGGCAGGCATCTGAACGGGGATCGGCCCGATGAAGGACGGGGTGACGGTGCGTGCGTAAGCCGGGGGCACAGGAATCGAGGTCGAGACGGCTCCAGACGTGGAACCGTCGCGGAACGCCTTGCCGTTTACGAAGTCGCCGCTGTTCGAGATGAATCCTGAAAATAGATATTACCGATTTTTGGAATTTCCAATTGTCGTCCCTAGCTCACCTTCACCCGCTGCGAATCTCGCCGTGTTGTTTTTGTACCCACCACCACTCATCTTATCGTTGATTTCTGACAACGCGAAGCGAAGAAAACTGAAAAAGTAGACTTTTAAACTGGAGAAAGCCAGGAAAATCGCCCACGCAGACGCACGAAAGTCATAAATGAACGAAAATGCGAGATTTTGGGATTTTACTTAAATCGCGTCTAACCTTCAAGCGTAAAAACCATGCAGAAAACCCATCTTTCGTTGCTTTTACAGAAAACGACTTTATCTCGTATCCCGTGTAAAATATTGAAGTCTGAAGTCGAAAAAATCACGAGAAATCACGAATTTTTGCACGAAAATGGGAAAAATAAATTATCTGACGAGTAATAAAACGGGAGGAAAGCGGATAAAAATCAAATTTTTGAAGGGAAGTTCTTCAAACTTGCGAATTTTCTTGAAATTTGAAAAACTTCACCATCAAAAATAACACAGCTGCAAAATTCTTTCATAGAACTCAGAAAAACGATAAATTCCATCGATTGTTCAAAAATCTTCTCGAAACTAAAGAAAATCGACGAAATATGGATAAATTATTATCAAACTTCTAAAAAGTCGACTCGTAGAATCCCCAAATCGACCCATAGAAAAATAGCTTATCTTTTCGAGAGAGAGACAAAGAAGATATCTTTTCCCCTCAATATGACGCACTATTTTTTGTGGGTCGATCTTTGAATTTTTGCGGGTCAAGTTTTGAGAAGTTCTATTACTACCGTAATCTTTCAGAAATAAAGAATTACAGCATATCATTTCACGTAATGAGACCCACAAAAAACGATAATTTGAGAGGAAAATCGAATAGTTGTTCTAGAAAATTCCAAAAGAGCTAGGGAAAAATGTTGGCGAAATGGCTGAGGAGTATTTTTAGAGAAAATAAAAAATATTTCGAATGCCTACTTGGGAAAAAGATAAAAAATTTCTCTAGATTAGTAGTACTTGGAGCGACTATTTGGTGAATTTTGCATGGAGTAATAATGGGGCCTTGCACCAAAATTCTTAGATCTTTTCAAAAACTAATTCTAGAAATTTGATCCTTGTACTCAAAATGAGTTACAAAAATGTGCCAGGCCCTTAAAAATACAAATTTGAGTGCTAAGAATTCTGGACCAGCTATAAATTTCTTCAGGTTGAAAATTATCCGACGACGACTTTGCCGGTGTCCTCCTTGCCGGTCATGCGCGGCTTGCCCACCGTGAACGGAATGTAGCGGTACTTGATCATGTGCTGAAAATTTTTTTTTAATTATTCGAATATTTTTTGGAAATTTAAATTTTCACATGTATTTAGAAGAAGAAAGAAGGGTTCACTGTAGTTACCACTCTCTTTTCTGAGAAATAGTATGGAGAAGAGAAAAAGGGTCATAGCTACAAGGGGCCAGAAAGAAGTGAAATGTTCCATTTCTAAGAGTTTTCATTTTACAGCGGTTCAAATTGAAAATTCTACTCAGAAAATCGATAAAATGTTTTTTTTTCGAGCGACATTATCTCAAAGTATGCCCTAAATGATACATCATAATCTCATAATTGGATTTTTCAGCTTTGCAAAAAATTAATTTAATTATTTCCAACGTAATTTACTCAAAGAGCGTTTTAAATAACCTACCATAATCTGCCTCTTCATAGTCAAGAAGAAGAGAATGCAGAAGTACATGACGAGGATGGGCCAGAAGACGGGTACGTTGAAGAACTCGAAGAATGTGCAGGTCGTCGCGATCAGCGTCGATTTTATGAATGAGTGCCTTTAATTAAAAAAAATTTTTTTATGAGAGATTGGAAATATAGAAAATTTGAACTTTTTAAGGTTTAGCATTTTTAAAAATAGTTTTTAGTTTTACCAAAATTTGAACTCGGGCAGTCTCCTCATGAAGGGACGGAATTCGTCGGAGCTGGATTGCGGCAGAACGGGGCCGTCGTCGTCGTCCTAAAAATAGAAAAAAATAAAATTTCTTAGAAGAAACTCATAAATTTAAAAAAAAAAAAAAAAAAAAAAAAGTTAAAAAATAAAAAAAAAATGTATGAACTTTCTCTAGGGGACTTGAATAAAATAAGATAAAAATGAAAGCTTCTGAGAACAGTTAATACTTTTAGAAGAAAGAATAATTTTGGTAAAGAAGAAAAACTGAATTATCCAGAACATTAAAAATAAAGATAAAATAATAATTACAACACACTTCTTGGAAAAGTTGATAAATTGTAATACAAATTATTGATAAAGGAGAAAAACAAATTTTTAAAAAGTTAAAGAAATCATACATCGTAGTTGAGCGCAGGATCGATGGACGGCGTGAGGAAAAGGAGCAGCAAATTGAGCCAGTAAATGCCGACTGCGTACGCCACGATGTAGAAGCCCTGGAAGAATGAATTTTAAAATATTCTAGGCAAATTTTGAAGTACGAAATGACGAGAGGACGAGGCCTATAGTTAGATATAGAAGAGGGTGAGAAAAGAAGACGAAATAGTTTGGGAAAAGATAGGTCACTTCATCATATCATTTCTAAGTTGCCCATTGTCTAAACAATTGCAAAATTCACGATGAACATTTAATATAAATGCAAATTAAAGTTTGTGAGTTCTATTTGTGAAGACTTCTTGAGTATCTTCCTAAGAAATTCTTAATTTTTTTTTATTTAAAAAAAGTACCTGAATATAGAGAATCCTGAAGACGAAGATGAAAAGCGACGCCACAGCGATGGACCATCGCACCGCGGTGTACGGCGTCAAACGGTCCAGATAGTATTGGTATTTCTTCAATTCATTATTTTGAAAACTTGCAAAAATAAACAAAAAAAACTATAAGTTTCAAAATACAAAAATCTTGAGAAATTTCATAACTTTTTTTTAGAAAATTGTATGAATTGTATTTTTTCTCTTGAAAAGTTTGAAATTTTGTATAAATTTGTAAAATACCTGTTCGATAGAAGAGAAAAACCTCGACACGACACCGGGTCGGTCCCTCAACTCAGACGTGCTACTCGAGTCCATTTTCCTGGTTGATTTACTCCCAAAGTTGCCGGAATTTGTTCCCGAACGCTCCTCAAGTTGATTCTGACTAGTTCCTGAAACAATCAATCAATCAAAAATCGTTAAATCAATAAAAACGGCGAAAATCGCAAAATTCAATTTCAATGCTAAGCAATTAGAGCCAAAAGGCCAACTAAAACTGCAATAGCCGCACGGAAAAGGGGGAGGTACTTTGCTTTTGATGAATGTAATAGTGAGGTTTACTGTAGGAAACGTGATAAAATATTAAAATAAAAGATTTTTGTACCAAACGAAAGCCCCTGATGAGTAGATTACGAATAACATTTCCTATTTGATTTTCGACCTACAGTTTAATCTGAGAATTAGCATAACATTCTATAAAAAGACCAAATTCGCAAGTTTACGATTTTTCAGAATTTTTTTCCCCCAAAAAATGCCCAGTTCCTGGCAATTATCGTTCACGTTTTACGTTTTACTAAGCATACGGTTCGCGCGAAATTTTATGAAGTGCACCTTTTTCCTCTCGTGAAGTCGAGCTTTTCTTGCCTCAGACCAATTATTTTATACGCTTTCTCGAGTGTCGAATCCTATAGTGACCGTAGAAATAGCGTGAAGAAGAGAAACAAGCGACCTTTATTACAAATTTTGACATGATTCATTTACATTCATTGAAACCATCACATTCTCGAATTTTTTTGTTTTTATTCCTTCCTTTTTTGCTCTCATAGAGTTGAATGCTATTTCTTGATCCAATGACTTTCACCCCATGAATTCAAATAGGTCACCTTGGAATCTTGGAAGAAGTTAAAGAGTATGAAGACGAGAGAGAAGAGATAGAAGCAGAAAAAGTAAAAGGTATCTCTCTCTTTCTCTTTCTCACTCTCTCACTCCCTTTCTTACCCAATCTTCTCACTTTGTCAGAGACTAACCTTGCCGACTTTATTGCACAACCTAATCCATTTTACTATCTGCCGATCGGTAATATTTGCATATCGTAAAACCGCGCCGCGCCTTTGCATTTTTTGCAATAAAATCACCCCGCCTACTTCTAGTAGAGTCGTGAAAATCTGCCTTCTAATTATATTTTTATTTCTTAATTTCTTAGTGATTATTTATCTTAAAGTCCTAACGCTATTTTTAGAAAAACGCGCTAATCTTTTTTCCTAAATAGGAGAGATTCTGGATGTATTTTTCTTCTATCTCCTATCAGGCTTTATCTCGAATATTTTTTCTTTTTCTCTCTTCGCTTTATACACTATTTTGGCCTGTCCTGTTCAATCTATTAATTTGCGCCCCTGTCAGTTTTTCATGTGCTTCTTTTCCTAATGGTTGGCTTAATTCTGTTTCTTTTTTGCCTCTTCAACTTTTGTATTCTCTCACTTTTCTCTGCTACTTTTCTTCATCTCGTTTTCGTGTGATCTTATTCGCAGGCGATTTTTTCCTATATTCTATCCGGGCATTAGTCTCTGGGATAAAAGTTGCATGATTAGAAAAGCGAGTTTGAGAACTTTTAGAGATCAATATTTCTGAGACTTTTTTTTCTTTTTTAAATCTTATTCTGGCGAAGATCAAGCTTATTTTATATTTGCTCATAATTTTTGACACTTATTTTTGCAAAGATCAGCTCATTCTTGGTTAAACTGGTCTTTTTTATATGATTTCAGGATCAACATTTCTTATTTTTCATGAAGATCTTGCTTTTTTATCATCTTCAAATCAACAACACGATGAGTAGCAACTTTCATTTACTCTAAATTTAATTGACACATTTTTCAACTTTATCGTTAAATCTAACGAAGTTAAATATTCCGCAACATAATTGGATACATTTTGCGATGTCGGAGAATTACCCTCAAACCCGATCGTTTAGTTTAAGTTCTCATTACCCTTCCTCTCTTTTAAGTTCATATGCAAAAACCCAGGGCATTTCGTGAAATATATTACGCCTGAACAAGCATTTGAAATGCGCTGTTTCGATACGGTCTGATTTTTTCCCTAAAACATTGGCAGTTCTCTAACTTAGAAAAAGCCCTCCGCACTACTTCTTCACAAAAGAATATTTGCCTACTATATATAAGTTTAAGTTGTCATGGTTCGGTTTCGGTCCCTTTATGGTTTTTAGAACCTTCAGAGAATTAAGAGTATTAAGGGTGTGCACCCTTGGTTTGAACCTAAGGAATACCATTCTTTGTCTATTAAGTCGCAAGAAAATAAATGACTACAAATTTTTAAATTTAATCACTTTTAATACCGTCTACTCTCCATTTTTGCATTCAATGATTAAAGTTCAATTTGTTACCGCATTTTTGTCATGTTAAAGTTTTACATTTAGACTATGCTAATGTTATTCATTTCCCATCAACAATAGCATTATTTTCGGCTCTAATTAAATTTTTTTTGTTCTCGTCTTTTACACTAAACCGCAAATTTTTCTGTAAGGTACTCTTACCGGTCATTTTGGGTCGAATGAAGTACAGACCTTAATAATAAGATTGGAAAAATTATTAAGAAGGGTGTTTCCTTTATTTCCAAATTATAGTGCCATGTAGGCCGTTAGGTTTCTAGATTGCCCTTCCTAAATTAAAAACCATCTTCATTGTTTGTTGTTCTGTTACTCAGTCATATCAAACCAGATACTTCTTGTCGCCTTTCCATTTATGGGTTTTGCTTATAGTAAAGCGAAGAAATTGACATGCTAATTCTCACACATAATAAAAAGCTGTTTTCTTGGGGTCGAATTAGAATATTCGGCGTAACCAATGTAACGCTTTAGATAAGCCCTGAGGTGTAATCAAAAAATCGCTTTACCATATAGAAAAACTACTCTATTGTCTTTGCTTGGGGCATTATTTTATCGTTTATATTAACTGTTAAGTTCTACTATAGCTATGTTAGTCTCAGTTTTCTGAACCCTTAATTATATTTTAAAATTGTCATAAATCTGAGATCTCCAATTTTCTAGAACTTGGAATTTATTTAATCAGGTCAGTAGATTTTCACCCAAGCGCGTTGTAATAAAGTTAAAGTAAGTTGGATATTTACCTAAGTTCTCTGGGACTTAAGTCTAATTTCTCCGGAAAGTGGCCTAAGTCCAAAAGTGGCGTAACGTCTGAGGAGAGATTTTAAGTAGAAGTTAGGCGAAAATTAATTAGGATCCTGTATATCTTATCTGGGGCTTAAATTTTATGTTCAAAAATTCGTTAAGATTTAGACATTAATTTTAAACATGAATTTAAGACAAGTTTTCTTAGCTTTCTTTCATTTATAAATTTAAAATCTGACTATTAAACTCAGCTATTTCCGTGTTAAGTTGAAGATCAGCTTTTTCATCAGTCTAAATTTATCGTGAACTTGTCAAATTATCACCGCGCATTTTGATCGTATTTCACGCCAGATATATTCTTCACATACCTCCCTTTCCTCTAATTTTTTGCATCATTCTTTCTTTGCTCTTTCCTTAAATCGCATACTATTTCCCTCCCTTCCTTATTTCTGTGATAGCTATTTGACCCACATTTCCGACAACAGCAAATCGTTCATTCCTTTGATTTTCACCAGGAGAATGTCTCTTTTCTTTCATCAACCATTTCTTCGAGAGAATATTTTCCGCCTTTTTCGGAAATTCGATTTTCGGATAGACCAGACGATTTCCAAGTTTTAATTTTCTATCCCTCATTATTAGGCTCGATTTATCGAGTTTTTTGATTCGTTAAGTAAAGGAAAGTTTTTGAACTTTAAAAAATCGGCGCGATTTTCTGGCCTTTAATGGATAGGATCGTCCAGATGGTTGCTGCCAGTTCGAAAATCTTTCTCCCCCTTTTTCTTCTTTCCTCTGCGTCTCTAGACTTTCTATGCTTAAAGATAGCAGAGTATCTAGAGACGCAGAATCAAGCGGGGAAGAATGACAGTTGAATGGCATTCTGCTTTACAAGGAAACGACAATCGTTTCTCTTTGACTTATGCAAACTTTCCTCGAATCTGTACAGTGGGAAAAGTCCCTCGTTCCATATTATAGCATATAGCTCAAAAATCGGTTGGTATATTTGAATTTTGAATTTTAAGCCAACGATTAAGCATAGGCATTAATCCGGCTGGTACGAAATAATTTGGTTTGACATTTTCTTAGGGGAATTTGAATTTCCTGACCTTCAAATTTCCTAACTCTTACGAAAGGATTTCGTTCTCCCGATCACTTTCAAAAGCCACTTGCCAAATTTCATCATTTGACCATCCCCTCATATATGAAATGTACATCAGGCGGGTTTCATCTCTCTCTCTCTCTCTCCTTTTTCTTCCTTTGCCTAAGATCTTGGCACTTAGCGTTTTTGCATGCAAATTTCTTCAGAATTCCTCTTTTCTAAAGCAACTTGCTGCTGCCAAACCTGACCAGAATACTTACCAAAAATTCGCCGCTAAAATTCCAGCTTTTTCACCCTTTCGGAAATTTAAGTTCGTTAATTTTCGACTATTTTTTGCTAGAAATTCTCGAGAATTTTTAGTTTGTTCCTCTTCTGCGTCTCTCTATCTTTCTACGGTTAGAGTCAAATGGCTATTCTTGAAAGTTATAGAATCAACGCTCGGACTAGTTTGGAGTAACCCCTCGCGTTTTTTACCGTACTATTTCTCTAGATCAAGCTTTTCCTCCATCTTTCTCTCTTCAAATTTCATACCATTTCTTTCTTTGTTTCTCTGTGCCCTCTAATAGATCCATTATATTTCATTATTCTTGTTCATCAACCACTTTTGCATCTTTGTATGCAAAAAGTCAATCATGCTTGACTCTGCGTTAATTGTCTCACACCATCTAAACGAGAAATCCAAGCAGAAGTCTCCTCCTCTGTATGTCTAACCCTCTCCATGTATTAGCATACAAATTCTGCCATATTGGACTCTAGTTTTCTCTGCACGTCTAATTCCTTTCCATGCTTAAGGATAGCGACTCTAGCCGTCAAAACTTTGTATATTGTTTTGTTTTGACTTTTTCAATGACGCTTCATCTTTGAATCACAAAACGAAATGTTAGGAGAAGATATCAAAGAATAAGGGACAATAGAATACGATAAGTTATGAAATGGGCCAATTTTTAAGGAGATAAAATTTCTTTATTTCAAATTCTTGCTATAGAAATCCGAATCTAAATTTATACATTTATAGCTTTTCTTCGGTATAAAATTAAGGTTTATCGATTTTTATATTCTCAGAAATCCCATATATCCACCATATCGTACTATCTTTTTGATTATCTTCCTTCTTTCTTACTTTTCTTACCTTATACTCTTTTACTTCTCTTTCTACCTTTTATACCCTTTCTGCGTGTCCTTGCCATTGCGTCAGACGCCATATTTGGGATCTCGGAGATAAAAAATCGGATAACTGTACGGTTTATCTCTACAGTACTTTTTTCTTATAGCCATTTTTTCTGTCGAAAACTCATTTCCGGTCAAATTTCTACTGGAAAAAACTGATCTACACGGATTTAACACCTATTTTTCTTTAGGAAACTTGAAATTTCATATTTTAAAATAATTTTGATCCATTGAAAAGCTTGGTTTTCACATAAATTTTCCTCGATTTTGTATATTTCTACGGAAAATCTTAATCCTCATTTAATCACGTCCATTATTTTTATAGACATTGTCGAAATTTCACTTCTTATTTTTTTTCTTAATTGAAAAGTTTATTTTTATCAAGTTTTTCAAGAAAAACACAACTTTCAGGATGCGATTTCTCGCCCTCTTCTTGTTGATACCCTCAATAGTCCAGGTTTATGGCCACATTCGATTGGTCTTCCCCGCTCCGAGACAGCCGGCCTTAGACTCAAACTTTGTGCAAAATTCCAAACTACCATGTGGTGTACCGAAGCCAGGAGTGGCTCAAGGTAAAACTACCGTTTACCTTCCAAATATGAACTGATCTTCGTAATTTTCGTATGCTATGATTTATGCATAGAATATAAACAAAGGTTGCTAGTCTTGCAAAATATCTTGATTTCAAGAAAGTCTATGAAGATCAGGCTTCTTTCGATATGTAAATTCCAAAAAAAATATTATTAATGACTTGGGAAATTCGATAAATCTTATTCTCATTCTTCGCGATTTTTCATATTTCATAAGGTCAATTTCCCGAAATCCATTTTCGAGCGAAATAGTGTGGAGAAAAGAAAAAGAATGAACTTTTCGCGCGCGCGCGCGGAAGCAATTTTTTGCACGCCACTTATCCAGTTGGATTCGATTGAAAAGTCGGGAAAATAGTACTGAAAATTAAGAGAGCGAAAAGAGTCGGAGAAAAAATCCGACAAGATTGACCCTATCCCTTTCCTATGCTTAACCATAAACGAAGGGTCAGAGGCGCAGAGTCGGATTTCCGAAATCCTTCAATGTCCGCTTTTGTACAATAGATATCCGATAGGAAGTCTCATTCCTTGAAAAGGAAAACCAGGACAAATACCTGAAAAAATCATAAAAGTCCAGATTTCTCTAAAAATGTTGTCTAGAAATAAAATGTACCTGAAAAACTTGAAACAAATCGAAAAAAAGTTTTTTCCCAAAAAATAAATAAAAATGAAATTTTAGGTCATCGAACTTTCCTGCAAGCCGGCACCATGATTGAAATCGAATGGGACTCAGCTGCACCTCATGCGGTAAATTTATCATTTTTTTAAAATGGGTTGTTTATCATTGATAGAATTGCTCGTCAGATTAGCAATTATCTTGACTATTAAACATTTGCCGAGCTAAATCCTTATCTATGCTTCATTTACTGATAAATAATGCGACAAAACTGCGCTTTTATCTTAAAAATAAGCGGTGCTAGTTTAGCATTCATGTTACCTATTGATAGGACATGCTTTATGTGGTTTTCTGGGGGATTGATTTTATCTTGTCGAGAAGAGAGCGGAGAAGATAGAGGTGAGTCGCTTATCGCCGAAATCTAAGATGTCAGGGCCAAGGACGCCAAGTCGCACAGGCAAAGGACAAAAGACAGAAGAAAGCAACAGCGTCCGAGAATATTGCGAGTTATCAAAGAATTTCGTCCGAGAAGATTGGGGGGATTAATGAAGTCAAGTTGAAAGATCGAGATTTCACGAATTGGATTGATGCTAAATTTGAAAATTGAAATTAAACCTTCACAATCCAGTTGGAATTGACGTATGGAGTTAAAAAGCTATGATTGAGGTTAAATATGAAATTTTCTGCAAATATAATAGAACAAGTAAATAAAAATTAGGAAGAATTCTCTAAAAAAATTACGTTTCAGGGCGGCATCAGGCTGGAAGTCCTGAATGCTCTGGATGAACCCATCGCTCTATTCGTTAATTTCAATGAGGCCTTCAATGTCAGGTAAAAATAGCATATCGTATTCTCTCTAATAGTAGGGCACCCCCAAAATGCCAGAACTACTCATTACACAAATCACATCATCTCAGGAAGTTTTTATAACGCTCTTTGGAATGTGCAGATTGTATTTAGTTTTGATTTGAAGTGATTACGATCATTAGGTGATTTGAAAAATTCGAATTTGTTCGAAAATTAAGGGGTTGAAAAATAAAAGGGCATGCCCTTCAATTAGAGGAAATACGGTAAAACTAGGAATTACTATGAAAAGTACTAATTTTAGTGAGACCACTAGAACTGTCGAATTACCGCCGAAATTCGAATGCGCTAATTGTGCTATCCGATTGACGCAAGCGATGAGTGAACTGAGTCCAGAATCGCAATTCGTATCCTGCGGAGATGTGAATATCTTGAATGGTAGTAACTTTTTAAATCTTGCATTTATATATATTTTAAAACTAGTATCATATTCTCATTCAGCTTATCAATGTCTCCATTTTCATATCAAATTTAGCAAAGTTAAATTTAAAATTAGACATTTTATGACCATTTTAAGTTTTCGTTGACTTCTATAAATAGCCAAATGCCGAAAGTCACATATTAACTCTGGCATTTCGAGTGCGTTTTCTAGTCAAGGTCATCGTGCAATTTGCCTATTTCATCATTATATCGAACGGCATATAATTCAAATACCCGAAAAATACCCGCGCAAAAATCAATATATCTGAAAATGACGCTATAATTTCAGCAATCCCTGACGGTGACTCATGCCTTGGTCATGGAACTCGCCAGAACGGAAAGTGCAAATGTGATAAGAACTTCATTGGCGACCAATGCCATCGGGAAGGTAATAAACTATGCAAACTATTGCAGAAAATTATGAACAAGGCGAAGCTTATAAGAAGAAATTTTTAAGAGTAGTAATGTGAAAAAAAAACTTATGAAAATAGCAGCGCGTTTGAAACTCAGTCAATTTTATTAGCTATTTATCGTCTCACTTCATCGTACTACCTTACTATTTTCATAAGATTTCTAAATTGAAAAAAGTGCCAGAATTTAAAAATAAATTGAAAAAGAGACGGGGATTAAAAACTTATAATCTAGTCCTGATTCCTGAAATTTTAGTCGAGTGCATGACATCATCCGACTGCGGTCCCTCTGCTGAATGCAGAACTTCCCTTCTCGAACCTACCAGACAGTGTTTCTGCCCGCAAGGTGCTTTCGGGGACACCTGTCAACTGGGTTTGTGAAATGGAGGCGGAGCCCAAAAATATACGATGAAATTGCAGAGTCTTCCATCGATTTATCGCGACCGATAAACGAAAGTCTCTACCAGAAACGGGAAGACCAGGGCAACGAGATTTTGTGGAGGATTATCAATGTAAGTTTGAATTTAAAAATAGAGAATAAAAATCGACCAATCAGAAAAATGAATAAATCTAAAAATCACTAATTTTAGGACGAAATTGAAATGGTACTAAGATATCCAGGCAACTCCTGGGTTGCGGTTGGATGGAAACCCCAAGACTATCAATGCTTCGATATGACCTCAGGTAAATTGGAACTTGAATTTTTTGAGGATTAAAAAATTAGGCCTGACTTCAAACGCAGAGGGACAAGTCACGAAGGATATTCTGACGAATGTGCCGACTTCAGCGAATGCGAGCGTTGTGAACACAGCGGTATCTTCTGAGTCTAGCGATAAAGGTATCAAATGCTTAACTCCGTATAGAATTCATTTTAACCCTTATGCATCAACACAGGATGAATATAAAGGTGATCAAATACCCTGTGTCGTATTTAAACTATTTTAATCACCTATCCTCTACCATATATCAAAACTTTTAGGAGATGACTGCGCCGTCAACGAATTCTGGTCTGAATGCCCAGAAATGTCGAGGGAATGTGAGGCGAGTTGCGACTGGACCAAGTATCCGGAAACTATCCCGAACTGCCCAAGGACTTGCGCGCCACCGAGATGTGTTTGTAAGGTAAAAATTTAGACAATTTTATAAAATCTAGCCTTCAAATTTTTAACAAATCACGTGATTCGACTTACCACTCTACAATGCAGTAATAATCAGATCTGAAATATATAAAACTTTAAAAATGTATCATAATTCAAATTATATTTGTCCTAATACAAATATTTGTTTATAATTTCAGGAAGGTTATGTCCGTAAATCCAACGATGACATGACCTGTGTGCCGTTCTCTTTCTGCGACAAGGAAGCGGAACCACACTGCGGAGCGAACATGACCTGGGCCAAGTGCGGCACTGCCTGCGAACCGAGCTGCTCCAACATGTACGACACTGCTCCCTGCCCCGCTACTTGCGAGAAACCCGCTTGCACTTGTGCTGATAATTACGTTAGGTATGGGAATTATCAAGATACATATCAAGCGGATTGAAATTATAGCGAGTCTATTCTTTATCATATAATCATTTGGTGTGATCCAGTAAATCATGAAACATGATATAGTTTATGGTATGAAGCAAGTTGATCTCCATCTTGAAATTTAAAATTAGATCATGTGTCGTAGGAAGCAAGTTATCTTCATGATGTTATTTAGATTGAACAGTCAATGCATCTACTGGGGCGACTGTCCTGAGGTCGAGCATCATATCAAGGAGGAGAATGCTGAGAGAACTGCAAAGCCTAAGACTAATGATATAACCAAGTCTACGGTTGCCTCATCAACCAAAGGTAAAATTACCATAATTAGACTAATTAAAATATTTAACTACTGCAGTTAGGTTCCTAAAAACTTCAATACAATTAACCTATTTTGAACTGCAAATCACATATATATTCAGTTAATTACTTTCATTAATTATCCTAATTATCTCGTTCCTAGCTCCCCAAGGCCAGGCCAAGAAGGTCGTTCCCAAACAATGCCCAATCAACGAGACATTCAACGAGTGTGGCCGTATCTGCGAGGCTGACTGTGTGACGGTATTCACTCGGACGGAATGCGACGGCTGTGGTGCGGCAGATTGCAGCTGCATTCAGGGCTACGCGAGGAACAGACAAGGACAGTGCGTCTATTGGGGCGATTGTCCGGTTGAGGGTAAGTTACAAACTGAAATTCTTTTCAGGCTTTCTTTTTTCTTGAATTTTTATCGACGATGAGAAACATTTTTGTCTTTATTCATCTTACACTAACTTTCTCAAATAATGGCTATCCTTAATCACATCATGAAAATGACTTTTCTTTAGATGACAATAAAATATACTATTTTAGGAACCGGCCTCGAGACACGACCACCCACCACTACTACCACGACAAAACCATCGGCTACCACGAATCCACCTCTGAAAGTCAACGGCGACGTCTGCTACGGTGATTGGCGATTCCCGCCCGGCTGCAAGGACTGTCAGTACAAACTCTCCTGGAACTACGTCGAAGACAATGACACTGTGGAATTCTCACTGGAGACAAGGGTTTCTGGGAACTCATGGACCGGCGTGGGCATCAGTCCTCAGGGAACGATGGTAGAAATTTAGATCTTTCAGAAAAATAGTCAAGATCAACTTTAATTCATGATATCATGGTGAAGATCAATTAAAATATATAGGATTTCATCGTAAGGATCAATCGTATTTTTGGGCTAGACAATGAAGATCGACTTAAATATGAAATCACGAGAAATAATTTATGATTTAAGGTTGACTCCGACATGCTCCTAATCAAGTCTGAAAACGGTAAATTGACAGTCGAAGACTCTTATTCTGAGGGCTATGGCAGACCTATCAAGGATGCTGTCCAAAACGTTGAACAGAATGTGGTACTCTCTTAAAAATGTCAGACTAGTAAAACTAAAAACTCTTAGGTCGGAACTCACGCTAACGGAATTCTGAGAGCCCAATTTTCACGTCCGAGAAACACGAAGGATACTCAGGACAAACGGCTGGACGACGAATGCCACTACTTCCTGTTCCCTGTAGAGGGAGGAAAACTTGATAATGTAGGGGCTTTTAGAGTTAAAAATCGACAAAATAAGAAGAAATTACGATTAAAGAATATAAATGTTTCTTCAGAGCGGAAACATCACCGCCCACACTACCTTGCCCATGGTTTCGGACCGAAAGATCTGCATTCGCTCCTGTGCGAACAACAAAGAAACTGCCAAAGAAACGGTCACTTCGCCCGTAACTCAGAAATCCGCTGAAAAATCAGAAGCTTCATCGGCTAAATGCGAGAATTCCTACAGATATCCGGAGGGATGTCAGGTAAATGAGTTTGAATACATGATGAATACATGAAATCCTTTCCCTCAAAAGAAGTATTTGAAAGTCCCAATTTCAGGAAGACAAGTGCGAATATGAGGCTAAATGGGACTACAACACCAAGCGAGGCGACGTCAGATTTGAGATCCGATCGAAAAATGTCGGAAGATGGACTGGAATCGGATTTTCCAAGTAATTCTTAGATCATACAAATTCGAACCTAACAACTCTGAAAATTCCGGGTTTAAAAATAAATTTACAAAATTTAGGACCGGAGAAATGGCAAATTCTGATGTTTACACCGGATGGGTTTACGAGGGCAAAGCCTATGTGACCGATAGATTCTCCTACGGAAGGCAACTTCCTGCTATTGATCCTCAGGATAGACAGGATGCCTATAATGTCTCAGGAAAGATCGAAAATGATATCCAGGTAAGCTCAAAAATTAGCTGATCTGAAATAGCAGTTGCATTATAATCACATGAACAAACTATTTCGTATGTAAAGTAATAGTTTCTGCCACCCTTTCTAGGAGTATTTAACAAATCTAAAACATTCAGATCCTAACCTTCCATCGAAAGCTGAAGACCCTTGACACCACAACAGACTACCCCTTGGATAAATGCTACTATTTCTTGTTCCCAATTGGAGGCGGTCGAGTTTTAGCCCGTAAAAGCAGTGATTTCGCTATCGCTAAGACTCCCATAGGTTGGTTCGAATTTAAGTTTCATGAAAAAGTGCTAATTTAGGCTACCACGATTTGTACGAGCCTAAATCTTCCCCTAAGAAAATCTGTCTGTGCGATGAAAACGGTGTTGTAATTGGAAAGGACGATGCCGTACCTACGAGAGTCCGAGTTAGAAGACAGGTTCAACAAGCTCAAGGAAAATTACCCTTGAAAGGTAGGGAATTTCATATATTTCCGAATTTCAATATTCAAAGATGCTGATGTATCTTGCAATTTTATTTACCCGAGATTTTTATTCCCTAAGATTTCACATATCCTGTCCTCAGATATCCTAATTTAGATGCGATGTCTTGTACCGATATGACGGTTGCGTTTGTTGAAGATAGCCGAGTTAGAATTAGGGACTTCTATTCGCCATCTCAGGTAAAGTTGAAATTTTAGATAATTTTCTATAAACAATGGCTTTAGGCTTCTCCCGTCCCTGATCAGAAATTGGGCGGCTCCGACTCATTGACTGATGCCGCTGGAATGCAAAAGGATGGAGTCACCACTATCATTTTCAGGAAGAAGTTGCAAGGTAACAAATTTCAGAAAAATAACATTTTTAGAAAAACTTTAAAATTATAAACTTTTAGCTAGTGACAAATTCGACCACACCATCGTCAATGCACCGATGAGCGTCATCTGGGCTAAGGGGGCTGACTCTAGAAATTACGTCCATATGATTCCAAACGGTGAAGACAAGGAGTTCACCTTCTTCCAGCCTGGAGTCTTTAGGTTATCATTTTTCTATTTAGTAACAACTTATCTTCACTTATTCTATTCATCAAAATCTCAATCATTGCATTTTTGTCGAAAACATAAGCAAATGTAAAAATTTCACATAAGAAAACTGAAGCCTCACCATAAATAAAGAATCAATATTTAGATACCACGGAAAGAACAAGCGTGGCGTGATGACAATCAATTTCTTGGATGGTAAGAAAAGTTTAAATTTTTCGAAAAAAAAGACTAAATTCCAGATCACTCAGTACCTAAAGGAGAGACCGTTCATGGAATGCAAGTGGGAGTTTCTACATGCAAGGGTCGATTCTCTATGCCTGAGGGATGCTCGGGAAGTGAATGCACCTACTTCGTGGAGTGGAACTCGGATGGTCAGGTTGCGAGGTTCACTGTCATGGTAAGGATTTTGAACTTTTTCTGATCCTCAATTTTCTTACCTAATCTTGATATCAATTTTTATCTCTGAATCTATGATGCTGATTATTCTGATTTACACTAGACGTCACCTTTAGATTGAAGTTCATGAATATCAAATATAAAATTGTTGAATTTAAAAGTTGGACTTCAAAATATTCGAGAAAGTTAGGTTGAAGTTGCAATGTTTTACTCTGCACTGAGTGTTGCTGAATTTCTACAACCAACTTAATTTAGTCGAAACTCGATGTGAACAGATGGACAGCTGTCGGTTTCTCTCACGACGGCAGTATGGCCGCATCGGACGTGATCGTGATCGGCGTGCAGAAGGACGTCGAGAAGAGCAGCGAAATGCAAGTGACTGTCACCGATCAGTTTATGCCCGGGTATGGAAGGCCGACGATCGATGAACAGCAGGATATCTTCGACGTGGAGGTGGGACGTCATCAAAATAGCGTCTTTGTTAAAAAGACGTCACTTTATTTTCGAAGAAATTAAATCTGACGTCATCATGATTTCTTGAAAATATGTCTATGCTTTGATAGAATTCGTGGCGTCGTTTGCAGACTCAACTTCTGACGACATTTCTTAGATGACGTCAATTTAAATTCTGAATTCAGACGAGCTTCGTCGATGGCATCCTGAACGCCAATTTCTCCCGTGAACTCCATTCGGACGACAACAACGACGTCGATTTGAAGGAGTGCGTCTATCTGCTCTACACCCCGCATGGAGGCAGAATCGAGACGAACGGAGAAATCAGGAAACATGGAGAGACACCACTAGCTAGCAAGACCAAGGTAATTTGTTAGGTGTTTGAAAATCTGACTCAAGTTTAGATGATACTACTGTTAAAGTTTGAGTCTTCAATTTGTATCTTTGAGTTTCCCTTTGTCAAAAGTGTTCTATTTTCTTTTTTATTTATTTTGACACCGATACTGATCTTTGATGCTGAGATCATAGTTCTCATTTATCTTAGCAGTTCAGCGTACACAATGATTTTTCAGATCTGCCTCGACACCTGCAAGGAAGTGAAAGAAGAAACCCGACCTCACTCCGTTCCAATTCCAAGTGTACCCATCGAAGTTCCACCTACACCAAGGATCCACGAGACTACGATCGGTACTATTTTTGAACAATCGAAAATTTGTATGATAGTGACGTGAAATAACTTTGAGAGAGAACTCATAATATCATCTACTCGTTCTAGCTTTTCTTGCTATATGTAATTTTTGTATATTATCTACCACATAAAATGGTGGCATCTTTTCAGAGAAGACCAGACCTACTACAGTCACTGTGCCAAAGACTCAATATACTCACCAGGTTCAGACTCAGGTAAAATAACGAGAATTTAATTCTAAAGTCGTGTGTCTAAACTGAACTAAAGTTCGACATAGAAATACTTAAGTCTGACTTTATTGTAAAAAAATGATCTTTAGGGAACCCACGAGGACACCCATTTCACCCAACCACCTGCCATTCCAACTACGCAATACACGACCCAGAGACCGAGAATTCAAGAAACCGACAAGAAGGGACCTTCTCAATCCGATCCACGTAAGGTTTTTAATGATTAAATAAGCGAAGATCACCTTTCTCAGTTCGTATTCTTTCCAAATTATAAGAAAATCATTGCTTCCGGAATATTTGGACATTTTTGAATTATTTGCCATATGAAGATCAGCTTCTAATGACAAATTCATGGTTCAGCTGACGAATTTAGATGTTCCTCATGGTTTAATTTATGAAGATCAACCTTCTTTCCGCATAAATCTTTTAAAAATTTCTGTAAAATCTGAAAACTCCGACGAATATAGAAATCGCCGTGGTCTATGTGCCGGACGAGACGGAGCAGGTCCGTGGCAAGTATGGACTGCGAGTCAGGATTCTCAACAGAGAGTTCACCGATGCACTCAAGGACTCCAATTCGGAATACCATCAATCGCTCACCAAGGAAGTCGTCGCTGCGGTAAGAATAGAAATATTGGGACATCATTAATTAAAGAAGTCATTTGATCAAAAGACGCTATTTCCAGATCAACCGTCTTCTGCACGACAAATGGAAGGGCGTTCAAGTTTCCAAGATTCTCGGATATTCCAAGGGCTCTGTTATCGCTGATGTTGAGGTATCAAGTATTCTGTATTTTAAGATTTTCGATTTTTTATTTAGGTCGTTTCTACTAGAGACACTCCTCGTCCTATCGAAATCAAGTCTCAAATCGAAGAAAATGCTATTCGTGGTGCCGTCAATGGATTGAGAATTGAGCCTTCCACCGTCAAGGCCAATTTGATCGGTAAAATTTAAAGATTGTTTTAATAGTAATAATAGGCTTAATAGACCCCTAAAATGCAAACTCCTAAAAACAAGAATCTCTAAAATATATAAGACAGCACAAAATACAAGACCCAATTTTAGAAGATGAGCCCAGGATCGAGCACGCTATGGTGGACCCTTCATTCACTCGAAATATCATCATCATCTCCGTCTGCGTTCTTCTACTAGCCCTGACCATCCTCTGCTGTTGCTGTCTGCTGTGCCGAGTGCGAAGGACTTCCCATCGATTTGTAGGTTTTTTCACACCCTAAAATTCTTGAAATTTCTATTCTAGGACTCCTACCCAATCCCCCATCCAACTGGAGTGCACCCGTACGGAAATTGTAAGTTTTTGTTTTCCATATAGCACCATTTTTGGTAACTTTGGTTACATTGATGATGTCATGATTGCCAAATGTCATGGTAATTAATGGTAACACTTTAGTCGGAGCGCCCCAAAATGGGAAGGGCAAGAGCTTTGAAAACGCTGCTTTCGCTATGAGGCATTCTTCACAAACCACCGCGTCGAGCAAACATGGGGATAGCCCCAATTTGAATGGTACTTCATCGAATGGTAATGGGCACCAAGCGAATGGTAACGGTAACCATCATACGAATGGTACCATCGAAAAAGCGCCTGGTATGGTAGTTGAGTCCCATTTCGGTAACTAATGCATGGTAATCTAGATGGTATCGGCGAGACCACATATAAGGAATGGTTCGATAAAGTCGGCTCAAAACCAGCGAGTCAGCATGTAAGCAAGAATAATTGAAAATGCATGGAAAGAAAGTGAACTGTGCCGCACTTTGCAATTTTTCGAGAGAAGGAAAGGAAGTGTACTTTGTTTCCATGCACAGCTTTGTTGATGAGAGGGAAAAGGCTCGCCCACTAAAGCGTGCATGATTTGCGAAAGTTGGGGATTTGCAAAGTGCGGTACGGTTGACTTTCTTTCCACGCTAGACAGAGTGCGTTAAGAATATGGACAATGCCATAATTTCAAGAAGAGTATTCCTTTAGTTACTTTTATAGTGAAGCTTTTATTGGGGAAAAAAGATTCTTTCGCCTTAGAAAAGCTTTGGCTGGTAAATTATGTGAAATTGTCCAAGTTTTAACGCACCCTGAAGAAGGTAATTTGTAAACCAAATGACACTGTGACAGAAGACGTCAGATAAATATTGCAAGAGAAATCTGATATGGAATTTTTCTCATGAAGTTTCTGTCATATCTTGTGGCTTACAAATTGCTCTAGAAATCCGTATTTTACTAAACAAATGAGTTTTCAGGTAGAGGAAAGCCTCGTTTCGCCCCGCGGACCTCCAAATACTTCACTTCATCCTAGCCAACCCTATGTGTCCTACCCGAACGACCCCTCTGGTTACTATACTCTCGGGGGTGAGCATCGAATGGGAGGGCAACCACCTGCCAATTCACGAGAAAACGGGACGCCACGATATTTCAGACAATATTAGGCTGACAATAAATAGGCCCCATTCCGAAACATATGCCTGAAAGCCAGATTATATATTTTCAGAAATTTTGAAATTAAAGCCTATTTTATGTCTGCAATTTTGTGATATTTCTATTATCGAGGTGTAAATTGCGATTTTCAGGTGATATTGATGAAATAATGCAAGAAAATCGCAATTTTCTACTAATTTTCGCTAAACTTGTCTTTAAAAGAAGATTGATTTGTTTTCCTTCTGAGTTATTTACAACTTGTAAAGTTTCAATGCTCAATTTTAACTGAATATATCATCCACGATTTAGATTCTAGAAAGTAAAATTGCATTTTGATGAAAGTACGCATAATGTTAGTCCCATATTACGATCTGTATATCTTAAAAGGTAGACTCTTTTTTATTTTAAAAATTGATTTTCAAGTCTTGGTATTTCATTCTTGCCTGCTCATAACGTGTCCATAACTCATACAAGATTTGTTCTTGTTTTATTTTACGAATTTTGGGCTAAAATCTAAAAACTTAATTAGAAGACATTAAATTTGGCCTAAAATTCGTTAAACAGGTCGAATTTTATAATTTTTCGTTTTTACTTTCTGGGTTCGGTCGAAAAATAGCCAAAAATGTTTAATATTTCACTTTTTATTACAATTTTCTAGGTATCCTAGCCTTTGACCAGACCTCAATATTTTCTTTTTCAGAAAAAAATCGATTTATTTATTGAATTATGATAAAAATCTGAAAAATAATAAAAATCTCAATAAACTTCGTGTTGTTCTTTGTTTTTGAACGAAAGGTTTGAAAAATCGATAAAACTTTAGCTGAGGAAAGACAATGAAAGCGATTCTCTCTTGTTTGTGTAATTGATAATGGAAAACTGAACCCTCGAGTTCAAATCTTTATTTTTAAGAGTATTTAAGCTCAATGGAACCAATATTTTCCTTCAATTAATGCTAAGGTTTGTAATTTTCTTTCATTGGTAAAACGATCAAATCATGATATTATCACGTGAAGCTTTAAGATTTCTTTCAATCTCTAAAAATTCTTCGATATTTCCCCGAAAATAATTGGAAAGTAACAAATAGACGCTCACTGACATGTGGCGGGCACATTTTTGCCTAGCGTCAGAGGCTTATCGGTTCAGGATCTTATAGACGCTTATCAGTGACCTAGGAAAATTGCCTACAAAAATGGTCATCATTAGATTATTGGCAAACTTTTATCATGCTTTCTTCACTTTCTAATATTTTTAATTAGCAACGAATTTCAGGATATTTCGAGTCTTAAAGTCTTGGCTGGTTAAATTAGTCTTGAATAGTTACGATATATCAAATCATCTAATGTTTTCTAATTATCTGAGTCTGTTGATTTCGATATGCCTATTGCTGTTCTCAATACCACCCAGTATTTCAGGTAGGGGATTTCATATACCAAGATAAATCAATTAAATCTTAACCTTTTCTTTTATTTAGACGTCAGATTTGATTGTTACCCTGATGGAGGCGCTAGTCAGCAAAATTGCGAAGCTAGGGGATGCGTTTGGCAACCAGCGGATCACGACGTAATTATTTTATAACAGCTTTCTGGATTTAAAAAAAAAAGTTTACATTATTTGAAAAAAAAGCTTTAGAAGGACCCAATAGAACCATGGTGTTACTTTAAATCTGGAGTAGGCTACAAGTATGATTCGTCGAATGGAAATACGATCAATCTGAAAAAGAACGACGGTCCGAAAAACCCGTGGGGTGACGATTTTCCCGCCATTCAACTGACCACGAGTTCTCTCGGGAAAACTCTGAACATTAAAATTACGACTGCGGCTCAGAGGTAATATCATTTTAAAAGATTTTCTAAATATTACAAAGATAAACTTGAATTCGTTTCAATAAACTAAAGGTATCCCAAATCTGTATAAGAAGGGGGCGAAGCCTTAGAGTTATCTCGTAAACAAGGCTCCAAGTTTTCACACGATACTCTCTCGTTTCTTTCTTTTTTTCTTCGCGAGACTTTGCAAAATTTTCCATGCTATTTCTTTCTCTCTCACTTCTCTATTTAACACATTCATATGTGAAATTTGTAACCCTACTTGCAAATATTCGCACGATTTTCAGGTACGAACCTCCAGTGGGATTTCCTAAAGAGAGCTCCGTATCTTCCGATTCTCTAAGCTTCAACTCCAATACACAGACCGACCCATTTTCTTTCACCGTAACCAGAAGCAGTAATGGAGAGACGTTATTTGATACCTCAATTGGTATTTTTTAAATTTAAAAGCTATTTAAAAACGATTCGTTTTAGGAGGTCTTATTTTCTCAGATAAGTTCATTCAAATCGCCACATATTTGCCATCGGAAAATATGTACGGATGGGGTGAGAATATCCACCAGACTCTGAAGGTTAGCCCAAAAAGTTTTTTTTTTTGAATTAACGTTATATAATTCAGCACGACTTTTCGAAGTACCAAATTTGGGGCATGTTTGCAAGGGATGAGCCCCCGAATAGTGGTAGTTTGGATACGAAAAATCTTTATGGTAAGTCTAAAAACTCGAACAAAAAATGAGAAATGCTAAACGTTCAGGAATCCACCCCTTCTATTTATGCCTAGAGCCCTCTGGAAAGGCCCACGGGGTTCTCATTTTGAACTCGAACGCTCAGGAAGTCATGACCACACCGGGTCCAGCTGTGATCTACCGAACCATTGGAGGAAATTTAGACATGTACTTCTTCCCCGGACCCAGTCCAGAGGAGGTAAAATAATGATGAAAGTTCCTCAAGATAAGCTGAAGGTTCGTGGCCTTCTAAATAAAATAGTAGGAATTTCGGTGAGGATGATCTTTCGATATGAATAATACAATTTTAGAATAAGATTCCTTAAAAATAAATTGCAAAGTTCATAGTTCTCATTTATAATGCTTATAGAATTTCGTTGAAACTCAGTTTTTTCATATGAAGTTTATTTCCTCTAAAAATACGACACTATACAAAATGAGGCAACATGGCCTATGATAAAAATAATAAAAGACGTGCTCATTTGTATCTTTAGGTGATTCAACAATACCAAAACCTGATCGGTCGTCCCTTCCTTCCCGCCTATTGGGCCTTCGGGTTCCAATTGTCCCGATATGGTTACAAGAGTTTGGATGAGATGAAGGAGAAGATCGGCAACGTGAGAAATGCGGGAATCCCCATCGAGACGGGCGTTTCGGATATCGACTACATGCAGAGATACAAGGACTTTACTTTGGGCGATGTAAGCAAATTGGATCTCTTTTGGCGGAGATCAACCTTTTCTCTATGGGAATTGATATCGCTTTTCTTGAATTTTAATCTCTTTCATGGAGATCAAATTTGCGCATTCTCGAAACTTGGCCTATTTTCAGAACTGGAAAGGGTTCGGCGACTACGTCAATCAGCTCCATCAATGGAACATGAAACTCGTGCCGATTTTCGACCCCGCCATCGAAGCTGATTATGATAGTTTTCAAAGGGGGCTTTCTTCGGTAGAAATTTGACCTTTTTCCCTCAAGAGTCTAAGAATTACTCGAAAAGCAAACTATGAACGTCAGCTCTTTCTTTAGAAAAAAAAACACTATTTTAATAGTTTCTTTAAAAACGATATCTTTTCAGGGAGCCAAGTTTGTGGAATGGGAGCGCGCGGACCAAGTGATGCAAGACATTCAAAAGCTCTACCCGATGGCTAACGGCACGAAGATCATGTTGGGCGTTGTCTGGCCAGGTAAATTCGAAATCTCAGTCTTGCGATTTCGTCTAACTCGAAATCTCGCAACTTTATTTTTAGATAATCACGTCGGTTTCCCCGATTTCCTCGATGAAACCGGCAAAACCCAGACCTGGTGGACCAGCGAGTTCAAAACGTTCCATGATCAGGTAAATTTTTCCTAAATTGCCTAATTAAAAAATGTTATAGGTCGGCTTCGATGGAATTTGGATCGGTACAAATTCTTCTCCTAAAATGTTGTATTGACCTAAAATTCAGATATGAATGAACCCTCTAACTTCGGCACCAATGATGACCATCCTTGGTAGGATAAAATCGGGAAAAATTTTCGAACCTACCTAAAACTTAAAGGTATTACGACAACCCCGACCACCCTAACGACTTACCACTGAAATGCCCGACTTCGGGAGCGGACGCGACTTGGGACATGCCTCCTTACCAGACCCATTCGGTCTATTATTTCCCTCAGGTGCGGAGACTGATCCCTTTCTGAAATTGCTGTTCCCCTTTCAAAAATTTTCAATCTCTTTTCTTAAAACAATCTTTCAGCCCGCCACTCTAGCAAGCAAAACTCTATGCATGCTAGCGGTTCAAAATAGCGGAAAGTATCGCTTCTACGACGTCAAAAATCTCTACGGACTTACCGAGGCCAGCGCTACTCAACAAGCTCTATTCGCGACTACTGGAAAACGAGGAACGGTTATTTCTAGGTTCGTAGATGATGTTGTTTTTCCTCTTTTAGGCGTATTTTATATATTGTTACACTTCATCTTTAAGTATGATTTTTTTAAATGTAACATTTTTAAACCATTACGTCATATTTTAAATCATAATATTTCATTATTTGAAGTTCGTGACGTTATTATTTAGGTCCACATTCCCCTCAGCCGGCCGTTTCACTGGCCATTGGCTCGGTGATAACACAGCCCGATGGGAAGACCTCCGAACCTCCATAATTGGCGCCCAAGAATTCAACCTGTTCGGCATACCGTAATCATGAAATTAGCATAAGTAAAAATCAATCAATTTCAATTTAGCTATGTTGGCTCAGATATTTGCGGGTTCATTGGGGCTACGAACGAAGAACTCTGCTTGAGATGGCAGCAGATGGGCGCTTGGCATTCGTTTATGCGGTAAAAATATTCGTCTTTGGAAACTATATTCCAGCCGGTTTACTAGTCTATACTTAAACATAGAGTTTAGAGCTCTGCAGCTCAAAATATCTCCGATTTTTCTTGCATATTCTTTACCATATGCTAAAAACTAGTATGATTAAAAATATCCAATCGGTTTTAAGTCTTATTTTCAAAACTGAATAAGAAATTATAGTAACCACAACGATAACGGCTCTCCACCACAGGACCCAGCACAGTGGCCTTCGGTAGCCGCTGCCACGAAACAAGCAAATCTATTCCGATATCTGAACCTGCCGTATCTTTTTAGGTAACTATTATTTTTGGCCTAAAACTTTCCTATCCTAAAATTTTTAGGTCTGAACTTTTCTGGCCAATATTTCTTGATACAAACTTTCTTGATCTAAAATTTACTGAATAATTATTTAGCCTACAAATCTCATTTTTAGTTTCTTCATCTTCGAATTTTTCAGCTTGCATTTTGCCGCTTCTATGAACGGAGGCACGGTAGTTCGGCCGGTATTCTTCGAATTCCCCCAGGATACGGTAGCTCAGACGTTAAGCTATCAGTTCATGTGGGGATCGGCGTTAATTATCGCTCCTGTTATTAATTCGGTATCTTTTTTCTCATCTATTTCTGGTTCTTCGGAAAATGTTCGGTTCTTGATGTCATTTTGTAAATTGCTATTTAGGGCACCACTCAAATGGATGTGTATTTACCAGCTGGCTCTTGGTACTCTTTGTTCGATTATAACTATGGACAGAAATTCACTGCGGGATATCAAAGAAATGTCCCGACACCTACCACTTCATTGATACCAGTGTTTATCAGGGGTTCATTTTTTCATTTTGTTCAATTTGCATGCATTTTAATATTTAGACTCTTTCTGAAAAACAATCACAATTTTTAATTTAAATAAAATAATTTTAGGAGGCTACATCATCCCTCAACAAGGCGCGAATATGACGACTACTGATTCAAGGAAAAACCCTTATCGATTGACCATTGCTCCAGGTTTTAGGTTTAATTTGAGCTAAATTAACCTAAAATTTAGACGATAATATGCAAGCTTCGGGATTTTTGTACTGGGATGACGGAGAAACCATCGTGAAATCGTTCCAAAATCATCCATACCATAACTGGAAATTCACCTATAAGGGTGGATCTAGTAATTCTCTACAGATTGATCATCCCACTGTAGCTGGAGTGAGTTTTGAAATAGCTTACTTAAATTTTATCATTAAATTACTCAACTACTCATTAAATCTGGTCCAACACTAATAATAAATCTGAAAATTGCCTTCTTTAGCTTAAATTTTGAATATTTAGAAATTATTTGAAATCTTAAAATATCGAAATTTTTAGACGGTCCAAGTGAAAACTTTGGATACCATCACGATTTTCAACTCCCCTGCACCCGATTTCGATTCGTTTACACTGAATTCAAACAAAGTCCAAATTAACCAACAAACTTCTTCGTATAGCGCTATTACGAAGGTGAGTTTAAATATAAAATTAGAGATTTAATATTTAATTATGCTAATTATTAGATTCTGATAATTTCGACGACTAATCTGATTCCGATCAACAACCCTACGAGTTATACGTTGACATGGAATAATCTGCCAACATCGAAGGAACACTTGAATACAAATCGTATTCCTGATGCTGCCTAAAACGTGTATTATATTAACTTCTATTGTATGTTCATAATTTATTAGAATTGTTCATATTTGGTAAAGAACCTAACTCATATATTGCAATTCTTTATTCAATTAAAACCATGTCTAATAGCACCCAAAATCATTGAAATGAAATGAAACGTTCATAAATGATACGGTGTATGACAAAAACTACGGCGACTTTTTGAATTTAATCCAAAGATATGTTAAAATTTATACAATGGTTTTAAGCTACCTAAATATCAGAAAATATCTAATTTGATAACAATTTGGGCGAAATTTGATGGTAATTTGTATAAATTTAAATTAGTTATAACCACAACGACTAGATAAGTTAAGCTGCTGATATTCAACCCGAACAATTTTAAAATATCGACTAATTTGGAGATTAGGGTAGTTTTAGGAGCTGAATTAGGGAATGAAATTTAATTTTAGACAAGATAGCATTAAATTTAGATATGTTTAATCTACCTAAGATTAAATAGTTTCGAGAAAAAGTAATCTTAGAAGTTTGCATATCGAATTCGATAAAATATTCTGAACCATAATAGTTTTATATAAATGATATAATTGAGGGTTGTTAACATTCGATTTTTAAAGATATAGCAATTTATATTACCTAAAGCTATGGAAGCTGCTTATTCATAGGTAATAGAGATGAACGAAAGTTCTGACTTCGGTTTCAAAAAGTTTTTAGACGAAATTTCGGTTACGGATTTTTCTTCAAGATTTTGACTTACGTCCAATCCTAATATATAATAAAGAAGAAATGTTTGGAAATGTCGCCCAAAAGCAAATGTTGCGTTAAAACTTCAAAGGGAAGAGCGAGCGCCTTCTTTGAATCATTGCATTAAAAAAAAATAGCAGGGATATTTAAAACGTTTAGAAATGACACTGCATCTTAAATGGTGATGATATTTGACAGTATTTACCAATTTCAAAGAATATTCTCTCTATTTAGACTCCTTGCCTGCCTTCCTTGTAATCTTTCTCATCTTTATCCGGTTCTTCATTTGCATAGTTCTCTGAAATTAAAACATAGTTTTAAAATATATGAACATCGATATTATCCTTCAGATGTTCAATTCAAATTTCGTTAAAATCATAATTAATCTAAGATAGTTTTCAGATATGAGGATCAGTCTTTCATGGCAATCTGGATATGTCGAAGCGTTGATGTTTCTTGGAAATTTCAGTGTTTTTTTTTTTTTTGAAAATGTTAGAGTGCTTTCTTGGAAATCTTCAACATTTCCAAGAAACATTGACGCTCCGATATTCCAAATTGCCGCCTTTCATGAAATGAATAAAATTGCACCTAGTAACCTATAAAAAATGATTACATCGCTACATTTGAATTAAGGTGAAGTTTTCCAGGCCAAAGATTTTTCGAATTATTATTTTGTAAAATTATTCGATTATAACTTTTTTTTTTCCAGATTATCGTATTTTTACTTTAATTTCAAATTTCCCTACCAGTTTCCTCCCTCTCATCAGGGTGAACATTCTTTCTTTTGTCAGCCTCTTCAATTTTCTTTATCACATCAGCAGCGGGGACCATTTGTAATGGGGACATTTGAATATTTCCTCTGTCGAAGGATAGCTCTTCGTTCGCCTGAAATATGCTAATTACTCAATTGATCAATTGGCAAGTTAATTGGCTAATTGACGAATTAGTTAATTAGCTGTGTTAATTGGTCAGTTAAATATTTATTTACCTTGTGATTTCGGTTAAATGCCGCCGATCCATTGCCAGCGTAATGAACAACTGCGGCAGGCTGAAATTCAACGAAGTTTCTGATGAAGATAAACTTCTTCATTAAAATTTTCAAGGTCAATTAAACTTATCATGTCCTAATTGAAGAAGAAGAAGAAGATAATTTTCGATTAAAATTAATTTTAAGAACTCTAAGAAATACAGGCTTCAGTGAATACGTTGAAAGTTATCGGCTTTTTACTTCATAATTTTGAAATTTATGTAATTTATCAAATTCGAAATCAAGGATATAACTATTTTAGTCGACAAATACATGTTCACTACTTTAAAAATTCAGAAAAAAAAGCCAAAGTTAAAGTGAGTTTTAGATTCAGCCCACACACAAATGAACAACGGACTATTATCTGCGCATGCGTCTAGCAATTCGCCTCGTTTTTTTTTGTCTGCCTGTTATTTTCTGATTTCGAATTACTGCTTCGCAGACATTTTGCTGCTCTCTATCATCGCTTTTCATCGCCATGACTAAGTTGTGAGAACGGAGGAAAAACGGGAGGGAGACTGTATGCGGACGCTGGGGAACAAAAGTGGAAGTGAGGGGAAATTGCGGGACAAAGTGGAAGACGGAGGAAAAGAGGGAGCAAAAATGCTCCTCCTCCCCTCCTCCCTTGCTCTTTACAGTCGCATTTGAGCATTTGATTTGATTTGATTTGATTGCCTATCTAAAATCATCAGCTTTCAATTCCCATTAAACACAAAATTCCCCTCTAAACTATTCCAATGTCCCGAAACCCGGTTGGTTTGAACTTCGACGTCAAGTAAGTTTGTCTTTGTTTTGGTTTGAGCAGAAAATGCTATATACAAAATAATCGCAAGATGGGTAAATATCAAGCGAGAGAAGACTAAACGAAAACAAAAACAAATGAGCAGAAACATTCCCTTTTATCGAACGGACTTTATTTTCAAAATACTGACACAAATGTATCCAATACATCGGAATATTTTGAATTCGGCTCAATATGTTTGATTTAATATCATTTTTCAATTCTTTCTATTATGAATTTTCTTACCATTTTTCTAATTGAAGCCTCCTCCCTCTCAGATTTCCAAATCTATCCATTACCCAACTCAGATAATCTTGGGACGTGTTTTATGCATTCTTTAGAGCATATTTACTTTCGATCCTAAGTTTCTACGATCATCCGATGAAGAGCTATGGAAGTTTAAAAAATAGAAGTCCCGGGGTTTCTATTAGACAAAACGCAGTAATTTCAATTTGAAAATCTTTCCAATTAGATCATTTAAATCTATCGTTCTTTTCCATAATAACTTACTGTAGATCAGAAAATATTCAAAGGACTTGGATAGGATTTCATTTTCTTCTAGCAATCTACAGTAAAATATGCATTTTTAGGATTAAATGAATGATTTTAGTTTAATTAGAAAATCGACAATCTAAATTTTCAGAGAAGAAGGAAATATCGATGAAAAACCACCGTACTCCTACGTGGCTTTGATTGCTCTGGCCATTGACTCTTCGCCAGAGAAAAGGTTGACGCTCAATCAGATTTACAAGGTTTGGCTCAAAAATGAAATTTGGCCTATTTTTTCTTGTAAATTTACTGTAATTTTGTAAACTTCTAGAAGAAAGTCCAGCATTCGACGAAAAAAGACATTTTCTTCGTTTTTGATAGCGTAAAATTATTAATTAGAATGTTAGTTTCAAAATGATCGCATTTCTTAAATTCATAAATTCCACAAATTCAATCGATTCTCTTCGATAACTAATGTTATCATCTCTTCTGAGGGGAAATGTTGAATTTCGAAAGAAAAACATTCTCGCTGTAATGCGAGGAGGAAAATCAATTTCTCGAGGCAAAATTTCGAAATTACGGATTCCAAGATTTTTATAAATCAGAAAGAATAAAAGTCACGAGGCTTTACTTTAGATCCCATTACTTAGGTTGACTTCTATTTTCAGGGTCCTGAATTATAGGGAGATTTCTATTTAGGCTAATTTATGATTAGGAGAGTCTTCTATTTAAGAGATTACGGTATTTTAGTTCATCGAGGCCAAATTCCCTTACTATCGAAATGCGGACCAGAAGCGGAAGCAGGGCTGGCAGAATTCGATTCGACATAATTTGTCGCTCAACGATTGCTTCATCAAAAAGGTAAGGAAATAGAAGCCCTGAGTCTTTTAATTTTTACTATCTGTTAATAAAGAAAGTCCTGCTAATTCTTTAAATAGGTAGCAAGTTTTTTTTCCAAATATTTAGACTACAATTTTTAATAGTTCCAAAGGTCTTCTATTTTAATTTATAGGAGGTGTTCTATTAAAGTTGGGAGCTTTTTTTTAATAATTTTAGGAAGACTTCTAAAAATTTAAGAGGCTCTTTTATAAAAACTGAAGGCCTTCTATTTCATTAAATGTAGTAGTTTTAAGGCCCGTGACGGAATGAGTCACGCGAATGATCGGAAGGGAAATTATTGGACGATGCAGGCCGAATGTCAGCCGCTTTTCGATAACGGAAATTATCGCAGAAGGTATGATGATAAAGTGATAAGAAATCCTAATGATAAAAAATTAACTGATAAGGAAGCTAAGTGATGAGAATATTTCGGTTTCAGGAAGATGAAGAAATCCTACACCAACTTCAGTCAACAGCAGTCTATGACCGAGAAACAGCAAATCGAAATCTACCGACGATTTCAGGTAAATTTAAAAATCAATCCAAACGCAAAGCAATTTTTAGCTTCAACAAATGCAAAACATTCACATGCCGAAAATGGACCCTAGTCTGATGCTTTTTCAGGTTGGACTTCAAAACATTCAACTCAGACCTAAGACGTTTAATTTAAGAACCTTGGCCTGAATAACAGCTACCAAATGGGTGTTTATGGGACTGCGGCAGATATGAGTGGAGTGGCTAGCTCGATGGTATTCGAGGTTAGAAAGTTAAACAATTTTAACAATATTTTTAAATAATAATAGTCAATAGAAATAATAGATTTTACGTAAATTTCAGAATCAGCTTTTTCCTAATTTTAAATAATTTAAATTTTAGAATAACAGCGGAAACATGATGCAGAGCCTTCCTCCCCAGGCTTCACAGACCATGAATTATTTTACTACATTCGTGCACGCCGAGGCTCAGCAAAATGACCAAGTAAATTAAGGGATCATTATAGAAATTGAGTTAAAAATTACAGCAAGCCCCGAACACATCGAATGAAGAGTCGAAAACACTGAGAACCAATGAGGAACATCACATTTATCAGCCTGAGGTCAAGGTTCAGCAGGTAATTAAAAATAATGAATGCCGAAAATACACCATGGTGTATGAGCGTGATCTCTCGCTCTGTTTTAAAATAACGAGAAAAGGGAAAAAGAATCGACTTCGCTCATAAAAGCGTGCGGTACTGCATGTCATAGCTTATTATGGAAGTCTCAATATTTAATATTCAAATTTAAACAGATTGGTGCATCCTATCCGACGGCGATGTCTTCTTACGTGACCTCGGCATGCGCTTGGCCAATTCCCCTGGCGTCAAATCACACCTCAACCTTCACAGACATCGACAACTCTCAAACTTCATTGCATGCAGGAGGTTACGAATACAAATACACTACTCATGATTCTTAGATTAGGATTTCTGATTAAATTACATTTTCAGTAAGTTTAAAATAAAAGTCCCTCTATGTTAGAGATCGTTTAAAATACAATATTAGGAACTTTTATTTTACGTTTTACGGCAATCTAATTTTGCTTCTGAGATATATTTTGAGCTTGAAAATTCCAATTGATATTGAATTTCAATTTTTAAATACGTGCTTTATATAATTTTGTGATGTAAATAGGAGTCGAAGCTTTAAATTTGAATTTAATAAATAATAAATAGACTACTTACTCCTGAAATAGTTTTGACGGTTTGCTTGCACTCGTTTAGTTCGCCTTGAACTGAGGATTTTTCGTTTCTGATGGATTCCAATTCGCTTTCAAGTTGCTTCAGTTTTTGCTTGAACAATTCAAGTTCGTTTTTCAGATTGTTAATATTTGAATCATCTAAATTAACATGTTTCTAATAATTTAATTCATAATTCAGCGTACCATTTGTCATAGATGCGTTTCCTGAATCAGCTTTAGCTGCTGAGTTTTGCAATTTATCGAGTGTTGACTGAAATGTCTTTTTCATTAAATAACAACCTTAGATTATGCCTTACATTTAGAGAAACAATTTTCAATGAGCATTGTGTTAGTGAATCACGGAGATCTAAAATTAAATATTAAATTGAAACGAAAATTTAAACAACTCCACCTGAGTTGAGCTTCGTCGAAATATTCTCTTTTTGCTCAGAGATTAGTTCGATTTTTTTCTTATGTTCCCATACGACTAAAATAAAATGACTTATTATTTTAAACTAAACATTTTAAAACCTTGCAATTTTGCGAAATAACTATCCGCCGTCGCTCGACAATATTCTAATTGCGTTCCTGAAATATAATAATGTCAAACTTAAGGTTTAAATAGAACAATTGTAAATTTAGTAAGTAGTGAGCTCAATAATAAAGTAAAATAAATTAGTAAAACTAAAAGTATTTAATTTTTTTATCATTTTGCAATGTTCCATTTTAGCCTACTACTTTGATTGATTTCCCCCAAATAATAAATTCATACTTTTCTCCTCCAGTATTTCATAGATGTATCGCGAATTACTATAGGATGAATATAGAATTATTATTACTAAAGCAGCAACAAAGATACGGTATCTGAGAATGGCAGATGACGCTCCATTTCGATGGTTCATAACCACATCAGAATGCAGAAGCGCAGAGGGAGTGAGCAATATTAACTTCCAGAAAATTTCACATTCAGCATAACCTGAAATTCGTTAATTCAATATAAAGAAACCTTAAAAATTCACATTAAAGCATCAGTAATAGTTTCAATATTACGTATTCTAAAAAAGGAATACTTCAAACTTAGCATTCAACTCTGGATAACACCGAAGAAAACTTAAATCTAACGCTGATGTTGAATATTTAATAAGTAACAAGGCACATGATGATCAATAAATATATTTGCTAGTAAAAATGCAGACTACTAATTCGATCAAATCGAATTGTGACTACGGCAAGTCAGTCGGAAGAAAAGGCATTGAAGACATTGGCAGACTCCCAAGGGTCTCGACGCGACTGCTTCGCAGGCTCTATTCAATGGTACTGTAGCGCCGCATGCAGCGCTAGGGAAGCGAGAGTATGGCGAAGGGTGAGAGCATTCGTCAGAGAACAAAGAGTTGTGCGGTCAGGCACGCAGAGGAAAGGGAGCCCATCGGTTGATGAAGAGAGGCTCGTGGCCTGTGCTGCTGTGCTTTCTTTGTGCTGCTTTCCAGAGCCTATCTCCCAAGGCTGATGTTTGTAATTTTCCAATATCAAGGGCGATATGCCATTTGGAATTGCCAATTCACGTGACCCTAACCGGCACGTTCAAAATCCCGGCTGAACGAATTGATTCGTTTTTCAATCAATTTTCTTTCATAAGATTTCTCCACACCTCTTTACCTCCATACCTGCAAATAGCTTCTTCTTATCTCGGCAAGGGTATATTGATTGAGGTCTTCCTAGAGTGCGTTCATTCTCTTTCCTTAAATTCCCCTAATCATCGTCAGCTTATCATTGATTTTCAATGATAACGAAACTGTCATTCACCTTATGAGAGAATATTCTTGGTTCTTGACTAATTGGATGACGAATTCTAAAACACTTGTAATTTATTCAATCGATATCACCTCCAACCTTAACCAATAAGTTTATGTTGGAATTAACTATTCTACATTTGATCGATACCGAATCCTCCTTCCTCGACCACACTCTATATCCTTGATCAATCCGCAACCACCCATTAATTCAATCGATTGACATCACCTTCGCTCATCCACTTGCTTTCAGATAGCTTATGTTAGATGCGATAGCGTGTTGTGTTGGATAATAGTGCATTCCCACACCCTAGTCAACCTATCAACTTGACTCCACCATCAGTCAGTTGTGAACGCGTATGAGTCCAGGTATGTAATTACGTCATTACCCGCGTAATCTGAAAAGGTAGTAACGGTATTAATGCATATTTGCACTTATTCTCACATCAATTTATAAATATCATCGCCTTCATAACGAATTTGATATGATAGGGTGATATATTTATACCTACTAACGACTAAATAAGACAAAATTTCACTTACTGCTTTACTACGCTTCCATTTTACCTAAACATTCTCTGTGTTTCAAATTCACGACAATTTTAGTAGGAGGCGTAGCCACAGATCGTCGTGTCGCCGCTCACCCACCACATTCGCATTCGCAATCGACTCAGCCCCCGTACCACTCACATTCATTGTTTGCTGCCGTCCGGAACAGCTCCGCAACAGCCAACAATAACAACAACAACAACAACAACAACAACAACAACAACAACAACAACCAAGCTGCTGGTAGCCAATCCACCAACCCAGACAACAACATTATCAACGAGAACGAATTCCCATCGCTGGGCGCCAGAAGTGAGAGTTTTCCCATTGATTCAGGAAAAGCGGTGTCATCGAAGTGGCGTATAGTTTTATGGAAGGGGTCTTATTATTGCTCAATTTTGTGAAAATAATGATAGAGCACCACGCTCATCAAACCAGGCAGCATTGAATAACTTCATTTATTTCAAAGCCGCAATACTTTGATTCAGACACTCCTTCGGGTGGTGGATTCTCGCCTTTGGCCACGACGAGTGGTGGAACAGCAGCCCAGTCGCCTCTTCCCTACAAAGACAGTAATCATCGGGCCAATTATGGTATGGATCATTTATAGTCGAAAATATACGAAAACAATCGATACGGACTTTTATAGACTTACGAAACACCATGATGGACATTAATGGGTCGATTGGATCGATTTATTCGGCCTTTATTTCAGCTACGCTAATGCGCAACAGCGATGGCGCATTGACGAATCCCGAGTTCACGATTCAGTCCGAAGATTTTCCCGCGCTGCCAGCCAACCCCATAGGGGGCTCTCAGACGCCTTCTCAACAGCCACCTCAACAACAACAAGCTCAGTCACAACAGGGTCCTGGTTCGGCCACGCCCAATCAGTTGCAGGCAAATCTCATTAGTCAGGCTCCGCAGAATCTGGTTTGTCTTTGTTTCTGTTTCTCAGGAGTTTGTCTTTGATCCTTAATAGTCCTTCGATATATATAACGTTTGGGTTCCAGATGACCGCGGCTTCGGAAACGTTCAACGCGGTGTCGGACGCGCAGGGCTCGCGATCTGGTTCCGAACCGCTTAAAGGCATCATCACGAGGCCCGACGGTATGCCTCCGTCCGAATATTCAAGAAACTTCATGACATCAAAGTTTTCCATAAATCGTTTAAGTCATGTGGTTTCAGGGTCGTACTCTAACTCTAGATCGGTGATTTAAGCATCGTTGATTTTCAGGCGAAGTCTCAAACATTCCCCCTCCGATGCTGTGCGACCAGTTCGGCATGGCCGGTCTCCTGACCTATCTCCGCTCCGTCGACAACCCGCCCATCGTCTCGCTCGCACTCGGCTACGACTTGACCACGCTTGGACTTAATTTGAATCTTTCGGAGTATGTTTTCAAATTTATATATTGATTCCGCTATAATATATGTCGTATGTATCTTCAAGATTTAGTTTTAACCATTTAACATCATCAACTGTTTTAATATATTGAAATTCGAACAACTCGCGTAATACCGTGATAATTCCGTTTAAGATGCCCACATTATTCAAACACCTAAATAAAGCCACTAATTTCAAAATTAAGTTCTATTAATTTCAGACGACACCTGTACACGACATTCGGCGGGCCGTGGTCGGACTGCCCGATTCGACCGCACGAATTGGACGTGAAGGTGCCCGAGGAGTATTTGACCAACACGCATATTCGCGACAAACTTCCGCCCGTCAAATTGAACAAGGTTCGCAAATATCTCTTCGAGAGAAATAATATCTTGCAAATTCGGCATTATCAAGTCTGCCAAGCGTATTCTTTCATTCTCTTCTTGGACGAAGTGAAAGTTATTGCTCTTTCTCGTTTTTAGAAAGAAAAAAGGAAGACACACACACACACACACAAAATCATGGAGCATTTTGCTAATTTATATAATAATCTAACTTGAAATAATGATTATTTCGACTTCAGCTTTCGGAAGACGTTCTATTCTACCTCTTTTACAATTGTCCCGGAGAAGTCTACCAATTGGCCGCTGCCTGTGAACTGTTCCAGAGGGATTGGCGATACCACAAGGGGGAGGGCGTGTGGCTTACCAGATCACAATACGGTCAACTCAAGGAGCAGACGGGTTCTTACGAAAAGGGCAACTACAACGTGTTTGATCAGATGCAATGGAGAAAGGTGGAACTTTTACTCTTACAATATGCCCTGGCTCTTCTACTATATAAAATAAAAGAGCTTAAAATTCAAGCTCCAGATCTCCTATGCTATATTTTCTTTAAAGATAGCCGCCGCCGCCTTCCATTTCAATGCGAATAAATTTAAGATCCCGAAAGAGCTGAAGTTGGAGTACAAGGAGCTGGAGGAGAGGCCGAAGCTGCCGACGACGTTCCCGAACATGAATGCAGGTACGGGTCCGGGCCCGGGCCCGAATGCCTCCGTTCCAGTGGCCGGGGGTGTGGGACCGGCCCCACCCGGACCTGGCTCGGGTCCGGCAGGTCTCGGACCGAGTGGCAACATCTCGTAACCGCCCCGTGCTAAGCCCCTCTATCTCCCGATCTCGATCATACACACCACACCACCGTCCTGGGCCCCCTTTTCTTTCGACCGAACCTCGTCTGCTCGTTTTATTGTTAAGAACTTATAAATCTGCTTCTTCGTGTAAAATCTGCCCCATTGATAAATTATTCCCATTGAAATTTAGCGTTGGAGCGAATTTTCTGAGGGGAGATTTATAAGTTTTCTTTTTTTTTAATTTCCCATCAATTCCTCGCATTTTTTGTCGAGGTATCTTCAAAATTTCCATCTTTGCCCCACCTAATTCCCGTTTTAAGTCCATCTTAAATCTTAAAACCCATTTTTTTTATATTTTTGCGTATGTTATATTTATGTCGAGCAATGAAGTTTGTCGTTTTTTTCTTAATTTGATTACACAAAGAAAGTAAGAAAATCACAACCTTTGTTGATAGCCGGTAACTTGAGACGAAATAAACGATGCACAAATTCGAATATATGCCAAGTGTGCATGGCATAATTTCAAATGACCATCAGAATTATTTATCGAATCAATGAAATTTCGCAAAGTTTGTTGTTGCAAATAACGCCCTAAGTTTTGCTCATAAAAATCGTGTTTAATCTATTTTATCTCGAGCTTATCGGTCATTGACAACATTCTATCTGAATTTTATAATTTATTCCAAGAACATATTTAAAATATGCTAATTTCCAAATTCCATTAGTGATACATTTTGGTCCATTTAGCGAGTAGTTGAGGCAGCATAAGGACGTTGAGATTATTGTTGTCGATAGATGGAGTATAGTCATTAATTAGCAAATAGGGCACTTCCATGATCGGGTTGGGTTTGGTGTTGAGAGTTTTCTGGGCAGCTAGCCGTTGCAGCTCTTGGCCCCGATAGCCATCGTAACATTCCCTAATTTAATCAGCGATAAAGGCTATCATTTACGTAAATGGTAAAGTCATAAAATAATTTTGGAGAAGTATTTTCTAAGATTTTTAAACCATAATCAAAAATTAACTTACTTAATCTGTCTATACTGATTCCTGATGAAGGCTGAGCAAGATTGAAGAGCCTGATCCACTGAAAATCGCCCGATATCCCTCTCAAAACAGACGATAAAGGGTAGGGCCAATTTCACCTGACAATTTCAAATAAGCAAATAGGAAGATGAAATTTGAAAACTACCGATAAAATATCGAGCACACAGGACTGAAGTCTATTGGCATCGCACTCTTTTTGGCCGTGGTTGCACGAAAATGAACCGTCCTGAAAAATAATCTTTAAAAATTAAAATAAAAACATTAATTTTTAAGATGGCAATTTCAGCTAGATAAAATATATCTATACTTTAAAACTTAAAAAATAATAGTTTAAGCATTGATCATTCGATAGACCATCAATCTCAATTAGATTAAATGTGTATGTAGTTCTCATGAAGCACTGATAGTTGGACTTTTTGCGAAAGGCAAGCATAAAGACAGCTGCCAACAGACGTAGTAATCAATTTTCGAAGATTTAGTTGGCTGTTCTATTTCGAACTTCATGATCTTCATCTATTTATATACTTGATTAAAGAAAAATGGTAATTTTTAAATTTAAAATCGTATATTTTATAAAATAAAAATACTAACCCTCATAATTCTAGCGTTTCCCCACGGAACCAATTCGAGTTGGAATTGTCCTTGGAATTTGTTGAAAATCGCTGGTAGCTGGTTGGAAATAAATCTGAAAAATGTTGTAGTTAGAATACGTAAATCAACAAAAAATTCAACTTTAGTTTCGAACATTTGATTTTATTTAAACCCATGATGAAGCGAGGATCAAGTCAAAATGAGAGTGAATTTGAAATTCAGCTTACTTCTGGCAGAAGGGGCACAGTGCCTCGTAGATCAATGTAACCTTCAGCGGTCGTCTGGATTGTCTCAGCGAGTCGCACTGGCGTTGAACTCCACATTGCTGGGCAGATTGAGGCGAGTCGCACCACAGGTCGGGGGGGATCTAACATTTTTACATAAGAATTCTTAAAAATTTTCAATGGCATCTTCATCATATAATCAAAATAGAACAATAAGATTAAAAAAGAAATATTTTAAAAGTTTGTTATTAAAATTCTTGAAAAAAGAAATGCTAATTGTAAACTCAAATGTTTGAAGAAAGGAAATATGCTAACTGTTTAACTAGTCGATAAAATAAGGAAATTTCTTACATCACAAATCGGGTTGGCAGGCTGGCTAACGTACTGCGTCTGCGCGTGAGGGTAGTTCTTGTATTGCGCATAGTAGGTGGATGCAGTCGGATGACGGTACGGGGGCTGAGTCGTGTAGGCGTGACGATACGGGTCGTATTGCGAGGCGGGCGTTGAGGGATGCTGAAAAATAATCTTTCGTAAAAATTATTTACCTCTTATATATCATTTTTTCAATCTGAATAATTTAAATTTATAACAACTTAAAATCTTATGCTGAAACTAGCTGAAAGGAAGAGATGTTTCGACATTCTTAGATTTTTAAATGAAATTTCACATTTTGTGTTCGAAAAGGCTCAAGCCTCAGATGATGAAATTGAATGATATTCGATTTGAAATAAATTTTACAGAAATTTATACAATTAGATGAAACATTGAAACAAACATTGAATGAGTCTATTTAAATTGAAATTACAAAATTACCTGAGTCCTATGAGGTTGTTGCTGTCTCTGAGCTGGTGTTTGATGTCTTGGATACGAGGGCTGATGATACTGATATTGTCTGCTGTGATCAGAGTAAGGTGGGGGACGGTAATTCGCCTCAAAATTAACAATCTAAAATTTTCAACTAGACGATCATTGAATCATTGAATCGAACATAGAAAATGGAAAAATCTAAAATATGGCATGTGTCATTTTAATAAAGTAGTACGACACGAGCTAATAACATTTTGGAATTTAAAAATGAATGAAGTATTTTAGTAAAGTTTGCTCTACTACTTTTATTAAGGGTTATCATTTTATCTACCCATGCTCTTCCAATTCAATTTTTAAAACTAACCTGAACAATTTGCACGACCAAAGTGACCACCGCAAGAGTCCTCGTAGTAAAACTCATCTTTTTTCAAATTCAATTGTTCAATAAATTAGATAATTTTTAATATTTCGGATTTTCAGGGGAAAATCACATAAAGGAATAAAGAAATAGGATTTGTTTCACGTTTTGATTGATTCTCGAGAAAATTTCGAGTTGTGTGAAAAGAGGGAAAAAAGAAGAACAGCTCTGGAGAGTCAAGGATAAATGAAGGATATATCTGAAGATCCGAAGGATATCTGGGGTTAGATGGATTTGCTAGGATTTTTGCTAGGAGGCAGGGCAAGGCTGTCTCAGACTCAAGTTCTAACTCTTTCCCTCCTCCCCCTTTCTTGCTTCCTTCCTCTTGCTCAATTTTGTGCTGTTTTACTCTGACCGCTGCTGCAAAAACCCGATGATATTTTATGCTCAGAACTTATGACAAAAAGACATTCGAATCGTTTTAGACATTCCAAATGCTTTTCTTCCGATATTTTTAACTATGGAAAGAGATATGGAGATTGAAAGGAGAAAAAGAATATTTGAATCAAATGTTTTTTTACATCCCAGGCGTTTTTGTCCCTCTAGCCTTAACTATGAAGAAATATAGGAAAAAGATGCAGAAAGTGACCAACTATTGAGCATAAAACTGAATGGGAGTGAGTGTAAAACGATATGTGCAATATCTGCATAGTCATTCAGACGGAGTTAGCCGTTGGCTAGTGTTCAAAATGGCTCAAAAGATCCGATTTTATGTTCCGCCTTTATCCTTTACTTTCAACATTCTAATCATACTTCTTTCTTTTATCTATCTTACTTCCTCACATTATTTCTCCTCAGTTTTTACTCTCACAATTACTATCAGAATTCTAATAAGATCGTTTTCTCTATTTCTCTTCCAAATCAATGCTATCTATTGGAAACTTTAATCTTCTAACAAACGTAATCTTGCAATAACAATTTATGAATAACAATTTGTGAATAACAACTTTTGATAAAATAAAATAACAGGACCCAAGTTTTAGGCCCTTTTAATAATGACAGATTGATTGGTCCCATAATCAAAAATTTCATTAAGAAGCTGGACTTCATCAATCTGTCATTTACAAATTGTCAAAATTTAAACTCCCTAGCATTGTCAGGTTTCTCCAGATGAAGCTGAATAGTTTTCTCATTTTTTAATTTCAAAAAACCCCCACCTGTATTAAAGGTGTCAAGCGTGAATTTGTGCTGGAAAATCTCCTTCTGAAATCAGAAAATTTTCGATTTTTAAATTCACAAATAAGTGCTTTCAAAATTAAGTTGAACTCTAGAGATACGTTTAATTTTAAGATTGATTTTTTATGAATCTGTTACCTGGAACGCGAAAATTTCTTTGGCTGCAGATTTCGCGAAGCTCAGGGCCTGTTCGTACTCTTCCACGTCGAAAATACCGCTCGAATCGGAACAAACTTGTTGGGCTTCTCCCTTGAAATGTTCACTTGAAAAATAGACTAAAATTTTGGAGGTGTTACAAAATCACTATTTTTCATATTTTCAACAGTAAAGAAACGTCTATTAGCATAAAAATGTTGAAAATTATAAGAAAAATATATTTTTATGGAAAATTAAAAAAATACATATTTTAAAAATAATGATTATTTGAATGAAATTCCTACATCCTCAGTTCTGACCATCGCGAAAACGAACGTTGCATCGGCCTTCTGCTCGGTGCGTTTGTCCGGGTCCACGATCAATTCGCCGTTCACGCGACACACTTCCACTCCACAGAATGGGGCTCTGGAGAAATAGTCCAAAATCATTAAATTAAAAATTTCTCCTATGAAAATCCCAATGAACAAAATATATTCCGAATGATTTTTCATCGCAAATTATTTGTCGAATAAAAAAAGATTCTTCGCTCAATAAATCTAAAATTTTAAAAATGACCTAATCGGTACAGCATTATCGAGAACGGCAAACCCAGCAGCAGTGAGAGCTGCCGCAGACAGAGAGCCGTCGTCTTGCAGGGAATGAATTGTGACCTAAAATATTCAAATTTAGAAAAAAAATAGAGACTTAAATTTTGTAGAAATTCACCATAAGACAGGTCCTAGGAAAGAGATTCGTGATGACCAGATGTTTCAGAGTCGAATGAATAAGATCATTTAGCTGAAAATTAAAATCAATCTTAAAAATAAAATAACACAATTTACCTTATGATGTGCCGCATCACCGTCCTGCTTTCTGAAACTCACATCCAAAGAGAGACAATCGTTGTTTCGACGGGAAATGTGGACGTCACCTGAAGTTTCGTTGGCTTTTTAAAAATTTATTTGAATTTTGTATCTTTTATAAAATTTTGGATAAACTATAGAAATTTTAAAAATCTATAATTACACTGAAACTTGTCTAACTTTCATTAGAGAATAATATAACAAAAGGAGGCGCAATTGAAAGAATTTTCTTTAACGAAGATCAGCTTACCAGGCCCACTACAAGACGCCCAGAGGTAGGTTTTTCCCTGCGAAAACGAGCAACTCCCGTCGGCACGTTGCAACGTGCCCACTTGACACTTCATCTCGCGAAGACGACCTTTCAAAGACGTCATTTCTACAATTTAAATATGAAGTCCTTTAAAAGTAAGGAAAATGATGCCACTAAAAACTTGGGAGATAACACAATTGAAATTAAAATATGGAGTCATATAAAATTCTTAAAATATGACGCTATCTCAGAATTTGAAAAATCTAAAAAGTAATGTTAGGCCAAAAATGGAAAGTATCCAAACGATTGTTAAACGTTTGATATGCCAATGATAAAAAATAAACTGATCAAAATTAAAATTTATTCTACTTGGTAATGATAAAAAAAATCAACAAAACAACACCAACAACAACAAAAGTGGTAAAAATAACGATCAAGTGCAAATGTACCTAGAATTGTTTAGGTAAAAACATTATTTTTCTTGATTTTTCCCTTCCTCTTCTTTTCGCCTTTTCGCTTCTCGCTTTTCCAGAATTTGATAGCATTCGTAGGGAGAGACCCATTCCTCTAGTTCTTTCACGATCGAATTCACCAGTTTGCGTTTGTACTGAAATTTTTATTCTTTAGAAAATGTTGTAGGACAAATTTTGGAAAAAAAATTAAGAAAATATATAAGTTAAACTTTGAATAAATAAAATTTATGAAGAAATTGGAGATAATTTATTTTAAACAAATTGTTTACCTTATTCCTTCCAACCACCGTGATCTCCTTTTCAGAACCAGACAGACCAAGTAGCACCGGCAGATAAGAATCTCGTTGCAGTTTCTTAAGGACGTCCTCAATTTAAAAAATAAAAACTGTCGATTTTTAATTTTATACCTGCTTGACACCTGCATCGTTGAGCAATTCTTCGGGGAGGCCGCCAATTTCTTCATCGAAGTTTGTGTGCGAAAAGTCGATGTTGCATCTGGAAAATAGTTTTCTTTAAATAAGAAACGAGTAGTCTATTTTTGGAAAAGGTCTAAATAACGACCTTTTAATGCCGTTTCCCTCATTAAAATGAACAATGTAATCTTCAATTCAGATTTAAAATCTTCCGAAAAAATTCCTCAAAAATCAAATAAAGTTACTAAAATAAAACTACCTGAGCAGCGCTTTTGCGGCCGTCATCCTATTCATCTCATCCACATATTTCTCAAGTAAATTCGAGCGGTTTTCGTCGCTGCTCGCAGAAGTCAAAGACTTCTTTTCCTGGGGAAGAACTCTAGCCGACCAGACAATTCTGAAGATAGCAAAAAAAGTAAGGTTAAAAACTCTAAAATCTAAATTTTTCACTTTTCGAATTTTTGAAAGATAAAATATAATATCGCTTCGATTTTAATAACAAACAATTACTTGTAAATCTCATTGGAAAACTGCTTGACGAGAGGTGGCAGGGGGTAGCAGCAGGCCAAAATCTCCTGTTCTGCTCGGGGCAGGGACTGAATTTTAAAACTTAAAATATCTCTTTTCCTTATTTAAATTATTCTACTTCCGCAATGTGAAGCATTTGATAAGTGGGCATGACGAATTCGGGGCCTTCGTCTTCGGAACGAGCCGCCTGGTTGCGCCACTGAGAGAGGCCTAAAACGAAAGATATTTTTAAAAATTTGTTACAATTTTTAGAAAAAATCAACTAGGAAGAAAATTGTTTTCTGAATATTTCGGGGACAAACTTCTTATTATTTTTAATCTATAAAAAGGAATGATTATTTTCTCTTTAGAAATAAAAAAATTACCTGTCAAAGCATGCATTTGTTGATTGTTGAGTTGCCTTTTGGAAAGCGACAGACATTTCTCCGAATCGAATTTCGGCTTCTCGTAAACTCGAGCGCAGCAGGATTTGCTGTTTTCATAGACGAACTGAAAAAGCCGATCAAAATAAGTCAACAAAATTGAGAAGAAAACATCGATCAGAATTTGAAAAAATCAATAACTTTACCTGCAAAGCCTCAATTCCCTTCTTCAAGAGCTCTTCCCTCAAGACGTCATAGCAATAGAGCAGATAATGGGTGTCCTGACGAGCGTAGGAAATCAGATGTTTGGGAAGGGGTCTGGAGACAAAATGTTTGTAAAATTAAAAGATAGAAAAATAAAAGGCACAAAAATAAAACGTTACCTGACTCTCCAATCTGCCAACTGATATTGCTTGTCCAACGTTTCCCCGGCGATTTTGAACACGATGTGTGCGAGACTGAACTTCTTGAATTCCAGCTTTTTGGCTGCCCTGAAAACCTTATTTGAATATTTTTCAATCTTCGAAAGTTCTAAGATCTCACCAATAAGTGTCGAACATGTTTACGACGTAGATTCCGAAATCCCTCTGGAGCCAGTCGACATCCGATGAGCTACCGTGGAAAACCTGAACAACACGAATTTGGAAAATACATCAATTTTCATTCATACTTTCTTGAGCATTTTATAAATTTCTCAGAAAATGCAAAATATGAAAATTTCACATAATCTCTCCAATGAACTTTTATTTATTTAATTTTTTTTTAAAAGCACCACCTTTTCATAATATGTTAGTTTTACTAACCTTCAGAATATTTGGATCCGTGAATGGCTCATTGAGTGCATGCATGTCCTTCCAAATCGGGAAGGGATCGACGATGAAGTCAGTCGTTCTCGTGGAGATTTGGACGAGACAACAAAGGCCCAAGAAGGAGCGATCGCAATGGTGCTCAAACAATATTTACTTATTTTCCCTTTCTTTGTCGTTGTATTCCCAAATTTATTCGTTTTTAGCCTTGTCTTTCTTTGATTTTCTAATCTTTGTTATTGATTTTTTCTCGAACTTTACTCTTTTACTTCCGAATATTTGCCGTTTTTCATTTTTCAAATCAAAACCAAACCTCCAAATCAACCGCAAACTCCCTCTCCTTGTTCAGAATTCCGATCAATTCATCAAGTTTCGCTTTGGAATCAACCAACACTATTTCTTGAGTTTCCAGGATGATGCTTTTCTGAAAAGATAAAATGTTTTTAAATGATTTAAGAAAAAAAAAATACTTACGATAGGCTTCTTCGAATTGAGCTGTTGTTCGGGAATTTTGAGGTGTTCGAGTTCAAAAGCGTAAGGATGCAGAGATTGGGCCATGTCTGATTGCCAGGTTCTGATTTTTGGTTATTAAAATTGTAAAACTAAATTGAATTTTTAATGAAAATAAAATTTGTGATAAAAATATTTGAGATTTTTCTTTTCAATTATTTCTATTAATGCATAAAACAAGAAAAAAAGGTGATTTAATTTTATAAAGGGATAAAGTAAGCATGAATTTTAAATTTATAAAAAAAATCTACAATGAAAACCCTACCTTTTCCCCCTCTTTCCCTTTCCTTCGTCCATATCAATGACCGTCAGGTTGCTTGCCAAAGGAGCTTTTGCGTGATGTTTGGTGACGAGTTTCGGTTTGAAGGGCTCTTCAGAATTGTCGATACAGAACGAAAAACTGTACTTCTTTTGGGGTTTTTCGATGTGCATCTGAAAAAAATAAAATTGCTTAAAAGTAGTAAAGTTTAGTCTACGAAAGAAAAGCTAGCATTTGACTTGGAGATTTCTCATCTTTTCGATTGAACGAGTAATAATACATAGTCCGGACTTTCACCATTTCGAATGTTTCGAAAAAATAGAGCTGAGTCAAAGAGTAATCGTAGGGCTTAAAAATAAAAAGAATAAACTTACAGCAACCTTCCTGGTGTTCATATCAGCGTCCCGCTGCCGCATTCTCTGAGCCAAAAGCGATGGAAGATTTGTAGCTATTCTTCGAATCGCAGCGGCCTTGTCTTCTAAAAAAATCCAATTAAGTTCAAAAATGATTAGATTTAGAAGTAGAAACTTTTTACCCGCAGTCAAATGCTTTCTGGTGGATTCAGCCCCGACCACCTGCTTCGGAATTTTCACGATCTCATCCCGCTGAGCTTTGTCCAGCGCGTCGATGATCATGTGCTGGAAAAAAAAGCTTTTAGAAAATAGTGTCAAGTCTATTCTTCAGAAAATTCAAATATCAAAGCTTCTGATTTGAATATAGTTTTTCGTTCAAATCATTTTTTCATTTTGCAAAAAGTAATTTTTAGAAAAAAATATTAATTAAAAAAATAAAAATTCTTACGATATCCCCACAGAGATTGTCCGTGGCGGTGATCGTTCGCTCGATGAGCTGAGCGACTTCAGCCGTTTCCAATTTGGGCGGCTGCACACCGGTGCCGGCTTTGCGCATCAGTTTCTTCATTCTGAAATTTGTTTTCTTATTTTTATTTAAAGACAAAATTTAAAGGTTTTTTTTTTTTTTTTTTAAATTTATTTATCGAATTAAATTAATAATTTTTAGAATGAATAAAAAATTTAACTCACAAATTATGGATCCTGATTTCCTGTTGTTCAATCAACGCATTACAGGCCGGATAAGTTTTGGTCAAGGTGAGCACATCCTCGGTGATCAATTTGTTGGATTCCATGACCAAAGCACGCGCAGCCCGGTTGACTTCCCTGCTGAGGGCCACACTTTTGCTGATTGCTTCCGCATTTTTGCTGCTTTCTGCTGATTTATCACCAAGCTGAAAATAATCAAATTTTACAAGAGAAAGCTGAAATAAAAATTAAACTTTTCAGAGCCTCGACCAGCAAAAAGTGTCATATTGAGAGAGAAAAGGCCATGTTTTTTTCATTTTCTTTTACTGAAAGATGACCTTTTCAATGGATCAAGTTTTTGAAAGATCTACTGAAGATAGTCAAGTTTCATTTTCAGAAATTTAACGAAAATTAAAAAAAAAAAAAAAAAACATACTTGTTCTTCCTCCTTTTCCTGACCATTATCCCCATTGTCCTGAACCTCATCAGTCATCTGAAAAATTATTTTTAGAAAAAAAAAACATTTAAAATCAAGATATTACATGGTTTCAATTTAAAACCAAAAAAAATCATAAAATTTGAAAAAAAAAAAAATAGAGCAATGACTTTATTGTGCTATTTGTACAGTAAAAATCGAAAATAACACCCGATTCATGTTTAGCTGAGAATAAATGAAAAAACGATACAAAATAAAATACTATAAAATTCGAATGGAATGTAACACAGTTAGCAGGCTTTGAAAAATGAAAATAAATAGCGTTCCCTGTAAAAGTAAAACGAAAACGAAAAATCTAAAGCTTCGAAGACTACAAAGTTGACGGATTACAACCTTTGACTAACTTCCTATTTTCTATCTTCTTAAGAAAGCTTTTTTTTAGATTTCATTTAGAAAAACAAATTTTAAATCTCAAATTATCATGACACAAGACATAGGTCAAATATTGCAGAAAAAAGATAGGAAACGATATTTTCTCATACTATTCTTCGGGTCTTTGTAATTGCTAAATTATAGGATGATAGCTCTAAAAACTGAACGACAACTACGAGAGTTCAACTTTCAATTTTTTATGTCATGATATTTTGCGGCTCACAAGTTTCAAAAAAATCAAGTAGCTAACCTTATTTTCGTTTCGTGGCCGGGATTCTTTCGTAAAGAACATAATCCGAAAACACCGTGTGTTTGGGCGTGAAGTAGGGTACGTAGAAAGCGCGATAGAAGAAGTGGGAATATTCTGATAGCAGGAACGGGTGAGAGGCCACTCTTCGGAAGGTTTCCGTCTGAAAATCGAAATTTTCGAAAGTTAAGAAACTAAAAATACCATTTCTCCGTAACCCGGCTCCAATTCAGTCCGTTTTTCCTCAGGCACTTCCAAATCGATCACATAGTCGCAGCTGTCGAGGTCCACGTATCTGAAAATTAACAAAAAACCTTAGTACCATTTCTTGCAAAAATCTTATTATGGGCCCTAACTATTTGACGTCGATTTATTCTTTTCTTGCACTCCTTGACTCCTAATTTCGGATATAGCTACAAAAAGTCTCAATTTTAGATGAAACAAACTGCTTACCTAGAAGGTTCCTCCTTATTCTGATCGTTCATCTCTGTCGGAATTTCCTGAGTAGCCCTTGGGAGCCGCATTGTCGGGTAGTATTTTGGCAGGAGGCCTCGGAATTCACTCTTCAGAAAATGGAGATGAACCCTCCTTTTCCTCCCATGCTTATCGACTGCAGAATGCGGCAGGAAAAACGAAGAAGGAAAGCGGTGCCACTCTTTCCCCACACATAGACGAAGGGGGTCCTGAAAATGTTAACTTTTTCTCTCAATTCAATTTCTAAACTGAAAATTTTATGTTGTGAAACAGACATAAAAAGATTGTCAAATTTAAAAATAGTCGTAAATAGTGAAATTTTGAGGTATAAAATCGAGCATTCGGTTTAGGAAAGGTCAATACTATCAATAGTTTTGATTTCTTCGTAAATGTTCAGATTTTATAATAAAAAATTGGAAGAAAATCTCACATTTCTAATGGAAAAGTCCAATTTACTGTTTGAGTCCTGCGCCATAAGGTGTTCGTTCAGACTTTTGTAGGTTTCCATCGTCCCGTTGAAGTTGCGATACAGCGAATAGGTTCTGAAAATTTAACTAAGTTTCAACTAAATGACAACTTATATGGCACCTAGAAAGGGAGACGCAGCAAAAGATGAGCACGACTATCCAAAGCCAATTTGATACTGATTCGTCTCGGAAGCGCTCTATTAACCTGAATTTTTAAAAATAAAATCATTGGTTGTAAAATTCCAACTTTTAGATTTTTAAATTATCTTTTCACAATTTACCTCTGCAAAGCATCCAGAGCAATAGCAGCCATGAGCGTAATTAGAGGGTAGACCGGAAAGAGGAATCGCTCTTCTTTATGCGCTTGTGAAAAGAAGATCAGACACCAGAAGGCCAGAGTCAAATAGAGCAGGAATACAGGGACGTAGCCGTTCCAATATGAGCCTACTGCTGAAAAGTTCAATTGTTAAAATCTTATATCAAAAATGAAACACAAGATTAAATCTGTCAGGCACAGTGGATTTCAAAAAAATCTATCACATTCTAATTTTAAAATTCTTACTGTTCGAGGAAGCAAAGATCTTCCATAAAGGTTTGGAGGATTTCATTCTGTTGTAATTAAAATAAAACCTACGAATTCTAAACTTCCTTGGTACTCCTGTCGGTGGGAAGTAATGGATATAGCAGCAGATCGACAGAGGGAAAGCGGCAGGGGCGAGAAGAACAAGCAAGTTGCAGTTGAGGAGCAGGTTCTTCACGTAGAAAGAGGCCGGAGCGACGCCGTACAGATCGGGGCCGTGAGGGGAGAAGACGTTGTATAAAACGATGTTTAGAGGAGCCTGAAATTATTCTTTTTAACGCATAAAGAAAAAGATATACATTTTCTATAGGAAGGATATATGAATGAGCATGTAGGGGGAATTTTTAATTGTGATGAACTTCTATGTAGGAAATGAGACTTGCCAAAACCCGCTTTCCATAATAATAGGAATCCACGACCAGCAAGGATCCAACGATCACGATTGCAGAAATCAGAGAGAAATAGAAGAAGTAGTAGAAGTGGTGTCGGCCTCTGAAATAAAATTCAGTGTTAACTTCAAAAGCGAGGTTAATTTTATTTCAGAGTTAAGCTTAAGCCGAAATTTAAATCATTCATAACACATGGTACCTGATGAAGAGCATGTCGATGACAATTGGAAGGCCCAGAATTGCTGCGAAGGGCCATCCGACCAGACCAGAGAGTGCAGTGCAGAAGATTGCCCAGAACCTGCAAAAATGTCTTAGAGAATTTGCCAGTTTTGATTTTTAAAAATTAAAAAAAAAAAATAATAATAATAAATAAAAACATACCATCGTTCCCTCAAATAGGCCGCCATCGCGAGCATGTTCATCGCCATTGCAAAGGACGAAGGCAAAAATGCTGAGCTGAAATTTGAAATAAAAAAATAAAGAAATTTGAAAATAAACCTCGAAATGAACATTCCGGTGGAAATTAAGGAGAAGAGCACGAAGAATCGACCAACGCCGATGCAGAATCGCTTGCAGACGGCCTGAAGATCAATTTTAAACACAAAAAGCATAAGTTTAGTACCTGATAAAGAGCGAATTCTCCAGCCAAAGTGAGCATGCTGATCAGACAGCGCATAGAGAGAAAGACACCAATCTAAAAATAATCAAAGAGTATTTTCTGCATACTTGGTCAAGATAAATGAACGTGCTCACTTTCGAAGACGGCAGAATATTGTAGAGCAGTCGGGCAGGCATGTAGTGGAGGTAAACGTAGAAGTAGGATCTGAAATTTAAAGAAATCCTCAAAAATATCTTTAAAAAATCCTTTAAAATAACTTGTGAAACAAATCTTTCACATACAGTATTTCTGTAGAAAACAACATCAATTGCTTTAAAGATATTTTTTATTTCAAGTGCACACCTTATCGCATAGACGGGTGAATATTCCCATGTCTGGAGGCCCTCGCCGAACAGCAGAAGATGCAATGGCTCCCAGTAATTGAACACTTCATCGCAGTCAGAAATTGTGCTCCAAAGTGCGGCGGAGAGACGGAGGGAGAATAGGATCTGGAAAACAATAATTCGAAACAATAAATTTTACACTAGTTATAAAAATATTAAATTAGAGAAAAAATTGGTTTCATTAAAATAAAAATTTGCATACCTTCAAAACGGCGCTATTACTCGGTTGCCAATCGGTGTCCTGTTCGGCCCGAATCATGTACAATTTGGACGGCATCAGGTCCTCGTCTTCTTCAGTCACAACTTGGGAAGCGTCATTTTTTCTTGATTCATTCGAACTGGAGTTTAAATTTTTATCAAAATTTAAAAAAATACTTTTTAGAAAGTTCAGATAACTTGGAAGTGAAAGTGTCGATAAATAAGAAAAGTGGGGTGATTTTTCATAGAACTAAATACGACTTTAAATTTGTAAAACTTTCTAAACTAGTTTGCTTATGAATTCATGAGGTTCGCTTTTCTTCTATTTTTTCTATTACTCTTCTTGTATTTCTCGTTGCATGTCTATCGATTGAAAACCGATCTGCGAGTAACCTGACGTTTCAAAAAGAGAGGCACCCAGAGAAACAACTTTGTAGTTTGAAAGATAGACAAAAAGAATGAATAGTCGGATTAGCTTTTCATCATAAGGGTGAATTTTTCATAAAACAGACCGTTTTAAGGAAAAAGAACTTTCCCAACCTATTTGCCGAATTCCTGTGATTGGAGTCTGCGGCAGGCCGTTCCCCCCTGTTCGTCGACCTTCTCACCAGAGCCATATTCCGGGGCATTTTTGAAAATTTCCTGATTGAATTTAGGACCCGCTTCAAATGAAAATCCTCATTAACCTGAAAAAAATCAATTTTCACAGAAAAATCAAGCTTGAAAAGGTAGTTTCAATGGAAATAACCACTAAAATGAAAATGCTCTGAAAAGAAAACTTGAAAAATACAACTTTATTCTTAACAAGAACAAATCTAATCAACTATTGAGCACTGAGCAATATCTAATAAAACAAACAATGAAATTGTGAAAACACCATTTTCTCAATTTTTCCGGGTGCATTTTCAGTTCGAATTACACCTATTCACAATTTGCATGCAGCATTCTGAAAACGTACTTCGAAAATGAGAAATATGGATGCGTTCATCAAAATTTTCTAATTTTCCCTATTCATCATTTCCCTTCTCCTGGTCTTTTCTCTGCCTGGGGGGCCTCTTTATCAGCGTTCTGATTCGCCTTTTTGGTTTTCCATCTTCTGCCTCCGGTTTCTGAGCTTCCTATAATCAAATTCCGAATCAACTAATATGCAATTGAAAATAAGAACTGATTCTTATTCTTTAAATAAATCTAGTTAGGTTCATGTCTCGTGGATAAATCATTTGTGAAGATGTTACCTGAGCAGCCTCACTCGGCTGCGGCATTTCATCCCCGACAGCCACTTTCACCTCGTACTCTTCACTCATTTTGCCGAGAGGTCCGTCGATGGTGCGAACATTTTCGTGGGTGACAAAGGGCTGAATTTTCATCGTTGATTTTCTCAAACTTTCTTAATTTTAGAAATTTCCCCACTGTAACATTTCATACTTTTATGATGATCTATGAAATTCAGTTTTGTTCGTTTTCTTCATATTTTTTTTTTTTAATTTTCTATCGAAGCATTTTCATTTTTCTATAAATTGCACTATTTGAAGAATGACTTTCTGAAGTTTGAATGTCTGAGAAAAATACCCTGATATAAGCTCCACCCAGATCGATTTTCTTCCTCTCGCCGCTCTTCTTCGCCCGAATTTGTTCGACCGTCGTGCCGTCCTTCAGAAACGCGAGCAGATCATGCAGTTGGTCACGGAATCTGGCGTTCTAAAATACCTTTTATAAAAAAAATCAAAATTGAAGAAAAATAAAACGAAAAAATACCTGCTGAATGAAGTCCTTGACGATTTGTTCATCTGAATCCGTGCTTTTGATCGTCACTCTCCAATTCGGATGCAACGTTTTCTGGAGCCGAATTAGAGTGGCGCAGTCCGAAACTCTGCAAATGTAAAAGTAAAAATTAAATTAAAAGAAAGTAGCAAATAAAGTTAAAGTTAAAATATTAATTTACCTTCCCTGACCCCCATAGTGATTGAGCAGCGGCGGAATGTTCCCATTCAAAGCGATGTAGAAAACGAATGGGCCGAAGTGGCGGGTCGAATGAAGCACGTCGAAATTCCTCTTCGAAACAATCTGGTTGAAAATCGTTTGACAGAGCTGAAATATCTTTTATTAAAAATATTGAACAAATAAACAAACCTTGACGAAACAAGGATCATCCGGTTCAAAGAACCAGCAAGCCCAATCCAAAACAAATTCGTGCTCGTTTCGATCCAGAGCGTCCTAAAAAATGAAAAAAAAAAACATTTTTAATAAACATAATATTTTAAAGAAAGTACCTGAATATGAGGGTGAGAAAAGACAGGTGGGGGAAAGACGGGTCGATTGGGCTTATTGTAGAAGGTCCGATTCATCCTGTCGTGCTCTTCAGGAGTCGAGGTGCGCAATGTGCCGTCAATTTCCCTGACTACGACTGTTCGGTCCTCAAAAATGAATTCATTAATAGGTTTTTTTTGAAAAATTCTTCTAATTTTGAGATGAATAGTTTATAAAATAGTAAAAAGAAAAGTGGGTGAGCTTTTGAAATAAACACCTAGCGAACTGGACGAGCTTTTCAAAAGAGAAATTTTAAAACAAACCCTATCTGTAGCATCGAAAGTAATGTCGGTGAAGACGAACTTTGACGTGTCGAAATTCGCGATTTCCTCGTCCTTTGTAATGACGGTTACCTAAAAAAATAAATTTAAGGAATAAAGAAAAAAATATTTCGGAAATAAAAAAGACCTGTTCAGTCCTGGGCTCTTTGACGGGGAAGAATTGTAGGAATTGACGCGCTTCTTCGGACATTTGCTCCATCGTCTGAAATAAATCAAATTTTTAAACAAATTAAAATTAAGTTCAATCTCAAATTGTTAAAAATTGTAATAAGAAAATAATTAAATAAATTCGGACTTTTCAGTTTCTTTTTCAAAGTCAAATTTTAAAAATAAAAATAAATTTCGACCTTCTCAAATCGTTCATCAGTCATGAGCGCATAGTGCGACCTCTGCTGAATTCCAGTTCGTCTGGTTCGGAATACCTGAATTGAAAACGATTTTCTAGTTCTTCTTTATTTTAATCTATCTTTAAACCTTGTTCTTGATATCGAGTCCGGTGAGCGAATAGAGCAGATTCTGGACGTTTTTGTCGATGAACAATTTCTCCACGTCCAGTTTGGACTTTTCCATTTCCAGCGAAGCTTCAGCATCTGCTCTGAAATGATTCATGTTTAACTTTCAAAAGTCATTAAAATTCCAAGAAACGCCGATTTTCCACTTTTTGCTATTTTTCAGATTCAAAGTTATAAAAAAAGATTCGTTTCTGTAGGTTTTTCAATTCAAGTGATTTTAAACCAAGTTTTCTTTTTCTTACCTAGCCTTATTTAACCACGCGGATAGAGCGCGTTGCTGCTGCGACAGACCAATTAGCCGGTGGAGCCGGCTTCTTGGAAAAAGCCACATAAGTTTTCTGAAAATACAAAAATAAGAAAAAGAAAATTGACCGAAATAACTCTATGAAAAATGCATTGCGATTAGAGCGCGATTGCAGGCTCATTTCTCTTGGCACTCAAATCACCATGTTGAAAAAGCGGTAAAAATATCAAACCGAGAATGAAGGAATCACGATTTTTTTGTGAAAATCTATTAAAAGTGAGGTATTTATTCGAAGAAAATCACGAAATGATAAAAATAAATAAATAGGAAAAAGAAAAATAAGTGAAACTGGATGATTTGAACCGTAAAATTGAGAGTAATCGATAAAATTCACGAGGTTTAAAGAAAATAAAGAAAGACCCGCGCATTTTAAAAATGCCCGAATTGAGAGTACATTAAAATGAAGTTATGTTACAAATCGAGATCGAGATTGAGTCCCTTTTCAGCGAGAAAATCGTCGACCAATTGTCGATCCAAAATTCCGTGCAGAATGTCGGAGCCATCTTCGGAGCGGCTCATTCTGGAAAAAATAAAATTTAAACGGAATTGACTTTTCATGCTAATTTCTCAAAAATAAATAATATTTTTGAAAGATATTTAGAAAAAAGAACCTGATAATGCAATGATCCTTGAATTCGACCAGCTGAGTTCTCAGAGCGGTATCCGTAGAAACGAGGAATTCGTCTCTGAAAAAAACCGATTTTCCTTTCAAAAAATTAGCATATTCTAGTTTTTGAATAAATTGAACTTACTTAGCGGCATTGAAAAGGTCCCAGAACGAGACTGGATTGGTCTGTCCATTGGTGAAGTGCATCGCGAAGAAGAGACGGAAAATGGAACGGGAATTAACGGCCAGCGATTTCCAGAATATGTCCAGGGACGTCAGAGAGTGGGTCTGGAAATTCAGTTTCTAGATTTTTGAAAAATTGATCATTTTTCTGAAAGCAATGAATTGCCCATTTTCCTTACCATTTTATTGTTCCTCTTATCGAATCCCAAGAACGACGAGTCGCAATTTTCGATGTCTTTGAGAGAGACCTGCCACGTGCTCACTTCCACAGGGATCCAATTCAGGGCGCTCAGTTGCGACTAAAATGCAAAAGTATGATTTTCCAAAATTTACAAAAAATATTTTTTAAAAATACCGTATTCCAAATCGACATAGCGTTGATGTGATTAACCGATGCGACTATGCGGATCGCGTTTTTCGAACCCAACGCGGAAAACACTGACTGACAGACTTCGGATCTGCAAATCATAAAATTAGAAGTCTTCAAAAATAGAAGATCCTAGATGATCCCAGCTTATAATGGCTATCAAACATAACAAGTTCTTAAAATACAAATTTCAGCATTTCCATTTTTAAATTTAAACAAACGATTAATTTGCTTTACCTGAAATTCTCGGCATCAATATTGTGCACAAATAGAAGGAGTTGCTTGTGGCTGGAATCGATGTGTCTCACGATGGACGCTGCCCAATCGGGTAGAGAGCGGCGGTTGCACTGGAAAATTTTTTATTTAGAATTTTTATTCCTAATTTTTCCTTAAAAATAAAATATAAAAATTTTAAAATACCGGGTTTTTGAGCTTCATGAACTCGTTGATGGAAGTCAGCAAAGCGTTCGCATTTGCAGTTGGATGCGACCCGTCAATTTGCATTGCACTGTACTTGGAAAGGTAGTCGTAAAATTGAGCCAGAATTTCGCGTTTCGAGCCGATTCCGTAAAGCTGGAGAATATTTTTAAAAATGAAAAAAGAATAAATTTAAGAAAAGATTTTGGAAAAACGACAAATTTTTCACGTCATTTTAGTTTTCTTGTCAAAATGAAAGGTTACTTCTGGGTTCCCTAAAACATTTCTTAAAAATGAACTTACCAGAAGGTTGAACTTCTTCGCCAGGAAAACGGTCCATTTCGGGAAGAGTCTCGTGTAGTCTTCAAACGTTTTCTTGTGCACTTTCGAATTTTCTTTGGTCTAAAAATAATACAATTATAAGTTGTGAAAGTGAAGAGAATAGAAGAATTACTGCAAGAAATTCTCTGAGCGATTGGAGATCACAGGCTGGCAGATTTTCCTTTTCCTTGTCCTCATTCTGGTCCGTTTCGTCGGCTCTGAAAATTAGCATAAATTTCTCTTAAAAAGTATCTTTCAAAAATAAAAATTACCGTTTATTTATCCTGGCTCCTTTCTTTCTGCTAGCCTTGTTCATCTTCACATTCGTTCTTTGCAAGAAGAACGTCTCCAAGGAGTCCGTCAATTTGGCCAGAGTTTCGTCTCTGAAAACAATATATTCTAAAATCATTTTATCAATCAAGAATATAGTTGTTCTATTCTAAAGAAATTACCTGAATTCTTCAATTTCTTCGCCCGATTCAGATTCGATTTCAACTTTTTCTTCTTCATCTCTTTTTTTTATCGACTTTCTTCAATTTCTGCGGCGAGCCTCCACTTTTCTTATTCTCTGCAGGGATCGGTCGTCTTCGGGAAGATCGGGTGGACTTGTTTTCGGGCGATTTATGGGTCTGAAAAATATTCTGAATCAACTTATTAGTTTTTTCTTGAAGTTTTTTCTCGAAAAGTTGATAATTTTTGTAAAAAAATTAAAATGCACTTTTTGTAGAAGTTTAAAAAACCAGCAATTCATACCGTATCCATTGGTCCGACACTCAAATTCGCACTCGCCTTACTTCTCGTCTGTCTCCGTCCTTGCAGACTTTTTGAGGCATCCATCTTTTTCTAGAAATTCTGGAAAAATGTATTTTTTAAAACACAAAATTTTGTTAGATATCTAGGATCCCGAACCCCTTTATTCCCAATTTTTGCAAACCGAATTAAAAAAAATCCTTTATCTTCTGTTTTCAATAAATGTTCTGCAGTGATCAGATTTGAGAAAAAAAACAATTGAACCAAAAAATTATGTAAGAAAAAGAGAAATCACATGTGAAGGAGATGAATGAATAATAAATAAAAAGAAGAGAAATGGGATTATTTGAGGAGAGACCACTTGACGCGCTCCTGGGCAGAGGTGAAGAACGACATTCCGACCTGAAAATTTGAAAAGTGCAACACAATAAAAACGTTTCACTATAAAAAAAAAACTAATGAATTTGTAAATTTCACTATTTTTAGGTTTCTTTTCTAAATGGGTCAATTTTAAAGTAAGCCAAAAGATTAGCTAAATGGACCAACTTAAAAAATAAAGATTGAAAAGAATAAAAATTTAAATTAAGGAAAAATACCTGAGAGAATGACTGATCAGTGAGGGAAATCTCGTCGCCCCTTAGTGCACAGCGCGACACCACTGCCTGTACGTCTGTCTCCATAACCACGCTGAAAATAAACACATGAGGATTATTTTACAAAATTAGAAAATAATAAAGACGAGATTAAGGAACTTTTCTTACAAAGATTTGAAAAACATCAAGAAATACAAAATTAGATAATATTTCTTTCATAAACATTCAAATAGATAAGAGACTAATGTAGCATTTTCTTATAAAATTTGATTTTTGAAAAATTAAAAATAAATCATTTACCCCTCATCGCAGACTTCATCGAGGATGAGAATGATGGTGTCCATGTTGTCGATCAAGGCCTTCTTCTCGACCACCTTGCGCAGCACCGTCGAGATCGAGTCGTACACGCAGTTCAGCAGCGATTCAAGGATCAGTCTGGGCAAATTTGAAACATTATTTCTTTTAATTTCAGACTTCTAGAAACTCGGACTTTTATAGAAAAAAATAATTTTTCTAGGAAGGAAAAATATACAAAAGTCTGTCTTTAATGCGACTCATATTTTTGCGGATCGAGTTTTGGAGAAGTCTTATTTTTATACAAAAATTTGAAGAAAAAACGAACTCGTTCTCCCTATTGCTGCCGAGAACGTAGATGTACAAATCGACATTCGAGCGATAGAGGCACGTCACTCCGTCCAACAGCAAGATTTCGGCTGAAAAAATAAAGTCAAATAGAAATTTTAAAAATTAAAATAATAAAAGTACCGGAAGTGTTTCTCTGCGTCTTCTGGAACATGCTCTTCTCAAAGGCTTTCTGCTCCTTCACCGTTCCGAACATCTTCTTGTCGTAGTACTGAATATCATTTTTTAATATTTTTCTTAAAATATTTTTTCTAATATTATTTTCCAGAAAAGGTAATATTTTTTGAAAGGGTTAGGTGAATTTTTCTTCATTTTTTAACACAAACCTTAGCAATGACTCGATTCCCGTCCTGATCCAGAATGACGATGCCTTTCACGTTGTAAATCGACGTGTTATCCTGAAAATTAAAAATTTTTTAATTCGAAAGAAGAAAACTCGTGAAGTTTCATTTCCATGACCTATTTAGAAAGTCTGAAAAATCAATTCTACAAATTTCAACTTACGTCAAACATATCAGCCATGTTGATCTATAGATATTTTTGTGGTTCTGCTGCCCGAGTACCTGAAAATTATCATAAATCCGATCAAAACGACATATAACTGGAAATAAAGACAAGCGCCACATCGACAGCAATCCATTCATAACGAGGGAGAAAGTGTGTAAATGGGGCGCGGAGAGAACGAGAAGGGGCGGGGCGAAAGAGAAAGGTGGCCTTCGTTCATTCTTTTTCGGAAAATCAATTTTTATTTTTAGTTAAAATTATTAGAAATGACTTGGTTGGGTTCTAAACCGGAGTTAGGACTTCACGATACGATAAAAATGCTCAAAATTTGATTTTCTTCAGTTAAAATGAATTTATTTTCTAAGAAAAACGAGAATCGTTCTGAAATAGTCATAAAACCCGCGAATTGGATAAAAAGTCATACAATTTGGAAATCGAGCGAAATTCGGACTAGCAAAACTGATAAGGAGATCGGATTATCATAGTATTTACACACAACTGGTCCATAAACAATTTAGAAAATACGAAGTTGGAATAGAACAAAATTGAGTCTAGAACAAAGAAATTAGAGCAATTTCGATCTAACCCTGAATAGATTATTTGCAATTTGCTGAGTCAACAAGGGTTGATTCCAGATCTGTGGCACGATGAAATTCAGAAGCCAATTTCTGCCGAAAACCAGACGGAATCTTTCTCCGAGGGAATTTCTGGAAGAGAAATGTTTTAAGAACTAGATTTTAAAAGTTTTTGTTACCCATCTCCGTCAAAAGCTTCTCGAATCGGTGCGGAATGGTATTCGTACCTGAAATATTTTAATAAACACTCTTCTAAACCTGCAATCTGTAAAGCTCGTAATGCAGTAACTTCTCTAATCAAGTGCTATTCACCTTTATCTAATCGTCTTACTTTCTGTCAATTATGTCTTACTTCCTTTAATAATTCGACTAATGTTCCCTCTATTCCAACATCATGCATTTTCTTAACTATGTCTTACTACCCGACGAGTTATAGAAATTGTCTGAAATGCAACCTGACTTACATGGTATATCCGTAGCAGGTGTAGAAAACGTTCATTCCGAAGAATCCCAGGGCCGAGCAGAGACCTCCAATCGCGAAGGAGAAAAGCGAGGCCATACAGAAGCTGCCGAAAGTCGAATAGCCAAGCACCCAACGAATCAGAGCGATAGGGCCCGCGTAGCAGAAAAAGCCAAACGGGTACCTGGAAAAATATTCAAAATCTATGATTTTTCAAAAATATTCTTTATAGAAATATTTCAAATTTTCCATTTCAGCTAAATTTCGACTAAATCATTTTTACAAAAATGCACGATCCTTCAGAAATTTTCTAAATTTCGCATTTTCTTTTAAACTTTATAGAAAATAAAATGATTGCAAAATTACCAAGGTGCCACTGTCGCATTCATGTAGGACCACATTATGGGTACGGCGAGAAACAAGCCCACGCAGCACCAGAATAGGAATGTCAGGAAATATCGCTTAAAATTATTTCTGTAAATTTGATAAAAAGAAAGAAAAACCAACCTGATTCCCCAACCCGACACACCCACCCGTGACGAAACAATGATGATCCTTCCTCAGTACGCACATTTTGCAGAGAGGGCAATGGTGACTTCTCAAATATTTGGTTTATTGCTTTTAATTTCATAATAAAAATAATGGCGACAAAGAAGATAGACTTCATGAATTTTCTAAAAATAAAACGAAAATTCAACCTTATCGGAGCTTCATGATTGCACTCCATGCAAAACTTGGCGTCCTTTCGTCTATGGTTCAAGATCGGAATCGCCGTGCTTTCAGAGTCTCCATTTTCCGCGGTTTCAGCATCGTTACAAAGGGCTACGCCGTCGTCTGAAAATGGTTGAATTTAGGAAAATAAGATCTTCTGTAAAATGCACAATTTTCCTTTATCATTTTCTGATCCTCTCTCAATTCAGATCCTGATGAATTGTACAAATGGTGATCATGCCTACGTGATGAATTTTATAGGGAGCCGAAAAATAAAGACTCAAATGAATTAGGGCTTTTTCTTCAGTTATTCGATGACAAAAATTTCGAATAATTTCAAAAACCCGCCTTCTTCTTTAGCCTTCCTGCATAAGTCCGCGATACACGCTTGACGTTGCCAGTGGAAAACGCTATTATGTCTGAATTTTAAATTGAAAACGTTTAAAAGTGGAAAAATACCTTGTAAACCGATGAAAGAAGAATAGGTTTATCAGGATCTCGATGATAACGAAATACGCGATTTTTTCGAGGACGTAGCAGGTGTCTTCAGAATATAGCACAGGACAGGCTAGGATTCGGCACACGTAGTAGAGCGAGAGAATTAAGAACACCTGACAATGAAATCAATGTTGAACAATTAAAAATGGCAATTAATAACCCCGAAAACATCATGGCACGAAACGAAGAAAGGTAAAATAGGGTAAGAAAGTCGGGTAATGGCATCTTTCATATTATTTTTCCATTTCATGTGTCATAGTGATTTGGTTTTTTTTTTTTAAATGTCAAAAAAAACTTACAACAATTGCGCTTCCGGTCCAATCGAGCAAGAAATCGCCGAATTTCGACAGTTGTTTGTTGAAAATCGCCAAGGCCATAACCACGGGCACAGGCAACGCGTGCCACTCTCCTGAATTGGACGAAGACGACGTCGTGGATGCTGGAGACTGACGGCGCAAAACTGAAAACTAAGAAAATCGTAAAGTACATCAATTTGAAAGTAGAAAAGGGTGTACTTCAAATATGACTAGAAATAAAAGGCATTGGAAATTTGTCAAGTGCGCGCTATCCTAAAATGGTGAACTTTAAAGATGGCGTATTTTCCAAGAAAAGAAGAAAAATCGATGAAGAAACATATGGCCAAGCATAAATGAGTAATATTGAATTGAGCGGGGAGCAGAGAAGAAAGGGGGTGAAAAGGGAGAAGGAATGGCAATAACAAGGCACGCCAGACACTCGAAGCTAACTAAAAATGCAACGAAAAATAATTCATTCCAAGTATTCCCAAAATGGAAGAAACATATTTTCTTTAAAAAATCGGTTTTAAAAAAACTAGTTTTATTCACTTTATGAAAAAAAACGAATAAATAATGCACGAATCGGTTTTTTTTAAATCAAATTCACTCACTTCTCAAGAAAAATACAGAAGAAGGAGAAGGAAAAATAGATGATTTTTACAACAAAGTCACAAAAATGAGGTACTATACATTGAAAGGCAGCTACCGATCAAGATGTTCTTTCAGCAAATAATAGACCTTTTCATAGGACCTTCTGGCCAACGACAGGGGAGTGTCGCCAGAGCCGGAAACCACTGATGCGTCGATGCCTGGAAAATAAGATACAAATTTTGGAGAGTCAAATAAGAAGTCTGCAATGACAAAATTCGAATATGCGTCTTCTCAGTTATTTCTGAACAAGGAAAATGAATATGGTGTTGAAGTTCTAGGATGCTAGTTTTTGTTAAAATTCCATAAACTCATTGGATGGCCATTGGCCAATAGAAATTTTAAATTGAAGTAGAATGAAATAGAATAATCTCCCCACCAGGCGCCTGGAGAAGATACCTCACGGAGTGGAAAACGTTCTCTGCGTCCTCGGTTTGGCTGTTGATCGCCAAATGAAGGGCCTGAATTAAAAAAAATAAAACGGGAAAATGAGTGCTTGGGGTAAATTAAAAAAAAAAAAAAAACTAATGGGAAATCCTAGAAAATTTTGCTACAAACCGTCTCGGATTCAAAAATAAGACAATTATAAAATAAACAAATATTTTTAAAATCTAAAGCTATGAAATTACCGTAACATTTCCATTGGACCTGGCATTGGGATCGACCCCGTGCGACAGCAGCCGACCGATCACCTCGAAGTTCACCCAGTTCGCCGCGGACATCAACGCCGTCCAGCCGTCGGCGGTTCTGGAACAACGAGATAACATTTTTTTTTTAGAAAAAATGAAATTTGAGGAAAAAAAGTTGTATTGAAAAGGATGAGGTCTTTCGAGAGAAAAAGCGTATCTAATTTATTGAATGAAAAGTTATAGAATTGCACAGAAAGAAATTGAAAATTCCAGAAATTAAAACTAGTTCATCGAATGAAAGTTGATAAAAATAGTTTAAATTGATTTTTTCCCAAGGATAATAAGTTTTACCTAGCCTCCGGATCAGCGCCATGCGTGAGCAGGTAATCGACGACGGGCAAGTGGTTGTTGTACGCGGCTCGATGCAGCGCCGTGTAGCCGTCTCGGTCGGAGGCCTGGAAAAATAAATTTTAAAAAATATACTTATCTGAAAGATCAAAAACTGTTCAATAGCTTATAAGAATTAAGAAAAGTTTCAGCAAAAAATTGAACGAACTGCATGTGTTTAGAATAAGCATTTAGAACAAAGCCTAACCTTGATCAGAGAAGGGTCGGATTCCAATAATTCCCGTACTTTCTCCCCGTTTCCCTCTTCAGCCGCAGTCAGGAACGTCTCGATCGGATCTTCCAGGTTTTTGGCCTCGATACCCGTGTTGTCCTCTTCCCACGCGGAGACGAACATTCCTGGAATGTGCATTTTATAAGTTTTAAAATTATCTCAATTTTAGTAGGATACCCTTTTCAAGTTTGGAAATAATTTTCTCACTTAGGGCATTTTTTCGATTTTTAATTTCTTACCTGGGTTCTGCTCCTTCTTGTCGCGAATCTCATTGAGCAGGTCTTTCTAAAAGAGTAAAGTTTAAAAAATAGGGGAAAAAATCGAACCGAAAATCCCATTTCGTGGACGGCATCGTCGAGTTCTGCCTCTTCTTCAGGATTCAACGGCGGCACTCGCTCATCCATTTCTCAGCCCATAAATTCAACAAAATCGCTGAAGAAACGGGGCGCACTGAGCTTATAGTGTACTAATCCACTTACGAAAGGTCCATTATTTTGTTTTTTTATTTTTACTTTTTTCCGATTTTTAAAAAAAATTTTTTATTTTAGGAAAAGAGAAATTGAAAGATGAGCCATCACATCCTCGGAGACGAATCGGGAGAAATCGCACATGTGGAGGATGACAAAAATGTGAGTTTTTTTTATTTATAATTTTCAAAAATGACTTTATTTATTTATTTTTTCAGGACGAGGCAAAAATCGTGGACATCGAGGATCGTGAAGAGTACTGGGTCAAGCCGCTGATGACGTACTATTGTCACTGTGGACATGTAAGTAAATTAAAAAAAGGGAAATTGTAGCAATCTTGTAATTTTCTCAAATGTGTTTAATTCGTCTGATTTGCAGATGGCGATGATTTCCGACACTCTGGTTTCCCGACTGCCTTTGCGACAGAGAGACGGCGCTCGAGTCATTGATCCAAACCGAACTACTGCAAAGACGTTCTCAGCACCTGGGGATACCGTCTATGTTCGGAGGTACAAATTGAGATTTCATTTTTTATTTTCATGCATTTTTGATCAATTTTCCTGTTAGATTTTAGAAATCTACCGTGGAGTTTCATAAACCTTAAAAATTCAAGTATTTCAAACAAATTTTCTAAAAGATAAATGGAAAATTCCAGAACCTTGGGCCTAGAGCAGCAATACCGTAAGAACTGCAAGGGCTGTGGCGTGCCGCTGTTCTACCAACATCCATTCAATCTGAACATCACTTTCATCTTCGACAACGCGCTTCTTTCCGCGCAGGAAGTCGGTGGTTTCAGCGGTAAAAACGAGGAGCAGATCGCTAAGAAGGTGATTTTCTTGAAATGGAGAAAACTTCAGGATTTGATAGTTTTAAATTTCTTTTGACACAAGTTACTGCTGAAAAGCTATTGAGATTTTCAAGAATGGAATACATTATGGAAAATCATCAAAAATATGATTTCCAGGTTATCCTGAAACGAAACGTGAAGAATCAAGGCAAACTCGGCTCGGTTACCATCTCAACTATGGAAGGCGAGGAGGAAGAAGAAATCGAAGCCAGGTATGTAGGATTCATAAAAATGATCTAATTGCTAAAATTTATCCTAAAGTTAGGGACCGCCAAGCCCCGCCCCTTTCACTGGGTTCAAAAGTGTCCATAGTTGATAACCCTTTCGATTATCGCCAATTTTTCTTATTTTATTTTTGTTTTTAGTAATTGATCGGTACATACTATACAATTCGATACTGCTCTTTCACGTGGTGATATCGATTTATTGATCGGGGTGCGAAAAAAGTCCGCAAATGCGCGTCAAATGCACACCAAATTACGACAATGCTAATATTTCAAGTTATAAAAAAGGTACATTTCATTTTTTTTGATGAATCGGTACACCTAGTTGAAATGTACAACATATGTAAAAATTAGAAAAATCCTGCGTAGAGCAACTTTTTTCGAGGCAATAATAGATGCTCGCCTTTGCGGTACTGTATCTTGACAAAGGATCACTGAAATCGTCCGAAAACTTGACTAAAATAAAATTTGATACTCCCTAATTATGATATTCAAAAGAAAAAAACGAAATTTTATCAAAAAATATTTTTAAAATTAATTTCAAAATGACCATTTTTTTGTCTTTGCTAAATTGGATCACTCTAGGCATATTTTGAAAGGTACATATTTTTTTATTTGATATTTTGATTAGTTGGTCAATTGTCCGTCTTCGGTGAAAAAATCAGAAAAATCCTAGTACCCGCGACTGAGATCCTGATAATTCGCGAAAATATAAAAGAAGCTAATGCTGAAATGGAGGAGAGTGCAGAGAAAAAGATCCCCAAAGGCAGGAAAAGGAAAGGGGGAACGAGCGGCATGGTGTCTTTTGCAGATAGGCCACGCCCCTTTCCCTTGTCCACGAAAAGGAGCGATTTTTCCGATTTTTCGCGTTAAATTTTATCAATTTTTTAATCAGTGACGTATTTTTTCGCGGTTTTTTCGGTGGGGATATTTAGAGGGGCACCTCAGTCCCTGAAAAATGTAGAAAACATGGTGCCAGAGTGAATTTGGCAGAATGGCTGGCGGTCCCTACCTAAAGTCTGAAATTTCACCTAAAAACTAAAACGTTTAACTAAAGCACCAATAATGGACCTAAATCGTAAAAATTCAGAATTAAAAGGTCTATTTTCAGAGAAACCGCGGAATCCTACACGATGAATGCAAGAATTGTTCAGCAGGCTTTGAAGAGAAAGGGAATGATCAAAAACAGAACCGGCGGAGAACAAGATGGACCCTCTGAGCCCAAGAAAAGGGGCACTCTTTTGTGATCTCATTTTATGTATTCATTCGTACAAAATAAACTATTCAATACTTTCATCTTTATAAGTTACCGTATTCTGTATTTCTGCAGATATTTTTATCTGAAATTTTCAATGTTTTTATTTATTATTTTTTTTTTTTGAAAAAGCAGCAGTAATCTGTATTTTCAGATTTTTTACATTAAACTCTATTTAAAAAAAACTGTTTCATTGCACTTTATCTAATTCAAACGCACTTATCAGGGTTGCTGACGGTCCCAATTTTTCGGACCCGGACCCGCAAAAATTTTCCAATTTTTCATCCTCTGGACCCCTACCCGGCCCGAGAACCGTCATTTTTACCTCCTAGACCCGGACCCGGCCCGAGAACCGTCATTTTTACCTCCTAGACCCGGACCCGGCCCGAGAACCGTCATTTTTCCATCCTAGACCCAGAACCGCAAAATGCGGGTTGGGTCGGACCGGGCCGGGTCCATCCAGCAACCCTGGTACTTACGCCCTGCGTTTATCGTCCGGTAGCATTAGGACCCCAGTCATCATTTTGTCTGCTGTCTTTTCTGCCTCTCCATTTCCTACGCTCCCTCGCCAGCTTTACATTCCATTCCCTTCTATTGATTTGAGTTATTCTGCCGCATTTATGATTTTCGGATTATCAGCAAGTGGTTGCTCCCAAAATGGGCTCGTCCTCTGCGTGCCTCACCCCCGCTCTTTCATCAATTATCGATTTCCCGACTTGCAATTTGGTTTTGTCGCCTTTTTCTATAGGTCACTTGCTACTTTCACAACCATTTTTTGCACACCCGCTTCCATTCGTATTTCGCCATTTTCGTTCGAATTTTCGCGAATTTTTATCGATTTTTTATCTGATTACTTTTCTCCTAAAATTCGAGTTTTTCTCTCAAAGCATTGGAAGATAGTTTGTGAGAAAGAGTCCATTTTATAACTTTGGGAGAAAAGTGTCGAGCGATATTTGTGAAAATCTGAAATTTTACCGGTATTTTTCTTTCAACTTTAGTAGGCTCCTCCCAGACTCTACTTTGCTTCTGAAACTTGGAGAATAGTTCCAAGAAAAGTTAAATTTGAACTTTTGCGAGAAAAGTACTCGGGTGATATGTCTGCAAACAGTGAATTTTTTAGGGATTCAATCATGAGTAGTAATGATGCGAACCGTAAAATGCAGTACAAGAACACGGGCAAGGACGCCATGCAGAAGAGCAACAGAGTGGATGAGGTAAAAAAAAAAGAAAATTTAAAAACAAAATTATAGACTTATAAAAAATAGAATATTACATTACAGACAGTAATATAAAATAATATGCTTTATAAAAAATAATTGAAACATTTTCAGGTAGTCTCGATCAGAAAAGACAAGCGAGAGGATCTGCTGTCCAAGCGGCGCAACATCACGACCGGAGCTGAGTGAGTACAAATTCATAAAGTAGACCAAAAATAAAGGGACGGACTTTATAAAAAGTTTTGGATGACATTAAAAATAGAAAAGAGCGTCCTTAATAAATTTCTTTTGAGGGGTGACGAGGCTCCATCCCCGTCGAATCAGAACAACGGGCCCTACGATGCGACTCTTCTCCACCACATCGTCACAATGGCGCAGTCGCCCGACCCGGCCGTCCAAATGCAGGCTGTTCAGCAGGCGAGTATTCTGCAAGTTGTAAACATCACCTAGTATTTTTTTTTTCAAAAATGGCTGAACTTTAAACATTTTTTAATGTAGATAAGAAAAAGGATGAATTTTACCAATTTTTCGAGAAAACGAGTGGGTTGTTTTTGCAGTAACTTTTATATTTGGCGAATTTTGCAGGCTCGCAAGATGCTCTCCTCGGACCGCAACCCACCGATCGACGACCTCATTTCCAGCGGGATTCTGCCCATTCTCGTCAACTGCCTCAAGTCCACCGACGTGAATCTGCAATTCGAAGCCGCCTGGGCGCTGACCAACATCGCCTCGGGCACATCGGAGCAGACTCAGGCCGTGGTGAATGCCGGCGCAGTGCCTCTCTTCCTGCAGCTGCTCTCCAGTGGAAACATGAATGTGTGTGAGCAGGCCGTTTGGGCTCTTGGCAACATTATTGGTGATTTATTTTTCTCATAAAATTATTGCCTATTTCTGAGTCTTGGAAAGCTCACCAATTATTTGTTTAAAAATACATTCATCTACAAAGTATGAAATTTTTAATTGTGAAAAACGGGTAATTAAATCTTCCAACTTTGCGCAGTAATGTGTAGGAATAGGAGAGAACAAGGAAATGCTCTCCTACTTTTGCACACTATCACTTCAAACTACGAGATTTCCGAATTGTCTCAGGAAACTTCTATGTTTCATTATTGGATTTGCAGGTGACGGCCCGCACTACCGCGACTACTGTCTGCAGTCGGGCATCCTGACACCTCTGTTGGCCTTCATCACTCCCGAAATACCTCTCTCCTTCCTCCGCAACGTCACCTGGGTCATCGTCAATCTCTGCCGCGCCAAAGAACCTGCCCCTAGGTACAAATTCATGGGTTAAAATTTCGGGTAGAAATCAGGGGTAAATGACGCGCGAATTTTGACGAAAACGAAGCGAGAATTTTCGAGTCGGGAGTGATTTGTAACAAATTTTAGAGGAAGAACTCGCCTTAAATTTTTTTTCTTACTAATTTCTCCAGATCTAGAATTCTCGTGCATTCATCATAGAACTGTTAGACATATAAAGTTTTGCACTAGTTTAGTAGAGCTATGAATTAAATTTCAGTCCCGATGTGGTGAAGTCGATCCTGCCCGCCCTCGTTCTGCTGATTCATCACGACGACACCAACATTCTCGTGGACACGGTCTGGGCCCTTTCCTACCTGACCGACGGCGGAAATGATCAGATTCAGATGGTTATTGATAGTGGGGTGAGTGTAATTTTACTCGTACGATATTTCGAATATTTATCTTTCCACAAGTCCAGAAGATATGAAAAGCGAAATCTACCATAGAGTGTTTCATGTAACATTAGAAAATGGTAGAAAAAATTAGCGTTTTTTAAGTTAAGAAGAAAGGGCAAAGATAAAAATCGAGAAAAAAAAAAACAATTGCAGGTGGTACCCTTCCTGGTTCCGATGTTGGGTCATCACGACGTGAAAGTGCAGACCGCAGCACTGCGCGCCGTGGGCAACATCGTCACCGGCACAGATGAACAGACCCAGTTGGTGTTGGACTGCGGAGTCCTCAAGGAAATGCCCGCCCTCCTCTCGCACTACAAGGAGAAAATTAATAAGGTCGGAGAAATGGTTTAATTTATTATTTTAGAGAAGAAAAATTCATTTATTTTCAATACTTGCAGAAAATCTATAATTTTTATTGATTTTTTTATGAGAATTGTTTTTTTTGTTTCTTATAATTTACTGATTTTCAGGAAGCAGTGTGGTTCCTATCGAACATCACTGCGGGCAACCAGAACCAGGTGCAGGCCGTCATCGATGCCGGACTCATTCCCATGATCATCGCCCTCCTCGACAAAGGAGACTTCCACACTCAGAAGGTACGAGATTCTAATTTCACAGTAAAAAGAACAAAATGTAAGCATAAATACGAGATCTCATAACTAGCTTTCTCTAAATTTAGACAATGTTGCTATAGCATTAGTTGATTCGATAAAACTCCCAATTATTAATAGCGTCATAATCGAATTTTGACTAAACAAATTAGCTTTATTTAACTTAAAACTAGAATTTTCCAGGAGGCAGCTTGGGCAATTTCGAATGTGACTATCTCCGGCAGACAAGACCAAATCGACCACATGGTGCAGGCCGGCGTCATTCGTCCCTTCTGCGCCCTCCTCGACTGCAAAGAAGCCCAGATTTTGCAGGTATATTTTTAATTAAAAAAACTTGATTTATTTGCCAAAAATTGGCATTTTCTTGATTATCAGTTTTTCTAAATGGAAATAATCAAAAATATGAAAAAATCCACTTCTTCTAAACGATTGAGATAATTTTTAGGGCGAAGAATTATGGAATATTTTAAATTTAGAAATAGTTTGTATCTTCAGGTGGTCCTCGATGGCATCAACAACATCCTGAAGGCCTCGTCGGAGAACCAGGAGAAGATCTGCAACCAAATTGAAGAGTGCGGAGGTCTCGACAAAATCGAACTTCTTCAGAACCACGAGAACGAGGAGATCTACAGGCTCACCTATGAGATCATCGATACTTATTTCAGGCAAGTTTTAAGGTTTTTTTATTTCAATATTTTTTCTAGAAAGAAATGAGATGAATAATGTGTAGGAATGACCGCATATATTATTTCGTTTTGTCTCGTAAGAAAAGAATACGATTTTGAAATATAAAATATAGAAAATCTAAGATAAAAGGATATTTTGTAGAAAGCTAAAATTAAAATTATTTCAGCACCGACAGTGAAGAGGAGGTGCACGCACAAGGCGGTGCCGCAGCGGCAGGCGGCCCTCAAGGAGGCGGATTCTCATTTGACCCTACTGGATCGGTAAATTTTTTAATTTTATGCTAGTTTCAAAGTTCCAAATTTAAATATGTTAGATAATGATTATATTCAAATTTTTCTAGAGGGGGTTTATGCAAGAGTCGAGATTTCACTAGAAACAGCAAAAAAAACAACAAAATATTCAAATTATTGGAATCTCGATAAAAAAATTAATACAATTAAAAACATGATTTTTTAAATATACAAATTCCAGGCTCCCCCACCAAACGAAGGCTGGTCGCTGTGAGTGTGGACGGCCCCAAGTCAAGCAACCGTCAAGTCCCCACCCACCCAAATTCCTACCCAAAAATTCACCCTCAAACACCATCCTTGTTCAATCTGAAGAAGCAAACATAAAACACATTATGATTCATTTCTTCCCCAAAACCCATCATTTGGCTCTTTGTTTTTCATTGATTATTATTTAGATCCGAAAAAACCGAAGTCGTTGATTTTATCTGGCATAAAAATAAATGCGTTTATTTTAAACAACACATTTTAGAAACAAAGACATAGCTCCCAATGCTTGATTTATCTAAATTATGAAATGTTCCAGAGGAAAGGCAAACAGTAAAACACTTTCTAAGTGATAAAAAGTAAAAAAGGGCATAAAGGTACTTTAACTTGCTCTTGATCATTGATGTTATTATTTTTTAAAGAAAAAAATAGGTGCAATGTAGCAAATATGATGACTCTGCGTGTATACGAGTCCGACTAGTTTAGATTCGGGGAAAGTTGGGATGAAAGCGATTATGCAAATGCGCTAAGTGGTGAAGTAACTGTTAACTGATGGATGATAAAACGCCGTAGGCGCGAATCAAGAACTCTTTCACTCAGTCAGTACACCTGAATTTTCACTTTCCATCAACTAGTTTATATCAGAAGAATGTGGAATATTATCATGCTCTAAAGTTTTGAAGCTAAAACTATCACTTCTCATTCTTAGCTAGTTCATATCATAATCATCTCAATATTGTGCTAAAGTTAAAAGTTCAGCTTAAAATGATTTGTTTCTCATGATTAGTGTACCCTAAAATCAGGCATTATCTGCTTTCTGACATTTTCACTTTCTATCAGCCAATTATGATATTATTTTTAGGTATTAGAATATCATTCTTTAAAATTTCCCTTTCACTTGATTCTATCTTTAGAACGATACAACAACGTTTAGATTTTGAAATTAAATTGCTTGGATAAATTGAATAATCAAATATACCCTAAATCTAAACTGAATTATATTCACATTCCGTTTCTCAATTAGTTTCTTTTAGAAAGAAGACTAGAGAACTTTATCTAAAATTTTAGAGAATGTTGGGTTTCAAAACGAGTGCGTTTGAGTTTCTATGCACTTTAATGCTTGGTCTGGGACAAATGTGCATTATGACAGGTCGGAAAATTGTTCTCAAAAATAATTACCTAAAAATTTAGGATTGAAAATGGCTAACTTCTTATTTTTAGATTAAAAATGATATATCGTATTCTCTCTAATAGGAGGGCACTCTCAAATGCCAGAACTACTCATTACTCAACTTAGATTATCTTCAGAAAGTTTTATTATGTTCTATAGAGTGTGTAGAGTGAATTTAGTGTTGTTTTGAAGTGATCACGATCATTAGGTGATTTGAAAAATTCAAATTTCTCGAAAACTAGAGGGTTGAAAAATAGAAGGGTATGCCCTTCAGTTAGAGAGAATACGGTACCTATTTTGAGTTAAAATGCCTTACCTAACTTTGATTTAGGCTATGATACCCAATCATTCGTACTTGAGTCGGTAATTCATTCAGTGTATAGTCGTGATCCGGAAAGTTTCGACCCTCATGCTGGATATTTCGGGTTTTCATCATTTAAAGTCAAGTCATCGAGCTATTAAATTTAGCCAGGCAACATGTCTAGCGTTCTACATGCTATCCTGCCTGTTTAGTCCGGCTTTCATAAATCTGGTTGAGCCGAAATGGACCTTATTCATTGCTTCATGTTGCTATACTCTGTATCAAATCGGATTTTTCTTCCTAAACCAGTATTATTACTACTTCGCATCAGCACTAATGGGGGTTGGATTCGCTCGTAAGTATTTCAACTGTCTTGATCAATTCTCTCGCCCCAACGAAACCCTGATAAGTCCTAAGATAATTTTCAATATATGATGACTTTGCGACTCTTAAATTTTTAGTGTTTTACTCCGGTCATGGCTCGTACCTCTGTGCTCATTCCACGCGTCAAACCCTTGCTGGAAATTCGGCTATCGCTTGGGCCGTCGGTTGTCTGTGCATGCTGCTTGGAGCTGGTATTCTTGCAGCCGTCTTTGCACTGACCGGAGGAGGCGCTAGTGAAGTCGAAATCGCCGAAGCCGTTGCGGGGGAGATTTTCGGACAGTCGCTGAATTCGAGCAGTGCCGAGAACGGGCATGTTGGATACAGGACTTTCAGTGATACGGTATGAATTGATTAAAAAATAGAGAAACGATAAAACCAAAGATAAATTGTTACGAGTAACAAAAGTTATCCAGGACATCAAATACATGTACGGAGCGCTCGCCCTGGTGACAGTTTGTGCGAACGTCATTTTTGCCCTTTTACCCTCTCGAGAAGTGGAGAATTGCATCGAAGGAAAGGACCGACCGAAGACCTCTTTCCGTGATCAAATGTACTACATCACATCGACGTTCATGGACTTTAAAATCATCCTTCTCTCTATTCTCTTCATGCATTTGGGGTTGTGGACTATGTTTTGGGTAAGAACTCATTGTCAGAGAAGAGTACAGAGAATCTTCCCTCGCCTGAATTCTCTACACTCTAGTCTGTTCATTGATTTTTGTTCCTTCTACGTTAGAGGAAGATATTGTAGATTGTGTGTGTGTGTGTGTGTGTTTTTTTTTTTTTTTTTTATAATGAAGGTCACATGTTTTAGGTAGCCGTCTACCCGACTACCCTAATCTTCAACAATAACCTGGCATCCTACACGTATCTGCCTGCAATCTTTAGTGCTGGTGTAGGAGTGGGTGAAACGGCGATGGGGCTATTCATCAATGCGATGAGTGAACGGAATAAGGATTTTGGGCTTCAGGTTTAAAAGCACATAAATTAGGAGTATCTTGAAGTTTCAGCCGACAATGTACATCGGATCCACCCTTTCAGCTATTGTCATTGCCCTCATCACATTGTCGACTCCCATGCACTCAACGATATCTCCCACCAATGAGCTTCCTTTGCTAATTGAGCCGAAGTAGTTTTATATTTTGATCGAAAAGTTCATGAATAAGAGATTTATACTTCGAAAGCTGATCTTCATGACCTCACAGTCGCGAATCGAATTAGTTGTATTTCAGCATCGTATTCTGCCTATTAGTATCACTCGGTATTGGTCTGGCTGATTGTTGCATGAATAATATCCGAACAGTTATCTGTGCCTTGGCTATGCCTCACCGAAGAACACAGACATTTTCGGTGTCCAAGTTCTGGCAGGCCTTCGCTGGAGGCGTCATGCTCTTCGTCTCCCCTTACCTGACAATGTACCATTACACTGCTATTTTGACGTTCAGGTATAAATTTATATCTGAAATAGAGCATCGATATATCGATTTAGCCTGATACTCTCTTCAATACTATTCTTCATAGTAGCGGAAAAAGTGAAGAGGTTCGAAAGGAAAGTGACGATGGAAAATCTTGCCAGAGCGAAGAATCAAGTACTTGTATAATGAAGATATATTCGTTATCAAAATGTAAAGATAATAAAGTTTAAACTTCCACTCTTTAATATATCGAATATTATTAATCATCTGGAGCCAACAAGGAACAATGTTAGAGTAAAAAATTAAAACAGACTCTTTGAAAGATTCAACCAAGGTGTGACCAGTGGCAAAAGGGTTGTTTTTCGAGGTTTTTTAGTATTAACTAACTGTATTCGACCTGAGAATCATAATTTCGGGTTTTTCTCCGACATTTTCAAGTTCGGGGGTCAAATTTCAAAAGTCAGCCTGACACCCCGAAAGCTATATCAGATTGTTCAGTTCAACGAGCTGAGTCAAATGATGCGAACGTTTTTTTTTGGATCTGGCTCTCCTATCAACATTTGCGGCTAAAACAGTGCAAAAATACCAAAAACACGAATTTCGATTTTTCAAAAATAAAGAACATCCCCAAATCATATCCATCGATAGAACATGAAAAGATACAGAAAATACCGAGTAAGTGACTCAAAGATCCAATTGCCAAATTCTTTATCCTTCTCATTCAATCCCCAATTCTCGTCTTCCATGAATGGTCATTTTTCCTTTTCTTCCTCACTTATTTTTAGCTTCAATTTGTATATTCCCGATACAGAATCTCAACTTGATATGTCATTTAAGAGTGGATGTCAGGAAAAATCAAAGTCATAAGGAAGGGGTGCGGAACAGGGGTCCGTCGATTTGGTTGATTTTGACATATTTTATTAAAAATAAAATTCTCTATAAAATAAGGCCATTTCCAGCCGGTTCCCCAAGACATCGATGGGGTCAAAATTGCAAAAAACTGCAATTGGTTGGAGTCACATTTTTGAATATTCTAATTTTCCCGCCAAATTAGCAATCGCCGAAACTCATCGTAGTTACATTATTTGTAGAGTTTTTCATGGGCTATCCAACGCTGAAAACCCCATCTGATTTGATTCAGAAATAAGAAAGTTATGAATTTTTCCCGGGGTTGAATCTGTTGAAACTTTAAGCTGCCGTAGTCCTGCATACGATAATTTTTGTTATGAAAAACAAACCACACTACGAGAATCAGCGTGAAAAGATGAACAATATATGTGGAAATCAGCCAAATCTGAGGACCCCTGGAAACACCCCTTTGCTAAGACTTTGGTTTTTCCTGACATTCACTCTTAAATTCAATTTCAACTAGAATTTGATTTACAAATTTTGAGAGCGATGAGCCAATTTATCCAGTCTATCGATGGTCTTAGAGTGCCAAAATTTTATTCCAAACGAATGTATAACATAACAAGTCGTTAAAAATTAGATTTCATTTGGAATCTATTTTTAATTTCAATCTGTCAAAAACGAGCACCAGAATAGGTTGAATTTGTAGGAAATTTTGTAAGAAATTGGAGGGATTTTATCTGATTTACTGATCTCTAACCATTTCATTTGAAAATTTCATTCAGTTGAAATATAAATTATTAAACATTTATCTGCTAAATATTTTGAATCAAATCCTGTTCTTGATTCTACCATTGACAGAAATTTGATATTTGGTTTCTTATTTTTTAAATAGAGCAGTTTCAATTTAATTACGAACCTTAAACCAACTTAACACAAATTTAGCTAAATTATAAATAAAGATAGCAGATGCAATTGAATTTCTAACAACCAGCGAAGGCTGGCATTAGAACAACGAGCGAGTGAGTTCTAGCTACAGCTCTGTATAATTGATTATATTGGTCGTATAAATAGTTGATTACTGTGAATAAATAGACAATTTAGATCGCCCAGTGGAATCGATTTCTTTTCTTCAACATGTCTTCTTCAATTCTTTCTTTTTCTATTTCACGAACCTCAAAATGATACGCGTGACTGTCCCTTGTCCATCTACTAAACATTTTTACTAAACTGATGATTTTTTCAACCAAATCTAGTTGTCTTTTTTCTAATAGCCATTGCATGAAAGCCAATTCCCCTTTTTCTGACGTTGATATCTGTCGCTTTCTCTCCCTTAGCCAGTTGACGCCCCGTTAGCGAGACGCGAATTCGTCATTAATCGATCTTGTTGTTCCGATGGTCAGCATCTCTCAAATCTCCCAAAGTTACTTATAAGTTTAGTTATTTCAAGAGTTAGTCATTTGGAAAGTATGGTCAAATTTCTCTGGAATAAAACTTTCTTGTTTTTTTTTCAGAAAGCTTCTGCTGCTACTTTTGGATTTCAAATGATACTCTTTTGAATCAAGGCGAAAAATGCAAAGGAGCGGAATTTTCAGTGCCTATCTAAGTTTAATACATAGGAGTCAGAAAAATCTGTCATGATCTAGGGCTGGACATACGGAAAAACTCAACAAAATATAAATTGCTCAAATGGCTATGAAAGTTGTGAGTAAACTCACTTTGCTGCTGTAGAGGTCGAGAGTGCATTTGAAATTGTATCATTTCCCATCGGTGTTGTGAGACAGAACTTTAAATAAATAACTGTAAAATCGGAATCAGATCATCAGAATGTGCATGATGAAAGAAGCTTTGCCATAATGAGTAGCCAATGTCTTTGTCACTCACTTTTATATGTGCATATTTCTCAGCACATAATCTTGCTTCAATCTTATTTTCTCTCTCCCTCTCTTCAATTTGATTTCAAATTTATCATTATCTTTCCTTTTTCTGATAAAGGCAGAGATAAGAAAGGGTGGATTCGTGTCTTCTTCGATGGGTTATCAGCCCATCAAATTCGAAAGTGAAATTGCATGCAACCCTTTCCGCAAGAATGCAGCGGCAACTTGAAAATTCCACAACGTCACAATATGATCATGTCGTAATTTTCATTTGAAAATGTTGTACTTTTTATAAATCTGCAAAATCACCCATTTGGATTGTTCGTCATTTAACCATATGTCTAGGATAGTCAGGGAAGGGGATCTTTTCTCCACGATATTTCTTAGAATGTGGTGTTGGATGCAATTACCGCAAAATCTACAATATTTCCAGCTTTATATAATGATGCAGCCTCAACATTAAATCTATTGATCCATATTAGGCAATATGCGGATCCGCAGAGAAATTCTATTGTAAATCAATGCGAGCGAATGCGGATCTGTATATTACCTTACACGAATCGACAATTCACGACTGCCGATTCACTCAGATTGGTGGTTTGAACACTGGGGCATATTCACTTTGCGACATTTCAAAGTTTCTGACAAAAATCTAATTCTTCTGGCTAGAAGAGAACATTAGCCTTTCTTCTCTCTTCAATCGCTTATAGTCTAAATTGCGACTGTCCATCGGCTAACTTGGTGAGAGATTTAGGGAAAGAGATAATGACAGAAAGGTGATAAGAATTCGAAGAGAGAAGTGAAAGGCGAAAGATGAAGAACGAAAGAGATGCCTTCTTTGCCGGGAAAGGCAGCCAAATAAAAAGAAATCCTGTTTAAAGGGCGATAGTTGATTTATAACCTCCCGTAAATATTCTCACAAGTATGAAAGGCGTCTTTTGGCAGGGCTAGTTGGAATAAAATAGTGGGATATCGAAAATTAAGGACCCTCCAGAAATTCCCATATCAGACTCTGGAAGTACGATATCGATTTGCCTACCACGTGTTTCAGCGTTTTCATTTTAAAAATACGCGCAAATGTGCACATCAAAACTTTAAAAACATTCATCAGATTAAAGATTTGAACAAAATTCTAATTTACGAAGAGAGGTGCAACAACCCACCATGAGTCGAAGTTGAATAATGCAATATGTAAATGAAATTGCGCAAAAACTGATAAATTCGAACAGAATAAAATTCAAATGTTGTATCATATCGAGAAGCAGTAAAAATTATTGATCGAATAAAATGGGAAGCTACTGCAGAAACTTTATGAAAAGTCAAGATCTAGTTTATTCCAGAGAAATTTAGCCATGCTTTCCAAATGATCAACTCTTGAACTGCTTCACCCAAGGGAGCGGTGAAAACGTAACGCGCCATATTGAGTCGCGATGCGTTCACACCGCTCCCTTGACTAAAGGGCACTGACAACTTCCAACTCTTTTACAATGGAGGATATCAAATCTGTTATTCTCATAGGTAATTGCGTACCAAGTTATCCATTGCATCCACGATAAAATATCCAACCGATAGATATTGGCTGGCAGTTTCTTCATCTAACTTCGACTTTTCTTCGTTTCTCCGTTTTCACTTTTTCTTTTCGAGCATCTCTCTTTACCAAATCACCCTCTCCTTCTCCTGTCCAGCGCCTCCCCTATGGTTGTCCAGTTCCAGTCTATAGACAGTCAACCGTTGCGCCGCCTCTGCAAAACACCGCCCCTTTCTTCTCTCCTTCCCTCCCTTAGAACCCGAGTTGAATTCGGTCTGTCGATATGGGATCTGCAGAAATAGAGTGGATTAGAGAAAATCTTTGGCGCTGAAATAGCACTGCTAAAAGAGAGATTCTGAGAAATCATCCCTAAAGGGATATCAATTAGAAGGAAAAGCGACTGCGGTAAATGACGATACATCATGGATGGACTGCCTGTGTCAACGCCACTTCGTCGATTTCTAGATGATAATGCATCTCTAACCATGGCTACCTTTATCACTATAAAAGCTGCCATCAGGTGATATCCCTTACCGTTAGGCAAATCCCGCTGCCCTCGTTCATCTTGCGTTTGCTTTTATCGCTTCCGTTCAGCACAATGGCAGGAATAGTCTTTTTTCTGTTCCATGCTTTGTTCGCCGTTGTCAACCCGTGTTTCCAAACAGTACCAGGTAATCTTTAGATCAATTGACATTTATCTTGCCAGCATTTTAGGAGACGATGTTACAACAATACTGCCTCCCTCCACGTCTACAGTGCCTTCCACCGATATGACAGAAACAACCACTCCGATTTCTACATCGACCTCTACAAGCGTGCCCATATCGACGTCTACAAGCACGTCTACATCGACGTCTACAAGTACGTCTACATCAACGTCTACGAGCACGTCTACAAGCACGTCTACAAGCACGTCTACAAGCACGACCACTGCTTCATGTAAGTCAATATCTATTTTCGTCTTTTAAACCATACCCAATAATGATTTAACTAACATTTTTGCCAATTCCCTCACAGATATTATCGTTGTGTCTAGATCAGATTCTTCCTGTATATCAGTCTTCCAAATCGCATAGCGTCAAAATAACCAGTAGCTAAGGAGGGAGAAAGAGAGTCCCATTTCATAATGCCCAGATAGATAAGATAGGAGTTTATCTTTTCCGGCTGATACCGTTGTTGGGAATGTTTTATGACGCTAAAAATAACGGGAAGATTTGGAGTAAAGTAAAAATGTAATAATCTAGGTTAGTTTAGAATAGAAAACTATAGGTTCCTTTTCCATCATAAGAAAATTTGACCCGTTATTACCCGTCTCAACTTTACAAAATCAATTCATTCCCATCCTAGAAAAGTGAATTTCGGGCAAGCCTGTCGAAGGCGATTCATGAAATTATCAACTAGACAGACTGCGTTCACTGCCACTCACTTGTTTGTCTAGAGGCTGTTTCGCAGCCCGAATTACTCTGTATCTAACTTTCAGAAGGAAAGTTCTTTTCAAAAATCCATAACGTTTCGAAAATCCAACGAATTCGAAAAATCTTTTCGGGATATAGCAGTTGAAGGGCAATACTTCACTTTTGCTTCTCAGATTACCGTGTTACCATTTGATATCATACCATGTTTGACTTCAAATGTTATGGGAATAAATAAGAGATGTCTCCAGCTTCAATTTGAGTCCAAATTTGGGTAGACTACCTATGAAAATATTCTCGTATCACTTTCTTGAAAATTGATATTAAATTTTATTTTTAGGTACTCCAACCGATGATTGTTTTGCAAACTCAGCTCCACTAGCTTGCTGTGGTAAGTCTTAGTAATTTTTCAAGCCAGCCATTTTATTGTCAATTCAAGAGAAAATCTATTGCCCGAGTCCATAAATTTCATGAACTATTTTCGAGAAATCATTTTGTTTTCTGGAAAAACTACTGTATATGTTCCGAGAGCATAATCATTCATTAAATTCGATTCAAATTCATATATCAAATTTATAGGAATAGTGTATGCATTACAAAGAAAACGTTACCACTTCTTTCTAACCGAACAACTATCAATATCGAATTTACATGAATAAACGACCAAATCGATTTTCAAAAAATAGAATCATGCTACTCTTCCTCAATAATAATTCATTGTGATTAAAGAATAAAAGGAAAGTGCCCTCTTCTTCAAACAAAAAACGTTCCTCAAATCTAAATTCAACAATTTCAGCTGTACAATGCCCTACTGGTTGGGATTTTGTCAGTGGCAAATGCTATCAGGTGATCGTTGAATATCATTTTCGTTTTGTGAATAACAGGAATTTTAAAGAAGTTTCTAAGTCCAATCAATTGGGACAACGCAGCTGCGAACTGCAGGGCATTATGCTCCCCTCCCTCCTCAATGTGCCATCTGCCAAGGCTGTACAGTGCACAGCAAAACACGGAATTGCGTACTTATAGTAAGGAATTTCATGAGAATTTATTAATGTATAAATGTATTTTGAACATTCGATTTCTAAATTGCATGTTTTTTTTTTCATTTTTCGGCATTAATAAGACTGTACTCACAAAGGGAGCTAATGGTTAGAGAGGCCAAATCAGTTTTCAACATTGATTTTAATGTTTAAATTTGGCATCAGTCTGATTATCAAAGTCATGCTGATCTCAAAACTTTTTAGATCTTCGAAAACGATCTATCTTAAGTAAAGCTATGACCATTTTTGTAAAGCGAACCTTTCCTGCTGTAGTCTTCTCAAATTTTTGGACAATAAACTCAGCCTACTATTATTAAAAGACGTAGTTTAACGTGAAACTCATTCAAATTATGCCGAAACTGGCCAAAATTTCTTACTAACTAAATTTAATCAAAAATTAAACGGGATAATTCAAATCATCTATTGATTTTCTCCTTTTTCAGGCGGTGTTATTGATCCTTGGATAGATGTACATAAAGTCGCAGGCGATCCTACTGTGAGTCATCATTCTACTTATAGGCAATTTTTAAAAGTAGAACGATAGAAATATACGAAAAAAGTAAAGGGTTAGAGGAGGGGAGGGTAGGCTAGAGCATCTTTTACCATATTATTTCGTATGTTCCTATGATTTATCGTTCTACATTTCCAGGCTGCCTACTATGATTAGTTCAAGGATATTTGTTTCCATACTTTTCATCGCTCTGTATTTTATCTATACAAAAATTTAGTGGGCGAGGATGCAAAACAGCGATGGTGTGGAATATACGTCTACGTGCTTCCTTTGGGATACTGCCCGTGGGTAAGTAAAAAAAGTTTCTCTGTAACCATGATTTTAATTGAATAATTGAATCAAAACTATAGCAAGAGTACCCTCGACTCTTTTGAGATCTGGATTGGAACAGTGGGCATGGCTCGTGCTGAAGTTGCGAATGTTAAGGTTTAGTCGAGATTCTCCTATGATGATCGCAACGAATCTCGAACATTCGTGTGCATCAGCACAAATCATGATCACTACATAAATTCAGGCCTCGAATACATATTAAAAAGAAAGAATAAAGTATAATGAATGGTTGAATTTTTAGCTATTGAATAATTATTAATTATATTTAGACAGCCGGGTAAGAAATTTAGTTAATTGCAACGGAAGAAGAGTTGATTTTCAAAAACGCACAAATACCGCAATACCAAATCGCCATATTTTGTAGTAGTGCGTTTATGAAAATCAGTTCTTCAATTTCCCGATGCGCTTTACTAAATTCTTTCAGCTAACGTTGGAGATTGTGCTTTTGTGAGTCATATTTTAATCCATTATAATGTTTACCTTTTATAAAATATATCGTTACACAAAAATGAATTAATTTATACCGAGTGGATCATTTTCGAAAATCTAGAAACTATTTTGTCTTGTTGAGAGTTTGTAATAATGTTATTTCGATGAATTACCGTGATCATCTATTTCCTAAAATGCACTTGGTTTCTCTACTTCTAAAAGAGGTTTTGAAGCTGACTTAGATCAAGGAAAATTGAATTAAATGCAAAAATTAATGACAACCCAAATGCAGGTTTTATAATGAATATTTTAGCTATCGTTTTTTGGAACATGGGGCGACTATGATGTAAGATTAAGTTTAATCTGTAAAATACGAATGCCGTAAATTCTCTAATGGAATCTTTTATTTTTATTTTTGAAAGGTTGAAAATTAAAAACTCCAAGATATCTATTACAGGTTTTACGGTATGAAATATTTTAGTTAAAAATAACTAGAAAAATGGAAGGTAAGAGAAAGTATGTATGATCAGATTTGAGAGATTTGACCCGATATTAGATTCGTTTAAATTTTTAAGGCAATATCATTTTTGATTATTAAAAGCACATGAAAATAATTCAGAAACTATCACGCACCTTATAAAAGAATTTCCTAAAATCATATTCAATATTTAGTGCACTTTTTTACATTCCTATGCCTGCGAAACGGACGAACGGACTACCGCGACATGCCCTCCTGTATGATCCATCTCATCTGATATTTCCTTTTTCAAATGAAAATTGTGAATAAACAATTTCATTTTTATCAAAAAGTGTGAAATGAAAACAAATCGAAAGCTATGGTTCACTAATAAAGTTGCTTAACACTCTTCAGAGAAGTCAGATCAATTTTATTTTATTTCCGGGACGAGTATCGACAAGTGAAGCTGGGCATGCATGCTTTACTTTCTTGAAATTCAAGCTGCAGATGAATGACGAGGCGGGAATCATAGTATTTCGCAAAGAGAACTAAACCTGAAATGCCCTATTCATGCATGTGTTACACATTCCTATCATCACTTAAATTTGATTCAAATTCTCTATTGAAATGTTTTGATGACATGCAACTATTCATAGGAGCTGCATAGATTTGAACTTAATGCTCAGGACGAATGTCTCCAATTTAAATTGATTTTCTTCGTAATGATGAGTTGATATTCTTCCAAGGTGTTAGATAATGCTATCTCTGAGCTCAGGACGTATTTCGGTAGATGAAACTGACGTAGATTTTTTTATGAGCGAAGAGTCGCTCATTCTCTACAGGGGATAAATGAAAAAGCTATGGTATTATGCAAATGAATACGTTCTCAGAATTTTGCAACTTATATAAATGTGTTCAATACAAATTTATACCTGGCTAACGAATAAAAATAATTCTCGATGCTTTTAGTCTTTTCTGATGCATGGATCACTCGACTGATAAAGTAATAGGACAAATATTCGAACAAAAATACAGCAATAAAAATACTGTAAATGCATAGAAAATGGGAATATAAACACAAATATTAAAGGTAAGAATGCATCAGCGTTGTAGTTTGATGAATATACGATGGTACAAGGCTCAAAAGCACTGGATTCACACAGTGGTGATATCTCTGAAACAGCTTTCTTTTATCGGATCCAACCGCACATATCAAGCACAGGCATAGAGGGAAATTAATATTTGTTGAAACCGCAACCGGAAGTTCCATCCATCTCTGATCAAGTGTCGCAGATAGTACCATTGAAATCATTACCCTGATCATGTCTAGCCTTACAAAAATCTCAATAATTCAATCTCTACCTTTGTTGAATAACGCTACAGTTTATGCCAATTTGTTGAACTCCGTACATCCTTGCTGAATGAAAGATGCCGCGATGAGGGGAGGAAACGAGAATAGAGAGACGCAGACGAAAGAGCGAGAGGGATGGGGAAAGAAGTGAACGAAATATACAGAGAAAAGTTCCCCCATTCGTCTCTCATTCGTCCTGAGTAGGATCCGCAGCGGAGCCGAGTTGGGAGGAACGCGGGAACTTTTCTCTGTGTAAAGAGTTCGATTTTTTCGAACCTCAGACAGCCCTGATTCTGTCATTTACTCTCCATTATTACGACAATGTCATTATGAGAAAATTTAATTTTTTGTTTTAAATGCGGTCGAATAAATTCAAGAAAAACAATAAATAATTGATAGGATATTGAAAATCGATCTTAGGATAGGAAATAGAGGAATGATTACCGTTTGAGAGATTTGTTTAGAAGAAATGATTGTAGGAAGCAGAGCTGAGACGAAATTTCGATTTCGATTTCGAAAATTTTGGGAAGTCAGTTTCGATTTCGATTTCGAATTTTAAAATTTCAATTTCGTCTCAGCTCTGGTAGGAAGGCAAACGTGAAAAATAAAATTCGAAATAGAAGAATGAATTATCAGTTTTCCCCAAATCTGATCTTCAAATAGGAATATAAAAATTTTGTGGAGAATGAATATTGAAAAGTAAACAGAATTTTCCTTCTTAAAATAATGATTTGGAAGTGAAATAACCCTATTTAAATGGCATGATTCCGTGTCAGGAATATACAAATTGAAACTAAAAATAAGTGAGGAAGAAAAGGAAAAATGACCATTCATAGAAGACGAGAATTGAGAACTGAATGAGAAGGATCAAAAATTTAGCAAAATGGTTGGTGGCCCCTAGAAAAAAGCCCGGAATTATGATTCTCAGATTGAATACAGCTAGTTAATACTAAAAACCTCGAAAAATGACCCTTTTTCCACTGGTCATCTCTTGGTTGAATCTTTGAAAAACTTTTAAATAAACTTTTTAATATATCGACTTTTATTAATCATCGAAAGATGTAAAGAGGAAGAAGGGGGATAAAGGGGCTTTCCGATAGCCTCGAGAGTTTTACGTCAATTAGCTTTGTGTTTTGTTCAAAGAAGAAGGAAAATGATACCGAAGAGAAAAAAAAACACAAAGAGAACATGCGGTGATCAGGGCCACATGTGGGTTTATCATTTGATGATTTTGAATGTCTAAATTTTTATTAATTTGTTTGTGATAATTCATATATCTGATTTGAGTTATTTTTCAATATTTTTCCTAGTATATCTTTATCTAAAGTTATTATTTCAACTTAAATTCGCTTGTGTGCGTAGAGGTCGACTGACAGCTGTTTCTAAAGCTTTTTCTTCCTTCCTCCTCTCTCTCTCTCCTCAGCTTCAATCTTTTCATTTTCATTTGTCTTTTTCACGCAAAGCGTCTCGTTTTGTCATTTGCACTGCAAAATCATAATTTATATTTTCGACTTAGCTCAAAATGGACGAAACCCAATTGCGGAGTCTGTTTTCTTCGTTGGCGGAGTTGACTAGTCAAGGACCTTTGCCAGGTTATTTATATGAAATCTCAATTTATTGCAAAACTCGATCATTAAAACTATGACATAAGCTAAATATCGATAAACCAAGTTTCTAACTTTGAACTTTTAAATTCAGTCCAAGCGTACAGCATGCTGGTAACCCGTTTACCTCCCAGCGCAGTGGCTGAACAGCTTCATCAACGGTGGTTGGCTGATTACAGATTCGCTCCAGTCGCTGCTAGCATCCTTCTTCATATGCACAGGTAGTTTCTATATTATTTTTGGTTTGACACATGTGAATAGTCAGAAAATGAGAAAATCGCGAAAGAAAAGCTCGCACATAATAATTTTTAACGTGCAGGAGCGACGCTCGTCATCTGGCCGTCATGTCGTCAGTTCTAGCTCTTCTGCTTAACGATTTCAAGAATAGCCTCGAAGTCCGACATTGCTCACGATTGATGTATCGGAACTCTGTCAGGGCTACGTTCGCGTATGTATTTTAAATTATCTTTTTTACTTGTTGTTATTGGTTATTTTAGAATGTACCAAGCCTACGCTCAGATCGATTCGTATGTAGCGAAAAGTTTAGTTTCGCCGATGTTTTCATCGTTAATGAATCTAATTGATAATGATCCCGACGCGGCAGATGTTGAGGTATAAATTTGAAAATTTAGATTTTTCCCAAATTCTAAATAATTCAGGTTGCTGGTTTGATGATGTGCGACTACGGCAAAACTCTGTATGATTTGAATTCCTACCAAGTCGATATTATAATCGTGAAAATCCGGGAAATGCTAATATCCGATGAGCCGTTCATGAACAAAGAAATTCGGCAGATATTGCTTCATGTAAGATCTCTCTTGTCAACTTGGGTTCCTCGTAACTTCGCCACGTGTAAACATCGTATGTCCTCCGAAATATTGTAGAGAAAATATGCACTACCATTGCCTATCTAATCATGTGGTGAAATGGTCACGTGGCGGAGAATAGAAATCCCATATTTAAAAAAATTGTATATTTTCAGGCAGTAGATTTATGGTCATTCGGATTTAGCGAATTGCATATCCCTGAGTGTCTATCATATCTTCCTAAACCATTGAAGAATCATGAAAATCACGGTCAAAACCACGAAAACCATCACGCTGAAAATGGCCACGTTAAAGAACAAAGCCACGAAGAAGATCTGAAGAAACTGCAGAAACAGTTGAGTAGGGAAAGCACTGTATAAATTGGTAGTTGATCAAGAAAATTAGTTTTTAATTTTTTAAATTTAGCGGGTATTTTTAGGTTATTTATTTTAGGATTTAGGATACAATGCATATCATGTGACGAGTAATTATAGTGAATAAATAGACTATTGTTTTGCAATACGTACTGATTTTATTCGCTTTAATAAATACATGCATGTTGTAAGAATGATCGGTGTTGACGAATCGTTCCAATGTCTACTGCTTCTTCCTGTCTCTTTGAGTGGCTTTCTTTCTTTTCGAGGCGCGGTTGGTCGGTCGGAAGATCACGAACGAGCATCCCTAAATTCAGTGATGGTATTTTTTATCTAAGAAGCTCCAATTTCGGAGTCGCACTTTTTGGGCAAAAATACCGCCACGGAATTCAGAGCCCGTCTTCATAAAAGCATTGGGAGGTGACTGGAGTCTTTCCAGCGCATTTATGAATACGGGCAAAGGGTCGCGAAAACGTCGCAAATTCGAAATTGCGACGAACACCTTTTCCCTGGGAGCAAGCTTGAGTGCTTCCTGGATGTAGTTGCACTTGTTTTGTGTCTTCCTTGTCGGTTTGAGTCCAAAACCTGGTGTCCTTCTCGTCCGCTTCGCTCAGCGACAAGTCCCCGCTTTCCTTTCCGACTGACGCCGAATTTCGCCTGCCTTTGTCCTTCAAACTCTGCATATGATTCATCTCGTCGGCTGTGTTTTCTGGCGACTTTTTGAATAATGAGCACATTTGTGGAGAAGAAAAGGATCAGCTTTCTAATTTCATTCATTTTGGAATTCATATGGAGAAGGTGATTTAAGTTTCTGTTGAACAGAATATCTGTATAACGAACTTCCTTTGGACAGAAATACACTTTAACGGATATATTAAAGTTGCATTCATCATGGTTTTCTATCTCCTGGCTCATTACCTCATCCGAAAACGTCTTTCCTTCCTTCCTCTCCAATTGTCATCATTCTGTGATGGCTTTAATTAGGATTTCCTCGGCCTTCAACATCATTCCATCCCGTGCAACGAATGAATGAATGGTTCAGTTTAGCATTCCCTTTCCCATTCGATTTGGGGCTTATTTTGAGACGTCAACATTTGCCATTTGAGATTTCGTCGCGCAATGTTAATGAGAATTTGCTGGAAAGCGTAATCTTAGTCGTTGTTTCAATCAGGGCTGTTCGAAATTCTATCTCCGACTGAAAATTCGACTACGATGAATTTTTGGCTTCGAAATTGCGATTCCGAATTTTTCAAAATTGAAACTCCGAGCAGTTCTAGTTCCAAATTTCCTCTTCGAATATTTCAAAAACAAACCTCATGCTAACGAGGTTGGACGAGAGTTTTGGTTTCGAAAAATTTTTGACTAACTTTCGGCTTCAATTTCACTTTCAGATATTTCAAAGTCAAATATCATTTTGGGTTTCGGTTTCATTTCTAAAAATTTTAACTCTCTTTTAGGCCCGATACCAATCTTGATATACTCTTGCAGACGACTCTAAAAGGAAGTATTCCTTTTTCGTTCTCGGATAAGATTATTAGATTTCAAACGTTCCCTCCTGGACGCTTCTGGCCCCCCGAAGCCCCGAAACCCCGCGACACTTTGCCCTTTGTCCTTGTTGAAATTTTGCGAAGTCCGTCTCATCTTTCAATTCTCCTCCATGTTCCTCGGAAATTTTTGGGAGCAATTTTAAATTCGAGACTCACTGTGCGCGTTTTTCTTCGATTTCGATTCCGCCCCTTAGTTCAAATATCACTGCCTTGTTTGTTTCGGATATAGAATATCCCCGAGCACAAAGATAAAGGAAATGAGAGTCTCATTCATATTCAAAAAGTCACGATATCACTTCTGTCTGATTTCGATTATTCTACACTAAAACACGCTTTAAAAATCTGGCTTCCTGTATCTTTCACTATTGGAATTTACCAAATTTTATACTAGTGCTTTTTATGCTTGATAGGAAATTTTTAATGAACTTTGTAAATGGTGATTTATGACGAGCAGATGAAAAATATGGGAAGCCCCGAAATTTGCATGATACTGTGAGCGGAGCCTATTCTTTCTTCCTTTTTTAATAAGAGGAGAAAGAAGATTACGCTCATAGATCTGTGTCATTGCAGGATTTCATTTATTTTGAATGACCTCTAGTCTATAATAAGAAATCGATAAAAATGATGTTATGGAAAAATGCCATACTTATTAGTTAGTTGCTAGCTTATTTTGCAATTGACATTGGCTATTCGCCTTCTTCTGTCTGCACTTCTTGCAAATATAAATATAGGCGTTATCCCTTCTTTGTTACATTGCTTTCCACGAGAGTTTATTAATCTCGCAGAAAATTAGTTCAATTCGAAAATTCTAGCGTGTGACTGATAAAAACGTTTTTAATGGCATTTAATGAAAGTAATAAGCAAAGATTTAATAAAATCGAGTTTTAAAATATAATAAGAAAAAAACATAACAATTGTTTTGCTTACTACTTTCATGGATTGTCTTTTTAAAATTTATTTCTGATAACCTTTACTCTTTATCCACTTTTCGAGGATTCAATTTCGCAGTTCGAGTTTTGAGTTTCCACTGATGAATTTCATTAGCTAATGCAACTTTTGTTTATTTTGTTTTTCACTTTTGCTCTATTTTAGAAGTTCGCACTTTTCATCATTGCTACTTTTCATCGTTTAATGTGAAATTCAGATAAATGAACCATCTATTGATCGTCTTGCTTCAACTGACCTATATAATACCTAGTCTATTATTATATCTTATCATTTTGATCTATATGGTATGGAGCCGGGATCCGGAATTTAATTCTGCGTTTCATCGAATTTTTCTGGCTCGAGGTGATTTATCGCCGAAATTTAAATAAAAACATTATCTTTGCATTCCAGCCCCCGCAGATATAATGCAAGTATCAATTTCTTTAATCGCCTTCAGACTACCCTTGGCTGGATGGACGGTTGTGATACTTTATCTTCAGTTTTCATATTTTAAATTTTAGGGTTGTATAAAATATCCATTTCTAGCCAAACTCGGCTTTGTAATCACTCAATACACTACCTTAATAGAGCTCTGGGCTCAGTTATTGCTTTCTGCCAATAGATTGACTGCTATTTGCTTTCCAATTGGTCATAGGAAGGTATATTTTAAAGTTATTCAAAATGGCATGTTTAAATTGTCAGATATGGGCCAGAAGACCGACTTTAGTGATGTTTTTATTAAGCGCTACAATTTCAATCATACCAACGTTAAATCGATTGGATCAGGTGACAACTTTTAAGAGCTCGTATATCTTCTCTATTTTTTAGCCCGCGGAATACATTTACTTTAACGAATCCGCCATTCCGAAGCTAAAATTTGAACAGGACCAGAGGGTTTGGAAAATTGACTTTTTAATTAGAAAGTTAAGTTTAGCAAAACTCCTTCATATCATGTTGTATCTACTTCTCATTTTGTCTGGGCAGTTTATCATTGAACATCGCCGCTATTTGGATTCATTCTAAACAAAGAAGATTACAAGTATTTCAGCCTAACATGTCTGAAGATAGTTTCTAAATTTTAGCTATTCGACTCCCAGCAAAAATTAGCCATCCGAGTTCAAACCAACTTATTGATTTACTCATGTTTCTTTACAGTAATTGTCATTGCTATGACGACTTTCCAGGTAGTTTTATTTACACCATTTTTTAAATTAGAAAATTTAGAGCATGCTAGCCTTCAACATATATTCGGTGCAGAGTCCAGCGTATTTTGCTATTATTATACTTTTAACATTATCTGCAGGTTGATATAGAACACTTATCGCAAATCTTATCCTTCTAGAAACATGCTATAGTGCTAAATGTTAGCGACGCTTTATTTTTCCGCACGTCTCTTCATTATAGTGGCATAAAAGAAAGCGACGCTAATATTTAGTAATAGGACATGCTTCTAGGAAGAGTAAAGTTGCCAGATGCTCGCGACATATCTTCTAAATTATTTTAGTTCACTTAAAAGTTCAGATTTATTCGCGTTATCAAACCCCTGGCTTCTATTGTTCCTTTCTCGCTCTTTCCGCAGGTTGAGTTTAAATTTGTTTTAAAATAGAAAAATAAAAGGCAACTGTTTGATTTTAGGAAATTCCTCATCGCGCGACGATTTCCCAAAATACGAAGCTCCATGAGCGCAGATACAGGGTATGCAAGGAGTTTGTATAAAATTTAAAATAATAAAAAAAATCTTTAAACTTCAATTATCCTATCTTTATAACAGAACCACTACGAACTTCGAAATTGAATTTTTAACTCTAACCTTCGATCTTTAAAATTTACGAAATATTTGTGAGCTTTTCAAAAGAAAAGAAAAACTAGCGAATTTGAATTTCGAACTTCAAGTTTTAAAAACCTAAACCAGAGCTAAAAACTTGAAGAAAATGGCGAATTCAAGTTCGGACTTCTATGGCTAGATAAATTGCAACCTATATTTTCATTTTAAGGGAGGCCGAAGTGCTTCGCAGCCTCAAGCAGGGCATCTCGCTGGGTCTAGGCCAGGGGCCGAGCAGCCGTGCGAGACTGACAAGCTTCATCGACTCAGTGCACCAGACATAATCACGACTATCTGATTTATTGCTTATGTAACATTTTAAATTTATCTAATTTATCGATTATTGACTCTAGAATTTGATGAATTTATGTTTTTTGTATTTAATGTAGTTAATTGCCAGCTTTAGAAACTTATGGAAGTCTACACATATTGATGATCTCTATCAATTCCATTGCTCAAATTACAAACCACAGGGAACTATATCTATAATCATTGGTTCGATTATTTAAATAAATGGTTACAATAAAGTGAAAACATTATGATACAATTTGTGGGTGATGGGTTAAATATTGCGTAATGCAATTTGTTCGTTGTCATCAACTAATTTGAATAGTACTGAATGTTCGGCTTCCGTTGCAGTGTAGGACACGATCAGCATCTAAATTCACTGATTTTTATTTAAAATGCTGCCATTTTTGAAGATTAAAACTGACATATTCAGCCTCGTCCAATTTGAAGCTCTTCGTTCCACAAACGAAGTTCCATTTCACGTTGTGCTCTTCATCGATTTGAAGTCGGAAAACGCGGTCTTTCATTTCCTAAAATATTTATCTAAGTGTATATACCACTAGGACTTAAGGTTTCTGATACTTTTCCTAGAGTAACACGATATTGAAATTGAATGTACTTTCTGCGTCAGACATGAACTGACACTGTAGTATTCATTTTAGTATCAGGGCTTAAGCCATTTCAACCAGATTACTTTCTAACCTCATTATATTTAGCTATCAACATTCCATAATACTGAGTCTTTAGAAGTCTAACGTCGATATTCCCTGTCACTTCACCCATGTCATAAAGCATATGCAAGATTCTGAATTTAAAATTATCTTTATGTTTAAAAGATGAAAATTGACTGAATCTTATCATCTTTCGTCATAAATTTCAGATCGGTTTTTAGAACTATGGAATTCTGCTCGTTTTGAGTTGAACGAAATTGTATGGAGAAGGGACAGCCCTAAATTATTATTATTATTGTAGAGCGACTTGTGACAAAATTTGGTGGGATTTTCCGTAAATTTTGTTACAAACCGACTCAGGTCCAATTTTTACTTAAGCAGAAAATAAGATTTTATAATTTATACTTATACTTACATGAATAAGTCTAAGCTGTTTATTATATCCGAGTCGTTCTAATGAACTCCAGATGTCGTCCAAAGTTGATTGATCCTCAGTCACGCTACTTGCCTCTGCCTAAAATATATCATTTACTATTTTTAGATTATGCTAAGATATTTCACACTATTAGCTCAAAAATGCCATTATATCATGATGAATTCAATTTCATAGTGATGGCCAGAAGAATTCGAATAGCCAAACAAATTCGAAGACTAGCCATTCCTATCAGACTAAATTCATCGGGGTTTTCTGCATATATTTCCAATTCCAATTCATGAGGATTAAAAATTTAATAAAAAATTCATTCGGCTCGTTTTAATAGGATTTTTAACTGAAAATATCTAGCTGTTCGTATTCTTTTTGATTACCTCCGACTCTCTATATTGCATATTTTTACCTCGTGCATATGAATGAATCCCTTGATGGTCATTTTCTCTTCCGCGAAGTCGAATTCCGATTTGAGCATGTTCCATTCATCCTCCTTGACCCCGTCCTCGTCTCCGGACATAATTGTGTAGGCGTCCATTTCTTGCAGATTCAGATAGCCGTCACAGTCCCAGTCAAACGCGTCGAAAAGGTTCATTAGAGTTATTCTGGAGTTTGGTCTTATACACTTGAAATTGAGTTTTGTTTTATTTAGATATAGCCATGTTTTGTTTATTTGCCATTATTTTCAAATCGCATTTGCATTTTAGCTGTCTGTCTCGTTTTTCAAAACATATTTATTGTCTTATATCATTTGTTAGAAGAAAATATACGACTTACTTGTATCGTTTCGTGAGCTTCCCATTCTCTTGCACAATTTCAACAGGATTTTTCAAATCCTGTTGAGCTTGGCTGACAGTTGTTCCTAAGCAAATTACGGTAATCACGTCACCATCTGACAGAGTCATAGGACCGGTTGAGTAGCGCTAAAATCAAGGATATGGTCAAATTAAATTCGCACACAAGTTATATCTTCGTTTATGTGCAATTTTCATCGGAGGTTTTCGGAATTTGAAAAACTCGGAATCGAAATTTTGAGGTAAATAAAACCCGATATAAGATTTCTTTCGGAACCCGAATTCCACAAACCCTAATCTTCACCATTTCAAGATATTTCCAAACTTCCTTTGAATTTCATGTTATCCGCCCATAATTTTGCACCTCTCCATTCCTCCTTCAATAATTAATATCGTGAAAGCAACCTGTTTACTAGAACCAATCTCTCGAATCCAAAGCCTTCATTTTTTTTATGAAATTCCTTCTTCTCATCAAAAAAGTGGTGTAAATATTTTCTTTGAATAAATTTTTGCTTCTTTAAAATTTATAAATCGCAATCTACTCCTGAAATTGCCTTTTCTTTTTTCTAAAGTTGTGATAGCATTCAATTTGAAATGGTAAATATCGTGATTTGGCCTATTTTTATGTCTCATTTTAATGGGATATTTTTACCCACCGGTTGTTTTTGAGGATTTCATTTCAAACATTCGCAATTTTACGTGTGTCTGTATTCGAAACTAATTGCAATACAAAGTTGAAATGTCATTGCGGATGTGAAATAAAAACGTCAAGCAATTTTAGAGCGATGAACATTTTACCCGTGCTTTATCCATAGTCCCGAGGGTAAAATTCACATTTATGTCTTACTTCCTTATGTCGCCGTTTATGTTTTGTGTTATTACGCAATTTTGATTCCATTTCATATTTTAAAAGGTCGATTTTAGGATATATATATATATTTTTTTTAAATAGGTTAAATGTTACGTCATTTTCCACGAACAGTTTTGTGATTCCTCTAGCTTCATTTTGGGCAGTGACTATCGAAGCAAATATGTCATTTGTAAACTTGTCAGGGCTTATATCGCCTAAAAACGACTTTTCCTTTCGCTCGGAAATTTAGTCGAACTGACTATTTCGATTGATTTTCAAGTGGATTTCCCCAGTTACTGGAACGATTGCAGAAATCACGAATCTCGTAGATACTAAGGCGGGGGATACTGTAAGATATCCATTGCTTGTCACCTAAAGTATCGATTATCATATTTTCAAAGATAAGCGGAGCTTTGCAATACCGCATAATTTTACGAGCGTCAACTTTCTATCCCACTTGTGAAACGCGAGAAAGGCCACGCCCATAAAACTATGCGGTATGCAGTGAGTCGTTCAAGTTTACTGTGTTAGTATCTTCTTCTAGAGCGATTTGTTTCATTCGTTCTTCAGTCAGCACTGTCGATCTCGACGATGATAATAGGCTCTTTTCATCATCAGCGTCTTAAATTAAATCACGATAGCTATTTTCAGAGCCCTGCGAAACTTTGGCAAAAGAAATCATGCGCAAATTCAGATATTCAAAATGAGCTGCATATTTAATTATTTAAAAAAAAAAATTAATTTAACCATTTTGAATTTTCTTTATTTCGGTTTAAAGTAGGGCGCTAATTTCAGTTCATCAAAATCCATATCATTTATTTTATTCTAGTTAATCGGTTGTCGAAAACGCCATTATGACGATCTTAAAACTACTTATTAGTTACCTTTCTGAGAAAGCAGTTTCTCTACGGCATCCTTCTTCCTCTTCTCGACGTCATTAAGAAACTGCAAAATAAAGGTAAATTCATGAGTTAGTCCTATCCTTTGAAATTGATATCTGCAGGGATTATTGGAATTAAGAATTTTCAATGTCTGCACTTTTGAATTCGAATCCTTCACTTTTTCGTTCCTCATTGAATTTCACGGTCGAATTGCTAATGACTGAGCAAAGTGTAAAAAGTTCAGATTTATCATCCATGCGAAGCTGAGATTTTATTGAAACGATCTTCTCGGCGCGATTCTTCTTATTCGCTCTTTCATCTCATTTTTATTCCTTCAAGAGATAGAATCTTATAACTCAGTTGGTAACACGTTTATATGTTGGAGTAACGCTAGTCCAGACTATTAGTAATGTATAATGTGATTTTCGCAAAAAAAAAACTCCCCTTTTAAAGAGAGGATAAATGCAGGATTTAGGGTATTTTTGAAAAGTCGTAGAATAGTAATATACGAAATAGCCTAGGTTAAGATTATGGCAGGATATGGTAATAATCATCTTTCATCTTATTTCGTATATTACGATGTCACGAATGTTCTCCATTGCTAAATTTCGAATATCTTATCTTTATCCCTATCCATATCGAGCAATTTGTCCGTTTACAGCTGTTTTCATGAATTTCATCGTCTCTCCCCGGGGCCGCGTAAATTTCCCGCGGCTTTTTCATTAGTTCGTCCGCTCGCGCGTCAGGCCTTCCTTCATTTCCTCTCGGCCTTTTTCATTTCAAGCCTATCCCTTATTTTGATTCACCCAACTTCAATTTCATATATCGTCACTTTGAATTTGCTCTTGGATATTTGCGATTTTTTACTTCATACTAATGAGTTATCGCTATTTTAATGATCTTATGCCTCAAAAACTTATTATTTCTATATTTTAGACGCAAAATTATGGATGAAAACTTATTTTTATCATCTAAAATTCCTTCAAGAAAACTCGCGACGTCTTGAAATGTTTATTTATCCAAGTTTTCCCCCAAAATCTCCAAAAATTCACTCATTAAATCATAAACCCCTCTTCCCACTTCTATTTGGATGCTCATTTGATGAGTTTCTTCGCTAAAACACAACAAGTAATCGAAAATAAATTTCCGAAATAGTCCATCTCTAGACTAAAACAGAATAAAATTCACACATATTTTTGCAAGAATAAGTTGATATTTACAAATAGAACCTCATTTTCGGATACTTTTTTTTTTCTAAATCATCGACCAGGAAAACATTTCCGACTACAGTAAATAGTGAAAATTGCTTTTCAGACTAGATTCGATTTTTTAAGCAAAAGTGCGACTATCAATCTTTCTAAAAGACAAAGATTTTAGAATTTCACGATGAATAATTTACGGATCTGGGAAATTTGCCTGCAAGATTCTGGTCAATTTTAATCGCGTGCTCTTTCGAAAGCGTTCTTTCAAATTCCTTTTCTGCATATTTAAGTGCGTAATTTTCTTGTTTAAATCTTCTAGTACAAAATCTTGAGAATTTTTTAAACTGCTTAGCTAATCAGCAACATTTTCTGCTATAGTTTTTAAAGGCGTGATATTATCAAATCTAGAAGGTGTAAGGTAGCGTACGGCTATTATTTATTATGCAATATGCTAGAAAAGAATAAATATAACGTAAAAAGGGAATACTGACCTAATAATAATTATTATCTTCTTCATTTTCGATCTCTAAGATTCCGGACTCGAAAATATTCTCTGGCGTTCTTTATAATTTAAAAACCCAATATATTTACTCTAACTCACTATATATTATATATCCAAATTGCTCTTGTCATTCCGATTAAAGTAATTGTTTGTTATTGTGTCACGCACAAAATCTAGTATTTGCATCAGAATCCTCTTCATTCATATTCCGGGGTGAATTTCTAATGTCGCGCTAGTCTTTTTGAATGGCATCCGTTCTATGGTTCCTAGAATGAGTTTGATTTTCTGACCTTTTCGATTTGAATCGTTCCGTTGCTAAGATAGCTTTTTAGACATTGTTCCACTTTTTCTACATCTATTAAGCTTGATTGTGGCTAAAAATTAACATTTTAACTAATTTTCCTTAAAACTCTTACTTTGGCTGCTAAAATCTGCTCCATACTTAAATTCGTTTGCTTTATCCTTTGAACATCCTCCAAAGTGATGTCAAATCCCTCCAGCTGAGTGTAGATTTCGTATGCTCGGTCCAGACTTACTGATTCTAAACTTCAAATGTTATAAATTTAAATAAAATCAATATTTTACGCTTATCGTTCGGAAATGTCGCTATTAGGTGGGATTGTAGGACGTTTCGACCTGAGGCGCATATTATCTAAATTGTAAATTGTTTTTAAATATAAAGAAAGACCGAATTTATGTGTTGTCTTTGAGCTGACTATATTATTTGATTAAAATTTTAGCACTTATTCAAGACGAAAAAGATAAAGACAAACTAAAGACATTATGGTTTTTCTCCGAGTATTTATTAAATTGATATTCTCACCGAATACAACTGCCTCAGATCAGCTTTCGTTGACGCACTTCCAACAATTTGCTTGTAGATTCTTCGAAATTCCGTTTTGTTCAAAGCAATCATTTTAATCTATAACCTAATATTTAAATTTACCTATTCTAATAATTGTTAAGATTAAATTAAAATGGCATATGTAAGAATTTCGCGAAGCAAGACTTACGTTGCTTAGCAACCAGATGACGGCTAAAGGGAAACCTGAAACTCGCGGTATTTTTAAAATCGAAGAAAGTATAACATTCGAATATATGGGGAAAGAAATATGCAAATTTCAAACTTTGAAAAAACTTAATCCAGAAAGAAAGTAATTAGTGTTTGTTTACATCTCGGTGGACTCTTTCAATTTAAATAATCATAATTCAACTTTTTCGACATCCGAACAATTCTATACTAATTTCAGATAAAAAGTATCTACAATATCAACACATCTCAATGATTCCTACTATTTAAAAAATGTTCTTTCGATTATTGTATTTTTGAGTTGCCTACTTTCAAAATATCCTTCACTGATTCCATTCGAATTTGAATGGAGTGTAGGTTTCCTTTAAAAACGCCTGTTTTATCGGCTTCAAAACCTCAAACGGCCTGTGCTCGTTTGGCTGTCAATTTGCTCAATTTGTCTTTCCAAATTAACTCGTTCTTTGTCAAGTCGCTTAATTCGCCTCCTACATCTCGACTTCTTCGTCTTGATTCTTAACCTCGAGGAGAGTCCTGCGATTTGTCTTAATTCTGAATCGGATGATTTATGATGAATTTACACATTTTTAAACTTCATAGTTTCTTGGAGTTTGGTCTAAAGGTTTTTAGAAGTTAAAGTTAACATTTCAGGAAACTTCTTGAAGTTGCATTTTTCAGCCTGAAGTTTCTATACCTTCTTTGAGCTTTATTATTCCAGGTCGAGGTTTTTTTCAAAATTGTTGAATCTAAATTTAAAGTTTAAATTGCGTTTCCTTTAATTTTCCTCTCAAATTAATTTCTCCATCTTCTTTGCCGAGATTCCCACGTTCCCGATACTGGAATGTTTTGAATTCATTGCGGTTGTAAGTTCACAATTATTCCCGTTCTAATTAGCGTGGCCTTCTCGCTACTTTCAGCAGCATTCACAGCAACTATTTTGCCTTCTTCATTAATTCTATGTATTCTATTTGACAATGATTTCTTTCCAACCGTCCTTCGATTGTTTCAAAACTCATTACTTTAATTTGGACTTGTACGAATATACACCCTCATTGACCGGCCGGCAATTTCCTGAATGATTAACTTTCATCCTATACGATTGATGCTAGTGTGTGTTGGTTTTGAGAAAGAAAAGGTAAAAGTTTCTCCGAATGTTGAAGAGAAATTTTTGATCAGCCCAATATTTCACATATTTAATTTTTCACTTTCTCATACATCAATCTTAGTCAGGAAGAGGCCAGGAGGATAAAGGCTTTTCATTCATTTGGTGTTGTGTTGAGAACGGGAAGCAGCTTGAAGGGTGAAGAAGAAGGGACTTGGGTTCAGAAAATCCCGAAAAGGCAGGAAGCGCTCTGACAGATATTCAGAAGTCAGAAAGCGTTCGCTTCGGACCTCGATTTTCATCCGTATTTTTATGACCAATAATTATATTAAGATTTAAAAAAAAATATTTTTGATCTTTTCTTAATTTAAGAGAAGAACATAAGTGTTCATGCCTTTCCCTAAACATTTGAAACCTACTTCAGACGTTCAATATCAGTATCACATCTCAAAACTCACAAATTCAGGCAAGTTCTCTTGCCCTTCTGACTTTAAATCGTCGAAACCTTCATCATTCGCGTCTGCAATTTGATTCCAAATCTACCTGCTCATTTTATCACGCTACCCACTAATTATTCATATCGTCAAATTCGTCTGACTTCAGCATATAATTTGAGCATCATTTCGAAGCAAAGGTGCGTCAGATTCTGAGCCACTTTAAGCCAGAAATGTCCTGTTTTAACTAAATTTTTAATTGTAGCCTGGTGAAAGCGAAGATTAAAGGGATGCCCTTGCATAAGAACTAAAGTGCCGCGTCTTTTCAACGCATCGAATGCACTTTTTTCTCCCAGACTAGTTTGCTCAGTGTAGGTGTAATACAACTTCGTGCGGTTGAACTTTGCGCGTAATTTTAAGCGCTTCGGATTTAATTGGCTTTTGAGACCAATTCTTATGTTTTTACTCAAATTAAATCTTTCTTCACTTGCTCATTGAGGCTCTAATTAAGAAGAATTAGCTAACCATCTTATTTCTGAGTATTCCAGTTTGGTTTGTTTTCATTTAATCCCAGAAATCAAAAACAGGGATAAGCCCTCGTTCATATTCTCATAAGATCTTCATCCTCATTTCCTTTAAAAAATCTATTTTCAACCCCAGCCCCTGCTTTGTGTGTAGACCGTTTAAGTTTTTCGTACTTTCCATAGCCTGAACGTTTCCTTTTACGCAAATAAAGCTGATAAACTTGCTGTCATTTTTATCCCCAAAGTCTGATTGTTTGCAATTGTTTTGCAGAACCAGAGTAGGCAGGAAAAATTGAATAACACGATGCATAGACAAGCTAGAATATCTGCGAAGAACAATAGTAGCCTGAAGGTTGCGAATTTTTCGTCGAAATTTCAAATTTGTTGCTAAATCTAGACGATGCTCTCTGCTCTTCTATTTCCAGAACTACTCTTCACCTTTCTGCGCACCCTCATCCTTTGTCTTCGCGCAACTTTATCACATTTGTGTGTCCATTTGAAGCATCAAATTTCGAATGTCGGAATTCTTTTTCCGAACTACAACTTAAGGATTCAGAGTTTTAACTTCAAGAAGTTCACCTCAGCTTTAAATTCAATTTCAGCTTGATTTCGAGGAAGTTCTCCTAAGATTCGAACGCTAACTTAGATTTTTTAAAAATAAAGGCTGACTTGAGCTTCAAATTATTCGGAAGTTCAAAGTCAACTTGATATCCACTTTATTCACACATCAATCCATTTACATTTTTCACTCATCTTTCCTTTCGTAACTCAGTAACTCGGTTTCTGCCGCTTCAGTGTTCTTCTCGTAGCGCCTTCCCCCTTGAGGACTTCCTCAGAGTTCTGAATTCGTCGTATCACGGCTCTTCATCTCTCCAGTCTTTAAGCTTCATTGAATCTATTTCTGACTACAAGCGTTTAAAATAAGATTTCTTATTCTATGACTTGAGGTAATTCCCCTTTCAGATAAAAGAATCTCAAATTAATTCGACTTTAAATTCAATATATTATCACCATGCCACCTAATATATCGAGTGAACCGAACTTCTTGCTACAGTTCTTAATTTTTTTAATATCTTTCAAGCAAAAGGTTGAAATGATTTGGGATTTGAATGATTATGAAAGGTGACTATCACATCTTCAAGACACCACAATATCCATTTGGTTGCTTCACCATTTGGCAGGAAAATGTGGGCTTCAAAGAAAAATGCCAACTTGTACCGGTAAAACATATCCCTCCATGTCTCAGCTACAAAACAGCATAGTGATTGGAACCCAAGTTGGATATTTTAGGAACTGGTACCTCCTCTATTCCACTATCTATTCCTAATATGAGAGGCCTTCATGCGGAGCGAAAATGGGACATTCAAAAGTAGAGAAGACAAGTTCGTGACTTCCGTGTCCTGCCATAGCCGTCCGTTTATTTTTGTTCAGACTGATTCTACTGCAGAGGAATAAATTTCCAAAGTTATTGCTCTTAGAAAGTCACGTATCATTCAGCCTGTATTTTGCAACAACTTCAGGGCGAAGGGCCAGGAATGTGTAAATTTGTAGGGCCTCGGTAGTGGACCATTGTGGTGGTTTACTAACTCATTTGGTGGGTTTGCTCTGACAGAAGTTCGAAGAAAAAATCTCAAACGTATCAATTGTAACAAAACTTTCGGTTCACTCGATATCATCATGCTCATATGGATATTTTCATTGCTCGCTTATTTTAGATATTCACGCCTCTCTCTATTTTTTCTTGAAGATTCCATTTTTTTCTGCCGAACTTCTCCGTGCCAAAGCATGTGTCTTTTCTTTCATTTCGTATGTGTTTCTTCGATAATCAGATTTGTGAGTCCGTATTTGGGAAGTGCGGCGACAACTTTATGGATCACTCCAATTTAAATATATTTAGAATTGGAACGAATAAAGAAAGAACAAGTAGAAACTCGCTAATAGCGACGTTTCCCAAGTAGGTTTGAATTAAAGCCTCAAGTATTATCCTAAACTTTATCCTATGCTTTACCTATTTTCACAACACTGAAGATAACTTCATAATCCCGAGCACTTTATTCATTCTACATTTGCCTATTGTCCATCGTTCCAAAATATCTTTCACTCTCTAAACCAATTTCGAATTTTTCTGTGTCATTTAGCTTCGCGTCGCGTTCGTTTATTTCGTATCTTCTGAAACCTGAATCCTTTTTAGTTTTTATCAGAAACACGCTTCGCGAATATATCACGAGAAAGATCTTTGATTTCTTTGAAAGTTTTCTAATTTTATTTATCTCATTTTTTGAAATCAATATTTTCCTCTCTATTGATTATTTTCTCATTCTAATCTAAAATAGTTAATTCACCTCTAGTCGCCTCTTAAACGTAAATATAACTGCTCTAAATTATGATTGGCTAATTTTCAGGCCCAAGAATTTGTTGGTTTCCAGGAGAGGAAATGGGCGGTCCGAATTCAGATGAGTGCAGGACAATTTATCCGATGTCGAACCTAACCGACTACGTAGAGAGTATTCTGGGAGATCGATGTCAATCGGTATGAAGGGAAATAACAACTATTATGACGCAGTATACTATTCCATAAATTTTGAAACTGGATTATCATTGTCTGAATCTGATATAATTTCAAGAGAAATCCAATCATTATGCTGATCTTCGTTCAATCAATGAATTTCATAAGAATGGTTTAATTTACTTTTTAATTGCAAGAAATAGTCATCTTATATGTGAACTTCATTTAATGATACATAAAGCAGACCCCTCCACATAGGGAAAAATGCTAGGAAAAAAATTTAATGATACATAAATAATTTTGAACGAATATGAAGATTAATAACATTTCAAAAATCATTATTTTCAGGACATGATAGTCATTCCAACGCTTATAATTTATTCGACGATTTTCGTTCTTGGACTAGTTGGAAACATATGCACTTGTGTTGTTATATTATCGAATAAGGTATCATATGATTATCAGCTTATTAATTGTTAACCAATTTAGGCAATGCACAACCCCACTAATTTTTACCTATTCAGCCTCGCTATTTCCGACATTCTAGTTCTAGTGTTAGGTAAGTTCCAGAGAAAATTAGATTTGTGTCAAAATTAAATTCTCACTCAGGGCTTCCAATGGAACTTTATCAAGCGCTCGATTATGCCTATCCATACACATTTGGGGAGTATATTTGCAAAGTATAGAAGTTCACATTAAAGAAAAAAAACTAAACTTAACAAATTTTAGGCCCGTGCATTTCTAATCGAGTTTACGAGCTACGCTTCGATTATTATAATTTGCTGTTTTTCGATAGAACGATGGCTAGCGATTTGGTGAGTACTGAAGTCATTTAAAACCTAAATTAAAACTGATGATAAAGTTAAAATTCACCTTATTCCACTTCAATTTCAATATCAATTTATTTTAAAGCTAAATATCAACTGCAGTTTCAATTTCTACTCTCCAAGCTTAGTTCAAAGTCAATTTAAAACCGAAAATTAAATTGAAATGGCAAATTGACCAATTGATTGATTTTCATTTTCAGTTACCCTATTCGTCAAAAACTATTTTCCACATTTTCCCGAGCCTATCTTTTGATTCTGGTTGCATGGGTGGTTTCCTTCGTGGCAGCTTTGCCCATGGCCTTCATCGTCAAAATCAATCGACTACCTTTGCCTGACTTTGCCAGGGACCAGGAATGGACTCATACGGTAAGAAAACATTCTTTAAGATTTGTATTGATTTTCTTGTTATTTATCGATTTTTCAGATATCCCGAGACTCTCAAACTGTTGATCGAACCGATTTTTGCGGAATGAATAACGACGAGCCGGAACAACAGAAAAGACTAATTTACTTCGCCTTCTTTGCCTTTTTCATGATTCCAGGTGAAATTAACTCAAATAAAATTTTTTTTAAATATTCATTTTCAGCGTTAATAATCATGCTATTATACGGACATATCGCTATAAAATTGCGATCAGCCGATAGATATTTGCAGGATGAAAAACCGAGTAATAGTGAACGCAGAAGTAGATCCACTGGAACTGTCTTAAAAATGCTAAGTAAGAAATTTTCTAAAAAATATTTAAACTTAAATTTAACTAATACCTAAGAGTTGATTTTCAGTATCAGTCGTAGTTACGTTTTACTTATGTTGGCTTCCGTTTCATATCCAGAGAATTTTGTCCGTTTATATGATGAACAACAGTCAAGAAGTTTCATCCGCAGTGCAGTTTCTATCAACTCTAGTATATTTCATTTCCGGTAGGTTCAATGTGATCAAAATAAGAAATTCGATGTTTAATAATGACATAGTAATGTCATTCCCGAATCTCTATCCGAAATAACAGGCAAATATGTAGGCACTTAAAATCTATTTCAGGCTATTTTTACTATTCGAACTCGGCGATAAATCCAATTCTCTACAATATTCTATCACAGAAGTATCGTACGGCTTTTTGCAGAACCATACTTGGGGAAAGATTGACGAAGCGAATATTTCCTAATTGGTGCGAACGGAAGGTTTTACTTCATGGGTAAGAATTTTTTGTTCTAAATCGAACTAAATTTAAAATGCTACCTTTTATAAACAATATATGAAAATTTGACACACCACCTAGGCGAAATAAGATATCATGTTCGTCGCTAAAACTCGGTGCTGGAAAGAGCGCGCTCCAATAAAAAATGAGCGTTTTCCCTTTTCTTCTTCTTCTCCACAATACAGGTGAAAGGAGGAATGTCATACATTTCTCATCGAAGCGCGTTCTTTCCAGCGCTGAATTCTAGCGGCGAGCACGATATGAAGGAGTTTGAATATGATATCTTTTCTCATATTATTTTTCATGCTTTGCGTTTACAAACTACTCAAAATAGTCATATTAATCTTTAGAAAAAGAATATTTTGTGTAATTTTCTGAAGACACAACTTTCAGAAGATCTAACGTCGAAATCACCTCTAACGTGCATAAATGCTCGATATCTATGGCAAAACCACTACTAATGGACCAGTCAACGAAAAACGGAAATAGGGATTGGGAAAAATCAACTAAAGCTGATCTTGTATAATTATTTATTATCTGGAAATATTTAGATTTAATTCACTCTCATCTCATATTAAAATTCGGGTAAATGAATTATGATATCGGCATTTCTCATTATAAAATGGGTGATTCTCAGTCTCAACAATTATTATTTTATTCAAAGAAAAATAAATTATTTTGATTTTATTCTCCAGTTTTAATTATTTTGAAGTTTAGATATTTTTCGATTGCTCGGTCTGTACAATTTTTTGTGGGGGAAATAGGATGGCTTTTAATGAAATTAGAAAAAAGCAAAATCGTTGCAAGGCACATGTGTTTGTGCCTACATGTTATTCCATGTTTAAAATAGTTTTTTTTTTTTTTTTAATTTTATCGACTTGCTCAGAATGTCGAACGAAGTCACAAAATACCGCGTGCTTGCGAAAATCGAGTTCCTCATGTGGGACCTGTCCAGACAGCTCGTGGAAATGCCTACAAGCACGATCATCATCAAGAGGTCTCATTTTTCTAACTTTTGAAATAATTTTCACTAAAAACATTTGATCAACTTTCCTATTTTCAAAATGGATAAAACTCCAAAAATTCAAAAATATAAAAAATTTGAAGAGAAGCATTTTAGCAGTCCAGACGAAAGCCTACATCAGTCAAAATTCCGTCGGACGATGGGTTTCAAGGCCGCCTGCGAGTTGTCGATTCTGTCGCAAATTTACACACTTCTGCTCACAAATACTCATGTTACAAAAAGGTTGGATTATTTTATTTAAAAAAAATAAATTTTGTTTCTTTTAATTTGTTCTTTTAAAATCCATATAAAATAATATTCATTTCAAGGCTATTCCATTGATTTTAAAAAATTATTTTAAGTATTCTTCAGAAGTCTCTACTACGATAACAAGGCTTTGTTCAAGGAGCAGCGGTATGCCGACAACGCTTTGACGAGCGTGTGTGAAGTGCTTGGGGAGGGAAGGCTTGCACTCAACGTGGTATTATTTTATACTAATCTTTATTTTTAATTTCGTTTTTTTTCCATATTTTTATCGATTTCCCAAATTTGCAGATTTCCTGTGGCAAGGGTTTGGCGTTCGGGCCGATGTCTTTCATTTTCGGCGACTCTTTGATCGATTGCAACCTGCAGCCTATCGTTTTATCAGATTTTATTTTAATTTTTCTCTCATTTTCTATTCAAATAAATACAAATTTTCAGAGTCCCTCCTCGAATCGCGAATTCTGACGCACTGCGACAACGTGCTTGTCGTGGAAAAGGACACCGTCTTCCAAAAACTGATCGACTCGAGTTTCCACACGATTCTGCCCAGAACTCTTTTGGTTACTGTAGGTTTTTCTTCGAAATATATTTTTATCAGAATAAAGATAAATCTTTCGACTTCCCATAGTTTATCATCAACTGATCACAATATCGCTGTTTTTATATTCCTCGCTAAATCTGGAGGTTTAAAAATACAGAGAGAGGGATAAAAGCTGGCAAAATATAGGATGCTTAGCTTCCAAGAATAGAAATTGAAACCATAGGTTTTTCATTGTCAGGGCAAAGGCTACCCCGACATCTGCACTCGGCGTTTCCTCTCCTGGTTGCAGAACCAGTTGGGAGTTCCCATTTACGGATGCTTCGATGCCGATCCGCATGGTATTCCTCTTTAAATTTATGTTTTTATTTTACAAAATTTCATGAATCGAAATCGCTTTGACGTACAAATACGGCTCGATGAAGGACAAGAAAGAGGCGCAGGACGCGTCCGTCGATTTGATTTGGATTGGGTATGGAGTTAAAAGGAAAATAAAGCTTTTAAAAATAAAAAACTGATTTGAAAAATAATCACCTTTTATAATAATTTTAAGAATTATTGAAGAAAAGATTCGTAAATGACGGAAAACTCTCGAAAAATATCATATCTTGTGTGTTTTTTAATCCCTTATTTTTCGATTTTCTTTCAGCTTCAAACCATCCGACATTTCCTCGTACACCATCGAGCCGCACCACTTTCTGCCCCTGATGAACCAGGACTTCGTCAAGATTTCGCGGATTTCAAAGCGAGCCGCTTTGCTCAGGGAAAATGCTATCGTTAATGAGGTTTGTACTTTTCAAATTTTAGCTTTTTCAGAACAAAACAACTTTTTTTTGTAATATTTATAATTTTATCTCCGAAAAAATTTTGATATAATACTTTTTTCTTAAAAATATAATAAATTAAAATATGACAACTTTAACAATTTTTCAGTTAGAATTGCTGAGACAGATGCGTTCCAAACTGGAGATGGAAGCCCTGTATTCCTACTCGCAGTGTCTGCTTCGCGAGTATTTGGCCCCAAAAATGCAGAGTGCTGGAAGGCCGAGAATCGATGTTTTCGACACCGACGGTGAAGAGATGGACATCTGACTAGAAAAATGAGAGACTAGTTGTGTAATTTTTAAAAGATAGAAATTGCAACATTTTTGAAGCCAGTCAATATTCCTAGTAAATTATTTTATTATGAAAATAAAATTGCGACAATTTGAAGATAAGTAAATTATTGGTTTCCAACTAGCAAAAACGATATTGTGAAATATTTTGTAAAATTGTGTAGATATTAGATGAGAAACAAGTGAAGCTATTTGAAACTCCGACTCGGAGTCATTTTCGTCCGAATTTCTCGGAATTAAAAAAAAAATCATAACTCCGAATAGCTCTGGAAACAGAATAAAGAAAAGATATCCAAAATTGAAAGAAAAGAACCTTTGAATAATTATTGCAAGTTCTTGAAATCGATTTTACCAACAACTGTCCATTTATCAGTTAATAGATCGTATTCCTCTATTTGACTGCATGAAACCAATTCACCATTCAACTGTATTATTCTAAATTCATATCACAATTACTACAGAAGTTTGAACATATTAGCCCACCCTCCGATTGCATACAATGATTTATTTGCGACAATGAGTGAATGACGATATCTTTTATACTTCATATCTGCGATTTCAGACATTCGACTGTCAACTGGGGCTGAGGGATCGAAACACAGACAGGATTTGAATACTTCATTACTAAATATATAATAATACATTATTTATCATGCAAAATTAACGACTTCCATCCTCCAGTTATGTAAATTTCTTCATTTAACGATGCAACTCCGAAATGAGTTCGCATTTCTGGAAGCTCTCCAATTTCAAGCCATTCCTGTTCATCGTCTGATAATCGATATACCTTATTACTATTCCATCCACCAATAACTGAATACTCATAATTACAATAATGAGTGAATGCTATAATATGACCGTATAAAATTTCATCGCATGTTATTGGTTGAGCACCGCTAGTTGGAAGAGGAAGAGCTGGTCCTGTTTGCCATTTTCCATCTATTAAAACCTGAATAAATTATTTCATAGATTTTCATTCGATCTTCTTACATCAACTCGATTCGTATTTTCCCTTGTTTCAGGATCCTTTCCACCCAGATAATATAATTTGTCCTTGTAATAAGTGACAGATGCACTTTGACGCCATTCAGGAGGGTCCGGACCTGTAATATTCTTTGAATCGATCACTTATTGATTTGTTGAGCAGACCTCTCGAAATTTGTCGAGTACTCAAGTCAAATATTTCGAACGATTTCCCAAATGAACTAATTCCAAAAATCTGAAATTTGAGAAATTATTAAAAATAACGAACACAAGAATTTACTTTATCCTGTGTAGTTGCTACTTCATATGGCCAATAGTAATTGTGAAATTTTGCAATCTCTTCTACTGAGCAGGTAAATGGTTTGAACAAGCATATCCTTCCTTCATATTTGCCATTATTTGAATAGAAACCTAAATTATTACGATCGTTTCAAAGTCTCTTACTAGCTTTCAACATAATTTCTTACAGTGAAATAAAATTGTATGGCAATAACTTTTTCCGACTTCACGCCATTTATTCGTTCGTGGATTGTATTCCTCGATTGAATCGCAAAACTTGTTAAGATAATCTTTTTGAAATCTAAGTTACAAATATTTCGTATAGAGATATACAAAATCCCAGCTCACCCTCCGATTGCATACAATTTCCCGTTATCGGCAATGAGTGGATGACCATATCTTGCATAATTCATATCAGCGATTTGAAAAATTCTTCTTCTAAATGGAGCTGAGGGGTCGAAACCCAGACATAATTTTAATACACCAAACTCAGAATAACTAAATATATAATGACGCATTATTTATCATACTAAATTAACTATCTCGTTCCTCCAGTTATGTAAAGTTCTTTATTTAACGATGCAACTCCAAGATAATATCGGTAGTTTGGAATCACTTCGACTTTAATCCATTCCCGTTCATCGTTTGATAATCGATATATTATAATATAATTAGACCATACACCAAGAGCTGAATATCCATAATTACAATAATGAATATGCTATAATGTGACCGTATAAAATTGCATTGGATGTTATTGCTTGAGCATGTTTAAGTGGAAAAGGAAGAGCAGGTCCTGTTTCCCATTTTTCATCTATTAAAATCTGAATAAATCATTTCATGGACTTTCATTCGATCTTCTTACATCAACTCGTGTCGTATCTTTCTTTGTTTCAAAATAGTATCCACCCAAATAATACAATTTGTCTTTGAAATAGACGACAGATGCAACATCACGCCATTCAGGAGGATCTGGGCCTGTAAAATTCTTTGAATCGATCACTCATGGATTTGTTGAGCAGACCTTTTGAAATTTGTCCAGTATTCAGGTCATATATTTCAAATAATTTAAATTGACCGGTAATTGCAAAAATCTGAAATATGCGAAATTAATAATGCCAAATAAAATAATTTACCTTATCTTTTGCAATGTCTACTTGGTATGATCGTAACCAAGCACTAAATCTCGCAATCTGCTTAACAGAATTAGTATGCGAATCAAACAGACAAATTCTTCCTTCCCAAGTTGGGCCGTCGCTATAAAGCACTAAATACTAAAATTAGCTTTCGTTCATACGAGAAATATTTTCCTACTATAGAATGGAATTTTTCTATCGAGTACGAGTACTATCGGTCGATATTTCTTGATTATTTGCATCATCCGTTTGTTAGTCCAGGCCAATTGTCCCAGATCTTTTAACTCGGGATATTTGCAGATCAACAATATAATTTCGACTGGTAAATTGGCTAGCATCTTTGTTAAGAGACCTAAACAATAAAAATGGAAGTAGTAAAAGAGTTGATTGAACAAGAAAGTCTGGAATTAGTGAGTTGGAAATTGATCATCGAAGAAAGGAGAATGAAACTACTAAATTGATGTTTCGCAATTTTTATCAGACTAAAAATCGATTCCTAAAACTTGAAGATAGATACTGAACTAAAACTATCTTTGTATTTACTTATCAGTTATAAACGACGCAAATGCACACCTCGTATCACTAGGTATTTTCCGTGATTACTAACGCTATGATTAAGAGCGCAAGTCACGTTCACTGTGAAGTCAAAGTCAAAGAAAGCAATTTCGATAAAATGTTCAAAAAGTTTTAGAAAATTTGCGAAGCGATTTAAAAAAAATTTCGATTGTAATAATTAATATTTTTGTTTTCCTCATTTTCTTGTATAATTTCCAATGAAAGTATTCTTCAAAGTTCTTGAATTTAAACGAGATTTATTTTTGCTTGCCTAATTAGCCTTAAATATGCAAGTGAATTATAATCGTGCTCTTTACACTACAAATTTCTGAAGAGTTCAGAAATATTCTACGCTGTTTCCTTTTTATTCTATTTAGTATTTTTTTTTTAATTAATTAATCATCAGCCCAAAAATGGCTTTATTCAATACCAGTAAACTCGAATCGGATATTTTTCCAAGATAACACTAAAATAGCATCAGCCAAATTGATCGAAAACGAATCATCTGAGAGGAGTTCGATAAAATAATGAATGTCAGAAGGCAAAAATGGCACATTTCAACAATAGAAATACTGAGTTATCCAATATTTGATTAGACGAAATTTGTTAAAACTTCCAAAGAATGACAGTAATTTGAGGATTGAGTGTTGATGCGTAGAAAGAAATGAATTTGACATGAGTGGGAATTATTGATATTTTAAAAATTAACAGAATCATAAAAATCGACAACTTCTAAATTTGTCGTTCGAAAGTCGGCGACGGTGAGGAGCAGGTGGTTGCGTCTCGGATTCCGGAATCTATCGACGAGTTTGAAGAGCTGAAACATAGATACTAGTTGGTTTGAGAGGATTCACTTCTTGGAAAACTCTTGCAATTTAAATAATCTCAGATTATAAAACTTTCTTCAAATTAGTCTAGATAATTGAATTGATTTAGTATTTTTTTTCTAGAAAATTGACTTTAATGAAAGTTCATATGATCTGAAGGAAATTAAACTTATGAAGAAATGTTTTTTTCCTATTCTAACATATAGAAAATGAACTGATTAATTACCGATTCTTCTTGACGCCTACGGAAGAATTAGACGCCGAAGAATTTGAATATGACATTGTTGAAGTTGAGGTTGAACAGCCAGAAGATGGATGCTCTCTGAAAGTGATAAATTTCAAATTGTAAACTAAACTAAGGTTGAAATTTTTAAAGAAAATATTGAAATTCTAACCCTCTTGGTGACTGAGGTCCATCTGAAGAACAGGATTCACTCTCCGTATCGTCGCTATTGACGTGCAGACACCTCACTCCATTCACGATGCTATTCGACTGACGTAGCAATTCAGAAGGTCGTCGTGGCTGAAATTCCGAGTTTAATATCGTTCAGTAATTTAGGAATGAAGTGATTTAGAAGATCCTTCCATATTATCTTCATATAATGTCATGATATTTCTTAATCTTCTTTAATATTATGTTTTTTACCAATCGTCTATTCCCGAATCGATTACTGCTCCTTGGAGGTATGGGAATCCTGAGCACGGAGTTCTGTCGACTGAAGTACTGAGGTTGCGAGTCATCCACGTAGAGAGTCGTTATGGCACACATCGATGACGAAAATCGGTCATCGAATTCGTCCTGAATCAATATGTCTTTGATTTATTACTGATCTCTCAAGAAACCATTTGATTAGTTACGATTTTATTTGAACCGGAAATGCCATAAAATGGAATACTTACATGCTCTTTTAGGAAAAATATTGACGAAAAATGATCGAGAAATCTGATAAAAAGTATTTGCGATAAAGGCATCGATCATCACATACGAAGAATTATGTAAAACAGAATTTTATCCTTACAAAATTCTATCCTATTTCGCATGTGACGATACTACAACAATGCAATTACTTTTCAAATCGTCTTTTATGTGGAAACTTGATAATTTTTCGATTTTGACTTAATTTTCTCACCTCCGCTTCATGTCCATCGACCTCTAGCGAAGTCGCACTCGCCGTTCGTCTGACGCCGTTCTGCTTGATCTCACTGATTTGATCTCCAAGTGATAGTAATTGTTGAAGCAGGTTCAGGTCGTTCTCCATTAGAGAGAACTGCAATTAAATTGATGATGATTTTAGCACTTTATTAAATATCCTTTCATTTATATACTTTATTCAAGGATTTACGATTTTCTATATAAAAAAGTAGTAAAATTTCATGTTATTATGCCTTGTTATTCTTTATTCATTCATGGTCACTAGCCATACAATTTACAATCCTCTTATTTATTCCCTTTCATTCATTCACTTTTCATTGCTTTGGTCACTTCACCTCCAGGCATTAATCTTTCCTACAAACTATGCCGTTTCCTTAGAAAGCAAAAGCAAATGATATATTTTGGATATTAATTAAACCGAAGCATTGACATTTTATATTTGTAAATATCGCCATTCTTGAAATGATAAAATGCTACATTATCATAACTTATTATGCGCTTTCTTTAGAAAGAAAGGCAAACGATATATTTTTGACATTCAAAGTATTAGTAAATTTTGAACTGTCTTCATTTTTAGCGTGTAAAATATTGAAATACATACAGAAAAAATCATTTCAAAATTTTTTTTGTAAAATATCTGCATCTTTCGGATGAAAAATATGATATTTTTAATATAATTCACTCAAAACACTTTCAGTCATATGTTTGCTGAGTAAACCTTCTAGAATAAAGATTTCGGCTCTAGCAAAGATTATTCTGATCGGCAATGTTAGCTGGACTACGCAATGCGGATAAAGTGACGCAACTAGATAAACTTAGAGATCGAGGATGAAAAAGAATAGGAGGTGCTAAGATGGATACGGATTTATCGATATTTAAAAGTTAGATATTTGAAATCCTAGTTTAGCCTATTTTTATGAAGTTGAATTTTAAATATTTAACATTCCTTCTTCAAGCTAAATTTGAAAGTAAAGTTGAATTTTGACCATGTCATGCATTTTTATGCAAAATTTCTTTGATTCCTAGAAAATGTATCAATTTTGCATCAATTAATCGATCGAATTTCAATTCGAAAATTGCATCTCTCATTCATCGACACGAAATTTGTCAATTCTGCTCTATTTCTCCTGTGCATATCCCTTGCCCCTCTTTGTACATTCATTTCAATATGAAATATATGAAATTGCCCAGCTGCCGCTAGTCCCTATTATGGTCAAAGGAAAGCAGAACGGGCAATCAATTTATTCAGCATGAATGACGCAAAATTGAATAGGGGTAAAGCTTTCTACCCGATCTACCGATTTTAAAAACCGATCATTTTCACTTGTTTTCTTTTGAAATTCTGAGATCGGGGTTAAAAATAATCGTTCGAGGATCTGGGTTTTGATAAGTACTGAGGCCTCATATTTTTCTAGTTTAAAGCCTGGAATTACAAAATTTAGAATAAGAACTATTTAGTTTCTTGCTCGAAATCCTGTCCAAAAATATGCATAAAATTTCTTATTTTCTCAGATCTTGGTACTTATTTTCTTTTCTCTGTTCAAGTACAAATGACAGCGGGAGTGTGGGGATTTCTCTATGATTTGGATTGTCTTTGTTGTTTACGTTTATAGTATTTCTCCATTCTATGAGAAAGGAGAGCCCATAAATGGGAAAATGAGAGAAATCGAGAATGTTTACTGAGGCCAAACACAGCTCTGAGTCTGACTTGGGAGCAAATTCTGAGCTGCCAGATTAATTCCCAGAACCGTTCGCATCAAGAGATGATTAGGTAAGCGGCGAAAAATCGGGAGACTTTTTTGCAAGAAAACCGGAAAGCTTTGTGATGCAATCAGAATTGGAAAAGGCACGAACCTGAGTGATTTTTTTTTTCAGAAAATGATATCGATTATTCTATTTAGATTTGAAGATCTAATTTTGTATTCTCTAACAACTTGAGATTGATAATTTATACCACAGAATGTTGTTGCGATTACTTAAAATTTTCGAATAGACCAGTCAACTAACCATTTTTTCTCGAATCGCGTCGAAAGCCGTCGGAAAAACTGCCGGCTCAGATCGCTCAGAGCACGATGGTTGAGGTGTCGGATTGGTGTTGTTCATCGTACTCATTCGGTTGTACATATTCTGAAAGGCAATTATACAAACTCTATCAAGAGTACCTTCTATTAATTGGAAAGGGCTGGATTTGATTAGAAAAAGTAAATTTGTGCAATTTCGTTACCTGTAACGACGCGTTAGCATTGACTTCTTCCTCCAAGTTGCAAAACGATCTCGCTTTTTTGTATCGTTCGAGTCTTCGTAGTCGATTCGCACAGATTTGTCGGTATTCGGTAAAATCTTCCATTTTCGGTCGATTTTTTTCCTAAAATTTTAGGTTAACTAGTAAAAAATCAATGAAATTGTCGAAATGTTCGGAAAGGGCGAGTGTAGAAATATAATTTTTTGATAAGGCATTGAACACGAGAAGCAGAAATGATAGATGATAAGAAAACGGGAAAATTGGGAGGTGAAAAAGGAACTGCGGACGGGCAGCTGATCGACGAAATAATTCCTGAATCGAACGAGCTGGAGTCTTAGAGCCTTAAATTCGAGAAGATCAATTCAAGGTCAATCATAAATAAGTCATAAAATAATGCGTGCCAAAAGCTAAATGACAAAGAAAATCGATAATTTTCCAATGAAAATGGCAAACTCATACAATTTATCTGTACTAAAAATGTGAAGAGAGTTAAAATGAAATTTTCATGAGTATTAAGAATGGTAATCTACGCTAAACATTTTTCTAAGATTAATGTACGCCTAAGCTTTTATAATGATGCGAAATTTCGAGATAAGAACCAATTGATTGCTAATAAATCGAGGTAGAGTGACAAATATACGAGAATCTTGGAAAATTAGTCAGATTCATAAAATTTTCGAAATTCAATAGAGTTGTTCACGATAAATTGTGTGTCGTAAAATGATCCAATAGTGGGAAGAAATATCGCTTTTCTGAAGGACTTTCGAATAAAACGAAGAAACTGATATGAATGGGAAGTTTTCAAAGAATTTGCTCAATTGAATCAAATCTTCGTGAGATTTATGGAGATTTGCAGAACCAATCTCAAACTTATTTTAATCTCGAGGTGAAAATGCTAGACTTGCATAAGTTATACTAAACTTCCGTTATAAATTGATCAAAAACTAAATAGATATATTGCGTCATTCATAAATGTTTTTGGAATTGAAAACTAGAATATAAATGTGCTTTCCATATTATTCACGGCTAGAGATAGAGAAAATAGCATAGAAATTATAAAATGCTAATTTAAAAAAAAAAAATCCGACAATTTATTGAGTAACCAAATAATTTTCTATTTTTATATGAAGTATTCCAAGAATCTAATGATAAAATCGATTTTTATGGTCATAATACAAAGGCAGATGATGGGTGGTAATACAAATAAAGATGATGAAAGTCAAAAAGTAACGACGAAGACCGCCGTAATGGGGGCGAAACCTAACGCGACGCAGCGGCAAAGGAAACGAACTTTAAATTGGCTAATAAAATATAAGCTACTTGCTGTCAATGGAAATAACTGTCACAGAAGACTATCTTATCTTGGCAGAAAATTATAAACAGAACAGCCGTTCTCTTAAAAATTAGAAAATATGCCCATTTCTAGAAGAAATTTGACAAAATACGCAATTTGTTGAAGATTATCACCTAAACTGCAAAGAAAGTCGAAAGAAAAAAATGCAGAAAATCTGCTTAGAAGGACTGTCAATAGACGAGCAGAAACAAGAAGAGAGAAAAGAAAGAAGGAAAATAAGTGACCAGAAAGGAGGTTAGGTTGGAAAAATTAAAAACGAAATAATCTTCTCGATAAAAGATAAATCCATCGATCAAATCAATCGAAAACCAACTCGAATTTCGACAAAGTTTGCCTCACGGGAGGATCGAATAAAGAGAAAATGATAGCGACCTTGAATAGGGGGAATATTGAATCTGTTGAATCGGCGGCTGAACTGCGATGATAAAAACACGAAAATGATTGCTGGTGACTTGATGATAATTCACGTTTCTGTCCAAACTTATCGCATCAAACGTTTACAAAGTAAGGGAAAAGCAAAAGGGCGGCAGATAGCACGTCTTCTAAACGATCTATTGTAAAATTCGCCGACTTTCGGTGAATAAATATAATTTAGTAAATTAAAACAGATGGATTTTACAGAGGGTCATATTTTTCATGGGGTATGAATATTTCACCTGGGTTACTCTAAAATGTGCTATTAAAGCTCATGAACTATCAAAGAAAATATATTAGGAAATGAAAAATGGAAAATTTTTCAAGACGTCGCATGAAGATCAGCTCAAAGGGTCGAATTTTCTTCAATTGGGGTGTGACTGTTTGACTGTTGGCATTCTAAAGGGCTGCTGCAGCAGTCACATCCCTCATCTCATAATAACTCGATATGTCTCTGCATTTCTGTTGCAAAAGAAAGGGCATTCAATTTCAATTGGCTGGTCGGAGGAGGTGAGAGTGAAATGAGTGAAAATTGAAAATAACGAAGATTATTATAATTATTGAAAATATGAAACAATATAATAAAGTCGGAAAAAATGTCAATTTGAATTATTCGCAACTCGTAAATTCCGCGATCCATTTTATAGAATTTCGCCTTTTGAATTTTCTCGACCGTGACTTATGAACAAATTACTAGGAAAAATCGCGAAATTTATAGGTGATAGCGAAGTCGCGATATCGTGGAGAATCCAAGTCTCCGAAAGCATAGAAAAATAATTCGAATTTGAATATTCTAAATCGACGTTTAAATTTCATGACGTAACCAAGCAAATACATTACTGGCAGAAACAATGTACAGTTTACTACATAGTAAATTGAATAGGATAAATCGGAAAATTATAATAAAGCCTGAGAATTTGCGCATATCTTATAAAGCCGATGATTAGAATTGACGACAAGACGCGAAGGCAGAAGAGAGAAAGGCAGCCATAGAAGCATTAGGAAAACCAGAATAAAAGGGATGAAGGAGGGAGGGAAATAGGGGATTTTGTACGGAAAATCGCGGAAAACGATGCGCAGCTGCTGCCTATGCAGATAACATCAACTCCCGTGTGCGAATTTACATGGAAATTCGATGAAATAGCCGAATATTTCGACAAAATTCCAAGATTTAAGCCCGGTTTTAAGCGCCTTCTTCCATTAGACTTAGCCAGGATTTGTTGCTGCTAGCAAACGGCGAAATTTTGCATTCGAGTCTATACAAATCTCAGATATAGGCTAAACTTTTAATTTTAATTTAGGAAAGTGATATACAAAAAATACAAATTTAACTTGAAAATAACTACTTTTCGAAACCTTTCAACTTAAAATTTTGAAACACTTTTCAAAAAATTAGCTGCCTTTTGGCCTAATTCGACCGATTTTGTGGTAATTGATTCGCATTATTTGAGTGGGTCAACACACATCTGGCAGTGGAAAAAGAAACGGTCAGAGAAGCGAAAGGAAAATATAGAACAATGGCGATTTGCTGTGTTGGGAATGTCGATTTTACCCGCTTTTTGTACCCGGTTTTCTCTAATTCAACGCTATTTACTCACCTATTACAATACCCATGATTTCTTAATTCATACCGCATAAATTATGCCGAGTGATGTGCAGAATTCAGCGTTAAAAACAACGTTGAATCAGAGGTATAACTTGTGAAATTCTAATGTGAAGTCGAGCTAAATTTATGAAAATGGAATAGTGGACGGAAAAGTTATCGAATTAGGCAAGTATTATCAAATTCGCATATTCAGGAGAAATTTAAAAGTTTTGAAAGCGAATACTTTCTTCCAAAATGGCAAAAATTAATGGAGTATTGAAGCTGTGAGCAGATTATGGAGCTGAAAGTGTGAATATTTTCTTAAAGATTGAGAAGAAAGTAATAGAATATTAAAATTTTCTTGGAAACGTAGGGAAAATCTAGTTCCGAATAAATTCCCCTTTTCCCGGATCATGCATTCCTTGACAGATTGCATGCTACCTGTCTTCCAGCAAAGTCGATCTCATTCTTTAGTCTTCAGTATGGGCACGAGTCAATTACCACAGGATATCCATTGTTCGGTCGCTAATATTCGTTCCTGCATACTTCTCACGTCTAATTTCCTTTCAAACTTTCTCTCGGATAATTTTAAGCACCAAAAATTTGAATTAAGAAAAACATATCAACAGAGTTATAACGACCCGGTCCGCGTTTTGCGGGTCGAACTGAAATTAAAAAAAAAAAGTCGCAGGCCGAGTCGGGTCCGGATCGAAAATTTTCGGCCCATTTAGAACCCTGCATATCAATTTAAGTGGCTGTAGACATTGTCAAGAAAAATCGTAAAATGGGTATTTTAGTACGACCAGAGCAGAGATTAGAAAAGATAGAACGAAAAGCTCTAATCGAAGGGAAGCACGAATAGCCTGGTAGTCTGATAAACGATAGTGATAGAGCGAAATGTAACTAGAATTTGTAGTTGTAGGATAGGAAATATTGTAAACATGCTATTTTTGGAATTTAAAAAAAAAAATTGAATTAGGATAGTGAATGTGAGGCTAAGAATATCGAATATTTGGAATATTCAAATTTCACTGAATTAAAATACATATCAAATTTAAAAATCAAAGGGGTCGCATTCCTAAAAATGAACAAAACCTCCGATGTCCATCGTTGAGGTGGTAAACAGGGATATAAAATCGATATATGAAATAAAATATGTAAATTCGGAAAATTTAAATAGTGATATGAGCTTATTTTGGATGAGTCTCAACTCCATCTGCAGCCGAAAGACAAAAGACATCTGTCATTCCTGCCTTCCTGCTTCGATACGAGTCTCTCTCTCTCTCTCTCTGTCTATATATCGGATACGCAAATTAAGTTGGCCGAGAGAAATGAGAGGACAGAGAGAAAGGAGAACCGTCCAGCATACAATTATCCCTACAGGCACATCTGGCATTAAACAAATCCCAAATACTAAGCCCCAAGTCTAAAAAATCGATCCGGAATGTTTGATTATTGTGAGCCCATGTGTGGCTTTATAAGGAGGACAAAATTATTTTAAATTGAATTTCAAGTTAAAGGCTATATTTAGACATTTTTAAATGAAATCTGAGATTTCAAATATCGAAATAAATTGATGGAATTTATCGGTCAACTTTTTAGAATTTGTAGAGAAAAATATATAAAAAAAATGGCGAATAATTTTTCAAATATTATTGATTCAGAGGTTTTTAACATAAGACAAAAGCATCTTCTAGAAAAAATGAAATGACAAAGAAATTGCAATTTATTTTAGTCGAGAAAAATAAGAACAGCCTCCACAATTTCAATTTTCCTATTGAAATTATCAAATGTTCCGGTCAAGACTTTTCATCACTTTGGAATTTTTACCAAAGTGTTTCATTTTATCAAAATGAAAAGTTAAAAACAGCAACATTTCGAGAGCAAATAATAATCATTTAATGGATCAATAGAAAAAAATGATGAAAAAATCGCAAAAGGCTTGCTCCTTGAAGAGATTTTGAACAGAAAGAGGCTAGCCCAAAAATTGATAGAAAGGGGGTAGCCTCTACATTTTTTCAAAAATGAGGGTTACCCCTAGAAATTTTGTACAAAAAGGCGTCCGCCTCTAGGCGAAACAAACTTCAGGTTTCTAGCGGTCTACGGAAAGAGACGGAAAAGAATCGTATTATAGAGTAAAGTCAACAAAACTGCGACAGACAGCCAAAGTCAAAGAGAACGGAAAGAGCCATGCGGTCATTCACACAGACTGCAAGAACGGAATATACGGAAACGGAATCGGAACTTTCGAGATATAAAGACTCAAGTTTATCTTTCGGGAAATTTTGACTAATCGAGCTTTAATGACGTATGTTTGTTCAAATGGCTTAGACGAAATTCCAGACCAAATTTGACATTTGTCTACGAGTAGACTATTATCGATATCGGCTATTTGAGCTGCAATATGATTAAATGCTAGATTCTCCCATAGATATCTAAAATATTTCGTCTAAAGAACATGGAGATCACTCCAACTTCCGTAAAGTCTACCACATTTCCAAAGACAGTCTTTGGTTTATGTGGTGCGAAAAAACTATCTGTCGCAGAAGATCGAGCCTTGACCCTATAAGACATTGGAATTATGTGCTCATTACGAAGAAATCAAAGTTTCTAGACGTGAAATTTGGCCGATGGATGGGCTAATTGGAAAGGAAAGGGAAAATCGTCTTGCGATGTGAGATGATATGACCAAGGCGAAAACCGAGGCATCAAGCAATGAACGCTTAGAGACGTAAGCACTTTAGATCGAGGGAACACTTAGGGACAGGAAGGATAGCGAAGGAGGGAAGGAAATTAAGGGAAAAATTAACGAGGAACGGTTTAGACGAAAAGTCAATGCTTGGTCGAACGTCTGGTACACATTTTTTCTTGTAAAAAATCATCACCCGGCTTTATTAAGATTTACAGAAAAAATGGTTCTCGCAATTCCGCACAATCTTGTAGACGTGGTATTTCTCTCTTTTCGAAAAGAAAAGGAAGAATAGATTCCGCTCATAAAATCATGCATTATTTCTCCTATAAAAAAACGATAATTTCCTTTCGAAGAAGTGCGAAAAATGTTTTGTTCGCAAAATAATGCAGTATTGTATCTTATTGAAATGGAATAAAAAAATATTTTTTTAATGGAACGTGAAAACAATTTCTTTTTCAGGAAGGAATAGGAAGAATATGCAACGGCTCTAAAACCATGCAGTATTGCAGAAGTTCGCTATTTTCGAAGTCACAGATACATTGCCATTTGCCACTTGTGCTGTCATGCTTTCATGCTTTCCTCTCGGGTATTTTCTCGAATCGTATTGTCTGCTTGTCTGCTTGTGGACAAGCCAGAAGGGGGCTTTGCGCGTTCTGCTCAAATAGTCTTCCTTTCCGATGGGAAGAGGAAAAGAACAATGGACATTTGAAGGGGAGAAACAGCAAAGGAATGCACTGAATATACTCGCACAAACAATGTATTATGCACACGTAATAATGATGGATGAAAAAGAGCCGATATATGATTTAATATTTGGATTTGGGACTGGATAACTGAATAATTAGAGGATATCAGCCATTTTGGATCTTTCTACCTGAGCTTTTGAAATAAATCTCAAAGAATGTGCAATGCACACGTAAGAACTGGATAAGAATCAGATATGGGGTTTTATATTTTGGCTTGAGACGGGATATAATTGAATAATTAGTAGATCTTGGTTATCTTAGGATTTAGATATGCGAGTATAAAACTCATTTTGGACTTTCCTATAAGATATTATCAAAATATAGCCAAAAAATGTCCTTTAAAAAACGGCAATTTGTATTCTTCACCATGTCAGAATACGAAGTATGGAAAAAGATGTACTATCTATCTTTGTCTACCTTCGCAAAATATGATGAATATTTCACGTAGCGAAATGGTGAAGAATCCGAATGACCGTTAAAACTGAATTTTGAACCCCTAACATTCCAGTCAAAAATAATCTTCCAAGAACATGTGTGAAAACGTGCTGAACGAGTGATTTTCGTTCGGCTAAAGGACTCGGAGATGAGCAATGATGTGCATTAGAAGCAGAAGCAGAAAGAAGCGGGTGGACTGTTTGATTAGTGATTGTTTCGATCAGAGAGTCGCAAAGACAGGAAGGTGCCTGTCTGCCTTCTGCCAGAGGCACTTGTTAGCGGATCTACCGGGTGGTCAGCTGCTGACTCAGTTGAGAAAATCGCGTTTTTCTAGGATTTACGGATTTTCGAAAAGTTGACATACAAGAAAAAAGATATGGGATTTAAAAAAAATGAAGATTTGCTGACTTTTATTTCAACTTCTTGAATAGTGCTGCCCATAGACAAGGGTAGTCGTATTAATAAAAATCCCCCGAAAAGATACTATACAAAATCGAAGTATATGGTATACACATGCACATTTGCACGTAAACGTATCCATTTTCGATAGTTTTAACGATAAAATTTCGAAATTTTTACGGTTTTTCTATTCGAAAATTCTCGAGTGATTGGAGATGTCCTCGCGAATAGCGGATTTAAAGGAAAAGCGCGGATAATCCCCAGATTTGGCTGATCAAAAGTTGAAAATCATTAGGTTTTCATTGGCGCATGTGTCCTACGTTTACGCATGCATAAGTGTGAAGGGGGATAAAGGAAAACACGACTATAGAGATATAGGAAATTTTTCCTCAACTATAAAAGAAGACAGGTGCGGAAAAGTTGTACCTTTTCATAATTTTATTTGCTAATAAGTACGAAAATGTTGGATTTAATACAGGTAGAGGCGGGATTTTCAGCGCCTGTGGGAAGCCCTGTTTTGAAGTCTAATTGAAGTTAAAAGAACTTTGATTTCTAAAATCGAGAAAAAATCGGTACGATCTGGAAAGTCAAGGGTGATTTGATCTGACGCATTCCTTCCCTGCTAATTAGGAAGCGGAATCGAGGGCTAATTCTGCTAATTTCTTCATCAACTGAATCGAGGAGGAATGATGATGCAACAGAGATTGGAGGCAGAAGCTCGAATGAGATAGATTTACATTGACTGTGACACTAACAACACAGATGGAATTGATAGAATGATAAATCGACAAAGAGATAAAAAAAGGATTTGATAGGCAAAGTGCTGATTGATGCTGACAGATGAAAGAAGCTGCATGCTAATGAATTGAATGTGTTAACGAAAGAGTGTCGAGAAACGGAATATGGTATCGGAAAAATACACTGATAAAAGTATTTATAATTGGCGAAAATTATGAAAGCATTGATAAGTGTGATAAAATATAGTAGTTAGTGATAAATTGAGGAAAGTACGTTGATATAATTGATAAGAAGAATGAGATATTTAAACACAGTTCTAAAATATTGCAAAAGTTTTAGGATAGTGTCTTTACAATGAGCAATATAATACCGAGCCAGAGCGTCTGGTGACACTGCAGTTTGCCTTATTGCGCAATGATAAAGACATAACAGGTGCCCTAGATTTATCCTAAAGTCAAAAGTATCCCAACTTTAAATATGTAAAAATACAACAAAAAATCAAATATTACTCAAGTATTCATCTTTCTAACAGAGAAAGAAGTGATTGTTTCATCTCAAACATAACCTGTGACATGTGAATGAATAATGAATGCGTATTCCTACTGTTTGCTCCTTCTTGCATTTTTTCATGTCATGCAGCTTCTTTCATGAACTGGCCTTTTAGATTCAAGTTTACCTAAGGGAGCGAATGCGAGTAAAGAGGCTTGAGGTGAAGCGTGCGGGTATTCCTTAGGTATTCAGGTACACCCGCGCGTAGGTAAATGGCAAATTCAAGTGGTCGGATCGAGGAAATGCAGCACAAATTAGGCATGTTCTAATCGATGCCCTACAAGTGGCGAGGGCAAGTATCTCAGGATCTAAGGATTGAGATTCCAAGGTTGAGACGCGATTAATTATCGAAGGTAATTTAGAACTGGGTAAGAACGCCAAAGGGGAAAGGTAAGTGTAGGATTGAGGACGATATGGAAGTTTTTTTTTTTAATTTAGAAACAGATTCTGAATCAAAGACAAAGTTTTGAAATTTATGAATGATTAGAGACGATAAAATATTTGTCTTTTGTGATTTTGCTGAATTCGGAAAACAAAGTTTGACATATAATTTAAATGACTATATGAACATTCCTTTGCGGTCACAGAACTAAAAGTAATTCAGAAAATATTTAATAAAAATGAACGCAAAAGAAATTTCGATTTCGATTTTATCGGTAAATTTGATCGCACATCTTTTTCATAGCGAAATTCATCAACCTATCTAGGTCGATGGTATTAATTCAATCAAGTACTCCGATGATAAATTAAATTGGAAAATTATTGAATGAAAAATAATTATTGTTAAAAATATTATAGTCGTCAAAAACATGGTTTCAATTATAGAGAAAAATGTTTTAGATAGTCGTTTATGACATTTGCAATGATAAGGAAAAGGGAAAGGGGCGAAGAATTTATTGGATGAGGAAAAATAGAAGAGGCAAAAGAATCAAAGAAAATCAAAACACAACCGGATTGGGGATATCTTTGGCTTGCATTTCTGAAGGCCGGCATAACAACTCAAATATAGAAAATCAATCAGAAAAACGACCATGTTTCCTAATTAGAATGTATATTGGGTAATTTTTCATGACATAATAAGCAATTGCATCAATTTTTAGAGAAAAAGATTAAAATCAAAGATAAATCTAGAAAAATCGAGGATCTGGTATAAAATATCTACTCAATACCTCTTTAGACGAGAAGTTCTGTTATTTCAGTAATTTGATATGTCTTATTCTCTTCTCACATACCGTAACTCAATGACAAATACTCTCACCTCCTCTAAATGGACCTCATGCAGTGAGAAAACGGGATGTAAATAGAGCTATGCTAGAGATTAACTAGAGCCTCTGATCAATATTTACCGTGGAAGGTGATAATCTTAGATTTTTAAATAAAATTTCTGAAAGCCATGATTTTCCGACTAAAATATCTATTTTTGACTTTGATCATTAAAATTTCACTTCAACACTTGGACAATTTTATGATTCGACACTTATTTTCAAAGTTTCATGGCAATTTGAAATAGCCTTCAAAATAATATTAATGTTCAGGTGATAAATGATAAATATTTACTATCAATAGCATTTTAAGCACTGGGCATTCTAAGGAAATGGACTTTCGTGCCAAAGGGAATAGGGCATAAGAATAAGAACAAAGACAAACAGACGGCCAAAATACTTGACCATCAAATAAATGCATAAGCTGGACTTCGTTGGCAAAACAATTCCGAGTCGAGGGACTCGCACTTAGAAACTCGACTTATTTGGGAATAATTATACCTTGATAGGTAAAATATGGAAAACCAGACGTATTTTTCATTCAATTTCACAACTCCCCTTTAGATTTTCCATTCTGTAATCACATTTATTTCCATTTCATAACACAGATAAAACTGATGTCTATAATTCATCACATAACATTCGTAAAAAGAGAATGTGAAATTCAACTTCACAACTTGGATAAAACAACTAAATGTAACTAACAACTTTCTTGGCTTCGAATTTTTTAGAATGACTTTTAGGAAAAGTAAAGAAATGGACGTTTCCTACTAAAAATTACAATAAAAAATTAGAAAGGTCGATTCTACCTAGAAACTGCTGGAATAAACTTAGAAGAAAAAGAAACGTTGATTTTTACTTTAAAAATCAACCTAATACTCCTCGTGGAACGGATAGTGGGGATGGTCTCCGTCGCGCTCCTTCAGACTCACAATGCGCCAGCCCTGAAATTTCAAAAATCAGTCCTTTTCTTTATTCTTGTTTCGAAATAAAAAAATTACCTGATCCAAACCCCCGATTTCCTTCATCTCAGCGTCAGTCAGATTGAAATCGAACAGATTCGCGTTTTGCTTGATTCTGTCTGAAAATATTTCAGTCATTTCGCTTTTTAAGTTGAAATTTTTGGCTACATAAGCTTTCATTTCAGAAATTAAAAAGATTTTTTTAACTCTTCAAGATCAAAATCCGACGCAAAAAGTGAAGTAATCATTTCCAGATGATGATAAATTTTCACTATCTCATGCCTTTTAGAATAGGATATTTCTTTTAGGGCAAAAAATTTATGAAGATTTATTTGACCTTCCGAAACGGACTTCGGGATGACGATGATGCCCAGCTGAATGGCCCAGCGCAGCGCAACTTGCGCGGTCGACTGAAAATTTAAAAAATCAATCTAAATTAAAAAGACGAAATAAAAATTCTTACCTTCCCATGAGCATCGGCGATTTTCTTGATCACAGGCTCAGTGATGACGTTGGGGTCGCCCTCCTTGCGGAAAAATGCCGAGCCGGGATTGCCGAGCGAACTAAAAACTTTCTTTCCAATCCATTTTTTATTTTTTTCGAAAACAAAAGCTTGAGTCTATTTTCTTAGAAAATTCCTACTAACGAAAACGAACTTATTTTCATTGAAATGACCAGTGCGAAAGCCGATTCGAGGTTTGACTTTCTTGGAAATAGACGTTTAGAAAATAAGGAAAACTTACCTGTATGCAGTGACGGCGATATTGTGCTGCTGGCAAAAGTCGCGCAACTTCTTCTGCTGGAAGTAGGGGTGGAGCTCGACCTGAAATTTCATTCTTTTTAGAAATTGTCGAACTTTTGCTTACCTGATTAACCGCGGGCTTAATCTTGGCCTTCTCCAAAACGCGTTCGATCTGTTTGTGGTTGAAGTTGGAGACGCCGATCGACCTGAATTTAAAATTCGAATTTTTATAAATTTTATTTGAAATCCTTTTTTTGGTTTGAAGAAATTATGCACCATTTGAAGGCTTCGAAATTTTGAAATCTCGACTCCATTCAATTTCCAACTTTTACCTGAGAACTATGATATAGAAAAGAAATAAAGGGGCTGAAAACTCTGAGGCGAATTTTCTAAAAAGAAAAAAACTTGACCCAACCTGACTTTTTTGGCCTCGACGGCTTCCTCCAGAGCTTTCCATGTGTCCAGATAATCAACATCCGAATAGAGCATCTTATTGCTGCCGTCCGTTCTCTGGAGTAAAATTTATTCATTTTATCAAAACCACCCTTTATTTCAAAATTTTATGAAGATATCTTCACTCCTTCGAGTAAAAGTGAATAATTTCGAAAAAAAAGGCTAATTTTGAGCAATTTTACAAGAGCATCCTTTCGTATATTTTTTCAAATGTTCTACTTTGGGGAAAAGTTCGCCGCCCTCTTCGAAACCGGTCGGCCAGTGGATCAGCAGCAAGTCGATGTACTGCAGCTGCAGGTCCGAGAGAATCGTGTCGATGTTCGACTGAAAATTTTTATTTTTCAAAAAAACGAATTTTTTTCAAGTTGTTTGCAATTTACCTTAGCCTTCTCGTACGAGTGGAACGTGTTCCACACTTTCGAGGTTATGAAAATGTCCTCGCGCTGAAACTTTTAAAATGAAATTCTATATTCTCCATATTTTTAACTAGTTGATTGATTACTTCTTTTGATAAAATAAAACATCATCTACAATTAAAATTCACTTCCTGTAAAAAATTCAATGAGCCTTTTTGAATAAATAAAATAAAACTCAAACCCCGAACCTGGACTCTTCCTAGGTAAGTTATGAAAATTCTATTTTCAAGATAAGTAAATTTTTCTAATTATTTTTTTGACTTTTTCAAATAAATAAATAAAAAAATATTGCCGAACCTTGACCTTCCCCTCACTGAACAGCTTGTGGAAAGTCTGACCAATCTCCTTCTGATTATCGTAGATGTGTGCGCAGTCGATGTGTTTGTAGCCGTTCAGCAAAGCCGCCTCGACCGCTTTGCTCACTTCACCTGGCTGAAAAAATATTTAATTATTAAAAAAAGTTACAAATATTCTTTTTTTTTGAATTTTCATACTTTGGACTGCCAAGTGCCGAGCCCGACCACGGGCATTTCGTAGCCGGAAGAGAGTTTGACCGTGGCGGACACCATCCTTCTGAACATTTTCCAGGAAAATCCCAAAACCACAACGAAAAACCGCGAAACTGATAAAAAAAAAAATGCAAAGAAAACAGCTTTATCAACAGCGCGGAAAAACGATTTTTGTTATTTAATTTAAAAAATACATAAGTAAAATTGTCCGAGATGATACGATTTAGAAGGAAAATAAAGGTCAATTAGTCTCCATTTTCCGATGAGAGTTGCGGGCATTGCAAAATGTTGGAAAGGATCGATAAACAGACCCAGAGAAAGGCAGAGAAAATAGGACGACAGAAAGATTGAACACAACAAACCTTGAAATAGAGAAATAACAGAAAAATGAAAAAGATATGGAATGTTCAAATTCAAACTAGCGAAATCCGAAAAACGTAGAAAATTTCCCAACTAATAATCGAAATGTCTGCCAAAGCAGAATTACATGGCTACTTGGCTATCTTTGATATCAGTTCTTATCAGTTGGACTTCAAGACTTCAAGAATTGTTTACTCAGGCAAAACATGTTAATCAAATTCGAACTCACTAACATGCTCGTTAACACATGAAAGCAGAGCGCGGCAATGATTTAGAAAGTAGAGAATTATTCATCATCATGAACAACGAAGGAAATGTACGAATATTATCCAACCCGACCACTTAATGAATTCCTATACGTGTAAAAATAAACATTATATGGGAACTTTCATAGTTAGTTGCATTGCAATTACAATTTGGAACTCGCTTGAAATAGTATGAAAAATAAAAAAAATGATGCAATAGTGCTCTCTTAATTTCTCAGGCTATTTCGAGCGAGTTGCAAGTTGCATTGCACTAAGTCTGAACGGACCCACGATTTTTGACAAGTCTATTATTTCAACGATCCAAAAAATGAAACAAAGTCACATCTAGGGAGCACTTTCGTCAGACGAAAGAAATATACAGTGGATAGATCGCGAAGAATTTCTGACGATCGTCCTCCCTAGGTCTGGTACGGCTTTAAAAAATTTCACAAGGAAGGTACTTGAAGTGCCAATTTCGGAATTGGCCAAATTTGGCCTTAAAATTATCCTCCCATCCTAGAAAGCATTCTGATAAAATTTTACCGGCTGATATCCACTTTTACCCAAGTTATGAGAAAAGTTAGGTCATTCCCATAGTTAAGAAGCTGATTTTAAAAAATTCATAACTTTTTATGCGTGCATTATTTCGACATGATTCTTTTGCTAAAAATACTCAGTTCGATCTCCTCTATCGATTGGTACCCATTTTGGGATATTTCGAAAAAAATCGATTTTTTTGAAAATTTCCAACCCGGGGGTAGGCCTGCAAAAGCCTGCAAAAAAACCGAAAAAATCAATTTTCCTCGAAATGCCCCAAAATGGGTATCAATCGAAAGAGAAGAACAAGGCGAGTATTTTTACCAAAAGAACCATATCAAAATAGTGCATGGGCAAAAAATGATGAATTTTTACAAGTTTACAACCTTGCAGATTTTCGACCTATCTTTACCCGTAACTTGGGTAAAAGTGGATATCAGCCGGTAAAACTTTACCAGAATACTTACTAGGGTGGGAGAATAATTTTAAGACCAAATTTGGCCAATTCCGAAATTGGCACTTCAAGTACCTTCCTTGTCAAATACAAATTATATTGAAGTCTGGCCTGAATATTGCATAAAAAGTGTCTTCAAGACAGCTTGTTAAGGTGTCATTAAGTTTTTCATTCAGACAATTTATTTGATTTCGAAAATGCACATATGAATTACACATTTCACAGTGACAAATAAATGATGAACAATGGTACAAATATGGAAAGTGTTGAGTGAGATAATTTGAAATTAATAACTTTTAATAAATGCTGATCATTCATACATTAAGAAGTATCGATTACTGGCATTTCATTGATTTTTCTTTGAGCTACTTGATTCTTATTTACTTTCTGCTTTTCCTTGTCTTGATTTTCGAGGCGCTAAATTTATCCATGTTTGTGATCATTTTTGATAAACTCGCCTTTATTGCCCTTTTGATTAGAAAATATAGAGTGATTGTTTGAAATATTGGTCCATAACTAGCCATATCGTCTAATATACCCTGAAACACGTGCCCATTTTTCTTCAATATATGAAGAACAAATTTATATTAATTACTATTAAAGTTGATATAATCTTATTGCATGAAAAAGCATATCTTCTTATCAGGGTTTCCGTCGGACTAACATCGAATTCATGTACACACCTATATGACATAAAGCCAAAATAATAGGCGATGTTATTTGTGAAAATTTCACATATGATCTAAATACTTGTATATATCATTTTATTTTTTATGCATAATATTTCATAGGCATAAATCCTATTATAAATGGTTATACGTGCGTTATGAGACGTCTATTCAGACCAGTCTCATCTTTTTTCTTTAGTGTAGTCATTTGACTGTAATGTTTCCGAACTTTAACTAATATGAATATTGCACTTGTCAAAATAATAATAATAGTCATTCCATCTACGAAATAATTCGAATAAATCAAAATGTTATTCTGTAATATTGCATAATTAATTACGTAGCAAAATACAGAATGAACTTACTGTTAATGAACATATTTGTCTGTAAATCTCGAGTTTCTGACTATCTTCTGAATATTCGAAGTATATAAAATAATAGTAAATTACATAGGATATTAACTCAAAGCATGCCAAAGCGATATATGCAATAAAGGTTATTTTAAATAGTCGTTTTATTAGGTTGAATATTTTGTCATTTGGTGAGCTAAAGCATTCTAATTATTTAATTGCAAATTCTGTATGTCTACCGAAGAAACTCTCCATTATAAACGAGAGAAGTATTGCTAGCGAGAGACCCCCATCTCACCCCTTTTTGTTTCCTCGTCTTCGCTCTCTCTCCCCGCGTTGACAAGGAAAATAGAGTACGCAGATGGCTAAATAAAAAGAGCAGGGAGAGGGGTCACTCGATAACAGTACCTTTTTCGTTTATTAATACTTACTCAGCCAAAGTAAATGATCGATGAAGAGCCATAGCACATGAAATAAGTTTACCAATGCTTGCAAATATTAGTCCTACATTATTGATAAACATTAGGAAGTACTAAACACCATTAATAATGTCAAAATAAAAATATTTTAATCGACTTTAAACTACTTACGAGATCATATCTTGATATACTACAACATGTATTCTTCAATGTTTGGTATCCCGCAACAAACTTCTTAAATTAAGCGATACCGTAAAGCCTCTAATTGAAACCCCCTCGAATTTTCAGAACTACCCATTATCCTACTCAAATCATCTTGGGAAGAGTTTTATCATTTTATTTAGAGTATTTAAAGCATGTTTACTTTTGATTTCAAGTCCCTACGATATATAGATGAAGAGTTATAATGGCTTGAAAATTTGTAATTTTTCTATTTTTGGGGGTTAAACAACAGAAATCCGAGAGCTTCTATTAAAGGATTTACAGTATTTAATTTTCTTATGGAAATATCGATTTATTCATATAATATAATCAAAATAGGTATCGCTTGCTCCGATCAATGAGTGGGTGAGAATGCAAAGAAAGAGAGTTCGAATAGGCAGTTTTCTATTTTTTCTCACATTTTAACATAATATTTCCTTCTTGTTGGTCTAAAATAAATGACCGTGAAGCGCATTGTACCCACTCTTATTTCGGGCTTCACGATATCATCTCAATATGGTTAGTTAGTAAATCAATTTACACTTATCCAGAATATAATTATTCCAACTATCTTGAAGGTTGTTTCTATCGATAGGAGCCTTTCAAATGTCGTGAATTTTCCACTGACTTTATTAAGGGCTTTTTTCATACGTATTATTAGTAGCATTGGTATTATAGATAAGAAAATAAGTATATTAGATGGATCCCATGGATCGAAATAAAGCATAACTAAATAATTGAATAACTGAATTTATAAGATTTAAAATTTACATAAACTTAATGTCAACATATTCAACATTAATACTTATTATTGGTACTTATTTTAGTAAGATATAAACTATTTACATACCAGTTTCAGAGTCAATTAATGTGTAATAAAATGCCTGCATGTGCCATGTACTATTTTCAAGTCCTATTATTTAAAATAAACTTAATTTTCGGCATTATTAATATAATTATCTTACTTTGGCAATATGGTTTTTCATTAAATCTAGAAGTCCGATTCCTTATGCATTCATACATATCAAATGAAACTCGAAGGCTGCGCTCGCAGCTGCTTACTTGCCTTCGGCTGGGGTACGTAGGCGTCGCTCCGGCGCCTGCGGTTAGAATATTATCATTTTTTATCACTAATAATAAAGTAATACAATTGAGTTGAAAATGATCCACAATTCTTATTTTCATAATCTGGACTAAAAATAACTCAAAAATGAGCTCTTATCAGTGATAAGATCACTGCATATTCGTAACCAGGGTAAAATTCTGAGTAGAATGAATCCCATTTTGGCTCAAAACAATGAATTTTGAAAAAAACGATATTTTTGTGCAGGCGAGAAATTGGGTGTATAGGTGGGATTGAAGAAGACCTTAGCTGTAGTTCTCTACTAGTAACTCGCACTGCACGGAATATTAGAAATCCTTTATTGACTAGCACTCGTTCAATACAGTAATACCAAGTACAGAGGTAGAAAACAGTAGGACGTGAATAAAACTGAATGAACAAATTAACGACGAAAGGACCATATTTATAGGCACGAGTTGCGCCTATGAAGTGATTCCGTCCTTTAAGACTCGGACAAACTAATTATAAGGTTGGTTCTAGAGATGGCTTTTCAGCAGAAATGGCAATAACAAGTATGGTTCATCAAACGAAACAAGTCGGTGGCGACAAATTATGCCGTATTTTGATGGCAAAGGAACTGCAAGTAAAGTTTCTAGAACAGGAATAATGATCTAGTAATCAGTGTCATTGAAGAGCGTTTTTAATCCAACGGATTTGAAGGAGCAGTATACTGATCCGGATGTTGAATGACATCAAAGATCATACAAATTTTGACATTTCGGTATACATATAATTGAAGTATCAACGAAACAATTTTCTTTGAAAATTAGAGATTTAGCCTACGAAGTTTGCCTGTCAAACATTGAAATTTATGAAGACTTGTAATTATAAACAGTGCTTACGCACGAAAGAGGCGTAACTATGTAATTTAGAAATGTAATCTCGAAAAGTTAGAAGAAATGAAGCACTACTAAGCAAACATTGCGAGCAATTCTATTTCTAAATATTCACTAGTGTGGAGACAACCGACATGAACGAGAAGTTCAAATGCAAAAGTGACAGCCTCTTTCAATAAAATGTCAAGAATAACAACAAGTACAGTAATGAATTGAATGAGTGCATTTGGGAAGAAGCTCCTTTCAATAAATTCTCGAAGAATCAATGGTCAAACAAAATTGAATATCGTTACTGATTTTATAAATTTAATGTCAGATTTGTTAAATGTTTGAGACATTATTTTGTGCTTCTCTGGGTGCGCTAATAAATGATGAGTAATCTTCATATTCAATGAAAATTGAATGAAATATGATGTTATGATAAAAATTTAATAGGCAAAATTTTAAGTCAATCAATGAATGTTGAGAGATTAGAGAAAGAGTTAATTGAATAGAGTGAGCCTCTAATAATGGATTAGTACACGTTTGTTAGTTTAGAACAGAAGAACGTGCAAGTGTGGAATAGAAATCGTCAATAGCTGCTGGAAAACGAAAATAAAAGTGCATGTTGAAAGGAATGGATAATGATAATTGGCACTGATTTAGCTATTGAACAACTTTTATTGCTCATGGTTTCAAATTTATCGTTACATTTTTTGATCACAGATAAAAATTTTAATTATCATCCACGTTAGCCCAGGGATATTCTTCTCTTAAGGCCTGCTTTTGTTCCTCTGTGAAATCGTCTTCCATCCCAAATAGTTCTCGCAGTTGCTCAGTCGATTTACCCTGTATTTGAAATATCGATAAATTTTTTTTTTTCAAAAAATGGGTTCATTGTAATTGGATCACTCAAAAAATTTGCTTTTTGAAATGTTCCAAATTATCATAGATTTTCCACACAATTTTCGATTAGAGTAATTGAAAACGTCGTTGAACTAAATAATGAAATTTTGAATCTCAAAAATATTGAACGAAATAATACTATTCACCTTCTTTCTTTCGCAATTTTCTCTCAGAAAATAGGTTGGAAACTAGTAAAAGTGGGAGTGGCGACAAAGCACAAGTATAGTTAGTCGGAAAAATACCTTGATCAAATTAGCGACCATTTTGCAACCGATTTGTACCAAAGGTGTGATGCTCAGATAGTGGGCAGCCTGAAGTTATTCTTTTTCAAGGATTAAAAACTGGAACCCCAAGTATTACGGACTGTGAGAAGGTAGATATTGCACACACCCTTTGCAAATCGATTTTGCACGAGTTACACCTCTCCTTCCCCTCACTCGTTCCTTCTCCCTTTTCTTTGCTATCTCTTCAGACCGCATGCTATTTCGAGGGGGTTGAGTCTAGGAGGGGAGAGGTGCAAAATGTATGCAATATATCACTTACTCACACAGTCGACCATAGTTATTGAAGGTTTGAAAAATAGGCAGGAAACTTTTACGTTCAAAATATCGCTGAGCATTTCCTGAGAGACGTTGAAGAAGTTGCGATCCCATTCGGGGACCTCGATAGAAGTGTGCCTTCTCAAGGGGTTCACCTCTTCCTCGACATATGGCGGATCATTCTTATGGTGTTCGCACCATTCGACTATCTGCAAAATATTTTATATTTAAAAAAAATGTTGTAATGGTGGTATGGCGTTTTGGTGTAATTTAAGGAGATTGCTAACGTGAGCCCATTAACGGTTTATGCTATGTTCGTTGATCATACAACATAAAGAGAATTGGGTATTATAGTGCAGAGAACAGCTGCTAAAGATAAGCATGAAGAGTTACATGAAGTTGAGATCACGAGAGGAAGTAATTTTTTTTAATCTCTCGGAATTTTTGGTAACTCATTTTGAAAATGCCTACTTTTGCGAGTGTAGCTGAGTTTATATTCGGAACGGGGATGACGTCCTCCGGATAGTCGAACTCCTCTAGCAGGGCCTCCATCGTCTGTGACTGCTTGATCGTCCCGTACGCCACTTCAAACACCTGTCCGTCGTTCGACTGGAGCTTCACGATACTCGAATTGTGCATGCTGAAATGCCTTATAAATAAAATCCGACCTCAAAAATCTTAGAAACTTACATGCGAAAAACCGGCAATTTCAAGAAGAAGAAATAAGATATGCTATTTTCAATTTCATCAAAATGATATACTATCTTTCTGAGAGTCGATTTGAAGATATATTTCTGAGAGGCTCGATGAAAATCAGATGAAATCGCAAAAAGAGTCGAGAAAAGTGTTTAATTCAGTAAGAATAAAAAATCGATAACGTAGTGTGTTTGGTAAAAGCTGCATCTCGTGCGAAATAATTGCAGAGTGAAACTCCAACGAATGCGACAAGCCACGCCCCTCCCCATCTATCACATTTCCATTTCTTGATTGGTTATTTTTCGCGTTTTTGGAAGGTTCAACTTGTTTCTTGATCAGTAATTTATAAAGTTCGCATAATTTTACCATAAAATAGACCTGATATAGGAAAGGACTTGATGAACCTTCAAATAAAATTGCTAATGAAATAAAGTGAAATTTGATGAACTCGTTATTTATTTTTTGTGGGATTTTTATTTGATCATCGAATTTGTGATAAATTTCAGGAAATGGCAGCGACAGCGGAGTCGCAGCCGCAGGAGGGCGAGCCGATGGACGTCGGTCAGCAAGAGCAGCTCCCTGTGTTCTCCACTATCAACATTCTTCAGGTTTATTTTTTACTTTCTTAAAAAAACTAATTTTCTTCAATTCTTCAAATTACAACTTTTAAAAAATAGCGTACAACAAGTGAAGAAATCTCTATCCCAATTTCACTGTTTCTGTGTTATAGGTCATATAGAAGTGGCGGAATTGAAGGCTTTGAAGAATTTCTGAATTCTCGAAAGATTGAGATTTTCCTGAATTGAAATAGGAATTTTCAGATCGTGAAAAGCTCGCAGGACAGTCACGGTCTGCGCTACAGCGACTACAACAGATACAGGTAGAATTCGAAAACTCATTCCCGAAAACGATTTTATTCTGGCGGCGATGGTTTAAAATTTAAAATGGAAAATATTTTCCAGAAAATACTGCACATCGAAACTGCACCGTCTGCGCAAATCGCTCAAGTACGGTCACCAGTACAAGTGCGTTCGCAAGGGCGTCTCCGTCAAGTTCAAGAAGCGCCCTGTCACTGTCGAGGCTTTCGCTGATGAAATGTTTGTTTTTCTCTGTAAAATTTTCAAGAACAACTGATAACTTTCTATCCACAGCTGATAAACTTTTCTGAATATTTCTTGATTCTTTGCAAAGAAGAAACGATAGGTTTTTAATTAATAAAAGACACTCATACTTTCAAATGAATTCTGAATGATAGAATGCTTTTAATTAACTGAAAAAATCAGTTAATAGAAAATTTATTCTGTATTTTAATCAAATCGGTTCCTCGCTGACAAAACTGTACGAATTCTTTTTCCTTTTTGTTGCGCTATTTTACAAAGTAAGAGATATTGGACTATTCTTGGCAAAATTAAGCCAGATGAATACTACCTTCAGCCTCTACGGCTTTTTTCATTAAACTAGCACGTTATCCACTGCGCTAAAAGGTGTCTTTCCTCTGGAAGCTTATCATTGCGTTTTATTCCCTCATCGAGAAGTTTCTTTTTCTCATTTCAAATCGCATTCTCTCTTACCCAGGTGATATAGTTTTTCTACAATATTGAAAAAAAACCATACGGTTTTTGCGGTGAGGAATCAATCTGATTGAAAAGGCGCTAATCTTTAAGGTTTGCTCAAATCCACCTCTTCGAGGCTGAGCGTCGCTGGGCTAGGGCTATGTACGATCGGGTAAGCTTTTATTCATTTTCAAAAAAATAATTGAGGCGAATTTTCTCCAGCAATTCTCATTTTCTTCAGGAAACGTCTGAGATTCCAATTTATTTCTGAAAGATCAAGTTTCAGGCAACTTTGGACGTTTCTCCCGAGAAACTGCGGAAGCGGCTTAGTTTGCGGACGTCCCTCAAACGCGCTGTGCTCTACGCGACTCAGTTGGAGGAGTTAATTCGGGAAAGTCCTAGGGTTAATTTTTTTTTTTTTTTTTTTTTTTTAAATTTTAGGCCATATACTTTTTTTGTTGTTGAAATTTTCTCGAATTTGATGATAAAAGATCAAACTCAGATAAAATTTCCATTTTGATGTTCTCGTTCAATCTTTAAATTTAATGTATCACGGAACTTCTAGAAAATTATAAATTTTTGGAAAATGTTCATCATTCGCCGAAAGATAAATGCTGCGTAGTCTTTCCCCCATGCACTATTTCTCGTTCGTTTTTCTTTATCAGCTTTTGGAGGGAAATTACAGTTTAGAACTCATATTAGGAGGAAGGATTACGCTTTTGGAGGAGCCAAGAAATTGAGAAATGAGGGAGTGACGTGAGCTATCTTTCCCCAATTTCTCCCCCTATCCCTAACTAGTAGCACGTTCTCACGTCATTCCGTCATTTCAAAATTGCCGAGGAACCATTAGGCAGTAGAAAAAGCAGTTTTTATTTTGCAGTGCGACGCCGCGACCAAATTGGAGGCGAAAGCGTATGCGGCCTCTCTGCTGGGCTTCTGCTGCATCGAGCTGAAGTTCTGGCAGCGCGCGGCCGAGGCCTTGAAAGCGGCCAACTCGATCTACGACCAGCTCGGACAGATAGCCACAATCATCAATGATGAAGCGCTGCAGAGTCTTTACAGGGCTAGGTAAGGAATTATTTTGAAGAATATCAAAGCTTAAATTTACTAGTTAAGAAAGGTGAATTTTTCCTATAGTTCGTGCAGAATCTTAAAAAAAAAAAATGAATACCATAAATAGCGAGTCTTTTATTCATCTTTTTCCTAAAGTGATCACCATTTTGACATTATAAAACTGCAATTGAACTAAATTTTGATGAGTTCTTTCCAGATGCAACGAAATCAAGCCGCAACTGCGCCTGTGCGAACACAACGCTGCAGATGCGCCTGGAAACGTGGACGAAATAAGCCAGTTGCTGAGCGAGAAGCTGCAGATCTCGCACAAAGACAAACAGACCATCGATGTGAGTTTGATATAATGATTTCTAAAATTATCTCAAAATCGTAGTTTCGAAGAATTCTTGGCTTGAATATTTGATGGCTTCTTAAAAAGTTCACGTTTTACGGCTAAAATTTTGATAAAGAATCAAATTCTGGTTGAAATTTCTAAGAAAAAAGTGCTAGGCAAAACAACCGATCGGGAGTTTTGTCTAAGAATAATTTTGTATCAAAAATGTTTTTTTGTTGGGCAATAGCTTTTAGTAATTATTCAATTTTTGAATTAGTTTTATTCAGGATCTAGTCACGAAGGCTCGTGAGAATGCGACTCAGAAGGCACAGCAAAAGCCTGCAGCCGCGGGACAGAAAACAGTCAAAATGCAACCGAAGAAGGAGGAGAAGCAGCCACAAACGAGGAAGGCAAATACCAAGCAGAAGGCCGAAAAGACGAGACAGGCACACAAGGCACAGCCCACCCCAAAACTCAACAAGCCACTCTTCTACGACCTCGCTGAATTCTGCATTCTGGTTGGTTTTACTTGAATTTCGAAAAACTGAAAGATAAGTGAAAAGATTTTTTAACCTATTGATTTTAGCAAATCAAGACCAGATATTTTTCGTTCTTTTTTATTTTAAAGATACCGCAAAATAATATCATCATTTTTGTTGTTGTTCATTTTCGACTTCTTTCTAATCTTCCCTCTGGTTTTATTTCGAGCACCGGAAACATCATTTTTGCTATTTTTGTGAGAAACGTTTCAAAGTGGAAACCGCTGAAATTAAAGAATTACACATGCATTTTCAATTGAATCGAGGAGTCCACTTCCACTGAACTCATTTCATGCTAAATCCTCGGTAATTTCACGAGACACATGGCATGAAAGACGGAGTGACAAGGCATTATTTTGAGACGAAATATTTTGTGCCTAGAAAAATCTCGAAATTTCACTCATGGAGTTTATGGAATGCAATCAGAAGTGAACCGAAATTTGCTTTATCTATCATTTTGGACAATGTCCACTTTGTTTTGGTCATTTAAGAATCACAATTTCAACTTTTCTAAACTGAATTTGCATATAATTTAAAAAAAAAAAAAAAAAAAAATGAGGGAAAAGGCGATAGATTTGTATGATTTTCAGATGCCCGACCTCGGAGACCGAATTGACGAGGTGACGAAGGAAATGAAGACGATGCGAGCCGCGCGGGAAGCCGAAACGGCGGCGAAAGCAGAGGCCGAACGAGCTGAGAGGGAGAAGAAGGAGGCTGCGAAGGAGGCACAGAAACAGGCAAAGGCTGCCAAACAGGCCCGAGTGAATGCCGCTTTGCAACAGCAGCAGGGCGGAAAGAAGGTGGGAGATGATGTTTTTATTTTGAAACTTCAAATTCATCATTAGATCTGTGTTTTTCTCAGTTTTTATTCTTTCTTCAACTATATATTTTTGGGTGCAAGATGAATATTATTCGTTTGTTACAAAAATTTGGTTAAAAATAATTCTGTTTTCCACGAATTTCTTGAATTCTCTGATAGTTTTGCTATTTTCAGGGAACGCCAAAGAAAGGCGATGGCAAGAAGAAGGAGGAGGAGAAGTCGGCAGAGGAGAGCGGTTTGTCCGGAATGGTGAAAGGATGGATTTGGGGTAATAAATAGACAAAGACAATCAGTCAAAATGCGGTGCTTCGATTCAATCATCGCCTATTTTTGGGTTTATTATTATTATTCTTTTTATCTGATCGGTCATATTGCTCGACGAAAGTATTGCAAGAATAGTTTTTGAATGTTCTAGAATTTTTTGGAAATGAAATTTTTAAGGCTAAACTTATTCCGCATCAACTATAAACAAATAATTCAATTTTGATAAAGTTTGATGAAACCATAATTCTTTAAAATTCCCAAGTAATAATTTTCGTCGAGTCGTGAACGATTAAAAATTGTTGTTGATCACTTTTTTCTCTAAGTATTATTAAGATTGAATAAATTATGACTCAGAAAAATACGAGCAAATAATCGTCTATTTTATTGGTCAAAACTGTCTTTTACAATAATCTATCAACAGCCTTTATTAGCGTTTCATTTGATGGTTCGGAATTTATTTTTAAAAAGAATTTAAAGGGTAAAACCAAGGCTTCCATTCTTCGATAAAATGATCAAATAAAGAGATAACCGGAACTTTTGGGAAGTGAGATCGGAAATGTATTGACTGAGAAAAACGATAAAAGTGACTGGTAACAAATTGGTAAAAATATAATAAAATCAAGAGTTATCCAAGTCTCTGCAAGTTGTAGAGTCGACCATTTGCGTCATAGTCGAGAAATGCCTCTGTAGCTAGCAATTGCTCTAATCGGGCCGCCATTGCCGGGTCTCTAAAATGAAATTTTCGATATTCCGTGATTTTTATTTGAATTTTCTTCATTCTTGTTTTAGAGATAATGGGGTTGATAAGATTTGAGGCGATTTGGAAGCCAAAGGTGTTCATCGTTATCATCGATTCTGGTTCAACACGCAATAACCTGACCATCGATATGTCAACCTGTTTTCGTCGAAGATCATGAAGTTTTGGAAATGTAAAAAAAAAAAAAACGTGAACCATTTTTGTTCTAATGTTGCGATACTATCTTGTCGAAAGTGTCATTTTCATTTTCAGACTCGATTTACTTTTTCGCCTGGTGAAAGGGGGGCAAAGCAGTTGAACAAAACTCGTCTCCCAACTTACTTTTCTACTAGGTTTTTGATGATATCTTTGACTTCTTGTTGCGGCCTGGCCTGACTTGATGATATAACGAGGGAGAGGATGAATGAGACGAATACGAGGGACTGGAAGAGACAGGCCAGCAGACGACGGCGACAGCAACGCGAGGACAGAGGCATTGCGGATGTGTGCGGAGTGGAACGGGAAGGGAAGAAAAGGGGACCGAGTTTGGGGAGAATGCCGCACGCCCTGAACAAGGGGACTGATTCCATTACCCAGAATAGTCGAGACGTTCGACAAATATTAAAAATCGCTTTGAATGACGTCAAGAAAGAACACCGACGTTCACATCAATAATTGAAGAAATCGAACGAAACTTTTTGATTTAAAATATCGCATGGAGGGTTAACAATAGAATTGTGAACTCATGAACGTCCTCTCATGCACAAGATCAATAGGTCGCATCACAAAATTGAAACAAAGTTCCATTTTTAACGATGGTAATTAGATATTTTGAACTATAGAAATACGCATAAAAGCAAAATTCTAGACAAAGTATAAGAGTTGAAAAGACGTGAAACAATTTCTGGGTGACCAGAAAAGTGATCTTTAAAAGATATAAAATAAAAAAATCAACCGTAAAATTACATCATTACGTAACAATTAGAGATATAAAATGGCTAAATGACTCATAAGAACGGAACGAGAATAATTCCGAACGAGCAAAAATGAACAATTAACACGGGTCATTGGATGGCATGAAATGTGCACATTGCACTAGTAGCTATGCTATAAATTCCCTAAAATGATATTTGTAAAATGGCCAGTGCATTTCGTCAGATCGCTAAAGCAGCCATTTTGGCCGTCATTCTCCACGAATCCAGCGATTTCAAACGACCGTAGAATTATTGCGTAGTAACAAATTCGCGCGCGCGATCGCAATAAATGCAATGAAAAGACATTTAAATCCGACAAAAAATGAAATGGCAGGAATATAAAATTTTATCTTTAATTTAATGAACCAGAAGAATCATGTTTCCCTAAACAATCAGAAAGGCAACTTGGATTTTTCGCTACTTTGCCACATTCTACAAAATATTGTTGAGAAAAGATGCCTTACAAATTGATTATCCTAGCCGAATGTCGAAGTGAACAAAAATCCAAATCGCCATTTGAGAGATTATTGAAAGGCTCAATTTTTTCTCAATTTTCAAGAATGGCACAAGGAAGTGGAATATGCTAACTATTAAATTCCAGGATTATTGAACGACAGGATAATTGAAAGAATGCAACAATGAAGGATAAATCTGCTTGAAACATGCACACATATACACACAAACGCATTAACACTTCAATATACAAACTCTGCCTTCTGCAAAAGAGAAGAAAGCAATTTGCTCCTAACTGATTCCTCTTTCTTCCCGCTTTCATCTTCAATTTTCGTTTTCATTAATTTCCAACCTCTGCCCGATGCACGCGTTATCTTCATTCTCGTCTAATTTATTCGCATCCCTTCTGCATTTGCTCATTCCGCTTATCTCTACTTCGATTTCTTCTCGGCGCAGCACTTTCCACTTGAAAATCGCAAATTTCAAAATCACCCACACATGTGAATCGACTAAAATTGGAAATTTAGTTCAAAACGCGGGAATAAACAACGAATATTGCATCATTAGAAGAAAAAATTGTCTAATCTAAAATTGAACAGCGAGACGTCTCCGTTGAAGACGTTTATCTGATCGCTACGGAAATAGTCATTCCACATGAAAGTAACGACTATAAAGTGACGACATCAGAAGGTTCTTACAAGCCAACAATTTGCTTGCTTGTATAAATGGACAATTTTGAAGGCTCAAATAAGAAAAATGATGATTTTAGACAACGAATTTCAACATACAATTTTATAACTTTGAAACAGAGAAAATTGTCATCGAGTGCTTAGATCAATCAAGAATCCTGAAGACCATCATGCAATTGTTCTTTCGCAAACAGTTTCGGGAGAAGTCTCCGAATGATTTTTGGATCCGAATCAGGAGTGCACGAAGTTTTGATTTGAAACTTTTTGAAGTCGATGTCTAAGTTTGTGCACCCCTTATTCGAATACACACATCTTGTACCTTCAAAAATTTCCTACTCAACAAAAATCACTTGTAGATTTATGATGAAGCACGACAATGAAAGCATAAAGAATGCGTGAAAATGATTCGCGGAATTTTGATAGCTTCTGTAATGTGGAAATTAATTGAGAAGGAGGGGGCAGAAAGACTAGAAACAATCAGAAAGGATTAGGCAGGGCTGATTGAGAGATGGAGAAAAACACTAAAATAGAGCACTCGTCATCCGGCACATAATGCCTGAGGTAATTAACTGAATTCCTTAACTGAATGAAAATCAAGTGCAAGGCGCAGGGGAATAAGTGGAAACCCGAAGCATCTAATGAATACGGTAATAGGAAGTAATGAACGTGGAAATCGATTTCGAAAGCTAAAAGCACTAGTAAAGCCCAGATGATCTTCAAATTTTTCCGAAATCAGGTTAGGAATCCCATCCTATCCATAGTAATAAAAATGATGCATATCAAACATGTATAAAGTATCTGAACAACATGCCAAAGAGTGAAAGAATGAGTGCTGCGCGTTTCATTTCATATATGTGAGAATTTCTCACGCCAGTCTATGATTTTCTTGTTTTGCATGGAAGTGATGACGACGTAATGATGATGCAGCGTGGATCTGTGAACAGTTGTTTCGTTGATTTGGCAACTTGAAAACCGCATAACCTCGTGACATGCAAAACAGTATGAGGAAAGAAAGCCTACCGCCCAAAATCCACCCTATTTCGTATGTCATGAGGTCATGCGTATCATGCGGTTTCCAGATAGCCCGTTGATTTTTTCGTAAATTCGATAAAATACTCAAAGGGTAACTGCTTTCAGTAATCAGTAAAAAATCATCTGTCGGTCTTTGGAGCGTGAAAGCTCACTAACGTCAAAATCTGATCATTGAATGATCTTTGCACTTCTTTTCGTATAGCCCAAACGAACTGCTGCATTTTTTCGGTTTCACGAGTTCCACAAGCCAAAAAAGCGCTAAAACTCTCCATTCTCTTTTGCGCATCGTTCTATTTCACGCCAAGCTCAAGCTCGGCTTTTTCTGCTTTCCTAATCTTTGCTGCTTCTTTTCTCGCTCTACGTCAAAATCTGTCAAACGTAGTGCGAGAGGATATTTTCTTCGCATTTCTCTGCACTTTCTTCAATCCTTCGATCTTTTCTTTGTCCGCAAAAATGCTCATCGTAACAGGTCTTCCTTACGGCAGCACGCGGTTCTGCGGTTGTGCAATGGCGGTGTTTTGTCTGAGGCAAGGACTACAAAAGCCACCTTCTCAGTGGGAATTCCAGCATCCATTCGTCAGCTCAGCAGTTTCATTTCATCAAACGGGATATTTTACATAATGAATTCAATTATGTTAATCTCGGCTCTCGTTTACTCGCTAGGATTTTTCCATGAAATACAGGTAAAGTTCAACTCACTGTTTCCTTACTACTCCAGTTTTGCGAAGTTTTGGATTTCGATTTTTCGAAGTCAAATAGTGTGATCTTTTGTTTTACATCAAGTAGCTGACTTTGTTGATTAACTACTCTGAACTTTTTCAACTAGGCCGCACCGACCGCAATTGCGTTGAGGGATTCTGAACAATCGACAGAAGTAGCTTTGACGGAAACAACAACAACAACCGCAATTGACACTCTATCGGAATCCGAAGGAGGATTGAGAGTGAAGAGGAGTGGATGTGGATGCTGCGGTGAGATTGGCATTCTAATTTTGAAAGTATGGGAAACTTGAAAAAGGAGCAGCCTAGCTATTTAGCCACGAACTACTCTTGTAAAAATGTTACCTATGTCGGATTCAACTATTTTACTGGGTTGGAGGCGAATTGTACCAAAATGACGATGAAATCCTCACGTTTTTGCAACAATTCACTTCTTTTCTACAGTCTACACTGTTTCAATATTATTCTGCCTGATAACATTGGCTATTTTTTCAAAATCACTCGAAAATATCGTTTTTACAGGATGTGGATGTTGTTGCTGCAGGCCTTGCTGCTGCTGTTGTTGCAGACCCTGCTGCTGTTGCAGATGTTGCCGGTTTGCTTCAAGATTTCAGTTTTCTCCGAAAGGAGAATTTTCAGATGCTGCACTTGCTGCAGAACTTGCTGCTGTACCTGCTGCAGGTAGGCTTCGAAAATTTGATAACTTCGATCATTTGACTTTCCCAATTGATCAGGTCTTCTAATTTGTCACATAAAATCTTGAGACTTTCGATACCCAAAACACACACACACATAAACTTTAGCAGTCCAGCTAATCTTATTCAATTTTAGGCCATGCTGTTGCTGCTGCTGCAGGTAGAATCAAGATTTCACAACTTTTCCTCTTCGAATTTTCATACGCTACTTTTATATCCAAGAGTTATTATCATTTTATTTGCAGAATTGCTAGACTTTGATTATCCCTCTAGAAAGCTAAAAACCCATCTATCAAAATTTTAGACCATGCTGTTGCGGATGCGGTGGGTGCGGTTGCTGCGGATGCGGTGGATGTGGTTGTTGCGGTAATTTTCATTCTACCTATTTTAATTAACCAATTTAATTATCAGTAATTAACTAATACCCTTAATTATCAAACTAAGGCTGCGGAGGTGGACGCAAGCGCCGAGCTCTCCAGGCCTTGAAGATCAAGCACTTCGAGAAGGTCGCCAGAGAGCAGAAGGCTATCGAAGCTGCTTCGAACGAGGAACAGAGCCAGACTGCCGATAACCAGGAGCAACAGTCTGTTGAGAAGTTGTCCGAATCGGAGGAAGCCAAACCGAACTACATGAGGACGGCCACGGTAAGAGCAGCTAACTGAAATTTGTCTGAAGATCATCTTTACGATGGGCTTGTTCGAAAGGTTGCGTCTATAGCGCGATTTTTGGATATCGACATTTTCTCAATCAATAATCCATTATTGAAATGTGCAACCCTCGGAGAAGTCTTTACGATATGTCTCCTCAGAGTTTCACATCTAACAAGTTATGCATTTTTCTCCCAGAGCCCTGGCAAGACTTTCTTACTTCACCAAGTTTTCAGATCGTCGGTCCAATCGCTCAAACCGCAACGGGTTTCGTCGTCAACGTTCCGCAACAGCCCAACATTTACGGATATTATTGAGAGGATTTTATGGCATGAACAGCTTTCCGCGAATCTCAGGCACACCAGATGATGCCCTTATTTATTTGTGAATTCTACTGTGATGATCAGAATAAATTATTTATTTCAATGAAACCGGCAACTTGAATACCCCTACAGCATTACAGTACGAAAAGTAGTGTCCAAAAATGGCGAATTTCCTAACCTTTACCTAGCCTGTACTACTTCTACATGTATTGCCTTAAGTTGTAGGGTTGTAACATCTGTAGCATTCCCTCGATGCAGCAGATGAAACCTGTAAGGTGAAATGATGAATCTAGGAAATGCTTTGTTTGATATTCAAAATTGTTTATTCGAAACTTATTAGGAAAACAATCAAATTTTGGACGAAATATTGTTGTTTAGTAGGTTCGAAATCTGTTTATGCAGAGCGTTTGCCGATTCTTGTACTATTTCCGTTCGACCGTCCTATAAAATAATTTTACGTTTCCAAAAGAAATATTTCCTCCTTACATAATTTTTCAAAATCTTCCTATCGATAAGCGTTTGAATGACATTTTTGATTGGGTCCGATGACAGATATGTTAGATCCAATAGACTGTAGTCTTTTTCGTACAGCAGAATCATTTGCTAAATTTTTTCGTCTTCAAATTGTTTCTTTCGAATTCTTCATACTTGCTGAACGTAGGATATGGCTTTAGAGATGCTTTCTAGCTTGGCTAATTTCTCATTATCGCCCGAAAGACAGTTGATCACTATGAGGAAATGCTTCATGTATGGCTGAAATAAATTCTAGGATTTGAATTAAAGTTCGGTTTGGTCGAAATTACAATTCCAATAATTGACAAATTTGGTCAGAGTTTCAATATTTTTGGCCTTTTGTAAGCTTTATCCATTTGTAAGCCTCATTCACTATAGGTAGTAGGTTAGGGGGCAGGATTTTGGTAGACCCTATGTTGTTTTACATCCAATCAACTTATTGAGAAGGGTGTTTGGACCATCGTCTCTAACATGCCATACGCTAACCTATCCTAGTTACAAGGAGTGGATGAGGTTTACAAATGGACGAGAAGACGAAGTTTATACGAGAAGTCAGCATTTTTTTACTCTCAACATGTTGACTGTACCGATAATATAAATTATCCTCAACCTACTCGTATGAGTCTTTCCAACTTAGCAATCCAGGCCCATTCATCGATTTTCGATACTTCGTCTCCCTTTCCACTGATCATATTCGCGACTCTCATTCGATGCATCGCCTTCTGGAATTCATTCTTTTCCTCTCCGGGAACACTAACGATTTCTCGATTCAGAAGTGATAGAACAAATCTAAAGGTTTCTTTTTTGTGGGTGATCTTTTTGAATATCCTTACAAGAAGCCCTTCTCCAGTTCGTCGTTTTTCACTATTCGACTAGACATTAGGAATGCGATAATGGCTTCATAGGCGCAAAATGGAAGCATCTAAAGTGGCGACAATCAGTTGATTTTTTCCGTCTATTACCAAAGCTACTTTCTAAACTTACGGAATTAGCATAGTTATCAATGGCGATTCTAGTCACGGCAAGACCCATGACCTCTTTATTCAGCCCTTCATTTTGTCGCCCGGTTTCTTTGTCAATCGGCATTTTGAGGAGCTTTATCGGAAAGTCGACTTCGCTCAAATCGATTGATTCGAAGAGATCTGAGTGAAGAGTAAAATAGGATCTGAAGTGGTGGATGCATATAATCAGTCATTGTAATTCTGAAAGTTGCCTCAAATCCTCATCCAAAGATTTCTCTACGTAAACGTTGATATCCAATGATTGCAGTAGTGAGAATAATTGAGAAACGTTCAACTTCAAAGCACTGAATTTTATAGTAGTACTTCCAGCCTGAAATTTAGTAAACTGGCAAAAATTCTATGAGAAAAGTTTTTACGCTCAATAGACTACTGCACGCCAAAGGCCAGACAGTCAGAATCGAATTAGCATTTTGCTCCTTGACGATAAAATGGGCTAGTCGACGGATTTCAGACTTCTCTTCCATCGTCAAGGTTTTCTGAATAAAACAATGTCCAAAAATCATGAAAGATTTAATTTCCACATCTAAATTGTGGAGTGGTCGATAGATCCTGCCATTGAAATAGTCCCTAGCTGAAATCGGCTTTCCAAAAGTCACGAAACACTTCCCGTGATCGCGGTTCAACACGTTTCTGGCCTTCAGCAGTGCTGAAGAGAACCATAAGATGAACATTTTTGCGTGAAAAGTACCAGAAGTTGTTTCTTTCGGCTTGGGGAAACCTAGTAGTTCATAGGCGTAGAGCATTTCTTCAAGAATTTTGTCATAGTTCATTGCGACAGGCACGAGAATCTGGAAATTGATTGAAATTCAGCCGCTATTAAACAATTTAGAATTACGATATCCAGAACATCGCCTTTCAGAAACGGTTCAAGCACAGCCTGGATGAGCCCGTATTTGGGACTGATGCTTTTGCCAGTTCGAGATCGACCTCCCTCCACGAAAAACTCTATCGTTCTGTCATTGTGGATCAAGTGCTGCTGCACGTATTCGGAAAATATCGCCCAATAGAGATAATCCTGAAAGGTGATAGTCAAATCTTGACTTTTCAGAGAAAATGAATTATCGATCGCGCTTAAACGTGCATTTCAGACGTCAGAAAGAAAGTATTAATGCATTCAGCCGATTTGAAGAACCTCGAGTTTCAATTTTAAATCTGATAACTCTACCTTTCCAAACGACCTCCTCATGAAGAATGCCCCGGACCTTCGCAGCACTTCTCCCATGAATGCCATTTTGGCGAAATCCTCTCCAGCGGCGATCGCTGGTAATTCAATATCCTAAATTATTCCGCTTTTCCAAAGATTTTTTTTTTAATTCCAACGTATTCATAGCAAATCAAAGAAATCAGAATGAAGTCCATGTAGGTTTTATGTGAAGGCATGAAGACGACTGGATATTGGCCGCTCAGTTTCAAAATTTCCTTCATAGCTGGTTCATTAACGTAAATTCCTCGAAAGAGTCTCTGGAAAGGAGAATTTTACCGACTTTCTAATTCTTTGTAAAAAAAGATCATACCCTAAGAACTTTGGTGACGACATATCCGAACCCCTTTACGTTCCAAATGCTGTATTTATGGCCCATTCTATCCAAAATTGCATGAGCCTCTCTTTCTACTTCGGCCCTTTGGCATTTCCTTCGTATCACCTCCTCTTCAATGGCCAGCTTGAAATTTTCAACCTGATTCGAATTTTCTAATTTCTTCACACCTGCACCCTTTCCGATCTGAAAACAGCTTCGTTGATTTGTTTCCAGTACCTGGCTGCGTTTGGGCCTGAATGTTCCGGGAAGTGCTTCTGCTTGGTGATCCATCTGTAAAACTCTTCTTCATCGAAAATCAACAAATCGATCAAACCTCAAAGGCCCTCCAGCATCGTCCAGTTTACTGAGCCAATCCACATATTGCGGATAAAACACTTCTCTATTGGGCATAGTTTAAAAAACGGGGAAAAATCGAGAATAAAAATGGAGTTTTCAAGGAAAAGTGAAATTTTTCCAGAAGAAGAAAATAAGCCGCAGGCCACGCGAGTCGTGTCGTTGTTGGTGCACTTTCGCATTGTCAAGGCACAACCCGGGAATGGGCCAATTTGATAAGGCAGATTGAAAGAGAGTGGGAAACGGACTGAGAGTTCATTGGAGGCGAGGAGCACGCACTTGGTTTTTAGTGCTACTTTTGTTACTTATTGGCATTTTTATGTGTAAGAAATAGATAATTTACTCATAATTCTCGAAATGATGGATATCTTTCCCTGTTCGATCGTGTGCTTCTAATCCAAAGTCGGGATTGTTTGAGATCTTCATCAAGATTGTTTCCGTCAACAATGATATTTTAGTGTGATGATTCATTCATGAACGTTTATTTCGAACTATTTTGAACTACTATCCATCTCAAATCGATTTTCGAATCGATCACCATTGCTGGCAATTCCTTGCTCACGCCACATATCAGCACATATGCCCTTGGTCGAGTGCCTTGTTCTTCCCTCCCCTGGCCAAAACCCTTTATCAACTCGTCACGTATCATTCGAATGCGATAGCATTGCAACGGCAGACATTTTCTAGTTTTACGATTTATTCCAGAATTCTTTGTTGATTATTGACAGCAACGAAATGCTTCGTTGTTTCCAAATGATTTGGAGGCAATGAAAGTTGTGCTGTAAAATTCTAGAAAATCAGAATAAAATGTTTGAATGTTGGTAAGCACTTGATAAACTAGTAAAAATAAGTGACTTCATTTGCCTGTTAAGAATTGTGATACAGAATATATCACGTTTTGATTGATCAAAAATTAACTTGAGCGCTTTATTCGTTTACTCAATCACTGGTTGAGCATCGAGAATGTTCGGTGTTGCGAAAAATACAACGGCGGAGAATGAGAAAATAAGAAACGTGAAGAGGAACAGGGAAAATCGATCGACGACCATCGCACAGAATCTCCAATCGCTCTGCTGGTCTTCTTCCTCCTCTTCTTCGTCGCGAAGAGTCTGAATCGTCTCTATTTTCAGGATTTGTTGTGGTTTGAAAGATTTCAAGTTGGAAAATATGAGCATCATTTTCAATCATCGTTAAACAACCTCGATGACGATGAAGAAATCTTACTTTGAAAGCTTTGAGTATCTCGAGAATTTCAGCCAGCATTTCTTCCATCAAGGTGAGCTTGTTATCGCTTTGTAGCTTCTCAATCTCTTGAATTCGAACTTTTTTCTCAAGCGGCTTTTTATCCGACAGAATCACCGTCTCATCGGTTTCATGGAAACTTGTAACGCTCTAAAACGTGCGTGGCATCATTTGGAGCTTCATATTCTCTATCATTACATGTCGATTCGAGCTCTTGGATTGTGAACTCCCTGACGAATTAAAAGAGTTACAATTGGGCGATGAAAACTTATAGCCGGGTCTTCTCATCAGCAATAGCCAAGGCAACCAATCGAGGAATACAGTGCGGGTCTGAAAGTCAAGTCTCATTCCTCGAGATGAGGTAACTTGATAGTACAATTCTGATATTTTGCATGAAATCTAATAACCAATACCCAAGCTCCCATAACGTGAGTCTTCGCACTGCGGAAGTGAATATTTACGACGACCAATGTGAAAATGATTGAAGTTCCGAGGATTACCAAGTTTATCGACAGAAACGCGGCTGAATCGGTGATTATAAAATTATTTCTATCTGACGATAGAAAAGTACCGATGACTGGAATCGATTCCGAAGTTGGAGGCGTTACGTCTGAAACCATACCGAGGAACACTGTCACCGACAGGAGATTAGTAATTTCTGAAACTCAACGAAATTTCTTAAAATTATCGGTAAAACGAACGAAGCGTAATCTTTTCTCCGCACTCTGGTGGCATCGTGAATCCGACGATGTTCGATAGAGAAATCAGCACCGAAGGAACGATCCAATTCAGACCGTAGTAAAGGGTTTTCCGCTAGATTTATAGCAAAAATAATAATAATAATAATTCACTCGAGCTAACCTTCAAATGCATGTAGAAATATAGTTCGACATATTGATCACCCTTGAATGGGGTTGCTATTCTTTGCGCAGGTGTTGCTAAAACTCAATCTTTCGGAAAACGAACAGTTGTGAGAACCTAATAAGTCGAACTCTCCATTTGGAACGTAATAGCTGAGGTCGATTTTGTTCTTCTCTGTCAAGTCAGTGTCTTCGATCTCGAGATTCAACTTTGATCCAGTGTAGGTCCATGATCCGAACTATCAAGTTATACATTTAGAAGAAGACAACTTCTTCAAAACCTTCATGTAACAAAGCTGATCGTCATAAGGAAACCACGTCATGGATAGTGAACAAGAAATCCGAATGATGGCTGGCGGAGCAAGGAGCACGGAGCCGTCACTATTCACGACGAAATTGACAGGGAAAGAGGCGTCGAAGTGCTCATCAGCACTGGAAAATTAACGAGTTTCGCGAAAGTTTATCGGAGTGAGCTAGATATCATGGAAGCGAGACAATGAATAATTAGATAACCGATATGAAGATCAATATTTTCTTCACATCTTGGGCTAGAAATGCTGCTCTTCAGGTTTCTGGTGAGAAAATGAAAGATTTGAAATATTATTCTGAACCTATTAAACAGCAAAATATCTGGACGCCACAGCGCAGAATTCGGCATTTGCACACTAGTTATATTCCCATACTCTTTTGGATCCCATATCATCTTGTAGTCTAAAAATGCGCAAAAAAAAACTCCACACGAGATTAGAAACCGACCATGCCAAGTATACTGCGTCCAAATGACGAGTGTTAACACCTGGTTTTTCTCGTCCTAAAATATTTCGCGAAAAATAGCATAACTCGTGAAGAAACACATACAACATCGACTAATTGTTGCAGCAAAATTCGCAGCTTCACATTGACTGGCAGCGAATGATTATAGACGGGCCTCTCTGCTGTGTCGTAGTTATTTCTCAAATCATCCAGAAGACGGTATTCATCTCCACTACCGAACGCAGTACGAAATACAACGAAAGATAAGAATAGTCCAATACCCGCGATTCTGGTAGTCATGAAAAATTAGCGAATGAATGAATGAAGAAATGGTCGAAATTGCATCGATTTGACTGCATTTCATCGTGCAAATACACTGTTTGTTTTTGTTTGATAATCTGATAATCGATGTTCTTGCTGCTCGTTGTCCATCATTAATTCGACTTCTGCTTTATTTTCTTATCGGATCTTTCTTTCTTCTTTTGCGGTCAAAATGAGCCACTTTCTTCAAGAATAATATGTGCGCCGACTAGATTATGATCAGAATAGATTCGATATTTGATTATGAATTAGCCGTTTTTCAGTCAAATTGATCGTTGAGAAGTCAAATCGTACGGTATCCTTTTTCTATACTATAATAATAGTTCTGCATCGCTAGGCAAGAAAGCATGCAGTATTGAGAGAGGGAAAGAAACTCCCGAGGGGAGAACGTAACTCATTCCCACGTTACCGCAAGCATGACCCTTTGGCAGAATGGCTAAAGCGTCTGCTTGTCTTTATCAGACGCTGACAGCAGCTCGATTATCCAGCGTCCACATGTTTATGCCAAAATATAAACTCCCTTATTTCGTTAAAAATAGTACAGAGAAAAGAAGGCTCATAGAAAAAGACACCGGGACACCGATTAGAAAAAGACACCGGGTTTTCTAAGAAATAGTATGAGAAAGCAAGAGAAGAAAAGAAAAAAGCCGGTGTCTTTTTCTAATCGGTGTCCCGGTGTCTTTTTCTACGAGCCAGAAAAGAAGACAGACAATTCTCCAACCCAATTATCAATTTGCTTGAAATGGTGGACAACTCGTAAATTTCGTGAGATATCTTTTTCCAAACTATTTCGAAATACTTTCCTTCGCTTCCCTATTCCTAACTATAGCGCACGTCCTCACGCAATCACGGTATTTACTAATTGCCAAATGGAGAATATGAAAGAGTGATGAAATATTTATTACTTACAAGAAATTGTTATAGAACTTTGCATGTCCAACATTTCGAAGTCATGTTTCGAAAATCTGCTATTAATTTAATTTCGAAAATGACGCAACAAGCCGTATTTTGGCTGATTTCTATCATTCCACTGGATAACTCGCAAATTTCATTCTTTCTTTTCGCCCCCTCAACTTCACACGCTATTTCCATTTCATCATCTGTCTATTCATAGCCATCATCAAATTCAAATGTTATCCATAAGGAGACCGAGAAATTGTCGTCGTACACAGAACAATTCGATAACAACCACAAGTTAGGCAGCGAACTACTCCCGCGGCATTTTATTGTTGAAATTTGCTCTTTTCATATATAAATGTCATTATCCAATTTCTACGTGCAAACTTTATCATCATATGATGTAAACTTAACTAGTTCAACCACACCTTTGCTCTGCTTATAACTTCTTCAAAATGAGGTTAGTGCAGAAATATCGAGATAAAAATACGTAGTGACGATTTCTAAGTCGAAGAATTCCTGTCGAACGTTTCTAACGAATTGCCGATTTGCATGCGATGAATATTCTTCTTTGGCGGTTTTTGTCCTATAACAACTCTCCTATGCTTGCTCACATTTGCATGCTTCCTTCGTTTCTTCATCATTTGCGTTGTGTCATTTCGCACCTCAGCCAATCAATTATCGTATAATTGTAGTGCTTCTCCTCGTTCTCCTCAGATGCACTCTATTTCACTCAGCTTCTCCTCTAATTGGTGCTTAATTCTGCGATTCCAATGCTTGGAGTCCTTTCGAGGCAACATCGACTTTCTAGTCTTCCCCTATATTTATCAGTTTCTAAAGAAATTTATACTCGAAGAAAGGCAATTCAAGTAAAAAGCGGAGTAGGGGGTTGATTTTGAACATTTTCTGAATTCGGAATAATTTTTTTATTCCTAAAGCCCAGAGTAGATAATTTTGTTTTTTCCTCGATTTTCGCATTTTCGCTTTTATTTCTCTCATCTTTTAGCTTCGTTTTTCATTCCCATCGTCAAATTATTTCTTTTTCAACACATTGTGTTTTCTCACTTTCCTAGCAATAAGAGGCTCATCTCAGTTTACCTTATTCCCACGATACATCCGCACCTTCTTCTATCGTTTCCCAAATTATTATTCCTTATCCAATTGTCTTGCCAATTCGGAGAAAAATGAAAGTTTTAAGGATAAAGTCCCGGTTATCATCAATCTTCTGGGGTCTAATTTGTCACATTTTTGAGGCTAAAATTTGTTTTGTTTTTTTTTTTTTCTGTTTCATGTACAACTCTAAAGGTTCTTTGATTATCGCATTCTGTCAAATGAAAACATGATAGTTCATATTCTATGCTTACGTATTGAACCATTAGATTGCCACATGTTTCGCTAGGCCATTTCTGATTGTCTATCTTGTTGCATGTTTATGTGCCGTACATAACGAAGTTGTCTTCCTTTGCCTCCCTTTTCTCTAATGTGCATAGCCGTGGTTCTTCTATTCAATTCGTTCTACTCTGCCTATTATCATATCATCGATCTATGTCATCACGTGTTCATTTCGTTAGCCATTCTCATTATCATCTTCATTTGCCTCACACCGGTGCTATTTTCGCTGCAAACGGTGCGTAATCGAATAACCTATAGCGAGAGCATTTTCTCGAAATAGTTATGTTTCTGATTTTTGCTACTTCACTACACAAAGAAATATCACCTCGTTAGGAGTAGACTTGAGTTGAATATCTTTTTATCTTCACTGAAAGAACGTAGATAAACTCGAAGTGGTGAGATAGTGAAGAATTCGTTGCGCAATCAACTTCAAGATCATTTATTAGAATTTTGCAGGACTCCGCCCCATTGTATACGATAATCTTCCTGGTTTGCGGGGTGGTGGTAGGACTCGCCGCGGTCATCTTCTCCATGTGCATCTATAGACAATGCCTGCAGAAAAAACAGCCGCTCACCACGTGAGCAAAATATTAGTAATAAAATGTGCATCCAAGCACATCTTCAACCCTTTTCTTCGAGTTTTTCAAATATGAAACGTTATCTTCTTCCGAACTCGACATTTTCAAATTTTAGCACCCCAAAGCCGGAAGACAAGCGCGAACATCTGCGAGATACCCGACCTGGAATCTGCAGACCATTAATTCTGGGCCATGGTCCCGAAGCTGTTATTGAACAGGCCGCCGAGGGACTGACCACTTCAAGCTATCCTCCTGTGATCGTTGCCACCAGCTGCTTGGATGAAACCGATGAGCATCAACAGATTGTCGAGGATGAGGAAATCGAAGACCCGGAATTCGAGGTCGTCACAGAACCGAGAAAAAGGAGACAGCTACCCAGCATCGAACATCTCAAAGGAAGCAGTTTGGTATGTCTTCAAGGAGTGCAACTTTTGTCAGCTTTTTTTGATACTAACAAAAACACTGAAGCTCAGCTTTATAGTGTAGTAAATTTGCGCTCTAACATATTTTGCAAGTATGAACTTCAACAAGATACGCGAGGTTTTCAGGAAGAAGAGCGAGAAAGCCTCCTGAAAAGTGCCGAAAATGAAGACATTTACCGTCAAAGACGAGAAAACCTCGTAAAGATGCACCGCACTAGTATCACAGAATGGACGATGCCCGTAGTGGTCGGCGGAGTCCAGCAGCAACAGAGGCGAATCCCGATTGGAGGAGAAACTTTGCAATACTTGGCTGTTCATCCACTTCCGAGACAGGTTTGAATGGCTCTTTATCTGTGGTGAATAAATAATAGAATTTGACGGATTAAATGATACCAAAATTATTAATGCTGCATGATAGAACAGAAAATTAGGCTTAGAAAGCTCATCTTTCAAGTGATACAATCCTTAGGCTCTTTCCTTTGATGAAAGAATAAATCGAAGAGATCAGCGACGAAATTCGGAGTACACCGATTTGGTAAGAACCGAATTGGTTATGAGTGAACAACATTTAAAAATTCCAGAATGTCTGGAGCAGAATGGGTTATTCGCAAGACCCGAGCATGAGAGATGTTGGGTAAGGAGGAGGAAGAAGATCATCAATAGAAACAATTGTTCAACATCAATTTTCAGAGGAGACGACGCGTACGATCAGTATCACCAGAGAGCACAAACTCAGACGAGTTTGCAACTGCAAAATCGGTTATCAAAATCGTAATATTCCAATGAAAACAAATGCTTAGACCGATGCCCCTCTATGGACAACCAATAGCCGTGAGGCCGCAACATCCAGCAATGCCATTGCCTTCAGGACCCCGCGTCCTATATCCAAATCAGAGAAGGGAATCTCTGACCTGCTTAATGTCGATGGCAGATCCTAATCAAGGATACGCAACGTTCACCAATCTCAATGTGTAAGCTAAATTTATCTAATTGAAAACCGTGCAAATTGAAAACGACGAGATAATATTCGAAATCAGCGAAATTTTCTTTATTTGACCAATCGTTTTTTTCCAAACATGAAAACATGCAAAATGAGTATGCCTGTCCACAAATAATTCATGTTCGCACCACAATTCACTAGCACTGTTCATTCTGCTGACTCTCGTAGTACTCATCTTCTTCCTCTCTATTTTAATTTCTTTCAACCGGTTTTTCTCTCCATTCTCGCATCTTTCTGCCACCCCTGCTTCTCTCAGTTTCACCTAGTCCCTCGTCGAATTCGAATGTGTTCATTTTCCAATTTGTGTTGGCCGCACGCTCCTCCATATCGGGCAATGACTATCGATGCCCATTCTTCTCATCTTCCGTTTTTTCTCCATTTTCTCCCAATTCTCCGCATTACTTCACCAATTCCTCCTCAGTGTTATGTCCATTGCCTTGCGCGAATGTGAATATCCATTTGTGGACGAAAACATCCATTCGCACTTTTGCTAACCCAAATGCGCAGAAAGATAGCATAATGGTCAATAGGATAGAAAAATGCTTTTGCTGCATTTTTAAAATTATCAAATTTGATCAAAATTGTCATTTCAGTGCATCTCCGAAAGTTCGACGCATGTCAACATACGATTACGCATCAAATCTTCTTCCATGAATAACCATTTTTTATTGATTTATTTATTTATTTTGGTCGAAGTATAACCTGATTTTAGCATCTACAATATTCCTATGTTGACAATTCTATTCAGTTTGCAAAAATTTTAGAAGTCATGTTATTCCTGCTGAATTTATCAAATCTACATTCTAGCCTTCATTCAAACCATGTCTAAGTCAAATATTATCGCATAGCCATTTCATATTAAAAGCTTTCAAATATTTTTGACAATAAATAGTTCTCCCAATTTTTCCAAGAAAATACCGCTTTTCACAGCTATTAGATAGTTATCACAAAATTTGTCCACTTTTCATGCGATTTATTTCTGACAATGATTGCAGTTGTTCTTTCCGTTGCCGATTTACACAAACAAATGAGCGAATTGGTTCATTCAGTCCAAAATATTTTCTTTTCTTATCAACGCGAAATGCGAAATGAATCAAATGAAAGGTGGCCAAATCGTTTACCTAATCGAGTTTGCTTTTCCGATTCGTTCCTTTCCGTAAATCTAGCTTTTTCTTCTCCCAGCTTTTCACTCGCCTCCTTTCTCTTTTCAGTTGTTTACTACCACATTCCTTTCCTTCGCTCTCATTCGTCTTTCACTTTCCATTCTCGTACGTTTGTACGCTTGTGTGCATTTCCTCCCAGTCTGCAGCTATGCTCATTCAGTCGTCAGCGTTGTCCAGTTGTTGTTCCTTCTTTGGGCCCGCTGATTGCGAGCGATAGCCGTTAGTCTATGGCTTATCTAACTTTTTACGAAAATATTTCCCTCATTCATCAAAATATGATCATCCATGTTTTTCTTCGATCTATACGATTTGAATCACTTTTCCATCAAATCATTACTTTTCTCGTTTTATCGGATTGCTAGCCTTTCGTGTGTAAACTCTTGGAAAGTTCACCCAATTTAGAAATTAAAAGAGTTTGATGAGAGAATAGGTGATCTTTACAAGAATCCTAGATTTAGGTTGCGATAAAATTTCGACATCATTCGATAAAAAAAGTCCTCCGATCTAATTTAGAACATAATTTAGACATTGGCTGTTGTTGGATGTCTCCTCCCGAAGAGAACGATGACCGAGCACAGATACTATCTCCCCTCTCTAACGGATACGTACACGATTTCGGTTGGTTGTAGAAATTTATTGGACATGCATGAATTGCCCGTTCAAAATCGATAGACATTTCAATTCGATTCGATATTTGGTCGAATCAGCTTCTTCAAAAACCACTAAAGCTTCACGTTGAATTGACGATTTTATAGCATTTTCGTTCCAGTCCCTTGACGATTTTTCATTAAAAAAATTTCATTGAGCTTGGAGAAAAAGTTTAAATTAGATCGTTAGATTTTTTAAACTGAATCACTAAAAGCGTCGCATATTTATGTCCGCCTAGTATTTTCTACTGTTCATCACTTCTCTCGTATCACCCTTGAGTAACTCCTCTTTCTGAACCTCAAATGGGTTCAAGTTTGTCATATTCATTTACCGGTTTGTCATTTCCTCCATCTTTACCTGTTAATTGTCGATTTTGAACTATCCCTCTGTATCCCCTTCCAGCCCGCCCTTCATCGACCTCCAGTACCACCTGCCTCCCCGCATCTCATTCGAATTGATGCCTTCGATTTCCCGTTTCTTTATTCGCCTGCCTCAATTTTCTCGCGCCAAATTCAATCCATTGTCCTTTTCCCCCACTTTCCACATTTCTTTCAGTTTCTCCACAACCTGAACACTTCAACAAACAGTTCATTGCAATGCATCCGAGTTTCACACATTCACTCTGCTGTTTCTGTTTGCGCGGCTACAAATTTCAACAAATCAACGTTCTCTTCACGCCCTTTTATATTTGCAAAAGCTGTTTTTTTCCGAAATAAAAATCTACAATTTAAATACCTGCAAGATTTTTTCTTCATTCTGCTAACTTCCTACCTTCCATTCTAAAAACCTACAAGTCTGAAGTTTCAAGATTTTTTTCAAGCTAATGGACCATTATCGTTAGAATCGCGATTTCTTATCGACGCTTTCAAAAAACCCATAGGAATTTCTATTTTCATCGTTCATTAGTTCTTTATCTGAACAGTTTTTGCAAGAAAAATCAACGAAAATATTGGCGGTAGGGATTTTTGGGTCTGCGTGACGCGGTCACCTGTCTATTCTTCGCCAGCCTCTCAGCTGATGATGCTTTGCTAACCTCTGTTCCCCGTTGCATCGCCGCATCCTGCGGTTCGGGTTTTTTCGTTCGTTCGTTCGTCCTTCCCATTTCCACAACGCATTTCTCGATTCTTTTTTCGTCCCCAGCAGTCATCTGCCGCGCTTGTTTGTAATTGGCTTAAACGCGAATGATTTCCGACTTCATCCCGCTTAGATGCCATTGTTAGCTGTTAAGCCCAATGCCCCGATAGACCGTTGTTTCATTCACACGCAGCTTTTGGCGTTTTACTCTTTACCGTTCAATAAAATTAGCATATTTCCAATCAATTAATTCATCTTGTATCGATACTCCTAAATCGTGTCACCAGATTGTTAAATCCAAATCGACCATTGTGTTATTCACATGCAGCTAGAGATCATAAAATTTTGCCATTCTTTCATTGGGGTTAAAACATTTTGAACCACGTATTTCCTTTTCTACGATATTTCGTAATCTTTTATTCAACGCTCGATTGAGAATTTGCCCACTTCAACAAGTTCGATAATTGCGCGAAATTTTAAATGAATCATGCATTTGAATTGTCAAAACTTGAACTCAAAATTATGTTCGTTTCATTCTTGACTGCAATTGTATTAGTTAATTTTTTGTACATATTTCAAAGTGAATAACGTGATCATTTCTTCAAGAAACTTCGTTCAAATCATGATCTCTGAAATAGCCTTATTGAAAATTAGCCATAGAATTCTTTATTCAGTTCCTTTCAGTACTTTTTTCATGACTTTCAAGTTTGAAGACACTCTAAGAATACTCTATCAGTCTACACTCCTAACTATTCCAGTAATTAATTGCAGAAATAATTATTTTTGTATGTCAGACACACCCATCCTTTGCATTAAAGTCGGGCCGCAAAACAATGCCGTGCGCAATCATTACTTGCGTCCATTTTGTTGTTATGGTAAAAAACCCTGCAGTTGGGTTGGGCAGCAAAAGTGCATGCAATCGAAAGTTATTCACTCGAGTTTCTTATTCTGTTCGAGCACCAGACACCTCGATATTGCAAAACTTCATTTGCCATTTCATCATGTTACTGTTTCAATCAATTTTGCAACATTGATCTAGTTCTTCCAATATCTTCTTGATAAGTCTGTAAAAAAACTGTCTTTAAATTCCAATCATGACTGAAAATCTATTATGCCATCATCCTATGCGAGATTTCTTAGAACTTTCAACTATAAATTTGACTTGAAGCCACTAACTTTTCTCGGAACATTTTTCTCGATTGTCTTCTATGCGACCGTTACCTTCATTGTTCGATTTATTCAAAGTAGAATCTACAGAACTAAAATATGCAGTTTAACTATGCCAATTAAATGGTTACATTGCAGCATTTGTTGTGGTGATTCGATTAAATGTCTTCTAACCCTCTACTTTTATTCTTCCTTTTCGTTTTCTTTACTTTCCGTGTATGTTGCTGTTTCATTCCTCGTCTCTTCATAAATCAGCTGATCGTCTGCATGTATTTCTCTATCCTCTTCTGTTGTTGCGGTTCTCCGTCCATAAACATTTTTCCTTAATCCAATAAATAGCCTATTCTTCGGCGTAATTATATTCGTTTTTATTTGAATCTCATAAACTTATCATCTTTTATCAGACAGCTAAAATTCTTCATTCTGAAAATACTTAATTTCATAGATCACCTCTTCAAGCTGGACGTGATAGTGTTTCAAATAGCTTCGATCTTCGATTTTAACTGTATGGACTTAGTTTGGAGTAGAAATGATATTTCTTGGTAACTTCATATTTCACTGTCCGTCTGTTCACGTCCATTATCTCATTCCGCTTTGATCGCCGATTTCCGAACCTCAAATAACTTTGCCCTTTGGATAATTCGTATTGTACTTCGCGTAAATAACAATAATCACTCTGAACTTTCCCAAATTGTTTGGATTTTCGACAAGAACTATTTCAGTCCATCACCATCGAGTAAATCATCCAATCTAAAAATTTTTAAACTAATCACGGGAATCTTTATGACGAATTCGAAAGAGAACAGGTCGATGGCAGTGCAAAATCGACTGCCCATTGTCGAGGCTGATTCGAACGGTATTCTTATTCGAATTGAAATTGAAAACGAATCTCTTCTGTTACAATTTGGACTTCAATTATGAACGGTTAATTGAAAATGATAAAAAAAAAAGTTGAATTAAATTTATGTCAACGCTTGAATAATCTACAATTTAGGAATCGATTGCTTCGGAGAGGACAGAGATGCGCTGAACGATCTGGCAAAATACTACAACAACTCAAACTTCAGTGATATCTGTTTGTTGGTTGGAGAGGCACGGTATGCTCATCCTCAACGAATTCGCTCGATTCAATCGTTCTTTCTAGATATTCTGCACATCGCCTGATCTTGGCGAAAAGCAGCGACGTATTCGAGAGAATGTTCAGCGAGCCATGGAACAAGAAGGATAAGCAGGTAAATTTGATTGATTCGAAGAAAGATTTTGCGAACTAAAGAAAAGAATAATTGAAAATTGAAAAAAAAAAAAACAAAAAAATTGAATTCAGGAAGTCCAAATCGTCGAGGATTCCGAATGCGAAAAGGTATTCTCCTCCTTCCTAAGATATCTCTATTGCAATCACATCGTCATGAATGAAAAGAACTGCCTGCCGGTATTGATCTTGGCTGACAAATACAACATCATCAGTTTGAAGAAGGTGATTTTATGGATTCTGGTCCATTTACGAGAATTAATTTCAGCTCTGTCTGAATTATGCAATTACGCATATTCTGCCAGAAACACCTCTAAAAGACATTTTCAACATTTGGTTCAGCTATGCAACTAAAGCATATCATCAGGTTGGTTACTGATTATTCAAGTTCTCGAAGATGACTCTATGCGAAAGACAAAGCTTCATCGTGGTCAAAAGTTATTTCGAAGGGAAAAACAGCCTCTTCGGACGTGAATATTGGATCAGAGAAAAAAGCATCACTAAACAATTTTATTTCTAAAGTCGCATCATGTGTTTCCAGATGTTGATTAGAGCCTGTGTCCAGAAATTCGCCGAATATTTCCAAGAGATTCTCTCGAGTGACTGGGAGAAGAGTTGGCTTTCTCTGGACCGAGACCAGATGATTGAGATACTCAAGTGCAATCAGCTCGTCGTTACAAGTAAGCCAGAGTCTGGGAATAAATATAGCTACTGACTTTGATTTCAATTCAGTAAATTGTTGAGATTGTCTTTGACAAAGAATACAAAAATTCGATGAGCAAATTTGTCTCAAATTTCATTTTTTTTCACCTTCAACACTCTTATCCCTAACCAAGACACTCTGAATGCATGGTATTCGGATAATTTTCAGGCGAATATCTACTTTTCGAGAAAGTAGTAGCTTGGCTGAACGCCCCATCGCATCCGGAAAGGAGAGGCCCTGCAGCTGCACCTTTACTTGCTCAGATTCTGCCGCTCATTCGGTAATCACCTCATGCCGGGAATAAGGCGAACTCATGGATTTTCTTCAGATTCGCCTACATGACCGCAGATGATTTATCCAAAGTCGAGAACAGTCAATTAGCCGAATCCCAAGCGAAACTCTTCCATCCGTTGATTCTCCTATCGTACAAATTCCAGGCTCTGTCCCTGAAAAGTCGGGTCGAATCGAAGTAATATCTTTGGAATAGATGTTGGCTCCTGGAAGAATCCATTTGATTCGATAGAAGTGTTGATAGAGAATTGTCACGCCTTTGAGAATATTTGAAATTCTCAATTGAACCTCTGAATCAAAGCAAATAATATCTGAAAACCCATGGCCGAATATTTTCAGAGAGTTCATAGCCCAGCAATTCCTGCTCCGTAACTACTGCGACATTCGTTGGGATAAGCGGTTCGCCATCGACTCTTCCATAGTCGTCGCCAATGTTGAAACTGCGTTCCAAGTATCTAAATTTTGCATTATCTATCAATTACACAAAACTTTCAGTTCATAACGCGAAGCTGTGCCTTCCCAGCGAGTGACTGGTCGTGGACACTCAAGGTGCAGCCTTGGAGGTCCAATGATCCAGCTAGTTCCAGTCAGCTCAGATTCAGTCTCGCCGCGGATAATATCGACCAGAACAGGTTCCTTGAGTCACAGATATTGTCTACGTCTTGTAAAGTTGCTAAAGTAAAAACGCGCTCCAATCGCAAGCTGGAAGAACCGACTTCCCAGCGAAATGCATATTCGACTATTGTCAATGACCGATAACTTGAGACAGAATAAATCATGCACAAATTCGAACATATAAAGTGTGCATTGCGTATTTACAAATAGTCGTCTAGCTTTTCTTTTGATTATGATTTAATAATAGCGTAAAGTGTGCTGCAAAAAATTCACGAGTTCCCACGCATAAAAATTATGTTTCATTTATTTCGTCTCAGGCTAGGAGTCATTTACAATAGCTGCACTCATATCAAGCGATTGTAGTTAGTGGTAAGCTGCTTCCTCCTTAAAAAGGGAAGCAATTATTTCTGTTTTTCATCACTTATTGAATTTCTGCAAAATAACAATCCACTCTTTAATTGTTACTTGTTTGATTGAAGCGCTTTTTCATCTTAGCATACTTGCGAGACGTCAACGCTGAAATGGCGTGAGCATCAGAAACTAGAGCCACATTCTTTGTATACGAAGGGAAAAATATTGATCGATGAGCGAAGATAAATAGCATTTTTAGAAGAAAATTGCATTTTGAAATTTCAGATCCATTGAATACATGTTGTCATTTGTGGACGAGAAGAAAGTGATCCGATCGATCTGGGGCAGGCATACATTCAGCAAATCGAGGTAGGCATGTGCATCTTATAATTTTTTTTAAATATCACCAAGGAAATCATATCATTTTGATTTCATCACTATAAAGTTCGACGTGATAATTTGCTCACTTAATATAGTCAGAAAGTCAGCAAATATCAAATTCGACTGCAGTCACTTGTGCGCTTTTGGTGTCTGATCAGGAAATTATGATTTTTTGATGAGAAGTGCATGCATAAAAGTGACATTTCCATAAAACTTTTTGCAAACAATAAAACCACGATAGTACAAAAATTTGAAATGTCTAAGGTCGAACTCACACACTTATCATCGGGACAATCTCGTAAGTGATAATTCGGATAAAAAGTGATATAAAAATTCCGGGGTTTACGACTTCAACCAATTTTATGCTGTGAATAATCGGGCTAATAGAAAAAAGGCACTGGGTTTTCTAAGAAATAGTATGGGGAGGCAAGATAGGAAAAGAAAAAAAAGCCGGTGTCTTTTTGTAGAAGCCAGTAATCGCAGGTGCTCAACCAAAATTATATTGATATTTTTTTGTTTATAAATAGGATTGTTCGAAAATCTCAAACTTGAGCTGTCACTCTGATACCCCAATATTTTCCCCGATCGCTCTCTGCTCTTTGCTGCTCCCTGCCAATTTTGGCTCCGCTGTATGTGCCGTCCGTTCAAGTTGCATCTTATCGACCCCAAATCATATCAATTCCTTTCATTTCCTTCCTCATTCCCTTTCCTCCTTCACTTTCCCCTTTTACCATTCACGGCCGTGCAATGCTCTCCTTTGCATACTCATACAGTACCCTTCATTTTCTTCATTGAAAGAGTCCTGCATTAGCGTTGATCATTGACAAACATAATTTCTGACCTGATTGACACAGCTTATTGATGATGGCAAAATGTTACTAAGACAAAGATCAATTTTGGAAGTTTCATAGGAAAAACCTTGAACCCATGAAATTTCTGCACACTCAACATCGTCGCGATATCGCTATTCCAGCACTCACGGAAAGTTGTTTGAAAATGAACAGGAAAAACACGTCATAATTTCAAAGAGTGATGGAAAAGAATAGAAATTCTTGATTTTCAGATATTCAATCGAAATCGAGATGGACAACAAAATCGAGCTTTCGTGTCTGCAGGACGAGGATAGTCCTTACATTTCGTTCAACAATCTCAATCTACAGCTCCATATAAAACTCATCGACTAATTTATTACACCCTTTGAAAGCTTCATAATATATGTAGCTGATTAAAATCACAATCTTTCTTCATTTATGCAATTTCATGAAGTTTTCAAATTTTCAGCTATCCAGATCCACCTCAAAATTCGAGATTATCTCAATTCAGCTTCTTTCAATCATTTCGTAGTCGAGTTGTACTGGACTTTCCTCGTTCCAAACTCCAATTTATCACGAAATTTGCCTTTCTACGCGTTAATTTTCAGTCTTTCATAACGCATTGACGCTTTTCCAAGAAGAAGCAAAATCAGCACGCAGTGCAGAAAGCGGATGCATTTCATTTTTCGGTAATGCAATTATCGCCTTTGAAAGTCGGTCCTTGAAAACGGTTTTTGACTTTTGGCTATGTAAATTCATGGTTAAGCTTGGGCTAAAACCATAATCTCAATTCGGTTATCAAATAACCAGCATAATCTGGGGAAGACTGTAAATTCTCAAAAAGACAAAGGTTCTTTTTCCAGAAAATTATTCTAATTCAATGATATCCTTTTCAGGAAGCTCAACCAAGTTTTAGTGTGACAGTGTTGGCATAATGATGAAATTTTGAATGAACTTTCCTAATGAGTGGTCAGGGAACTGAATGAATTTTCAAAAAAAAAAAAATCCCCCAGAAAGTAACGCATCTTTGCATACGTGCAACTGGGCAGAATTTGAGTTGTTTGTCAGCACATCGAGTCTCTAATCTGCTTCCTTGCGTTTTTTTGCCCTTCTATAGTATTTTGGTCTCTGCTGCATCTTTCGCCATTCAAATTTCCACTGATTCTCTCACTTTTTGATTCAAAATTTGCTCCCCACTCAAGGTTTCTTATCATTTGACTAAGCTTATCATAACGATACAAAACTGTCGCTATTTTGCAAATAAACAATTGGTTTCTTTAGCGCGTTGAAAAGCATAACGTCTTCATTGTTGAAAGACAGGTTCACATCAAAATTATGAAACCTTACAGTAAGAGGAGTCAAGGATACGAAAGTCAACAATACTATCCAACAAAGAATCAAATGGTTTCAAGATTATCAAAATTGTATACTTTAAGCTTCTCTCATGATATTCTTCACTGATATCCAATTCGTACTGTACATAAAACTGTAAATATTCCTCCATGCTCTTTCAATTCCATCGATCATAATATGGATATTGTATGATTTTGCATCATAATATGCTCAATTCTACCTCGATACTTGTAAAATTGTTTGCTTCAATCATTTAGGAACTGTGTCTTAGAACCAACCAACTAGTCACATGTCGTCTTGTTTGCATTGTAAATTTGTCATGTCTCATAAATTATTCCATCATGATAAAATAAATCTATACTGGAATGAAGATATTGCTACAGATGAAAACCGAAGCAAATATCATGAATATTTTGATGATATTGATACTGCAAGCTTGTCAGCGAAAAAAAACTTGCAAACGAAAGTGAAATAAAAGTCACTGTTTGTGTTTATTGTAATGATAGTTTCTCATGATATCATAAGTTGTACCATGGCTGACATCCCTTTTTCTCAATTTTTAATAGTTTTTCGACCCTCATTGTTTGATTTATGATTAGTTCGAGTTCAACTTCTAATTTCGCTGATTCCCCTCATGTCTGTACTTTCGCGTACTTTTCACCGGTTCTCGATTCAATTTTTCAACTTCAGACTTTCATCTATCAAATTCCCCCTCTTCTAACTAGTCAATTTAAGTTGTTGCTTCCATTTTCGTCTTTTTCTATCATTTCGCCTGCCTTTTTTCTAATTCGATTCGGATCCGGCCAGAAACTACAATCACATCTGACATATCACGATGATCAGCAACATGTTGCTGGTTTCCCAATTTATCAATCGATAATTCAATCAGGGCTGCGTTGCGGTGCAGTAAAATGGCGCACCGTACCGCAAACAAAGTCTACTGCATCGCATCATAAATAGTCTTGAATTCAATCCAAAAAGTTTTTGAATTACTCGAATTTATCAATTTCCAGCCAAGAATAAAAGTCAATGCAAATTCTGAAAATGGGGACTGAAACCAGAATCTCTTTCAAGAACTTTCGATATAAGCATAGAGTCGGAGTTCTATGTACGTCTATGTTTCCAAGTTCTTTTCGAACGAGCTCTAAAGTTATGTTGCTTGATACGTCATGTCAAGTCATAATATGATGTTCACTTTATCAGTTTTGTTTCGAAATTGATCAATACTGATCGATAAAGTTGAAATTTTCGATTAGAATTATCATTTATTCGATTCTGCATGCACGCAAATTCCATTCCATAATTTTTCACAGAAATTACTGCGTTTATCAGTGGAAATCGATGAAACTTGTGCCCTTTGCATCACTGAACTCTTCGAAAATCACCGAAAAACTCTTATCATTTCGATAAGGAAAGAGCAAAATGAAATTAAATCGAGAAATATCAGGCGAAGATGAGAGATGGAGAGAAAATGGGATGATGAAGAACAAGTCTAACTGCTGGAGGGCACCCCTTAATCGGTGATAAGAAACCAAAGGAAATAAACAACCCGAGAGAGCATGCACGAAAGAAATTGAAATGATGCAATGAAGAAATAGGAAAATTTTATAAGAGAAAGTAAGAAATGATGAAATTCTCGCTAATTCATAATCGACTTATTATGGAGATAGACTAGACAATTACACGTATCAAGAAGTTTTTTTTTCGTTATCGAGAAAGTGTATGTGCAATTGAATGAGTCTTTAGAATCTTATCACGCCTCAAAAATTTTCTCAATTTTCATATTAAAAATGAAAATCCCGATTTTCAATTACAACACATCATTCTGACAAATCTCGAGAGCGTCAATTGTATAGTTACATCAGAAATTTCGATAAAAAATCGCGCTGAAAAATAACCTTCTATCAATTTTTATAAAGCTTTCTAGGAGAAAGCCCCGTGTTTCAACCAAAAGATCATCACGCAAATTTTTATAATTGGACCCGATTTTGCGTGTGATTCGCCGGTTCATCGAACGAGAGGATTCGTGCGTCAATCGGCCTAATAACCCCTCGTTTGGGTGCGGATTCCTTCCTTCCTCCCATCACTTTATCACCTTTATCATTCCCCAGGAGAAATTCCTCCGTCTCCGTCTCGCTATTATCACCATTTCCCAGCGCATATCAGCATACGAGCAGCACAAACAAGCTAACAAGTGAAAATTCTTGAAAAGTTTTATCAGTTTTCGAGGCAGTCAATTCTTGTTTTTTGGCATCTCATTGATCACGTTGAAAGGCGAAAAATTTGGAACTATCTGGAAACTTTCCATCGAAAGTGGAATCGCATGTGAAAAACGAAGAAACTCTCATGCGCTCCGTAAACCTTGTCTTTTTAGAATGATGCTCTAATGCAAAACTTTAGTGGCTCTTCTTTCTTTTATTATGAAAGGTGAAATAGACAAGGAAGTCACTAACATTCCGGAATAGAACACAATTCTGAAAGGGCAAAATTTTTGGAGCGCATGTGATAATAAAAATTCGAAAAAGAGGATTTCATTCACAATAGAAATTTTGCAAGAATTCTCTAATTTCCGGTTGATTTCTTGAACCACCTAGCGATTTCCTTGTAGCATTTGTAAAGGACCAAGGTCGCTGCGTACTCGCTAGACTCATTCATTTACCTGAGTTTCAAATACGCTTGTGTGTTCAAAGTGCAAACACGTAGTAGGCCGATTGGGTATGGATTCGCACCGAATTTTTATTCAGTGTTCTCTGAATTGAAAATCTACTAGGTGTAAAGTGTTGCATGTTTCATTTTGCAGTAGTAAAAAATTAGGCAAAATACATACATAGGGAAGAAAAGTTTTGTGATCTTTTCAGTTCTAAAACTCAACTGAGTTAGGTATTTTCTTCCTTGTTGATTTTATTGATATTCTACGTGCTACTTTCCAATAGTGCTTCTATAGAGTATCTCGTTCCATTTGAATTTTTTGTACCTTGCCAGTGCGAGAGGAAAGCACGTATGAATTGTGCATGGCCACTTCAAACCTTCATAGAATGTTCAAATGTTAGGTACTATGGACAAACTTCACTCATCTGGTCAAAGTACGCATTTGTTATTTATTATTTGATGATAACCATCTGCACGGATGCGAATATCTTCGTCGGTATCTCATAATTTGGATAAAGAGACGCTTGCATACTTGATCTTGACCTATTAAGGCGACTTGAAAATACCGGTGTAGCCTAGAATATCGAAACATTTCATTAATTCAGTTCAGTCTCTAAATATCATCAAACTCTATTTTATCATTCATAACTTCTCGCAATATCCGAATGATTTTCATTTTGGGCGTCGGGCGTTCTGTAACACAAGTATCGAGTTTCCTAACGAAAAAATCGAAGTACCTAGTTCTGTAAAACGTATATTTTTGTCAACGAAGTTCTTTGTTACAAAGCGTCTCATTTCTATTTTTGTTAGTGAACGCCTCACCTTTGTTACAGAACGCCCGACAACCCTCGTTTTCGGTATGATATTGCTTCTTACTCAAACCAAGCTGAACTCATTAAGTTAGGTGCATTTATAGAAACGATGTTTATCAATAATTCTCGAGAATTATTTATTTGGCAACACTGCGCATTCCTCGCCGATGCACTAAAACTTTCGATATTCGGGTCCATTTTGAACTTGTGTTCATAACACAGAGACTACAAAGTGAAGGTGCAGAGGACAGAAAGAGGGGACAAGCTCTCCTTCTATGTAAACAGTTGATAATCAATTATTCAGTGGTCAGTCTTTCTCAATCCATCTATTAAGATAGAGACCGCAAATACTCAAATTTGAATATGAAGAAATTGAAATTTTCTTCTTGATTAAGGTATTTTAAGAGTCCTGCAATATCCCTGCAGGTTTCAAATCCTACCAAAATCAATTGTGGAAAAGCACTTGCGCTCTCTACGTTAAGATTCACTTTTTGATCGTCTAGATGATGGGATAGATAAATTGGCGATATGAATAAACCCTCTAGCATCCTGCAGTCTCTCATACCTGAATGCTCTCTAGTCGGTACAAATTATCGCTCGATTTGACATATCAAATCAAAACTTTCTCTCTCCACGAATTTCTTAAAGGAGGCGAGAATTACAAATTATGTCGAAATAATGTCAACGTTATGAGTGAGCGATGGATACTATAATATGCGTGAGAAAATTAAATGGATTTCGAAAATTTTTAGTGCATTTTTCTTCAATTCACAAGACACCATAGCAGTTCCACGATAAAGTTTGAGTAATTTTGTTTGCCACCGTTTCACCAGACCTATTCTTTCGATCAACTTATTTCGATTTACAAAAACCTGCAGAATATTTCTGCAATGATTTACTGTTTTGACCACTTATGGCATTTGTGTATACTTCTGATTGTCACGCAAATTCCTCGTTCGCATGAAAATGCGAAAATGAGAACCTAACTCTTCACGGGGCTGTTTGTTTCGATTTTGAACATATTTGCCCGAAAAATGTCGCTCAAGAAATCAACACATTCCATTAAGAAAATTTTCGAATCTTTATTTGTATTTCGACCACTAAACCTCAATGAACTTCAACCATTGCAGTTTTGCTGTTGAAATTCTGTTAATTGTGTCTTACTGTAGGTCGCTACTTTCACTTCAAAATTGAGTGCATTTCAATAAAAAATGAAAAGGTTGAAAAACTTTGACCGAATTTTGATCCATTATCGTTGAACTTGAAAAAACCAAAATCTAAAAAACAAAAAAAACGAATTAAATTTGCTGACAAATAGTTTCACGTGTTCTACCAAGTTGTCAGTTTGAATCACATTTAAAAGTAATTGATTTGCAAGGAAGTAATTACAAATCATTGATGAGTCAAAAAGTGAAAAATCAATGGATCTTCAATCAGTTATGAAGGCCAAGTTTCTTTGAAAATTGTACAAAATTCTATCACGATGACCAAAAATTGAATTTTTACGTCTCAAAGGTGAATGTTGGTATCATTCGAAATTTCGTACTACGCGCAATGGCAGACTTCTCACTTACACATTATCTGAGGGGAAGAAAGAAATTCTCATTTTGATGCTGAACTATGCAATTATTGGTTTCCTGTCCGATTCTTAAGCACAGAACGCATTTCCGTTGGTAGAAAATCATATAAAATTTCCCCCATGCGGCTGGTTGATTGGTTAATTCAATTAGCAATCAGCCGTAAAATCGAGTAAATAAATCGTAAACAAACTTTTTCTCCTGTCTTTACCGCACGTGCAAGTACAGTACGAAGAAAAAGAAAATGATCATCCGATAAAGTGTCTGTGATAAAAATTAGTAACCAGAATATAACGAAAAGTTGCTATCTTGACAAGGATCATTCATTGGTTTCTTGGCTGATATATTTTTCTCTATTTGTAGCTGAGAACTGGATTTGTTTGAATTTCGATATTCCTTTCTTATTAATGAACTTTTTGTTATGAAAAAAACTTTTAGACGGAATAAGATTTTTCCACGTTATTCTTCAAATTTTTCCTAGATGAAAGATTCATTTTGAAAAAAAAATCTAAATTGAAGAAGTTGACTGGTTAGGCTATAGTGTAATTCGGCTGTTTGTGGTGTGTAGTCGATTTAAAGGAATTTGAGTTGTTTGGTGCGAAATGATTGAAGATCGATTGATTGAGAATTGGAGAGGAAACGGAACGAACAAAGTAACCAGCGGTACGAATTAAAAATAGCGGAACTGTCAGATGGTGACTTTGAATTGGCATTTGTCAATTGCACTCTTGACATTTTGTCGTTAATGTTGTGCAGTGACTTTCGACTTTGACTGCGAACATGAGATATGAGATGCTGATTTCAATAACTTGAAAGAACTAAGTAAGCTTGAAGATAAACCTAAGGAGGACGATCGCCAGAAAACCCTTGCAATCTACTCCCAACATAGTTTCTTAACAAATATCTTTCTCCAGTCTGCAATTAGTCTAAATTTTTCCCAATACGACCTGGTATCATAATTATCAAGTTGCTCATGCGAGCCTACACACCATAGTTTATTTTCGTCTGACGAAGGTGCTCTCAAGGTCTGCTCGCGGATATGTTTCTTTTGTCATTCATAAGAAAATTCTCCATATAGAATTATCTTCGATATAGCAAAATTAATACTTTGCTATGCAGATTTTATTTAGTGTCAACGAGAAACTAAAGTGTCCCTGCACTTATCGGTATACTCACAATCGCTACCCGATTCAATAATCATTGAGTAGAACTACATTTTCAACCCTAACAACAATCACGTTAAATCAAAGTCCGTAGCTAATAGAATCTCACGTGTACAGCACAAGTGTCAGGTGTTCAGCATAAAATGTAAAATCTGTAGGTGTTTTGGAAGATAATTACCAAAATGCAACTGAAATAGCATTTTAGTAGAAATTCGAAATTCATTCATTAATTTGTGTACAAATCACATTATTCTATCAGGTTGATCTTCCAACGACCAACTAGACTAATTCCTGCTACAAATCACAACAAAACTTCGAGTTAATTTCCATCAACCTTCATCGATTTCTCCCCTTGGTTGCAATAAAGCGACTTATTTATTCGAGCAGATCGGTTTGTATTTTGCACGCCCGTTACACTTTCCGCTAGTTTGTTGACCACAATAACAAACTGACAAAGAGCGAACAGAACAATGCTGGGCGCTAAGTATGAAGAATTAGAGGTGAAAATGAAGAAACGGCAATTGGATGGAGATGATAGATAGATTTGTGTACGAATAACCCCCATACTTATTGTCACGCATTTCTCGGTCCCCAATCAATCATCGCATGGTAGGATGGGCGGAGCATGCAAAGTGAGGGCAGAGTGATCTCTAAAATAAGCTCAGCCAAAGTCACGTACACCATTTGTGTACGTGCTAATCGGCGCTCGCGTTCTGTCACCGTCTGCATCTTTTCTCGTGTTATTTTCCGGCCTCCGCCTCTTTTGGCTGTCTCTCATAAGGATGCAGTGCGTATTACTCTCTGCAGGGTTTGCAGCAGTCTGCGATAACAACAGCGGCGTACAAAAGCGCCCTCAGGCGACGTCTTCTCTCATTCACTGGGTGCTGTATCGCTCGAGATATTCCGCTTGACTTATGAGTGATTAGTCGAATTGTTTCTCTGCCTAAACGACTAATCTCCTCTTCGCTCATTCTACTAGTCAAATGTTGGCATACTGTAGGGTCTGGAATTGTCTTCTGAATTAGTAATTCTTCAAAGACTTGCATCATGCATAAACAGCCAAGCTTCCTCATTCCCCTACTTGACAATTTGATTTCGTTTTATTTTCAATTGTGAACTTTAGTTCTTAAATCTTTTATTCAAGCCTTCAATTTAGGTATGTCAGAAATGGAGCACGGAATGTGCATTTCGATTGAGCCATTGACCGATCTGTCGGCTACCATACTCGTTCCGCACGATAACAATGGTTCCGATCTCAGCTCTGACGATTTTACTGGATCTCTTCATCAAATCGCAACGCCCTTCTTCACGACATGGATTCTTATTGTATGTATAAAGCCGAACTCAGAGAAGAGTGCCTAAGTTTACATGGTTCAGGTGATCTACTCTTCAATGATCCCGAAGAACCCCCTCTCATTCCTGTCGATATCCCGTTCGTACAACGAACTCGTATCTCAACGCGACTCTCCGCTCAAAATTCTCGACTTCCTTCGAGTCCTCGCTATCATCTGGGTGATCGCTAACCACACTGGCAGTGAAGGCAGAATCGACATTCTCGATCGGGCCCCATCAGCAGAGGGCTTCAAGGTAATTATAATAAAGAAAAAAAGAAAAACGGGAGAAAATGACGAATTTCCAGCGAGCCATCCACGATCACCCTGTCTTCGGAGCTCTGCTGGGCAACTCAGCTCTAGGAGTGGAGATCTTCCTCGTCCTGTCAGGTCTTCTGGCCGCCTGCTCCTGGCATCGTCATCCCTCTTCTCCTTTCTCCTCTCATTACAAGAAGTTCATCCTCCGTCGTGTGGTTCGCTTGGCGCCGTCGGTGATCATCTTCATCGTTTTCGCTTCTGGCCCCGTGATGAACGATATTTTGCCGAGGTAAGAAGATGGATTAGCTCACTAACTCCTATCCTCTAAACATCGCCATCTATTTAATTTTCTTGTTTGTTTATAATCGCATAGGTCTTCATCAAGTGTCTCCAAATTTGGCCTTCTTGACGGTATACAGCTGCAAATTATGCGTCGAATCGTATTTTGTACCGTGTCAGAAGCAGGCTTGCAGCCTTTGCTGACAGACACAAACAATGTCTACGTGCCCATTCATTAGATTGCATTAGTGAGAAAGTGGAGAAGTGAATTGTCTGTCTGGGAAGATGCATACGAGATGATGCGATGGTGTTGATGATGAGAATGTGAGACCAACTTGCCCTAATTTTGTCCCTAACATTGCCAGTCAAAAGTCGGGAAAATCATGTGAAATTAGTAGCAAATTCAAAATAACTGACGTAAAAATTTCAGATTCCATGATTCGATGATTTCAACCTGTGGTGTCAAGGGAATCGCCTCTCATCTGCTCTTCATGGGAAATCTGCAAGAAACCCCTACTTGTATGGGATATTTGTGGTACCTCGGATTGGACATGCAGGTAAATCCCTCGCACTGCTCTAACAATCTTTGGTGCACATTATGATGATCACGTAAATATCCCACCAGGAAATGCTGACAATTCAAACGTTATGTTTTCTAAATTGGACTAAAATGCTCACATAGTGTGAGGAAGTCATCATTTCACTTGCGTATTAGCACCTGTTTATAGGCCAAGGTGAGAACAGGCTATTTTAGCCGTGAATGAATACGAAAAGAGGTTCTTTATGATAATGATGATCGAAACACGTGAACTATAAAATTTGTAATGAGTCAAGTTTAAAATACCACTCTTCGAGCAAAAGTCAGCAGCGCCATTTCCTCAGTAAAACATCTGCCGCTGATCTCCAGAATGATAAACACAATTCTTCTCATGGAAAGAATGAACTTTATACGCCTAATTTAGCCGGATGAAATTATTCCGTCATCACATCACCATTCAAGCAAAAATGTCCCTGTTTCGATAAACATCTGCGTATGAAATTGCCTTAATTCATAAATCACAAACTGCACACTGGCTATTGCTACTGTAACCGTTGCAACCAGACAAAACAGTCTACGTGCATTTGCAAATAGAATCAAAATTCTATTTTTGGACTAAAGCTGCAGAAGAGTGAAATGAATGGAAGTGGCGGTTAATGCTCTATACGATGCATAATTTGATAGGGCAAGCCTTTCTGATGCGACGCGCATTATCATATCATGCACTTTCACAAATCACAATGTGAATTAGTAATTACCCTACTGACCTACAGTATCGTGAGTAAGACCACGTGGTCGTCTTTACTCGTAGAATTAGTAAGGTGAAACATCATATGATCAGAACAGGGAATGTTACTTTATCGTCGAATCATTCGAAAACATAAAAGTTGAAATTTTCAGCTTTACCTGGCAGCCCCACTCCTTCTCTATGTCCTGCATCACCGCATCCGTCTTGGCGTGATTCTCTCGATTCTCATCATCTCCCTCTCATGCTTTCTTCGAGCTCTCTACTGCACAACCTATGGAGTTTGCAATAAAAGCGATGTTGATATTCCGGTAAGTCAGATTCAAACCAATCTTCGCGAACATCGAACAACCTTTCAATTTCAGTTCATCTCCTACCCCGGCATCGACCCATCAACATTGACTTCCATCTACGAAGGTCTCTGGGAGATGTACTCGCGTCCTCACACCAAGTGCGGTCCCTTCATTCTCGGACTTCTGCTTGGCTCTCTGTACTCTTACTGGCCGAATACTCGTTTGTCATCAAGGACTACGAAGCTTATGTCGCGTGGAGCCACTGTATTTGCAGTTGGCATTATCTACGCTATCCTTCCGGAATATTGGTATCCAGGTAATCGCTTTCATCTATTTCAGAGACCATTGACTAAATTTTGCAAGATAGTCAAACGACAGAAACTAATCCAAGCAAATTCAGATGCCGGCAATACGACCTACAATACCATCTACACAGCTACCTTCAGAACTCTATTCGCTCTCTGCATTTGTGCAATCATCATGTCATACGTCTTCACATTAAGCAGGTAAAAATTTCAAAATCAAAGAATAGGCTTTCGAGAAAATGATCGATTGATCTGGACTTTTGATTTTCTGCAAATCGTTTTGTACTCAAAACTTTCACTATTTCTGCAAAAAATAATAGAAAAATTCAATTGACGGTTGCATGTTCTTTTGCGAATTAAGATGAGATCGGAAGAACGGGTCGAAGATTTAGCGTACAAATGAGATCATCGCTAGCATTCCGTCCTGTGTCTTGCGAATTAGAGAACTTTTCTGACAAATAATAAGTTCGTCTTTCGGACAATCATGCAACTTGAATCTTAATCTTATGATCTTCAACGAACCAAAAGATAATGCAAACCATTAATCCAATATATTCAACGAATGAAACTAAATTGATCTATTTCAGCTTCTCACAGCATTGGAGCTGGTCAGTGTTGGCTCGTCTGACATACAACGTCTACCTGCTGCACATGCCGATCATCTTCGGCTTCAATCACCTGCCCTTCCTCCAAACGGCCACTTCTGCATTCGAATTGATGCTCGTCATCCCACTCGTTTCGATTTGCTCCTTCATCGCTGCATTCCTCTTCTTCATCTTCTTCGAGTCACCTATTTCAAGGCTAGTCAACTACGCCATTCCCTCTATGGCGTAAATTTTCAACCAAAGACAAGAATTGGAAGTTTTCTTGGAGTTTTTAGAAGTTCAACAACAAAAATGCAATGCAGAATACTTCAAGAAAACTTAAATTATCCATCCAAACCGTTTCTGTATATATTGATAATCGTCAAAAATGTCTTCACAAAGACAGTTCAAATCGTATAATCATGTGTATTTGAAAACGCATATCTTCTAAGTCACAAATCACTATTTGGGTTTGTCGTAGCTTCTTGAAGAAGCTTATTGTTTCTTTGCAATTTTCAATAGTAGACGGTTACGTCTCACTTCTCTAACTTCACAAACACATTTATTTGGGAATCATGATACGTGTGCATACAAATCGATAGGCTTTATGAATCAAATCAGATTTATTTATTTATTTTCGTTAGATTAGGAATTATCATTTATTTGCTGCGAGTTGGAATCAATGTGGTTATTTTTGTCGATCTTTAGACCTCATGTTGATTTCAATCATTTCTTGTATCTCAAATGATGGCTATATCGCAATGACTATTTTGTTATTTTCATAATTCAATTTTTTTCTGAAGACAAAATCGTCACGATTGAGGCCAGCTTCTCACCAGAATCAAACATATCGAATGTTATATTTGACGGATACGCATATTTATTTTGAAAATAAATATTTTCAATTAAGCCTAATGTTAAAATAACATCTAAAAGAAATAATGCATCAGAAAGATTACGCACTTTACACGCAATATTTGAATGCATCAAAATTGACACAATCTCATAGTATTTCAAAACGGAAAGAGCACTTTTTCTGGATTTCTAAAGTGAAAGCTTTATTATTTCGCTAAAAATCCATGTGTAATTTATGTCCATTGAGAATGTTATGCGCGAGTGTCTATGTGTGTATGCATGGGGTTATATAATTTGTAAGACGGAAAGATTGAATGTGACTCTGGGGACACTTTCTCTGATTACACATGTTTTCATCTGATGCATGAAAAAATAGCATTGTGACTTTACTAATTTCAATCCATTTTTGGCAATAATAATTTTTGAATGAACTATTCAAATTTTAGCCTTACTTCAAAAGTTAAGAAATCGAAATAACAAAAAAACATTTCTCCAGTCTAGTGTAGGGCGCTGTATTAACTCGTCTTCCATTTTTGGATTAGACGAAAGAAAAGATAGAGGAAAAGGAAAGAGTAAAGCGTATGGAAGATAGAGGAAGGGATGACTGCTAGCAGGCAGAGGCAGCAATGGGAGAAGGACTGGAGGGCCAATGGACTTGTGCTTTCGTCCAAACTTGCCAAAGAGGCATTGATTTTAGTGTTGGACGTCCACCCTCTACATTATTCTTCTAGTCTTCCTCTCTCCTCTTCCCTTCTTCCCTCTTTTTATTTTTCTATACATCCTTCCTCTTCGTTTCTATCATTTTCAGGAAATTTTCATGATTTTTTTAATTTATTGATTGACTCGCCTTACTTTTGAACATATTTGACCTTAGGTTTTTTTTTTAAATTTTTTTTGCTAATCCAAAAATTATATCCTTGGTGATCGCGTTTGAAAGTTTCGCGAAGATTTTTCATTTGTACCTCCCAAGAAATTTAAAAATGGCGACTATCATTGAGTCCCACCTTCACGTATAGTTCTATGAAAGATCGAAGCTCATTAAAAGTGAAGTGCCCATAAAATTTTCTGTTGCAAAGCGATAAGTGAATTTTAATCGTTGCTTTACGAGACCAGTTTGCATTCCTGAGCAGGGCCAAGTACATTTTCCCGATTAGGAAGTGATTTGCTACCTTGCAGTTGGAATAGCTCATTTGTCGATCAGAAAGCATAATAAATTGGCGCTCCAATAGACACTTATCGCCTCAAAAATAAAGAATCACATTCGTGGAATTTCGGAGAGATGTCTCGGAAAAACTCGCGCACGCCAACATTTTTGCACTATCAAAGAACAGAATGCTTACAAACTCAAAACCCAAATTCCTCCACCCCATTCACATGTCAGATTCGTGATAATTCCACTACTCTTCCCCGTCCATCCGCTTTTCGCCCAAAACATAAAAATCAAATTTTGAAAGAGTCAATTCCCCTCTTACAGTAAGCGAAAGTGACCGATAAGATTGTTTATCAAATTTTGCAAAGCTCGAATTTCGGCCTTGATCAACTTCCCGCTTTGATACAACATTTTGCTGTTTCGTATTCAATAAAATAAGGGAGTGAAGATACAGTATTCCAAAATGTTAAGAAAAATTTACACAATTTTAGTAATTCTCAAAATATTGGAGGCAGTTAACTGGCTCATGCCAGAAGTTTGAGAAATTTTGATCCTTCAACTATCCACAATTCTAATTCTTATTCGAGTAAGAACAAGTTTCATTTTAAGTTTTAAAAACTCAAAAATTAGTCGGTCATTGTCGGGGTTCACTGACGGAGAAACTTGGTTTGAATTCTTGTCAATTTCGTGATTTCCCAGTGGGAGTTATTTCTCTCCTTCGCCTGCTATATCCCTGGACATTCGTCTTTTGGCCCTTCTTCTGGCCTAACTTCCATCTTTGCTTCCACTCCTTTCATCCCTCGCCTTGACTTTACTTTTTCTCAATTTCCAGTTCAGAACGTCGACTTTCGAATTCCCAATGTAAAGAACATCGAATTTTGATGGCTCGCAATGCGGACGATGAATTCCTCGTTGCGGTTCGTGTCTTTTCATCTAAAAGAATTTTTTTTTTTATGGATTCATAAAATTTGAAATGACAAACAACGGATAAATTACCCTTAAAGAAGTATCCATTAATCCAAAGCTACGCATAGACGAATACCAAAACTTGATGGAGTTCGCAGATTTTCAGAAACCTCGCCGTCCATCGCTGGCCCGAGTCCTCTGCTACACTCCCTACTGCAAATGTCTATGTTCGACATTCCTACTCTTCGGATGTATAGCCTACGCGCTGTTGTGCCACTTTAAACATTCAGCATATTCTGGACTCCAACCACTTTGGATGTATGATTGCTTACTCATCAATAGAGTCTCAACAATATTTTAGTCATCAACATGGCGCCTGTGCCCAAGGCTACAATCTCGTTCCGATTCTGCTGGCAGTCATGCTCTATACGATCTACATCATGGAGTGTTGGAATTGTCGACGGAAACTCGCTAATATGAAGAAGGTAGCGAAAATTTGAATGTGAATTCCGACCTTTGAAAAGGATGTTTGATTTCTATAAGTCACCAGAAGGTGGATACTTGTAACGTGAAAACTGAAATTATGAAGATTCATTTCTTTTTTCAGATATCCATTGATGACGCCGTAAAATACCTCAATTTACTTCGAGAATCAGTGCCTGTTGTCTGGTGGAAAAGTGTCAATTATCACTACGCGAGGAGAACAAGGCAAATCACGAGGTGATAATTCTCATCATATCGATTTTTTTAAATTTCTCAAGATTTACTTGAAGACATTAAATTTCATAACTCTAAAACTAACTAATAAAACAAATACCCTAATTTGTTTGGGAACTCGTTCAGTATGATGGATGAATTTGGCATAATTGATTTCACTCTTTTGGCTCATTTCTAAATCTCTTGTTCCTCCAACTGGGATTAGTTCTTCCCTAAACTAATCCAGTTGTTTCAACATCACGTGATACGGAGAAGAAAACGACAAATTTCTAGGTATCGAAATGGCGATACCTTGCCGGCGACACAGGTCTTCTATGAGCGAGTGGACACCCAAGCTGCTGGCAGCGTGTTCATATATGAGAATTGCGGTATTAAGGTAATCGGCGTTCTTGAAAATCTAAAAAGCTTGTCGCATCGTGACCAGAGACGAGCAGCATAAACGCGTTTTTAGCGAAAATGCCCTTTTTGAAAAATTTTTTGACGAAAACACAAAATAAAAATTTAGAAAGGCACCGCGTTAAATGAAAACGCATAACGAAATTTAAGAAGAGGTTTTCGGTAAACGAAAATAAAAATCACAATACCGCTTGTCTCTGGTCGTGGCATAACCCTATCTTCCTACCATTCTGATTCAATTGGTTTGAGTTTCCTAATGGCCAATATCCAATGCTCTAAAATAGTTGACTCACTCAGGATATCACACGTCAAATCGCTCAACTAAACAAACACCGAGTAACTCGCATCCGGCTGTCGAAGGGATTCGTTTTCGCCTGCCTCCAAGCAGCCAACGAATTTGAAGAACAACGAACGAGATTTTTTAACGAAAATGAAGCCAAAGATGACTACATGCAAGTAAGTAGTTGGCAAAAATAGAAAATTCTCGAACAATGCATGACTTTAGACGAAAACATTCAACTCGAACTCATTTCCGAGCTAATAAAAACTCAATAATCTTTGATAGGCACTTGCTCACTCCATGCAATTTCCTAAAAGATACCATGACTGTTAGAATTTTTAAAGATTTACATAAAATTAATGAACACCTGAAGCATCGATAGTGTGCTATCAAGAGCTTTATGAGAAAATCACAATCGGTTTGATTTGCAGGTCCGCGAAGGCATGGAATTGGATGGGTGTGACTTCGTGGACGAGTTGCTCTGCTTTGATTCCCTGCCTTTCTACCTGCATCCAGTCATTTTCTGGTTCTTCTCGATTTTCCTACTTTCATGGCCGCTTCGCATCACTGCTGAATGCTGTACTTCGCTTCTCAACTTGCAAATCAACAAATTGTTCGGAACAAATTATTTGAGGTAAGAAAAGATGAGCTTGAAACTTTTCCTTAACTTCGTGACTAAAACGAGATAGTATAGAGAGAGAGAGAGAGAGAGAAAATTCTACACTCTAGCCCTCCTACCCACCGCGCTAAATTTTCAAGTTACGAGGTCGCGAAGAAATGAACATTTCTACCATTTTATTGACGAAAAACCGATTCATTTCAGTCCTTCATCAATGCATTATACGGGTCCGCTGACGAGAACCTCATCAATTCGTTCTGACCAACTCGAAGCCGCTCTCATGGATCAACAATACTTCATAGTGCCCTCCTATAGTCAGGCTATTCTTCTAGCTGCTCAACAGCCTACTGTAAGTTTCATAAATAAACTAAAGTTAAAGGAAGAGATTTGTTGACAGTGAATTTTTTTTTCACAAAACTGCGCTGCAGATCTCTTCATGCTGTGCTGCCAAAATTCTGAAACGAAAAGTAGAACCAATCAAGATTGTCCCAAGGATAAATGATGGGCAGCTAAATAAAAATTTCAGTGCCTCTTCTCATCGAACTACGCCCCACTTACAAACGATCCCTACATTTTGACGAACTACGGTGCGATCGCGAACAACAACAACGACGAGTGCATGTCTTTACCAGTCTTTCCGAGAAGACCGCTTTCCGTCAGTCGATCCATGAGCTACAGCAAACTGCAACCGTAAGTTAAAGCCATTTATTCCAAATCAAGATTGGCTAGCAATTTTGAAATGAATAGAACTATCAGAAACGATAGAATTTTTCTAAATAATTTCTAAGAAAACACACATCGAACAGTCCAAGTATTTATTGTAGTTATGAAGAAGATCAAATTTAGCGAGAACCCTCTTCTTCCACCTCGTCGGCCATCAATTCGCACGCCTCGTTCGTTCTCGCTAGCAGGCCTCTCTCGATGGTCGTCAACTGCTAATGAATATCAAAGGCTTTCATCGCCTGATCCCTCTGATGAGGCCCCGCCTCCATACGAAGTATGAGATCCTTCTGCAATGACAGTTTGTGAATGGTGTAGCGCGAAATGACGGAATAATGCTCCCGTTTCTGTACAAATCCTGTCAATTTCTACTGCGTTCAGTCATTTCTACGTTTCGTCATTCCTTCATTTATGGGATGCTTTCTGAAAATAAAGATCTCGAGTTTTGCAAAAACTTTCAAATCACGAAAATATCAATAAAAATCATCGAAACCAATAGAAAATAAATAAATAGAAGACAGGTTGTTGAACTTGTAGGTCGCCCTGCGAATGGTGGCCCCTGTATACGATCGCTTGAGGGCGTCATTTGGATCGGCGCGCAGAGCGTCATTCAAACTACTTCCCACTGAAGAAGCTTGATCTCATCGATTCAGAAATTCCGATCTCAACCTAATTATTCAGCCATTATCGACTTACAATTAGGCTAAACTACCCAAATAAATTGTGTTTTCTTGCAAATGTAACGTTTGATGATTGCAGTAATCATATTTGTGTAGTGCTCGCTAATCTATAAAAATAAAAAAAAATTTTATAGAAAGTTATTATCTGAATTTCAACTTTTCGATGGAATCCTAAACCTGTTAATGCCTGAAAGGAAAGAATTCTCATTTATTGATTTTTTCAAGAAAGTGAATAATTATTATTTTTTTTCTAAAAAATAGACATATTACTGCAGTTTTTCCATATGATTAAAAAATTACGTGTTCGCAAAAATAACACTAACTGATATGTTATTTTCACTCAATTCACTTTTTAAAAAAATATATGCCTAAAATAATGATTTTTTTCTTTAAAAATATAGGAGGGATAGATCGCAGAGGTCTCTGACGATCGTCCTCCCTAGGACTGATCATAAGACTTTCGTTGACTAAAACATAAACTTAGAAAAACTTGATATTTTTCTGGCATCCTTTCCTCTTTTGCGATATTTGAGATAAACAGCCTAGGTATGAGAAAAAATAGATTTTTTTTTTAAATTTCTATAAAAACTATGAATAGACATAAAATACTCGAAATCGCATTTCGTCAAAATAACTAAGATACTGAAAATCATACCTTGCAAATTTGAAAACTAAAAATCACTATAATTACGCCCTTTGGGTGGATCCACTCTTAGGAGAAATCATTTATGATTTGATATCCTACATCGTAATTTATGATCCATAAATTTTCCTGGAGAAAATGACACTTTTTCTTTCGCCGTTTGCAACCTTAGCGACAAAGTGGCTGCTTTCTCACCAGAAAACGAGAAGACGTAGTTTCGCGCAGATTTGTGGATAAGATGATAAGATATTCATGATCGGCAAGGAATCCAGCCGATTACTAAAATGCTAATCAATGACATTTTCGTCTTTTTCTTTCAAACATGAACCGCATATTGACGTGTATTTTAATTTCGCGATTTTTTTACCTCGCGAATGCCTGCATAGCGGCTCCTGATATGGGTTAGTTTTTTCTTTGAAAATCTCTTTCTTATCTTATTAGACTATTCATCGATCTGTTTTGATTTTTGTTCGTTTCAGAAGATGATGATCCTACTGGTAAGTCAATTTCTTTTTGAGATCAAAATCTTTTGATCGAAAATCCAATTCAGCTTGCCCCAATCCAGTTGAACCGAATCACATTGTTCCCTACCTCGGATCTGGTTGCGATGTTTATTTGACGGGTAAAATTTTATTCTTTTATTCGGTAAGTCCGAAAAATACCTCCAACCTCAATAATTAATACTTGAAAACTGTTAAATTGTTTATTCTTCTAACAGTTTTTTTAATACCTTTCCGATATATCATTTTATTTTGAAGAAATAAAGTATTTTTTTATTTAGCACCACCTGTCCAAGCTTATATCGACCCATATGATTTTGTCATGCATTCGTTCGACAACAACCCATCTACACCGGCAGCGACATTTTACTGCGACGCGGGTCTTGGCTCGTTAGTTCGAGTGGTATGCTTTTTCGTATTTTTGGTTAAATCTTGTGCTTATTCGGACTCTTACAACTTTTAAGGCAAAAAATTTGACCTTTACTAAAATCCTTTAAAATTTGTATATAGTTCAGCCATTTTCTTCCATTTCAACATTACTCCTTCATTACACTTGCGAACTTTTCAAGAAGTCTCAATGAAATTATCTTCATTTTTAATCAAGAGCTTGCTTATTTTAGGAAAACAATGAATGCATCTACGTGAACAGCGATTTTCTCGACCTACAGACCGGGTTCGATGCAGGTGCCTGTGGTGCATACTTATATCAAGATCGGAAGGTGACAGGTACCAATTTGTTCTTTTATATGTATTTAGACAAGAATCATGTGAATTTATTGTGTGAGATTAAGGATATTCTTGAATATATAGAATTTCACAACTCTACCATTGAAAACGGAATCATTTTATTTATTACCCGAATGATAGCTGAGAGAAATTTTAAAAAGGCATTAAATTTCAGGAATCAGCTGCATGGGCGCAACTACACCGGGTAAGTAAAATTTTTCATTTCTTAAATGTTTACAATTTCAGCTTGTCCTGAACCAGTCACTCCTCCATTCATCGATCCATTTACCGATTGCACAAGTTACTCTCCAAGTAAGAAAATTTAATCAAAGCTTGTGTCGGAAAATGTATCGTTATTTTTTAAAGTCAAACTTTATTTCTCAGCAATCTTGATAAAACGAGTATTATGATGTCTTAATCTATTACTAATTGTTCAGCCACACCACCCCTTGCGTATCAAAATCCAACAGGCTTCACATTTTGCGCTACTTGCAATGCAGACACTGCCGCCGAGCTTCAATGCGATCCAAATTTGGGTGGATTGATTCAAGTTGTAAGTTGAAAAACTTCATTTTTAATTCAATAGAGTTGATCTCGATATTTTGCTTTGCCAAACTGTGTATTACAGAATAAATCTTGAGTGAGATTCTAAATTGAATAGTTTCTAAGTTTAAGTTTCGCGGAGTTTTGTTCAGGATTCTTTTCTATTGATTCCAGGAAGGCGGTCAATGTTTCTATACGACCGATTCCTCTCCCTATTTAGCGGTCGGGCGTGAAGGCTATCTAAATGATCAATGTGGAACGTATTACTATCAAAATCAGCGAGTTATTGGCTTATCCTGCATGGGAAATGTCGGTCAGTCCAATCTTATAGCTACATATTCAGGCTTTTAAAAACTTATTGATATTTTTCTAGCCCTGATTTCTATTTAATTATCATTACCATACCAGCTTTCAGGTTTCATATTCTTCAGAAAATTTGTTTTCAGCTTGCACCCCAGCTCCACCTGAACCAATATATGCCGACCCACTTGATCCTGCTAGCTGTGCCATTTGGAATCCTCGTAAGAATAACCTCAACTTTTTTTAATAAAGAATAATTTTAATTTCAGCGCCTCCCGTTCCTGGGAGATCTCCTCTCCAAGGTTTTAGCACGCATCCGATTGACAACAATCCAACGACGCCTGACGCGACCTCCATATGCAACTTTGATTGTGGAACAATGATTCGTGTGGTAGGAAATTTAGTTTTTTTTTCAATTTGGATAAGTGACGCAGTTGATAAGACACTCCATCCATCACGAATCTTTCATTTTGATCCTACTCCAGATAAAATTTGTGCAAAAATGATGCATTATTATCAATGAAAAATTTGAAATTTCACATTATTAATATCAGTCTGATGATAAAAAAATAATTTTAAAAATCAATTTTCAGTCCGGAGACATCTGTATTTACGTCGACCCTTCAACAGTTGATCTTCGAGTCGGTTTCCAACCCACCGACGACTGTGGATCATACTATTACCAAGACCAAGAAGTCACTGCGATGGCGTGCATCGGACCAAGACCATAAGCTATTGTGCAACCGTATTCAGCCACCTCTAATTTATTACTACTTATTGCTTCATTTGAAAATAAATTAATTTTCTATTCTGAAGTTTTCAATCCAGAAACTAAAGAAGACAAAGTGCTGAGGGCGACTGAAGCGACCCATTTTTTCTTGTCTCTGAACACCATGAAATTAAAGAAGATCAAATTTAGTTATGACTATTTTCCCCAAACTTCATTTGGCAGATAAGTATTTCCAATGATATTTACCTAGTGCACGAGTATTTCTTGATAGTTCATCGTTTTTCGGACTTGAAACGATGAAGAATAATATGTAATTTCTTGGTTCGATATAATATAAAATTTTCAGTTTTCTCTACGCTTTTATTATCATTTGGATGAGCTTTCATTATTTTTCTTTTCGCATGCTATGATTAGTTTCTTTTAGAAGCAGAGCACTATTTAATGAATGTAATTTGATTCTCACCCTACTACAAAAATGTCAGTTGTCCGTATTCATAAATGCATCGGGTGGCAATTGGAAGCCTCCCGATGCGTTTATGAATACGAGCACTGCTTGTGCTGTGTTATTTTTGCTTGCTTCCTTTCCTTTTCCAATTGATGTTTCAAATTTAATAGTGCGAAAGCGAGCAATAAGCGGAGACGCACGGAGGATCTGTGGTCGAATTGACGATTGGCTGGGTTGAGGTTGGATACTCGCTCTGAGCTGACCAATTTAGTGATGAAGAAGTGAATGAGCGGAGTAATACGTTGATTTCAAATTTAGATACGATATGCCAATTTTGCATTCATTTTAAAAATTCGAATTTTCTTCGTTTCGCATCGAAATTTTGGAAGAACTCGAGTATTTTCAGCATGGGAAATGTGATGACATTCAACTATGAAGGTTATCACATACTGTAGTCGCTACTCTATCAACCATTCATGTATTTTTCTTAGAACTATCGATTTTCTCGATGTTGAAATCAAACATTTTCCGATTGAAAAAAATACAAAAAGCGTGAAAATGATGTACGCGGCAAGGAGTGATGGGTGGAGTTTTGGCCAGAAGCAAATCACATCCATTATTGATTGAAAGTGGCAGTGTAGCGAGGGAAAACTTGTTTGTTTTCGTTCGTTTCTGGATGAATCAAACAATTTCGCCTATTTCAGAACTTTTCGATGGTTTTTCGAATTGATTTTCTCAAGATCATTTTCAGTAGGATTACACCGAGTCAAAATGGACATGGACATGACGATTCACTTCGGAGAGCGGGAGACGGTTCTATTCAAATTCTGGAAAACCGGATCATTTTGGGGTTCGTTTTTGGAGTCGTTATTTTTGCCATCAAAGTGACTTGTTTCGAGGTCTGAAATTTTTAGGAATGGCAGTATCATGTCTGATCACCTTCCTGCTCTGCATTCTTTATGAACTGCTCAAATTCGGCAGATACGTGATCGCTATGTGGCAGATGAAGGTTGAATAAAATTAGTCTTTAGTGAGACGCTTTTATTTATGATTTTTCAGGAAGAGAACGAGCAAACGCACAACCAGTCAACGAGTTCTGCCGATGCGTCGAATGGAGCAGATGCTGATGCTGATCCCGGATGGGCTCCCCTCCTTCAAATTACTGGGTTAGATTTATTACTTTTGAAAAATAACTAATTGAATTGATGAGTAGCTCAGAATAAGATTCAACAGAGCGTTGAAGGAGGCTAGGATATTCTGGGAACTCGAGAAATTTGCTATTCTTGTGAATTTTGTGATAAGATTCAAGTTTCTGATCCATGAGTCTGAATAATGGATCATCGCTGAAATTCATTCAACAACCATATTTGTCAGTAACTCCTTTGACTTCCAGAATAACTCGTCGTCTGTTCACAAAGTATCGCATCGCTCACGGACTACTGTATGGTTTCCAACAGTTGCTCGCATTCACTTTGATGCTGATCGTGATGACGTTCAACGGAAATCTCATCCTGAGTGTGGTCATCGGAGAGGCCGTTGGCTACTTCCTCTTCACTGGATCACCGCTCTTCGAAGCAAAGATGCAGGAATGCTGCTAGTATGAGCGTTTACTGATTTACTTCTTTGATGAATTACTGGTTGAATAGGGAAATTTTCAGTTCATTCACGCAGCTCAATAAAGGAATAAAGCGAACGAGTCTTTTTCGATGATATGTTTCTCTACTGAACTGATAATTTCCCAAAAAGCCATTATGATATTTTACGCGCACAAATTATTTATTCCACTTCAATCGATTGATCAACATTAGACTGGTGTAGACTTTGATAAAATTGATGTAGGCTAATAACTGATTTTGAAGAAATGCATAATCCGCCAAGCCCTAGCAAGATTTTCAATCTTCAGTCGAATGAAAATCGCCAGATCTATCAATTATTAGCCGAACTCGTCAAGAAGATTTTGCAATTTCAAGCTCCCAACTTTGTCGAATCTGATAATTTTCGCTAGAATTTCGTTGTTCAACGTGAATCTTTCAACTACCCGCATATGCCATTGAATTTTGTGATATATCTTGCACACTTATATCTAATTTTCACATTTTGTCGAAGTAATACATGTGCTTACTCTGCCGCTCAAAATCTAACTTTTTGAAAATCTTCTCGTGTATCTTATTGCAATTTTGTACATTAATTCTTTACCCGCAATGATATCTTCCCACCCAACATTTGTACATTACGCATTTCCCAAAATGATGTATTCAAGTTACAGGTAAACTGAATAAATTTATTACAATTTTACAGAGACTATTCTTGATGGTAAAAAGTTGGCTGTGTTTGGATTTGGTTGAGTTTCGATTGGACTAGGTTGAATTGCAGGTGGCGGTGCATAAGTCGAGTAAATAAATGGATCGGGCCCTGATGGGGGTGAATCTGAAAATTATCAATCTATCATTGGTCAGGATAAAAAGTGACTCCCTACTCTCTGGCTGAATTTGGGCTTGTGGAACGATCGGTGATAAGCCAGAAGCTTTCTCGGGTTGTATCGCACTGTTGGCTCTAGAAAATATGCATATGATGAAAATCGTACAGACTCCTACTGTGACACAATTCGCTCCGGTAACCGCTCACTCAATCCAATAGCATTACTCGCAGGAGCTCTCAATTGGATCGGCTGTTGCTGTTGATTGATCATATTTAGGAGATCCAAAGGAAGGTTTGGCAGATTTTGAGCAAGGCTTTGAGTTGGGACTTGTTGCTGAGGGAATAGTGGGTGCTGGAAGGTGTAGGGAAGCGAAGGAGGCGATTCACTAAAAATTGGAGACATTTTAACCAAAGCAAGATTGTAGCAATCTTTCAGGTGTCAAAACTTCGCTTCGAGAGTTCTTTTCTTATTCACAAACGAACTAGACTATGACACTTACACCGGTTTGAAAAGGTTTTGATCGAACAGTTTAGCGAGCCCCTTCGGAATGTTGTACGTTCCTTGGATGACTTTCATGGCATCTTTCAGAATCGAATCGCGTCCGTTCAACAGGTTCTCATCCAAACTCGAGCCTGTGGCGACCTTCCCGCCTGACATAATCACTTTGTCGGAAGACGTCAACCCAGATGGTGGCTTTTCAGACGAGGGTGTCAGAAGATTCGACGACGAGAATATATTCCCGACAGAGGCAGGAAGTCCGGCGTGGGAAATTTGTTGCGGCAGGATCGGGGACAGTCCGTTTGGCTGAAAACAAACAATCGAGGTTAAACCCGGATTGGCTTTGGGAGAAAATTTGACCGAATGAGTAAGATTGTTTTCTGGATTATACGATGAGGAGTCGGGTTAATTCTCGGATCTTGACAATTTATAAGAAATCGCTGAATGCCTACACTTTTATTATTCTTATTGTTAACTTCTTTGACAAGTATTCCGACTGGCTCAAGTGTGCTATGCAGAATTGATAGTGGAGCTGTGAACGGCTTGATGGCTAAATGTGAACTTTTATGGATGTTTCTGGAGACTACTTCTACCTTTGAGCACGGCCTGTTCTACTCGCTTTTCGGCGCTAACAGATACAGACTCCTGCCGTTCAGGCAATTGTGGTCGAACAAATGAGGAGACTGTCTCTTGTTCCACTCCAACCTGGAAACAATTAATTTCTTCCAAATAATTGAATGTTCGATTGTCATGACATCTCCCAATCTATATCAACCAAAGTGCAAACACTTGGATTGGACGGTCATGTTTGCAAATACTCGATTGGTATTCTATACAGGGATATTAGGTCAATGCTATGCAAACAATATCGTTATTCGAGAATCGCTGAACATTTTTCATGATGAAGAGATTTTTCGGATCAACGAAGCATTGGAAAGTCTCTTGAAACTTTCTCCTCTGGAGACGTTCCGGAAGGAAGTCTCCAAGCGTTTCATACTCTCCATTATCTATGAGATCGGCATAGCCTCTGTAAGTATCTGGGCAAAAGGGGAAGTGCAAAGACTTTCTTCCTCGTTCGCTTGCGTCCTCGCCGCACTCTCTCCCTTTTTCACACCATTCTCACTCGCGGTCGGACCATCGCCTTTGTTCCGCGACAGAGGCAATACCGACCTGAGAGATAATGGAGAGTAGATCCGGACATTGGCATATTTTTGCAGAAAAATTTCCGAAATCTCACCACGTTTTTCTGTGTGCTCTCCTCCTTGATGACTTTCTTGTCCGATGTATCGAATGCAGCCTCCACGATTTGCCTTTGCTGTTCAGTTAGTCGTTTCATCACGAACATTGCAAAGTCTCTCTTCTCGTTTCCAGTCAAACTGCTATTCGTTATCACGGCTGATAACCAGTCCAGCTCCTGGGAAAATAACGCTCCCAAGGAGGAAATTCATAGTTTCACACCTTTTCTTTATCGCCGAATCCTTGCCTAATCGACGTTAGTTTGTCTCGGCGATCCTCTTTGACGGTTTCCCACAAGTGTGATATCTGCTCCATGAGTCGGGTTGGAAATGTTCCTTTGTCCAGAAGAAATACAGAAACTTCTGCTAACTTTTGAATAACCGACTTGTTGCTAAAACTTATAAGTTCGTAAATGAGCTCTAGTTGAAGGGGGCAATTTTCTGTATTCGGATATCTTTTTCAAGGCGAAAGATGATATCGATTGAACTATCGGTTTTGCACATTTTTAAGAACAATGAATTCACGACAAACAAATAATATTTTCTGTTTTCCCTTTCTTATCACAGAGTAGAGCTTCACATGAAATGGTACTCCCCATGCAATCAGAATGGCTTCAATAAGCGGTCGAACTTGAGACGAAGAAGGATTAAATGATTGTTGTTGTAGAAAAAGTTGATTTGACATTGAATTTGGTAGCTGAGGATGAGTTGGAACGACGGAGGTGGCAGAGACTGTTGACTGAGGCGAAGAGTCGAATATCACCAAGGTGGCCATTTGATAGAGATCTTCATCACAGTATGGCAGGGACTAAATCATGAATTCTCAATAAAAAGCGTCTGCAGGATATTTTGAAGGAGAAATGAAGATTCAGCGTTTAAAGGTCGATCATTTGTTTCTTAATTCATGAAAATGTGCGATTAAAATAATTCCTCGCATTGCATAGAATTTGAGCTATGCAAAAACAGAGCAGTTCTTTTTTATGGCGAAGTAATCAACTAACCTCGACTAGACGAATAATATCGGTTAGGTAGAGAAGTAAGGCAACGGTGAAGATCATGTAGGCATTTGGGGCATTTGGAAGAAGAGGAAAGGGAAAGGTAAAAGCAAAGGCAAGGGGAGGAAGATTGGCAGAAGGGGAGGCTTGATTGCTTGAGGATGAGAATGCCTTATAAGGAAGGGAGAAGGAGGAGACGAGTCAACTAGTCTGAGGTATGTAAGCCGCACGACATCTCCTTCTTCGACTCTACTACTTCTCATACCATCCTTACCTTCACTTTCTTTCATCTTTCTTTTTTTCAAGCTATCCGTTTCTCTCTATCCTGTACCGTTTATCGTCCCTCAACACACCAATTATTACATGCCCCACGCCATATTCTTTCATGAACAATGGATGTTATGCAATAATTCGAAAGAAAATATTTATTTTTATCGACTATTTTGCTAACCGAATCTAGGACATTAATAAACCGTCATTAAGATATCAAGTCTGCGAAACTTGCTAGAATTAACAGTGTCTGAATACGAAATGTTGGCGGAATAAAAAACGTGAACCGCCAATTGAATTGCGTAAATGAATAATTTAACGATGAAAGGCAACACGAATTTTTAGGATTGGACCTGAGTTATGATGAGTGAAAGACTGCATAAGAATAAAGAAAAGCAGTCTGTGATTTTTGTAGAATGTGGATTTCGGCAAGATTCTCCAAAAAATCACTCCGCCTGTCAATGATTACCTATAAGTATGAGGTCAAATGAAAATCGAAACAAGAAATCCCGTCTAAATGATCGAATGAAAAGAACCATGGAAAAAATCTGAAAAAAGTGATAGAATAAGATTTCGGCAAGAATCCCTGAAAATCTGGATAGATACTATGGTAGATAGATCTAAAAGGTTAAAATATAGAATAAAAATGACGACTCTAACAACTACGAATAAAGGTTCAACAAAAATGGATTTTGAAAATCCAAATTCAAAGCCACGGATGATATTCTGGAGAAAGAAATTGACTCAAATTCGAAGAGATTAAACTTAGAAGGGATCATGGAAAGATCGAATTTGAGTCAAAGCCTATCATATAACATAGAAAACCATGTAGCTAATGACTATCAAGTTGATGTCCTGCAAGAGTTCAATAGTAATTTGGAAATTGCGAGAATAAAGTTCTCGTGCATTGTTTGTTTAGTGTTTTGTGATTCCCAAATTGCCAAGTTGGCGATCTGCAGTAAACAAGTCCTACAATAATGGGCAGCATCTGCTGGAGTTAATGACCTGCATTTCCTCGATTTTGTCGATTTGAATGCAATCGTCGTCCTTCACAGAATTGTCGTGCATTCCGTTCAGAATGTCTTCCACCAAGTCGGAGACCACTTGGTTGAAAACTGAATTTACGATTTATTGTGTTAAGTCTCTTCTTCAAGGGCGTTTTTTATGGTTTCAAAACCTCTAATAGTTCTGATAAAATTTTTTTCAAATCTACCTTTCGGGGTTTCCTTGGACATTTCATAGTGCCTTGCATGTAATCGTAGTGCCTTCGTGACTCCGTCTCCCTTTGCGACGACTCGCTTCTTCTCAAGATCGCACTAAAATTGATTTCATCAGTGAAATTCGAGATCACCAAAACTAGCCTTGTTAGCCAGTAGAACGATGTGTGGGTCAGTGAGCGAAGTGGCCTTCTGAATGAGAGACACCCATCTGTCGATGTCGTCGAAGGACTGTCGATTTGTGATGTCGTATACGATGACGCAGGCAGTCGCGTTGCGCAGATACATCGGCACCATGCAGCGGAATCGCTCCTGACCCGCTGTGTCCCATAGTTGCAGTTGCACCTTTTCGCCGGTTGTGCTATCTCTGAAACATCAAATTTTGCATGGGTAAGATTGATCTATGAATTTTCATTCTTCACGATAATACATTACCCTAATGACTATGACGCGCAAAATTGAAAGACTTCTCAAGAGTTTCTTTCTTTCGAATAACTCATCGGAAGTATTTTTTAAACAAGACACAGTCGTATTAAGGGACACCCTCCAAAAATACTGTAAATGGCAGAGTGTATGCATTGAACAGGTTCGCATTCGTGCGTATTTCCATTTATTTTCGATAGTTTGAACGATAAAACTTCTAAAATTTTTCGGCTTTTTTATTTCAAACAATTCTCAAGTGATAAGGAATGCTTCTTGCGAAGAAAAGATTAAGATTTCAAGAAAAGTCCGCAAAATCCAAAATTCATTGACACACATGTCCCATGTTCATGCGTACATGAATAAAGGGGTTAGAGGAAACATGGCCGAGTAAAATTGTAAAATTTCAAAACCTACATGACAGAATCGACGAAAGATGCTCCGATCGTCGTACTGATATTTCCAACTGTATCTCCAAAGCAGTGCCTTGCGATTATCGAGGTCTTGCCGACACCTATAATCGATAGTTATTGTGAGAATGACGTGAGTGAGTATGGGTATGATGATTTCTCCATGTGTGTGTGTGTGTGGACAATTCGAGAAGATATTTTATTTAAAGTTGACTGATGGATGCAGTTTCTCGAATAATGATGGTACGAACTTTCCAGGCATTTGAGAGAGTAGACAATAAATCACGTACCCGAATTGCCGAGCATGACGATTTTGGCCTTGGTCCTGGGCACGAGCGGCTGCACGTTTTCCTCGTGCTCCCTGACGGCCTCCTTCACTTTCTCGGACGCATACAGCGCTTTACCGCAGTCCATTCGAATCACGATACAAACAACGTCTCTTTCGATCGATTGAATACCGTATTTTGACCGATTGAATTGTTTATGTCGACGAATCTAGCAGCAGCAGCGATTGTTTCTCAATAGAAGAAAATGGCGAATTAGAGAGCGGAATGGGGTGGGACGGAGAGAATAGGAAAAATTACCCAGTCGGTGGAAGTGACACGATTCGGTGGCCTGCAAGATGAGTTATGATACAAGGTCGAATAACAATAAAACTCGAAATTCATTGAAACTCAATCGTGATTGATGAGATGTTGAAATCAGTACCAGGGTTGTTCGGGAGTTCATTGCAAAAATCGGACACATAAATCTTCAAAGGTCAGAGAATCGAGAGCGAGAACCCCCGAATAGCCACCCTAACGCCAGTAGTAGTAGACAAAGATTTCTATTGTTTACGACGAAGGCTCGGAATATTTATGTTGGGTGTACGAAAATTGATAGAGAGACAAGCAGGGAGAGACACCATCGGGGAAGCCCCGAGCAGAGACTGATTAGAAGGCAAACTGAACCAAACAACATTGAAATGGCAGACCAGAAGCTATGCACAAATAGAGAAACAGCATGGCCTGGAAGACGCGCGCAATAAATGGATAAATTAAAATTTGATTCGGTGACGATACGGTGCTTGGAAACGTTCACAGGAATGACTATTGAGAAGGTAGGATAGCTAGAATTATCGATGTATCACATCGTGATGATGCAAAAAGAAATCGAAAAACAATAAAGAAAACCCCAGAAAAGTTCAACAGACTTGAAAGGAATTAATGTCGGCAAGGAAGAAAACTATCCGAGAAGAACTTTGCAATAGCCTAAAATAAACGCTGGCAAGGTAACAGGTAAAGTCAATAGGCTGCCCATATCAAGTTGCAATGCAAAGAAGTTATCTGTAAAATGGTTGCAGGTTTTTGAGAAAGTAGTTCCACTATTGCTCATTATTAGAAAGAAGATACGAAGAAAATGTGTGTGTGTGTGAGAAAAACTATGAGAATTGAGATGCGCAGAAAATAGCTAGCAACAAAGAAAAGAAAGAACCATAGAACCATAGAACCATTGAACAGAGCAGAGACAGGGCCAGAGACGGGGTCAGAGCCAGTGCAGTGCAGGCTGGGCTGCATACACGTGGGGGGAGGAGGACCAGAACAAGATCGATGGGGGTGGAGCTAGACGATCTGCAAGGAAAGGAAGTGAATGGAGGGATAGCCCTGAATGAGAGGGATGAATAATTAGAAGATACGAATGAGAAAAAGAGCGATGGCGGTGAATCCGATGCACTTTCAATGACAGAAAATGTATACAAACACGGGTATAGAGTATGGAGAATGAAGAGGGCACAGACGGAAAGAGATGACCACTGGACAATCAGCCAGAGAAGCAGAGGGAGACGAGAGAGGAGATAGAAAATCCTGATAAACGAGAGAAGAAAAAGATACTTTGATGATTTACGAGTGCGAGGAAACCACTTCTGCTACACAACAACGTGACAAAATTCGAGAGGAGGGGGATGAATTTGGATAAGGCAGTGAAAGTGGCGAGACTTGGGAGATACGAAGAATTCGATAGTTTTGATAATGATTAGAGAAATTGAAACGATGAATGAAATGGTTAGAGGGATTTCGATGGGTCTCATTATGGATTTGTAATAATATGAAACAACAATACTTCGCAATGATTACATGTAATCATGATTTTCATCATTCGGCATTCACTCTTCAATTTGATGTTCCGATTTTTATTTAGCATTGCTGAGTTCAAATCAGTTTCATGTTTATCCGAATTCTTACAACTACGATATTGTTACAAAATTTGAGGCAATTAATTTCAAGATTCTACGGGTCAATGGTGTGGCCTCTGCAAATTTATGGGCTTCAAAGCTCTAGTCTTCTCCACTGGGGCAATAATAATAAATTAACCGAGCAGAAGGTAGGTGATCGGCATAAAGAAAAAAAGAAGAGCAGAGGAGTTGCAGAGGAAGTGAAGAGGAGAGATCGGCGGGGAAGCCCTTTTGTCAGAAGAAGAAGAAGCAGAGAGAGACCACAGTGGGATGTCGTCATATGCTGTAATGCAAAATGCAGAAATGCGACAGATCTAATCGCAAATCGAAAACAACAGTTTATTCGATGAGAGAAAATGCGAAAGTGAAATTCGAGATGGTGGTAGTAGTCTAGCAGGATGAAAGGGAATTCGGATTCCGATGTTGAAAGTTGCTTGAAGACGTTAATATCGACTAACGTTTTAGAACTTTTTGCTTTAGTTCTCAAATTTGAAAAATTCCAGTAGTACTCTACTTTGTTATTTAGCCTAAAATTAACATCTTCCCAGCCTTGATCGTCGATGAGCAAATTCTTTATCTTTCAGAGAAAATTATAAATTAATCAATTCAAGGTTCATCCTCAAGATTTTACTATCTGCAAACCACATTGAATAAATTCAAATATCCATCCCGATAAGAAAGTTATCCATCGCATACGTCACTAGTCTTTGATCAGTCGGTGCAGCAAATGCTTAGTGCTCGAAGCGAGATCAAAGCGCCAAGATGGAGCGAGATAAGCCACGCAATTGGGGGAGTGCATATTCGAAAGATACGCTACATGAAAGAGATTGTGTAAACCTAACGATAGATTTGTATTCAAATAATCCGAAAGTAATGATGCGTAAACCTGGCGCAATGTTTTGCATATGTGTAATTCTTATTAGGCGTCATGTTATTCATGAATACAGTAATCTAGCATTTCATGTTGAGAAAGTATGAAAGTCATTATTTGTCTTGAAACAATAAATACGGTATTCCCTTACTATCGTAATATCTCAAATGAATGTTGGAAAATACTAAGGTTGTAGAGGTATGCCCTTGAATTAAAGAAACAAGTAATTCAAATTTTCAAATTAATCAATTCACAATGCCAGGTTGCATTTCTTGCAGAGCATATTGTCGTTGCTTTTGCAACGTATTTCAACGACAGCATAGACTCTACTTTGCGCGTCAAAGATCATTGATTTTATGGATGACAAGAGCGAGAAATATCATTGAGAACGAAGAAACAGAAAGATAGAGAAATTGAGTGCAGAAGAGAAAGAGTGAGAGGAAAATTGATAGGATCTTGACAGAAGGACAGCAAAAGGGAAATCGGGGAATACCCCTTTGGATAGAGACACAAAACACAGCGACATGAATTAACGATGGGCGATTTGGGAAAGACGCAGCGCCGTAAACATGAAAAAGGCGCAACATGTTTTCAATAGTGAACTTTATTTGGGAAAGGCGCAGCACGCTAAATAAATGCAATATAAGAATTTTACTAGCCAAATGGGACGTCGAATGTTCAAAAACTAAGCCCTAAGATGGGGGCTTCCTGAATAAGACACAGGAACACCTACTTGAAAAGAATAGAGGCTTGACAAATTTAAGGTTGGAAGCAATTTACATCACAAGAGGGATAATTTGTACCAAAATTCTAGGAACTTCCTCATCAATTTTGGTACAAATCACCTCCGATCCAAATTTAAACCTGAACGAAGGGGAGTAGAAACAGGGTATGGTAGACCGATCATGGTCCCAAAATAATGAGTCCAATTAAAAACCGTGTCTCCATATTAAATCTAAAATTTTCGTACTTTCATTTACTATGAACATGTGCAAAACTCCTGCGTCTGTTTTTATCTGACTCTGTTCATAGTTCAGAGAAAATTCGTACCTTCATCTCAACTGTGAACATCTCCGTTAACGAAGTAACGAATAAGTGATATGATAAATAGAATAATTTTTGATTCATTTCATTAGAATAAAACATATATTTTAAATTTCAGTATGACTGTGCATGATAAGTATAATCATAACTACAATAACCCATATGAGCAAGGAAGTATGCTAAATTTTACAGGCAAAAATTAAGGTTAGTGATTTTATAGTTAAGAATCAAATTGTTCTGATGAAAATCCCTTTAGGCCTAAATTTACAATGGGGTAGGAATTTAGCTTACTTTTGAAGGAAAAAGTTCAGAGATAAAATTGTACGATTTCAGAGATACTGATTCTGTGTGTAATGTGATCATAAACCTCAAAAGTTCGTATCGAATCTCAGTTTGACTTATATTCAACCAAAGGTGAGACTATTCGAAGATTTATCGTCTATTGCCAGCTACCGACATTTTGAGACAAAATAAACGGCGCACAAATTCGCATATGCAAAAGATGCAATGCGTCTTTTCAAATAGTCATCAAAACGTATTTATCGAGTTAAAGAGATCGCAATGTTGCCTGAAAACATCGAGCTAAATTCAGTCTATCAATATTATGTTTCATTTATTCTGTCTCGAGTTATCAGTCATTAAATAGTAAATTCCATATTTAGTCCATTAGGATTTCACTTCAAAGAACACGAGTATTGCACTTATTTATAATTTGTAAACTTTTCAGTCCGAAGACAATCCGTTTAATCGTTGGACGTTCCACGCAGAAAATAAGCACGTCTCAAATGGGGGCATTGTTTCCAAATGCGAGGAAGGCTAGATTATATCATTTTTATTCAAAATCATGTGAAGACAACTTTCGGAATTTGTATTTTCCATAACGTTTCCCGACATCTGATCTGCAAAAATAATAATGCAAAATTTTCGTAGGCCTCGACATGCTCACTACTCGGGGTGCAAGTTGGAGGAAGAGTAATTTTTAACAAGCATTTTGCGATATTTAAAAGTGGGCATTCACAAATGTTGCAACTATTATTTGCAAATTCAGCAACTGTTTCCAGTCTTGTAAAATTGCGAAATTACAACAATGCAAACCTTTATACGCTTTTCATTCAAATCTGATCCCGGATCTCATTTTTCTAGCTTTTCATTCACTCTCTCACTTTCAAACGTCCTCTCGCTCCACCTTTTCTCGAGGTTTCAAGCTTTAGGCTAGACGGTGGGCAGACTAAAGTAACTATAGCGCAGTGGAAGGGGGTATCGGATTTAGGAAAATCACTTGGCAATGGTTACGACTCTCCTATTCAATAGTTTTTAAACAAGTTTAGAAGATAACAAAAAAACGTCTGAAAATAAGAGAACGAATGATAAGCTAGAAAATGAGTGACGGGGCCAGATTTGGATGAAAAGCAAAATAGAAAAAGTTGCGACATTTCCGAGTTGCCAGAAAGATGTGCAATTCTGTTGAAAATATCAAGCTTTTCATACACATTTATGAAAATATTTTTCATGCCACTTGGTTCCGGTGGATAAGCCAGAGAAGCCATGCAAATCATCTGCGATTTCATCAATAACATCTTCCAAAATTGTAAAATTCGTAAGAAAACTTTAAAAGATGAAATTAAAATTTATTCCAGAAATAGGTTATTCCTCTGTCCTTGTTAGTCTTAACGCAGTGAATACCTTGAATCATCTTTGATAAGTTCAAAATTTGTGAAGCTTCGGTGATCGGAAACTCGTTTCAGTGGTAATAAATCGAATGCTCTAAATCTCGAAAATGCATAAAAAGAATCTTTTCAAAAATCTAGAAATTAATTTTGTGCAAAATTGGCATAATCAACCTACTTATCCTGTTTTGACCGTTCTGACTGCAACTCGACAGCAGAATGGCTTTCACAGATCCGTCGATTTGCGGGTCGAGTCGGTTTGTCGTAAATGAACAAGGCAAGATATACACAGTTGTAGCCGAATTGAGAATAATACAGGACCTGAATTATTCTCATCCATAAGTTATGCTAGGCTGCAGTTGATGGATGGGTCTTATTGTCAAACTCGAGACTTGTCAAAAGAATCTTATCTCGATAAATGAAGATTATTTTGATCATGGAACAGGAGCATGCGAAAATAGAGATGTTGAAAAACCGAAACCGAAAATTTCGCCTCAAAAATTTTCTTGTTCGAAACCGAAATCGAAACTTCGCACGGCTCTGGGATGAAAGTGAATTCTTCGTTGAGGTTTATTCTTCAAAAAACTTGCTGACCGGGAATGTTTGCGGTGCGGTGTGCCATTTTGCTGCACCGCCAAAATCCCCGTTGTTGACAGGTTTATTTAGAAATCTCACTCTCCATACTTCAAGCCATACCGAGTTTAGTGAAGAATGGTAGTAAATATACTCTTTCCATACTACTTGGTATATTGTTGTCGTTTGAAGTTTCTCATTTTTCAATTTTCAACGTATTTGAGTTAAAGAATCTATTTTGCACACCTGCGATATGTGCCTGAGAGCGGTGAAGACCTCGTCGTTGATTCGATATTCGATGATGTGGGCGATGAGAAGGAGTCGCATCAGATTCTCTGGTGCATTGAGACAGACATCGACGAGAGCGAGCAGCAGCCATCGAGTCATGTACGGATTGAGTTGACGGGGCGAGGACGCGTGCGAGCGCACATCTGCTTTGAGCAGCCGTGAGAAACGCAGACTGCACAAAACTGACGCATCCACGTAGACGATGGTTAGACAAGGGATGATGAAGGAGCTAAACTTAGTAAATTAGCTGCAAAGCTGATAATATTTTCGAAATTGCAATAAATGAAAAATTTGCCATAGCGAATCGATGAAGAGAAGGACCATTGGAGGAACGTAGGAGCCAAATAGGGGGTTTATCGTGCAACTCGTCTAAAATTTGCGATTTTTTTAAAATAAAAGTCGGTGTCATTACCTTTTGCTGGTCTGTAATCGATATGAAGAGCCAGGAATTCATACATACTGCAACGAAAATAACTGTGACGAGCACCTGAAAATTGAAACTAAAATTGCAATGAAGCTAAAAATGCTGACTTTGTTAGGCAGTTTCCATAGTCTGATGTATATGAACGGATAGTAGACTGACACGTATCGGAGAGTGGACATGAGGAGCCAAGACCAGATCGAAATGAATGTGCACGTGTGCATCATAAATGTGGCTAGCTGGAAATAGTCGAATAAATTATTCGCAAAGTTTAAAATGAACGGAAGTGAGCAAAATGTCTTAGTCTGAATATGAAACTAATCAAATCAAAATACGAACTTCTACTCAGCAATAATAATAATAATAATAATAATTTTCCGAGCCCGTACAAGTCTGAATGGGGCTTTGTAATGCAGCTGCATTACAGTCTGCGAACGTACTAGTCTAGGCCTATAATGCAGATCGGTATTCGCTTGTAAGCTATTGTAAACAGTCGTTTACTTGTAAAGGCTTGGATAATTTTCAGTCGTTCTCGCTAGAAAATTTTGGGAAAAATTACAGGTCAGTACAGGTCTGTAGATCCTCGTAAGCGCTTGTAAAATCATTACAAGGGCTGTGCAGACTCGCATGGACTCAGAAAGTTCTTGCTGAGTAAACATTCAAAATTTCTTTCTATCGCGTGTTTCAAGTAATATTTCCTAATTTGTTTTCGGCCTGGGAACTTAAAATCCATCTAAATCGAATGGGTTTTTTTTGCAATGAGTAGTCAGCGCTTGGACAGTTTTCTCGGTAAATTTATGAATTGAAACTACTTGCCCTGACTCCCTACAATCACCTGTTTTCTAAAAAATGATTTTTTTTAAATATAAATGCGACAAAATACGTCACAAAATGGGTGAAACCTTTTCATTCTTGATATGATTTTCTGCATTAGATACTCGGAGTCTATACAATAGCCGGAAGAATAAATTGAGTGAAGAGCATTCACTCCAATTTATATAGTGACCTGTTTTCTACAGGGTAAAATTGATTTTTTACAAGAAAAATAGTCAATAACCTAAAATTCATTTTGGAAGCTTCCAGAGTGAAAGTTTTCGGGTTTGCTTTCACAAAAGTTATTCAAAATTAAAGTATCTATCGAATGAGGCTACTTTTGACCCAGTCCTATAATTTTTGAGATTTTTGCTTCTCTAGAGAAACGCTGGTGTTTTTCTTCTTCTCAGTCAGTTAGGCATTTCGTTGACTTTACTCGCTTTCCAATTCATTAAATAATTTTTGATTTGTGTTGAGTTCACTGAGATTCAAGTGTGAGCTTGCAAGTACTAGCTTGGTGATTTGGTGACAAGGATAAGCCGGACACAGAAGAGGGAACTGTGTTCGTTCAACACTTATGCACTAGACGCACCAAATGCACTAGGGGCAAACAATTTCCAAATGACAGTCGCGAACACCCCTGATTCTAAATCTGAACCTTGCAAACGACCAAAATCGTCATGTGATCGAATTCGATGAGCTGATTGTCGTTGAAATTAATGAAGACGAAGTAGGAAATGGCAGTTAGAGATCCGATGTCCGCGAGCGCCATCAGAAGCAGGCAGCGACCAGCGCCGTTGCTGAAAATTTTCTTGTTTTCATTGTTCTACTCATTTACTCTTGGAAAACGAGCCAGTACGAGGATGTAACGGGCTTGTTTGCATTTACTGGTATCTAGTTGCGAGAGGTAACGGAGAGGAAACTGGTCCGTTCTCAAACGTATTTGTTACGGGAACTCCTGAGAACGGACCAGGTCTCTCCCTTCAGTTACTTTCCGTAGATGAAAACGGGCCCGTTACGCCCTCGTACCAATTGGTTGGCATGGGAGTGAATTAATAGAACTAATTGATTAAAATCAACTTGCGATAATCGGTATTTTGGTTTCATTCTAGATAAAATTTCTCGAGTCCACATATTTGTGGTCTGAATATCATCACCCTAGACACAACCATTTTTCATGCTGCATGATTGACATTTTGCTGCGTATGAATGCCTTGAAAGTTGGAAATTTTCAACGAAAATGCCCTAATTCAATAAATTTGAAGGAACTGCATGTAAAAAGAATAATTAATGCTGGATATGATAGCTATGAAATTCCATGAAAGGCACTGGGATGCCCTTGTATAATTTGAATCCTTCTGATGAAGCTAAAATTGAGGCGAATTTTTGAGTTTTTTCTTTTTTTTTATAAACAGAAAAGTTGTTAATTAATTAAGAGTTACTAATCAGCATATGAAGCTTCATTATCATCCGACTTAGGAAGAATTTGAGCAAAAAAGCAAGACTATGAGAGCGGGATCCGCAGGAAGAAAATACAGTGGAAAACTGATGTATATGAGGGTCCGCAACATACGCTTGGGAACAAATTCATAAATGAGTTTACACATAGAACTGGCTTAAGACCTACTCAGGTTTATTATTGCAAATGCGTTATCTTACGGAATTCTAAATTTTGTCAAATTATTAACAGAAAAACTCGCTAAAAATTTTCACTTTTAACTTCCAACACAAACCTGTACATATCGCTGCTTTTCCTGGACAGTTTGCACATTCGATAGACGACGTACAGGTTGGATGGAATTCCATAGACAATCGTGCAAATGTAGCCGATAAAGCAGGAAATGATTATCAGTGAAAGATAATAGGACGGATCGGGCTCTGCATAAATGTTCTCTGGGTCTAACGGGGAAATCGTTCCCCCGGAAATGTTGTAAGAAACAGAATCAAACGGAGAGGGTGTTGCTTTTGTGTACATCGAGCTGAAATTAAAACATAGCAAGAAATTAGGCCTTTTCAAACGGGCATTTAAACATGACTCCTAAGCATAATAAATTGCCGACATGCAATATCAGAGCTTAATAAAAATCTCCAAGATTTTAATATTTTTAAAATTCAGAGCGATATTAGAAAATAGCGAACTTGCTAGGATAGGCTAGACGGAATTCAATTTTTCTGTGCTTTCAACAAATATTGCAAAGTCTAAAATCCCCAGACATTCTTGACGCAATTTCTGCCATGAAACAGCGGCCAAATTTTATGTCCAAATTGTTGCAGAAAAAAGTGAAATGAAACTATAAAATATGAATTTCTGTTCGCTGACGAAAATGATGAAGAAATTTGAAAAGAAGTGGGTTTGGATAGAGACAAACAAAAATTCGGCGAGTTTTTTGGAATGAGGACAGCCTATTTGATGACAGCAAAGAAGTGGATGATACTGGGAATATTAGGCATCGAGGAACGAATTATTTAGCGGGAAAAGGAGAGGAGAAAATTTGGAGATATACATAAATATGACTGGCATCTCGCTTAGACGCACTGCATACTGATTGGGCGAAGTTGCAGTGAGTGCATGAATATGTGCATCTCATGAATAAATGCTACTTAGAAATCCAGGCTTGGGAATGAGCAACTAATTCTGCATTTCTGCATGTAAATATGTGAAGGTGTGCAACTTAATAACTCGAGACCAGAGCGAAGGTTTGTACATTCGGTATTCACGTTTGTCCCACTTTCACGAAATCACATATTCGGAATCACGGATTTTTATGTAAGTTGTTTCCAAATAACTAAAACATGCGACATCGAAGGAGTATTTGAATGACAACTTACAAAGGAACTAACCTTAGGTCGATGGAGTTTTGCGATGAAATCTATAGCATTTGAAAAGTAGAATTTGCTGACTGGAATTGAATGATGCAGTTTTTATCTGCTACCGAACTACGGTTAGAAAATTGGTATAGGTCGACGCAAAATTAGAATATTATCGGTGACATTTTTCGTATAAAACATTTCGAATTCGAGAAAAACTGATGGTCGTTCATTATTCACTCGGAGAAATAGCACTTGAAATGAGGAGTTAAAAATGATTAGCTCAAATGAACGCCAACTTGATGCGAATCAACACTATTTGAAGTAGAAATTACTGATTTCACATTCTAATTTCGTATCGACCTACACTAATTCTCTTGAACTAACTCGGTAGCATATAAAAATTACATCGGCCAGACCAGAAAACTACTATCCCAAATAATATAAGTTCCACCGTAAAACTCCACTCGGCCTAAAGTTACTTCCCTTGTTAGGTTTATCGAAATTTCTTAACGTACGGCGAAATAGCGTGAAGAAAAGATTCTCCACCTTTCCTATCCTAAAGTGACGAAGATCCCAAATTGCGAGGTAACGGAAAAACGAAATTTCCTATTTTAATCGATCGGATGAAGCCTAGCTGACGATGATAAAAATTGCATAAACCGAAAAATCGAATTTAATGAGCGAGAAAACGAATATCTAAACTGCATTTTAAACCGCATATGTTCTACTGGAATTTCTAATTAGACAGGTGTAATTTCACTAAAATGCGCGTTACTTAAATAGAAATGTTGGTAACAACGGCCATAGCAAACGTCTGAAATACTCGTTCGAGTGTCCAATTAAAAATATAAAAAATTACGCAAAACGGATTTTATTTTTATTATGCTTTAAACCTCGTTAATTTTGGTGGGTCAACTAAACTTTCATGCAGAAAATTACTTCCGTATCGAGGTAAAATTAATTTCATGTATTCACATCAGCGTTGAGCGGAAATTATTTTCGGATTTAGGAAACCGGAAACGGAAAATGAAACTCAGTTGCAAAAGTTCAAAAATCGAAAACGGATAGTGTCCAAAAGTGACCGAAAACGGAAGCAATTTCCGCCCAACACTGATCGTGATAATAAAATTACGTAGTTTTTAAGTAATAAATAAGATTATTGCATTCATAATAAGATATATTTTTTTAATAGTTTTTTACCTTAGTAAGAAAACTTTCTAGCCTTATATTTCCATTAAGTGGGTCGGCTACCCTCAGCCTATAATGGGACAGTCGGCCTATCCTAGCCACACACAGGACTAGTTGCCCGTCCCGAGGACAGACCGTTGTTGTTGTGCAACAGCTGAGGAATTTTTAGGCGAATTTTTCGTGGTTTTACCTACCACCAACATTTCTTAACCCCCTTGGTTTGGGTAGAAGCGGGGGGCTAACTTGAGCCCTAGCTACAGGCAGTAAGTAATACACAACCACTGCGTTAGACCACCTTTACAACTCAATATAAGATAATTTTTTTAAAGGGAAACAATTTGTAAAAGTTGATTTATTTTACAATTGGTATGTTGATGATGTGACGACTTTCCAAATGTCCCGAATCTCAAGCAAATTATCCCATTATTGCATGACAATTTTAATGTTTTTTTTCATTTATTTTTCAAATTATTTCTTCCCAGATATGTTTTTGAAAAATAATAGTTCATTGCATAATATTTAGAAATTATTTTGTGAATAAAGAGATATTATTTAGACATCATATTTTGTGGATTCTTCATTTTCATGATATGGATAAAATTCATCAGAATGCATAATATTTTCGTTATCGCTAGAAATAAAAGCATTCGAAGTTTCCACTTGGCACAGATAAGAGAAAACTGATCAACACGTTTGACTTATTTCGAATATAATTGGAACATTCTTCCTTCCGCTCAATATTGGGACATATTAATTCTTCAATTATTACGCTATTATTCATTCTATTACAAACTTTATGCATATCTTTTAGTCAAATTTTCAAACTCATGTTTCGATAAATTTCTACAAATCTTGCAATCATTTCGATTATGACACAGATCTTTAGCGTATTCAACACTTATTGATGCCAGCGCCGATTGGAATCGATTTGGGCACGACCTTTTCGTGTGTCGCCACAATCGGTCCAAGCGGAGAGCCGGAAGCAATAGCTAATCTCGATGGTATTTTTATTGTCGAAAAAACTCGAAATTTTGATTTTTATCAATTAGGTACTAACACAACGCCATCCGTTGTCGCATATTCTGATGATGGAATCTATGTCGGAAAAGCCGCAGTGCGATCTGCAGCCTCAACGACGAATATCATCTACGGTATTTTTGAAATATCAGGATTAATTTCCAACAGAAAAAAAATGAAATTCAGATTCAAAGCGATTCATTGGCAGACAATTCGATGACCTTTCTGTGCAGTCAGATATCAAATTATGGCCTTTTACTGTCGTTTCTAACGGAGTTGGACAATTTTAGTCAGTTCAAACAATTGCGATCAATTTCAGGGAAAACCCCTTGTGAAGCTGACTCAAAATGGAGAAGAGAAGAAGCTAGCCGCGGAAGAGATCTCCGCTGAAGTTCTGAAAATGATGAAAATGATTGCAGAGGTAAAAATAAACAACATATATAAATATCAAATTTATGAATGCTCATTCAGAAATATTTAACCGACCGAGTTAAAAAAGCAGTCATAACTGTGCCTGCTAATTTCGACCAGCGTCAACGTCATGCAACGATGGAAGCTGCGAAATTGGCCGGAATCGAAGTGATTCGGCTGATCAATGAACCGACTGCTGCTGCAATTGCCTATGGATTGCACAATAAGGGCAAGAATAAAGTGCTTGTCTATGACTTCGGCGGAGGTAATCTGTTTCAATTTCAACTGGAAATCAGATGCATCATTTGCGGGAAAATTTCACTTCATATCATCAAAATTCTAGGCACACTCGATGTTTCGATTGTCATGTGCGAAGGGAACAATGTAATAAAAGTCCTGGCCACATCTGGGCATAATCATCTCGGTATTTTATCATTTTCATTGCAACTCTTTTCTTGGGAAACTAAGCGATTTAGGAGGCCAAGATCTCGATAAAATTATCATGAATTACGCCCTCAATAATTTTTCCAATTTCCCCAAACACAATGCAAAAATGATGAAGCGTCTACTTGAGATGTGCACTGAAGCGAAAATCGCGTTATCAGCAAACGAAACAACCACCATACTTGTATGATTAGACCATCATCAATAATTTCGCAATTGATTTAACATTCAGGTTGATGACGCTTCATCAGACGATGGCTGGAGATTAAGATTGACCCGGAATAAGTTCGACGAATTATGCGGAAAGACTATTCGAGGTACCATAGACATTGTCAATGAAGCATTGCGTCAAGCCGGGATGAAAGAATCAGACATTGATATTGTGGTAAACATTTCAGATCATTTATATTTAATTTGCCAATTTGCATGAATTAATAAGATAAATTTTATCAGCGTCAATTTAGATTCTAGCGGGAGGATCTACACGCATTGCGATGGTTCAGAACTTGCTGAAAGAAAAATTCGGTGATGAAAAGATTTGGTAGTTCATATAAAAGTCAATTTTATTACCATTTTTAATGCTAAATTTAAGGAATCGTCACAATCCGGATGAAGTAGTCGCTAAAGGAGCTGCTCTGATGGCAAAAACGCTGGCAAGAAGTCCATCAAGTGACAGCCTGCAACTGGTCTTCAATGACATCGTTCCGTTATCGATAGGACAAAGAATTAAAGGAGATTTAATTCAACTTGCAATCAAAAGAGGGACAAAATATCCATGCAAAGTGCTGAACATTCATATTTCTTTAATAGTTAAAAATTGATTTAGGCTACTATATTAACTGTGACAGGTATAGATAACCAAAAATCAGGTAGTACCGATATCTATGAAGGAGAGCGAAAACAGTGCATATATAATTTTAAAATTGGTAATATTAAATTAAATTTGAAAAATCAGAACAGCAGAAGAGGATACGAAATGAAGGTACCCTATTTCATTAAAAGGATTTGAAAGTGAAGACAAAGGCAAACAAATTTAGACGATATACGAAATAGACCAAAATGGCCTCCTTCATGTGACTAGAGTAGAAGTAGAAAACGGAAATAGTGCATCGATTGCTATTCAATATGATGGATGTCCGCATAAAGATGTTTGAATCAAAATATTAACTTAGTTGTTCATTGATATGATATAATTTAGGCGAATATCGAAGACATTGTTGCAGAAGCGAACAGGCATAAGGAAGAGGATGATGAATTTGAAATGCTTATTAAAACATCATATGAATTTAATAATCAAATTCATCAAGTAAAGCACTCAGCAAAAGATGATAAATCGGTAATATTCTTATTGTTAGTTTGGAGATTAGTCTGTTATTAATTTAGATGAGCAATGGTGATAAAGAAAAAATATTTGAAATAGCTAACGAATATCTTGAATGGGCTGATCAAGTTCCTAAACCAATGGAATTATACGAGACAAAAATGAAAGAATTTGCCAATAAAATAAGAAAGTATGCTTTCTAATGATTTTCTCATTTTCATTACACGATTAATCTAGATATTATCCATCTGTAGACGAAACGATCGCTCTGAACAAACTAACAAGAGATTTTCGAAAGGCTAATGTCTCGGGCTAGCAGTAAGTTAAAGTTCAAGTCTGTACATCCCTGGCCTCGATTCCTGTGAATTTGGTAGAGATGATCCTCAACTATTTGCATAAATTGTTACTTTTTTTTTATCAATTTATTCTATCTCTTTTAATTTCTACTTGAAATATTTTCACAAGTAGTTGATCTACAAACTATTTGCTAGTTGATTCTTGTAGTAAGTATCAAATATTGATCTAAATTTGTCAATAAAATAAAAAATTTTCTCAGATAGTTTATTGCTAGAAAATAGGCATACAAATTAATTAGGAGAAGTAACTCATGAGTCTTTGTTCTAGAAAAAAAAAACAAGTCTAAAATTGGGTCTGCGGTCGTTTCTCGATCCATTCTTTAATTTTCGGGATCGATTGAACTCGCTTCTGGTATTCTTGGATCTGCAAAAATCGATCATTTGGAAAGTTTATCAGATTTGAAGGAAACCTCCGGAAACTTGGACTCAGCCTCCGGCCAGATTTCCTTGACTTTGATGAAGTGATCAGCGAAGCCGATATCGACCCACGTCAGTCCGCTGTCGACAACGAAGCCTGAATTGGATACCATTTTAATGAATAAAAGAAAATGATCCACCAGATTTGCTTGTCTTGAGATGGTCTCGAAGGTTGGTGAGGAGGCGTTCAGCAGCTGGAATGAATACCGTCGTCCTGAGTTCTTCCTGAATTGCCGAGTAAGAATTCCTATTTCATTGAACGTCACAGTAAGGGCAAACCTTGATCAATCTTTGCAATACGTAGTTTCAGTAACAATTTTGCCACCGAATCAATATCACAAATTTGCTACCCAAATTCATGAACAAAAACAACTTTTAGTCGATTTTTTTCCAGAACTTCTTTCGTTGTCACTAGAAAGATCACCTTACCAAATTCGGTTTCTGATCTCTCATCGCGTAGAAGTACGAGGAGGCCTCGGACATGTAGTCCTTGAAGAGATCGCCCCACGAATCGACGAGGGCTTCTTCGAGCGGAGTTTTGCCAGCATAGCCTAAAAGTTAAGCTTCAATGAAATCGGCATAAAAACGAATGATTGCCGAATTGTTTCGCAAGATAGCGAGCTATAGCAGCAGATTGAGGCAACTGCACGCCGTCGATTTCCAGCAACGGAAGTTTGCCCCATTTGAATTCTGAATTTTACTCAATATAAAATTTCCTGATAGAGAAAAGCATACTATTAAAACAATCAGCTCAGAGCACACTAGTGAATGTTAGAAAGTTTACCGTTGGCAAATCTTTTTTTCTCTTATCTTCGAACAATTTATCCGAGGATAAACCTTCCAACACTCACAAGCAACCTTTGAGCTTATGAGATTTGTTTCATGTTCTCCTTGTCTTCGTTTTCTCAATTTTGTAACCATTATATTAATTCGCCAAGTAATAAAGGGGTTTCGATTCGGAGAATGCTCAAACTTACTCGACTTATGATTCGGCCAATCGTCGAATTCGAAGCGAATGTCTTCGTAAGGAGTTTCAGACAGAGCGAAGAGCTGAAATTCATTATTTAGATTCATGATATCATTCGTACGAATACCTGTCTAGCCATTTCAGCGAAACCTCTCGCTTGGAAGTAGTAAAGCTTGTAGACGACCATCGTAGGCTTTCTAAATTGCAAGAAAAATAATGAATTTTACGAACTGCAAAAGGAAATTCTATCAGGATAAAAATAAATTTAAAAATCAGCCCAAATAATGAAAAGGGTGCTTCCATTATCGACAGCTCTCTGGCCAACCACACTCAAAGTTCCTCGCGTTATTCTCTCCAACAACAATTCCAACCTGTTTTATAAACTTTCAGTTGCCTACTACATGATCTATACTTCTCTAAATCATTCTCACACACTATTTTCGCCCAACTCTTTGATTTACTCGCCATGCTCTGCCCCTTTTCTCTGGGCTTCGATTGCAGATGTTTGTGAGTTCTGCTGAAATTGAAAAACGAAAGATAGAACAAATGCAAGAGAAAATGAGAAATATCACAGAAGAAAAATACGCAGACGATGACAATTCGAAAGGGAAACGGTCTGCTAGGCTACAAACTACACTTTCAGGGGGAAAATAAACCTTTTGGAATCAACAAAGGACATTTTCGAAAATCATAAATTAATTTAATAAATGCAAGGTTATAGAATCGAACAAAATTAACTAAAACCTCAAATATAAACGACTTTAAAAGAAAATCGATATTCAAAAGTGGGAAATGACTTTCCATCCGGTAAAGTTATTCGTACTTCTCACCACATTATCTCCGCAAGTCTCTGCGTTTGAGTACAATTACCAATCATTGAAGAAAAATGAATCATTGGTGTCTAAAATTATTCAAATCAGTGATGCAATTTCGCCATTGATACGACAGTTGAGAATAGGGTAAGTCATACCGTATGCCGATAAAATCGACTGCAGACGGCATTTAGCAGAAATTACTTGTTTTAATTATGAGATTTATGATGAACATGAGCAATGTATTATAGCTATTCTGACGCACACGATAGCAAAGTAATTTTTGTCGAAGAATACGATCCGAATTTGGATAAATGAACTATGGTTCCGCGATGTTACTGAACTAACGCTAGAATAATCTATAATATGTTATGACCATAACGATTCTTATAGTTGAATGATCAAATTTCACCATTATTCAGATAATTCTAAAATTCATAAAAACGAAACATCCTAACAGCGTCTCATTTTTCCAGCCGTTTTTTTTTCGAGTGTTAATGTTATTTGTCGAATTTTATGTCATTCAGTTTCAGTAATGTCTATTAGAAGAGAATTTCGCTATTATAACGGGGAACTCGCTAGGCTATGGGAATTGATCAATAAATGAGCGTTTGAAATTATTCTGTTCTTTTTCGAAATTACTTTAATGAGAATAAATGTATTTCCCATTTAGCGTTACTCGAGCGTTCATGACTTGATGAAATTCCATCATCCACCATTATTGTGTCTATGTTTGGCATTGAACTGTATTAGCCAAACTCTACCCTCGGAGCATGCTCAGGTAGAATTTTATAGGATAACAATATTGAACATATCAAAGGTTTCAGGTCAATTCTACCAACTCGAATATAAAATCCAACGACAATTTCACGTCTTTAGGTGCTAATGAAAAGTATGGATCTCATAGATTTGTTTAGATTCATGATAATCTAGACACCTGCAAGGAATAGTCTCGGATGGAAGCTTCCAAGCTATAGCTGATCCATCCGACACGTATGCGAATATAATAGCAAGGAATATCTCATCAGAAACAAATTTATCAAATACGGAAGGTAGTACGTCACCAACGGACTATGCCCAATCAAATAGAAGGGATAAAACTTTATTCTATAGTAAGAAAATACTCTTTGTATAAATGAAAATTGATTTTAGTATTTAGTGTTTTATAATAACGGCAAAAGGTGGGAAGGGAGAATTTGCCTGTTTGATCCGCATACTAATTCTGTTGAGCAGATCTCGAACTTTGCTAATGATTTATCGCCATGGGACGTTGCAACCACAAAAGATAAAGTAGATTAGTTTATTTGACATTGTTAATTTAGTAAATTTTAGATTTTCGTAACTAGATTTAATAAAAAGTGGTTTGAAACTTTCGATCTAAATACTCGACAAATCAATAGAGGTAACATTACAAAATCCAATAGATTGGTTTAATTTTATTGCATCCTTTGCAGGACCAGATCCGTCTGGATGGCGTAAAGATGCATCTGTGGCTTATTTCAAAGACAAAGTGTATTATTTGGGTGGAGAGGGTCCTGAAATAAGGAAAGATACGAATCGCGTTGATGTAAGAAGACTGAATGAAAGCTCATGAAATAATATATTCAGGTTTTAATAGATGGAAAATGGCAAACAGGACCAGCTCTTCCTCTTCCAACTAGCGGTGCTCAAACAATAACATGCGATGAAATTTTATACGGTCGTATTATAATATATTCATTATTATAATTATGGATATTCAGTTATTTGTGGATGGGATAATAAGAAGATATACCGATTATCAGACGATGAGCAGGAATGGATTGAAATTGGGGAGATTCCAGAACAGCGAATTTATTTCGGAGTTGCATCGTTAAATGGAAACATTTACATAACTGGAGGATGCTAGTCGTTAATTTTGTATGATAACTAATGTATCATTATATATTTAGTTTTGATGTACTAAAATACTGCCTGTGTTTCGATCCCTCAGCTCCAGTTGACAGTCAAATTTCTCGAATCGCTGATATGAATTATGCGAGAGAGCATCATTCGCTCATTGTCGCTAACGGGAAATTGTATGCAATCGGAGGGTGAGCTGAGATTTGGCATATCATACGAAATATGTTAACATAGATTTCGAGAACGTTATATGATTAATTTTTAAAATTCAATCGAGGAATACGATCCACAAACGAATAAATGGCGAGAAGTCGGAAAAGTAACATAAAATAAAGCTTGATTATAGTAATCTCAGATTTCATATAGAAATTTTATTCAATAAAACGTGAAATAATACCTCAACTTCAATGCACATAATACAGACAACTCTCGAAGACATCTAATAAAGACGTTAAAAAATGCAACTGAAATAAATATTCTTTTTAATCAAGGTTGTACGAACTGAATTTCGAACTGTCTGGAAGTTCAATTCAGTTCAAGTTCGATTTGCTCGAACTTCAGACAGCTCTGGATAAAATGGAATGACAGTCCACAAAAAGGAAAAAATAAGCATTCAAATGATTCGAATTCATATGGCTGACGCTAGAAGTAGGTGATCAGTAGCAGCGTGAACTTAACAAAGACTAACATAAGATAGGTTAGACTTTTGCGTAATTCAAGATTAGAAGGATAACCTTGATCTATAAAAATTGTGGTCTAAATGAATTTCAATCAAATTCAAGCCAAAAATCTTTTCCATGAAAAATTAAAACAAATGTATTTTTGTATTTTGATTGTGTCCTTCAATTTTGAATGGACTAATGAGATGAATGGTGTCATGAAGATAAGCGATACATAGAGAGCGGAGCAATAGCTCGTGAATGCGAGAGAGCAAACACATAACAAACGCTGAAAAGATAACAAAATGCTAGTGGCTCGAAAGAAACAGTGAAAAAAACGAAGAGAGTTGGTTAGTAGAGAGCACGGGGCTGTGCTCCAGTTTATGCACACAAAATTGCCGATCGATAAACAGCCAATCGGTTATTTCTACATTCGAAGTCCAATTATTCGATTTTTCGGGTGAAAAATGCCATTCGAGTTGAATTCATTCGAACAGTCAGACAATGTCTTCCTCAAAATGCCGCACTTCTTCAAGCCGCTTCAAGCGGTAAGAGTTTTTTTTTGTTTAAACTATTCTTGAAGACATTTTTATGCTGTGTTCTACAACTCATTGTAGTTACCGTCCTCTTTTCTGGGAAATAGTACGGAGAAGAGAAAAAAGAGGGTGGTAACTACAAGGGGTCGTGTTCTATTCTCTTCCCAAATCGACGAACCCTTTTGCCTGTGCGATTCGAGCCACTCGGATTTTATCGTTACTCGCTAACGGCTCCTGAGAGAATCTTTGCCGCGATAGTGCAACGAAAGTGCATCTTCGCGAGAGAACAGAGAGAAGCGCCACGCAGTCGCTCGCGAGTGACGATGAAATCCAAATGGTACGAATCGCACAGACAAGGGTATCGTCAATTTGAGAAAAGAGTATAAAGTTGTGGTCTATCTCAATAATGTTCTTAAATTCTGAAATCGTTTTTTTCTTTTCTTTCAAAAATAATATTCTAGCTGAACGCAGTGATCCTGGCGATTTGCGTGGGTTCAACGGCTGGTGTGGATAATGGCATTTTGTGGTTCGTCATCATTACGTCGCTTTTGGTAAGGCATTGAATGAAACAATAGAGCAATTAATCTATTTTGATTTCGTCGGTATTTCATTTCACACGATAGTGATAATGAATAAAAAAAGCGAGTGCTTTCGATCAAGATATGCTAATTCCTGTTGATAACTTTTTGCGATCTATTTTCTGAAAACATTTCTTTCAGATCTCAGCAGCCGTGACTGTCGTTTTCGCAATGGGAATCCAGGATCAGTTGATGGAGAGCATAACGAATGGAACTGTGCAGTGGAACTTCGTTGTAAGTACTTGTATAGTTTATTGATTTGGAAAAAAATACTAGACTTACGAAGGACTTCCTTTTTCATTGAACTTCAAATAGCAATGCAGCATCGATATAATTTTTATACATGCGGATTGCTAATTTGTGACTAGACTTGAATTTTCAAAATGATTATTTTGAGGAGCTAATCTACTCGTTCATATTCGCAGTCCTCTCACTCATCTCGATGTGGGTCTCATTCAGTCAAGCGAATCGTAGTCTCTACAGCACGTCTGCTGGATACATCGCTTCTGGGGTGAGTTTTTACTCAATAACCCGAAAATATCTATTCAATAATTGGTTTGAATGTGAAACCTAATATATTTACTCTAGTACTCTTAGAATTAATGAAAACCGTCAACGTCTCTAACTTCACCATTTACTTACTCGAATTAGTAACTGCTAGCGTAAGATTATTAGAGCACACGGATGAAACGCATGACTACTTTACTCGTAGATTCAATCGAGCATGAACGTACAGATTTGTTTCGATAAAATATTCAAATTTTTTCTGATATAACACTACGAAGGTCCACGGACCCAAGGTGGAAATTCCCAACGAAATCTACACCCATTGAACTCGTCTGGTGGTGGGGAATCCAACGGTGTAATTCATTTTTAGAAATTATGAATGTTTGAACGAACGAAACAATCAATGTCACTCACCTCCTTACCATAGATTAGCCGTAAACTCATCAAATATTCCAAGAATTTGACTGGAGAGACGAACAAATAGCATCAAAATGACCTTTTACATAGCAGTGTGCATGCTTCTGCCTATTCTTGTAGGAAAATTGATGCTTTCTCCAGAATTTTTGATAATATTTTTATGAGAGCACTTTAATTATGCCTAATTAGCGATAATTGTCATGTTTCTAAGGAAAAAGCCAAGAAAAATAACCTAAAACGTAATCCAACCTTGTATCATTCCTTTACAAAATTGGCAACTTTGAAGCCCCACCCATTACACAAAGTAGGTCGATTAGGCAACAAATAGTGATATGATCATGATCTCCGTTTAGAGACGAGCAAAATGGCGTACGATTTATTGGGACTGGCTACACCTTTTCATTGCGACCTTCCCTAGTAAATATCGATTTTCAGTTATTCTTCATCCTACACACAGCTCTGTATTCGGTGCCGTGTTTTGTGATCTATCGCGAATCCTCGACGGCAGCTCAGCGCGATGATCGCGTCGATTTCGGAGTTGAGCCGGCTCATCCCTTCCGCGATCCTCCCTATCAGGGAGTATAAATACTCTATTTTCTTACTCTGTCAGCTCTTAAATCTAGAAACGCGGTTTTTCGATATTTATTTTTCCTCATATTTCTCCCTCTAAATTTACGAATTTCTATATCGCAACTTCAAATAACTTTGAAATTGGCAATAACGACAAGAAATTATGGGAGGAGCTATAAAGTTGGGGATACTTTTATCTCTCGCCTGACAATTCATACTATAACTAGAAATGATGATGCTCCTTCCATCTATTTTGACCTTGTTGTCAGACCTCAAATTTATTTCGAAGTCATGATAATTTATGCGGATCTCACTAGCCATATCTTGCATTTTCTGAATGCTCAAATTATTGTGGTTCACCGTTTCACTTATTCCGAATTGAATAAAGTTCTAAAAGTTTTACAACTTTACATCAATTTTCAGGTACTAGCAAATATTGGATTGGACTGAACTCTGAGTTCAGAGTTTTAAAAAATTCAGATCCATTCCAACTTATGCTTAATACTTAACAAGCGGTTGAATAAAATGACCACCTAGGATGTTTTCTAGCCAGTTTTTACCTCAACAAAATGACAAATTCAGCATCAATTTTTCAATTTAATTCTTCATTTCAGTCAACAATACTCCTTTTCGAATGGATTGCGATTTAGAATAGGAAATGCGTAGCGATGCATGCATAAAGAAGATGTGTGAGAGAGTGCGAGATTAATGGCATTCTGAATATTCCTCCTTATGAAATGCAAATAAATATTTGACCTTACTTTAGTAGGCTCTTTTTTGAGGTTGAACTGAAGATCAGAATTACTATATTCTAGGACTATTCATAGCTCGGTTTTTACAAACTCTTTCTATAATTGCATAATTTTTTCATTATTCGAAGAAAAAATATTTCATTCAATTTTCTGATAGTAGATTCTAGCTTCAGATTCACTAGGAATGTGTGAAAAAAATGAGTATCTCCGAAAACTGCGAGTATTTTCCCCAAGATAAGAACGGCACGCATCCGGTGTTTTGTCTCAATTCACAGCCCAAATTGTAGCCCTTCGACTGAATTCCAATTTCGACAAATTGCAACCCACACAAATTTCTTCCGGCAATTTTATCGTACTTACGATTTCTCATATCTCAAAACATCTCTCAATATTCTCCCTCGAACAATTTTATTGACCCGCTTTTCTCTTGTAAAAATCTCAATTCATCGGTTAATTCAAAAATCTTTAAAAATATTAAATTAGAATACCTTCGATTTCTCTATTATTCTAGTCATCGCTGACCAAAATGTGTTGAGATAAGAAATACTAATTTTATCCCAAGAACTTGTTGGATATAGTACACAATAAAAGTCTATTACCTTCGTTTAGAAGTTCGTAATTTTAGAAACACAACGTTATGACTTTGCGATGTTCAGAGGTTTAATTTCCCATTGAGAATACCCATATCATTTCATCTCGTTTCTCTTCTTTATTTTGTTCAATTTCCGTTTTTATTTCTTGGTATTTCATCTGTTTCAAAGCCAGTAGCTGAGCATTTTTCACTTTTATTTCAAAAAATACGATGATTAATTAGGGTAGAAGGCTATGTTTCAGAGTATAAATAGAAGAAGGCTGAATTAGTGCATTTGTAAAGGAGTGCGAAAATGAGAGAGGGCTAGGCTTAAATGAAGCACAACACATATTTTAGATCAATACCTTCATTTTTATCGTGGTCTGAAAAATCGTGTAGCTTGGAGAAATATTTTATCATCACTTTTTCGGAAAATTACGGAGTTTCAAATCACTACATTCCTCACTGAAAAAGCTGGTGCATTTCAAATTCGAATTAATCTCCATATTTGCTCTAGAATTCCATGCTCTTCTAAAATCCTAAACATGCGGACATTTCTTCTCCAATTCAGATTCCGGAAACATGATTATCCATTCATCGGCGTGTATGTCGAGTTGCACTCTTCTCATCCTCCACAAATATCCACTTCTCATCGTTAAAATTTTATTTCATTTTTATTGCTGCTCCATCATACCTATATTTTCATCGATTCTAATTATGATTGAAGTCGTTTTTGTACACAACGTTCATACTTTGTGTTTCTAATAAAATTCATTAAGCTCCTTTCTGCTTATCCTTATCCTAGAATCTGAGGAAGTTTACAGAATGTCTGAATTTTATTTTGCACCTAAAATATCTGCTTAACAGATAAATAAATTCATATGCTTGCGACACTCTTTGAAATTCATAGAAATCTGTGAGAAAGTGGGCCAGGGAAGTGCGAACTGCTAGAGGAATGACATTCGCGAAATTGCTCGAATCTTTTCATCTATTTCGTAAAAATTTCAAATTATGCATTTTTGCCCTGAATTTTTAGTTACGAATAACTTTTTCAAACTCTTCCTCGAAACGTCGAATAGAGAATTTACAAGGTTGAGAAGCTCATATATCGAGAAATACAAAAATCGCGTAATTAATTTCATTGATTTCTATATCAGAACATCTTTCAATTTTATTCCCTGTTTTTAGAAATCCCGAAAACTGGCGTCTTTACGTCAGGAATAAGTTGTGCGTTTCCCTGAATGGGTACCGAATCGGAAGGCTACTTCCTGCAGCCATCGTCGCCACTCGATTCTGCTCTCTTCTTCGTCCTGGCTGCCTTCATTCTCAACGTCATCGTCGTGATCATCGCCTTCTGCTACTTCGACCCCTCCCCAGCAGAAGATCCGCTATTCACGAGAACTGTTCAGACTATTAGAAGGTAATATTTTTAGATCAACTTTTAAATTATTAAATTTTAAATATATATTTTAGATTACATAAAATGTGAATTTTCTACTCTTTAAAAAGATTTATAGGGTTTCTGTCAGCAATTTGATCTAACAAAAGGTTGTATCGAAATAAGCTACTTTAAAGACGTGATCCATGTGCAAATTGAAAAAAATGTTCGCCAGTTATTTTATTTCAGAATGAGCCGAAGACCACGAAACACGAATGTCCGACTGTCGATCAAATCATCTGACAGTATTTGCTCTGATCCGGCTAATGTTCAATTTGTATAAACCGGTCAAATCTATACCTTGATAAATGATATAGCAATATTACTTGCTCATAGTTCAACGACCAATTAATAGCTTCTAGATCTAGTCATTAACTTCTCGAAAACAATGCATTGACTACAACTTTAGCCATCTTCATTCTTCGGGTATTTTCATTGCGAGTAATGATTATTTTTCATCTACAACAAATTGTTCGTAATCTATACATTATCATTCATTAAAACTCTGGGTTTGATAAGAATGACCAATCAATTAATTTGATTATTACACCGAAATGTTAAAGTTTGCACCTTTTAGTTTGAAAATTAAAAGCAGTAAGAATAAAATTTCCTTCAAGAGCAATATTGCGTTAAAAATGTGCTTGTGTTATTGCAACTGTTTTGAAGGCTCGAATGGTTTGTTGAGGATTGATCGATAGGTCAGCAGGCAGCACATATCTACTTTCTCTTTCTTCACTCTTTACTCTACATCATTTCTTTCATAAAGATAGGCAAAGGTTATTGATTTTTTTCCTACTTTCTTTTGAAGAAAAAAATAAGTTTTAGGTAAAAGTGCGTGTCCAATAAAAATGCCAGTTGGTTATCAAAAACTGAAGAGCTATTCATCGAAAATCACAAATGCAATAGTAAGTTTCAGTGGAATTGGCAGATTTTGTAAATTTTTATGCATTCGAAAAATATCCAAATCAATTTCAGATTTTGAGAGGCTCATTAATAGCCCTAGTGGTATTTTTGTCGATCATTTTTATCCCAATCGTAACGCATTTGATATGGATCGTGCTAAATAAGCGGAATATGGCACTGGATGGAGCAGAAGCGTAACATATATTTTTAAAAGTTTTACGATCCAGTTAAACTTTTAGCAGCGATCTCTTGATAGAGTTGTTCAATAAAGTCGGATTCCTGTTATGGTTTAGCGCCACTTTGGTAGTTTCTAACCAAATAATGACCGTTTATGAAATCCATTTAGATTTTCGCTATGTTCTACATTATATTCAAGCGATATCACGACAAACCCGCCATTTTGATGTCTATTTCGATTTTTGCGGTACAAAACTGAGCCAATAATTTAATTTTCAAAGGTAATTTCAGGGAAACATCCAGATTTTTTTATTTGCCGCGGAAATTTACTTCTTCCTACGATTTATTGGTAAATATCGTATAAATTTCTAACCAGCGAAAAATTTAGGTTTATTAGCTCACTTGGACTCTAAAGGAACTCACCAACATACCATCAGAAATTTGTGGTATTCGGCGTTCTCTGGCATATTTTTCGGAGTAGCAGCAATGAGTAGGTTTTTGACTTGAATAATAGCAGAATTTATCCAACCATTAAATTTTCGATATCCCCCGATGACTTATGAGGCTATTCGAATCAATTCTTAAGACAAAAATTAGCTAGAGGCATTTATTTATTGATTGAGATATTTTCAGTTAATATCTTCTTCTTCGGGATAATCGAGTATCTACGAACGCATTCTAACCCGCCCACTCCTCCTCCTCCTGAAAAACTGCAGGAATCTGAAGAAGTTTAGGCTCTGATATCCACCATCTACAGGGTAAAATTGAGAGTTTTGCATTGGCATCAGATGATATTCGAATGAAAGATCTGCTTCAAAGTTGACGAATTCAGAAAAATTTCAAAGAACGACCAATCATTTGATTGAGGATTATGCAAAATCAAATGCGGACTAGAAGGGCATAACGATGAAAAAGCAGAATCCCATTTATTGTTTCATTCAATCACTCCAGCACGTTAATTTTACGGGTTTTTTTCTCTTAATATATATATATATTTTTAAATTCTGGCTTTCATTTACACTTTCACTGATCCTAATAGAATTTCTTCGATTTACTTTATTCTCATTTCTTCTATGTGCAATAATAACGTCGATATTCATGTTTCAAGGTCCCATAAAGTGAAATTGATTCGTCACACTTTGTTATAAAATATGGTCGCTAAAATGAATAAGAATGAACATTTCGATTTTAGAAACGAATGTATTGTGTAGAAGAGTCAAATCGCGAGCCGATGTCCCAGGTATCGATTGATTTTCGAGATCACTTATCAGATCGCGTCGAGTGCTTTACTGATAAATGCAACAGTTCAAAAGATCACTTTACTATCAGACTGCATGTCGCGCTCCGTGAATTAGTTTATTCTAATCCATAAATAGTTTCAATGCTTCTAGATTTAAACGATGAGGTTTCTCAATTTTTCTTAATTCAAACAGTTTTATTCAATTTAGGAAGAATACGACGAGAAATATGGTATTGACGAAGAAGAAAATCACGCTTTCGTAGATAAATTCAAGAGGTTTGATCCTTCCTCATTAGGGAGATTTTGATTATTACTTTAGACAGCTCTACCTTTCATATTGTATTCCATTTTCTAGCCCTTCATCTTTTTGGAACGCCACCTGTAAATTCTTTCCAATTTTGAGTTGGCTGCCGACATATGATTTTAGGTAAATCTTTCCTTCCTCTATGAGAACCTTATAACTTATTTTAGGAATCTCTTGGTTGGAGATATTGTTGGTGGTATTACGACTGGAATAATTCACATTCCACAAGGTAATCGTTGGGAGCTATTTTTGTAGTAAACTCCTAAAAACTCGTACTGAAATATGTAAATGTTAAGGTACTAAATTTGATTATAAATTTTTAGTTGGAATACCAGATCGAATAGTTCTGATAAAATCTAGGAATTGCATATGCTGGTTTAAACGGCGTCGATCCCGTTTATGGCCTTTACGTTTCGTTCTTCCCCGTTCTCTTCTACATGTTTTTCGGAACATCGAGGCACGCTTCTGTCGGTAAGTTTCTCTTGAATTGAAGATTAATTTCCCTAACTCGAATTTTTATTCTTTAATTATTATTTAATTTTTTAGGTTCATTCGCGGTTCTTTCTCTGATGGCTAAGGATGCTGGAGAAAAGGTTATTTCCAGAACCTCAAAAAAATTTTCAAAATTTCTAGATCATGGAAAATTTCCGTAGCGATACACTTCCACCCCCGACTCCAATTGAAACAGCAACTATGCTTACATTTTGCATGGGAATTTGGCAGGTAATAATCAATTTTTGAATCAAAAGTCATACATGTTTAGCTTCTCTGCGGCATATTTCGATTACAATTCGTCGTGTCATACTTTTCTGATTCACTGATTTCTGGGTTTACGACAGGTTATAAATTAAGAATGTTTTTAATAAACATTTTCATTTAGGAGCTGGATGCCACGTTCTCGTGGCTCAATTCGATAATTTGATCGGAGTCACTACTCACAATTCTTCGTCGTTTTTCTACATTTTTGAGGCATGTAATTGAATAAAACTAATGACGCATTTGTAGTTTTCGATTATGAATTTGATTCCCTGTTGCTGATAATAGAAAAAATCATCCAACTAATAGAACTTCCAATAAGATATCTCAGATCTTCTTTTATTATAGGACTTTAGAGAGTTCTACGAATTCCATCGCAAATCGAGCATGTTAACGTGTACACATGCATCATATCGGTTCTATCAATCATATTCCTGGAGATTGGGAAGGTAGGATATACTTTTTGGTACAGAACGATCATTACAGAACCTACCGTATTAGTAGCCTAGATTTCATAAATCAGTTTGATAAAATTACATTTCTGAAAGTAACTGCTTCAGATCATTTGAAGATATCCAATAGAAAGTCACATTTAGGATATAATTAGTCCATGGCTGGCAAAGAAGCATAACTTCAAATTTCCCCTTCCTTATGATCTAATTCTGATTATAATCTCTGCTGCAGCTTCGATAATTCTCCAATTCAACCTGAATTACGGAATCCGAGTTGTTGGGGAAATTCCAGAAGGGTTTGAAAATCAGCACAGTACCAATTTCATAGATATTTTCAGAATGCCCAGTCCGATTCTGCCAAATTTTTCAATTTTCCTTCCATCCTTGATTCATTCGATACCGTTAGCTGTAGTAACCATAGCAGTTCACATTGCCATGGCGAAAATGTTAGCGAAAGATGTCGGATACCAGTTGGATGATCATCAGGTGAAATTTTCCCTTTTTAGTTGTTCTATTGCTTTAAGCAAATGAGTAAGAAAACTTCAAACTATAAAAATAGTATGAGAAAAGTATCGCTCTTCAAATTTATGAAGCACATTCGGCGTAATATGATGCTGTTTCACAATAAATATTTAATTGAAATTGATTTTCTAGGAATTCTACGCCCTTGGACTAACTTCAATGCTCTCCGCACTGTTTCCATTGTATCCGATGTCAACAGGAGTTGGCAGGACTATTGCTAGCATCAAAGCTGGGACTAATACACAGGTAACCGAATTTTCTCTATTTCACTTTCAGGCTTTCAATGATCAACTCATTTAGCTATCGTCACTATTCTGCAGTGGTCTTCTATTTTTGGTCATTCTAAAAATCGGAAGTTACTTGGAACAATTGCCGAAGGTAAAAATCTCGCACACTTTAAACTTCAAAGACTTTTCAGTGCGTATTATCAGCAATAATCGTTACCGCATTATTGTCGCTGTTCAAAAAGAAAGATGAACTCAAACGATTATATATAGTGTCGAAAATTGATTTTGTAGGTGCTTTAAAGGTTTTCATAAAAATATTTGACATTTTTAGATAATTTGGATACTCTCATTTGTCTCAACAGTTTGCATTGGCGTCATCGAGGGTTTGGCCATCTCGATTTGTGCTGGATTGCTGAGCATCGTTCTAAGAACGCAGTGGTACCAAAATTACGGAAATCCACAACAAAGCTCCATAGAATTTTTTCATCACCTGTTTTTCTGAAAAATTTATTAAATCACTAGATCGAAATGCCCGAAGAAACGTGACTAATTTGACGATGATCATCCTCACTGATACTCAAATTTTGAATTCTGATTTGCTTTTTGAAAGAAACAATTTGAGGCCTCGATACGGTAGCTTCACTTATCCGACATCGCACAAATCCGAGTTGACCTCATCGATTTGCGTGTTTCGCTTCGACGGACCACTGCTGTTCACAAACTGTGAACGGTTTATCAAGTCCTTCGAAAGGATATTCTCTGAATGGATGCAGACTTTGGATTTAGAGGTATCGAATTAATTTATTTTCCAATATTAAAAAAAAATCTTTTCTGAATCTACAACTTGTTCAAGTAGCCATGATAGACAGAAATTTTCTCAGTTTTTGCTAAACTTGTCTACTTTTAAGAAAATTGATTAAATTGGCCTATGAATTTAGAAGTCTGAAAGAGCGGTCTTCTTCATCATGGATTGCTCGTCGATTTCTCACATTGATTTTATGGGAATCAAGGCACTTGAAAATGTATTTTTTCTTTGATAAATTAGAGCAAAAATTTTCTTGTAGATCGCCAAAGAATTGAAAACGAGTGGGGTTTCGCTATATTTGGTTGGAACAAACAGTAAGATGATCGTTTAATTGAGTTTGAAAATCGAATTCTTTAGAAATATTCCGTCGAAAAATCGATTATTGTGAAATCGATCAATTGCTACCTACTGAGTTTCTTTTTCCAACTGTAAAGGATGCCGTCATGTTTGCTGAACGAAATGGGTATTTTGACGATCATTTATTATATATAAATCAGCTATGACTTTCCCATGATTTTTTGACAATCTGGATAATTCGTTACCTCGTTACTTCGCAATCAATAGTTAAGGGTATAAGGTAAAGTAGGAAACAAATATCTTTCCATACTATTTCGTTGGTTGCGAATTGACGAATTATCAAGTTACTATTTTGTTGAATTTCAAAGCGACATTCTAAATCCATTATATGAATTTCGAATACCAGCAACAATTATGTAGAAAGAAATAAAAAATGCTTTCATACAATTGTCTGGATAAAAAATTCCCCAATATCTGTTTGCAGAGAGGCAGCTGACATGTTGAATTTGGCAGCAAAACGGATATTCGAAAATAGAGCGAGCTGTGAAAACGAAAAATCCAATGAACCATTGAAAATGTCGAAGAAAAATGAAAACCAAAGCCAAAATGATGTTCGAACTACGAATAATTTCATAAATGCGATCGATAAAAAGAACAATTGTTGATAAATTTGTTTATTTCGATCTTTTAATTTAATAACAATAAATAAATTTAAAATAAACCTATGAAAAACCACAAAAGTTAAGCATTTCAACAGTTTTAAAGTTGTACGAATATCGAACAGAAAACACCCTTTGAAATTATTATAATATTTCATTTAAAGAACTTGGTCAGTTTAAGAAAAATTTCACGAGACTACCATCTAGCATCCCCAAGCACCTACAATGTTAAAAAAATTACAACTATAATTTGGAAGGATATTTAAGACTAAAACCAGTAAAAATCAATCAAAATTGGGAATTTCAAGGCAAGTATCTGTAAAGTTCGATGGCGGAATAACGCTGCATGCAACTTTTGTGGATGAAACTGAATTCGGTGGCCGTAAATGGTGAATTCGGGTTGATTTCGAAATTGAACAACAAATAGTCGAATCTTAAAATTTTTCCATCAAAAATATTTGGTAAGTTCATTTCAAACCTGGCGATCTCTCTCAACAGATTTTTCGCTCCATCGTAAGTACTGTGAATTTCGATCAGAATCTAATGAAAAATATCAACAAAAATCATTTTTGCTTCATAAAAATTTCATGAGGTTTGAAGTCGAAATAATATTCTTAGAGGGAAAAATAATGAAAGATCTGAGGTCACATTTTTCCCGTCATAAGAGAATTTTTGCCTAATTTTAGAAAAGATATTAGAAATTCTATAAATTGCCTGGCAAACAGTTTGCTTCTGCAGAAACTGCGTCATAACTTGGAATTCCGCGCCTTCGATGTCGATCTTCAAGATTTCGATTTTATCGACTTTTTCTAGCTTCATTAGATCTTCTGAAAGTAAGCATATGCAATATGAATGAACAAATCTTAACCAATATTTGAAGTCCCTTTACTGGCATCGGTAACTTTGGAAAGTGTAATTGCTCGTGATACTCCATTTATCGACTTGAATACTTGCTCAGAAATTGCCCCTGGCGACTAAAAGTCGAATTTTTTAAAAATATAAAAACTCGGCGAAAAATACTAATCAATATATTCTCGTTTCCAATTTGATTTGCATCAATGATGACTAAACGTTGAAATTTTGATCAGGTTGATTCAAAATCACATCCTGTGAAAGTTTTCACGGAAGAAAAAGCTCTTTTCAAACTATAACTCAAAAAACTATACCTTTCATAGCATTTGATCACGTATAATAAAATTCACACCCTATCATATCCATAAATTTTGCATCTCATGTTTGTGTATTTCTGAATTTCCTCATCGAACGACGGCTGTCCGGCGATTCCCAGAGAGAAAATTCTAAAACTCCTATTTTAGGAGGCAAAAATTTTCATATTGTCAACACGCGAAAAAGAGCTTATTCGAACAAAGAAGAGACGATCAGACTCCAACAACTCTACGACGAAATAGTGTGTTCAATGAAGACGGTTAGAATCTTCTCTGTATGCACCAGCTCCCGATGACCTCTTTTTCCCGCGCCACTAATATTCTCCTTACACACATCCATCAGGCACGTTGATCGGATCGCAAATCCACTTTCCGCCGTCGAAAATTCGTCCGAGTCGCATTCGAGGGCAATAGGCCTATTTTAGGAAGTTAAAAAATAATTTATAAAAAAATTTTTGAAAAATATACAACTTCGTGATTTGACAGAAAGGTAGCTAGGTATAAAAAGTGATAGATAAAGATAGGAAAATCCTTTTGTTGTACGAGCAGAATTCTTTATTTCCAAAAATCGCACTTTCACCTCTCTCAACATGAAATAAGCACGAATTCGGAAGTCAACGCGTTTTCTCTGTAAAGTGGAATCAGAGAATCAAGTAAAAGAGACTTCTCGAATCAAAGTCTCTCATTCGGTCACTGTTGAGTGGATCGCGACCAGGAAAGGAGCCAAAAATCCTACTCTTTCATCCTTTCGAAGCTACAAGCGACGACGATGAATCGCCTACCTCAGGAGCGAGGACATTATAGATTTCCTGATTGACTGCAGTCTTCACATAATCGGCTCGCATACGACCCTGATTTTTGTACCAATCGATGAATTCTTTGCTGATCACTATTTTATCGCTTTTGTCGGCGTTGTTTTGCTAAAATGATGATTTTAAAGTTAGTCTAAACTTTTTCATATTGTTGTATGGAAACAAATTGGATCATCGAAACATGCTAAATTTAGGAGTGGAAATTTGGTTATTTCATGAGAATTTTGATTCAACGATATTTTATGTCAGGATTAAAGAATCTTCCATACTTTTGTGCCAGAGAAATTATAATACTAAAAGCTACATCAAAAATTTCTAACTGTAACCATTTAAGAAAATTTTAATGTAACAAATTTAGAATCTTCAGTAAAGTTAAGATTTAGATACCTTTTCAGATTCGGACGGAGCTGAATATTTCTTTCCATTTCTTTGATCGAGTATCAGTGTTTGAAGCTCTTTCATTTGGCCTAATAAATTAAATGAGAATCTTTGAAAATCGAAAAATCAGCATAATGCTTCCTCGAAATGTTGCCCATTCTAGAGGTTTACGATTGAGTGTTCGGTTTCAAAACGTACACTATTTTCGACACACGTCAAATACATTTCTGCACACCTACTTTGTTGAACACTATTGAATATCATCCAAAGTCCTGAGTTGATGGCCAAAAATAGAATGAAGAATAGATATTGATTGGACATCTTTTATCCAAAATATCAATATCGCAAATCGATTTACACAGTGAAATTAATATAATAGTTTACTATGTCAATATCTCATTGTCCTGAACAATGCATCGATTCTCTGGAGAAGAAATTGAAAATGGTGGAATTATGACAACTGGGAGGGAGGGCCTATTTGATCAATTGTAGGGGGTCTCTACACGTTTTAGGGCGCATCGATAATATTTCGACTGGAATCGGTTCCAGCATTTTGGCATCATGCTGTTTGCATAATTTTATGTCCCTCCCATTCTTCTCATTTTCTCCCTTTATCACCTATTCATTCGTGTTCTCTCGGTCTATCGGGAGTGAAATAATTGAAATTTGAAAAATCGAAAGCGGAGTGGATAAAAATCGACAGATTCCGAGCTCTTAGAATTAGAAATTAGGGTTGACTTTTCTATCGGAATAGTAAACTGAATCCCAGGGCTCGTACTAAAGTGCCCCTCACGTGAACTTGAACCATTTTACACGAGGCTCATGTGATCTCGTCATTTCATGCGAAATTAGATCGCATGATCTTTTGAGATGAGATGAACCTCGACTGAGTCTCGTATGAACTATCGCACTAGCTCGTTTTAACCTAATTATGCGATAATTAGACAGTTAATTGATCGCTAATTTTCACATAGAATTGAAGCCAGAGTCAATACGAACGAGCTCGATTTAAATTAGTAGGGTATACTACTGATTTCCTTTACGATCTTTCGATTCCGCGTGAGCTTCAATGCTTTCATAGCTCAAATGAGCCTCGCGTGAAATAAAAGTTCGTGCGAGGGGACTTTAGTACGAGCTCTGATCTTTTAATTTTACTCCGTCAGAAACAACATATTTCAAGTTGAATACGAATACGAATTTGCATAAATTTGATAGTCGCTACTGAAAGGAGAGACCCAATTTATTCTTTCTTGGAGTTACATGAATAATTTTGAAATATCAATTTTCAAAAATTTATTGAATAGCAAACTCACTGTACATGTACAGAAGACAGTATCATCACAACATTTTTGGCAGTCGAATATGTGATAAAGAAGAAAGCTGTAGGATGATGATGAACGAATGATGATTTCGGATAAATTAGATAAATCTTGGAAAAATCCAATTGGTCAGGTTCTAATAGAAAACTATCTAACTCAACTTTAATAGCTTTAATCTAAATGATTGAAAGAATGGTGAAGTCATGATTCATTTAAACTCTTCAAGATTTAGAGAGAAAATATATTTATGATCATAACCCTCCCAAACTACGATCTTCAAGAAGAAAAATTACCGGATGAAAGCATTTGAGCCATAAAGACAGTGAATGCGTTAACCCGTAGTTCAATAGAAATATTACATAAAAGAGATTGGTGTTTAGTGCAAGTTATGCACCATTACAAATAATCATTCTCAAATGATAAATCGCATAACTCGCACGAAGAAATAGGAAGTTTTTCAATCAATCAATGGAAAGATATGTATAAATTACAGACATTTTAGAGCAGATATATTGCAAAGTTACCATGATCGCCAAGAAAATGTCATGAGAATTATAAAAAAAAGGACAAAAAATTCTTAATTCAAATGTCTATGTCGTCGAATTTTAAGGAACTTCTTTTGAACTAGCCATTCGTCACAAGGCCTGACTCCTTTTCCATCTAAAAATTATCAGCTTGTTTAATCTGGTCGATTAAATGAATCATTAAAATACCTATGGCCGTTCCCATCAAATCTAATTTCTCTCCATTCAAAGTCACATCGGCAATGCAACCGACGAAGTTGTGAGAGAACAGTCCACCCGTTGAAGAGTATAAATTTGGAACGCCTCCTGAAAAGAAGTCAATTCTTTGTTGGAAGAAAAGCTTCAATGAGAAGGTAAAATTCGTGCCTTAAAATTCTATCAAGAAAAGTTCTTTTTTCAAATAATCGAGAAAGGCGGGTTAAGATTCTTTTAGTGACATTTATTTTCAGATTGATCAATGTTAAGAGCAAGGAGTAGGGTTCTTGGAGAAGTAGTAAACATTTTTTCTTTGCATTCTTAATTTAAAGCTTCGGAGGAATCTTCGATTCTTCTGAGACTAAGTATCTTGAAGATTATGTTTCTTTTAGATAAGGATGTTTGCAGATGCTAGTCATTTTTATACCAATGAATATGTTTCCATCGACATTCAACATGGCGAGGATTCCACTGCTGCGTGCGTGCTGCTCGATGCCTCCATCCAATTGCATTGCACCTCGCCTGCCTCTTCTAAAATTTACATCCGCTCAAATTTCTCGTGGATTATTACATTTCCAGAGCAAATATTCAGCCAATCCTATGGCTTGTCAAGCTCTAGTTCAGTAATTTTCCTAATAATTTATAGAAGGGGTTAACTATGCTCCATTATGATAAAATTCTTTCGATACTACAGGATTTTTAAGCTCAGATAATGAGTTTTAAATATTGTCTTCTTCGAGCTTCGTGACATTTCTAGTCTTCGACAGGAAATGAACTGAATGTATCTTTTCGAACACTAAATATCTCCCACCAGCAGTACAGCTGTCAAGACACGTCTCAAGTGCGTGGTCAATGAGTTTTACCTAATTTAAAGACTCGAATCAACAACTCCGTAATGCGTTCCTATCCTAGCTGATATTACTCCCCCACTTTGCTTATTTGTCTAGTTTTACTAATTTGTCGAATCATGCTATTTTTTAGGGATTAGAACCGTTAGGAAATGAGTTTTTAGATGTTCGATAGCGGGGCGATAATTGCCTTGAAAGTAAATGGAAAAATGAAATTTCCGATCGATTTTGGTATTTGCTTTTTCCTGATTACTGCCACCTTACCTTTCTAGTCGGACCCTATGCTCCTTTCCGTCATCAACTCTGTCTTCCGTGACGATGTGAGCAGCACCGCCTCCTAATTCATATCTGAAAAGTTAGTCATACAAGCCAAGATCACCACCTTATCGTCTTTTTATAATTCATAGCAATGAGAGTTTCGCAGTATATTTCTTTAGAATATCGTTTATGCTTTGAATTCATAAAAACCATCATCATCTTAGTAAGAATAGAAATGTGTCTGATGGGCACTTAGATTATCTCAAAATACTACGAGGATTATCAGAAATCTCATCTTACATATCATCTTTTGTTTAAGAATATTAACGCATAAAAATCCTACTCTAGAAAATGATTTTCATTTTTCTTGATGCCTAATATCCATTATCTCTGAAAATTTCCCTTAGAAGAAAAGCGTTGTCCTATTCGTGAGCAAAAGGTGGAAATGACGAAGCTTTAGTCATGCATAACTTTTTCAAAAGATCCATCTTATAATTTGATTTGCAAAGATGAAGCTTCCATTAGGAGAAAGGCTAACTTCATTGTAACTGACCAGGCTAGCTCACATTACTCATAGCTAATTTTAGACTCAGTTTTTCCTAATCTTCATAAATCGATCAAAACCTACGAATAATGAAGATGCCCGTTGACCAGTCCGATATACAAGTAGTCTTCCATGGCAGTGACGCTAGGTTTCTGGCCCTGCCACATTATTATCTAAAAATTGCATTATTTAATGTTTGAAATCAACATTTCATCGTTGACGATCATAGATTTTCTTACCCCATTAGCCTGTGTAGTTTTGAATTTGAACTCGATGGTTTCCTCCTTTTCCGAGGTCAAATGCGGAAATTCGTCTGCCGAGATTTCGATGAACGCGTTTCCATCGAACTTGGCCGCGTGCTCCACGGGTTTGACTAAATAATAATTTTGAGAGGTATTATTTAACCCAGAATTAGGTTGGCAGGTTTTTATAATTTTTGACGACAAATTTAATCGAATACAAATTTAGTGCTCTTTCTATAAAATTTTATTCAAAATGTCGCATAATCTTTTATATGATAGCGCACGTCTTTCATAAATCCCAATAAAAACGTGAAAAAGATCAGATTAATGAGAATTTCCGGCACATTTCCAATTCATAATCCAAAAATCTTCTTATTTTTCATTTCGGCCAAAAGTCACTTGCTGCTAATGGTTTTTCGTTTGCTCGCGCCATAACGTGTAATTTATCTTTATGCGAGAAATTTTCGACGTCAATAGTAAAGTGCTCCAAATTAGGCGCATTTACGACTCAATTTACCGAAGTTTGTCTTCAAATGGTGCCGAAATTAATCACTTGAAATTTCGACCAGGAAATTTTTTCCTGAATTTTGTCAACGTCCTTCAAAATTTCACTTGAAATTAACCTTTCATTTTCGTTATTTAGATTTACCTTCAAAGCCCATAAAATCCCACGAATTGTGTCTTTCAAAACTTTATCACCATGTCATAAGTTGAAAGAAGTTTACATATTTCATCAAACGCTGAAATATGAGCGGAGTTTTCGCAGTACTTATGATAAAATTCATAGCTTATTCAATTTCAATTAACTCTTGCTTTGACTACCTATTTTTAATTTAAGCCAGTATGCTAAACAATCCCTATCATCTGCACACAGCTCAACATAAATTGCAATTTTCGTTATGTTTCCTAATTTCGCTCGTAAACCAAATGAAGCATCACTCATTTGTCTCAAGCATCCCAATTTTTCAAATTTTTGATTATTTTTGGAGTCTAGACAATTTCTTCTCGCTTAATTTTTCTTTCATTTGGCTCTTTGAAGCAGGCTTCACCTTCTTTCACTTATAATTTCGTGTCATCAATCATTCCAAGTTTCTATTATTTTATATTTTCTGAAAGAAAAACTTACAAATACTGCACTGCGGTCCGTCGTAGTAGAGTTTGCACTGGCATTCGTAGTGAGTCGAATTTGTGGGGATGCAAATTCCGTTCGGTCCGCACGTGTGCCCAATGCAGATTTCCTCGACCGGACAGGTTCCTTTCACTGAAATTCATTTATTGTCGACTTTTACAAAAAGAAAAATTAAGAGCTCTTATTAGGAGTGTGTGGAAGTTGAAAACTTCGAAATTAGAGTTGGAATTGAAACGTTTCCAAACCCCGGAATTGGTGTCGGAATTCCAAGGCTCCAAAACTCCTGGAATCTGAATCTTTCGAAATTCCGCTTTACCCCCTGGCTCCTATGAAAAGTCATACATTGACATTTACTACTTATTCGCAACTTTGATGCTTTCAAAATTTGTGATCGTGTAATTTTTCGAATATTTCAGGAATGCAGCCATTTCACTATTTCCTATCGCTAGTATTCCTAATTTTCCTATCATTCAGCTCAGTCGCTAGTTTGAATTTCAGACAAAAGTTTGACTTTTCTCTAAATAAATTTATCCGCTTCATTTAGGAGGATGGCTACAGATTATTACGCCCTTATTAACCGGTATCAAACGCACGGAAAGTAAGATCAAGATTTCATGAACTTCATCAACTAGTTCCAACCTCGATAAGCTAGAAAACTGTTTTGTTTAGACGATTTGACGCTCTCCCGAATTATTATGAAATGAAGAGGAGCGCATTTTTGCCTGATTCAGATTATTTCGAGACTGGAAGGAATAAGTGAGATTTGATATTTCTGTTTCAATTTTAAGAATAGTTTAGGCGCTTTCTCGGAGACTACCAAAGACTAATCAATCGTCCCCGAATGTAAGCAATTTTTGAGCTATCGTTGAAAAATGTGCAATCAGTTTTGTTGATCATCTTCTTACGAATGAATTATGAATTTAGGAACCAGCTGCTCTAACACGCACTCATCAATCGAAAGTACTTTGCTTCTGTAAATAATCGTTGCCTCAAATTGGGTATCCCAGCACCATGACTTTTTTTCTTTGGAATAAATTGTTTGCCAGTAAATTTTATAATCGGTCAAAAATTGAAGTCATTCGAGTTTTCGAATTGCGTCTTTTTGTGATTTGGGGAAACTTGAATCCAAATTAAAAGTGACAGGGAATGTCAAAAGTGAACCATACTACGTGGCCACTCACACTACCTCGAAGGAATATGTTATCAAAAATAAGACGTTGCATTTGGCTTCAAATTCGGACCACATAGAGTTCGAGAAGCCCCAGATAATTAACTTTGAATCTGTATGAAAATTTACAAATGAACTCTCACATCTGCAATCCTCGACGCTCATCGTCGGAGTGACATCATCGATGTCTTCGATGGTGTTCCATTCGTCGCTGATCTCCCTGGTCGTCGCCACTTCTGCTACTTCCACAACTGGCTCTGTCGGAGAAGGTGTCGGCGCGAGAGTCAATTTGTCCGCTTCTGATTCGACGACTGTTTTCACTTCCTCGACGACCTTCTCAGTTGTCAATTCGATTTCTTCCTCTTCGTCGTCGTCTTCGATATCCTCGAGCTCTTCTGTCTCCACTGATTCCAAAATGTGCGCCTTTTCTTCTTCCTCCTTTTCAGCAGTAGTTTCATTTCTCAATGTTATCGGAACTGAAATGGGATAACTCGTTGATCAAAAATAACCACAATTAAAAGTCACCTTTATATATTTCGACATCCTGCAACGACTTGTCTTTATCAGCATCATATACGTAAAGAGTGGTTGTTCTGGGCTCGGGTTCAGTCGTGGTTGCCTCTTCCTCCTCCTCCTCTTCCTCTTCCTCGTCTGCCTCGTTTGCCTCGTCCGTCGTCATTTCAGTTGCGACTGGTTCTGGAGTCGTTTCAGGCACAGGCTCAGCTTCACTGGGCTCAACCACTTCCGGAAGTTTCTCAGTTGACGTCGTCCAAATTTCCGGAGCGATCACCGGTACTTCTTGAGTCACCCAGGGTGTAGTCCAAGAGATGATTGGAGTAATTTCGGTTGTTAACGGGATTGATTCGTCGATTTGCCCCTCCGGCAGAATTGTCGGTATCGTTCTGTCACCACCGTCGTCTTCATTTTCTCTTTCATCCGGCGTAACTCGACCCACAGCTTCATCTCCATCTGTCACTCTGTCAGCCAGTTCACTATCTGGTTCAACTCCAACTTCGCTGCAATCGACGATGTCCCCGGACTTGTATGAGCCAGTATCTTGCAAGTTTACTGGAATGCCGTTTACTCGAATTCCGTGAATGCACCCTTGGAATGGTTGCTCTGGAACGTCATCCGGGGTCTCGAGTCCAGGTGGAATGCCACCGATGTAGAGTTCAGTTCCTAGCTTGTAAGTCGTGTTATCGAGCATCCGAATCGCATGTCCATCGACCATGAATGAAGTCTCGCCCTCAGGCGTTCGAGCCAGTGTCACTGTGTACTTCTTGCCGGGATAGATCTGCGCGCTTTTCAGTTCAGTAGCCTGGATTCCATTGTACTGCTTGAAGACAACGTGATCGTTGATGAGTGACAGTGAGACGTATTTGCTATCTTGTGGATTGTAGTTGGATGCGACGTAGAATAGAAGATGTTCCGATTTGGTTGCCTTCGGTTCGATGTCGATCGATACGGAGTCCAATCGAGGAACGGGCTTCAGGCTGACGAACGAAGTGTCGTACGTGAAACCGAGCGCAGTTCTCCGCTTGTCCAGTGGGATTTCGCACCGAAGTCCGCTGCTGTCCGCAGGACAGACGCATTGCCACGTGTCTTCGTTCTCGAGGCACAAACCAGAGTTGCAGTCCTCGTCACGACACTTTGGAGTTCGATGCTGGCATTGGTCACCCTAGAATTTGTTGCTAATTTTTATTCTATCATGGGCTTACTTCGAATCCATCCTCGCATTTACACGAATAGCCAACAAAGTTGCTCGTAGTTCGACATCTTCCTCCATTCAAACAGGGATTCTTGTGGCAGGCGTTGAATGGTTCGACCTGCACTGGTCTTGCTACATCATCGAAGGGTTTGGGTTCTCCAGAAATGGCCACAACCGAAATAACGCCCTGGAATGTATCGGGATGTTCTTCCGCAGACGATTTGATCGTCGAATCGTCCTCCGATCTATGCCAAGGCGGACTGCCTCCAATGTAGACGGGCGTATTCTCTCCAGCTGGGATGGAAGGGGTCAAATGGGGTCTGACTGTCGCAGTTCCATTGTTGATCTTGATGGCTGCTGAAATCGAATTGAAATGAAATCTCGAAAGATATTCCTTGCTCGCATACCCGTCGTGTCGTTGTTCATGATCTCGATGATGTTCATTTCATTTGGAACGAGTTTGTCGATCGAATATAGAGTTTCTGGAACAGGTTAACGTTTCAACTCGTCGTCTCTGTAGTTGTTGTTCGACCAAACCTTTTCCATTTCCGATGTCATACGTGTAGATGACTTTATCATCCTTGATGCTTGCGCTGTGTTCGATGTGCACTGGAGCGCCCCATCGAGTGACCGCGGTCAGTGTCGATGGATCGGCCGTTATAGAATCGTCCACCTTTCTTCTGGCAGTAGCGAAGATCATTCCTTGAAATTCAAGTTGAGGTAGCCGATCAGAAACCAAAAAAAAAAAAAAAAACCGTTCTTTGCTGGATTTACAGTTAGAACAACGTCGATGTTTCGTAGCTGCTCGTCGGTCAACGGAGGTAGCTCAACTGGCTCACCACCTCGGAAATTCAGAACCGGATCTGAATATACTATGCATAAAATAAAATTGGCGCATCCCTGAAGTACCATCGACTTGAAGCTCGACGTGTGACTGGATAGTTTGACCGTCGTCAACAACCAGACAAGTATATCTGGAATTAGCATGTGATTGAAACTACTTGCTCTGATTCAGTAGATCTATGGTAATTACTCACATCCCTTCATCCTCTCTAGTGACATGAGGCAGTTGAAGAACTCCTTGCACAACCTGAGCTCCTTGGGGAAGTTGGCCGCTTTCTCCCTTTTGCCAATGAGCTGCTTTGGCTTTCGTCTGTGTGTTGCAGGCCAGGTAGACCTGAAATCGCAAGTTCTTTCGGTGTAAATGAAGCTGTCTTTAGTTGCGACACGTTTCAGATCTAGCATGTGCACTGTACGCTTATATTCTTTGAAATTTAACTATGGTTGTTGCTTAAAATCTAAGTAGCATTATTTGTCATTTCAATCAACCCTTCTAAACTAAACGAACATTGAAAGACCAAAGTGGAGTTGTTACACTTTTCAAGATAATCCAGTCTATATTTCTCTGGAACATTAATTCGTCTGAACCTACCCTATCACCGACAGTCGTTACGATTGGAAGTTGGGTACGAGGAAGATCTGAAAATCTCGGTCATAGACTTATGCTATAGTAGAATTAGACTTCCTCTGAGCTTTGTCAAATATGAAAAATTTCCATATGAAAATGCGACTTTTGACATGCTATTAAACCAGGGTTTTGTGCGGGTACAAAATTTCGTATCCGTACTCGATTTTTTCGTCCTACTCGTACTAGCGTAAAACCCTGTATTCAATATCGCATTTTCAGATGAAAGCTGATAAAAAATTCTCAATGCACTTCATAACCAATCCGCACTCATCATTAAAACTTTATTTTCACTAAAACGACACATTTATAAAATGGCAACTTCACGTCAAAGTTAGCACTCTTACAAAAATGGGGGAAAATAATTCAAATCGAAAAGAAAAAAAACCAGATTGGCAAACAGGTATAGGCTCGGTTCATACGAAGGGGGAGGAAACTGAAAACGTCAATGGAAAACCCCATCAAATACTGATGACTTATTATACTCAACTAGATAAAATACTGTCCGAGTGGATTTGAAAAAAAACATTGTTTTTATTTTTCAAAGCAAATATTTTTCTCAAGTCCACAATACTAAACTAATACACATCAAACAACAGCACCATTATCTTCATAAAGAAATCGAAATTATCAGGAAAATTATCAAAACAAACGTTTCTGTCCGTCAATGTAAATATGAGTAACACATCAAATCAACGTACAATTTGTAAGAAAGAAAAATAAAACTTGAAAAAATCCTACGCGCAATTAACGCATCATTCATTAGCTGGTTTAGAAAAGATATCTTGGGAATTACGTTCGAACCGTGCAGTCTCTTTATGGTTGTTTGTTTTTCAGACGAAACTCGTCTAGTAAAATTCTACACGTTTCAATTTAAAATTTCAACTAATGAATGATCTTTGTAAAATATGGCAGCTCGATAAAATTATTAGCAATGATCTGGCAGAAGTTGGAGAATATCGACGAAAAAGAGATAAGATAAGGCGGTGATAGAGTTGAAAAGAGCTGCGTAGAGAGCCCGGAACTATGGCAGTGGCGCGTGACGATGATTCGATATAAAGTACGGCGTTTCGAACGAGATTAATACAGTTCAAATTTGTTTAATTACGGAAATTACCGTAATTTTTGCAAGAGAAAGTCTCCTTTCAGAATTGCGATAACTTCAGTATAGTCACTATAAAAATTGAAGTAAACTCGAAATTTGCGTAAGCGAAATAGAAGGTTTGAAATTGAAGTGAAATAGAGAAAAGTTGAGATGACAGACCGGGTTGTGGCTGGGTGGCAGAGCAAGTGGTTTTGGGGAAAGTGCAGAATGTGATTTGAGAGAAATGCAAGGAGTCGAGATGTAAGCCGTCAAGTCATTTCAGCAATATGCGAATGCACATGATAATGTTCAAATGTTTGAAAATGCTACCATCGTTTCTGGACAAAATTAGTAACACTTCCAAGCTATCGTCAATCGTCTCTAGTCTACCATGCACACTTGTCTATTCGCTGGTTAAGGCAAGAGAACTCTAACATTTCAATACTAACAAAAGGCACGCGGGATGGAATATTATCAATTCTGGTGAAGGAAAATTGGAAATCGAATAAAAATAAAGTACTCTAAAATGTTAAACTACACACGCCAAAGGTGTGATCATATTATGAATGAGCGGGTTCTGAAATTATGCTTGCAAAAATATAGCCGTCAAAATAATTCAATAAGATGCAGGATTGTAACATAAATACGGGCAACTGAAAATTCGAGAACCTAAATGTATGGCTTTGGATAGGGTTTTGAAAATAGTGAATAGTCGTGGAAGCGAATTTCAACTATCCAGTTTATTGTCGCTAATGCATCGACGATTTTTACAAACACGATGAGATACACTTGAAAGGAAATGCTCGTATTTATGCGTGAAATTGACCCTGCAATGAATTGAGAATGATTTCGGTGTGTGTGAGATTTCAGAACCCCTCTTCTCTATAAGGGTGTTGGTTTGGCTTCACAGATTCGGGTGTGGTAAGGGTGTTAACTCGAAAACCATGTGCCAAACGTGTTTGAACGATGCTTTTGCTCAGAGGACAGCAGACGATTGCCGTGACCGTGGTGGTTGGCATGGGTGCGTCGCCGTCTGTGACGGTTAGCCCCATGATGACCGCCATTGCGACGGCCCGAATGTTTTCGCTTGCGTTTTGATGAAGACGGTCCGACGTTGAGTGCCGAACGAGCCTCCAGCGATCCGGCCTTGGTCTTCGCCGTGCAGTGATACACCCCGGAGTTCTCTTCGGTCACATCAGTGAACTGAATTCTGCCACCGACAACCTGAAAAGTGAGTTTATCGAATAGCGAAAATGCTTTAAATTTTGATGGAAACCATAGAATAAAGGATACAAATGTTCCAGATACTAAAGATGCATTACACCGATCGAAACTGCCCAGGAATGTCATGCTTCTTTCAGAATAGATAGTAAAGAGAATGTCATTCGTTGATAAATACTGAAGAACTAAGCTTGAAAATAATACACTTTTGAATATTGAAAATGTAGAGCCATCAAGAGCGAGCAGACAGAGGGAAGATACAGAGTTGCAAGACGCTTGTGGCTATGTGTTCTGACAGGTCTTTACTAAATGCAGGTCTGATTGTGGGGTCGATATATATCTTCTCCATAAAATTGATATGTGATCTTGAAACATTGTTCTGCATTCAATATTTATGCGAAGGGAAGAAATGAACTGTCAGATGCGAGCGATTCGGGATCAATTGCAATATTGCAATCAAACAGCAAGTCTCGTGCCTAGTCATTAAGAGCTCTACTTACAGTCGCATTACATTTTGTCTCTAACTTATGCAACGGTGTAATCTGGAACTCTTAGTATGTCAATCAGAAAATAGTCGTTCGATCAAAACAAATGGTGTTCAAATTTTTCTTTCGAATTTAGTCACCTGTGTATTAGAAGGTAGTTCATCCGATCCTTCCTTGCTCCAGGTAATCGCTGCGTCAGGATCGCCAGTCACCTATATTTCAGACGTTTGATTCAAAATTAAGTTGAATAGAATTTGAAAAAGTTTCACTTTGCAATCGATCCAAGCTCGATCTCCCACAGATACGGTCTCGTTCGAAACTTCCAGCATCACTTGGATGATTGTATCAGGCACTTAAATTTATATAAATTGGTATAATTATCATTCATCTTGAATAACATCAATCTTGATTTTGATTCTTTTTGATCTCCTTCAAATTGCACAACTCTTGTCCTATTTTCAAAGAGGAAAGGTTCAGAAAAGATCTTTGTGATCAAAATAAAATTTTACCGAATAGTTGAGCATTGACGTATCCCTCCACGACTCGATCTTGCGTCGAAACCTTGCAGCTGTACAGACCAGCAGAGTTCTCGTCAAAGTCTTTGATTCTGAAAACGATGTCACTTTTCTGGTGTCCAGTAAAATATTAGCAAACTCAATCTTGTTGCCATTTGGATGTGCGTTGTCTGGCAATTCACCGCCATCGCGAGTCCATTCGACCTAAAGTTGTACATTTTAGAAGGTCAGAAATCGCGATTTCATTGTCGGTATAAAACTAATGAAAATGCGAGAAAATTTTCCTCGGTTTTTATAAAACTTAAGAATTTAAATTATCTTGAAAAATTATGGTCACCTTAGCTCCAGGCACATAATAGATGGGACAATTGAACGTCGCATCAGACTTCTCTTCAAACTGATTGTCGACGGCGTCTGAAAGTCGCAAATTATTCGTTGTCAGGGCATCAGAATTTCGACTTTCAAAGCTTTGGTCTCTAAATACGACAACACAAGGATCGCACAATACGAAAGGGCTATTTGCGCTTGATGAGTTGATGACGTCATGATAACTACCACGATATTTAGCCTATGCCTACAATAGGTGATTTTGTTCACAAACTAACGAGGCGTCGCACAAGTAAATTTTGCAGGGTTTTCATTGAAACTTCAAAACTCTTCCTCAGATTCGTGATTTTTCAGTAGTTCTCCACGAAAATTTCATCGTTAGCACGATTGATTCTCAAATTTGAATACAAATTTTCAAGACTAGAAAATGAAATGCCGCACTGTTAGCTCCCTCTCCGCGTCCGATGGTCACCGCAGTGTAGGCGCTTTCGATGGTGTTACTGTTCTCATCCTCAACATCGCATTTGTATATTCCGAAGTCGTTGTCGGGATCAGCATTGCGGATCTCCAAGGTCTGCTTCTCCCCGTGTCGAATCACACTGCCATCTCTCAACTGCGTCCATTTGAATCCAGCGCCTTCTTTGGCACCTACAAAATTTGATACTTTGACAGATTTATGACATCTCGATCCTTGATTATTTACGAGGTTAACATTAGGCTTATCGTTCAGAATGAAACATTTCCATCATGCATGAACTAAGACGACATGCAGCTAAAATGCTAGGTAATCAAGCCGAGAATCATGCTGGCGTACATACAGAACATAAACCTATTATGCAAAACTTATGCTAATCGAAGAGATATCAATGATTTTGAGAAGCATTAGACCAAAATCATTGACAACATTTCAAAGTTAGTGGTAGAAACGTAACCATTTGGTGATTGATGTCGCACCATGACGTGGGTGATTTCTCGATTAGTTTCAAAGTTGCTGAATTCATCCGTGCAATAGTAAGTGCCTCCATCGGCTTCATCTGCATTCGAAATGAGCCAGCTTGGTTCTGCTCCGATTATTCGTGCATCTGTCTTATTGACTGTGCGCCACCAGAACACATCGTTACCTTCACCTATAGAACCAATTAAAGAGAGTTAGTTAAACAAAAAAAGATTAGAAAGTGATCAAATAAATAAGAAAATCTAAGTTCATTAAACATTCAAGTGCTCTTTCGAGCAGGAAGTTAGTAAATTTTTGAATTTTCGTTCAACTTACCTTCGACGTTGCACTTCAGGACAGTGGATTCGCCCTTGTTGATCACTCGGACTTTGGGTGGATCGATGGTGACCTAAACTAGTTTCTTCCAAAATGAAGATCGTTTTCTGTTGAACCTTCGGAACGTCAGTGCTGTCTCCGGTCGCGTGTACTTCGACTTTGGCAGTAGCAATGAGTTGATCGTTTCTGTAGCCGCGGCACTCATATTCGCCTGCGTAACTCTTCTAAAAGGGATAAAATCATTTTAGAAACTCAAGTTCAAGTAACCTTGAAGTTATTGAAGTGCAGAACGCCTGGCTCATTGTGCTCTTCGACGTCGGTGGGCAATTGATCATCGACCTTAATAATTTATATAAAGGCTTATTTCCAAAAATATTTTCGTCAATTTTGGTTTCAACTTAGATTTTTTCACGGAACTGAATTTCTTGCCCGTCTCGTTGTTAGATGCTAAGTAAGCGCGATTACCTTGACCCATTCGATTCTATCAACCAACGAGCTGCCAGTAGCAGCGCACACGAGTTCGCCAGTTTCGCCCTGATCGAACCACTGAGAAGTGCCGCCAAGAATAGAGATTGTAGCGATTTTGTGAGGCTCGATAACTGAAATTGGTTTCATAGAAGTGGGAATTTCAAAATAAATCCATCTGTTGAGGAATTTCCGAGATAAACGTTTATATAGTAAGATAGTTATTCCGTTTTTCCTGCAAACCTGCACCTGACTCTCATTTTTTAGCTTCTCATTCGCGCTCTCACTCTCAAACGTTCTCTCGCTTCTCCCTTCCCCGAAACATCTAGCCGAAGACGGCGTAAAGATGCAAGCGACTGTAGCGCAGTGATAATGGGTTGAGTATGAGTAAAGTAACTGGTAACCGTCTCGACTCTCCATTAGGAGAATTTTTGGCATAATTAGTTTCGAGAGTGAGTGAACGTCTGAAAGTGAGAGTGAAAAGAAACGAGAAAAATGAGTCAGGTGCGCAGGTTTGTGTTAAAACTGGGGTATATTTTTGTCATTGAAAAGAAGAACCTTGAATGTAGATCTCTTTTTCGACAGTAGCGAATCTGTTCTGAGCTCTGCAAGTGTAGACTCCAGCATTTCCGAGTCCGATCGAGGGATGCTTGATGATCTGCTCCGAGATGGTGATCGGCTTGAAGTCCTCGGGCAAGTCTCCACGCTCTGGGCCGGGATCGTGCAGCCACTCGACCTCTGGGTCTGGGTCGCCTTTAGCCTAAAATATTCAACGTTAAGAGAATTACTGGATTTAAGGATTTTGAAATTCGAGCTGGTTTGATAAGATTAGGCATTTTCAAAATGCTATCTGAGAAGTCATATTTACATTGGGGTCCCCGAGCTCTACTCCCTTTGCAAGACGCGTTTTTGGCAGAAACGTGGTAGTTTTAAACAGGAAATTTGGGAAGCAAGTACACTTCAAACCAAAAATGTCTCAAAACAATCCAGTCTAGATCGGCGATAAACCTGATAAAATGGATGTGCACCAAAATCAGTATAGAATGTGCTCGTAAAACTGTGTGCAAGCCATTTGAAGTTTCGTCAAAATGTATTCATTTTGAGCGGTGGGTTCTTGCGATTTTCGACCAGAAAATTCTGAATTTTTATCTTTTCTTCACAGAAACCTTATTCACAGCCCGAAGCACTTTTCTGTTCAAACATCTTATTTAGAAATTCGATTTGAAATTTCTACTTGGGGGACACTAATTTACACGGCGAAATTCATTTAAATCTTCTCCACTATTTTAAGAACCTGAATACCTTGCACTTGATGTTGACAGGGTCGCCGACAACGAAGACGAACTTCTTTTTGTTGTGTTCGATGGTGATTTCGATGGAGTCCCCAATGAGAACAGTTCCATGATCAGAAGCCTCGCCAACAATGTTCTTGGCTGTGCAAGTGTAGTCGCCGTTGAGTTCCTGCCTTCCACTAGCGAAGTCGAGAATATTCGGTTCGAGTGGAGTGACGTCGTGAGGAAGTGGCGAACCGTCGGGGCCAGTCCAAGTGATCTGAAAATTTATTCCTAGTTTTTTTAGTATTTTAAAACTTTTCTTGAAAGTTCTTTTATAAAAGTGTTTGTTTCGAAGAATAAGATACGCTGCCGAAGAAATCTACGATTTGAATAAAATAAACGCTGTCTAGATTCTTCTACAAGTCATTTTGTACCTCTGGAGTTGGAGATCCAGTAGTGATACAGACGAACTGGTGCTTCTCGCCAGGTTTTCCGTTCCAAATTCGAGGCTCAACTCGAGCGGTCGGTGGAATTTCTTCTGAAAAGTTGGATGTTATCCTTTGAAGCTCTAAGGACTAGGCTAAAATTTTCAACTTATTTGATATATTCGCGCTCGATAATTACTTTCTAGTTTTTGGTGCAATAGAAGGAGATGTGAGACGAAAGAAGTTTTAGCTATGAAGTCGTGTGTTGACAGTGGAGAAGTTTTGAAAATATATGCAGGGTAGAAGAAAAGCCTCACATTTTGTTGATTTGTATTGGAAAAAAATCCGGACTATTTCAATTCCACATTGTGAAAGTTTCACAACAGTAGAAAAAGTGGCACAGCTCTGTGGGTTGGTAGAGGGTAGAATAAGCTTTGTTGTGAAAATGCTTTGGGGAAAACTATAAATGAAGGTTTGTATAGTTCGCTTGAACCAAGAAAACCACAGTTAAAATTGTTAACCTTCGGTGACTTCGACTTTGACTGGATTTGAGACTCCGGTGCCGAAGTCGTTGGTGGCCGAGCAGAAGAACTCTCCGTTGAGCTCTTCGGAAGCGGATTCCACGATGAGCTGGTCGCCTTCTTCGCGAACCCCCTCAGGGAGAGGAGAATCGGCATCGCCGTAGCCCCACTTGATGCGAGCAGGCGTAGACGAGTGCGGGTCGCAGTGGAATCGGACCTCAGTGCCTGGCTTGGTCTGATGCAGTGGCGGAGTGGCGACGGGACGAGGCGGTTCACCCTCTGAAAAACAGAATAGCATAGAGGAGAAGTTGCTTGGAGAAGGTTGTTTAGCAAGTTGAGCTTACTCAAACTCGTTTTACATGACTTTTGGACAGAGGCTACGAGCTACAATTTTATGCAAAACTCACTCTCCGGCTATACACGGTAAATAGTTATTGGCACTCAGCAAAAATTCACTGCAAATGCATCAATCCGTGCGTATATCATACGAAATCGTAAGAATACTTCTCCTATTGAACCAATAAGAAGTCGTATCCTAGCGAACTCGTATGATGGCTTTATCAAGCTCGGCTTGTAAATCAACAACTCTTTGAAGCACGGCCAACTACTAGATGACTATTTTCTAATTCTATCCCACAGTTTAGATGGGGTAGTGAAGAAACACTCCCATTCGTGTTCATGTCTTGTTATCAGAAATCTTGATTTACAGATCGAGCTTGATATCTCCGAGTACATTTCCCACTTGGGTCATAAAATGCGTGACTGAATCACTGCAAATCAAACAACATACGTGCAACAACGTGTAATATGCTGGGAGTGGTTCGCTGTGGGGGTGGTGCCTGATCGACGTCGTTCGGGTGGTGCAGCTTGGGATGGTAGATGCACACATAGGAGCCTGCATCGTCCATAGCTGCAGCGGGGATCGACAGAATTCCTCTGGAAACGGCGTGTCCGAAGGGCAGTGGCTTATCGTCGGATCGGACGAAGGACAACTCTGCAGTTGGGTTTCCTTCAACCCAACATCGGATCGTGACGGGATCGCCTTCATCGACAGTCTGCTCAGGTGGAGTGATCTGCGGTGCATCTTCTGCAATGAATGCCCAATGCTTGGTGCTTACAATACAACGCATGTGCATTTAAAAAAAAAAAACACACACAGTCACTCAAATCATTTGTGATAACAATGTGAATTCTGTGATGTTTAGTGATCGTCTTGAAAATCAGTGCATTGAAAATAGTATGCTTGTGCCACACATTGTTTTCACACTAGCTTATAATCATTCCTGAAAACTCGTTTGAATTGTTTTCTACTACAAAAACTCAAAACCACTTCAAGGATAGTCGCTTTGAAAGACTAGTATCACAAAATAGATTTTGGATAGCGAAATAACTTAATCTGGACAACACTGGACAGATTTATACCGTTCAGTATTTGATGTTCCAATACTGAACGGATCGTGCATTAGCTCTTACTCTTGGTTTCGGGTTTTGGTTTCTCTTCAGGATTGACAATGACAGTGGCAGGAGAAGAATCGACTTGTCTCTGGCCTGGTGGATGAGCAGTACAGATGTAGTCGCCAGCGTCGGTAAGCAGGGCTCTGGTAACTTGGATCGAAGCTCCTCGACCATTGCCTGCCTCAGGATTGAGTTGAGAACCATCCGCTCTGCGCCAGGAGAGTGGGATCTTGGGATGGCCGGGAACATGGCAACGGATCGAGAAAGGTGTGCCTTCTGGCACGGTCTGCTCAGCAGGTTCAACAATGACTTGAATACCTGAAACACAACAGAGGATAGGTTGTGGGAAGGCTGAAATTTGGACAAAAGGGTGAAATCGAAGGGATAGGAACACACTTGGTAATTTTCGAAGGAAAACTCGGTTAGTTTTCTTCAAATCACTTCAGAAAAGTGGTGTTATTTCACAGAGGATAGGAAAGGGTGAAAAAATTAGTTGAAATCGATTGAAATTTTGAAGATCTGTCAAAGGTAAGTGACTAACGTTTGGTGACTTCAATAGTGCCAGGCTCAGAATCAGCAGTCTGTCCAGTCTGTGGATCGGTCGCAGTACAGATGTATTGACCTTCGTCGCTTGTCTGAGTCTCGGGAATCGAGAGAGTGCCGCTCTGCTGTTGAGCTGCAGAGTTGAGTTCGCTTCCGTCCTATATAAAGAGATATCTTCGTCTTCGTAATAGTCAGAGGAATGATCGAACTTCAATATTATTGGAAAAGAATGCTATCAAGTTCTGTTAATAGACCATTGATGCTCCAAACTTACCGCTCTTCTGAATGACAGTTGAGCATTTGGATTTCCTGGCACCCAGCATCGAATGCGCGATGGAGTTCCTTCCTGCACTGTCTGATGCTTGGGATCGATTTGAGGCGAAAGAGGCGCTAAAATAATCGATAGTTCCGACAAAAAGGCTGTAGTGTAGCCAAGTAATTTGGTTCGTATCAACGTGGTGATAATTATTACATTTGACGTGGAGTGTTCCGACAGGTGATGGTTGCTCCTGTCCAGTAGCGGTATCAGTTGCATGGCATATGTATTCGCCAGCGTCCTCCAGCTTTGTCTTGTCGATCTTCAAGAAGCCATCGCGATCGACTGCGCCTCGTGGCAGTGCTGAAATTAGTTGGTGATTTATCTCGAGGTTCATACAATATTTCGAAGTAGACAAAATTAAACAATTTCTTTCAAAGTTTGTGCTAATATTGTCTGTTCTATTTGTAAAGGAAGCTCATTTAACATCTTTCACCTTCAAGAGCGTGCTACTATCCCATGACAAATAGGACGAAATATACATAAATTTTTGGAATATTCGATTTACGTTCTTCCTCCATATTTTCGATAGAGACACGAGAGATGAGAGATGAGAAGAGTACCAATAAGATATGTTCTCGCTTATGCTCGAGGATAGCGGGGCAAGAATGATTTGGATATTTATTTCGAAGAAAATAAAAATCGATTGTACGCTTTGTGCGAATTGTCGTAAAATAGTGTACATTCTTGAAGGTGAAACATGGATCGAACTACCTTTTCAAGTGGAGCGAACAATAACTTACGTCTTCCATCAACTCTGCTCCATCGAAGTCTGGCCTGTGGATTGCCGGGCACCCAGCATCTGAACTGTGCAGGTGTGTCCACTTCGACTGTCTGGGTGTGCGGATCGATTTGCGGACCAGCACCAGGGTGTCGCAGATTGATCGTGGCCGGAGGTCCCTCCATTGGTGGTCCGCCGCGAGGAAGCTCGGCTGTGCAGATGTATTGACCGGTTTCCTGAAAGAAATAGATCATCATCATCAATTTAACATTTTATATCAGAAGGAAAAAAGAAAGTAGTTTCTCCATTTCACAAAATTTGCATTAATGTTGAATTGGCATAGTTCTCAAGTATACTGTATACATCAAAACTCATTGTAAATGGTGTTTGTAACCATTCCCAGTCGAAATTCATTCTCCCACAAATCTATGAAATTAGTCAATGAGTACCGCCTGAGTAGTCCTTGGAATTTGAAGAATGCCTCTGTTCTGCATGACTCCATTAGGAAGAGGTGCACCGCCTGGTCGGGACCAGGTCAGTTTGGTATCTGGATTGCCAGGCACCCAACATCTGATTCGGGCTGGATCTCCTGGGTTCACCGTCTGGGTAATTGGATCCACTTTCACTTCCATTGGCTCTAAAATTGTTGGCTTTTATTGTAATCATTGGGAAAAAACTTGGCGGGCTGGGCATGTTTATAGATTCTACAAAAATTGAGTAATGATAGTTTAGAATTTCGAATAACCACAAAATGATAAAAGGGACATTTTTCCCCAAAAGTGTGTGCGCACGACTGCAAAAAGCCCTGCCCACTCCATGAAAATAGGAAAAGTCTTCGAAAGTTCATCAAATTCCTACAGGAAATGATGCAATCGACAGGGTGTGGAGTGGATGGGGCTCTCTGCAATCGCGCACGCACTTTTCGGAAAACATGCTCTTTTTACCATTTTATATGACCAAAGCAGACCATCGACATTTTTTATTGTGGAACAGAGCATGGTCTTTCATTTCATATTATCTCACGCTTATGAAGTCACGCTATTCCACGATTGTCAAAATATTGCACGCCAGACTATGCATGAACACATTTCACATGGCTCATTCTCAAGATTTTAATTAAACAAAATTGGTTGTTCACCCGATTTTCTAACTAACTTGTAAACACTTCAAGACTTCAAATCAAATTCAAAGGACATACTCCTTCTGACTTCGATGACGGCAGGTGGTGACTGTCCGATTCCGTAGTGATTGACAGCCGTGCAGATGTATCGGCCTGCATGCTTCATCTCTGCTCGAGGGATCTTCAGAGCGTTGCCCATTTGGTAGGCGCCGTGTGGCAGACTGCCTCCAATGTGTTCCTGACAAACAAACTCGTCAAAGGAAGAACTTCAAACGTTTCAAATTCTCTCACAAAAGTCTATTCATATCAAACTTTCATCAAATTGTTATCGCAAAATCGTCGTGTTGTCGAAAACTCCTGCTCACTGTTATGCTGCTTGCTATTGTAAAATTCTACTTCATTATTATCCTGTATCATATTCACTTCACTCAAAAACACCATTTTTCTAACCTTATGCCAAGTGATCTGGCAATCGGGGATTCCTGGCACCCAGCATCTGACTGTGGCAGAGTCGCCCTCATCGACGACAGTGTGCAGAGGGTCGACGACGGGCTGAGGAGGTTGACCACCTGTAGATGAACATCGCCTAGTTCATGTCATTCGAAAGGAAAAGAAATGCAAAATGCAAAATGATTAGAATGGAGATGCAAGAATTCCGCATTCAGATTGCAAAGGGAGACTCATTCCAGAACAACAAGGCGCACTGCAGGAAATCGAGTTGGTTGATAAAGCATTTCAAAACTCGCGTTGGTTACTGTTATTCTCACACGATATTAGTGTTGGAGGCAAAGCGGGAAAGTTTATGGGGGGGGGGATAGAAAGAAGAAAGCCAAACCCAGGGAATGTCGCTCTCCTCATAGAGAGATTACAACCATCAAGAATGTTCATCGTGTGAGGAGCTTGAAATGTATTGACTTGTGAGCCAGCAATGAACGACATTTCCCCCGATTTGCATCTAGAAGTTAGAACGAACGTCTCGCTTCCTGCACTTTGAGTCGAGCATCGTCGGCGGCAATAGACCTGTCCGTGGTCGCTGTGCATCTGTACTGCCCTTCGTCGCCAGGCTGCACGTCGTAGATCGTCAGTGTTCCTCCATGCACGTGAGCTCTGTCCGGCAACTCGGTCTGGCCTACTTTCGACCATTCCAAACGAGCCGTTTCTGCCTATATTGGATATTTGAAGAAATTAGATTAAAAAAACGGGATTTTAACGTAAAGAACTCATCAGCTTGTTCGGTTATTAACTTAGCTTTTCTATCTCTATTATCTTCTAAACAAATGGCGTTTTGTTGGTACATAGAGTATTTGGAACAAAAGATGTAATTTCTAAGTTGATAAAAATGATGATAAAGTATTCAAACAAAATTTTCACTTGAATGAAAAATTTGAATACTCGATCTTTCCATCAACAACAATGATTTCATTATTCAACTAAAGCGGTCGTTAATCGCTCACCAGATCTCCGGCGACTCTGCAGAGCCATCGGATGGTCCTTCCAGGAGACACCAGCTGGAATTTGGGATCATCGATTCGGACGCGAAGCGGTTGGCCGGCTAAAAGCGTTAACAGGTTGAATGGTTAGGGGAAGCAGGAAAATGAGGATGGGGAACGACGTAATTTAGGCATTATCAAGAGTTATTGCGAAAATGGTATATTTTGAATTTAGTATGCTCATTTATCTAGAAGCTTTCCTAAAAGAGGATAGAATTTGAATTATTGTGATTTTGCGAGGTGGGTTGGGGGTTCTAGCTGGTGATTATTCTGTGGTTTTGTTATGGTTGATTTAGTTTTGAGTGACGATACATACTTTACATGACGCATATCGTGATTTTAAAAGAACACATAACATAACATGGAAGGTGCAGATTGCAAGACACATACATGGCATACATGGAATAATTACGATGAGCTTCTTGTTTTAGCAACCGTTTATTGAGCCAGACGAACAAAAAGTGCTGATTTTGTGGAACAAATTGGGAGGGAAAACCACATAAAATCGGTGGGGGAAAATTGGGCACAAAATAACAGATTTTGATCGGAGAAATCCTGAACGAAAACGAGAGACATGCACAAAGAATTACGAATACGGTAATAGCAGCGAGAAAACGAGTAGAGAAATGGCTCGGAGTCACAATTACGAAGAAACATAGAGAGTGCGTCACTGCAAATCGTGAGGATAATGCATTTTGAAATTGTTATTTGGCATTTTTATCTTTATGCGAATGTTATAAAAGCTCCGAGAAATTCAAAATGCATCGAAAATCAATTTAATCGACAAATAATGGGTTTAGAATGATGATGTTGATTAGAACAATTTGATAAGATATCAACTTCATTGTCGGGAAAAATCTCACCAAATTATTCAAATTCTTTCGAAATCCGATAAAGTCGTTAAAATAGTGAAGTGAATTACGTTTGGATGAGAAGTGGTGTAATTGAATGCGAAGTGAGTGAGACTCGAAGAGACAAAAAGGCGACGCGTCACTTTGCGGCAGTTTTTTCCTGGTTCAATTTAAAAAATGGCAGCCAAAATCTTCGCCTAGAAAATCTAGAATCTACAAATTAGCAAAAATCAAAAAGTTCACGTAGATCAATTATGCGCTAGAGTAAATAATTGGCAAATCAGGAACGTCTAGAATAATGAAAAATCGCCGATTATTTTATCAGACAAAACCACCGAAGATGAGAAAGCTACTAATGAGATGAATTAGAATACGGAAATACGAACAATAACATTAGGACAAAATGGACATCATTAGGGCTGAAATGCCATAAAACGAACAATAACTGAGAAAATTCGAACATCACGCATTTTTTTCAAGGATAAAATTCTAATTTTCTCAAACAATGCTACCAAAGCCCGCCATACACAAATCAAGTCGTGTCTTTGGGTGATGGGAAACTGTCAAATTCGAACGAAAAAATCTATCAAAAAATACACAGAAATCAACATGAGATGGACAATATTCTCACTGAGAACCGACAAAAACGCACAAATACGAATATCTTAGAACCACAAATGAGACAACAAACGACAAATGATAGGTCTATGATTTGCTTGAAACTCGAGATATTTATTTTTTGTTGATAAAAATCTAAAGGCTGTGGAAATATCTCGGGTTGATTAGATGTTGATTATAAATTGATGTTGGATTGATTATTTCATTATTTCACTCAACCGAATGTTGTCGATGAGTGCGATGCGTTGATTTTTGCGTTTGCAGCTGTTAGAGACTCGTTGAATTATATCCCAAAGCAGCAGTTAGGCAAATGTCACCCTGGTTCCTCGCGAAAGAGGCTCAGTTTTTGTAGAATCGCGATCTGACATGAATGCGTCGCCGTCTGTGGCGACGGTGATGGGGTTGCGCTGGGGAAGAGGCGGGATGCGAATAGGGCGAGGGAGCGGGCTGATAGGAACGAGATTGAGAGTATTGTTGTTGATATTGATAAGACGTGTGGTAAGAGGAAGAAGATGTAGCGGTAGAGGTAGAGTGAGAGCGAGACGGACCTTGCTGGATGTTGGCCTGTCCACCGATGTACGTCCTCTGGCCGGGGTCGATCTGACCAATCGGCTCGCAAACACGACCGGATGGGTTGTTCGATTTGGTGTAGCCGGGAGCGCATCTAAAGTGTTACCATTTGGGTTCAATAAATGCCTACGCTCGCTTCTATCATTTCTGAAATCTCTCCTTCAAACTCACTCATTGCAAAGTCGACCAGTGAACCCAGCTGGGCAATTTCTGCAAACCACCTGTCCATCGGCCTCCAAATAGCATTCAGAAGCTCCTCTGAAAAATGACATATTTTTTACTCAAAAGTCTGATTTCATACGGGCAAGGGCAGGGTTGGCAATCGTACGGGGTTCCCTTCGTCGCGTCTCCGTAGTAGCCCTTCTTGCAGCGTTCGCAATGCATGCCCTCGGTGTTGTGCTCGCAGAGCTGAACAGGGTTTGTTTTCAAGAGATCTAAACCTGACTCTTCAAGGATTCCCTACCAAGCATCGTCCGAACGAGTCGCATCCTCTGGGCGAATGATTGTAGCATTGGCAAGGAGCTCTGGTGGCAGCAGGCTGGCAGTCGTTGGGAGTGCCTCTGCGAGCATCTCCAACGAATCCTGGCTTGCATCGTTCACATCGATCTCCTTCAGTATTGTGCTGGCAATCGAGGCAATGGCCATATTCCTAGAAATGTACAAATTTATGCGAATGCTTTATCATCAGAAAATAGTCCATTTCAGCATATGAGGGTTTTTCAAAGTCTTGATGAGCTTTTCAATGATTGCTTCTCTCGAAGTATTTCATCTCCAACCTTGTGGCATTGATTGGCATGTCCATGGCACTCGCACTTCTCGCAGAGTCCGAGATAAAGACCTCCGCCGGTTCGGGCATAACCAGGAGCGCAGTCTTCGCACGACGTGCCGATATAGCCTTGCGGGCAAACACATTGCTCGACCTCGAGGGCTGATGGACCACCTCCGTATGGCTCTGCGTATTCCAGAGAAACTGAGAGAAGAGAAGATTGGGCACAGTCATCGATGTAGGTTGCCTGAATTGAATATTTTTATAGGCTGAAAATCTAAGTCATCATTCGATATTTAAACTTTCCAGTTTATATCTGTCGTAATGATTCTTTCTAGTTTGTCTGAAGATAAAACGACATTTGCAGTCATCCCATCAAAATTACACAGGCAAGAACTTTCTAAGAGTTGACTTCCAACCTTAATGAGAAGAGTGTCAAGATCAGCGAGAGCCATGAGCAGATGCTCTCTGGTTGCTCGTTGACCGTCGACTCGCTGGAATTTGTCCTCGAATATTTTGAATTCGATTGTGTTTTCTCTGTCGGACTGGGTCTGTTCGCGATGAGTGTACTGTAGAGTGATGTCGTTGCCCTGAAAGTGATCACATTTTAAACCAAGACACGATTTTCTGATTAAAATCAGACGTCGATTTTCGATAGATCTAGGGAGAACTTTTTCAGGTGAAAATAAGCTATAAGAGGTAGGTCCGCATGGGACTTGTGGTGATGATGATCGTCTCCCCTAGTTCTGGTTGTCAAACGCTTTGTACAAGCAGTTCAACATTCAAAAAGTTGAAAATTTAGTTTCAAAAATAGTCTTACCCTCAGAATGACATGCGGATCCTGGTTGTTCCTGCCATCGCCGTTGTATTTGAACGTGAACTTGAGTGTTCCTCCATAGGCAGTGACCTTGTTCCCGAGGAACTTCTCGGGCAGTTTCCAGTAGAGAGTTTGTCCATTGGCCTCGTGGAACGAGCTGAAATCGATCGACTGGCCAGAGACGTAGGCGGGTGAGGGAGGCGAGAAGGGCTGACGGTGGTCGGATGAAGTCAAAGCGAGCTGGTCGCGGTCGCCCCGGTGGTAGTTGATGTCAACCTGAGCGTTGAGCTAATAGTTTGCCAAAAAGTAGATTATCCTACAGTCTTCCTCTGGTAATTGCTCGACTGACATTGCTCTGCTACTCCAGAGCAGAAGCAAGGAATGCAGCCCTGAGGGTTGTTGGGCGACATGTAGAAGGAGCGAGGGGCACACTGATCGCAGTTCGGGCCTAAAATCAAACTCTACTAATGCTGATAAATTTCATTTTGAGGATATGAACGTGTTCTTATGAGATGTAGAGGAATTGAATACGACCCGAAATCGAAAAACGGATTCAAAGAAGTAATAGACATAGAGATTCGTGTAGTTACAACGAAGTTAGTATTTCGAAAAATTAGTAAATTACCAGTCGTAAGAGGTTTGCACTCGCATCTCTGTCCACTGGAAGGCTGGGCTCCAGTTCCGCAAACTTGCTGAGGTCTTTGACGGACGGGAACGCAAGTGCCGAGATAAGGACCCTGACCGGATCGTTCATAGCCAGGAGCGCAGTCTTCGCACGACGTGCCCTTGTAGCCTGGTGGGCAAATGCATTGCTCGACTTCCAGGGCCAAGCCATCGGGGGTGCGACGATCAACAGCGATTTCCCAAGAAACGTCTCCAAGGCTGAAAATAAACGTTATTTTTGAAGAAAAAAGAGTTATGATTTATCATTTTTCAAATGAAGAAGAGTTTGGAGATCATTCCATCAACTACCAACCGATTTGGATTTCGTCGATCATTGTACTCGTAAACTCTTCCGAGTGTGGGAGAAATCAGAAGGAGAAAAATTGAAATCCGCATTGAATATAGGCGAATTTTAGAGTTGAACAAATACATGCATAACGCGATTTTCGACTGAATAGTTGAATGAGAAAATGGCCAACCAAAATATTTGTCCTTTCACAGGGTTTCTGTACAACAAAAACTATGTATTATTGTAAAGGGCGTGGCTCGCGGTGGCATTTTTCTTCGCCTTGCTTTTTCTAATTCAGATTGTGGTTTTCATCTATTAGCGCATTTAACGCATTAAGGTAATGGACGGCAGAAGACAAGGCCAAGGAAGGGGGAAGGTGTCGCGACTGATTCGAAGCATTTTGACAATGGCAAAGAATCTGGAAAGCAGTTTCTTGAGTTGAAAGGACAAAAATTATAAAGACAAAACTGAAACAATGTTGCCAAAATTGAAAAAGTGCAAGTACACAATTGTAAACTTTCTCACATCAGGCAATCACAAGAATATTTCGGTACATTGGTAATTGGAAGTCGCGAACAGTTTTGGCAATTACAGCGAACAGTTGATGAAAATATTCTTGATCAAACTTACTTTGTAATAAAGAAACGGAAAGAGGAAGTAGCGCTTGTGCTTTCAGCAAAATACAGGGGTTTTGACTAATTAAACCAAATAATCGACTATAAGTTTGAGGATTAAAATATCGAAATCACCTAGAAGAGCGTTGATCCTGGGCGTGCGTGGCACGGATGAGGAAGGCATCCAAATCAGCCAACACCATCATCAAATCCTCGCGAGTTGCTGGGGAACCGTTCAACTGCTCGTAGTTGGTCTCATAGGTCTCGACAGTGATTCTGATTGGGCTGTCAGACCTGAGTACTGAGTCTGGGTTGCGAATTCTGTGTACGAGGATGTTCTGGTTGCCCTTCAAAACGACCATCGGCTCTCTGACCAGAGCACCGCCGCCGCTGAATTCCAGCTCGAATTCCATCTTGCCTCCGTAGGCAGTGACCTGAAATTAGAAACGTTGTCAATTATACTCGCTCTTGTGAATTTTCACTTCTACCATCGATTTATGAAAGATCCTATTTTGGGATATTATTAGCATATCAACATGATCAGAAACGAAGAAAAAATCTTTCAGACGTTTCATTTCTTTATTGTTGACTATCTATCTTGATAATTATGAAGAATGAGATACACACGACCAAATTTTCATGTAATAAGGGTAATAAATAAAAGTATGATAAATTTACCTTGTCACCGAGGAATCTCTGAGGCAATCTCCAGTACTTGGTATGACTTCCCGAGCCACTGTCCTGATAGGTCAGATATCCGGTTTTGAGGAATTGGAACTGTGGATTCTGCTCTATGTTTCTCTCTTCCATGTCGGAAATCACTACACCTTCGGCATCGTTGTTGAATTCGAGACGCTCCTAAAATTGTACAATCATTTCTAATTCATTATTCTTTAGTGGAGATTAATCATTAGGAAATGCCTTTAGTTTAAAATAATGGCATGACATAAAAGTTGCGTAATCAATAATGATCATCCAATATTCTTATTTTAGAGGGGGATTTAATTAAATTTGCCATTACATATAAATTGGGTAAGCGTCACGCATTACAATTGTAAAACATGCAATGGAGTTGATAATCACACACATGTAATTTGACGCAAGCATGATAAAAATGAAAAAAAACATACACACACACACAATATAGTTCATGCTTGAATCAAAAGTGACATTACACGAGACAAACACATTCTAACGACACTTACACAAGCTGCGTCCTGAAAATTGGGGATTTTGAATATAGATACGATACTATGAGATCGAAGCTGGACTTGGTAACAATTTTTAAAGTCGAAGTAGACTCCTATATCATTTTTCTAACGCTATGAAATTGACTATTGAAAACAAACGACAAAATACCGAAGGCTTACATTTACACACCACATCGATTTTTTGTTCTTTCACGAGCGAATTTTCTCACCTTGGTTCTGTGCCAGTCACTGGATCTGCATTGGTCAGTGACTCCGAAGCAGAAGCATTTCAGACAACCTTGAGGGCTCTTTTCGGATAGGTGATAGGCTCCTGGACGGCATTGGTCGCAGCTAGCGCCAGTAACCATCGTCTGAAATCAGGGGCCATGAAATTTGACATAATGTAAAGCAGGATAATTAATCTTCTGTCTTGCACATTTCACATTTCGAGGATAGGATGAGTTTTCGAAGTTATTTTAAACAATCTCTTTACCTTGCATTCACATCGTCCATACGAATCAGCATAAGCCTGAACGGATCCTCTAACATCGCATCTGGCGGGTGGGTAGGTGACTGGAGGAAGAGTTGGAGGCGGTACATATGGGGCAGTGGGAGCGGGAATGTCGACGATGCGAACAATGCAATCGGGGGTCGCGAGCACACGTCCCTTCACGTTGATCGCCTCACAGGTGTAAGCACCTTGGTCGATCGGTCTGAAATAATTAACTCTCGTTTTTTTTATCATTTAGCTATTCTTCTTCCTTATCCCATTATTAACTATCGATGAAGATTAGCCTATTTCAATTTTTGGCATATCGAGTGAGCATTTAGATTTTTGCGTTTGACATTGTAGTTTGCTTACTTTGTAAATCATTCTTGTAAGATTGATTTTTTTTTGCAATATTCAATTTTCAGCCTTATCATTTTCCTCCATTCACTCAATTCGATTTTTCAATTTTCTCCTCGGTCGGGTGAGAATTTTGACGAGTTGCAACCAAACCGCTAACCGTTCATAATCGATGTGCCTTGTAGTGGAAAATTGGGAAAATTAGAAAAATTAGAGAGATGATGAGAAGTGGAGAGAATTTTTAAGAAGAGGGAAAAAGATAAAGAAGGGAAAGAGATATTGGTCGATAAACCGGTCGAGTGATTGCCGAATCAATCAATGCGACTCGTGTGAATGAGACGAGAAGACGCCGTAGAAATGGACATGAAGAAAGAAAAGGAGAGAAGAAGTGAAATGACAATAAATTAGATGCGAAGATAGACGGGTAATTTAAAGCCACAACAGTCTAAAACGAGTGATATCGGTTGGGATAAGAATAGATCTAATCGAACGCCGCTATTCGGCAAAAAATCAACTAATACAGGTTCTTTGAAATCTTACTAGCTGTCCGACACAAGATAAAGTGCAAAGTGATGCCTTTCGGCAAGTCGAGTCGGGACTACTGATGGTCTAATTCACCGAAAACAAAACGATTGCAAAATGACTCACTGCGCATTGTTGACGGTCAACACACCATATCCTGCCTCGGAAGTCTGGACGCATCGCGGCGGCTCGCAAACTGGACCCCAATTCAAACGCCAGTTGATATATGGCTCGGGCACAGCAACTGCCTGAAAGAGAATTAGCACAGCTCGGATAACGAGTCAACTATCGCCTACCTTGCAACTGAGACTGAACGTACTTCCGACGGGAACTTGCTTATTCGTCTCAGGAGGCTCGACGACGGTTGGCTGGACACAACCGATCTGAAAGGGGAAGCATATTTCGCAAAAGTAAAATATCATTGCCCGATGACATTAAAACTCATTGCTATAGTTCCTCTAATGATTCATGAAGCGATAAATCTTCCAATAAAGGTTATGCAAAGAGAACCTCATCACTCCCATCTCTGCAATCGTTCGTTCCATCGCAGTGGAACGAGGAAGGCACGCATTGCTGACCATCGTGGCATTTGAATTCTGTCGATTTACAGACGTCGCCTGGTGATGTAGCTGCTGAAATTCCGTATTTAATTTGGCTTCTGAAAATCTCGTGATACTAAAGCATGCATAATTGTGTTTGAAGTGGATACGATCATATCATAACGTCTTGTGAACGTCATGACTTTCCAAATTTGGTGTTTATTCCCTGTTGTTTTAGTCTTTCCTTCAAAATTCCACCTTGATGAATCGTACTTGATAAATGGGTTGCGCGGCGCCCTTTTCCTTGTAAAAACAAAGAATTTGGATTTTCAACCGATTGAGAAGTGAGAATAAAAAGTCGGTGTATTTTGTTTGTCATTGAGCCACACCCCTTGTGGTTTGTAAGAGAGGCAGAAATGCATTTCAAGTGAAAGAATAAAAACAAAAGTGGGAAATGAATGTTGATAAAGGTTGGAAATATCATGGACCATATCGCTGTATTTAAGTTTTGAAAAATATTCTCGTGCCAAAATTAAAGCTAACTTCAGTCATTTTCATGGTATATTTTTCTTTTTCACACTAAATAAAATTTCCATACTTCCATTTATCCCTTTCCATATTTCTTCGATTATTATTACGTCATCATTGCCTCCTATGCGATTCTAGATTATGCTGCTGATAGACTGATATCTGACCTACAGCAAGAAAGGGAAAGCGATAGGCAAATGAATGATAAATAAGATGGCATGGAATAAGCAGAATTAGAAACCTATCATGATGCAATTAACCCCTATCTTTTGAAGGGTAAGAAATAGATCTCTACGCGACGGAATGAGATGTAAAATTAGTCAGAGACGGAAAATCAATCGATTGAATAGCGAAATCTTACTTTACCACAAAAAGAAGTATCAAATTCAGGAATGACACGATCACTTTTATGCCTTACAAAAATTTCCACTTTTAGACTTCAGCTGGAGAAATCCCTAATCGAATAATCAGAAAGGTGTGAAAGGAAAGAGAAAAACCGGATGCCATAGATCGGACAAAAATAACCATTTCGCCATAAATATATGGAAGAAATCGTGCAAAACCCAGTTTATCAATCAATAAAATAAGAACTCACCGCAATTGGCCTCATCGGAATTATCTCCGCAATCGTCGTCTCCATCACAGAGCCACATTTTCTGGACACAACGCTGATTGTTACATTTGAACTCATTCGGCTCGCACTGCCTCAGAGCTGGACAATTCAATTCGTCGGATCTGAAAGATGAAGTAAACTTCTTAAATATACACATCTTTATTTTGCACTAAAGGCTGGTATGAAAAGCGAAACTTCTACTCCATATTGAAATTGTTATTCGAGCTGCCTTCATCCATATTTTCCCAACAATTGATTTAGTGAATTACCGATCTCTGCAATCAGGCTCCCCGTCACAGATATATTCAGCCTTGACGCATTCGTTGTTGCCGCACTGTTTCTCATCTGGCATACAAGCTCCCGTCTGAAGACCGGCTCCTTGCATTTCTTGTGGGCCATCTGAATTTGGGACTTTCCAAAATTTCTGCGTTCCACGTTTCTCGCGCATATCAAAGTATTCGTTTCTTCCTTACTCATCAACTATGTCTGCAAAGAAACGTCTAAAAAGAAGAAACTTAAATTCGCAGAAATCCGTATGAAGATGTTATCATACGTTCATGAATTTTATGGGGATAGTAACGATTTTCTCTCGAAACTACAAATTTCAATCCAATTAAATTTCATGTCGAATATGTTGCGTGTTTTGCGTGAAATGCAGAGGGGAAAGTAACTAAGAAAAGTTGCGAATTTGCGGAGAAAAGCAGTGCGAAACGAGTGATGTGAACTGCGCAAATTGTGATGCAGCAACTGAAAATAAAAATCTAAAATTCGCATTCCAAAAGGGAAAAAACCCGAAAAAAAAATCTCTAAAATTTCTACTGTCTTGCACGTAATGACTTTGCATTCTCACCGTGACGATCAAGAGTTGTTGATGCTAATTTGCCAAAACACATTGCAAAATCACATTCGTCACCAAGCCCTATCACAAGAAGTCATTGAACTATCACAATATCAGACTTTACAACGATAGAAACAACTTTTCGCGTGATAGATCAAGCTCAGTTTACAACAATTCTATAGAGTAGACTTTTTTCATCAACAACCCTTCTTTTCGGACATTAGACTTGACTCTGTTCACTAACAGGACATGACGTTGAGAGTTGCAGTGGCTTCGACTGTTCTGCCTCGATGACTCGCCACACACACATATTTTCCAGCATCTCCGAGGGTTACGTGATGGAACGTCAGTCTGCCACCAGACTCGTGAGCGTGGGAAGGCAGGGGACCGCCCACGCGCGTCCATCTGCAAATCGATATAGGGCAATTCACAACTAAAAATCTAATCGGGAAAGTAAGCTTTTCATCACTAGAACAGTTTACTACGAATTTACGACATCAGTTCGATGTAATCGCAAATAGCTCAAAGGAAATCAAATTTAAATTGCGGGATGCATATAGAATCATTTCAAGTGAATGATTCCTCTAAGAATGTTGCGGATTTGAATTCGGAAACTTCCGGAACAAAATCGTCATGAATTGTTGAAATCTCCGCAACGTCCCTAATTTTTGAAAGCCAAAAAGAGTACCGTGTTGGCGGATAGACAGAATTATCAGCAGTTCTGGCCCGGCAGTCGAAGTTGACTTCTCGGCCTTCACGAATTTGTGCTTCCGCAGGGAAAATCGTGATTTGCACGTCTAAAATGGCAGAGGGAAGGAAACGAAGCGATGATTCAAATGCTCTGCATGTCGAAATGTGTCGGTTGGCTCGAATAAACTTAGCAAACACTGGGAAAAGGAGATTTTTGTCAAAATATTCGAAGCAGCCGGCACATCAACGGCCCCACACAGGCCATGCCGCATAGGTTGAAATTTGACTGCCAAAATTCAATTATTCAAAAAAATATATAGCCTCTAGCTTCTAGTAATTGAATTTTAACAGTAAATTTTGCACTCATATGAAATCTTTTCTATAAATCCTATATCGTTGTGTGCATTTTACATAGGAAAATTGAACTGAAAATGATAGGGAAAGAGGAGCAGAATGCATGCGACATAGGGGGTACATTTAAAAATCTGGGATGTTTTGATAATTTTGAAATTGTAAGATAGTTTCTCGAGTCTACCATATGCTACTTTGTTTGTCATATTTTTGCTAACTCGTAATTTCGAAATCATCCTTTGATTGTCTTGAATTTTCGGATTTTAGAATCAAGAAGGATAGAGGATGTATGAGATTTAGAATGTGATGCGGTTCGGGTAGGTTAAACTTCTCGAATAACTTTACAACTCGCGTTCGAATTGCTTTGTCTTTCTTTCTTTCCACGTGTGATCCTCGCATAGTTATCCCATTTCCCCCCGCTATTCTTTCGCATGGAGCAGCAGATTTTGTCTACGAAAATCTTAACAAACAACGATAGACTAACGCGAAATCGCATAAAATATTACAGCTGCAAATCTTATTCTTGGTTCTGAGTCAGTTTGATTCCTCAAATACCATGCAGAAAGTTCAAATGCCACTAGTATCATTAGTTAGAAAAAGGCTTTCTTTCGAAATATTTTAAGCCTTCAAAATCCGCATTTAATTTTTCGAAGCTAAAACAATAATGCTAATTATTATTTTCTGCTAGCCAAAGAATATGCCCCCTGATTTATCATCCCTCCCCAATTCTTTCATCATCATACATCTTCTGCGGCTCAGCCCCATCTTTACACTCGAATTTCTCCTCGAATCGTTTTTGTTTCTGCCCACTACAAGCGTTTTTCTGTAGTGATAAGCGGACAAAGGGAGATAATGGGATAAAGAGGCGATTTGTCGTTTTTCATCCTTCAATCACTCTTTTCTCTGTCTTATTTATTTCTTTTCTCATTTCTCTCAAAATTCACTCTTATCAAAATTTCAATCTCTTCCATGATTATTTACCTCTTTTTCTTATGCATCTTCATTTCCGCCTTCTTTTCATGATTTTTCACTCTCATTTTCAATAGGCTATCAATGATAATTTAATATAGTCTCAATCAAACCTCTCCCATTCCTTCTCCTTCGTCAATCGCAATGCATCTTTCGATGTAAACGACAACGAAACCAAACCGCAGAGAAAATAGGAGGAAAAATGAAACGCGATCATAGAAAATAGGAAAGGGAAGAAGAAGAATTGCAGCCATGATTTATGGACGGCTGCGAAATCAAAACAATCGTTTCTTCTGTATCGATAAGTTAAAAATGGTATGAAGAAAAATAGACTTACTGTCAGCACCATCGGCGTCGATGTCTTGATCTGAAAGAAAATAATTATTGATAGTTTTTTCTCAAAATGTATTTTCTTCCGTTTAGATTTGTGAAATTACGTTTTCCTAGTCAAGTATCGACTGTTCCTTATGATATTTTCAACAAAATTTTCCTTCTTGATTTCATTAAATGTTGAATGTTCGCTTTTTAACTATTCCAACATTTATATGTAGTCGAAAAGTACACTGCTCTGCTATCTGTATCGCATGCATTTTTGGGGTCGTCCGAAGGACGAAATTTTGCACAGAAAATGAGCCGCTCTAATAGAATTATGTCAGACAGAAAATAGGCTGAAAATTGGAGAGGATTAGAGAAAAAAGGAAATAAGATGACAGCTCTCCCATAAGTAGATAATTGAAATGTCGAATTCCACCAATGAAACAACACACAAACATGAGAAGGTTTAAAGAAGAAAAAAGTTTTTTCCAAAATGGAAAATGAATATTATAGTGAACTAAAGACCGCTCAATATCAAAAGTTATCTGGAAGAATTTCTATGATATCATGACATACGAAAGTACAACATTATAATTGCTATTTTAAGTGTGTATTCCATCTCACAAGATCTAAAATATTCAAAATTATCCCTTGAAAAGTGCTCATTTTTGTATCTAGCCTCAAGGAGCCCTTTTCAGAGCGTGAGAAACGGTATCTTTTGTGTGGCTAGGCCATTTTTGGAAAGAATAATTGCGCCTATTCTCAATCAGCGATGAGTAAGACCTCTGCCATTATTCTCCACGCAATTTGCAGTAATTGAACGCGTTCTCTCCGTCGTTCCTTCTAAGTTTTCAGTTCTCCGTGCGATTTTCGAACATCGTTAGAAATGATTTACAACGGAAGTTGGTCGTCTCGTTTTCCCATCTCCATTTTTATCTAATTCTTCGCTTCCGATTCTTCGAAACCAAGCCACAGCCTTCAAGGGAGGGTCATTGCCTCGCGACGCGCCGCTGTAAAACACGCACGGAAATTGTCAAAACTGCGCATCAAAATCGTCTCATTTTTTAGCGATAATCGACTTTTTTCCCGTAATTTTTCGCGATCATTTTTCACCAAAAACTGATAAGATATTCCCCACAAAGTCTCTTTTCTTCTCACAATTCGACATCGATTTTATCAAGAAAGAACAATGTTAAAATAAGTGATTCTGGTAAAAATGAATTGTAAAAATCGAGCAATGTTGCGGTCCCCCAGAAAGCGTCCAATCACTAAAACACTTCTAACTTTTGCTTGCCTAACATTTTCGCAATAAGTGCAGGATAGCTCGCGCAAACATTACTGGACTCTCGAAATGAGCGTTGCGAAATTGAACTGTTTAGAAAATGCTAAATGTAACATTCGATTAGCTCATGTGAAATTGCATCAGAAATTCTTCGCATACATAAGATTTTTGGAAATATTAAAATCACTGATAAGAATAAAATGTGATACCGTTCGAAGGAAAGAGTTTATATGAGTCAGAGTCAGACGATTTGGCCCAAATAAAAGGGCAATAAATCAGTCAAAGTTTACGGTAAACGAACGAATGATTCAATGAGAAACTATGCTCAATTTTAGAGGAAACATATTAAGAACACGAATAATGGTACTTATTGTTAAGCTCAATCTGTTCAAAGACTGGCTATTTGGGAGGCTGAGGTCGAAAAAATGTTGGCAAAGAAGAAGATCTGCCAGAACTTTTCAAGAGATCAAATAGTCAGGATTTCTAAAAGAAAAACCTTACAAGTTTGTCTCCTATGATGTCTTCTGTTTGCTTGAACAGGCAGATTCAAAATGGCCAGGAGAAGGCCGATCGCGGCCACACGAAGGGCCAATCGCCCGGTCATCGGAACGAGCACTCAGCACCGAGGGACCGAGGAGGCAGAGGCTGGTCGGAAAGTGGCTGGGTGCGGCACGGAGCCGGTCGGATGAATTCGGATAGAGGCTGGGCCCGTACCAGTCAGCAAATCAATCGATGCAGCCACCTACCAGCCGAGTCTTGAGGCTCCCAATAATGGGAGATCGAATTCCTAGAGCAAGAAAAATCGATAAGTTTCGAGTAAAATCGATAGATAAAAATGAGTGACGAAAGTGATAAAAAATGGAATGCGCATCATGCAGAAAGGGACAAGAATGCGAGCGAACGCGCGTTAATTTCCCACTCGTTTTCTTACAAAATTATAAAAAGGGTCGTTGTGCGTCTTTCTCGCTTTTCGAGGGAACAAAATTTTCCGCAACATTTGATGAACGACCGTGTAAATGAAGAGAGGGACTGTAATGGGTGGAGGAGGGAGGAATGAAACAAGAAAAGTAGGAGGCTTCTCAAACGAAAAGGTGTGAATGAAGAGTCAATATTCAGGAATACAAATATAAAATGTTGTAATATCAGCGCGAAAGCACATGATTTTCGAATTCATCGAGGAAATTTTCGTTCCTAATTGCTTTAAAAACCTTAAAATAGTTTTAACAAAAGCCTAAGGTTTCTTGAAGGAATTTTCGGATTCCGAACTGACCTACAAATTCGTTCAGTAAAATCGGATTTTCGTTCAAAATCGAAAGATAAAAATGACAGGTTGCTGGAAAAGATTATCAGTGGTTTTATCAGTTTATCAGTTTGACAATCGAATGTGAGAGAGGGAACATCTTTCATTTCTCGATTTTCGACAGGACAATGCAATGAATGGCTGCAGAACCACCACACAGAGAGAAGTGTTTATGAAAAGAACGAAATATTGAAGGAAAAGTGACAAAGACAAACGGACGAACTGGAAAATGAACAGTGATAAGGACAATTCGAGAATTTTTACAGTGGGCGTGTGAAAAATTAGAGACGTTTTTGAGAATATCTACTGGTTTGGTCAAAAGTAAACAAATAAAACTAACTGAAAAAGAAGATTTCATAATTCTAAAAGTTGGGCGAGCATCGAAACAACGAAGTTCAAGCATGAAGAAATCAATATTTTGCATGAAAATGAAATGTGTGGATGAAGTTTTGGTTTTTGAAAATTGATTCAATTCTCGAATCTGATACCTTTGAATGCAGAGCGGAATTTCGGAATCTTTCGATGAGAAATCGAGAAATGAAAAATATACGCGGTGAAAAATGAAAAGAGAAAAAGCTGGCTGTGAAAAGGGGAAATGCCATCGGCAAAGCGGACCGTGATATGTTCAGAGATAAGAAAAACCAACAGGCAATTTTCAACAGGGTATGGGAAATAAAAGGACGAGAAGAACAAATTAGGCGTGGTGGCCAATTTCCAACCGATTGTCAATAAAAATGAAAATATCGAAAGGAGCTAATATATTCACTTCATTTGTCAGAAATAATTAGAAAATCTCCTAGAATGTTTAGAATGCGATGTCTTCTGAATTAGAATTGGTAGTCAATTTTCTCTACTTGTTTTTTCGAGAAAGAAAATTAAAGTGCCATCCAGAATGAGCTATTTTCTGAAAGGTGTGTCCAAAAATTTTCCATCCCAAAATTGCCTTTTCAGGAAGCCAGACATACAATTGAATCATTGTAAAATTGCTGATTAACGTCGGGTACTTTTATTTTTTCATGATTCGACCAAATTCGATCGAAACTTTTCGGCCGATAAATTCGCGAGTCCAATTGTTGTAAATTTTCGCTGAACGGATCATTTCACATTCATTTTGAGACGATGTTTCGACATTCTTGCATAAATGTGTGAAAAGTTGGAGAATGAGTGTGAAATGGCTTGGTTTCATTTGGGAAATTTAGCATAAAATGAATGTTATGTTAGAAAAGTCTCTTCAAAATGCTATAGTCTCTTGGAAATGAAAGTAGTAGTTCAAAAATTACAAGCTGTACATTCAAAGTGCAACATTTTGAAACAATGGCAAACGAATTTGAAACCGCAAATATCGTTTTCATTTGTGTATCAATTGCAAATTTGTTTAAAAACAAAAGAAGAAGAAGACAAGGAAAAGGGTCTTCGAGTTCTTTCAGTTCTTTTCAAAGAAGCATGGGGCAGTAATTCGATAGCGAGTTCAATTTTAGCATAGAATGGAACTGATCGAACCTATAAGAAGTATAGGGCCCGAACTAAATATCGCGATTTTTTTGAAACGAAACGACTGCAAAAAATCGCAGTTGAACACGACCCGATCAACTTACCGAAGACACTGAAAAAGTGTGTAGGCAAGTGTAAAGGTAACACGGGTACAAGGGTACAAAACGGATAGCTGAAGGGGAGGAGGAAGGAGAAAGGAAGGGGGATGAGGAAACAAGTGTTTGTCCCTCAAAAGACTCAAAAGAGCAGCAGCAGCAGCAGCAGCAGCAGCAGCAGGAGAGTAATTATATGAAGAATGTATCGCTGGAACCACATGCAATAAATCTTTTATCGAAAACAATGAGAATCAGTAGCGAATTATGAAATCAGCCCAATACATAATAAACAAAATATCCTGTAACGCATTTGAATAGCTGCTTCCATAGAACTTTTGGTTCAAGTTTTGTCAAAAGTAAGAAAATCACGAATTAGTGTATGAGCAAGATTTTCAAATCCGTGATAAATTGATATTTTTGCCCATTTGCAATTTTATTACAACCATTTGGTTGCTATGTTCGAATACTATCACTCTTTCCTATTCAAGATTTGTGGTTCTTTGACGTGCAACTATCGCAAATAAACACAACAAGGCGCTAATCGAACTGAATGCAGGAATTCAGAAGTGCAAGAATAAGAATACAGGAATGGGACTGGAAGAAACAAGCGAAAAGCCGAGAAATTCGCTCTTCGTGTCTGGCTACTTCCAATAGTTAAGCATAGGGCAGAAGGGTAGGGTAAGGAGAGGACAGAAGAAGTCATTGAAAGGGGCGCGGTCGAAATGTTTACACGTATAGAGAAAGAGCAAAAAGTAGAATCGAATCAGAATCAGGATATGATTGGTGAGATCAACAAAGAAAGAAATACATCAACATTAGAATACGGAAAATCGATGACAAATATTGATTATTCATTATCGAAGTATTCGAAAGAAGGAATGAAAAATTTCTAGCTGTGACTATATCATACTATTTTCTAGCTTGATCTTGTTTCAAAAGTAAAAATCGCAAGTTGAGATCGAAAATGAGCATTCGCGGTAAATTTGTCGAAACTTCCTGCATGTCAAGAAGCGAAGATAAACAAAACATAGGGCATGAAACAGAAGAGAGCAGAAATTTGAATGGAGCTTCTCCTTTCTCTCTCCTCACGGTATTTTCGCTGCTCTTCTCGCTCAAGTTCTCCGCAGCTCGATTTCGATGGACAAACAGCCTGTTTTCACTCTTTCTCTAATTTCACTTCTTCTCGCATTTTCTTTTCCTCACAACAGTCGCCATTCAAACTGATGCAAATTCGCACCACTTCAGCGCAGATATCGATAAGGGAAAATAGAGAATGAAGATTTGCAAGCCCAAAAGATGAACAATGAAGAAAGGCAATGGTGATTCATTATCCAACAATGTTTGGCGAGATTTGAATTTATAGAATTGGTTTAATATCCTTTCGGAGTCTGTAAGTTAGCCTAACCCTTTCTTCTGAATTCCTAATCAAAGAATAGCGAAAGAGTCATTGGGTTGAAAAAATTCGAATTTTGAGATCTGGCCAAAGTACAGTTCGAAAATGAATGCCAAAGTCCGTGAATAGGATTAGTTATGAAGAGCTTCGAGTGGGCACCGCAGAAAAAAGCTAAACGAACGATCAAATCGGAGTAAACTTGAGGCACCACTGTGTACTTGCCTGGTGGATGGATGAAGAGAGAAAGATGTGATAAGTTCGCAGATAAGAAGGAGATCAAGTCAATAAATAAATAGAGCGATTTCTGAGAGTTGTGAAAAATCGAACGGCCACAATTCGACTATTTTTAGATTCAGGTAAAAAATTCAGAAAGTGTTGCAAATTTTTCGTGTTTCGAAGTGAAACAAGAAATTTTAGTGAGAAAAACAATGCATCAATCAAATTTTTTCCATTGATTTCTTATCAATTATTCCGCTAATTCGATCAAAATACTTACGTAAAAAGTTTCAAGGGAAGGTTCATTAATTCGTTTGAAACATGAATGTTTAAAATCAATATTGGTGCACGTTATTTTTGTCCTTTGAATGAGCTAATTTAAAATTGCGAGTACTTTTTTGGTCGTGCGCATAAATTATGAGGTGTAAAACAAAGGTGAATAGCCAAACGATTAGCGAAGAAGAAGGATATAGAAGGAGGAGATCCTGAAGCGGAGAAATATGAGGGAGAAGAGATATGCATGATTATTAACGACAGTTTGGGTGACAATGCAAGTGGGAGATTAAATGGAATCTCAGAAATATTACTGATTATGAAGAGACGGAAAGAAAGACGGAGAGAAATATGAAGATGTGACCCGCTTTATGGGTATGATTCTGATTCGGCTGCCGCTATCAGAGAGAAGATAGAAGGTAGAAAAGATGCAGAAATTAATGAATGGAAGAAGGAAGAAAGGAAAACAATCAAAATTCATAATATCGCATGCGAGGGTAACTTGAAACGTATGCACCATTTGAAAAAATTACTTATGAAAAAAACGTAAACACGTTTGTTGTCATTCGATATTATTCTTGCGCATTTTGAAAAGTTTTCATGAGTTCTTTGAAAAGTTCCATTGAATCGTTCGATAAATCTTAGAAGTTTAAAAATTCATTTTTACTTTAACTTCAAAAGAAACATTGCATGGAACGTAGAGAACGCAAGCGGTCCCCCAAGTTGCATCTGAAACGGTCAAATGCGGTGTCAAAATATCCGCAGGGGCGTAGTTAAGATATTAGCGAAATACTTGCTTGTGCTTGGTTATGCCGAAATATTTTGAGCTGATTTTTGGCATAGAACCGTTTCATGGGGTTTATCATCGGGTCTAGACTATGTGTCTTTACCCCTTCGCGGTCTAAACATGACTTTCTTCCTATTTTGGGGGTCCCCGTACTATCGCGTTTTGTACACTGCCCGCGCATCTTCAAGGGGGCGGAGTTTGCGCTCTCCAATGGAAGGCATGATAATTTTTGAATTTCGGAAGAAAATATTGGACTACCTAATAATGAAATGGATACTGTAATAAGTTAGCAAGTTAGCATAGGAGAAGAAATAAAGTATCATCAAAGAGGATTTGATTTCGTGATAATATGGCAATGAAAATCGAGGGCAGATAAAAGATGGGTGGGAGCACGCGGCAGAGACAAATCAAGATGCTCAAGCGGGAATCGCAGCTGTTTTGAAACGAAATCAGAGTTAGAAAGGGGGAGGGAGTAGAAGAAGGGAAAAGATGCAGAAAGTGAGTGAAAGAATTAGAGAAGGGGAGAGAAAGAAAAGAGATTGAAAAAGAACTATTGTGAGTTGTCTGATTTCGAGAGAAGAAACAGCACAACTTATTCCTGCACAATCAAATGTCTCGCCTCTGCTGCTTGCCTCGAGGCAAAAATGACTCAACATAACTGACAAATGTGCAGTGAAATTACAAGGAAACCAAGCAAATCGAGAAAATATGGAAATGCGCGCAGATAGTCATTACAAACTATATGTGAATCAGATATTGGAAACAGACGTTATTCTGGATAGGTAAGAGTAAACTGGGATCATTTTTAGGATAACTAAAGAAGTATTTGAAGAAAATGTTTCAAAAATAGTTTCCTCAAAAAGTAGCGGATTAAAAATTGGAACCATGTTCATATGTTTGGTAAATATTCGTATTTTCTTGGAATTTGTTGTTGATTTACTCGTAGGCTCAGGCCCAAAATGGCAGAATGTCAACAAAAGACTGGATTTGGAGTTACAAAAATACAAGCCGCTATTTGGTGATTGAAAAGAGAAAGGGGAAAGTTACAAAGCGCACGCCTCTCCATGAAATATGGGTGCGGCGGGAATTTGGAGGCAGAGTCTCAAATGGCAATGATAGGGAAATGAGAATAGAAAGAGAGAGAGAGAGAGAGAGAAAAGAGGAAAAGAAAAGCGAAAGAGTGAAAGATATGAAGAGAAAGAAGAGAAGCAGAAGCAGAATGCTGAACCGTCTCCATGATAGAAGAAGCGCTTACAAAAACCTCGATGAAATATGAAAAGCTGGAAATATTATGCAAATTTGATAGGGAAAAGAATGTGAGGAATATTAGTGACCGGTATAGAAAAGTGAGGGAAAATACGATTGGAAGAATACTGTAGAGAGATTTCGAAAACGCGCGAAATAGCGTGGCATTTTTAGAAGCAAAGAAATGGAGAAAAATATGTTTAAATGATATGATCTAGAGAAGCAAAATTTGAGAAAATAGTGAGGGGAGTAGTAGAGGAAGAGAAGCAGAGAAAAATATGATAGGGATGTGGCGCGAACCACGCCCCTTTGAAGGTGTCTGTGAGAGGAGAAGGGGAGAAACGATGAATGCAATGCGAAGGCAATGGTTTGAAGGCGAAGAAATTAGAGAAGAGAAACTGCAATCGACGAAGAGAATAAGACAAGGAATTATGGCAAATATCTAATATGCCACCTAATTGATGGCTGAATGAAAGACGATACAAGTCACTGATAGGCAGCATTTTTTCGGCAATCGATAGGTAGAAACGGAAAATTCGCGACGATAAAACATGGGGGAAATCATATTTCTTTGCAATAAACCTTTGAGGTAAAATGAATGCACACTGATAGCAGAGACAGACTGAAATGCACATCGGAAGAGTTTCATTTCAATGTCTTGTGTGCGTGACTAACGCGACGACCTTCGTAACGTGCTCCGAATATCAATAAAATCTACATAAAACGTCGAAATCACGAATCGTCGATTCGACATTTGTTGTGAGTAGCTAAATAACCGATAAAATCGGATAAATGACTAACGTGTTCGAGAAGTATAGGGAGCAGAAGTCTGAAGAGCAGCGAAGGGCTGTCTTGGTGGGTAAGAAGGTGGGGGTGGAAGACGAGGTGGCGTGGAAGAAGTGGGTGGAGGTACGGGACCGTGACCATTCACGCGACGATCACCGCAGTTCTCCTCATCCGAAGCATCGATACAATCAGGTCGAGTATCACAAACACGACGTCTGAATTTTTCTTATTGAACATATTCCAGGAGCTGAAGATTTGTAATTTCAGTAAGAAGTGTGTACGTGAACTTCAGCTTTGACCTCGATCTCAAGACTCTCAAATCAAACCCTCCAACAACTTGATTCCAAGAAAATTTTCCAAATTTAAGATTTAAAAGATGATTCAACATTTCATTGAACAGTTGAATAATTTCCCTATTCCTTTCGGCTAAATCATCACAGGTCAAAACTCATCCCATCCCAAGGGAGTGTTCATCAATTTTCTCAAAAATGTCAGCACATTCTAAGAGATTTCCTCTTCTTCTCGACTTTCAGCATCAATTCTGCAGTTTCCTCTTTCCAAATTCTTGTCCATCATTGTCATTTCTCCCTTATTCAAAGTGGAAATTCCCTGAGGTCAACTTAAAACCTCACAACAAAAATGGATGCCAAAAACCGCGAAAATCCAAAAATATATAGCACATAACGAAGCAGGAATCGCGAAGATAAATATATTTTTGAATAAATGCGCATTTCCAACTCACTTATCGATGCATTCCCCTGTGGAGCATTGGAATTCGTGTGGTTGACAGGTCAAATCGTCGTCCGTGTAATCATCATCGAATGTCACTTCTCGAGAAGGTTGACGCCACTGAATAATTTAAGCTATTAGTTGGGAAGAAACCTCAGAAAATTTTACTTTGGAAGCTTTTTCTTATAGCCAAATTCCGTTTATAAAAGCGTCTAGTTTTATGCAACAACAAACAAATATTGAAGTAGTTTTTTTTATTTCACAAAGTGTTGATAAAAATTCAACCTGATGAACTCCGTTTCCGTTTCCATTAGGTTTGATCGTGCTCTGCTGTCTGTGCTGAGCAGCCCTGAGTTGCTCTTCCCTCTTTCTTTCCTCCTCCTCGCGTCTTCTCAATTCATCTTCCCTTCGTCGTTCCTCACCTTCACGACGGCGAAGTTCTTCTTCACGACGACGCTCTTCCTGAAATCATCTTTTAATTGAAAAAAATTTGGTCTATTTTGAGAAATATGGCATTTTGCTGTATCTTATTGGATGCTTAAAAATTTGTATCACAAGAGCAAAAACTTGATAAAGGGATTTTCTGCTTACATGTTCCCTTCTTCTGAGTTCCTCCTCGCGTCGTTTCAATTCAGCTCCATTTTGAGTTTGGCCCTTTTCTCCTTGATCGCCTCCGATCTGATTCGACTGCCTCGGCTGTGCACTGGTATGACGTTCGCGGGCTCTCATCGACTCTTTGAAGTAGTCTGGAATCGTTTGGATGAGTTTAAATGCGTGGAAATTTTATCCAATCCAGTTTTTTCCCCCTATTTTCGTTATAGAAAAGAATTTACTATTGACAGTCCTATCTTGCTATTTTTCTTACCACAGCTCGTCTCATCTGTTCCATCGTCGCAGTTGTACTCCCTGTTGCACATGAGTCGCTTGTCAACACACTTTCCATTTCCGCAGGTGAATTCATGCACTCCACAGCCATTTCCCTTTCTGCCATTGTCTCTGTCGTTTCCACTCTGATGTCCGGATAGAACTGATGGCTCTTCTCTGCTTCCTGACTCACAGTTCGTCTCGTCACTTCCGTCGCCTGAGATGTTAAATTGCAAGCGGTATGAACGAGTAAAATTTGAATCCTAACGTTGATTTTCGCAACCAATTTTCAAAATTACATACCGCAATCATCAATTCCATCACACAGTTTGTCGTAATGGAAGCATTTGACTTCGGGCAGGTATGGGCACCTGAAAAGCACATTTATCATTGATCTTTCACAATAAAATTTCCAACCTAAACTCCTGATCCGTGCATTCCAAGTCTCTGTTCGACAAAGTCACCGCAGGGTGGACTGCTGAAATTAAAATGAATGCTTTTGGAAAGATTCGTCTGTTGGAAAGAAACGATCATATGATTTCATCAAGTGCAAATCTGGAGAGAAAAATTGGGTGAATAAGGAATCATAAAGTGCAACGTGACCCTTATGATGAACTATGAATTTTTTTTTTTTTTTTATAAATGATTGGGAATTTTTTGCGATCTGAATTAAAATATGAATTGTTACGAACATCGGTGCGTTTGTGCAGTGCTGGTATATTGAGTGGCGGGTACAGATGGGACAGACGAGACAGAAACGGGCACGGAAGAGGAGACACTTGTTGATGGAACAGCGGCATGCGTGGGTGTCATCGCCGTGCTCGAACTCTTCGAACTCTTATGGAATTCTTGCACTGCCATATAATATTCTGAAAACATGTAAACGGTATTTATGGGACATTTTGTAACAATTTTAATAGGACAAGTTTGTGTATGGAAAATTTACTCGTTTTCTTGAGTTCTTCTTTTCTTTCATAGTGTTTTAATTAGAACGAATTTGTTTGTAACACAGTATTGATGTGCGTCATAACTTTACGAAACTTCCTGGGAATTGTGCGAAAGTGGACATTAATGAGTGAACGATGTTTGGTTAACCTTCAATTATCGATCAACTTTCGCTGGTTCTTACCGCATTTCATCTCATCACTGCCGTCCCTGCAGTCGTATTTCCGATTGCATTTCTTCTCGTATTCGATGCACTCGCCGGAATCGCAGCGGAATTGTCCGGCCGGACAAGCGCGATGTGCGACGGAACGCTTCTCATTTCCTAAATGGTTTTCCTCTTTCCGCTTAATTTGTTAAATTAACGATTTAAAAATACATATATATATATTTTTTTTTCGTAAACGAATCTCGGTTTAAGCCGAATAATTATCCTCTCCATGACCATGTTCAGTTGTTTTCTTGCCTGCCTCCGGATAATTGATTCAATTTCATTCCAATTTTCATTTAGCAATTAGCTGCGCGAATTTCGATTCAACTGTAAAAACACTTGACTGAAAAATATGATTTTTCCACATTTTATGGGCATCAGCCCAAATCATTTATGTAAAAATTCTCAGTATATTAGCAAATTTTTCCCTACCTTTTCAATTGATACCCGAGTTTTTCTACGTCGAGTTTCCTTTTTTAGTCATCGGCTAACTGATTCGTCGATGCTGATTCTTCTCCTTTTACCTTGCCTAATTCTCGTTTTCTGCCTATTTTCTCTCCCAAATCCCACTTTCTCTCATTTTGTCTATTTTCTCTACTACATCCTCGTTCCTACGATCTATCTTCATCAGGATACATTCAGTGACCCGGATTCCTCATACTCGTTTGGGGGCGCAGCGCCTTCGCCAAGGTTCTTTACATCCTTCTCTCCTTTTATATAATTTTTCATTTCGATCATTTAGCTCTTTCAAATGACTGCAGCTCAATTCAAACGTCATCGAGCACCACTCTTCGTTTACCCGGCTCTTCCTGAGATCAAACTATGTTATGCAGTCACATTATGCGCAATGTTTTATGCATGGTACAGGGTCTATCAGTGAGTCTTTATATGATTCTACCACTCTTAAAATCATGAACCAAGCTCGAATTTTTTAGAGCCAGTGAAATTTATCCATGGAATATCGGTGATTTCGGAGTTTATGAAAATCCGCCGTTGATTGGGAATCTAACAGGTCAACGGATGAAGGTAAGGATCGATGACCTTGATTATAGGGCCACTAGACTAATCAAAATGTAGGACCAAACAAATTGGGAATGGACACATTGGAGTCCGTTCACCCTGAGCTACATTCCAGTTTATCTCATCCATGCTGTCCTTTTCAACATCGTTGGTGGATTTCTGAAGGAGTCACTTTTCACCCCACTCTATGTCATCTTCTCCATAACTGCCTGTTCAATCTACTTTACTCCATTTCTTGTAGCAGTTTCGATTGCTCAAGGATTAATTCTATTTCTGGTCACTCACTTCATTAGGTTAGTGAACATTTGAAGACCCTATTTTACCTTCAAAATGATCATCTTTCGTTCAAAATTCCGTAGAACGATGCACAAATCATATTCTGATCAAGAAGTTGGCAAAACTGAAAAATTCCAGGAGGACGATAGCCGTGTGGCTAGCTACTCTTCCAATTCTTTATGTTGTGATGCACCACTCCTCTATTCTCAGCAACGACCCTTTCCTCATCTATACATTCGTCTCCTACACTCTACTTTCCTACGTTTCTTATTCAATAGATGTCATACGAGGGTTCGGAAGGCCAGGTAAAGTTCGTACTATTAGAGCAGTTTTGCATTATGTTTTCCAGAAGACGTAACTCTTCCCCAGAAATTCATTCGGATGCTTTTCTACGTATTCTACCAACCTTACATGGTCTCGTTAATTGTGCTCTATTCGGACTTTGAAACCCAAATGAAACAACGAAATAGTGGACAGCATAAAAGGGATTGGAAAGATGTAAACTTTACAGCATCACAAAAACCTAGTCCGATTTATTGACTGTCACCCATCGAGTCAACCTTTCAGATAACGTTTTTCGTCGCTCGAATTTGCTTCTGGTGGTACGCCTTCGAAGTCTCGAATTATTTCCTTTATTACGAAGCCATCTTGAAAAATCATCAATTCCTATTTTCTCTACCAAAAGACCAATTTGTTGCTCTTGGAATGGCACTTGGTAGATTTATCATTCCTTCAAAAGTTGAGTAAAAATCCAGGAATCTCATTCCATCTGAAGTACGTTGTGATATTCGGGTTTCCGTCGTTGTTCGCTAAGATCGACAATCTTCAGCCTTTGCCAGGGCCGATTTGCCTTATTCGAGTCACTTTATACTCAAAGGTAGAAAAATTCCCAAAAAAAATGGAAGGAGTAAAATTTCTAGGTCTGGCGAGAGTTCGACCGTGGCCTGTACAAATTCTTCAAGTCTTATATCTTCATTCCAATTTGTCAACCAACTTTCTCCGTTCAAAGAAAAATCGTCGGAGTTCTTGTTTCCTTCGGGTTCGTCCTGATGTGGCATGGATTCTATCACCATAACAAAGTGAGCTAATTTTTCTCAAAGAAAACAAGTCGAAACGCCAACCCAATCCAGGTATGGATAGGTCTGAATATCATAGCCCTTTTCATCGAAATGTCATCGAAGGTTATCTATGGATTGAAGGGAGTCGATGCCTTCAGAAAGAGATGGATGTCGGGTAAATAATAGCCATGAAAGCGAGTTTGCCATAATAAACACCTTTTCAGATGTGAATTTCCGTCGACTATTGGCCCTTCTACACATTATTCCCTTCGCCTTCGGGCTCTATTCCAATTTCTATTTCCTCGGTGGCAGTCGAGTCGGTCAAGCTTTCGTGCAACGATTTTTAATCGAGGAGACAATCACCTTCAGGCACTTTATATTTCCATAAGCTATAGACCAATAATGACCCCCGAACTTCCCCTTATATTCACTGATCAAACTCGTCATTCTGTTCAGTTTCTCGAAACGTTCTTCCAAGCTCTCACGATCGAAAGTTTTTGATAACTTGCAAACCAGTCTCTCAATTCTAAATCTGCTCAATTCGGAGTTTTTCAGATGGCCCGCATTTCTGATAGTGTTCATAGGCTATTTCCATGCGCACACCTGCATTGAAGCGGACCGATACAAAGCAATGAGGGAGTTGGAGGAAGTGAAGGAAGAGAATCGAAGAAACAACAACACCAGAGACAAGGACGATTAGAGCACGGGCAATCAAATTTGAATGGAAGGATAAACCGCTGATCTGATCTCCCAGTTAGCAATGAAAATAGTCATTTAGTAATTTATGAAATTTTATTGTGCTTTTGTGATAAAGAAATTTCATAAAACTTTGATCCATTCTAACGAATACCACCAGTGACACCTTCTCATCAATGATGCATTTGCCTGTTCAAATCCATTCTTATTCCCCATCAAATAATCTGTCCAGTTATTTTTGACTACTCGAATCTAGATCAAACCCCCGGTTCGCCTCTAGCGCACTATACCCCTATTCTCGCCTTTCGTCGATTTCTCCATCTGCATATTTGACCAAATTCAGTCATTCAGCAATCATCGATGAGACTGACGTTTCTTCCCATCTGCATTTCATTTCCATTTTCACATTCGACGACTTGAATGATTGCAACCTTAGACGAAAAGACCATGTCAATTCGAGAGACCGCAGAGAAATCCGAGCAGAAGTTCCCTTGACTGTTTGTCTTCGGAAAGACCGTTCTCTCATTAGAAGAGAAGATGGGAGAAGCTTAAAAGTTTAAGTAAACGATATGAGGAATTAGCAGATATGAAAGCGAGAAGCGAGATAGTGAGAGAAATAGCAGAGAACTTGAGAAACAGAAATGAGAAATAATGAAAAGATCAGAAGAAACGCAAAGAAAGGGAAATGCTTGAACGTCGTTCCATCTTTTTCTTTTCCGATGCTATATTTCAGACGGTTTCTCTAATTATTTGCACTTTCTTATGCTGCGCGTTGACAGAAAAAGGCATGGCGTGAGCCAAGAGAAATATCCTTCGAATCTGAGAGAATCAAGAAAATGAAATGGATACGGAAAGTGAACGCCGTGTGGAAAAGCAGAGTATCTTTTTCGCCAATTTCTTCTTAACTGTACAGCCCAAGAGAGGTCTCTCTAATCAAACAGTGTCGACGACAAAGGGCGAGAAAAACTGCAACGATCGATGAGCCACTGCAGGAAAAAAACGACTGCAAAAATGGTTCGGAGAAAAATAAACCAATCGCCGCCACCCTCAATGGACTGTGCTTTGTGTTATGAATGGGCAGAACAATTGAAGTGCTAGAAGGTGGACTGTAACTGATTTGATCAAACTAGTTACATTTGACACTGATAAAGGGTGACAACATTTATAGCTTCAAGCGATGTGATACAAGTGATTTGCGATTGCAAAATTGTCTATAAAATTGTGGTAAGCCAGCAAATAAGTGCAGTAGTGTCTTACCATCACAGAACCTCTCATCTCCTTTGTCTTCGCACTGAGCAATTCCATCGCATCGTTGGTCCATCGGCAAGCAGCTCCCATCCAAACACTCCCACTCTGACTCGGAACATTGACGAGATTGAGTTCCATTCACTGGAACTTGGCTTACAAAATGGGTAAATTTATTTGAAAAAACAAGGTAAGAGGACGATAGAACCCCGAGCATGTTAGACTACACACGATTAGTGCAAAGGTGGTAGCGATCAACGCTTCTTTATCTCACTTCCAGGCGTTACTTCGTGTTCGGCTTCGAAGGAGTCTATAAATCTATCAAACAAACATGTCATGCAGAATGTGCAATTTTAATCAGCCCACCGAAGATTTCTTGACTGAGTCCAAAATGTATCGATCATAGAGGTTACGCTATCAACACGCCATTCGTTTGACCATTTCCCTAACCCATTTCGGGAGCCCAACACATTTTGAGAGCACTCACTCCAACATTTAGTATTTTGTTGACGAAACCTCGTGGATTATTTTCCCAAGTTTAACATTTCCCCAGCACTCCGATTACACTTCTACTCTAGTTGTCGAGATAATTATGATAATTAATTGGGGTTTATTATCGCGATTGTAGAATGACAAACGAACTTCCAGTCCTGCAGCAGAGTCCTTGATGGCAGACCGTGTCGGTGGGGCAGACAGAATTCGACCAGCAATACGTGGAGCCGTGCCTGAAATACATAAATGTATAAATGTTAGTTGTTGAAATTTGAATGATGATCTAAAAACGGAAAGATGAGTATTGTCTCACACTGATATCTGCACTCGTTATGCGCATGAATGAAGACAAACTGCGTGCTCGTTTATTACCGTCCGATTTCTGAGCTTCCGAGTGGTTCTTTTTGAACTCTGACTTCAGAATCATGTTCAGTGTGCTCGACTTCAACTTACAGTAATGCCCATTTTCGAAAATTAGTGCATTTTCCGTTTTTGAATTCGGCTTGCTCAAACAAAGCGAACTTATGAAATTCCAGCACTATTGTAAGTTGCAGCAACGTCAGTCTGGCAATTCTATAGTTAGAAAGTTTTTTTTTTTAATGAAAATCCTGATTTTCCCAAAAACCAAGCGGCAAGGTAACCTAACTCTATAACTCTTTTTCTCCGATTTTAAAATGTTTCTCTTGTCTGACATTTGCTATCTCATTTCCGCAGATCTGTTTCGCTCCGCCCTTGCATTTATGCGTCATTTATCGTTAGTCGCAATATACTCAAAGTCATTACGCAAGTTGGATTTTTGAAATCAAAAATATTCTAGAAAAATATACATAGTCAAGGATTTTCGATTAAGAATCCTTAAGCGGCTAATAAAAATCTTCTTACAGACTGAATTCCGGCGCCGTTCCATCCTCGCAAGTCACTGTCACTCTGGACATTTTGTGATGATGTCTTGCGTTGTGATGTTTGTGATCCTTCGGTTGGTGAGTTGACTTCGAAGAGCAGTCCTGAAACAATTTATTCTCGTTCGAAGTAGTTCACTTGAAACTACCTTCTCATCCTCTCCACCTACGCAGTCCTTCCATCCGTCGCATTTCATTGCGAGTGGCACGCAGACGTTGCTAGATTCACATCTCATTTCTGCGTCGGTACATTCGACTTCTGCAAATTAACAGTTTCGCTTTCAGAGACTCTAAAAAAGGAAATGTGCAATTTATGCATATGCAAATGAGACCAGAAAATGGTAGTAATATTTTGATATCAGGTAAGTGTCTTTTGTTTTTCATTCTTCATATTATTTTAGATAAGCTTGTATTTTTTTTCTAATTTATTTCGAGCCCTCTTTTTTCTCCCCGTCTGTATATTTGCATTTCATATCGTCTTCGCCTTCTCCCTCTTCTCCTCTTTTCTGCATGCCTGTGGCATCTTGAAACACAAAATCTAGCTGCTTCTTATGCTTGAATGTCGAATGAATAACTGTAAAACAGGGCATCGACTGTAAATGCAATGACTTGTGTAGTTTGCAGCACAGACTCTTCAAAATTACACAGGTCAACAAATAGTAAAGAAGGTGCAAGTAAAATAACCAAAATTACGCCGAGAGAACAACATATTGAAAAGAAGACCTTATCAAATACAGTGTTAGCCAAAAAAATTTTCTTATTCAAAATCAAACGGAATCTTATCTGATCTATTTTTCAAGGGTCAAGTGCTTCGAAATCGAATCCGAAAAATTGAGTGATGCAACAAGACATACAATCATAGAAGAACGAGAGAGGGCACTTGCAAAAAGTGAACAAACAATGCTCGATGACGAACTTTTTCTAATCGCCAAAATAACTGAATCTGAGGTCAGACAAAATCATCGCTCGAACAAAAAATGATACCGCTTGAGACTACGTGCGATGTTGTGCTCTTATATTAAGCAAAAAAATCATCAACATTTCTGGAAAACGAACAAAGTATGAAAGCTTAACCTACAAATCTTTGACCCCTCCAAAAATGTCAACCACTCTTTCGAAAAGGTTAAAAATATTCATGTTTTCTACGTTCTTCCCGATCAATTGTTCTGTGTGGTCATGTTGCTCTCTGCGCACTTTTCTTCGCTTCGATTTTTTTTCGAACTTTTCCCTTGTTCATTTCAATTCTTTCCTAGGGGTGGAGGGGCTTTAGGCTTCAAGTGGAAGGGGAAAAGCAACCTGGAGTTAATGCAGCTTGAGGCAGAGCGGAGGGAGGCAGAGAGATTCTAGGTTTGCACAGCGTGACCACTGATGCACTGGCATGGTCAGCTGCTTCTAGGGAGAAAGAGAGCGATAAGTTGCTTGGGCGGATGGGAAGCACGCATACAGGCGACAATTCGATGTGCTAATAGAGCAGATGAGTGGAGGATCAATTCCCCTCTCCCCCGGCCACAGGCCAAATGAGCTCCGCGCAAAACAAACACCGTTACGGATTAAAGCCATGTTGCGCATGTAACAACGCAACAAAGCGCGACAGTTGACCGCAAAGGAAAAATGATGAAGAAAAAATGAGGTAAGAATAGAGAGTCGGAAAAAAACTCACGAGAACATTTCTCCTCGTCATCGCCATCAGGGCATTGGACAGTTCGATCACAGAAATTCGATAGAGGAAGGCAGTGACCCGATCTGCAAGCACGCTCGCCTTCGGGGCAGTCAGAAGAGGAAATTGGCACGCGATCGGGAGTGATTCGGACCTGGAATTCAGCAATTAGCAAGTCTTTTTTAGTTTATGATCAATTTTACCTCATAAACAGCTTCGGCAGGAGCTCCTTCGATGCTGATCTTGTAGTTTCCAGCATCTCTCTCAGTAGCATTCTCAATTCGAATATAGAACTGATCGCCAGAGTGATATGGGAAAACTCGAGGATCGCTGGTACGAGAAAGCGCATTCTGACCAAGGATTTCGTCATCTCGAGACCAGATCACCTGAAATCAAATGTTTTATAATTTTTTATGAACATCATCACGAACCTAGTGAATTTCGTATCTTTCTCTAACCGTATTTCTTTAGGAGTTGATTGATTTACCCCCATTTCCTCATAAATTGTAACTTTTTTTTTTAGAGTTTCTTAGAATGCCGTCGTTTTCAACGCTCTTTATTCTACACTAGCCAAACGTACAACGCTAGGAAATGTGTCTTCTCTTATGGCAGTATGGTATAGTGAATAGCGAACTATACTTATCGCTCTTTCTTGAACGATAAGTGAAAGATCATCGGTTGAGAGAACGCAGAAAGCGAGAAAAAATTGTAATTGTGGGGAAACGAGAATACAATTCTCCAATGTCGGTTCAATAAAGCTACTTGTTCGAAATTTGAATTATCCAACGAAATTTACAATCTTTATCAGTATTCTGTGCTCGAGAATTGTCTTTGTATTAGAGGATTGCCGCCTCTTGCTTTGTGCTTTTCGGCTACAAGAAGCGCATTTTGTTGACAAAGAATTCGGTAATAAGGAAAGAAAAGAAAGAACAAGAGAAAAACGCAAGCGGAGAATCGTCGTAATACAAATGAAACTCACAGAAACATAATTAGACAAACATTTGGCACGAAATTCGATTTAAAACCAATGCTTTTGCAGAATAACGAGTTGAAAAGGAATAACAACAGCGCATTGGCTTTAGATATGGCATAAGAAAATTGGATAAAATTGAACATTTACCTGTCCATTTTCAGGCAATGAGTCGATGGTTGCTGAAAGCTCGATATTTCCTCCTATCGGCACAGAAACGATTCGATTGGTCTGGTAGATCGCCGGAAGGTGATGTTCGCAGCCACCTGACAAAGTGCACTTTACCATTTGGAAAACTTGGAATAGCGAAATGATTTTTAATTTTCTGCGTTTCATATCTCAACTCTTATGTCCCACCATGTTTAGCACTCTCATCCGACCCATCAGGACAGTGCCTGACTTTATCGCACCGATTCGCCTTCGGAATGCAGTGTCCGTCCAAACATTTGAACTCCTCCGGAGAGCATCTCATATTCGAATCTGCAATTATTCCTAATCACTTCAATTCGACTGTTTATTCGCCAAATTTCCCCGTTTCGTTTCAATTTTTAGCTTCAATTTGCCGTTCACTTTTTGCATTAGTCTTCTATGCCTGGCCACAGCCTATGTTGCAAAATTCGAGGTAAAAAGTCGTCGAAGGATATGAAAAAGCAAGAGAAATGGTGAAATTCGCCTCTTATCAAGGAGAAAGAGGCAAGAAATTTGCCCTTCTCTAATTTTTTTTCTTCTCTGTCCTCTTTTCTAACAGAAAAACGCGGCACAATCATTGCGCACAATGCGCAAAAAGTGCTCAGCGAGAGGTCGAAAGAGAAGCCAAGTTTCGGAGAAAAATGGAAGAGAGTGATTAGAGGAATAGAGGAATGAATTATGATATGAAATCGATTTTTGATTCGATCACTTTTTGCAATCGATTGAAAATGTCTCAAAAATTTGGCTTAGAAGTTTCTTAGAAAAATGCCGAAAGCTATGTTCGTCTCGTTGACGGCATTTTTCGAGCATCGATTTATTTTGGCAAAATTCTTTAAAATGTCATTCAGAAAAAGTCCCTGAGAAAACCTGACCGTCAAAGAGTACATCGCTTGAAAATTGATAGAGGGTTTAGTATCAAATCATTTCTGTTTGCTGTTTACTTTTCGGACAATTTTTGTGGAATACGATTACGAGTATTAGAAGTTTTGAATCGGAGTCAGAGACGCGGTCTGCCAACGCAACGACGGATTAGTGAGTTTGAGCAGCAAAATCGAACGTTGGCAAAATACGAAAAGAAAATAAGCGGAGATGCAAACGGACAACTCGAAATAGTAGTACTACAGTCAGGCAGGACATTACTTTTCGGACTCTGAAAATTTTTGGAAGAAACATTTTGGCTCCTTTTGATGATACGCGCCATAACTGCATAGCAGAAGAGCATATTTCAAAAGATTGAACGCGCGCATTGTTGTTAATTTGGACAAAACAAGTGAACACGGTTTTTCCTCAGCAAAAATCACGATAAATTTCGTGCTTTGAAAGAAGAATCAAGTGAAACGAGCCTCGGACAACTCGGAAGACGAATCCCTCGTTGGACAGAGTGAAGTTGCCGATTTTGCCGTTCTCCACAGCCTCGTGCAATCGTTGATGCACTTCGTGGTTGTGTTTCTCGGCATAAATGTCCAGGTAGACTAGTGTCCCAAGGACTTGATGATATCTGCAAGAGACATAGTCATAACATGACACAATTCACTTCTTTTGTTGAAGAGAGTAGGCCTATAAATAGACGATGATCTTCATGTAAAAATTAGCATAGCAAAGAGAAACATCGAAACTCTCAGACACAAGTTCAGTCTGCCTCACAGTCAGCAAACATCACGATTTACCTAAATTCATTGACAGCGACACGGTGCTCTCCCGGCAAATCTCCAATGAGGTCGTAGATGGCAGTGGACAGCGAGCGGGCAGTCTTGCGGAACTCTTCCGATCCGGCTCGTCGGAGGTCATGAGAATATGGGAGGTCGGGCAGATTGAGGGTGGCATGGTAGATGTAGGTCAAAGTGAGGGCTGCGAAAATGGGCACCCCCATTGTGGTGGGCTCTGTTCAGCCACAGAACTCAAGCAGTAGGAAAGGATTAGAAATTAATCCGAAACAACAATGGTAGATGTATTTTTGGAATGCTGTTGATTGATCTCCCGTCGAATTTGAATTCCCTCGAAATTTTCGCTGAAGAGGGAGAATAGCAGTGAGAAGGGAGGGAAGGAATGGAAAGTCAGGGAGGGGGAGGAAAGTGTGCTTGTGGCTAAAAGCTAAGGGCGGGGCCACGGACTGTGTGTGTGTGTGTGTGTGATTGCGAGCTGAAGGAAATGAGCTGATGCATCGAGAAGAACGATGCATAATGGGCTATAGCTTGACTGACCAAGCTAAGGAATTGAGAATATGCAAATTGATCGGAGAACTCATAAAATGCATTCCTTCATAAGAGAAGGTCGAACAACATGAGTCATTTTTATACTATCTTTTCGAAGTCGAAGTTCACGATGCACTATTCAATTTCTTGTATTTGTAGCTATTCTTCAATCAATTGTAGATTTCTTCAGAATTTACCAATGAATATCCCAAGCCTTAGACAACTATTGAGTTGTTTACTTCAATCTCAAGTTGCATTGTCTGTGACTTTTCACATTTTGGCTGCCATGACTCGTGCAAGGAGCGACGAATTTGAATAAAATGGTAGAGGGTAAGAAGAGAAAGAGTTGCCTGTGAACAATATCTTTGTTGGGCAGAGTGAGTCAGACTCTGGCAGAAGGAAGGATAACTTTCGACTTCTGTCCTTTCAATTCCATGCCATTTCTGACTGGAAGAAAAATAAAAAGAAAGAATTCTTCCAAGAGGGGTTGAAATTATAAAGGACCCATATTCGAAGTTCCAGAAGGAAATTTTCGCATGGAAGATATGATAAGAATCTTCTCGGGTTTCGATTATTTCTCGAGTATCCTTCAGTGTTCATTATCATTGATCAAGCACAATTTTGTTTTCAAAGAAAACGTATGCCGAACATTTCAATAGCCATTTGATTTCAGTATTTTTCATTTCAGAAGAAAGAAAAACGGATAAATAAATGACCCAACAAATCGTCCCCACATTCCCTTACAAAAAGTAAATTGGATGACTGTTTTCAGGCGTCCAAGAATTTGAAGCATGGTCTGCTTTTTATGCGATCGAAATTTGAAAAGCCCGCCCGAAAGGTTACGTAATTCCTCGTATTTTGCATATTATGCAGAAACAGCAGAAATGATCGGTCAAGGCCTGGGATGAAAGAGGAGGTAGTGTAGGATTATGAGAGGATGAAAGATAATGATAAAGAAAGTGATAATGTGATAAGGGAGGAAAAAGATAGAATGAAACAAGGAGGATATCGAGAAAGAGAGAGAGAGAGAACAAAGAAATTAGGAACGCAGATTGATGGGAATCACATCCAATATGCAATCACAGCAAATAGGTAAACAACAAATTCATCGATAATTTGCATTCCGATAGATAGATTGCAATTTGCAATAAGTGAAATTTTGGTGGTGATTTAGAAAATTTGGGAAAAATACAAATTTTACCATTATATACAACATATAGTTATCGAAACTGCTGACAAAATCATAAGTCTATCTCTTTACTTTTGATAAAGTTGGATATCGTTATGGAGAAGCTTTATCTCGAAAGCAAAATAGTGAACGGCATCAAGCTACAAATTCTATAAGCATACGTAAATATCGCTCGAAGTAAACTCTTCAGTTCCATTCAAGAGATGATGGTTGATGACTAACCTAATGTCGTAGTATCTGGAGGTCTTAGTAGCAGATCAGCGGTGATGTGACTCGAAATTCCATCGGGCAGATCTTCGCCAGATCCTTCGATCGGAAGACTGGTAACATAACGGAACGCCACGCAAATCGATATAACAAATAAGCCCAAAATCGTGATTCGCATACTTTAGAGAAGAAATTTTCGCGGGGAATAAATAAATTAGTCAATGAGTAAAATGCAGGGAATGCCAGATGGTTGGCACTGTTCGAATTGGGGGAAATACCCCTGAATAACAGGGGGATGGGAAGAGGAGGGGTGAATGAGAGAAGGATGGGAGGGGATGAATATTCCGCAATACCTGAGTTGCGCGCTTCTCTATTCCCTATTCCCCGTTCCCTTATCATCAGTTATCTCTCGACGGGTTGATTTCCTTTATCCTTCGTTCGATTCGATTCGATTTCTCCAGGTGCGAACGGGAGCATGATGATTGCAGCAGAAATGAGACGAAATGAATGCATATTGGTTGAATGAAGGGACGCTGACACCCGCATTACAGCCATCATGATGATTTAGATCTGTCGCGGCAAGCTCTTGTCATCACACCTCCGCGGTTGAACGCCCTCGGTCTCTTGACCGATGTACGACACATCTTTATCCAACCCGTTATTAATTGCGGCAAGATGTCAATGGATTGAAAATATCAACGTTTTGTAATGTAAACTCTGCATGCACCGAAGAGAAACAATCGTTATGATGCAATGATTTATTCATTGAGCACGAATGTCAACAACTGCTATTGCATCGTTTCCACTTCATACGTTCAAATAATCCTCATAAAAAGAAAATAATCTCTAAAGAGTCGGGAATGTTTTTCGATTTACTTGTGTGCGGCTGCGGCAGGCAGTTTCGATTTGATGACATCGGCGACCCAGTTGATGCCCTCTTTGATGCCTTCGTTCGTTACCGCCGAGCAGCCTTAAATTTGAGAAAGCGGTCGTAAATTGGCAATTTAATGGATATTTAGAAAATTGACAGCATTTAATTTCAAGACTAAATCCAACACTTGGAATGAAACTATTCAATGGCTTACCTTGTATATGCCAATTCCTGTCTCTGATTTCCGTCAGTTTCAATCGACTGCTGATTTCTGAAGACCGTGCAGCAAGTGGCAGATCTTGTTTATTCGCGAACACGAGCACAGGCACTCCATCCAATTTGGACTCTTCTAGCAACTCCATCAATTCCATTCCCGTTTCATCAAACCTAAAAACGTCTATTCGGTGAAAAGCTCTTCTGAGAGCAAGTTACCGTTTCTTGTCAGAAGAGTCAATGACGTAGATGAGTGCGTCGGTATTTTCAAAGTAGTTCGACCAGAAAGGTCTGAAATGACAAGACACAATATTTCCCAGTTCAAACGCGAGTACACAAGTTTCAAATGTTGAAGTTTAAAATTGCATCAAACTACTTGCCTGATAGCTCGTTGACCGCCGATATCCCAAACATTTAGTCGAATGTCGCCCACGGCAGAGACCGTCTTCACATTGAACCCCTTCGTGGGTGTCACTGACGAAATGTCTTCTGTCGAGAGCTGCTTTAGGATTGTAGTTTTGCCTGAAATGAGAAGCAGTTGATAGAAAACATTGACCAAATTGATGGGTCCGAGGAAATTTGTGCCACAAAGGAGGTGATTTGCACCAAAATTGTAAGGGCTTTCCTCGTAAACTTTGGTACAAATCACTCCCATTATGGCACAAATCGCCTTCAACCCCAAATTGACCAGGCGCATGAAAATTTTCAGTTCTAATAAAGAGTAAATTAAATCTACTACAGAAACTAAAGTTTAAAATTTTTTTTTCGAAATCTGAAATATTACCCGCATTATCGAGTCCTAATAGCAGAATGCGAATTTCCCTTCCTTGTGGGGATTTGAAGGATTTGATCAGTTCGAGTAGACCCATAATATTTTTTACAAAATAAACAAACAGGAAATGCGACGAAGACAACAATAGTAGGAAAATGAAGTATTAAAGTAGTGGCCGATAAAAAATTAATTGGATCGGAACTCTCTATGCAGAGAAGCGAATATATTTGACTCTGACAGCGGAGGAGACGGGGTTACGTTGTCATGACGACTCGCAAAGTAGAAGCTGAAATGGAGAAAGTGCAGGGGGAAAGATGCGGAGAAATAAGAGAAATATCAGATTAGGCAAGAGAAGAGGGGAGTTGGTACGGAGAGGATGATACAAACACATTTGGCATATTTCTTCCATCTACAAATACAAATTTATGGACTGACAACAAATTATATCTTTTTATGACTAAAATTTATCATTTTTATCAATTCTAGCTTTTTCAAAGCCTGTAAACTCGCTTTTATCTTTGAGCATAGGTTCGGATTGATCTTGATTTTTTTTTTAAATTTTGTGCAAGTGATCAAGCAAAGTGGTTATACTCATTTCTAGAAATTCGATTTTCATCATTTTCACAGGTATTTATTCTCATTTGTATTATAATTGGTGCTTTCATGAACGCAAAATATCGAGTAATATTGCATGGGAAAGCTCTTTCATATTTTAGGAGATAGAGAATTTACCGGTAGGTGATAATTTTACATTAGTATCACTCTTTTAAATTTTACATTTTCGTCAGAATACTCACTTTTCCGATTTCAACACTGATTGGATGATGTTACATGAATAAAATATGGAAAAAAAAATTGCTGAAGCCTGGCCTGACGCACCGGAAACGAATCTTCGTACAAGCGACACACCATTTTGAAGCACTACTCGTACTAACTATGATAAAAAAAATTAGGGTTTAAAAATTGTGGTTATAATACGCTTTTTGCGCATAAAGTATGCATTTTAGAGAGAGAATGCAACTAAGTCAGCTTCAGTAAATCGATCGTGGAATCGTTTAGGGTGAAAATTTTCTCATAGTTGCTTCACAAAAGTTACGTGGAATTAAATAGCGAATCGACTGATACCAATATTGACACGATTCGACGGCTTTTGAAAATTTCGATTTTTTTCAAAGGGCTAAATAATTGTGGACCCGCCCGTATCGTTACAATATTGTACTCGATTCATTTTTCTCTCAAAAATGTTTGAGCTATCCTTGGTCCTATGTGCTCTGTGTTTGATGGCTCTCTTCCTCACTCCACTCGATCACTTTCCATTTCTCTTCGCAATCAGTAAGTGTGGCCTTCATGGGTCCAATGTGCATCATGCTCGAATGGCTGCCCACCAGAATGAGTTTCGTCTTCGCACGCGTCAGAGCGACGTTCACGCGACGATCCTCCAACAGCAGTTCGCAGCGCTGAAAATAGTTGAATTTGAAAAAAAAGCATTTTTTAGTAAAATCAAGTAGTTTTTTTTCGAGACACTGTTATTTCGTCATATTCGATATTGGCTTTTTCGGATATTCCAAATAAAATTTTAATTGAATCATAATTCTAAGATCATTACAGTATGACATTTTCGGTTCGAAAATCTGTTTACGTTTACGTGTAATAAAGATATTCAATGAACAGCTGTATGAAATGACGTCCACAAAAGTAATGTCAAATAAAAATCTTTTGTGGACACAACACTAGAAGGCTAACCTTTTTGCAGTTGGAATTCCAAACCAGCGAGAGTATCATGACGGGTTTGTCTCGACCTTGAAATGTGTCCACTGTGCTAACCTACAATTTTTAAAATAAAAATTCACTTTTCTCATTTTTTACCTCAATAGCCTTGTTGTTGACGTTTTGAGAAACGACTTCGATCTGTCTTCTGTACGTGCACATCACTCCGATCGCATCGGGTGGGAGTCCTCTCTGAACAAATCCTCAAATATGAACAAAACATTCAATTCTCGATGAGGAGAATTATTTGAATTTGTCATAAAAAGAGCATTTTAAAATTAGCGAAGTTAGAAGATAATTTGGTCATCGCAAAAGTCCAACAAAAGATAAATAAAATATTCGAACCTTGATAAGAGCGTCACAAATGTTCGCGATACAGCGGGCCTCTGCCGAATTGAGCATGTGGCACTTGTCCTTGAGCTCGTTCTTCTCCACAGAAACGAATACACGTGAATCTTCCAGAGAACCACTGATTATAGAGGAGAGCTTTTCTGGAGAATTACTATTATTATTTGAAAGAAATTCCAGAAAAAGTTTATCATTTTCAACATCGTTTCTCCTTTAAAATAGGTGAAAATTTCAAAGAAAACCCTGAGAAAAACACACCCGATAATTCAGCTTCTTGAGTGAAATAAGTGTTAAGCGACTGCGCAGAAACGGTTGAATTGGCACAGACGAGACGATTCGAATAGAACATTTTGGATGGGAGGACGGCTAGTTGCCTGAAAACTCGAGATTTTAAGGAAATTTGCTCAAATCATGAAGATAGTTAGCAAATTAAAAAAAAAAAAAAACTCTTAGTTTGAAATGTTCGAATAAAGTTTTTTTCCTGACCTATTCATTCTGTATTGCATTACGAGGGAATACACCGCATCTGGATGGGCCAAGGAGAGCTTTTCCATCAGGGAAATCGACATTCCTTCTCTGAAAATTTCGCTAATTTGAAAATTTCCTAGAAAAATCATTACTTGGCGTTTTCGCTCTGCACCAGCGGGCACAATTGTTTGGTGTCCCCAACGAGTACGAACCTGTTCGAGAGACACAAGGCGGGAATCAACAAGGGTTCCACGATCTAAAAATGTAAAATTTATAGGAAAATTGGCATAAACGCCTCTAGAAAGGTGTTATTTTGCAGGGAAACTATCCTGAAAACTCATTGATTTTTTTAAAGAAAAATACCATAGAAGCCTCATCGACGATGGTAAGGTCGAACGTGTTGCGAATTGCGAAGAGCGAATCTCTCGAGATGTGATGGCAGGTACAGGCAATAATCGGCTGAAATTTGATCAATCATCCCCTTCAAATATCGTAAAATTTCAGTTTTGTAATTCGTGAATGCTAGTAATAAACGAATTGAATGAATCATAACTACCAAGTCTAATAGTTTACGCTGAAAAATTAAGAGACTTGTTGAAAATTCTGTATAAATGTCTTCAAACCATACCGTAGTAGTGAGAATCTCGTTCATCTTGACGTAGTCCTGATCAGCCTTTATCATAAACTCATGCCCCATTGGATCTTCCCTCTTCTCCATTTGCCCTGCCAGAGTCAGTTCCTTCAACTGTTCGTCTTTCAGACTGCCGCGAGTCAGACGGAGAAGGTTTCGAGGATTTGTCAGCTCAAATTCATAGATCAAATTTTTTTTGCAAATGTAGACTTTTCCAAAAGCATAATATTAATAGTCAGCAAGTTTCGATGAAAATATAAAAATCTTGAACATCTAACAACTTCATACCTTCTTAGCCTTGAGAAGAACATTATTGACGGCCGAATGCGTGTAAGACACAAGGAGAGCCGTGCGGCCGAGGGCGATCAGACAGGCGAGCAAAACCGCTATCACGGTCGTTTTACCTGAAAATGCTCAATTTAAAAAAAAAAAAAAAAAAAAAAGTATAAATCTTCCTACCAGCTCCAGGTAATCCCTCAATGATTGCATAATCCATGGTGTAAATGCATGCAAGGATGGCTCGTTTTTGATGTGCGTTTAGTTCGGTCTAAAATTCTATTTCTCAGAGAAAACAAATAAACTAGTACAGCTTTTTCATTTCAATCGCTAAAAAGAAAAGAAAAGCGATGTGGCTTTACTTTTAAAAATAAAAGGCGATTTTTACTATAAGATTAAGTCGTTTCTATCAAAAACTCGAGGGTCTTACAGTCATTTTTGGTGCCAATCGTATAAAATTCAATTGTTCATTTTTAACCTGTTGAATTATTTCATGCACAAGCGTGGGGAATTGTTTGACGAAGTAGATTTTCTGTGGCGGTTGGAGATCGACTATCAAACAACGAAGTTTTGTGGCTCTTTCATCTGAAAATTAAAATTTAAGAAAAAATTAGAATTTTCAAAACTGTACCGCTTTGCATGATCATGACGACGCCTCCCAGAGACGATGCCTGTAGAGAGGAACTGCAGTACTTGTCCACGAAGTATTCGATTGAATCATCCAGCTTTGTGCCGAATTTTAGTGTCAGACTGTTTTCTGGAATTTCCATCGAATTTAGATTTTTAAAATAAGCTTTTTAAGGATTTCTTATAAATTTTACAAAATTTGGAGAATAGACATTGATAAAGAAAATAGATTGATGAAGATTTAAAAATGCGACTTTTAGAATTTTCTAAACTCACGATTGATCTCCAGTATAGTTCCTGTTCTAACGGCATAGCTGATCGAATGCGAGACCACGCAGTAGTCACCAACGTCGAAGACTCGGTGCGGGAAGGGGGTGTCTCTGAAAATAGACAGTAAAAAGGAAAAAAAAATTCAAATCCGAATTTTTGTTTCATAAAATCAGATAATTTCTTCAAGGCATTATAAAAAAATTTTAATTCACGATTTCTTCTAAAAATCACCTCATGAAAGTGACAGCCAAATTCCCGTCGCCCAGCGGCACTTGTTTCTCAATTCGCAGACTGTGAATGCAACAATGTTGTGACTCTCTGAAAATTCTTCACCACTTTATTTTTCTTGCTCAAATTCTGACCTCTCTTCTTTCGTAGTGTTCCACAGCGAGCTCTGTGGCCGAGCATCCATCGCTTCGGTTTTCCATTCTTCGAAGAGCCACGTTGTCCAGCGCTTGAAATATTCTGAAAAATAGACAAAATTGCACGAGAATAAAAACCAGGATTTAACGTTATGACCGGGAAATTTAGTTCATACTCTCATAGAAGGTAAAACAACAGCTAAAAGAATCAATAGAATCGGCAGAAAAATCAACAAAAATAGTGTAAAAGAATTTACCGAAATGCACCGGTTTGAGATGATTTGTCATTTGCTGCGCCAATGCGAACATGTCCTTGTTGCTCTGTCTGCCTTTTTCAACCACTTGCTGAAAATCGTAGATCAAAAATTCATTTTCAAAATTCCAAACCTGATAAAGCATACAGGGCATGGCACACTCGCATCGGGAACAGAAGTGGGGGTCGTCTCTCGGGGCTGAAAATGAACATCTCAAAAATCGATAAAATTCGAATTTCCGAATTTAAACAAAAATCAAGACTTCTTTTACAGTTTATGAAAATTCGATTAAAATTGCTATTCTGTTTTTCCTACAAACCTGCACTTGACCCTCATTCTTTAGCTTCTCACTCGCAAACGTTCTCTCGCTCCTCCTTTCCCCGAGACATTTAGCCGAAGACGGAGTGAAGAGACAAGCGTCTTTCGCATAGTGATAGTGGGCTGAGTATGAGCAAAGTAGCCGGAAACGGTTTCGGCTCTCCATTAAGAGACTTTTTAGCCTAATGTGCTTCGAGAGCGAGTGAGTGTCTACAAATGAGAGAGTGAAAAGAAATGAGAAAAATGAGAGCCAAGTGCGCAGGTTTGTGTGAAACCCGGGGTAGATTTCAGAAAATGATCTATTTGGCTGCTTACGAGGTAAATCTTGTCCTCCGATGTCAGAAGCGTAATGAGCGAGCTCATTCCTCCTCTGTATGACATACTTCATATTGGTGGGTTGTACCTCGACAGGCACCCCTTTCTGCTCCTTCAAATACACCAGACTGCCACCTCGCGGAGGGCCGCCGTAACGCGACTCTAGCATCAGAGAGTAAAGCATTACCTGGAAAATGTGAATTGTACTTTCGACAATTTATAAACAGTATGACATCGTGACAAAATATAGGGCTAATAGGGTAAAGAAAATGCTAATATTATGACATCTTTTCTAGTATTATTTTGTCATGCCCTGTATCATAACACATTTTGACTTACAAGTTGCCAGGTTTTAATTTATGAAAGCCACGAAAGTTGAGTTTTTCATATTATTATTCTGATAAGATTTGTGAAAAGTTAGCGTAAATAAGTTAAAAAAACTTCCTTTAAGTTTTCGACCAACCTGTGCATTGTGTTCAATCGAAGTGGCTACTTTTCCGGTTTTCAATTCCATTCCTTCGAAGAAGATCTCGCCTTCTGGGGATTCCACCTGAAAAATTATCAATCTTTCAAAATAACGTTTTTTTCAATCACCTTCATAGTGATGTCGATTTTGCCTTTGAGTCCGTATTTCGGCTCCCAGAAATTCTCTTCGATGTCGTGAATCTGAAAATATAGGAGAAAAGTTGGTTGAACAGATTTTTCGACGAAAATACCCCGACGCATTTGGAAGCCGTCGGAAGTGGGACGAGATTTTCCGGATCGTCGCAACCCGGAATGCACTTCATGAACCAGCCAGTGATGTTCTGGAAAGCTTGCAGTAAAGAAATGAGAAAAAGCAAATTTCTAATAACTCAAAGATCGAATAAATAATTTTATGGCCTGTGTTGTGTTAATATGAAGGAAAATACCGTTGATTTTTTGCTATAAATGCAGAAAAGCACACCTCCACATAAGGCATCAATTCCGTCTCGAAATCTGACGGAGCGATCATCAACTGCGTCATGGAATAGACTATCGTAGGGCAGATTGTGCCACGCCAATACTCGAGCAGGATTTCTTTAGTCACTTGGAGTTCCTAAACAAATCGATCAGTAAAATAAAATTTTCAAAATTTAGCCTTGGAAAAATTCACCCCTTTTCTATCCTTTCTATTATCAAGTCAAAATTCTGGAAAAGTCGAGGATAGGTGGTAAAAGAACTATTTTGGGTCAGTTTTTCCCTTGTCACGTGATAATTCTCCTTTTCTAAGATGCTGAAAAATAACCGTGCACTACTCTGCACCTTCCCGATTTTGTGCCAAACAATAATAATCCAAATATCTGACTTTCGAATCGATAACTTTTTTGAAAAGTCGTTATCTTACCTTGGCATGGAGCACAGCCCACTGAACGAGTTCGTGGACGACGATGCCGATCAGCAGCGGTTTGCTCGCGTTGAACATTCCGTGGAAACGGTCGCGGAGAATTATCTGGAGAAATAAAAATTCATTTTTACAAGACTGTTTTCGAAAAATAATCACTCTGATATAGAGACGAATAGAATACTTTTTTCAAACCTTTCTGAAAAAAAAACTTCTCAAAATTCAAATAAAATCTTTCCTAAAATGGCAAGTTGCAGTTTCTATTAGCTTAAAAAATGTTTAAAAATTGGAAGAGTAACCTTTCTAGCGCAAAAGTAAGAATTAGACACGTTGCTGGATGACATCAGTGTGTCCGGATTCACGACCAGCAGACCGCCGCAGTCGTTCGACACGAAGAAATCCTGCAATTTTTAAATCTTCTTGAAACAATAAGGAAAAGTTACATGTTCCTGCCAAGTGGGAACGTTGACGAGACGGATGATCGAGTTTTCGCGCACCATCGTGCACGACCAAGAAGACTGAAAATTGGCATTTTTAGGAAGCTAGAAAACTTTTTTCTAAAAAACACATTAATCGGATCTTCCTTGTGTTCAAAATTTTCTGAAAAGACAATTATCGGACATGAAAGTACTCTTTCCAATTTCAATGTTTCTTCAGAACTTTATCATTTTATTGAAGAAAAATAAATTCTTACATCTAGATAAACGAGTCTTTCCTGTCCATTCGCGTCCTCGCAAACCAGATGATTCCCATTTTGGATATTGTTCTGTTTGACTTGAAGAGTTACGGTAGCCAGGGAAATCGTGTCGAGCAACTGCGACACTGCGGGCTGATGCAAGTGCGATTCCGTAGATGCAACTGGTTCAACTTAAAGTTATATATATATATATATATTTTTATTTTTGTATATAGATGCTAAAAATGTTCAGATGAAGAAGTTCTTACTCTGTATTTTCTTGGTTCGTTTTTCCGGAGTAGAAGTGGATGACAAGCTTTTGTTTTGGGTAGTCGAAGCTGAAATTCGAGTTCTTTAAAAAAAAATGGGGAAGAATTGAATTATTACATTTCTGCGGCTCATCGTTCTCCCAATCAGAATAGTCGTTGTCGGTAACGAAGATTTTGTTTGAGCTGAAAAAATAAATAAGGGTGCGTACAGAGTTGGCTCGACTCAAATAAGCAGAAAAATAGTATACGAAAATGAGACGAATAGAGCATGCATCTCACTTTTGCATATTATTTTTTTCTGCTTTCCCGAGCCGACTCTGTACGCACCCTAAAAATGATAGGAATAAAATTCACAAACGTAGGAAAGCTTTTTTAATAAAAATAGAAAATTTTTATTTCGAAAATTCATACCGTTTCCCGAAAATCCCATTCCCCGTTTCCTCAGCCTCTCCTCCAATCGAGTTCCTCGAAACAATCGTCACTTCCTGTTCGAACGAATCGTCCTGCGAATTCTCCAAAGGCTCCAAAGCTTTCCGCTTTCGATTCAAAGAGGTCTGAAAGCATGGCCATTGTCAAAGAATAACACCCTTCTTTTATTTTTATGACTGGTCAAGAATCTATCGTGCAAAAGAATCTGAAAACAATTGGTGATATGAATCTTTCAAACAAAAACGGAAAGAAAACGTCAATTTTCTTTAAAAAAAAAAAGCGATATATGGATTTTGAGCTGTGCTTGACAAACATCCCGAACCTCAGTCTCCCCGCCGTCATTCTCCGACATCTGATCGAGTTAAGTGGGCCAATTAATCGAGCAATTAGCTGGAAATCGCGAAAATTAGTCAAAAATCGACAAAAATCGCGGAAATCGAAATCGAGTTTCGAATTTTGGCGGTTTGGTGCAACTGGCAAAGTGCGCCTAAAATGAACACTTTTCATATTCACTTTTTCATTTTTTCAAATTTTTTCATTTGTTCTTGAATTCTTTCTGTTCCAGAAAATAATTTTTCAGAACATGTCCCACGAGGAGTTGGTATTCGAGGGCTGTAATTTCTTTCGACTGCGACTCGTTTATTCCATTCTTTCTGGCCGCCCCGTCACCATTCGAAATATCCGAAGCGAGGACTCGGCTCCTGGAATTTCAAGTATTTTTTTTTTTTAATTTCTAGCTAGAATATTTTTTATAGAACAAAAAAAATTCAGATTACGAATCAAAGCTGATTTCCTTGTTGGAGAAGCTCTGCAATGGCACGAAAGTCGAAATCAATCAGACAGGTTCAAATTTTCGATATTTTATTTTTATCGTTGTTTTTTTTCCAGGAACCCAAGTCCGCTTCCGGCCGGGAATGATTTCGGGGGGAGTCGTGAATTTCGACTGTGGCACGCAGAAATGCATCAGCTATTTCCTCGAGCCGGTTATTCTGCTGTCGCCCTTCTGCAAAACGCCCGTCGTCGTCAAGTTGAAAGGTATTTTCCTTCGGAATTTAAGGAAAAATAATCCCCCCAAAAGATTTATCTTCTATTTTGAATCCATCAAAATTTTTTAACATTCTTGATTAACTTTGCGTTTGAACTAAAAAATCCTCGACATGGTTCAAGAAATTAGAAATTTCAGGAATTACAAACCACCCCGACGAATTATCAGTGGACGCGATGAAAGCCTGTTGGCTGAAGGTCTACAACAAGTTCGTGCTTAACGATGAGAAACTGGATTTGAAGGTTCGTTTCAACCATCACAACAATCATCTCCTTCAAAATCCGATTTTTTTCAGATAATCGCCCGAGGATTCGCCCCAGGCGGAGGTGGCACTGTGATCTTCACCGCTCCAATCGTCAAAACTTTGAGGCCTGTTCAGGTATACAAATTTATCAAAAAAAAAATACAGAAAACTTATCCAGAAAGTTCAAGCACTCCCTTTTAATACTCATCATTTTTCTCGATTTTATAGAATTCCAGAAAGCTATAATTTTTATTCTTTCAGCGAACAACAGTTGGTAAAATCTGCAAGATCCGGGGCCAGGCCTACGTGTCGAAAGTGTCCCCCTCGCTGGCCTATCGAATGGTCGACGAGGCGAAGAAGGCACTGCACGGATTCATCAGCGACGTCTTCATCACTGTCGATCAACGCAAAGGGGATTCTGGGGGAAAGTTAGTCTATTTTTTTCCTTTAAAAACAGCCGTTGACAAAATTTTTTCTTTACCGATTAGAGTTAATATTTTCTGACATATCGGCGTTAAAGATTTTCATGTAAAATTGTTTGGATATTGACTTGATGCCGAAAGTATGAACAACCCCTATAATTTTATTTCACCCACAATGTATCAGAAGATTCCCTAAGATTTAAACCGTTCATACGAGAGACAAATTTTTGGAAAGAACAAATATTTGTAGTTCTCCCGGCTACGGTCTGGTTCTGACGGCGGAAACGACGGAAGGCGTGTTCTACCACGGCGAAGCGATGTCACAGCCGAAAGGCGCGAGTGGCGATCCGCTTGTGCCCGAGGACATCGGAAACATGGCTGCGACTAGGCTTATGGAACAGATTTATCGGGTAGGCATTTTGACAAGCAGCATCTTTTATTACTCATTTACAAATTCTCATTCGTTTGAGGCTGAAATTTTCCAGAATTTTTGCAGAGTAAATGGAACTGATTTTACAATTTTCCTATTCCAGGGAGGCGCAGTGGATGGTTCTGCCCAAGTGTTAGCTTCTACTTTCATGGCTCTCGGACAGAAAGACGTTTCGACATTCATTTTCGGACCTCTCGCAATTTATGGGTAAAAGCTTTTCTTATTTTTTAAAAGAAAATTTATATTTTGATATTTTTAAGGGTTAAAAATTATTTTCAGAATCCATGTTCTCCGACATCTGAAGCAGTTTTTCGAGATCGAATTTAAGTTGGAAGATGCAAAAACGATCGGAAAAGTGAAGGGCGAAGTCCGACAGGGCGGCTCGCAAGAAGGAGTGCTGCTCAAAGCAATGGGTGTCGGATACAGTAATCTCAACAAAACTATACTCTAAGTTTATAGGGACTACGATAACTCTAGTTTTCTTCTGTCAAAAGTCATTGTTATTGTTGTTTTTGTCTTTGTTACAGATTGTTGTTGATTTTCAAATGAACATTTTTATTTAACTTTGCACATTTTTGTTATTTTTATTCGGTTTTCTACCGATAATTTTTTGATAATTTTCCCCCAAAATATTCTAATTTTCGAAATATTTAGATGTCTAGCAAAATGGCAGCGATAAAAGTCGTGAAAGGCAAAGAAAAGAAGCAGGACGAAAATGAAAAGCCGGAAATTCACTGGATCCCTTGCAAAGCCGAGTTCACTGGTCCGGCTAATGTCGATGCGTAAAATTTCAAAAATTTTTAAATGTCTTATCTTTTGAAAATTTTAGATATTTGATCCGAGAAAAATCGAACTCGAATGATGCTGCTGAGAAAAGCAGTTTGAGAGGAAGAGATATCGAAGGCGAAAACGTAAAAATACCTGAGGGATACGAAATTGTCGTACTCAACAATAAGGGAAAAGGTAATTTTAAAATACATATTTTCTTCCTTTTAAATTCCTGCTTCAACAAGTAAATATCGTGAATTTCTACAGTTACTTTATTTTTCTTAGAAGTTAGGAAATTTTCAAGAAAAATGTCTCAACTTCAGACGTCTATGTGATTGAGGACGAGAGGAGAGAAGTGATGTCCTGGGAATGGGACAGATCTACCGGGGACAAAACCACCATCCACAGAGCCTTCAACTACATCAAAATGGCCGAGGCTCTTGCCAACGATGATTAACTTTTGATACTGTCACCTTTCTATCTCTTCTTTGAAAAGTGATAAGAATCATTTTGAAATCAAGTTGTTATATTTTTCTTTGTTACTCGCAATACTAACTCATTCAAAATCTCGACCCTTTCTTTCATTCCTCTCTTTATACGGCTATACGAAAATTCCATATCTCAATCGGTATATTTTACAGGTTTAAACATTGTGTTTGGGTATTCGATGATAATAAACTTGTACAATTTGTATCGATAAAATGCTCAACAAGAATCGGTTGGAGTGCTGAAAGAATGAAACTTATATCTTCACTTTTCTATATGTACTGAATTTACGCCCAAACTTTGCACTCGATTTGCGTTTATATTTCAGATGAGCCGCTTTTATTTCAGGCGCTGTGAGTTTCGTTCCATTTTTCTTTACTTTTCTAGAAATAATTTTTGATTTTTCAGTTCCTAAATGTGATGAAGTTCGTCTACCTCATCCTTACCATTTTGTTCGCACTCGCCAGTGCGGATATCGTCTCACTTGGTGCGGGTAATGCATGCCTTTTTTCTATTTTACGAAAATGGTTTCTAACCAAAAATCTAAAAATTCTCATTTTGTTGTTCTTCTGCAAATTTTTACGCTTTTCATACCTTTGTTGGTCTTGAATTTCATTGAGCCTTTGTTGTTTGAAATAACTTTTGAGGACAAATTCGGGGTCAAAATGAGGTTTCATTTTTGAAGTTTATTTTTTGTTTTGATTCAGGTGCTTTAGCGGTCGGATCGCTGCTTGGCTCCTACTACAACCTGCCTAAATGGACCTGGTGCAAAGTGTACGAGTGCTGCGATGCGCCGCATGTCGAGTTCAATCCTAAAAGTATGAGATTCTAAAATTCTATTTTTCCTCTATTTGCTGATATTTCCATCATCCTTTCTAGAACATTTCTATGGAATCTCAAGAATTTTCTCTCGATTCAGCATATTAATTATGCCCTTTGTATTCCACACCCACTTTTTGAGAAGAAAGTAGAAGAGTAAGTTAGGGGAAAAAAAGTGGGTGTGGGACACAGGAGACTATTAGTGATAATGAACCACGGGAGTTCCTCGCTAACAGTGAAAAATAGGAGTGAGTGTTGAAGGCGCAGAGGGACAGTCGATCGATAACGAATAAGCGGCATACTACGGAATTTCTTCCTTGCTTTTACTTTGAAGTATGCCGTTTGGGCGGAATATAACGCAAAAGACGTAAATCAACCGTTATGCACAAAGTCGGCGTGTCTGCCCTTTCACACTACTCTCCCATTTTCTTCCTGTTAATGGGGAAATGCCGTGGAATATTTTCTTAAAAAAAAAGACGAGAATAACTCAAATTGATTTTTGCTAATCTTTATTAAGTGATTATTTTGAGGGCTGAAACACGACCTGGAGTCGAAGGTGTTCGGGCAGCACCTGGTGGAGGATGCGGTGCTCAACGCGATGAAGGGCCACTTCCAAATCGGGTCGCCCAAGTCTGCTTTGGCTCTATCGTTCCACGGCTACACCGGAACGGGCAAGAATCTTGTCGCTGACATCATCGCTAATAATACTTTCAAGTGAGGACTTTTTCCCAAATATCTTATACCCAGATCCACAAAACTCTCGGAACTTTCGAAATTCTCCTATTGGAAGCATAGTCCCTTTACAAGGTTCAAAAAGGAAGGTTTCGGATCTGATCGTTGATCTTGATTGAATGTACCTTCACTTTTTACTATAATCGATTAGCTGAAATTTAAACTCCGATCTTTTTTCTAAATTATTTTTATTTGCAGACTAGGCACGAAGAGCGCCTATTTTACTCGATTCGTATCGACTGCTGATTTCCCAGACAAAAGTCGAATTCAGGAGTATATCGTTAGTCTATTTTCAAACAAACAAAAAAATTAATTTAAAATTTTCAGATTCGAGTTCAAGAGAAAATCCAGGAAAAAGCTCGTCAGTGCAAATACGCCATGTTCGTTTTCGACGAAATCGACAAAATGCCCAGCAAATTTTTGGGTTTGAATTTGTTTATTTTACTGAAATTTTGGTCTTTATGATTTCAGACGCAGTAAAACCTTTTCTTGAAGGGTACGACAGCATAAACGGCATCGACTTTCGGAATACCGTGTTCATTTTCTTGAGGTTTGCATTTTTCTTGAATAAAAACTTTGAGAGCACTTTGTAGCTTTTCTCGAGTGAGGAATAATTCTTGGAATTTCATGCGTGAAAAAGTCGAGTCTTAAAAAATTCTTATTTTTGAAAATGAAAGAAAAATGTTCAGTAACAGCGGCGGAAAGGCGATAATCGACGTGACGCAGCAGCACAACTCGCAGGGCAAAGCGAGGGAAGCACTCACTGCAAAGGACTTTGAGCGGATTCTCATCGAACACGCTTTCAGAGGGGATGATTCGGGGGAGGCTGGTGAGAATCATTTTATTTCTCCATTTTTTACTTATTTTTATAAGTAGTTATTCCCAGACTTGTAAATAAAGCATGACATCCGCGAGTTGGGTGTTGTTTTTGATGCAAAATTTTCGAGAAAAAAAAGTTACAAGTCTGATTATTCCTTTCAGAAACAACTACGTATCGTTGCTTTAACTGTTTTCCCAAAAAGATATCCTTTGCCTTCTTCAAAAAATACTTTCTGAGAATGAATGAGTCTATTCAAAAATTTGAAAATTAGAATAAAAAAGACGACTTTTGAGGATCTGGAGGAGGTCTGCAATCGAGCAATTTGATAACGAACCAAATGCTGGGTCACTACATCGCGTTCCTGCCTCTGGAAATGAAACACGTCCACAGATGCGTGCAGGCAGAACTGATCAGGCTCGGGAGGGCTGATCTGACTAATGATGAGGAGTTCATTCAGAGAGTACTCAAACAGTTACAGGTTGGCATTTTCCCCTTTAAATTTTCTGCTCAAATGTTTCTGATTAAAAAATTAGAAAGATATCTTTTTATCGATTTCTAGACTTAGACGATTCGTAATACAAGGTTATCAAGAATCGTTAAATTTTACCGACTTTCTAAAAATCTATTTTTTACCCGGTCCACATGATAATTTGATTGACATTGGAAAAAAGCTAGAAAAAGGTGTTCAGTGGTTCCCCGAACACAAGTTGACATACTCGTCGTCTGGCTGCAAGCGAGTCGCAGTGAAAACCTCAACAGAACTCGGCAGGCTGAGGAAGGAAATCCCTGGATTCAGTTGGGTCGATGGAGAGGGGGAATTGTGACGGGAAGAATAGACGGGTTTATTATTCTAACTAGGAAGGAAATTTGGAAGGCATCAAAATTTGATAAATACTTGGGGAAACGTTATGATTTCTACCTTTCTCCAACTATATGAAATGCGAAATTAAATTTTTATGATGGGCTAACTAAAAATTAAAACTTTCGTTTTTATCGTGTTTTGATGCGTTGTTCTTCCAGACTCCCTCAAAAATTCAGCTCATTTCTCACCTTTGTGATAGTCATATCCCGAGTATAGAATAAGCTCACTTGATCTTACACTAGTGCTTTAAGGGTTATTTTTTCTAGAATTTTTCTAATTCTACGATAAAAATTCATTCGTTGGTATGTAAAATACGCGGGTTATGTGAATTTTTGACTCGAGAAGAAATCGCTCAATTTTCTCAACTTGACTGGGAAAAATCGTATTACTGTTCCGGTACAGCTTTACTTTTGATTGCCTAAAATTGTTCGTCTATCGTTTTTGTTTGTTTTTTTAAATAATATTTTTTTAAATATTTCCTTATATTTTTCCCTGAAAATACTGGTTCTGAAAACCGTTCTGATATTTCAATTAGTTTTACTTGATTCTCAGGAAAATCGAAATTTTCAGAAAAATGGGCAAAAATTCTGTGAAAAGACCGAAAATCGAGGATGGTTCTGATGAAGAAATGGAGGATTTGAAGCCGACCGAAGTCGAGAAGCTCAAGAAGAAATATAACGAGGTCAATTTTTTTCTTGAAAACCGAAGTAATTTGAAATTTTCAGATCAAACAGCAACCGACTTCGACAAAGAGCGACTTCAAACATCTACCCAAAAATGAACAGGGAAAATCGCTGAGGAAAGCGCTCAAGAAGGTGGGCAAAAATATAATTTCTGGAAATATTTTTAAAATATAAATTCAAATGAACAAAATAATTCAGTCTAGACGTCTTTTGTTATCTTTTCAACAAATGTTCAAACTTCATGATTATCAAAGTTGTCATTTCAGGAGAAGAAAGAAAGGCGAAAGGAGCGAGAGAAGCTGCGAGAGCAGTTGGGCGATGAAGCGCCTGCGAAAGAAGTGCCCAAGACGATCGAGAGCATGAGGGAGCACGACGACACTATGATTCAGGAAGAGGATGAGGAGGTAAAATGTTTTTCTTTGTAGATACAATTAAATTTTGAAAAATTCATACAGATTGAGAAAAATGTTTCTTTTCTACGAAATGCTGCCATTTTAGGTGGCTCATGACGAAGCTCACGACGAATTCGCGAGTTACTTCAATCGTGAAACGACACCCAAAGTTCTGATCACGATGACGCCCAAAGCTAAAATGGTATGGAGATTCAAGATTGGTATACCGAATTGATAAAACCAAAAATTTTCTATTTTTCCACTAACTTTCATATGTCAGTATGCCATGTGTTTGCGAAATATCGTTTTTTTCAAAATATATTTTCAGATGACCTGGAAGTTGTGTTTCGAGCTGAAAAAATGCATTCCGAGCTCGGAGATCTATTCTCGGAAGAACGTGCCGCTCAAGAAGATCGTTAAACAGGCGAACGAGCAGAATTTCACAGATCTCATCATCGTCAGCGAGAACATGAAACAGCCAAGTTGGTCATTTTTATTTTAAAAAATGAATTAAGAAAAGGATTGTTCGAAAATTGTACTTTTTAATGACATACTATTTGATCCTTTCAAAAATGATACCATATTTCAAATAAGCCGAAGAAAATAATGAAAGGAGGTAAGAATTCAATTTTTATTTATTTTTTATTGTTGCAGCAAAGAAAATCAAAGAATTTTTCTCTAGTAAAAATATGATTTTTTCCAGATGGTCTGATGATCTGCCACCTACCTGAGGGTCCTACCGCTTACTTCAAAATCAACAGCCTCACATTCACCAAGGATTTGAAGGTTCGATTTTTCCCTTTGAAAAATAAAAATCAGAACGATTTGGAATTGTCTCAACAACGCAATATTTTCTTGAAAATGCTGCAGCATGATTTGGGTGTGTGTGTAGCATTATCCACTAAAATCTTTGGTGGATAACGCTACACACACTTCCAAAACATGTTGCGACAATTCGAGGTCTACAAAAATTCTTTTTTTTTTTCAGAGGAAAGGCGAATCCACCGATCACTTCCCAGAAGTCATCCTCAACAATTTCAACACCAGACTGGGACACAGGTCTGATTTTTATATTCCTGATACTTGATCTTCCCCCTTATTATTTCTAACTCACAGAAATTCTTTTAATTTTCAAGAAAAGTCGGTCTGAAAAAAATATTTTAAGCATTGCTCGGATGCTGGCTTGCCTCTTCCCGCACGATCCCAATTTCAAAGGCCGTCGAGTCGTGACGTTCCACAATCAACGGGACTACATCTTCTTCCGACATCACAGGTTTGATATTTTATTTATCAAACTGACACCTCAAATGTTGTGTATCTAGAAGTATTGAAGTTTTCTATCAGAACATTTACTCTGTTCATTCTATATCGAAAGCTTTGATCCATTGAGGTCATTTTTAACATGTTTCCCCTAGCTTCCTTTATTTTATTTGACTATTTTAGGTACGAGTTCAAAAAAGAGGGTGAAAAAGCGGCGCTGCTGGAGTTGGGACCCCGTTTCACTCTGCGACTCAAATGGATTCAGAAAGGCACGTTTGATGCCAAATGGGGCGAGTTCGAGTGGGTCATCAAGGTAAAAGTTTCCTTCAAATTTTTAGGCAAATTGCAAAGATTGATTATTTTCTATGGAAAATCCGCCTCCAAATATCCCGGGCTTCTTCGAAAAATTACATCTATTTTTGAGAGAGCAACAAAATATGCTAGCTTCAAATGCCCAGCTTTTCGAATAATTCTTTTTATGTTTGATTAATCAAAAGGTTCTTTTTGCTAATTGGTTATTCCTTAAATTTGTCTCTTTATGATTTAAAAATTGTATTTTTCAGCGCCACCAAATGGAGACGAGTCGCCGTCGCTTCTTTTTGTGATCAAATTCTCAAATTTATTTTCATTTGTTGATTTATTTGTTTTCTTGTTGGAATTTTATGAAAATCAACTTTTTTCTAGAATTTTTCTTTGAACATTTACCCGTTTAAAACGACGGTGAAATACTTATGAAGATTTTATAATTTAAAAAAAAAAAAAACTTGTTTTGATTTTCAGAAGGATGCTGACGCATCGCCTTCTGACGGCTGCGACTCGCTTCCAGGCGGCCAAACTGCTCGCCGCTCGCAAACCGCTCGGTGCAATTCCCGTCAGGTAAACCTATCGACACATTTTGAGTCTTAAAAACATCAAGAACTTTTCTTTCTATTTCATGATCTAATACTAAATTGAATTCGAATTTAGTATGCTGAAATTTCAGAATTATCTTTTTTTTAAATGACATCGGTGAAACGTTTTTTTCCCGTCTTTTCCGAAGATAAAGATCCGGGTTTTTTTCTGATGAAATTATGAAAAAAGTTTTGATATTACAAATACGGGTAATTTTTAAGAAATCGTTGGGCATTCGGAGAGGACGCGCGCGGCCCGGAGATAGCTGTGGGCGCGAAGGGCGGCAATCAGCAAAACCCCGAGCTGCACACCGAGGACTATGCCTACAATGGAACGCCCAGCAAGGGAGACATTCCTCTGCCTGAGTCAGCTTTTCGAATTTAGTTCTAAAAATCGAGGAATATAATTCATTGAATCTATATGAGAGCTTTTCTCGTTTGAAAAAGTAATAAGAAACAGTCTTGAACGGAACAGATAGAAGTTTTGTATTCCTTAAAAAAGTTTTCATTAAAATATTCTAAGAAACAAATGAAATTTCTGCCTAACTCATCTTTTTACTTTAGTTGTTTCTAAAAAATCTGAAGGATTGAAGATATTTGTCTCTTTCAGATGGACGTACCGTACCTCGACAATGGGCCGCACGTACCTGGATCGAATGATATCTCTAGTCATCTCATCGATTATGTGGGCCTGGTTCTCCTACCACATGTACTACCACTCCGGAATGCTCTTTGTAAGTTTTCTCCATCCAAAATTTGTTCGTTCATGAAAAGCCGATATTAAATAGCCTAACAATACAAAGAAAATAACTTCTTTTGATATTGAACTCTCATATCGTAAACTCGAGAACAATCTACCAGTAAAGTCTAGTTATCAACTGATCTTCCGTTTTAGAAAGAAAAACAATATGAAAGACATTTGCAAATAAGTACTTCATTCGAGAAATAACTACCCGATAAAAGTTGACACTATAACTCAACTTCTAACGTTATCTCATAAAATATTGAAAAAAAAACATTTTGAAAAAGTTAAGGTAACTAACTTGGAAATCATAAACCCTCAAGTCCTTGGGCCATGCGGAATAGTGTTCGGAAAATAACCCTACCATTCAATACTCTACCCAAACCATACACTATTTCGAATGACTTTAGGGCTTGAGGTTTCCAAATAGCCCCAAAATATTCTAATTTAGGGTCATTGGTATATGCCATATCTGAGCGAGTTCACGGACGAAGAGCTGGGCATTCCACCCGACGACGCGCCCGATCCCGAATACTGGGGACATCACACCGAGGAGTACGGCACCTACCGATAAATTCTAGCGCAAACCAACTATGGAGGGTAATGCGAAGTCTATCATGTCTAGAATTTCTATCGTTATTTGAAAGTACTATTTTTATATGATTTATTCTTTTTATTTGAAGATCAAAAGACCTGTAAAATTACGAATCGTTCTTCTCTTAGGGTTCTTTCAGAAAATTTTCAAATTTTTATTGGAATAAGCTTTTCTTCAAACAGCAATAGATTTCATAGACAAATTCGATGGCACAAATTATCCATCCAGAGTTCTTTTCGAAATATTTTAGCGAGTTTTTCCCGAAATCTTTCTAATTCAATTGTTCATAGATCCAAATCGAGATTTTCATTTGTAGATGTGTAGTTTATGAAAGGGATTCAATAAAAGTTTATTTGAACAACATGCGAGTTTTGATGTAGACGTTAATTTGTGAGTCTTGTGTGAAATATTTTCAGGCACTGAACTATTTGATTTGGTTCTCTAATGTCGATATATTGATAGTATGCAAACTCGCAAGGATGCGACATTATAAATGACCGATAAGAGGAGCGTTTTTCTTTCTTCATCCGAGGCTTCTATTTTCAGATCCCCAAAATTCGACGAACTCGAAATTTTCAAACTGTCATAATTCGACTTTTGAGCATTTTAGAACGATGAAATCAGAAGTAAGCTGACTCTAAATGCTAACATTGAAATTCGTACCTCATATTTGAAGAAAGCCTTCGCTCTAATCTCATAGCGAATAAATTTCCGGTGACGGTCGGAATCAGCCTGAAAATAATTCACAAAGCATCGTTCAATTCTTTTAAAATTATTTATTCATCATTTTTATAAAAGTTATTGTTTTTTTTTTATTTTCGTTTTTCGCAGACTTATCTGATTCAAAATCCTTATCCCGGTCTACAGTCATCCATTTTGAGCAGTGCTGAGCAAGCGGCTGGAGATGTCATGAAATGATTTAGAGAAAATTACGGAGTCACGAAAACAATTAAATTCAACCAATGTCGAAAAATAAGACAACTCCCTAACATATCAATACGGTAGTTTAAGCCTCACTCACTTCGCTTTTTTCCGTACGACGCCTTTGTCCTGCGTTTCGAAAATCGTGTTAATGAGCTTGATTTTGTGAAATCAGAATAAAATTAGCACATCGCGAAAAATCATCGAATTCGCTTGGAAAATTAACTTCATTACTCATCATTTCGTCAACCCAACATCACCGCCAATCAGTCAACTCTTCGCATAATGGGAGCCAAGGTATTCTTGCCGTCCGCAGACTTGGGACTTGTGTTGAAATTTGGCCACCGCAACCAAACCGAAGTTGCGGTGGAAAAGTCCCAAGTCTGGTGCGGTGCGCCATTGTTCGACAACATTTCAAAAAAATTCCGCCATTTCTCAGCACGATTTGTTTGTTTGTTTGTTTTTTATTTAAATTAACCATGATCAAAACTTTTGCCACCCCTGTTCAACTCTTACAGAGAGTCTTTCATATGGGCATGATTTCAGATGGGGAAATTTGCTAGACCCAGACGCCCACCGCGAGCCCGCCCTACTATCAGCAGGTGTAAGTAATACAAATCCGGTTAATACAGAAATGTCACAAGGGATGTAAACAAGATTTTCGTGAAGGAAAAATAAAAGAAGAAAATTTCCTGCCAAAAAGCGGAAAATTGTGACCTTCAAAATGACAGTTTCACTGTATAAAATTCGGCTTGTAGGCAGACATTCTGCGCTGATTTGTTGCACAGACATTTCATCAGGTGTATCGTCGATATATAGATAGGGTTCTTTGAGACACTCGGGGGTTGAAGGGCACTCCTTTCCTAAATTTTTCCTTTCAAACTACCACAAACGCATTTCTGCAAGGGGGCGAAGCTTGGTAACTCTAATCATGGGGACTTTTGTCTAAGAGCAAGTGAACCTCATATGAGCTGGCTTAGTTCACGCGAGGGGGGCTACGACCTTACATTCATTTTCTCATCTTTTGAAAATTTCAAAATCGGTAAATCAAGCGATATTCTGATTTCTCTCTGAGTTTCGCAAGAAGTTTTCTGTAATTTGATCAATAGACTAAGACCTTTTCATATAATTTATTTAAAAAAATATAAATATTTCTTTTTCAGGTGTGTGTTATTGTGTGGCGGGAAGTGATATTCGTCTACCTCCTCGTGGTACTTCCTGGATATCCTGCAAGGGATAACTGAACGACGAACGACAACTTGATCTATGAAAATCTCAAAATATTTTCAAAATTACCTTTGAAATAGATAATAAATCATGTATTTAATTAATAAATGAATAGCTCAAAAACTAAACGATATCTGGCTGAATCATGCTCAAGGTTCCTCTGGCGTTAGTCATTCTAGATGTAATTTGATTTATATAAGAATGAAAAGTTGCAAGAGCATTAGACGTGTATTGAGAAATTTAAAATTGAATCTAACATGGATATATTTTTATTCGAAAACGTTTATTTTTGTTTTGAAGAGATTTCCCATATACTTTGCAGGCTAATATTATTTAGTCACTTTTGAATGATTTTTTGTTGGCTAGAATTGCATTCAGTGGAGACTGATTTTTATCTACTGATCTTTGGAGGATATGCTTCCTGTCTAAAAGTGATCAACGTATGAGACTAAATTAGTTGTTCCCCGTTTTATTCAAATATTTTGATTATGAAACACTAAAAATTAACGTCGCATTAAAATCTAATTGCAGACGGAATATGTAGTTTGCTTATCGTCGATTTATGTCGTTAATTTTCTACCTTTGGCAATTAAAAGCTGCCGAATTTCGTCTTATAATTACTATTTAATGCGTGAAGATTCTCAACAATTCTAATGCGAAAATCGATGCTCTGACATTTTCGCTGTTTCAACCATAACACAACATTTTGAATAAGAGGAATTAACCTACGATAAAGTGCTAATATCTTTTATGTTTTCGAAAAATAATGCATATTTGTTGAATCAGAACGTATAATCTTCAGTCATGCAACTTTATAATATGCATATTTTGTTTATTATTACAACTCTATATGTGAGCTTCAGAGTCGAAGGTTGGATCATTTTAAATCTTTATATCGCTATTTATGATAAATTTGAACATTCAGGCTCAACGATGATATCTTCAACGACAGTACAATCTACCCAACCAACAAGTCAGTATACTTTCTCAATTTAATTTGATGAAAATCAAAATCGTCATTATTTTAGACGCATGCTCTACGTGTTCAAATTTACTACCACAAGTTATTCAACCCAATGTATGTCATTGATAATTTATTATGATCAGACTTGGGATTTTTTTTTTTTAAATTTGGCCACTACACCACGGTTGCAGTGGAAAAGTCTCAAGTCTGATTATGATTCAAATGATCCCTTTTTATAATCTATTTATACTCGACATACGATACGATACAATATTTAGGATACTGATGCTACATTAGAATGTATTATAAATGATACGCTTATTAGTCCAAGTACTATCAAGAAAGCCTTTGTTGGCGATATCATGTGCAGGTATTGATTTTGCAGGTTTATATTTCAGCGGATTTTTAGCCAATAATGTTAAAATGACATTATTCTGAATTTAAACTAATTGAGCTAAGATTTATAATTTATATTTCTTGAGATTATATTTGCAATGCGATGGTAGTGTAACTGGCGGTCTGAATATAGCCGCACATAATTCGGAAAATCAGAGTTGTATAGGCGGATATGGAACAATATTTTACGAATGCATAAATGGTAATATTTTATTTTAATCACACCAATCTTATTTTATGGCTGAAAAACGTTGAATTAGACCGAAATAATATTGCATGTAAATTAGTAGTTTCTATCCGATAGAGTGACTTTGTCAAATGACAAGAATTTAATCTTTGAAGAGACGTGCAGCACTAAATAATTTGGCATAAAATCATTCCGTCAAATGATAGTTATCATGTAAATTGGATTCAATTTTTCCTTCTTTTATTATTTTGTCAAATTTATTATGTTTTAAAAGAATATTAGGTACTTGGATGGTGTTGGATATTGACAATATTCCATATGCGCCTGTTGATCAACTCTACTGCTATGCTACAGAAGAAAGTAAAGAAATATTAGAAACATTTTTTTTTCTTCTAAAATATAAATTAGCATAAATGATACAGATAGATCGCAATGACTAACGCCAAAGATTTTGTATTTTCTCATTCCCTAAACCGCTTGAAAAATGATTCATAATTTCGAATGATGGCTTATGTAATTTTAGGTAGTTGTGCAAAATGTCCTCCCCCAATACAACCTCCTCCAGCTGGGGTATAATTCTAAATCATTCATAAATTCATATATCTAACAAACAAACAGAATTTATATAATGGCTCATGTGTTCATTCGCAGCCTGTTTACACTACTGAAGCATATCCCTTAGAAAATACAACATGGAGTAATGTCTGCCGGTTAGTAATGGGTTGTTGCAATAAGTTCTGTCTATTTTTGTAATGAAAGTATTCGGATAATTATTTCACGATTTTATTTAGAATTGACAGGATAAAATTCGTTGATACACAACCTGATTCATTTCGGGCACATTCTGTTTTTTACATAAGCGAAGCCAAGCAAGGGGTGAAAATCGAAACTTTCCAATGGCGAGCAAAGTAGGTATTTCCGCAATCGGGGCTAAGAAGTTTCGGCACTGTAGAGTGCGTGAGTAGAGTAGTACTTTCAGATAATATCAAACTTGATTAACGAATTCATTTTATTTGCCCAGATCAGGCCTCCAATCATAGGGTAATAATACCCAAACATTCTACTAGCTGTTTAGCTGTAACCTAAGTAGTGATGGAATCAAAACAGCATGGAATGAAAGTCAAAGTCTCCAGGGTGTTAATATCGAAGGTCTCATTCTGATTCATTAGACTACAAGAAAGTAATACATTTTTTTCAAAAATGGACAGAACTTATGCAACAACCCAATAGAATCTTTTTTCTCGTGAATATAAGCGTTATTTGATGGCATATTCAGGTATTGGTTAACATGTCTTAGTGATGAAGATTACATCGAAATACATGTATCCGATTCCACAAATACATGCATATCTTGGATGTCTGGGAGCATGTACATGAGTTATTATTGCGATAATGGAATTTGGAAAATGGGAATTAATGGTAATGTATACACTATAGATGAGGTTCACTGCATTAGGCTTGAAGAGGCAAGTTTTCGTTGCACATTTTACGAACATTAAAGTTTATATAACTTCGCAATACGATATAATAAAACATCATTTGAAGCAATTTTGAGACCCAGGTCTGAAAAATCAGTCAAGCCAAGCCTCGAAGTGGCATGTTTGAATAGAATTACAATATCAGTCAGAAGTATTTGAAGAAGAATTATTCTCTTTGACATTATGCTAGATAGTTTAAATGCCGAATTTAATTTTATTTATTCATTTTAGTCCGCCTCTACATCTGAATTAACTACATCCGAATTAGTTACATCTGAATTAACTACATATCAATCAACTGAGAATTCAGTCATTAGCAGTTCTACCAGACTTGAAACGACTACCTCACTAAAAGCTAGTGATAACTATAACGTGCTGATTGCACAAATTTTTCCATTGATTTTGAACTTTTTGGTGTTGATCTTTTGATTTTTTCGCTGATCAGAAATTTTGCTCCACTTGCCTGATCCAGCCAATTTTTCTTATGGTGAATGGCTGACTACTTGAGACGAGATAAAAAAAGAAGCGTGCTTATTTTTCCCCCTTCTGTGAGCGTCGGATATGCCAGAGACGAGCATTTGTTCGTTAAGCGATTCTTTTATTTTTGCTATTTCACCGAATTTAACGAAATTTTCACAACAAGCACTTGACAATTATCTTCCTTTATCGATGTTGATAAACTAATAAAAATTACCTGATTAATTATCGATAATTGTCCTTAAAAAACTCAAAAAACGAAAAAAAAAATCGCATAACGAACAAATGCTTGTCTCTAGCGCATCCGAGGCTCCAGGAGAGGGGGGAAAAACGCTCCTTTTATCTCGTTTCAAGCTATCGATCATTTATAATGCCACATCCTTGCGAGTTTGCATACTATCAATATATCGACATTAGAGAACCAAATCAAATAGTTCAGTACCTGAAAACTTTTCACACAAGACTTTCACAAATTAACGTCTACATCAAAACTCATATGTTGTTCAAATAAATTTTTATCGAATTCCTTTCATAAACTACACATCTACAAGTGAAATCTCGATTTGGATCTATCAACAATTGAATTAGAAAAATTTCGAGAACTTTGGATGAATAATTTACTCTTTACGATTCAGTAGACTGCAAAAAATAGTCAATTCATTGAAAACTTTTTATTGATACAAATATTTATTGAATGGAAATCAGTTGTTGCGCTAGTTTATTCAGATGGTAGATTTGGGCAGGACACGCTGTTTGATTGACGATTGTGGCGACGGGATCGATGTCTAGCGATTTTTGTGGATAACAGAATGGTCCTTGGGATCCTTAAAGAATATTGCTTAATAATGTGTTAGTTTGAAACTACTTTTTAAGATTAAAAAAAATAATAATAATGCATGAAATTATTCGTGGTCAGCGACCTCGAATTGATTTATGTACCGTTTCGTTAAAACCTATGAGTTCGCACGTCACTTACTTCCTCCTTCTTTTCTTCGTCTTTCTTGGTGAATGCACCGTCGATGAATACTATTACAACATTGGTTGAATGTATCTGCGTGCTTGAATTTGCACTGCCCTTCTGGGTACTGGAGTTGGCTGCAAAGATACTAGCTACTTGTTTGTATCAGGGGTGTAACGGAATGGTTCCGCAAAATGGAACTCTGCTCATTTGGCTTAGTCTAACCACGCGTTATTCACTATTTCTCCCTTTTTCTTTCTCCACATTCCGAAAATTTTCAGATGGTATGAATTTCGATTCAAGATGATTTTGAGTTTGAACCTGGTAAAAACATAGGTAGAAATGCCAGAATGCTAAAATTAGCATTCGAATTCTGCATTAGAAATCTTCGACCACTTTTCCGACCCATCTGGTCGGGTTCCTAATTGATAGTCATGGAAAATTGTTTCTGTACGATATACTATGGATTTCTTCCTCAAACTTTGTAGTTGGAAACCTTTCCTAAAAACCTCAAAAATCGCGGTTTTTGGATATCGAGACTTCGGTATCTTGAAAAATAAGGACCCTCCAAAAATCTCCATATCAAACTTTGAAAGTACGATATCGATTTGCCTATCCTTGCTTCACCGTTTTTTTTTATCAATCATTAGCAAAATCGTTTGAAAAAATTTCTGAATAGGTTATTTATTGGCTTTTCAAGAAATTTCATTCTTTCAGACTTCTCAGACTCTCGGTTTCCAACACTTCCTAGTCTGCATTAGCCTCTTGTGCTACATTAAGAAGCGAATCTCCTCTCATGTCAGTTTGGTACAGTGTTAGAGTTTTGTCCTTCTTGGACATAAGCAAGAGATCACAGAATTAAGCGTACAGAGAAACTCGAGAAAAATTAAAGTCTCTAAGAAAGCCAGAATACTACTTTTAGTCTATCCTTTTCCTCAAGCGTTCTTCTGCTTACCAGCGGTCATCGTGGTCGATCTGTTGGCAGGGGCCCCTCCCACGGCGGTCATCGTGTTCGCGTCCATGCCATCGATTGTCGCTTGAGTCGAGGTATCTGAGGCAGCGTCAACTGAAATGTAGGATTTTTAAATTCTGAAAATTTGCAAGTTGCAATTTGGAAATCGTCGACATTATCATGGCACGAGAAATGGCTAAATAGATCAATAATTTTCATTCAAACTCGTATCTGATTTATTTTCTGGTTCTTATCATTATCTTTTTCTAACACTTTATGCTAATATTTAGCAGAAATAGTTCCAAAGGTTAATGTTGAATCCATCGCAAAATGATTTTTCAAAGCTACCTTTTTGGTTAGAAAGAGAGGAATTCTAGATTTTCATGATTATTTTATGATTTAACTGACCGTCAGTCATTGTGCTCGCACCGTTGCCTCCAGCCGCAAGGCGCGTGTTAGTGTCTGAAGCGGTTTCGATTAGAATTTATTATCTTTTTCAAAGCAATAAAAATTGAAGTTTTGCTTTCAAAATTGAAAACTAATTTGGAAACTGTATAACATCATCTTGACAAACATAGGAAGCAAAATTTTTGATATTCTGAACTTTGGAAATGTTGCAGCTTTACAACTTACAGCACGAGGAAATAATAGAATTTAGCAATGAAGATTAGAGTGATAGTGGAAAAATCTTCATTTTTGCACAATTATTGGAAAACCATCCTGCTATTATTTTGTAAAAGTGATTCGCTCATACAATGAGAAGTCATTTCATCATTCCCAAACCGCAACCAGACCTCTCAGAACTCAACCCAAAAATTCCCGCAAATCGACCCGCAAAGAAAATGATCATTTCTAATGAGATAAAGAAAAGATTCTCTTCTACTATCTGACTTTTCATAAGGTTCGCTTTATGGGTTTTTGCGTGTCGAGTTTTGGGAAGTATAACTGCAACTTCCATGTTGATTTTTGGATTCAAACTTACTTGCGCCACCTCCTTTCATCGGGATACCGCTCATCTTCGGAGCTTCTCCTCCACCTCCAACGCTCTGTCCTCCGACTAAAATTCATGGATTAGTACAGGTAATTAATATAATGTATTTTTCTTGGTAAGATTTTCAAGGTTCAAACATTTTTCAAAATTATTTTTCTGGAGAATTTTGTGCAGAGTTTTGCTTCTTTTTGAGATTTTTCTTTTCACCGCCGAAGTACGAGGACTGTCCTCCAGCAGCCGGCTTTTCACCCGATCCCACACCGATGTAAACGCTCGTCATCTCTGGCTCTTCGAGTCCTGTGCTCGCGGTTTGTCGACGAAAATGTTTTCAGAATGAACATTTCCGCTATTTATACCCTCTTCCAACTGAGAAAATTCAAATTTTGTATCTCTTCAATTTGCATCATCATTCGAACACGAAAGACGAACTGTTGCAAATTAGCATTGAAAATATCTAGCCTAAGATAACCTCGATATTCGGGTATAAATAGCGAAATTTTCATTTGCCCTACACTCTTTTCGCCTCTCGACAAAGAACCACCAGTCTCCAAGCGACCAAGCAGACATGGCTCAATCCGTGCCGCCCGGCGACATCCAGACGCAGCCCAACGCCAAGATCGTCTTCAACGCCCCCTATGATGACAAGCACACCTACCACATCAAGGTATGGATAGAAAAATGCAGAAAATGAGAAACTCTTGGTGAAAATCTTGTAAAACATCTCCAAAAATGTTACAAAAGACTAATCATTCCACTTGCAGATTATCAACTCGAGTGCTCGTCGCATCGGTTGGGCGATCAAGACCACCAACATGAGGCGTCTCGGCGTGGATCCGCCCTGCGGTGTCCTCGACCCCAAGGAGTCCACTCTGATGGCCGTCAGCTGCGACGCCTTCGCCTACGGGCAGGAGGTTCGTGAAATCGGGGATTTCTCAAATCCCTGGCATCAAGATATAACAATCGAGATCTATATTTCGAAGCTGAATTTGACGAATCAGAACTGAAAAAGTGACACTTTGGAAAGATCTCAAAATGAATAATTCGCTAGAAATTCTAGTATTTCCTTCTTCAACTAACAACTAATGTCTTCATCTTTCAGGACACGAACAACGACCGCATCACCGTCGAGTGGACGAACACTCCTGAAGGCGCTGCGAAGCAGTTCCGTCGCGAGTGGTTCCAGGGCGATGGCATGGTCCGCAGAAAGAATCTCCCCATCGAATACAACCCCTGAACCTCTCACACCCACACACATCGAATAAATGTTTTTGAAAAAATAACTTTTTCATGTTTAAGCGAAATATTGGAAAGGTTCATAATGCAAAACACTCTAATAATTTGTTCTTTCTCTTTCTCGAAGCAATTCTAGATCTTCTTCTCATTTCTCCAAATCATTGACGTGCATGTCTCTGTACAATTATTCGCGAAAGATCTTCAAGATTCATCTTCACAGGATTTTGAAGAAGCTGTTAGAAATGTGCGTTTCTTCTTACAAATTAAGAGCCGCAAACTCCGAGTTTCTTGCAGTTTCCATCCTCTTTTCTAGAAAATAGTATGGAAAAGAGAAAATAAGAAAAATAAACTAACATTGGCGCTGCTGGTGGACAATATTATGCTTTGAATACGTTCAATAACTGCTCACAAGAAGTCGATTAACTATTTCTGCTATATATTTTGAAAAAATTACTTTGAAATTACTATAAAATAAATATTGGATTTGGTTACAGAATTTTGGAATAAAATATTTATTTCAGTTACAATTTTCTCTAGTTACTTTTGGATGTTTTCGAGAGTTGTCTGTATCATGTGCATTGAAGTCAAATTATTATTTCACATTTTATTGAATAAAACTTCTATATGAAATCTGAGATTATTATAATCAAACTTTTTTACTCTATTTTTCCGACTTCTCGCCATTCGTTCGTTTGTGGATCGTATTCTTCGATTGAATTACAAAAATCTTCAAGTCCCAATTTTTGAAATCTAAGTTAACAAATATTTCGTATAAAGATATGCAACATCTCAGTTCACCCTCCGATTGCATACAATTTTTCGTTAGCAACAATGAGCGAATGATACTCTCTTCCATAATTCATATCAGCGATTTGAGAAATTCGATTGTCAACTGGAGCTGAGGGGTCGAAACACAGACAGGATTTGGATGCATTAGGATAACTAAATATATAATAATACATTATTTATCATAGAAAATTAACGACTTCCATCTTCCAGCTATATAAATTTTTCCATTTAATGATGCAACTCCGAAATAAATTCGTTTTTCTGGAATCTCTTCAATTTCAATCCATTTCCGTTCATCGTCTGATAGTCGATATATCTTATTACTACTCCATACATCAACAATGACTGAATATCATAATTACAATAATGAATATGCTATAGTGTGACCGTATAAAATTTCATTGCATGCTATTGTTTGAGCAAAACTAATTGAAAGAGGAAATGTAGGTCCTGTTTGCCATTTTCCATCTATTAAAACCTGAATAAATTATTTCAGGGACCTTCATTCGATCTTCTTACATTAACTCGATTCGTAGATTTCCCTGTTTTAGGATCCTCTCCACCCAGGTAATACAATTTATCTTTGAAATAAGCCACAGATGCAAACTCACGCCATTCAGGAGGATCTGGACCTGTAAAATTCCTTGAATCGATCATTCATGGATTTGTTGATAAGACCTTCTAAAATTTGTCGAGTATTGTAGTCATATATTTCAAATGTTCCATATTCAAGTCCAAAAATCTGAAATTAAAGAAATTATTCAAAATAACGAACATAAGACTTTACTTTATCCTGTGTAGTTGCTACTCGATGTGACCAATAAGAATTGCGAAATTTTGCAATCTGCTCAGCAGAATTAGTATGCGAATCAAACAGATAGATTCTTCCTTCATAACTATTGCCGTTTTTATAAAATACTAAATATACTAAAGTTAACTTTCGAGAATACAATAGAATATTTTCCTACGATAGAATAGAGTTTTATCCCTGCTATTTGATTGAGTAGTTTGATCGATCTTCAAAGAATTATCAGGTTCCTGCTGTAACTCATTTATATAAATATTAATTAATGGTAATAAACTAGCACCTGTCGATTTTGAAGAAGAACTAGAATGACAACACCGGCCAAAATAAATGCGCATAATAGAACTAATAGAATAATGAATTTTTTAAACCAAGGATATTTACGATTTGAAAAATCTCCTTTTTCCCTGAAAGACAGCAGATAATAAAATATTTTCCAGGTAAAATTATTTAGAAAAATTACAAAGTTCATCGGTAATAATTAATTTTGTAAAATACTTTGGACAAAAGAAATGTGCATGAATGTTTCAACTGAAAGATAAGCGGAATTGAATGAAATAAATGATTAATTATTTATTTTTTCGTATATTTCGTATGGCAAACTATTCGTTCATGCAATTTCACGTTTCAGAATGTTCCGTTATTCCCTCGATCTGCACGAGAGTATCGTCAAGTTGGACCATGTTAAGAATTGGTTCAATTCGAAGAAGATGAAGGTTCTGGATTGGTCTAGCCAGTCTTCAGACTTAAATCTGATCGAACATCTCTGGAAGGAGTTGGATCGTCGCATTTCTGACATCAAAGTAAAAATTTCAAGTTCTCACAGATCGCTGGGTCAAAATTGTACTGAAGTCAGACGTGTTGATGCCTTTGCTACTCGCTATTAGTTCTAGCTAGTCTATCTTTATCATTTCTAGTCGTCATTTTTGTTGTTCTCATCGATTTGGGTAAAGTGCATTTTCTATGCGCATTTCTTTTGTCCGATACTGTATTTTACTCTCATCCTCATCAGTAATTTTCTAATAATTGCTAAATGAATTATGCCTGTTTTTGCAAACATCTAGAAATATTAGCTAAGATTGTCTTACAAGTATTCAGAATTAGCCCATTCCAGGAATTCGTCGTAATTTGTTAGGGACGTTCGCATTTCAAGGACCTTTTTATAAAATTCTTCTAAACATATAATCAATTCGTATTCTTCGATCATGATATGTCCATACCCAAGCTTGGTTGTTGTGCTAATATTTGTCTGAGAGTAGCCTGTACCCCAGGAGTCTGATTATTAACGAATTCAGGAATCTTAAAAGGCAGTATTGATTGTTTACTAGTCAATTATACCGTTTCTCGATCAGCCTCGAATCGCCATCTGCGGTATTCTCTGCGGATTTGATCTGATTGCGTTGTCATACAATTGTCGATAAATCTCAGTTTATCGCTTTTCGAAATACCGTCCTCATTCCACATCTTTTCTATCATATTTTGATTGTTTGCATCCAGTAATTGAAAAAATCTAGGTGGACGGGCAATAAGCTTAACGATGTATCGTAAATGTATGTAAGATATCAAATGAAAAAATGAGCTTTAACTTACAGGAATTGAAAAATCATTAAGGTTTTCCATTTCGATCATCTTCACGCATAATATCGAGTAATAGGCTAAACAAATAATAAAAATCGGAAAATAAATTTTTAAAAATAGTTTCGATAGCTGATTAACAGACTGGCTGTGGAGAGGAGAATGAGAAGTACAGCTACCGGGAGTAGACATAAAGGGAAGAACTAACAGCACGTAGGAGAGAGGTTAGAGATAAAGGGAAAAAATAGAAGAATGAGTGGATGGTACTCTAGCAGTAATCATCACTTTTGAAGTTGTGCTTGCGTGGTTCATGATAGCCGAGTGCTCATAACTAGCGCCAATTCAGTTTTTGTAGGAAAATTTTGATATTTTCTCGTTGAAACTGATATGATTGAAGCGTTTATAGGGTTTTATATCAAATGCTCAATTTACTTTACTTCTACGAATAAAATAAAATAATATTTTATTCAATCGACATAAAACTGGAAAATCTGCTTCCAAAAATATTTTTATGATAATTATTATCAGACACGATCTTTAGCTTCAAAACGAATCCAAAATCAGTCTTATTGGATATATCAACCGTTATTTGAGAAGTTTTGACTATCAAAATCGTCGTTCCCTATTCCATTCATATTCCCGCTTTTCCTCTCACTCTCCTCCTTCTCCAAACGAATACTATTTCTGTCAGTTTTCTACGACAAATGCGATTCACCCCACGCTTATTCATTTTTCAAATCATCGTCGTCATTAGGGAAAACATCAAATCGATAAATTCAGGGCTGGTTCTTATTTAGACGACAGACGTTGTCATCTGAAGTCGTTGTCGAATTATAAACATGCCCTTAGAAAGTCAATACACCATTTTGAAGATAAATATTTAGAAAGAAAAATTATAAGAAACGTATTGGCTTTCAAAAAATCTCGATAAATAATACTTTCATGTAAAATGGGATGAGGGTCGTTTCCTCCCACTCCTTCTCCCCCGTTTTTCTCTAACGTCATACTATTTCACGAAAAAGTGGGAGGAAACGACTCTCACACTCCGAAAACTTATGAGAAAAGGTTTGACTAAATTTATCATAAAATGAAGATATAAATTTCTACTGACAGATATGAGTAAAAGTGATATGCCCTTTATCGTAGTTTTGAGAGAAAAGGAGAATTCGCCGAAATACGCGGCCGAAAAGTAAGTGCGATCAAATAGAATATATTCGTTTGGGGGTCAGCGCGAAAAAATCGGATCGATTTTACATTTTTCATTTCGCTTATTGCCAGGGTTTGTTTTTATTGAAATCTACATCATTAGTACACAAAGTGAAGTAAGGAACTACATAAAAAATGATTGGTAAAAATGCTTGAAAGTTGCTCTTAAGACGCATTCTTTGAGTAACCAGAACAAAATATAAAGGATGGTCGGACAACTGCAAAAGTGTTCCGGATCCGGACCAAACTTATATGGTGGACATATTCATGGGCCCTAATCACAAAAATGGGGAGATTAGGCTCCATCTCCAAAAGTGGGCAGGGCTAGGTAGGAGTCAAAGTTGGGAGTTTTGACGATTTAACTAACCAGGAGGTAGAAAGAAAACTTTTATTTTAAAAGATTTTCGAAAAATGAAAAAAAACATAAAGTAGCCCATGTAATTGCGCATCTTCTGATATATAGGTTTCCGGGCAACAACCACCTGCTGGGCTAGGCAAGTGGGAAAAAGTTTTATGACTAGAGAAAAATCAAAAGATCAACACCAAAATATTCAAAATCAATGAGAAAATTGGTGCGATCAGCACATTATATTTATCAGTAGCTTTTAGCGAGGTAGTCGTTTCAGGTCTGGTAGAACTGCTAATGACTGAATTCTCAGTTGATTGATATGTAGTTAATTCAGATGTAGAAGTGGACTAAAATTAATAAATAAGACTAAACTCTGCATTTTAAATTATCTAATATAATATCAAAGAGAATAATTCTTCTTCAAATGCTTCTGTCTGATATTGTAATTCTATTCAAACATGCCACTTCGAGGCTTGGCTTGACTGATTTTTCAGACCTGCGTCTCAAAATTGCTTCAAATAATGTTTTATTATATCGTATTGCGAAGTTATATAAACTTTAATGTCCGTAAAATGTGCAACGAAAACTTGCCTCTTCAAGCCTAATACAGTGAACTTCATCTATAGGATATACACTACCATTAAACTCCGTTTTCCAAATCCCATTGTCACAATAATAGAACCATTCTCCTCTCGAAGATATGCATATGTTTGTGGAATCGGATACATGTATTTCGACGTAACTTTCATCATAAGGACATATAAACCAATACCTGAATATGTCATCAAATAACGCTCATATTCACAAAGAAAAAGATGATTTTATTGGGTTGTTGAAATAAGTTCTGTCTATTTTTGGATAACTCCTCCACGATTTTATTTAGAATTGACAAGGCAAAATTCATTGATATACAACTTGACTCGTTTAGAGCACATTCTATTTTTCATATAAGGAGAGACCAAGGGGTGAAAATCGAAATTTTCGAATGACGAGCAAAGTAGGTATTTCTGCAATCGAGGCTAAGAAGTTTCGGCACTGTAGAGTGCGTGAGTAGAGTAGTACCTTCAGATAATATCAAATTTGATTAGAGAATTCATTTTATTTGTCCAGAACAAATCCTTCAACCATAGGGTAATAACACCCGAACATTCTACTAGCTGATTAACTGTAATCTTTGAAGTGACGGAATCAAACAGCATAGAATGGGAGTCAGTCTCCAGAGTACTGATATCGAAAATCTCATTCTGATTCATTAGACTACAAAAAAGTATTCAAAAAATGGACAGAACTTATACAACAACCCAATACTAACCGGCAGACATTACTCCATGTTGCATTCCTCAAGGGGGCTGCTTCAATAGTGTAAACAGGCTTCGAATGAACACATGAACCATTGTATAAATCCTGTTTATTTGTTAAATATATGAATTTATGAGTGATTTAAAATTATACCCCAGCTGGAGGAGGTTGTATTGGATAGGGACATCCTGTACAAGTATCTAAAATTATATAGGCCACCATTCGAAATTAATCATCATTTTTCTTTATAGAAAGTTTTCAAGCAATTTAAGAAATGGGAGAATACAAAATCTTTTATGCTAGTCATTGTGATCTATCTGTGTCATTTATACTAATTTATATTTATATTTTAGAACAAAAACGTTTCTAATATTTCTTTACCTTCTTCCTTAGAATAGCAATAGATTTGGTCAAAAGGTACAAATAGAGTACGGTCACCGTTAACATCCACCATCAAAGTACCTAATGTCATTTTAAGACATAATGAACTTGATAAAATAATAAAAAAAGGGAAAATTGGATGCAGTTTACATGAAAACTACCATTTGACGGAATGACTTTATGCCAAATTATTTAGTGCTGCACGTCTCTTCAAACATGAGATTTTTGTCATTTGACAAAGTCACTCCGTTGGATGGAAACTACCAATTTACATGCAATATTATTCGGTCTAATTCAACGTTTTTCAGTCATAAAATAAGATTGGTGTGATTAAAATAAAATCTTACCATTTATGCATTCATAATACATTGCTCTGATTTCGTCTATACAGCTCTGATTTCCCGAAATATGTGCGACTATATTCCGACCGCCAGTTTTACCACCATTGCATTTCACAAAGTATCTCAAGAAATATAAATTATAAATCTTAGCTCAATTAGTTTAAATTCAGAATAATGTGATTTTAACATTATTGACCAAAAATTTAATTAAATATAAACCTGCATATGGTGTCGGTAACAAAGCTTTGATAAACACTACTTGGACTAATAAACGCATTATTTATAATACATTCTAATTTAACGTCAGTATCCTAAATATCGTATCGTATCGTATTTAGAGTATAAATAAAGTATAAAAAGGAATTATTTGAATCATAATCCGGCTTGGGATTTTTCCGCCGCAACTGTGGTGTAGTGGCCAAATTAAAAAAAAAAATCCCAAGTCTGATCATAATAAATCGTCAACGACATACATTGGGTTGAATAACTTGTGGTAGTAAATTTGAACACGTAGAGCATGCGTCTAAAATAATGACGATTTTGATTTTCATCAAATTAAATTGAGAAAGTATACTGACTTGTTGGTTGGGTAGATTGTATTGTCGTTGAAGATATCATCGTTGAGCCTGAATGTTCAAATTTATCATAAATAGCGATATAAAGATTTAAAATGATCCAACCTTCGACTCTGAAGCTCACATATAGAGTTGTAATAATAAACAAAATATGCATATTATAAAGTTGCATGACTGAAGATTATACGTTCTGATTCAACAAATATGCATTATTTTTCGAAAACATAAAAGATATTAGCACTTTATCGTAGGTTAATTCCTCTTATTCAAAATGTTGTGTTATGGTTGAAACAGCGAAAATGTCAGAGCATCGATTTTCGCATTAGAATTGTTGAGAATCTTCACGCATTAAATAGTAATTATAAGACGAAATTCGGCAGTTTTTAATTGCCGAAGATAGAAAATTAACGACATAAATCGACGATAAGCAAACTACATATTCCGTCTGCAATTAGGTTTTAATGCGACGCTAATTTTTAGTGTTTCATGATCAAAATGTTTAAATAATAAAACAGGGAACAATTAATTTAGTCTCATACGTTGATCACTTTTAGACGGGAAGCATATCCTCCAAAGATCAGTAGATAAAATCAGTCCTCACTGAATGCAATTCTAACCAACAAAAACATAATAAAAAATTATGAAATGATATTAACCTGAAAATAGTTCACAGAGCATCGTTCAATTCTTTTAAAATTATTTCTTTATCATTCTTATACCAATTATTTTATTTTTCATTTTCATGTTTTTTTCCAAACTTATCTGATTCAAGATCCTTATCCCGGTCTAAAATCGTCCAGTTTGAGCAGTGTTGAGCGAGCGGCTGGAGATATCATGAAATAATTTAGAGAAAATTACGGAACCACGAAAACAATTAAATTCAACCAATGTCGAAAAATAAGACAACTCCCTAACATATCAATACGGTAGTTTGAATCCCACTCACTTCGTCCTTCTTCGTGCGACGCCTTTATCCTGCGTTTCGAAAATCGTGTTAATGAGCTTGATTTTGTGAAATCAGAATAAAATTAGCACATCGCGAAAAATCATCGAATTCGCTTGGAAAATTAACTTCATTACTCATCATTTCGTCAACCCAACATCACCGCCAATCAGTCAACTCTTCGCATAATGGGAGCCAAGGTATTCTTGCCGTCCGCAGACTTGGGACTTGTGTTGAAATTTGGCCACCGCAACCAAACCGAAGTTGCGGTGGAAAAGTCCCAAGTCTGGTGCGGTGCGCCATTGTTCGACAACATTTCAAAAAAATTCCGCCATTTCTCAGCACGATTTGTTTGTTTGTTTGTTTTTTATTTAAATTAACCATGATCAAAACTTTTGCCACCCCTGTTCAACTCTTACAGAGAGTCTTTCATATGGGCATGATTTCAGATGGGGAAATTTGCTAGACCCAGACGCCCACCGCGAGCCCGCCCTACTATCAGCAGGTGTAAGTAATGCAAATCCGGTTAATACAGAAATGTCACAAGGGATGTAAACAAGATTTTCGTGAAGGAAAAATAAAAGAAGAAAATTTCCTGCCAAAAAGCGGAAAATTGTGGCCTTCAAAATGAATGCATCGTCACTGTACAAATTCGGCTTGTAGGCAGACATTCTGCGCTGATTTTTTGCATAGAACCATTTCATCAGGTGTATCGTCGATATATAGATAGGGTTCTTTGAGACACTCGGGGGTTGAAGGGCACTCCTTTCCTAAATTTTTCCTTTCAAACTACCACAAACGCATTTCTGCAAGGGGGCGAAGCTTGGTAACTCTAATCATGGGGACTTTTGTCTAAGAGCAAGTGAACCTCATATGAGCTGGCTTAGTTCACGCGAGGGGGGCTACGACCTTACATTCATTTTCTCATCTTTTGAAAATTCCAAGATCGGTAAATCAAGCGATATTCTGATTTCTCTTTGAGTCTCGCAAGAAGTTTTCTGTAATTTGATCAATAGACTAAGACCTTTAATACAATTTATAAAATATAAATATTCCTTTTTTCAGCGTGTGTGTGTGTGTGTGTGTGATTGTGTGGCGGGAAGCGAAGTTCGTCTACCTCCTCGTGGTGCTTCCTGGATATCCCTCAAAGGATAACTGAACGACGAACAATTAATCTATGAAAATCTCAAAATATTTATTCTCATTTTATTTTAAATTTTAAATAGATAATAAATCATGCATAATAAATAAATTAATAGTTCAAAAATTAAATAAAGAAATTTTCATAACCATGCATGCTCTAACATATCCATCTTTGCACTTATTTATTTTTCAGATAAAACCACGAAGAATCCTATCGTTTATGCTCTGAATTTTTCCTTGCTAATACACTGCAAAACTAAAAAAATCAGAATAAATTATTTCAAGTTTTTCTCATTGCATTATTCGATGAAGCAACAAGATGCACGAAGAGGAAACTTTAGATAACCTCATGAGTCAGGGTGTACAGTGGGCACATTGCGCGCGGATCTTCGTTATTATGAATGACTGGTTAATTGGGACGAAATAAAAGGAGCGTCTCTTTTCCTCTCATGTGAACTTCGGAATGCGCGAGAGACGACTATTTGTTCATTATGCGATTTTTTTTCGTTTTTCGAGTTTTTTAACGACAATTATTGATAATTAATCAGGTAATTTTTATTAGTTTATCAATATCGATAGAGGCAGATAATTGCCAAGTGCTTGTTGCGAAAGTTCCGTTAAACTCGATGAAAACAAATCACACCATTATGATCAGCGTGAAAAACGACAAAATATGTGCAAATCAGCCAGATCTGCGGACTCCTGGAAACACTGACTTCGGTCATTCCTGACAATCACTCTTAAGTTTTCGTAATTTTCATATGGTTTTAATAAAGAGTCTTTATTCAATTTCATACATTCTACTTCGATGCACATGATAAAGAAAACTCTCCAAGATATCCAAAAGTGGTGAGGGATAATTGTAAATGGAATAAATATTCTTTTTAATATCTATTAAAATAAAAACTTCCTACTCTCTCATCCTCCTGAGCTTGTTTCATTTGTGTGCGAAATGACATTTTGGACAGCATTTGAAATTGAGTAGACTATTGTTTAACCAATTAAAAATTCCTTCGCTTGTTTATTTCTAACTTCTAATCATTTGCCAAAATGATTAATGTTATATAAGATTTTTCCTCGTAAAATATTCGATATTATGATTCTCTTATCAATCCTCATTCAATGTAAAAGCTTGTTCTTGCTTCTAATGATTATTGATTTTTTAAATTTCTTTATGCATGATTATAGAATTTATTTCTTAAATCAGTACAAATATTTTATTTAAAAATTAGTTGAACATGTAGACTAACTCTCGGCTAGACACCCATGCTCACACAGTGTAGTGATAGAGCAGCGCATTCCGGAGAGGTGAGGGTTAGGTTCGAATCCTGACGGAGAGGCATGAGTTTGCATAAAATAGCCATTCGCAGCGGACCCAATCGATGTACCGCTAGACCGCAGCCCTACATTTGTATAATTTTTCTCAATATTTGTGACAGACTAATATTAGCTCGTTTTATGACACACGAAGGGAACGTTGATAAACATTAATTGAGTTCGAAGTCAACCAAATTCAGTCAAGATGAGTGGTGAATCTATGCCAACTTCTACAAATCCTTTTTCCAAAGTCGTAAGTTTAAAATGAAATGTTCTGTAATGGATTATTTTCTCCTAAATGATGCCATTTTATCAGGAGGTTTTAGCAACTACCATTATTTGTTGAAATGTTGGATACGTCGCAGAAGAATATCATCAAAGGCCTTTGGGATGTGGATGATTTATCTATTTCCGATAAAATCGATGCTATCGATTTGATTTCGAAGGAAATGCCTAAAGAAACACGAGAGGAATATAGAAAATGGCGCTTTCTAATTGATCGAGATAGGGTAGACTATAAGAAAATTCTTCTCCAGTCCAATAATAGCGAAAAAATTTTAGATGCCAGATTTCTACGATTTCCAAAATAATGACATCAAGATGATAATTGTTGGAATTTTCGAGAAGTCTACTAATCTAGGTAATGTAAATATAAATACACCTGAAACAACAACACTATTTCATGAGTTTAGAAGAATTTGCTCGAACCATAATGAGCATGAAGTCATCGTTGAATAACCCAGATGCCTTCGACAAATGGATGAAGAATGAAGAAATTGAGTTCGAGGAACCTCCAATTCAGGAAGATATAAACAAGGTATCAATTTCTCAATCGTCAAGTTATTATGTAAGATTGATTACGGATTCCGATGCCCTTTACCGTTTTCGAAATAGATAATCCCATAAGAAGTTGTTATGTCGAAGGACATCTTCCGAATTTTTACTTTTGCTAACATTTTTCACCAATTAAATTCGTGATCGCGATTTTTGAATACATCCAAACTATTGAAAATTGTCCAAAGTCGCCATTCCTCGTTCATTTGAGGGAGGGAGCTGTAAATATCCAAAGAAAAACGGTAGTAACGAATTAAAATGGGTTCATTTGTTGTTTCGATGTCAAAATAATGTATCCAAATTTCCATTTTACAACGGGAAAACACAAAATCAGTGAGACAGGGTTTTCTCATGCATGATTTCTGTCTAAAAATTACTGCAAGGCTTCAATCCATCATAAGCCATTTGGAGATTTGATGAGGGTGATCCAAAATGTTGTTTCTTTGCATTTTGAAAATAAATATTATTAAAATGAAAGTGATAATTTCAGAAAAGAATTGAAATTTCATTGATTAACAATACAATGAACTAGCCTTCGACGGTCGCTTCGTGGCCGCCTCGGCTGGGCTCTAGCTTCGCCAGGGCTTAGCCAATTTCAGTTAGAATTCAATTGAAAGTTTTATTTGAGTTATTGCAAAGTTTATTTTAATTTTGACTATTTGAATTGGGATGTGATTTTTAATTTTATATGAATTTTTGAATCTGGACTTGGATTAGAATTTGGTCTGGGATTTTTGATCTTGACTTCGACCTTCAATTTGTTTAATTTGAACTTGAAATATCTTGAATTTTGAGATTGAACATGGATTTGGATTTGCGAACCTAATACTTGAATTTGACCTGCTTAAATTTAAATTTGGATTGTGAATTAAAACTTCAACCTTGATTTTTTAAGTCAAATGCGCTTTGTAATTTGAAATATACATGAAATGTTTATCCAAAAATTTGAACGCCTTCAAAAATTAGCATAAAATTATGAATATTGATCTTTCGATCCGTTATTCATTTTATCTCAACCATAGAAATTATCTGGCTCCATTGAATCTCTCTAATTTCATTTTGATCCTAATGATCAATTCTTTGTCAAACCTTTGCCATTTATACATTTTGAATATACAATAATTTGCTAATTTTGTCATATCTACATTTGGAATTCCTATTCTTATTGATGTCATTTTTCTAAAATCTTCAAAAATTTCAAGAAGTACCCTTTTAAATAAATTTTAGAGGGTACTTTTTTCAAATACTTATTAAATCTATTCCCTATTTTAGGACTGGAAGGTGAAGAACGTCAAGAATCTCTTCAAATCGACACTCACGCTGGGTAAACACTTTTAAGAATTTAATCCCAGGGCTATAAAATTACAATTTTGACTCCAAGGCAGATCTAGGGAGCACTTTCGTCAGACGGAAAAAAATCTATGGGGGGTAGGTCGCAAGGATTTTCTGACGATCGTCCTCCCTAGGTCTGGTTAGGATACGTTACTATTCGGCATTTTCAAATATCCTATATCAGATCGATAGATAGAACTTACCAATAAAATTTAGTAAAATGGAAAATGATGCAAGAATAATGTTGTAATTAGTATTTTTCAGTTATGGACTTGTTCCATTGGAGAGATCTGAAGAAGAGTGAAGTCATCACCTTGGCCTTGTCGCTGCTCTTTCTCTTCATTCTCGAAAGATACCCTATTTTGTCGGTAAGTTGAGAGATTATTAAAAATTATTTATCATAGAAAAATAATAATGCTAGGGTTGAGACTTCTAATTCTATAAAAAAGTAACCAATGATCAAAATATTACAAGAGGAAAATATTTGACAATTACTTTCTTTCCATATAGAAATATATGGTATTTTCTTTACTAAAGTTTTCAGGTGATTGTCTACACTGGTTTGGCAGTGCTTGCCGCGACTCTCGGATTCCGTAGCTACAAGGCTATTGAAGCACTGATCAAGAAAACCGGATCTGAGAATCCATTCCAGTAGGATCAACTTTATCTTTTGATTGTTTTATTATTCTTATTTTCAGAGCCTTTCTGAACCAGGATCACTCGTTTCCGCGAGACCGAATTCATTCGCAGGTCGATGTCTTGGTCGAGCATGGCTCTCATCTCGCAAATGTACTCAAACGACTCGTCTTTGTTGAGAATATCGTTGATAGTGTAACGGTATAGGATTTTTTCAAAGTTTGCAAATGGAAATTCTGTTATTATTGGGCATGAAGACAAAAAGGATCACTAGTTTAAATATGACTGGGAAGAACATTGAACTTCGTATTTATAAAATTGATTTTGGTCATTTTTAGCAAAAATTATGAAAGGAAAACTAAATTTAAAAAAAAAAACAAAACAAATTTCAATTTCAATTTTAGTGCGGCTTCCTTTTGTGGTTGCTGACTTACATCGTCTCATGGTTCTCTGGATTTACATTGGGGCTGCTGAGTAGGAAATTAGATTTTATGAAGCAAGTAAAGCTTTGAATTTTAGCGATTCTCGGCATTTTCTCGATCTCAAAATTCTACGGGACACACCAGAAGTCGACTGGTCACCCTCGGCTACACTACGTTAAACTGCCCCCTTTTAACGGTATAAACAACGGGCGAGAAAAGAAAAAAGCGAAAAACAAGAAATAGCGCGCGAAATGAATAGACGCAGATTTTTAATGAGAGATAAATCATAACCGTTACTATGTGTATCGTAAAAAATATTCCAGACGGCGTGGCATCCCTCTCGCTTTTCCCCCTTCTGAAAAAGAAATCTCTCGCCTGTATTGAAGCATAGAGGCAGGATAGTATATTTTTACCGCATGAAAGAGATAGGGTGTCAAAAATGACGGTTTCAAAAAATGCGGTTTTTGCATAAAATCGACCACAACTCAAAAACTTGTTATTTTCCAGCAAAATTTTATTGCATATTTGGATTCTCCAGGTGAAATTACACTAATATCAATCATAAAATCGATAGATTAGACATGACAACCCTCACTTTACTATTGCACCAAAGTTGGCGATTAAAAATTGAAATTTCAATTTTGAGTTTTAGATCCCACAACATGTATACCAATTGATAGAGCTCATCAAATTGAGCAACTTTCGTGAAGATACCTCGGGTCTAGCTATAATGGTATGTGTGATATAGAGATTTGAATGGATCAGACCCACGAAAATGACAAAAAATTCATGGCTTTTCGAAAATCAAACGAATTCGAAAATCTCTTCGGGATATAGTAGTTAGAGAGCAATACTTCATTTTTGCTTCCTAGAGTACCGTGCTACCACTTTATCATATTACTATATGGGTCGCTACCATTTTGATACAATACTATATTTGGTATTGTTTGACTTTAAATATTATGTGAATAAATAATAGATGTCTCTAGCTTCAAGTTGAGCCCAAATCTTGGTAGACTACCTATGAAAATATTCTCGTATCATTTTCTTGAAAATTGACATTAAATTTTGGTTTTTGAGGTACCACTCCCATACCATAATAGATAACTATGAGGTGTCTTCACAAAAGTTGCTCAATTTGATGAGCTCTATCAATTGGTATACATGTTGTGGGGTCTAGCTCAGTTTTAAATTTCGACCCCCCACCTAGCTCCGTCTACTTTAGGGGACAGGTCTGATCTTCCCAATTTTGTGATTAGAGTTCAGTGGCCATCCGACCATATGGATTATATTCGATTTAAAATAATTTTTTTTTCCGAAATGGAGCTTATTGTTCGAGCCTTACAGAGACTCACTCTTAACAGTATTGGGTGGACTACATATTTAGTTGATAGCGCTTTACTATTCAGATATATCATTTGATATTTACGTAAAAAATTATACTATTGGGGAATTTGTATAGGATTTGACTGATCATTGAACTCAAAGTTTGCCCTTTTCAATAGTTTAGGTAAAATTTTTCTATTAAAGTTTTAATTAATATCCCATCAAATTTGAAGAAAATAATTTCTCAGGGTAAATTGGCATATTATCAAGTGATATGCTGTTTTAAATAGTTCCATCAAATAACTTCTAACCTAGCTCATATTGAGCAGAAGAATTTTCCAATTGGTTGCGTTGTTATTTTAGATTTTCGAATAGGATGAAAAATGCTCTTAAAATCTCGTATATAAAATTAAATTGAAAGGCTAAAACTCAGCATATACTTATGGCTAACATATATCCATGTGTCAGCAAACTTTCATTCTTATCTGATCACTAAGTAGATGATCGTAGCATGATCTCAATATTTGTTTTTTCGAAAAGTTAGGATAGTTCATAAGAAAAATAGTTCTTGGTTAGGATACATTACTATTCGGCATTTTTACCTATCCAATATCAAGCTGATAGATAGAACTTACAAATAAAATTTAATAAAATAGAAGATGATTTAAGAATAATGTTGTAATCAGTTTTTTCAGCTCTGGACTTGATCTATTGGAGAGATCCGGAAATTAGTGGAACCACCTTGGCTCTGTTGCTGTTCTTTTTCTTCATTTTCGGAAGATACCCTATTTTGTCGGTAAGTTGAGAGATTATTAAAAATTATTTATCGTAGAAAAATAATTATGTTAGGGTTGAGACTTCCAATTCTATAAAAAGTAACCGATGATCAAAATATTACAAGAGGAGGAATAGAAAAGTATTTGACAATCACTTTCTAAATGATGAAGTTCGTCATGCTAGAAAGATTTTTGGAAATCAGGACTTTTCCATATAGAAATATATGGTATTTTCTTCACTCAAATTTTCAGGTGATTGTCTATACTGGTTTGGTAGTGCTTGCCGCGACTCTCGGATTCCGTAGCTACAAGGCTATTGAAGCACTGATCCAGAAAACCGGATCTGAGAATCCATTCCAGTAGGATCAACTTTATCTTTTGATTGTTTTATTATTCTTATTTTCAGAACCTGTCTGAACCAGGATCTCTCGTTTTCGCGGGACCGAATTCATTCGCAGGTCGACGTCTTGATCGAGCATGGCTCTCATCTCGTAAATCAACTCAAACGACTCATCTTCGTCGAGAATATCATTGATAGTGTCAAGGTATAAGACTTTTCATAAAATTTGCAAATGGAAATTCTATTATTATTGGACATGAAGACAAAAAGGATCATTAGTTCGAATAATTGAAAAAAAAATTCAATTTTAGTGCGGCCTCCTTTTGTGGTTGCTGACTTACATCGTCTCATGGTTCTCTGGATTTACATTGGGGCTGCTGAGTAGGAAATTAGATTTTATGAAGCAAGTAAAGCTTTGAATTTTAGCGATCCTCGGCATTTTCTCGATCCCAAAATTCTACGAGACACGCCAGAAGCCGATTAATAACCATTAGCATCGTGAATAGACGCATCAACTATACACTAAACAGTAAGCGATTTTAAATAAATGTGAAAAGATTGAATAAATTAATTTTAAAGGTAAAAAAAACATAGAATTTTAATTTTAAAAATTTGAAGATCAACTCCTATTTCGAACTTTTACTCAATTTTTCACGTTATTGATAGCAAAAAATCCGCGAAATTTATCAAACTTTTTTTTTTCTAAAATATCGCTTTAGGTTGCGTTGCCAGACGGCGGTCGAGAAGAAGAAGGACCAGTAAATCTCTTTATTAACTAGAGTCACAATCAGACTAGTCCTCCTCTCACTCACTCATTCAATATTCCCCCATTTCCTAGATCAAACCCATAAATTGTCCACCGACTTCTTGTTCCATTATTTTTTATTCTAACTTCTCTCTATGTATTACTCTTCTTCACTTTTTCATATTTTACAAATTTTAGAAAACTCATTTTTGTAAATCGGTCAGCTTGAATTTTCAAAAGCTGACTTCATTTTTGAAGAAAAATTCTAGAAAATTTGAAACTATTTTTTGCTGAAATAACATACTACAAAGCTATTTGGCACTTGTTTCGTGAATTTTTGCGCTCAAACTGCAGAATGGGTGTGGTCCATCATTTTAAGAATAATAAAAATCCATAGAAACTTCAGAGATATTCCAGAAACAAGCAAAGAAATTTAAACAAACGTCCTTACAAAGCCGTTCTCTCTTTGAAATAGTCTTTGTTCTATTCACTGTAAAGGCAGAGCACACTTTTCGTTTGACGAAAATTTATTCGTAAAAAGAGGTTTTCGAATATCGTCTTCAAAAATTCATATCTTTGGTTACACTGGTCCGTTTTTTCATGCGGTTTTTTTTTGCGTTGGATAGAGAATTTCCGTGCGGTGTGTGTGTGTAACATATAAGTTTTATTGGAGTTTTCTCATAATTTGCATACATGCTAATTCTATATCTATGATCAAGCCATATTTTATTATAGAAAAAAGTTCAGCGAAGAGAAATCATATCGGCTCTTGAAACCATCGAATAGCATTAATTGCGTAGTCAACTTCGACTTCGACCTCATCTAATGGATGATTAGAGTTGGGGTATGAAAGTATTCTGAAAAGACTAATTTTATCATGGCCATTTGGGCTCCTAACTTTGTTTTGACGCCATTAGCTTTGAGAGTTCGCATGAAGGCTCGATAATGCGCCACGACTCGGAGATCCTTCTCCCCAATCATCAACTGATATGGTGCGCGAATCTAAAAAAGATGATTTTTTAACATTCTAAGGACTCATTCAGATTTAGTTGCAATTCGCTTGAAATAGCATAGGAAGTAAAGAGAACACAAGAAATAATGCAATCGCGCTCTTTTCATTTCCCATGCTAAATATGCAAAATTATTGCGGAGGAAAAGCCGAAACCTTTACTAAATGATTTGCTGATACCTAACGTACTACCACTATATAGTTTCTTGTCGGCTATTCGCCGTCTTCCGTTAGAAGTATGAGGTAAAGGAGAGACGAGAGCGCGTGGAATTGAAGAGAGGAATAAGAAACGTGAAAGTTGGTGAGAAGCGGAAGTCTGTTGGGAAATACAGGATAGCTTTTTGGCTGTTTAACGCCAAAAGGTGTCCATGAAATATTTTTGCAGCTCTTTAGCTTTTCCTGCTCTTCAAAGCCATAAAATGATAGATAATTTCCTCTGACCTTATGCGCGTGAGCTATCGGCGAAGATTCAAACATCTTCTGCATTTGTGCGCTATTTAGAGGATTTTTCCAAGAAAAGTCTTCATTGCCGGTTCCTTCGTAAATCGTCCTAAATTAAATTTTGAAGAAAATACGGCGATTAAAAATGAACCAGTCAGGTATATCCGTGATGTCATGCATCGCGAGCATATTCAGGACTGGGTTTATTGCTACACAGGATTTGTAAAAGTCCTGAAATTTTGCGTGGAGCCAAACATTTGTAATGTTCTACCGGATATTGTCCAGCCAAATGCGATACGATGAATCCACCGTGTGAATCGCCGAAAAGCAGGGCTTTTGATGGATCTAGTTGAGATTCCATCGATAAAACGGTCATTGTAGCGTGCTAAAGCTGCCATTTTTTTCGAACAAAATAGTGAACTTTCGTAATTCGTGCAGATTTTTTAAAATTATGCTCTTCAAAAAATGACTTTCTCATTTCATTATCTAAATACCGCAATGTGTAAAGTATTATTCGAAAAAAAAACCCAACGTGAACATCCTTAGCATCAAGATCTCCACACTTGCCAGCCAAGGACCGGACAAAATCATCTCCGAATCCGAGTGAACCGTGATAGTTCACTTGCAGAACGGCGAAACCTGCGTTGAGAAAAAGTGCAATATTGCGACGGGGCCAACTGAATGTTCAAAGGATCACTTCATATTCTCGCTTTACTAAATCATACCCAACAACAGTCAGACTGTGCGGACCACCGTGAGGGTTGACGACCAAGGGAAATTTGCCGTTACCATTCGGAATCAGCAAAACCCCCTCGTATTTTGAGCCATTTTCTATTTTTACGAGTTCGAAAGGTAATCATTTTCGATTTGTACCTCTTTCGAAACTCAGCACTTTGAACGAGTAATCGATAAGATGATCAGCATTGTTTTTCTTCAAATGACCATTCACTGAATGCCAGTAGAGCTAAAGTCGAATAAATGCGCAATGAATTATACTTCGAAAAATTACCACATTTCCTTTGCTCTTCTCCGAAACTGATCCGATAACAACTTCTGGAAACTTATTAGGAGCTGAATATGTTGCTAACACCGAGCCAGTTTGATCATCGACATCAAAGACGGTCCAAGATCCGATAACTTCAGCTGAAAGATTGAGTTGAAAAAGTATAATTAGCATAATTCAAGATTTACCAGTATTGGTCAATTTCGTCACATTTCCATCTTCAATATTAACACTGATGACTTCCTAGATATAGGTCTTCGTAATTTCGTTCGAAGACGAATTGTACCTGCTTACTACCCCAAGCTATTCCAAAGATTATTCGTTGTCCGTCTTTCGTCCAAGGCCGATTAGGCATCTGAATGTGTGAAATCCCTAGAACAATATGATCTTCGAAAATAAATAAAAAAAAAAAAAAAACGTTGATAACCCGGAAATTCGTTGGGCTCTCGTCGCTCTCCGACAATTGGAATGAGTACTTGCGGTTCAGATCTATTATATGGCCAGGGCACCTATGAGAACTTGCCTGATACACTCAAAAATACTTTTACATCAGCGCTTACTTTGACCATTTCGAAATAAGCTTGATGTGGTCCATCGGCAGGTCTTTGAAAGTAGATCAAACTCAACCCGTCTGGGGAAAATTGAGGATGCTCGATAGAAACATGCTCCCTTCCGATTTTTGTAAGATTGGCAGATTTCAGGTCGTAGAAATATAGTGAACCGCTAAAATCGTTTGTTAATGTTATAAGATGAACATTTGGGATTAGTATATTCCAGCTCTTGGCCTAAAAATAATCACACTTTATACCCCAATTCTGCAGTTTCGGTCTTTGAAATACGAATTTTTGACTTCATTTTTCGAAACATGACTTTTATACGTTTTTCAGAATTCTCAAATTATACTTACTATATAAGATTATTTGCACTTTCTTTAAAACTCAATTCTATTGTCGATTGTAAACGAGGTGTCCATTGCTTAGTGCCCTTCGCAACAGGGAAGGTGCGAAACGCGTCGCGTCCTCATGCGTTGCGGCTTTCGTTGTGAAAAGCATTTCTCGCACAAGATTCTGATTTTCCGTCGGAATTTCGCAATTATCCGCTAATTAATGGCAATTAACGCCAATTTATGATTAGATTATCGATTGTTGAATGAAAATTTGTCCCTTTATTTCGTTTTTAGCGATTTCTAGACGATTTATTGAAATTTAAACATTTTTAATGATTTTATTCTACAGAACGGTGGCGCTGATTTGGAGGGGCTCGTTGCAGGGCGGCACGCAAATGGTAGGACTTGCTCATGCCTAAAAACTGCTCAAGAAATCATTTTATTGAAAAACGAGGCAAAAAAACTCGCGAAAAATTACGAAAAACACGGAATAAGACAAAATTGAAGTCTGTGTCTGTAATGATTCTCTAAATATCTACCAATTATCGATAATTTTAAAAGTTCTGTCGAAGAAACTCATAAAAATGTTCAAATTTCAATAAATCGTCTAGAAATCGCTAAAAATGAGATAAAGAGCGTTTTCACTCAACAGTCGATAATCTAATCATAAATTGGCGTTAATTGCCATTAATTAGCGGATAATTGCGAAATTCCGACGGAAAATCAGAATCTTGTGCGAGAAATGCTTTTCACAACGAAAGCCGCAACGCATGAGGACGCGACGCGTTTCGCACCTTCCCTGTTGCGAAGGGCACTAAGCAATGGACACCTCGTTTACAATCGACAATACCAACCCTACCACGGACTAGTTACCTACTTCCTATTGTTGCAGTAACTTCTGCCTAATTTAGCGATTCCGTGATCAATACCGAAAAATAGAATTCCACTATCATCCGGTCCCCAGATAGTCTAGAAATGCTAGCAATTGTTTGAATATGATAATTTTCACTAACAAACGCTGGAGATAGTCTTAATGGGATTTTGTCGAGAAGCGTTATTTTTCCAGTAGATATTTTGACTATGCACAAAATCGGATTCTTTACATCATAGAGATTTTCTCCCCAAGATTCGTGGAGTTCATATTTTCTGCCCTAAATTTTCCAAATTCGCTTCACAGGGTTTTTAGAGATAATAAAATAGTATCTGAAGATTATCTTTGCTTACGACATTACTATCGATCACTTTTGCTTCATCACTCCAATCAACTTCCGCATCAAAATAACCTGACGATCTTTCAAGTCTTTCAGCCAAATACAAAACGTGACTTTCGTCATTTGAAAACTGTAGAGTTCCAAATGGTGCTGAAAGAATAACTTTTTTGAATTATTGTATTAAGAAAGCTTATCAATTGCCGATCGATGAATTTTTCCATGTTTATTTTGACCCGTCAAATCGATGCAGGCTAATTCGACGTGATCATTTTGATCAAAAATCTAGAATTATTGGAGCTATCAAAATTTTATTTCATAATCTTACCCTCAAATGCTGTTTCTTATCGCTATTTTGGAATACTGTTATAATTTGAGCGATCTTTTCGTTGCTTTTCGATAGGACGAAATCATGAGGGCTAAAAATAAGATCACCTTTGAAGAAAAAATCAGGAAAACAGACTTATAGCTTGTGATTGGAAGAGAGGTTGAGCTAATAAGTTTGAACGTTCCATTTGATAGTTTTTCAACAGTCGATAGTCTTTGAGTTCGTGTCACTCTATTCAAAGTCAGAGCTCGGTTGTCCCAGATTGTTGTTACCTAATTTTGGAAAAAATTGCCGGCACACAAGATGTTGAATGCTATGGAAAAGAGATGGACACGATTGATATGAAAATTTCTGAATCGAAAGAAGACGTCTAATTACACGAGTTATATTAAAAACAATACTTTTCAGAGAAAAATAACTCACTTCGATTAAGTTCCCCTCATTCGAGTTGATTCGTCCGTAGAATGGAGTTGGAATTTTTGCGAGTTGTCCGTATAAAGTTTTTAGTTTCTCTAGATTTTTGACATCGCTTTCGGCGACAAAATTCGATGTCATTCGACCCCCAATAATGAATAAAAAACTGATGAAAAATCGAAACACCATCTTTCGCCGAGTTTGTCATTAATCAATCAAACATTTAACCCTCGAGATTAAACAAGGTCAGTTTGTTTATTTTCATTGATTGCGCTGTGTAGTAATCATTTGCTCGTTCAATTCTTTTTGCGTTTTTATACCGAATAAACGTTTTACTCATATTCTCTAATGTGTTCAGTTACAATTCATATTTTATTTTAAAATCTTATTATACGTTGTTGAAACAGTAAACTTGATCTTCAAATAATTTATTGCTGACAGATTTACTAAAATAACATGATTTTTCAATTAATTAAAGCGTCCATTCAATCAACTGTTTGGAATACGTTCATTCTAAAAATCTCATAAGATGATCGAAAAGCATCGACTCTCACCGTTCGTGGTTCCTGATAGGCTTCATTGAAGAATTCATTGACCCATTGCCTATTTTCATCCTCTCGAATATACGGATGTCGTATATTTATTTCATGACTCGGATTGTTATAACTCAACTCCGGCAGTTCTAAAAATTTGATTTCATTGTTAAAATCTATTTGCTAATTTATAATTTTTATGCTTATGAGAAATTCTTTACTAACCAACAGAAGAATGACTGATCAATCTTCTCCAGCGCACAGTTCCAAGTACCCATTTAGTTTGAGACCTAAAAATATAATTAAAGCAAATTCTTAGAATTATCCTCGGTGTTCGAGTCTGGAGCGAAAAATGATAGAAAATAGATTTGCAAAATTTCATTAGAAGAAAAGAGAGTAAAGTCGATTTTAAAGGTATCAAAATCATCGTGCCCCTGGATTTAATAAATCTCAAACTATAATCAGGTTTATTTAAAAAAAGAATAATTTGACTTACTTCTTCCATCGCTTGCAGAAAACCACAAGAATAATTGCGATAAGTGTGAAAGCGAAGATAAAGGCTAAAACTGAAGTATGTGATTGCTGCGTTCCATTATTATCAGAATTGGATGATATCGATGTGGAATCAGTCTCGTTTACCTGAAAATATAATAAATCGTCTTTCAATCAAAAATTTTGGTAGATTTCTGATTTGATTACGAAAATCTTATTAAAATACGGGACGGTCTTTATATTTTACACCATTTTTCTTGAGTAATCCTGTTATTGTTGAAAACGATCAGCGGGATCTGTTCGCGGCGGTGAAAGAAATGTGAAATTATAGGATTTTGCCCCACATCCAATTGTGGGTAGCTCTGGGCATAGATAGGGGTAAGGATTTGGTATCACTACTCGCTACTATGGGAGAAACTTGAAATCTTTCCTTTATAAGGCCAGGCTCTACCCCTATCTATGCCCTGAGCCATCCATAAAAGAAAAATGAGTAGAAGCACATTTTCACATCTCTCCCATCGCCGAGAATACGATTCCGCTGATGGTTTTCAAAAATAACAGGGCTATTCAAGCAAAATGGTATAAAATATAAAAGACCGTTCCGTACCATTGAAGAAATAAAATAATTAGTGTCTTCATCACTTGAGCTCGAAGTGGCATTGCATGTTGACGTGTCATTACAAAGGCTAAAAATTAATAAAATATCAAATTTCGAGAAAAAATTTTATTATAAGTACCTTACCTGTTAGAAGTGCTCATAGTACTGTTAGAATATGTCTCATTTTGAGCCATAATTTATATTTATAAATTAGAAAATAATCAATATCTGCAGCAAATATAAATTCTCTAAAAAATCAATTTCAATCGTCTGAAATTCAATATGGAAGAAAATGACTCATTCATAAGACCGTCTCTTATATATTTTCATACAAGGGATCATTTACTAAGATTAAATTAGCAAACCTGTAAAAACTTATTTAGTATTAGTAACTAGATGTACTGCAATAGTCCCAAAGTTACTTGGAATAACATCAATCTTACTAATTGAAAAGTTTATGAGACAAGCTTAAGTCATTTTGCTGATCTTATCGACATTTTCGAAGGAATCATCTTGTGTCATTCCATGAAATAACGAACCTCATAACATCATTTGGAGATAATATCGCGACGTAGTAGGCGTAAGATGAAATATAGATTTCATCAAGGTGTTTTTTTAATTTGAGTTAACCTGAGACATAATAAAATTTTAAATGTAAAAAAATTTCGTGGATGCTTGTAAATTTAATTTATAATATTCACAAGGGAAAGTTGATTTTGTTAATTGTGTTAGTCATTTAAATCTGGCAATAGATATTTCACAAGTTATATCCTTTAAACAAAAACTTTATATTACTAATGTGTGATAGCTTCCACTAGAAATGAGTATTTTTAAAGACTGCGCTTGCAGAACATTTTCAACATAAGACTTCATTTGCAATTTTGTGTTCAGATACTCATGATATTTTTGTTATATTGGTTTGGAGAATTGTAAAGTCTATTCATGCGTTAATTCATAGGTTTCTTTGAATTTCTCTAGTGTTAAGCAGTGTTCCGAATAAATGCAACAATTTATTGATGAACATCTTATAATTCGAAATTTTGGTAGCCTTATTTTTCTAAATTCAGACCATAAAATGTCAGATTCCCCATCAGAAAAGTGCGCCAGAGCAATTACTTGGATAATTCTTATAATATTGTGTGTAGGTCTAGTTGCTTTGATCGTATTAATTTATCTGGCAATAACTGATTATGAGGTCAGTTTACTTTGTCGAATTTGAAAAGAAAGAATACTTTCAGAGATCATTGCAAAGATCTGATAAGAGCTCGAATAATACTTTTGCTATTCGCCTCACCGACGACAGGCTGAAACTCAATTTCAATGAAAGGAAGGGTGGTTTCGACGATGAAGGTATGAAATAAATTGTCAATAGTTTTCAGAAAGATAATATTTTGAAAGCATTGATGAGCTCTAGGAATTAAAATATGCTGCTTCCTTCGAACTTTATCACCTGCGATAATAAACGAGAGATTTTAGCGAAATGCAAAAATTGTTCATCGATATTTGGAGCGGACTACGACGATTGGCAAAATTGGAATGGGACTTCGTGCGAGGATGGAGATCCTAATGCAGGGGAACTTTTCAATCCTGACATTTATTATTACACGAATGATAGGATTTGTCATGCATTTGTAAGGTAATCGCCTATTTTGATAATATGATCACCAGCTAAGCAGACTACTTTATCTGAAAATCAACTTTGTTTAGAGTGTGAAGAGGAAAATGTAACGAATATCATCAAAATATTATGAGTGTAGGGCGATTCTGAACAAAATTTAGCGGTGAATCTCCGTAAATTTTGTTAGAAATGAATCGAGTTCCGTTAAGAATTATCCCGTATTGAAAAATGATTTAAAAATATGAACCTGTGAAGGCAAGCTGGAAAAGTAGTTGCAATAGTTGTATCGTTGCATAAGGAATAGTGAAGGAAGAGAGCTTTTTCCTATCAAATCCTATACTATTTCGCATGCAACGATGCTACGCGATGCATCTACTTTTCCAAATTGTCCTTGTGAATAACTAGGTGCTTTTCGATTATAATATTTTTTAGCTGCAACACAACGAAATTCAGTAAGATGGTCAATATTTATCGTTCTGGAGAATTGTTAAAATGCAAGGTATTCAAGCCGGGTTTCATGGGCTGGCACGAGACCTGCAAAAACGGACAGTTCACCTCGACCTTGCGGGGCAGTCAATTCGTCGATATAGCTTATGCTTGTCAGATTTGAAAATTCGTTTTTTTTTTTAAATAAAATTCGTTCTTGAAATTGTTACTATTGGGTTTAGGTGAAATTTGGCTTGTTAATTTTGTTTTTTTTCTTCGATTTCACATGAATAAACGATTTTATGTTTGGTTTACCGAGGAAAGAATCGTTTTTAATTAAATGTTTATTTCCTGAGAAACACGTCAGAAACCGGATGATAAATTAGTGAAAATCAAGAACATGTCAAATTCAGGAAGAAAATAAGAATCATCGTAAAATCTCAATAAGTATTTGAAAAGAATTCATCAGTAGTTTTTCAACGAGATCCAAGATTCAAAAAGTGTTTAGTCAGGGTTTCTTTTTCGGATAAAATTTTTGGAAGAAAATCACAATCGAAGCAAGAAAACGGATTTCTCATGCAAAATCGCACCCGTAACTGCAGTATTTGGAGTTAACAATTTTTGCCAAAATATGAGGTGAAAGACTAAATTAGCATAGTTGCAAATATGTTTCAAAACTATTGAAATTTTCAAAAAAAAAATAGCTTTGAAACAAATTTTGCGGATAAGGCGTGAGATGAAGTAATAATTCGACGAAAACTGGCAAAATACTCAAGTACCCGAATAATATCAGTTCTGTATCAAGGAAGGAATGGTTGTTGGGATATTCAGTGTCAAGGTGATTGCTGTCCGATGTTGTAATAGCGATAGCGTTGCAGGATAGAGACGACTAGCAGAGTTATGACCGTAAAGAATAGCTAAAAATTAATTTTAAAAAAACTAATATTTTCATAGAATCATCATTTTCTTCATCCAAGACATAATATCTACCATTTTAGTTGGGAAGATCAACTTTTACTTTCTGACGAACTAAACTTGCTGCTATTTTAAACTTCTTCAAATCTTACCGATATGAATGCCACGCAAATGACGGTGAAGACGGTGACATTGATGCATAAACTGTCATTCTCCTCAGAGACGTTCGCCATTTGACACGTCGTCTCATTCGCAAACTCGGGGGACTCGTCTGATAGTTTCAAATTCGTTAATTTTACAGATTTTTTACTCACCAAATTCCGAAATCTCGATTTTCTGAGATTGCACTTCTAGGATAGGCTCTACTATCTCTTTAGCTTCTCGCCTAAATCTGAAATTAGCATAAAGGAATTAACTAAAACCCCTTAGAGGATATTTTGATTCGAATCAATTATGAAAAACGATTTATAAAAATTGTAAATTTGATAATCCGAGAAACTCTATGGATTCTAAAGATTAACCTGTATCTGTTGGCTTCTGTCGATTCATCAGGTTGTTCCGTTTGATTCGAGCATTGTCTTGTCGGGCAGACATCGTTTTGTTTCGGTTGCAAAAGCAGTTCGCACTCGAAGTGAACTATCGATGAATCAACAACTCCGAACACCGTCACGTTCACTCCGACTTCGTTCTGAATTTCACAATTCCTTGTCGATTCTGTTATATTTGATGCGGATAGATAACTTTTCAGAAAATCATAACTTTCTGTCAAATTTACATTTTTAATTCGTTGATATAGGATTCAATGGAATTGCCATGAAATATAATAGGATTTCTGTACTTAGCTGAACTTCTTTCCAATATACCGTTGCTCGAAAAGTTATTTTGTTGACAAGATCTTTTTAAATCGAGGTTTCAGCATATCTCAGTGGTATTTGGACGACTCCCGGACAATTTGGCGCTATGTCGAAACTGACTTTCCTGCTTCTCTGCTCCCATCTTCAAACTGCCATTCTCATTATGTCAAAGTGACGCGTTGCGCGAATGATTCGACAGAATGAAGCCTCCATTACTTCGATCTCATTTTCTAATGCATTCCACACGAGGATGAGCATTTCCAGAGTTCTAATCAGGATAATGTTGAAATGTGTATCAAAATGATCAAAATCCTCCATTTCATTTCGACCTCCAAATGATAAAAGCCACCCCACAATTGATGATCGAGTTCGTATACAATGAAAAATCAAACCAACAATCATGGTCTTTCATTTAAAAAAAAATAAATTCCATTCTTACCGGATTCAGATACGATAAATCTGGAAGAAGCTGAGGCTCCTTCGAACAGCCCTGCTCATCAATCAGCATGTATCTCACAGTTCCAGCGACTAGGGCGCAATTTCGAACATGTAAACAGGAGTTCTGAAAAATGAAGCTTTTTTCTGGTAAGATAATTTTTAAGATAAAAATCTAAATACTCCTTACCTGGAATTGCTCACATTTCCATTGGTGGTATACGGTTTGACCGAGCGAGACAAGCCCAACTGAGGGGCCTCCGGGGAATCGCAATATTGAATAGGCACAAGTAGGTTTGGAGGGGTCTAATAATTGGTCCTACATTTTCATTTTTCTAATAACTATATGCATACCCTTCTCATCCTTGGTTGGCGTGCCGATCTCCAAATTCTTCGAGTTCTTTTTCTTCTGATGGAAACAGTGAAAATGGAAAAGTCGATCGTCGGAGGTAGTGAATTGGGGGTGGAACGAAACGACGAGAGAGGTGTCCAGAATTATGCCCGATGGATGAAGGGATCTATATTTGATTTTTCTTTCGAGAAAAAATGTCAGAGAAGTCCACAAAGCTTGGAAAAAAAATTCAAACACTTTATTTGAATCGAAGGGATTGCATGGCATATGCAAGATCATGATAAATTCTAGAAGGTCTAAAAATTTTGCGGTTGCTTGATTGAATTGGCCACTAAACATTTCAACCCCTTTTTACTTTTCCTCGTTTTGCATCATCTCTCATTCGTCATAACTGCTCGCTGCTATATGCACACAAATGCATGTATTCGATGACTACTTTTACTCTTTACTTTTTCTTTCTCTTTGACTTTTCACTTTCTCTTCGTTTCCATTTTTGTCTTTCCTCATGGTTTACAAACCCTTTCGAGCGAGTAATTTAACGTTAGATTTCCGCAGAAAGAAACAACTGAAGAATGATGGATACGCAAATGAATTACGAGGGAAAATCCAATCAAACTCGGAGTTGTAGGACATGCGAGCTTTCATTGAGTACAAACTTAGAACAAATAAAATGAGAAAAATTACCTTCGCCTTGGAACGGCACACTCCTCGTGCGGGACTAATACTTCAATTTGGTTATTTGTTACCAGCATCTAAACATTTATAATTTGCTACATTATCATGCTTATTTTAAAATTACAAACAAATTAGGAATAGAATATCTAGTGATACCGATCGAACTATTGTTCTATCGTTCGTAAAAATATCGGTTGTTCCATGAACTAATAATTTTTTTAAAAAAGATCTAACCTGTGAGCAAGTTTTAGAGGCGGTGAATCGCGTACTGACATGACCCGTGAACGTTTTGTTCGTCTTGAATTTTATGTAGATTGCGTCCGCTGCACAACTATAAATTAATTGGTGTGAAAGATCGATTAGTAGAAAATAAATGTTGTAGATTTACACACCTTTTGTGCTAAATTAACAAAATTTCTATATACTACAATGCAAAGTTTAACTTTCCATAATTTAACTTATTTTGCCTCTGATCTAAGACTTTTAACAATATTCGACATTTTTCATGAATAATTCTAATAGTGTCATAATGCGATTAGCGGTCCCTAATTATTTTGCTAATTAGCACCCGACTCCTTGAGAGAGTCAAATTAGGCAAGCAGAAAGGCAGAATTTGAGCAGCCATGTGTCAAGTGAGACACGTTATTCTAATTTCTCTTCCTCTATTCTATTTTTCGCCTTTCATATCCGTTCAGAATGTCTCTATTAGAGTGCTATTAGCAGCATTTCCCTTCCTCTCCCCCATTTTCTTTCATTTTTTCCTTTCAAAATCCTCACAATGAGCTCTTGACAAATCCCGAGCTACTTTGTTATTTTCAAGATCCGCAAAATAGCTAGCAGAAGCGCATGAAAATGATTGGGAATGATGTGAATTTTTTTCAGATTTGAAAATTTGTCGCAATGTGAAGAAATCATGACACTGTAGAGAAGTATTGTAAAATTAGCACTTTAAACGAAATAAGTATGATCAAGTTTTTCTTTTTTACTTTATGCTAATTTGTCACATTATGGTACATCGGGTAAAACTTGAATAATTTTACAATTTTTCCTCTTTTTCTATTTTATATAAACATCTAATAGACGAATATTCTGACTCATCTCATTTTTACCCACTGTGGATGCGTCAAAACAGACGAAATCTGAGAGCTGTTGAGGGATGAAGGATGCTTGAAAATGGTCAGAAAGGGCCAGAAATGAGCAGAAGAAGAGTGATTAACGGGACAAAGAGCGCGTGTAATGGGAAATATGTAGAAATCGCCATCATGAAATGAGCTTCCACAGTAAAATATCACAATAACCGGAGACAACTGACACAAATTTCTGAATTTTCATTATTCTGCCATTCACACAATATATCCTATCTTCTGCCATATTCATCGCAATTATCCCGCAGTTCATCCTCTTTCTTTCGCATAGTTCATAGGTTAATAATGCCGCACTTCATCGTTATACCCTCACTCCAAAATGAGCTATCGGCTCAACTTCATATTGAGGCGGCAAATATGTGCATAAAGAGACGAGGAAAGGAGAATTGGCTACTTGGATCGGAAAATCTCGGATATCTCATAAAATAAAAATAGGCAAGTCTGAGAGCTGAGAATGCGTCCAGAAACGCTATCATTTGGCAGAGTTGTTTGCACAAAGAATAATAAAGCAGAATCAAAACTGGAAAAGAGTAGGAATGAGCACTTTACTATTTGGTGAAGAGTTACTTATAGGAAAGAGTGAAATTGATCAGTGATAAAATAATGTTACTTAATGAAAATCGACTTGTTAGATATACAAAAAAATTGAAAAAAAAAACTTGTAGCCAAACAAATTACTCACTTGATATACGGTTCCCCAACGACAAAATTCGGTCCATCATCATCATTTCCAAATCCGTAAGCTAGTCGAAATATCGTCAATAAATATAAAGCAGCTGTGGTCCGCCATCGAAACCGGACCGGTAGCCAGTCCATAGGAAATTATTCGTGGAATCCCTTCTCTTCTCTTTGGATTTTCGTATTTTCAGCCTGAAATCGGCTAATTTTATGCGATGAACAAGTCATTTATCACCACAACGAAAGATGCGCAATGGAATAGGATTTATGTCTAGTAAATGTGATGAAAAGCAGTCAATGTTTTGTCGTTTAGAATAAAGATAATTTCTACCAGAGATGTAAAATTCGAGTTCGAAGTCTGACAATGAATAAGAAAACTTTAAACTTAACTCCGAAAGTCTACGATGCTTATGGCAAGGAATATTTGCCTAACATAGAAAGTTCAAGTTGCTCAAAAGTTGTAGAGCAATAGAGTTTTCGTACATTGGCGAAAATAACTTGGAGTCTTGATAATTACCTAACTCATTGTCCTTATTATGAACAGAAAAGCAACGAAGCAACCAAGCGAAAAGGTCAAACCTCAGAAGAAGTGGCAGTATTTCTTCAAAAATAATGAACGGTAATTTCAGCAGGGAAAATTAAAACGACAGTGAAAATTATTGAAATTGAAATGAGAAAAGTCATATTTTTTATTAGAACCTTGAAAAATGGCATGAGAAATAATATTATTTCATCATCAAAAATCGTTTAAATTTTCACAAAAATATTCTCTGCAGAAAATTAGTAAAAATTTTGAACACTTTTACGGCAAAAATACTTGACTCGTAAAATTAGGCGCAAAAATATGAGAGGCATGGAAATCCGAGCCCAAAAATGGACAAAAGGAACTGGGGGAGGGGGAAAAGCTGGGTGAAAAGAGAGGGAAGGAAAGAATAATGAAGTGGGGGAGAGGTTAGGGAAGTGAAAGAAGAGAATTGAAAACAAGAAACAAATAGTTTTGGTTTTGTTGCCAGCTTCTATATTTTACTCTTTCGAGTCTCTTCATAATTCTTTCGTTTTGTTTCCCCTCTCTCAAGATTTCTCCAACTATTTCTATCCTCCCTTTGCTTCCTTTCCGTCTCTTCATACACCTAAACTATTTTTCCTCTTTGAGCTATTCAACTATGCGTGCCGCTCTGCTTGTGGCATGCCATAAGAGTAGGGAGAAATCTGACTGTCTTTGCAAGACAACGAGAGGTACTCTTCAATTATGACTATGAGCAAATTAGATGCTTGCAAATTTGAACATTACGATAATTACATTACTTGAGTAATGCACATTTGCATTTGAAGTTGGCTAGTTATTGTAAAAGATGCTATAATAAAAATTCGATCGTGTTGATGCAAAAGTAGAGAATTTGGACGATTTGGTAATTCTGATGACTGTCCAGAGGTTTAAACATTCTTTTTTTTTTTTAAATATAGTTCGGTCTAATATAACGAAATTTAAAGAAAACAAGTTAGTTGTCAAAATTAGAAGAGAAACTTGAAAAGTGGCTGGAATAAACAAATGCCTGCTGAATTTCAGTTTATATTCAAGGAAGTGATGATGAGAAGAATTCTGTGAAATTTTTCTAATCCATCTATAAGATTGAGCCTTATATGAAAATTCTCAAAGAAATCCTTCTGCTGACCACTGTGACCAATGCGTCTGCTCGATTCGCCTTTTATAAACAGAAACAGAAACAGCTAAACGAATTATTATTAACAAAATGCACAGACCCGTGGTGTGGTTTTGCCAGAAGAGTTGCAGAGAATTATTTACTTGGCAGAAAAAAGACACTACTAGAATTTGCGCCTTCGGATTATGTGCATTTTCGATGATTTGTAGCGCAGTACAATTATTTTGGAATTGCAGATAAATTGAAAAGATTAGCTGGAAATTGTCAAAATTTGACGTAAAATTTAACATTTCAGCAAAAAATAAAAAAAAACTAGGCATCGAAAGATTATTATGTCAAGATAGATTATTTTAGCACGAAAGAACAAATATTAAGTTGGGAGTTCATAGGAAAAATGTTCAAGAGATATAAAAGTTCTCGAGTTTGAATGAAATTAAAAACCGAGATGCAGAATTGTTCAGAAGTCTGACATGATACATGATGCATGACTGCATGTTCGTTTTGGCTCGCGATTGTCTGCTCGTGCGTCTTTTTGAGCCATGCAGAAATACCCCTAGGAAGCATTAGCCCACTGCCCCTTTGCTGTGTGCATCAAAGACACCCATCTCACTGCTCACATTGCATGAAACATTCATGATACTGCATAGAATAAGTAAGAGATGGGGGGAGATAGTGACACGGGTTGGGAAATCCGAAAATTTATGCTAATTAGTTTAATCGAGCGTTTAAAAATCATAGATTTAGAAAATGCTAAATGTTTATTCACATATATGTGAAAACAGAGATCATTTTTGATAATTGAAGATTCGCAGATTAAAAATTTCGATAAAAATGCACAAATTTTATCTGCCATTCTGAAATTTCTCAACGAAAATGACCACTGAATCAAAAACGTTTAATGCTGGAATAATAATGAAGAGGAAAGCGAGTAGTGAAGAGTCGAAGAGGAGAGGCTCTTCTAGTGGTCAGCACCACAGGGCAAAAGGCAGGGCAATTCTATATTTCGCGAAATAAGCTCTCATTTGAGAAGAGTCGATTATAGAAATGAGACAGAGAAATGAGAGAAAAAGAACCCGATTTGTGGAAGAATTGAAATAGCTGCGGATACTTGTTTAAAAATTCGAAAAGAAAGAATTTGATTTGAGGACAAAATGAAATGAAGTCAATGGAAAGAAATTCTACGCGCTCATTTTACTAGTCTCAGAATTAGTGGAACGAGCCCATAAGCAGTGTGTAAAACGATAAAAGCAACGAAGAAAGGAGAATCACTTACTGGAATTCCCTTTGTTCCCAGGATTTCAGATATTAAGAAAATTAGTTAGAAATCAAGATCAATTTTCATTTAGGGATCGCATGCTATTGATGCATACAAAATATAGCAAACAGGAAATAAGACGATTTTGCCCAATTTCACGATTCGGAACTCTCAAAATATTGACTACTAGATAAACTTTGTTCCAATAGCTGTAATTTACTAAACTGCTTGAACACCGATTTTCAAAATTAGAAGGATTGTTTCAATCTGCAAAATGACCATGAGTATGGAATTATTGAATTTAGCAAATGACAACAAAGGAATTGTTTCGAATTATGCAAACGAGCATAGAAATGGAAGTGAGAATGTGAACCTGGCAGGGAGTGCCTATGGAAAGAATGAGAGAGAGAGAGATTTGAGAAGAAAGAAAAGGGAACGAAGATGAAAGGAAAGCGCAACAAGGTTGCAAAAGTTGCATTATTGAAAAGTGAACACAATAGGCAAAGGGAAGACTGGCAATGAGCTAGAGCTGCAGGATGTGAATCAGGGATAACATTCGACGTAGGGTTTTCGACATTCCATTTTTGGTTTAGAGGCTATTTGTACTACAAGGAGATTTATTTGCGCCAAAAAACTATCATTTTTCTTTTGTAAAATTGTCTATAACCCAAATTTGTTAAATTTCAAAAGGATAAACTGAAATGTTGGTTTCTTAATCTTTAAATCGCACGTTTCGGACAACATTGGTGTCAGGAAAAGTTGGAAAATTGCAAATGTTCAACTTTGATTCCTGACTTCTCTTATTTCACCAAGTCATTTCATCAGACACGGAAAACACGAGATTACAATGGAAAAACGCGTGAAATCGAATACCGCTTGAAGTTTTCCACATCGAAAGGCGAGCCAAGTCAAAGACGAAAGGACGCGCTCCATTACGGCTCAAAGCTGGACTGTTTTGGGGTGATAGTTTGATCAAGGGATGAAAACAAGGTAAATATGCAGATTGTTGGGCATTTAGAGACAAAGAGATCCAAAAATAAGAAGAATGATAGAATCGATCTGTACGAAGTTCTAATTATCCGCTAGAAGAAAAAGATAATTTGAATATCCAATTCAGAAAAGGACAAATTTCATGGAGGCGAGTAATTTAAAGAATTGATCGCTATTGAATTATTTAAAAGGGGAAACATAGATCGAAAAAAGCCGAAAAATAGCCTCGTTCGTGTCCAGCTGATATTTTTCAGCCGTGTCCCCCCGTCCTTTATGCGAATCACCACCCGTCTGCCTATGCTCAATTCCTCATTCTCCATTCTTCACATTCGGATATCAAATTTCCCTCACATTGACAAGTCTTTTTCAATATGAATCTGCCGCAAGATTGGAATATTGCAAGTGTAAAAATATGAAACTCTCTAAGTCAAAAGCCACTTGTGGAGGTCAAATTACGATTTCAATTATATAAAAATCAAGTAATATCGAGAAATTCAAGGCCCAAGGTCAGATTAAATTTCTAAATGATTGCAGAAAGCTGCATTAATAAAGTTAGAAATTTTATTAAAGAATAACATGACTTATTGAGAACAAACTTCAAGGTTATTTTACAGAATTTCATCAATAATTCAAAAATGTCATGAAACAAGAAACGGAAAATTCGATATTTCACCTTGCTTAGCTTAGAAGAAATCTTTATTTACCAAAAATGTCTAAGTCAATGAAAAAGTCGATGCTTTATTTTAGAGCGAATGCTAAATTCTAAAGAAACGGCTCGCGGCAGCAAAGGAGAAATTAAATTTGGCTTGAAGAAAAAGAAACGAAACGCTTGAAATAAGTGAATAGTGGACTTGAGGGAGGAAAAAATGAGAAAATTGCTGAAATTTAGGAGGAATTACACAGAACAGAAACGCTAAAAGTAGCTGCAAATGTTTAGACGGAAACTTCGCTTTGGTCATCAGAAAGCGATGCGAAATTAGCTGTTGTTGCGACAAATTTATACCCAAATATTGTGTTCGCATAAACGAGTTATTCAGCAACATTTCACTCTTTGAACTTTCATGATAGGTTTCACGGACTAAAATAGCAAAAGGAGTTCATGATACTTTACAGTAGTAAATTTAGTAGATGTTTGTTCCATATTTAGAAAAAAAAGTACAATGGATTAAGAATGACTAAAGTCATGGGATAAAAAATGTCAAAAAAATTTCTACGATCTATATGAGCAGAATGCATATTTGATTCGGAAGTGTCATACTAGCTGCATTCGCTCAGAATGAGAAACAGGCATTTTTGGAAGTAGACATTAACAGAGAGAATGCAAGAATTACAAGTTATTTGAACCAGAAATGAGACAAAGTGAAAATATGACAGGCTCAAAGTGGATTATCATCCTATTCCTATCTGAGAAAAGTGATAGTCTCAGAATCTTAAAACTGATTGGACATAAAGTTTAGATCCAGGTCAGAAATTCGACCTGGTGAAGTTTTAACTTCAGCAAATGACCATATCTGGAAAAATGCTCTTCCAAGAAAGAAACATTGAAGTGGAATGAGGGATGCCACCCTACACATTATCCAAAAGAGACGAATCCAAGAACTGACAGCTAAAATAGCAGGGAGGAGAGATAATGACAGATTGAGAGAAGGGGGAGAGGAGAATGAGGAGAAATGACAGTTGCAATGACAATCCTCTGGCAGGAATGGACAGGCGAAGGGGACGGGAAATCAACCGGAAAACGAAAAGGGCACGAATTGAAATGAACGTTGAAGTTGAGATGAAGTAAGTATTCGGGTAATAGAGCGGATTTTCTAACAATAATCGACATCAAAAATCAGAAAATAACAAACATTCGATAGGGAAAGTTTTTCTCTAGATTTCATAATGGTACGAAATAGAAATCAGACAAAGGTTGCGGGAACGCAAATTTTCCAAATAGAACGAAAGTTTGAACATAGTTCTGGTTTACACTCAGAAATCTAATCTTATAAAGACACTGTTCATGATAACCAATCAAAATAGCAAGCGTGACTGAATGAAGACAGAGAATTAGTGAAACAAAGAATGAAGTTGTACTCATCGGATTACACAGGATAACCGAAGAAGGGATAAGGCTGATGAGAAAGAACGGAATAGTGGAAATGCCTTCCCCTTCTCATTCAAAGCCTAATTGTAAGCGTTCTTTTCTCATCTCTAACCTCGAAACTCGAAACTTTCTCCTTTTTGTTTATTCCTGGCTTCCCTCATTCCTTTCCGTCTTCCTGCCAACTTGTTTCATTTCATTCATTCCCAATTTCGTTCAGTTCGCAGACGATGCTTCTCGCGTTTTTTGACACTTGAATTTTGCAACAAAAAGTGAAACCTGCAATCCCTCGAAACCGTCAATTTCCTGTTTGTTTTCGCGAAATCTTGAGGGCTGAAAATCTTGACAACAAACTGCATAGTAGTAATTACTACACGACGTCATTTACTATACAAAACGAGGAGTAAAAAGTTGCATTTCGAGACATAGCAAGAGAATAACGAGGTTTTTTTTTTGGAATAGTGAAATGGTGAAGTATTGAAAAATGTCAATGCATGAACTATTGAGTATTTCAATTCAATGACAAACAGTCAAAACAGCCAGATTCAAGTAAAACTTTGAGCGTTCAAGTTTTAGCAATTGCGGAAAAATATACAAATTGTTATTGTAAAAAGTCCCTTCATTGATTCGAAACTAGCAATTTATCAAGATTGTCCTATTCGATGAAGTCTCATATTCGATCTACTAAAATCGAATAGGTAAACCGATAAGTAAAACTAACACTGAATACCAAACCCAACTTTATTCGATGACTGACTTTGAATATGGAAAATCTGGACGACCGAAACCCTACCAGTTGGGCAGAAATTATGCGATAGTAGAAAGGTAAACTTTGAAAGACTGAAAGAGAAAAGAGAGAAGTAAACCAGAACATAAAATCGTCAAATCGTAATTCGAAAGGAAGTCATTTGCATATCCGACAAAACACACAACGCATTGTTTGACTGCATACGAAAGTGTCAGCGTTCAATCATTATTTTTCGAGCAATAATTATGATTGATTTGAAATAAAAATTCGAAAATTGAGCAGCGAAAAAAATGAATATTTGCACGATTCCGCATATTTCGAGATCTTCGCAAGCTTTCTATTGAAGAAAATTCCAGTTATGAGATTCCAGAAAGAAAACTTCTGGAAGTTCTTTTTGGATTCGGAAACGACCTATAAAGAATTCTGAAACTGGAACACGGTTGTTTGGAATCCCGATTCCGGATTATGAAAAAAAAATCATTTTTATTTTCAACTCCGACTCCACTTTCGAATTTTTCAAGATTCAAATACCGAACACTCCTAAATTGGAGTTAGAATCCAGAAAAATCGAATAAAATACCCTTCCCGCCAATGGATCCCAATAAAGAATAAAAAATCGCCAATGTTATTCTTCTTAGGTGTTGGCAGGGGTGTCTATCGGCTATGAGATCTAAATAAAAATGCGAGGAATCCGAATGTAGAAGCCTCGTTTCTTGGGCGTTTTGCCGATTTCGATTGCCTAATGCGTCACGATTGTCCTTTTCTGCTTCCCTGTCAATGCAAGTGCCATTTTGAAATCACTGACGGTTTTTTCCAAGGCTTTTGCAACGTCGAAAGCGAAAAATGAGGGAAACTTAAGAAAGCAGAATAAATGAAGGTCAGATGTAAAGGATAAAGGCTAGATGCAAAACGATAGGTTGAAAAATTACTTTGAATTCAACTTCATGAAAGATTCTGCAGGTGAGGGTTTACAAAATTGTGAATTAGAAAAAATCTGACAGAAACTAATAGGTAAATAAGGAAAAATTGCAAATGGTTTTTAATTTTCAAATCGTAACATTAAAAAAAAACCGAGAAGCCAAATGACAACTAATCACAAGAATTTTGTTCATAAGCAATGTTTGTGTTGTATCATTTAACCCGTCGAGTGATTTTAAGTGGTTAGATTTTACACAACTATTTTGCCAGATATAGACGATATTGAAAATGCTTTCCGAAGTGTAAAGGTCTTTGTGAAGTGACTTTTGGAAAAGCTTCGAAAGGAAAATATTTCCGGAAAAAATAGATGACTCAATGGTATAACGAAAAAATACTGATTCAGCAAAATATGATAAACTATAAGATTAATAAAAAAATATTGACAGCTTTGCTTTTCACAAAGGGAAGAACGATCTAATATTGAAGGAATACGCGCATAGCGGCTTTCCTTTGTAATCGAAGGCGAAAAAGTTTATTGTACGAGAATTTTACGAGCCGAACTCAGTTTATTTGCTTATTCTATCGATAGAACACAAAAGTTATCGACAGAATGGCTTGTTGAATACGCGGATGGGGTAGCAAATTGAAAAATGGATAAGGAGAGAGTAGGAATAGGGTCAGTCATGGCAAATTTAGAATCAAAATGATCAGCACGTCGAGTTGCACATTTTATACCAGACTAGCTTATCCAGCTCTATCCCTACCCTTTTCCTATTCGTTTTTCAATTTGTGTACCCCACAGGTGTATTCAAATGACTGGCCAACCGGTGTATTCAACAAGCCGACAGAAGTGATATAATGAAATTTCGATCTTTTTCAAAGATAATCCTGAATTCTTTAAATTTCAGCTTCATCTATCCTATGCTTTCGATAAAATTTGAAAGCAAGATAAAAGATTAAAAAGATGTAGAATAAACCTAATGGGGATTTACCGAGAAAGTAACTGGACGACAATTCATTTGCATGCGCGTCTTTTTGCATTTCAAATGAAACCAAGCGCGTAAAACTATCGACAAATTGATGATTTTAGGCAAAACTGGTTGAAATCTCGCGAATTGGTGGGATAAATAATAAGACAAACAGAAAAGGTATCAATGTTTCAGCCTGTTAGATTAGTTTATGAACAATTTGGCCTACAAAATAAATAGTGCTACCGAGATTAATCATTAGCCAAATGAGTCAGTTCGTAAATAGAAAAGCTACAACTAAAATTGGAAGTAGGTTTGAAATTTTACTCGTTTCTTGCCAGGTTTCTGAATAAATTATGTCTGCTAAATGGTTTTATGGATGGATTTGAGGTGGTAGAAATTAGTTGCCACGTAACAGATAGAAATGCTATGAATGGAGGATATTGCAGATTTAGATTTGCAGGTGGCAATTATAAAGCGCGTGCGCGCTAAATGCAATCTCAGGATTGAAAATGAAAGGGCAGAAATCGAGGATGAATAGATAGAGGATTTTAAAAAGTAGCAAAATAACAGTCTTGAATTAATAAGGCATAAATTATCGTAGAAAATTTTGCTATAAAAATCACTTTCTCAGCAAAAATCTCTTCCGGAAAACTACTTCAATAGTTCATAAGCGAAACTGCTTCCGACGTATATGATTTGTAGACGAACTAATGAAAGTTTGAATTGTCTCGCAAATTGAAATAAGACGGCGCAAAATGCTCTTGAATTTGGATAAAACAATGAATTCTGTATGCATGATAAAGGGTGTCAAGTATGCAGGAGTTTGACGTGATGAAGCATTGAAAATGTCGAAGGAAAGTGGCGAATGAATGAAGATTTTTGCTTCCTCTTCTGAATTAGAATGACTGCTTTATTCCTTTATGCAATTTATGCAGCCGACTTTCCTCTTTCATCTTTTTCTGGCTATTCGCAGTTACTTTGTCAATCGAACGGTCCGCAAAAACAGTCAGTTAGTCGTGAAAATTCCTGTATATTCAAGCCATTGGCAGAGGAGAAAAAGAATAATCTATCAATGACTTGAGGGAAAAGTGATCATTGAGTAAAAAGATAAGAATCTATTTGATAAGCGAGCATAAAGAAAAAAAGAAATAAAAGTTAGAAAAGAATAATCTTGAGAAAAATAAAATCAAAATGATCTTCAAAAAATGTTGATTCAACACTAAATAGAACGATCCGTTTTGCCTATCAACGATACAAAAAATAATCTTCGGGTTCATGATGATAAAGAATAAGTCGACGGAGAAAACGGTTATAAAGAAGAAAATCATTGGCTTTGATGACGCAACACTTGTTACTAGAAACAACACAAGTAAAGCTAATTGGTTGGCTGGTGATTGATAAAAATACATCCGCCATTATGGGCCAAGTCGAGAGTCATTACATTGCAATTCAGGCAAAGCAAAGGACAAAGATGCATCGATCGGCATTATTCCTGGCTGTACTTTGAACAGTTATTCAACAGATCATCAGCTATTCGGGATTATCTTAGTCATATTCATAAGTCATAGGCAAAAATCACCATTTAGCAATCCCTGATAAAGAAAAACTCTCGAATTCATCCTTAAATCGCCAATTCTTATGTCTATCCACAAAATTCCGGCGCTATCAGCAAGGAGTATGATTTTCGGTTCACTAATCACAGGTCCGATTCGAAAAATTTGACGAAATGCTCGAATTCAGAAGGATCTCGGACGACAAATAATAGCGTTAGTGCTAAATGGTCACTGATACAGTGAAAAATAACGACACAATTAGGAAAAATGAGAGATATAGAGAAGAATTGGGGAAAATAAGAAGTACAATTAGAATAAAGGGCAGACTGTAAGGAACTAATGCGATAAGCACTCGGCTAAATTACCACAATGTATCGGAAATGTTGCGATGTCTATTGATGCCCGTTTTTGCCCTCTATTCTTTAGCGAAAAAACGATAGATTTGTGACACACTGTCTCTCTCTCTCTCTCGGAACCAAGCTACCGATTCTCTGCAGAATGGATGAATAGACGCATGCGTGAGGAGGATTCCTCGATTTGGAAGTGTAAGACCCAAAAGACAGGGCTAATTGAATTAACACGCAAGGCGTAATATCAATTGCGGAGTTATCAACAATCGACACTTGTCCGCTAGAAAAAAGTTGAAGAAATAAAATCGTCGAAGGAAATTTTGATCGGAAAATTTGTTGAAATGAAAAATTCAAAAATTTAGAAGACCCTATGAGAAAAATGAAGTCGATCTCAGAATTAGGACTGAGAGAAATTTAGATTCTGATTCCAGAAAATTAAGAACCGATATCAATATCGAAAGTTCCAAACTAAAACTTTCGTTCATTACTGATGAAAATAAATAATTTTTCCTACTTTGGGAAAACAACACCAATTGTGTGGCGAATCTAGCAAACTGCCGAATGAATGAATGAATAGAAATGCCTCTGCCTCCCCTCGTCTTTATCCTTTTCGACCTTCAGATAATTCGAGTACAACAAAATCATCCGTGTGTAAATAATTAGCGATAAACCGAGGACGCAAAACTTTGTTGTTGGCATGTAAAATTCACTGAATACAAATAGGTTTGTTCGAGCTATGATTCAAATAACTTCGAAGGATAATTCCATAGCGATTCAGCCCCTTAGACACAGGACCGGTATGGGGACGTGACGGACCCATTTGCATTCACTGGTATTCAAGTGAGGTTAACATACGCAGTTGAATAATGAAATCTTGCAATGAAGCTGCGCAAAAATTGATGAGTTTTTCGAATGATAAAAATTCAAGTTCTGTATCTATCGAAACACAGTGAGAAATGACTGGCTAAATATAAAATGGGAAGCGATTGCAGAAAAATATGCCGCACAGAGTTGGACATAGCTTTGCTCCTACTGAACCATTTTCAGAGATCTTCTAAAGGGTATTCTGCTCCGATAACGCTAATATAAAGTTTTTCTATGGTTATCAACTCTGAATATTCATTTAGCCTTTCTAATTTTAGAAGATCATCAAATTACCCCCCAAATCTGCCAAAGGAATTCATTGAAAAAGAATCTTGGAAGGATCAAAAAACTAAATATCTCCTTGCAAAAGAATTTCATAAGAATGCCATCGGTTTCTTTGTTTGTCGAGAAAATTCGGGTTGCGTTTTTCAATTCAGGCGCTGTGCTTCTCCAATTTTGCATTTTTCCGATGAAAATCCGATAAAATCGGCGTTGCTTCATAATTTCTCAGATTCTCCAAATGTTCAGGCCTATTTCCTAGTTTCTACCGATCTCCTCTCCATTGCCACCCATAGGCAAAAACGATCCGATTCCCTTCAACTTCACACGTTTGGCAATAGAAATTTCGACATTCTTTGTCTAATTTATTGCCGACACAAATAAAAAATGGCTTAAGAAGATCAAGGATTTTTCAGAAATTTCTTGCAAATTTTTAGGAATGATCTTCAATTTTGTATAAACTGCATAATATCTATTCTTCCAGTTGACACAAGAAAAGGAAAACTACGATGCCCTACTAAACAAGTGATGGCGAACTGATTAAACCTCAAGAAGCCCGAAAATTCGGGAGTTAATAACACGAAGAAGCTTATTTTCACTACTTTCTTGTTGTCAAATATTTCAATTCGGCGATTCTAGATACATTTTCTCATTTTTTGATAATGAAGAATAGCATATCTTTGATGTTCAAATATTTTTGTCGATTATGAAATCCTCGATGATTCATGACAGATCTTTCATCTCTTATGACTTCCTTTCTATAAATCAAGGTCAGACGGGGTGGAGCCAAAGAATTTTGCCAAACTCGTGATAACTCTGATCATGTATGGGCTGTTATCAGATTAAGTTCGACAACCGATGATTTCGGGGTGAGGTCAGATCGGTCACGCGAAACGTTTGCAAGAAAGGACAGAAGACAGGCACACCTGATTATGAACTTAATGAACTGACGAGAGAGGGTATAAATAACGCACAGCACAAAGGCTGATAAGGGACTGAGACGGTTTTCGACGAATCAACCGGCACTTATCTACCACTAACGCATTATGATAAATACGTGCGAACGATCAGGAATTACAGCGAAAGATGTCGGTAAGCATTTTTCTAAAGGAAGTGTTCGTTAAAGTATTACTTGAAAGCTTATAACCTTATGGATTTCGTGAAGTACAAGTTCAGTTTCACTCGACCTCATTAATTAGTGAAACTTGAAGTCGAAGTCGTAATGACTTGAGCCAAATGTATTCCAAATAATCAGACGAAAATTCAGATATCGATCAATTGGAATACCTAGAGGCTAGAGAATGTGACCGCTATGCGATCAAGGATTTTCTAATCGAGAATTTTCTGCACGATGAACCCAACAATCGAGCGACTGGATTGACAGAAGAAGAATTCGAGCCTGTTATGAACGAAATCATCGACAAGGCACTGGCTCATCCAATCAGCACTGTCGTCAAATATCAAGGTCTCATCGCTTTTTAAACAATGTTATAGGGTATTTGGAAAATTGCAAATTCTTAGCTTGAACAAAAAACTTGTAGGGTTAGACTAGAATAGTAAGATATCCCCCTTTTCATATTGTTTCTCGAAGTTGTGAAGCTGTAACTCTTCCCAAGTTATGTTTTCTGTCATCTATTCATAAATTTTCAAAATTATGATGTTAAAGAAAAAGTTTGGAATGCGAAAACCTGAATTTCAAACAGATTTTTCAACGCTTTAGACATTATTTTCGAATCTTCATAATTTAGGAGAGATCGTCGCTGTTCAGTTGAATTCGCTATGGAAACGATTGGAGAAGAGTTACGACAGCTACTCTAACACATTTACTCCCGCAAGCGTTTTAGGTCAGTGGAAAGGTTATCTCTGAGAAATTCTTGACAATTTCGATTTTAGCTCGAATTCTGGACGATTGCCACAATGTATTTTGGTCGTTAGTTCCAGACGATGTCGAAACTGTTGTGTACAGGTCATTTTTAAATTCGTATCAAATATCCACTTTTTTCTTGAGACGCGATTGTCTTCGAGAGTAGGTCGTATAACTCTAAATCGTCGATTCGTAAAAATCACTGTATATTAGTCAAAAATAGCAAATGAGTTAGCGAATGAAATTGAAGATTGTAAATTGTCTGAACTCAGCTCGATGAGCTTTGGACGAAAATTCGTTCGATAATGACTAGAACATTTGCAAAAATAGATTTGCGAAGACAAACCTCCACTAAATTTTTCACGAAGTCAGATTTTACTCCAACCTTTGAATTCCAAATTAGAGTCGGTTAATAAAGGACGGAGTGCCTTCTTGTAAATGACAAGACGATTTTTTGTCAAATAATAATTGAATATCTCTCATATTTTTAATAGAAACACTATTTTTAAAAATAAAAACCACTCCGTTAATTGCAAGAAAAAATTACGTCAAATATTGGTTGCTGAAATTAGAAATTCTCAAAATTTTCGATTTTTCGTATTTTGTTTTTTTTTTCAAAATAGAACATTTTAGAGAAATCGGCAATGTTCGAAAGGACTTCTACCGAAGAGGAATCGGCAAGAGATTGATTTTTGAAGGGTTAGCGCCCGAGAAATTCGAGGTTGCTTTTGGAAATTTAAGATTTTGAAAATATAAAAGCAAGAATTTAGGACCTAAACATTGATGGAGTTGCTTCGATAAACACTTCAATAGCTCAACAGACGAATTTACGGAAAGCAGGATTTACGGTAGGATTTTTTAATGTTGTTTTCTATTTACAATGAATTTTAAACTAACCACCGTCTGTATTCACAAAAAATCACATGTCGAATTTCAAGGACAAAGCAACTCCCGCTTGAAGTTTACAATTGTTATTTCTCGGCGTGATAATATTTCATTATCTCTTCGAGAGTATTTTGTAGTGTACCCTACAAATAATTGCATAATCACTATTTTGAAGGGAAATTAATATCTTTTTCTTCCAATTTAAACATCATACTTTGATTTTGCATCGATAAAAAAATTATTGAAGTTAGAATATAAAATTATTACAACATTACGGGGCAAAGAAATTGTGGCATTTGGCAAAGTTTTAAAGAAAAAGTTACGTCGCTTTATCACTGCCTTACCAAGTATCGTTTTCCATATTGAAGGCCAAGATCAAACCATATTTTAAAAATATAACATCTAAAATTAACAATTACTTTCAGCAACTAAAAGAAATTCTCATATCCAATTACAAAGATGAAAACGACAAGCCGTTATACCAAACTGATGACGGAACTGATAGATTCGTCCTGAATTTCATGCTGAAGACTAAGTTCCTACAAATATCAAAAGAAAATAACCATTGAACATTTTTAACGATAAAATTACTGACTATTTGAGATAAAATAAAAAGCATCTTTCTTTCTTTCTTCCCTCCCTGTGAGCCTCAGATGCACGAACAACGAGTATTTGTTCCTTAAACGATTGATTTATTTTCTTTATTTTTCGCGCTTTTAAGGACAATTATCGATAATTAGTCGGCTAATTTTTATCAATATCTATAAAGGAGGACGATTGGGAAGTGCCTGTTGCGAAAATCTCGTTAAATGCGATGAAATAACAAAGAAAAACGAAAAAAATAAAAAGAATCGTCAAATGGACGAATGTCGCCAACGCGCTCATTCCCAAGCCCAAAGGAAGGGGGAGAAAAAAGACGCTTTTTATTTCATCTCAAGTAGTCAGTCATTTACGATAATGGAGAATAAAAATTTCATATTATAAGCCGATGTAATCTAAATTTGCCAACATTATTCAAATTCGAAATCATGTAAGGTGAGATGATATTGCGGAATGGGAGGAGGTACTCTGAGAGTTGTCCCCTCTAATTTCTCGGAGGATCCCCTTTCCCTCTAGTTTCTCCGTGGTTCCTCCTTAGTTCCTCCAGGGACCAACGGTTATTCCCGGAGGAATTTGAGAGGAACTAGAGGGGAAACCTCTCTCCTAGACCTCGTACAAATTTTGAAAACTTGGAGGCTTGGGCGTAATAAATTTGGGAGGCAAAACGTCTTAATCGAATTGTAAAGACTACAGACGATAAGAAATGAGTAATTTATGATATTCAAAAATTAATTAATCGAAACGTGTTTTACGATTGACCACGTTGCGAGTTTGCAGCAACATTCCATTAAAACGATCTTGTAGTCTTTCTCGACTCTAGCCGGCTAAAGCTGCGTCAACTCTTTCAACCAATTTCTGACGGTTCGTTAACTAGCTAATAAATTAATAAAGTTACCGATTATCAAATTGAAAAGTCTTCTAACAGATTAGTTCATTTGTTTGTTGCAAAATTTATTGACGAAAAAGACGAAACAAATCGTTATAAAATTTACTATCAGTAAATTATAAAAATGCCCGCTTTATGGAGGTTCACATTCGTTTGGAATATCATGATATCGTGAAAAAACTCAATACTTCAATAGATGATTTTTGTCTTGGTAATTTGGAAGAGTGCATTCCTGAAGGAGTGGAAGAGGAACATGGGAGGAAAGTCGCTGATGCTTCCCACTTTGACGAAGTTCGTTTGGGCCGGATTCTAAGAGTCTTGGTGAAATTCGCTACTCTTGATTTTTGATAAGTTTTTCATTGATATATGTACCTTCTTGCTCCTCCAGATATAGATCTGAAACTTCTCCGGGTAAGTAACATTGATGAACACGTCTCCACAATTTCCGTTCATTATGTTATTCGACAGTTTGGACTGAGATTTCGTTCTGAATACCGAGAATAGATTTCTATGGATGTATAAAATTATCCTTAATTCATAAAAGAGTAAGAAATCCATTTGAAAGTTCAGAAATATGCATATTTATACAGTCATTACGATATTTCGATTCCTAATGATCTTCATCTATCAATACAAGCAAATTTTGATAGACTCGTGATAAAATATCAATCTCGCACGTTAGATTTTGCTATTTGCTATTTATATCACTTAATATCGTGCAAGTACGATAAACTCTGACTTTTCGAGAAGAGGAGATCCTTGTGGAATGTCTAGAACGAAATGTCCGCCGACGAGTCTTTCTTCAGGGTGTTTTGAAGTGACACCCACAAACGACAGGGGAGCCCCATCTACTCCAAAGTTGTTCGAATCTGTCATCAGAGACACGAATGCATCCGTCAGGGCTACAAATATGATCTTGAAAAATAGAATGGAGATCATGAAAATTATTTCCTTCAAATGTTTGATTTTTTCATAAAGTTCTGAAAAACTGACAGAATGCTCTCCCTTTAGAATATACTAACTTTTGAAGAATATAAATTTTCGAATTTTTTCTACCAACCATTAGAATATTTCGAGGTTCGTGTTTTCGTTTATAAAGGGATAGAAGAAAATGAAGAACTATTCAATCTTCAGGATACAGTTTTTCGAAAAAAAAATGGATTTTTCCCTATAGATCACCTGAATATTTTGAGGATCGTGTAATTCAAGTAAATTAACTTGTTTTCAAGTGAACAACTTACGCGACGGGACGAGATTGACAGTGAGGAAACAGCCATTGAGCAGCTTGAAATTCACTCCCTTCGATAAAGAAAGCTCGTCTAAATTCGCAATTTTCCACATCATTTTTACGCCCCTGAAAATTTGCTACTTTCCCAAAATTTGCTTTTTCTCTGAAAGTTTTCCTTTCTAAAATTTCCATTTTAAAGAAAAAAACTTAAAAATTCGTTTTCTCTTCGAAACTTCATACACGAGATAAATATAAGCGAAAATTAATTCGAATCAAGGAGAGTTTTAAACCAAAATTTTATCTTAAAAATATTCCTTACCTAGGTGCTGGTTTAGCATCGACCGTCGAGAAGAGAGGATTGGCTGGGCCCTCTGGGTGTTTTTCCTCCTCTTCCTCAATTTTCCTTCGTTTCAACCTCGTTTCCATTTCAGTCTCGATTTCGTCATTTTTCCTCTTCTCATTCCTGATCAGTTCGTCCAGAATCATCTGCACACCATCTTCGCCGGCTTCGTTCTGAAAAAATTGCAAGAGAATTATTTGAGTCGAAATTGGAATGTTCTTTGTTTAGTTTCAATATGAAATTTTTTCATCGTTCTTTACAATCGAGCGATTTAGAATAGTGAATAGGGGAAACGAAATTTCCAATCTTAGCTCTTTCACGGTAATTATTACCCATGAACATTTTTCAGGATAGCGTAAAGAAAAAGGCTAGTCCGTCGTTTTTAACTGTTTGAAAACATTCGAGAAAAAGGATGATGAAGGTTACTATCGTGTTGATGGAAACGTCATCGTTTTCATTGCTTTCCTCTGCTTGTCGTTGCTGTTCAGGAATTGGCTTATTAGAACTTTTCCTCGCTCTCTCCATTTCCCGACCTATCTCCTCTTCCATCGGTTGATCCCGACAGTAGCAAACCTGGAGATTTTAAATCAGAGCCAGAACCAAACTCATTTTTATAACCATTTTACAATTTGAGTTAATCAACTTTTAAAAATGAAAACTACTATACGACGAGATTATACGCATACTTTTCTCTTCACTATACCTAATTCGAGTTCTTGTCAATTAGAAATTTTCCTAAAATCAAACGTCCCATAATAAAATTTGTCTCATTAGGAAAATTTCAAGAAAATACGAAGAAAAACCGACTGGCACAGCCCTTTGTCCGTGAGCGGCCCAAATGTGCATCTCCATTTGTTTTTTAGTAAATCGCACGACTTCGCAATTCGAAAACGAGCAGGAAAACAGACACCATTCGGGATGCTCGAGGGAGATGTGGTTCTGAAAACAAAGGCTTTTTTTAGATAAGCATTTCATTTAAGACTCTTTGAAGGTGCGAGGGGCGCTTTGCAACAAACCTTATCGGGGAATATCCGTAACTTGTGTCACAAATCATCACAAATAACTATTTTAAAACATCGTCATCTAACTACTTTAAACATTTTTAAAGCTAGAAGGAAAGATGCACACCTTTCGTATCTTGTTTTCAAGTGATAATTCTAGAGGAAAACATGAAACGATTACCTCAAGAACCTCTTCTGAAGTTTGCGATGTCGAACAGAGTGGACACTGGATCATCATAGGCTGATACTATCTGAAAGCTATCATTTTCTAAAATTCTAAAAAAAAAAAACAAAAATATGATCTATCGCTAAAAACAAATATGAAAAATAAAAAAGATGTACAAAAAAGTTTATTTCGAATAGTTCACAATGAAAGAGCACAGATGAAATTGCGCGCACGATTTCTAAAATCGAATTCTACGAATTCCTAGCGGAATTTCTAAGGAAATCAGATAAAAGTAGTCAAATTTTGGCAAAAATAAAACAAAACCGACTAGGCTACGAAAAACGGGAATGAGTCATTACAAATTACAAATAGTGAAATAAAATGGGTTACTGTAACTTTGCAAAGTTTCCTGGAAAAATATCCATGAAAAACTACAGTAACACTATGACCTGTATAAAATAAGTCAATCTTTGTTAAGCGATTGATAATTGAGAAAAAGCATATAAGATTCGAGTTAAATTTGACGAAGTCATGGGATAACCACTTTTGTTCTATTTTCCACCTTTCACAAATTATCAATCAATTTTTTTTTTGTATACAGTGGACGAAACCTGAGAAAAATAATGGCAATTTCGAAATAATAAAAGCTTGCAAAAATACGATCTAACTGTCCATTTTCTTTTAAGTTATTTTCCGACATATTTGTGCAAGTAAAAATAAAGGCAGGTAAGTAAGTAAAATACTCGAAAATTAAGTGTATCCCGGAGGTTTCTGCAACAAATCGGACCAAAGGAACGCGGTCACACAGGCTATCAAGTCATCGAAGGCCGTGTCCAATCTTTGTTGTCTGGAAAACCACGTTTCTTTCAGGAATTGAAAATTTCAATAATATTTAGGGTCATACAAAAAGCTATTCGAATTTATAAATTAGTATTCCACTTTTCATATTATTTCTGGTCATAAAAGGCAGAATATCATAGAAAATAGACAATGCTAATTTTAAAATTCCAAGAAATTATTGAATGACACGAAAACGAAAATTATTTTTTCACTGGAATTTCTACTTGTCAAAAATCATGAGTCAACTATGTTTTTATTGCAAAAATCTCATAGTTCATATCTTGAATTTCAGAAAACAGATAATTTTACTCACGACAAGTCGAATAAACTCAAAATGTTTACCTGAAAAGTAACGTCTGAGCGCTAGGTTCGTCGTCCTTCTCCTTGAAGAGAACACTCAGAGAGGGTGTCTGTTCCCCCTCACAAGCGATCAGGAACAGAGTGTTGATGTCATCTGGGTTCGTGATCAAGAGGGACTGAAAATAATTGCTATCTTACTTTCTCCAGATTATTTTTATTTTGGTTTTTATCGATTTAGAGAAAATTGAAATCATTGCAGAATTGATGCCTCCTTTTCAAAATATGATAACTATGGTTTCTTTAATTAGTAGATTTCATTTCCAAAAAAATACGAAGTTTACCTTTTTATTCGAGTTTTGATACTCGAAGAATCGACATCGCTGCGCGCCGAAACGAGCGAAGAGGAAACGACACAAACGGGCACAGCTCGAGCCTTGCAGCAGTTCTTTCAACCTGGAAAAATTTCCAATTTGAAACTCGATTTTTTAAAAGAAATCGACTATGTAGGTCGTAAATGACGAGAGACCGTTCGCTATAGTTTAGGGTAAGAGATGGGTATAAGGGTGAGATAGTATGGGAGCGGTCGATCAGAGCATCTCGTCCTTTACCAAAAAAGGTGTCGCCATCTCGTCAAATACGAGTTGCCGATGATGTAAAGAGAAAAAAAACAAAAATGAATAAATTTATAAATATACCTGGGCTCTCTCTTCTCCATGGCCTCTTTGTCGACCATGCTGATGAGCGTCTCCAATTCGGAGGTCAGGTAGTCGCTCGCGGCCCAACGCAGATTGTTCCAGGGATCTTGGTTTCTGGAAATTTAAAAATTATTTCCCATTTTTTTTACAAGTTCTTATCAAATTTAGGATGAACATTATTGACAAATAGAAACGTTTTTGAAAGAGTTTCGATTCAATGAATAAATTTTGGAAATAAAAAAATCTTACTTTGTCGAATTCGTGCCCAAGAAAATGCTCAATCTACTATGGACGGGAGGATTGCTGCGGGTCGGTAGGGACAAGATCTGAAAAGTGCAAATATTAAAAAATTCAATTTTTTAAAATCCGACCTTTTGCCACATCATGTCCCGTCTGCAGAGCCAGAGTGCGTCGTCCACATTCTTCTTCAGACTCAAACTGAACTCCACTACGCAATCTTCTAGGGCCTGAAATTTTCTAATTGTTGGAAAATTTAATTTAATTTCTTGAAAAAATCGATTGTTTCCATTTATCGACTAGAATTCCGCGTTTTTCTCTCAAGAATCAAGATAAGCTTTGATTTATTTTTTCAATTTTGAGAAAATAGATATTTTTATAAGAATATGATGAAACGTGCAAAAAAGTCCGACACTTCGAACTTTTCTTTGCAACAACTTGCCCCAACTCTTTTCCTCCTTTTTTTTGCATAAAATTCGTCATTTTGCCTATCGCAAATCAAAGAAGCCTAAATTCAGCGCTAAGGTGCGATCGCCAGGGTTGGTATTGGCGTTTCCCTTAAAAGGAAATGAGCTTATCTCACTTGGGTTCAATTCCCAATCGCATCGACATTTTTGCAAAAATTACGGACAAAATGTTGTAGTCAATTTTCCAAACCATTTTTTCTAGGATTTTGTTTAAATTTTTCATCCACCCATAAGTAAATAGATATCATTTTCAGGTAAATTGTCATGTTTCATGATTTTATACAAAACAAATCTACCTTTTGCAGTCTCTTTTGCCTTCCACTTTGATAATAGACGTAGATGATGCACTCGTTTGGGATGTCGCCTTCTGAAAATATGGCAATCATTCAAAATAATCGGGAATTTTCACTCTTGTAATTTTTTTTCTAAAATAAAGGAGAATTTTGCCTGACCATGAAGTTTTCTATGTCGTCTTGGCGCCGTGGAGCTACTCTGGATGGAAATCGATCTATTGACGAGGGCCATTTCGCTATCAGATTCAGCGTTTTTTTGCAAGCCGTAGACGAAATTTTCGGGAAATTCCGTGTCTAAAATGTTTCCTTAATTAAAGCTGATCAAATTTTTCTTCATTCTTAAGTGTTTTTATTATATTACTAACCAATAAAGTCGTGAAAAATGATCTTACCACTAAATCTAGGAATTTTCCCGTTCGAGGTGGATTTTTGTGGATTGGGATTTTCGTTTTCCTTCTGCAGCTGCGTTTCCCTACCCAATCGACTCAAATGACTTCCAGATGAACAGCGTCTTCTATAAAAATTCTATTATTTTTGTTCGACACAAATTTTTAAAAATTCGGATTGGAGACGATTTGAACCAAAAATACTAAAAAAGCCTCTACAATTTTGGTCAGACCTAGACAGGACTTAAGTCAGAATCTTTGTGCGTATTTTCTTATGTATGTATCATCTTTTCTATAGATAAATTTTGTCTTGCATACATTCTCCCCTAGAGTTTCTCATTCTGACTGATAATCTCAAAGGTATGATTTTTGTATAAATTACCTGACCTAAAAAAATTCTTATGAAAGTGAAATTTGAGAAAAAAAAAAGTTGCAAGTTGTTTTTATCATATCATCGATAAAATCACTATTTCTGTTTACAACAACTTTTACGGTGCTTGGAACTGTCTGATGTAATTTTTTTTTTCAAAAAAGAATAGGGTAAACTTTTATCCTTGCACTATTTGACCATTTTTCGCAGAAATATTTTTAAAAATATATCATAAAGTTAATTAAAAAAAACGATTTTGGCATATTTTAATGGTTTTGCAGGATAAAGAGGAAAGGGTAAAGCACTACGATTTGTACCTGAGAGCGGAAGTGGAGAGAGACGATGAAAGGCAAACTGAACCATCGGGATTCATCAAGGGAATGCCAGCGCCCGATCTGCAAATGAAAAGAAAAGTTAACAATAAAAGCTAAAATTTCATTATAAAATACTTACGAAACGAAATGAGGTTCAAAATTGAAATACTATTTCAGCCTATGTAGTGTTACCCCCTTCTGGAAAATAGCAAGAAGAAGAAGAGGAAAAGTAGAGTTAAAACTACAAGAGGGTCTAGGGGTAAAAAGTACAAAAGGCCTATTATTTTTCATAGGACAAATAATATTTAAAAAAAAAAACCTACGTGAACTTCCAAGCCATTTCATCAGCCTTGTCACTCGGGTCATCGATTTCCCTCTGCTTCCGCGATATTATAGAACTCGTTCTTCGACGAGGACTACTCGAATCGCCAGAGTCGAAACTTGGACGCATCTGAAAAAGATGGAATTTGAGGAAAAGGATTTCGAGAATAGGGTAGTTACAAATCGAAGAAAAACATTGATTTTGAAGTGGATATTATTTTGTATTTCAAGAAGGAAAACGATTTTCAAACCCACATTATTCTTCCTCTCGAATTTGGTGAACTCTCCCGAACTGCTGTTGTCAGAATCGTCGCGACGTCGGCGCTCTTCTTCAAGAGGTTCGACTGAAAGAAAATAGATAAATTTCGAGCTTTTGTTGTGATTTCGAATTTTCACTACTTCGTCACGTAACAATTTCGCCACTAAGCTTGGCTAGGCTTGCTAGAGTATCTTTTTCCTGTATTATTTCGCATTAGGTGGAGAAATGGTAAAAAAAATCCAAGTTGTAAATTTGTATTGATATAATTTTCTAATGAAAGAGTCAGCCCTTCGACTTTATCTTCGATGCTATCCATTTCATGAAACCTATTGAAACGCAAAGAATAATTTTGAAAAAAAAATGTACAAAAACTGACTTGTATTGGTGCTGACCGCTATGAGATAGAAAGTGAGGCTGATTTTGTCGTGCATCTCTGATCTGTTTCTGTCCCTGAGCACCACGCGGATCAGCTCCCTATCAGAGTTGTCCTCTGCGAAACTGTCGCAAACCAGCATGTATTCGTCCTCTCCACGCTCGCCTCGCTCTAGTTCGTCTACGTTCTAGAAGAAAAGAAATTTTAAACTTATTTCGTAAATTTTTTGAATAAAAGTGAGCCTCATAACTTTTTTTTAAATAAATATTCAGAAAAATGAAATTTTTTGCAGTGTTTTTCATAAAAAGAATCCTATAAATTTTCTTATAGATTATCACAAAATGTGAGGTAAAACAAAAAAAGATTCATACTCTCAACTTGACGACCCTCCACTTGTAAATGAGATTGTTCTTGAGGAAATGCTCCCAGATCATATTTGCCGATACGTTGTGTTGCAGTTCGAATTTCGTGTGTTCTAGAAGAAAAATTTTATCAAATATTCGTTAACTCGATTATTTTGAAAGAGCTAACTTTAACTAATATTTCCGAAAACGGATGTGCATATTTCAGTTTTGAATAATTTTGGACGAAAAGGATGTTATATGCTCTGATCGATTTTCATGATGAATGTTTTCTAAAGAATGCTCCCCTCGTTTATCAATCGAGCGTTTAGAATGCTATTGCATCAAATAAATGGTTTGTTTGAAACCTACTTACCCTGATAAACACAATTTCTCGCATTAGGTGGGCGGCAACCGTAGTATTCGAGGAAATCGATGAGGAACGCGTGGGTGTTGTAACCCGAATTGAATAGTACCTGAAATGTTTAAAAATTGTACTATAATCCAAAATTAGCATAAAACTCGATTTTACTGTTTTCTATAATGAAAAGCCTATTCAATTCTTGAAAAAATCTTCCAAAAATAAAAAAAAAAACGAGCTAACCTCATCCTTTCCAATAAGATATTTGCTGAGAATCCTGAGATGGAAATCATAGGTGAATGAATGGATGTGACATTTGACTTTCAGCTCGTTCACGTATTCCTCCATGAACATCAAATCCGAGATGCTACTCTGAAAAACTCAATCAGTTGATAGTTCGGAAGTGTCCTCATATCATAATATTAAATGACAGTATAAAAGGTGAGCGAGAGAGCATTTCCCTATCCTCTCCTAGTCCTACATACTATTTGATAAATTTTCGACAGGATAAGCTTTTCGAATAGCACATTATTTTAAAGAAGGTTTAAAAGACTTTCCCACCTCTTTCCGAATTCTGCCTTCGAACTCGTCGCCCGTCCAAATGTAGAATTCGCTCATGAAGTACGGCTCGGAAAACGAGAGAACCATCAAGATTATTCCAGCTGAAAATTCACTTTTTCTGAAAAAATCATAGAATATTGCTAGGAAAGGAAATATCATCAGAAAACTTTAAAAATCTCAGTTATCATAAAATTTGATATTTTACCCTGAACGGCAGCAGCAAGAAGGACTTTTGGTGGATTGGTGCATGCCTGAGAGAAGTCCAGTCCGTACAGATGCTGCTCTTCGGAGCTGAAAATCGATATTTTCGAAAACTAAAAAAGGAAATCTCACTTTTTGCACAATTCAGTGACTTCGACGAATTCCAAATCGAGTGTTTTCATGTATCGGACGTAGTCCTGCATTAGCATATAGAGGATTTTGATCTGAAAAATATTGAAAATAAAAAAGGGCTATCAAACTGAATTTTTCAGGTCGTGGAAAACAAATTTACCATGCAAGGATCATCCCCGCTTCTGTATCTTGTTGATGGTTTGATGTGTTGAGCAGACGCTATTCTGAAAAGTTTTGCATTTAGAAAAATCCGTAACTCAAGAACATTCTCTACAAACCCGAGTGTATTGGTCCTTGCTCTAGTTCCAGAATTGGTATTTTGCACGGGCGATTGCGGAGTTACATTTGCAGTGACGGCACTTTGCGGAGTGCTAGCTTTTCTTCTCGTCTGTATTGCCACATCCGACATGCTTCCTGCAGCAATTCATAAGTGGGTTTAATTTATTCTAATTTTAACCGTAAGTTTATTAAAAGGCTGCGAATCTTTTCCTCCACAAGTTAGTACCTTTCTTCCAAAAATTTAAACTGAATACTTCCCTCCAAACTCTATTTCTCTTTTCTTCTCGCTATAATGGGAGGAAGGTACTCGTTAAAAAAATATATTTTTGCATTTTTAAAGAAACGTTCATTTTTTCAATTAGGGGAAAATAGTAAATGATGAAAATTACCTGTGTGTGCCAAAGCTGTGGTCGAAACCGACTTGTTCGAAAACATGTCGTGGACTTTGCCGCGAACCTGAATATTTTAGGTAATGAAAGACTTTTCAGATAACTAGTCTTTCCCCTCTAATCATTGATCTTCCTTCGAATAAAATCTAATTTCGAAAAAGAGATAAGAACTGAGAATTGAAATGTAACGCATTACAAATAGTCAACAAGAATGATAAAAAGAGAATTACAAATCCCAACCTCAGCTATTTTCCTTCTCCAACTAGGGAACAGTAGAACTGGAGTGTGAACGAAATGCATCAGACGGCAATTTCTAAGCAGGTTAGTAAGATCTTCTTCCTGAAAATATAATTTTCAATTTCTTTAAGAATTAATCTATTTTTTCATTCAGCAAACTATCCTGCCTGAAGCTTCGTGGAATTTCAAGAATAGCTTCTAGGGAAACTGGGTAAATTTCTCGAAAATCCAACTTACCCTCATTTTGAAGCATTTGCTGAGGAACGAGTTCTGGATGTTCTTGCCAGTTCTGTAGTGATTTAATCGTTTCGCAAGGCCAGCCCTAGAAATGAAAAAATGGCATTATTTTAGAAAATAACGATCTTACCGAATCGATTTGAGTCGTTCCAATTGAGAAGTTATCAGACAAGTCGATTCGTTGATGCGGAAATGGCCTGGAAATGGATGATTTTTTCAAAAAAGCATAAGATTCTTACATTTATCCTGATAAATCCTGAATAGAACTTGTGCGTATTCGGGTGGCAGTTTTTCGAAGTGGGGCATCTGAAAGAAAAATTAAGATTTTTTGAAAAGAAGATAGACAAATTAAAGTACCTCGGGCGGGATATCAGATGGATAATCTCTATCGATAAGTTCATCGGGATTTCGCCAAACCAGAGCCAAATATGGGTTGATGCAGGGATACAGGTCCGTCTGAAATAGGGAATAATTAGAAATAATACTTTTCGCAAAATGAAGTTATATCAAAATCTTACTCATATTAAGTTTGTCAAAACTTTTGAAGTTTACCTTATTTAGTGGAATTCTAGATCCACAAAAATCTTGTCTTATAAGAGCGAAATTTTTTGATACTGAATGATCATTTTTCGAAAATATTTTTCATCGAGTTAGAAATCTTGGAGATCGAAAATAGTAGGGGAAGAATGATTTAGGCCGACTTCCATTTTCGGGTGTTATTTCTCGTTTTATAATATACAAGAAATAACAATAATACTAATGCGCCGCTTTTCATCTCCAATATTAAGAACAAAGTAATTGAATTTCCTGCAACTTACCCCGTACGGTGACAAATTGGTGATGCCGACTTTGTGAAGGCCGATTTCTCGCAGCAAGCGTGCTCGAGCATTGTGCCAGTGGACAGTTCTGAAGATTTTTTTTTAATAAGCTTAAAATTTCTTTTGTCTAGAAAATTTCTGCACGCTAACACTTCTTCATTGATTTGCTTCTCTTAAAAATGAATATATTCAAAATTTCTAGTCAGCGATGATAGTGGATAAGAATTCGAAGAAGATCCCTCTTCAAATTCACCCATTCCTTACAACAAAAGTTTCAAATGTTGAAATGAAATGAAGAACAAAAACAACGATTCTTACTTTGTAACAATTTCCCTTATGGAGGTCGAAATTGTTGGATGGTAGTTGTAGAAGTAGAGGGTGAACTTCGAGCCCCTGGCTACTCCGTACAGAAGACGTTGTCGGGGAATGAACGAGAAGTCCAGCCGAGGGATGAATAGGACTGCAAAATAAAGCAAAATCTCCTAATTTACCCAAAATATGGCCCTTGTCGAAAATGACAGAGCCGACATTTTTGATTAGGAGAAATAGCAATAGAAAACTTTTGCCTACCCGCATTTTTCTCTGCGAACTCCTTGAGAGTTTCAGGAATTTCTCCAACCGGCTCAAAGCCATATCGCTTCGTTTCAATCGAGACATCGGCAACCAAGCCGACGAACACGAAACAGGGATGGGAATTCTCAATTGCATCCAGGTCCACGGGAATGTCGCTCTGGAAATGACTTTCTCTTGCAATACAATATTTTTCATGAGAATACCCTCCTAGCTTATCATTTTCAATGAAGGAATTCGTCATGATTTGGATTCTTGAAATATATTCTTTTTCAATGATGAAAGAAGATTCAGACCTTTGAAATTTTTAGTTTTTTTTTTTATGATTCAACACTTGTCATTTCGCAATCAAAATATAAAATGCAACAATTTCTTCAAAATACAATTTTGAAACATAGAAAATTTACCGAAACATTTTGTTGAATTTGCTGCGCCACCGACTCGTATTTGCCATCGACGTTCTCGTGGAATTCGTGGCTTCGGTCCAAATTCGACTGAAAATCGATTGTTCTTTATCTTATTCGAATTTTCAATAATCCAACCCATTCGTAGAGAACAATCGATTCCTGGCTTTCGGCCTGTCGGCGAATTTGATCTCGGACCACGCTTAGAGCCTGAAAATTTAATTCTTAAGGGATATTTCTAAGGAATTTTTTAAAAATTAATTCTTTCAAAAATTCGCATGCATTCTCCTTTTTCAGTAAATTTTCGAACTAATGATGCAATGATCAGAGAGTGCCATCATAACTTTCCTTGTTATTCGAATAGAATTCGAATATTTTCGAAACGCTCTATCAAATAGCCACAAACAGACTAGAAAAAGTACATTTTTGCCACAGCGAATTGCAAACAAACACTCTATTGGCTAGAGAAAGATTAGTTTGAAGAGAGCATAGAGAAAACAATTCAACAAACTGAATCTGAAAAGATAAAAATACGCTTTCCCTAGGAAATTGATAAAATGGGCGGAGTTTAAATTGTGCCAACGAGTCGAAGATTATAAAATCGCTGGTATCTTTAGTAAGCAATATTCAAGATAGTTTTGATCTTCATTTTGTATTTTGATTTTATTTTCTCCTACATTTTATTAACTTTTAGAAATCTAAAAATGGTGTCCTACAAGCTATACTACTTCCCAATTCGAGGACCCGCAGAAGTCGCTAGGCAGGTAAAAATATAGATTTCGAAAACTTGATTATTTTATATCCTTAGCTCTTTGCCCTGTCAAAAACTCCCTACGAGGATATTCGAATTACGATGGAGGAATGGCCCAAACACAAAGCAGGTAAACCAACTTTGATACCATTACTTTCTCAGAATAAAACCAGGAAATATTGTAGGAAAAGGTTTGAGAAGCAATTTTTCATACTTTTTCATTTTAAAGAGGAAAAACTTCTAGATATGCCCTTCGAAAAGATGCCAGTACTCGCAATAGATGGGTACATGCTGCCCGAATCTTTCGCTATCAACCGATATTTGGCTCGAAAATTCGGTAAAACTTTGAAAATCTAGCCTTTTTCAAGAATTTCTAGGATACGCTGGGAAAACTTCATTGGAAGAAGCTACGGTGGACGCTTTAGCTGATCAAATGAAGGACTACAATACTGAAGCAAGACCCTATTTTACTGCTCTCTACCTCAAGAAGCCCGAGGAAGAAATTGTAAATTATCATTTTTACTTTCATGAAACGTTAAAAAATCAGCCACTTCTAACATAACATTGCGATACGAGGGTATAGGTGAAATAAGGAGGGGAGAATTGGTCATGATATTTATTTCTAATGCCATTTTCTATGTGTTTGTCTCATGATGTTCGGCTTAAATATTTTAGGAGAAAATCAAAACGGAAACCTACATGCCGGCCGCTAATAAAATGTTTGGGTTTCTCGAGAAATACTTGAAAAAAAGCAAATCTGGTAGGATTTTTTCTTTTGAAAAAGAAAGAAAACTCCAAATTTTCAGGATTTTTCGCCGATTCTGGATTGACCTGGATCGATCTTTTTGTGGCTGATCACTTCACGACTTTACTCGGATGGGATTCTCACATTTTGGATGATCATAAGGAGGTCATTTTTCACCAGAATGTCAAATAAATTAAATTTTAGTTGGCTGAACTCCGTAACAAGGTGATTTCAATTCCGGAAATCAAGGAATGGATTGAAAAGAGACCAGAAACTTTTGTATAAAATTTTGTCAGATTCTAGCTAGTCTTTTTCTTTCAAAACAGCGAAATACTTGAGACCTTCTTTTTTCAGTTTATAATTATGGAAAACGTAATAAACATTTGGAAAATTATAACAATTTAAAATATACAAACCTTCTTGATGGTCTGCTTACAATCGAACGTCCATGTCTGTTTGTAGACAGAAGTACAGTCGGGCACGAGATCCACCAGAAAGGGAAACCAGTCTTGTGAAATGACCGAGAAACGTGGGGAGATGAAGTCTGGTTGACGAGGCTGGCTGAAATATCTAAGGTAATTACAATCATAAAAATTGAATAAAGATGCCTCAAGTGAAGTTAAAGATAAATGAATTTTTGAAATATCAGCTAAACTTCTCTAATAATGACATTCAAGTAAAGAAAGGGAAGTTGGATAAATACGTTTTTTTTTTAAACACGATAGCAAGTGATTTTCTTCAGCTACAATCGAAACTTCTCTAATGGTACTATTCAAATAAAAATTTAAAAAAGTTACTAAAACTCACGGCAAAACGTATTCATCCGAATTAGTAACTCTCATCGATTTGTCCATTTCTGACGCATTCGAGCCTCTCCTTGGTTGATAATCGAAGGGGAACTAAAAATTTCATTTTCAGAAAAAGTGATAATTTCTGAATTTTGAAAAAAAAAAACTGAAAGGTTTTCTAATCGCCTCTGAACCATCATACATTATTCCTTCAAATATCAATTTTACAAAATTGCAATCATTACATGGTCGAGATAATTTATTTTTAAAAATGCAGAAAGTTTTCGACAGCGTAGTATTTTAACAAAATGTCACTTAGTCCTTTTATAAATTAAAAATCAGTACCTTAGTTTTCGTGTTTCCAGAAATATCAAACGGAGTGTCGTGCTGCTGTTGCATGTGGGCGAGGTTGTTAACGGCTTCGAGCGATTCCCTTTTTCTCAGCTGCGTTCGTTTCTGATCTGATGCCGAAGCAGTCGCTGACGGAGCATTCCGAACTGACGAAATCGATTGGGGTGTTTCTGAAAATTCAATATCATTTATAAAAATTGCGGACAAATATCTTGAAATTTTTGAAACCCAACTAATGCATCGCTACTATCACCACCACTATACAGATATATTATGACTTCGATTTATAAAGTTCTTGAAACGTATTTTATTGGAATAATTTCCAAAATTCCTGTTTTAAGAATGCCAAATTATTTGTATATATCCGCAAAGATAGCCTACTTTGCTGCGACATATCATGCATTGCTGGAGACATGGGTGGGTTGCTGAAATTGCCTGCCCCCGAGCCAATTGCAGAGTGGCTGCTGTTGTTCATCTCCACGATCTGACCATTCAGCACGCCGTATTCTGTCACCACGTCGCAAAGAGCCTGCCAAATGTTAAACTTTTTTTATGGAAAATAAAATTTCCAATATTTTTGCACCAAATAATGCTAGAAAGGAAACTGTAAAAGCCGGAAGTCCATAAGTTACAAAACGAAGATTTTCATAAAATTAACACTAAAATTTTCTAGAAAGAACGTTTTTTTTGAAAAAAAACAAGACAAGACACTTCTGCAAATGAAAAAATAGTCCAACCATTTTAACGACTCCCTCCAAACTCTGCTGCACATCGACCAAGTCGACGTCTCCCGCCTGCCAAACGATCGCTTGAGCGTAAGCGGCTACGTCTGAAAACAAGTCTTATTAATTTCTGGAAAATTAAAGAAAAATCCTACTTTCCCTAACACCACAGCTATCATAGCACTGCGCACGAGTCAACTCTCGGTACAGTTGAATTCGGGCACTAAAAGAAACCATTTTATATGTGTTTCGAATAATAATTATTTTCGACTACTAAAGTCGAAACTGATATCAAGTATTGAACGAGATCGCTATTTCAACTCAATAATTTCGTACGTTTCACAATTTTCCAATACTTAATCATTTCAAAATACTGCAATTGTATTTTCGTTTGTTGTGCTTTCAAGCAAGCAAATCGAATCTTACTTCGAACAATTGAGCTGTGGCGCTAACAACTGACTGCTGCTTTCATTCAGTCTCCCATCAGGCAAACTCTCCGGGATTTCGCCCTTCGCGTTCACAATTCGGAATTCGATGCAGCAAATTCCTGACAAATTCAAATTTTACAGGGGTATTTGAGGATTTTTTTGTTTCTTTAAATCTCTACCAGTAGCAGTGCTTCCCGGTCTGCTGGTCTTCAAGTGTAGGAAGAAAGCGGGCGCGTAACTCGACGGCATTTCGCCTTCTACCTAAAAATTTCACATATGTTCCAGGTTGGATTACATAAATTGATAAAAAAAAATGATCATTTCTAATGTCAGAAGCAATTATATTACGAGTCAAAAACTGATCATTTGAACAATGAAAAATACGAAGATTTTCAATGAGGGGCTAATTTCAGGTTGATAATAATGAATACTGGCAAAATGAAAGAAAAATTGACACTTAAAATAGGTCAGATAGGTAGACCGTCTCGATGCGGCTGTAAAATGTCGAGAAATTATGTTTACCCCCGTTGGCATATTTAAACCTTTTGACCTATTTTAAGAGCCAATAAATTATTTGAAAAAAACGTCTAACCTTAAAAGGCATGAAAGTCCTCCTGCCAGGGAGTGAGTGACTGCTTCCACTCTCGATGCACTCGGCGCGAGTAACCGCGCCGCCACTCGACTCCTTGCTGCCGCTCTTCGACTCGTGTTGCGCGATTTCCCCAACATCGTCCTGACAATTCTAGTCTTTATCTCAAAATGAAAAAAAATAGGTAAAAGATCGCTTTTCTTGAAGATTTTTTCGTACTTCATAAGAGAAAATACTTGGTTTGTTATTTTATTTTAGACAAATCAGAAACCTTGAATTTAGCGAGACTGAGAACGGCCTGCAGATGCTGTTGTGAATAGTATAGAACTGCCGACAAGTAATTGGCCATTTTGTTCGGAATCGAAATGAACAGATTCAGAGCCGGAAGTTTGGGGTCTTTTTGGATGAACTGAAAAGGGAATGTGTTTCATAGAAAGCAATAAACTTTCCAAAATTTAGGAAAATTACATGTCGCGACTACCGAATTGCAACTCAACAACTTTGAGGACAATAATGTATTTTTTCATAGTTATCAAGATTTAAAATACTACATGTGTTACAATTATCAAATTATTCAGCCGAAACTTGAAAGGCTATTCAAGTCTCCCTGAAACCTACCTGAACGTCCTCGGCGCTCAGCCGAGTTTGACTGTTCTTGATGAAAACATTAATCAACTGAGCTAAAGTCGCATCGTCTAGGCGACGATTGATCGTGTCTCTGAAATGAAAATAAGTAAACTATTCGCAATTCAAATGAGTAGAAAAATGAACAAAAATCTAAGAATTGAATGAAAAATAAACAAAAAATCTGTAAATTCGTGAAATTTCATTAAAAATGAGGTAAAAAGTCAAATCAAACTAATTTGGAAGATCAATTTACCTGATACTATTCAAGAAGGCCGTTTTTGGTGGTTCGAGAGAGCAAACAGTGACAAGGATTTCCGTCCTGAATCTGCCACTGACCTCCCAGATCTGTCTCTTCCTCATTTTTCCTCTACTCGAATCCGCAGTCTGTTTTCCCCCGTTCAGAGCGTCGCTGTACGTGTCCAAGTTCATGTGCAGCCGCATGTAGATCACGTTGTGGCGGTGAGGGTCTGAAAAAATATTTCATTTGAAAGAAAATAAATCTCGATAGATTTCGAATAGTTTTAACAAATTTGTCCGAAACAATTGTTACTGGTAAGATAACTATGTAAAATGTCAAAGAAAAACATCGATAGAGTACTTTCTCAAGGATTGTAGAAACCCTAAACGTTGGCCTCAAAACGATTAGATAAACTGAACAAAAATCGTATTCTGCTAAATAGAAATCATAACATAACTATTAGTAAAAGTTCGTCTAAAGCTTTCGACTAACCTTCAACATCTCTGAGCACATAGGTGTGGACTCTATTCTTGATGATGAATCTCTGAAGGTACTGACAGAGAATGGCCGAAGCTTGCTGGGTGGGCTGCAGGCCGCGAGTGCGGAGGCGAGAATGAATGTGGAACCAGAGGGCTTCTTGCAGAGGACACGCAAAATAGCCGGGCGGGTAGAAGAAACGAGCTGAGGGCAAAATCCAGTCGAGGGGTTTCGACCTAAAAGTAAAATAACAATAATTTAGAAAGCGTTTACTTCTTGTCAAGTTATTGAATTTCTGAAGGAGAAATAAGGCAGATAAAAGATAAAGTCATCGATTTTCTGAGAAATTATATTTGGTGAAAAAAAATTTATAAATGAAATACAAAGGAATAACCTCGGAGCAGAATTATCTACCGCATTTTCAATCAACTCTAAACCTTCCTCGTTTTCGATTACATCAGCCAGGTAGTCATCATCTGAAAGCAAATGAATTATTTCTACGAAAATGTTTCAAATAAATCGTAAACTTGACACAACAAACGAATTTCAATGCTTGTGAAAGAATCGAACAAATAAAACTAACAAAAATAATTCCTACCGTTCCTATAGTAGAAGTCCTCATCGTCTTCATCAGTAAGGTAGCTGTTGATCCTTCTGCTCAGGTTTTTTTTCTTCCTCGAATCTCGCGGAATCACTAAATCTTCCGCACGCTTTTTGTGGTACATTCGACTCAGAAGGAGCACCTGAAAAATGCGCATTAAAAAACAAAAACTTCCATATTTTGATAACTCGGAGAAAAGTTATAGATCTCAATTTTGTCTTCTCAAAAAATCCTGTTGTTTCAAAGCAAAGTAATGTTGATAAAAATATGTTTTAGCAGAGTCAAGTCGAAGGTTGTATCGAAAAAGTGCTGAATAAGTGGTTTTAAGAAAATCAAATTTGTACCTGATCAACCCGATACGCTCTTTGTCTCACAATTCTGCTCAGCAAATTTGGCAAGCGATCATGGATGTAATTTTCGTATCTGAAAGTTGATTATTTTTGCCAAAATTCGAAGAGAAATTCCACCTCTGACAAAAGTAGATATCAGCACAGTTGTTTTCGATGACCAGAAACAGCCAGAAGTCGTTCTTTCGATCGCCCAGACTTTTAAATTCCGCCCATTTTGAGGCAACCTCTGAAGATTTTGCCTTCAGAAACAAAATTCAACACATTTCATTTACCACTCATTTTCTGATCCTTTGCTGCTTTCTTTTCTTCGGCAGTGTTAAAATGTTGATTTTTCAAAATTGCCTTCGCCTTTTGAAATTCTCGCTTCTTTGCACTCGACTCGAATTTCGACAATTTTTCACCGTTTTCAACCTGAAACTCCCTAATTTGATCGGATTTATTGATTTTTTTTGTCTATAATGAGATCTTAGATAATGGAGCAGTATTTCAGCAGAACACGTGACAAATATCATGAAAATTCAAAACCTACCCCAATGCAGTAGAAGGTGTTCTGATTGAGCTTGCGCATTTTCCCATAGTCGATTACTGTTCCATCGAAACTGTTCTGAATTGGTTTCACTTTTCCTTCAAGTCCTGAGCTTGGTAGAACGATATTGGTGCAATCTCACAGTAATTTTGAAGGGAAAGATCCATGTGAAAGAAACAAAATTGCCCATTTTTAAAATGTTGGATTTTTTAAAATAATTTTCGAAAAAGCTTACCAAGAAACTAGCAAATAGTCGTCTGCCTCTGACGCACTGCAACTGCTCGATTTGACGTCTCTCGATCGAAATGCCTTTGCCTAACATTGAATCCTGAACGTACTCATATTTTTCTCAAGTAAGTTTCAATCTTTGAATAAAATAAAGTGCATCAAATTGAAAGATTTTAATTGACTACCTAATGGATAGAAATTACATAAAATTACTAGATTTTTCTGTTTCAAGTAATCTTCAAGTTGAAAGTGGCAAGTTCAAACTTGCTAAATTAGGTTAAAATTAGTAAATTATAGAAGAAATCAATAAAATATTTTTAGAAGACTCACATCATTGCAAATTTGCTTGAGAGTTTGAAGACAGTTTTCCACAATGGCATTGTCGATTGTCTCAAGTCGCGAATTACGCAACAGCAGCTCCAATTCGAAAGCTCGAGCAAGTTTCCGGATGAACGTGTCCAGCAGGGATTTGGTCTGGAATTTTGAAAAATCGATTTCCCTCTCAAAAATTTACAACATTTACGAAAATACCGTAGCTTTAAAAATAGGATTTTTCTTTGCACATTATTTGAAAACTAGAAAATTGGCAAATTTTAATTTCTGTGAAAAATTAGATAAAATCACCCACCGATAGTGCAAGTTCAGCAACTTGGGATTTTTCTTCTCCAATTTCCTCCCTTCTGTCGAACAATCCGTTCGTCTTTTCCAGAGTATGCACCGTCAGAAACAGATCGATTTTTGAATTTTCAAGATCTGAAATTATTTGTTTCTAAAAAGATTCTATTTTTAATGCTACCGTTCAAATTTCCTCCTGAATTCTTGATGTCTGAATATTTGACTGGGACTGATTTCGTCGTGACGAAATCGGAATTCACCAAGCAGGCGAACGACATCAAAAATGGCGATTGGCGAAATTCCTTCTTCTGAAAAATAAACACTAAAGCTTTCATTTTAAAAAATTACCAAACCTGATTCTTCCAAGCCACTCCTTCGTGACACTTGTCTGCATTTATTCTGGCGAAAACCGAATTTTTCGTTTCGCCCGACAGTTCCTGGAGTCGGTTGATATCTGAAAAATCCAATTTGAAAGAAACAAATCAGAAAACTCAACAAACCGAAATTTTTATCGTCGTTTTTGTCCAGGAGAAACGGGAACGACTTTACCAAATGGGTAGAGGAATCGTTGCTGAAAAATTGAGAGAATTCTTTTAAAAAAAAATAGGCTTCTTACCATTTCCAAGACGAGAAGTAGAGCGAATCGTCGAATGGGGTTCTAGAAAAATGCCACTCGCAGATCCTGTAGAGTATTTTTGATAGATCAACAGAACTTTGATCGATCTGAAATTCAAAATATTTTCGAAAAATAACAAGCGACTGCATGACGTTATGATACTCTTCTTTTTTAGCCCAAAATTAGCATAATACCATTTTGCTGCTGGTTTGACGAGAAATTAAGGTTACCTGACTGATTTTTTTCAACTTATCGTCGATTCTGAATACTGGAATCTCTAGGCTGATCAATTTTTGACGAATCGAGTCGAAATCTTTCTTTCGGACCTCGATGCCTGAAGATTCATTTATTTAAAAAAAAAAATCCTAATTTCAATGCTTCATGATAAAGTATAAAATATGGTCTTTTATGATGGAAATACGATGACAGAACAACCTAGCGAGAGCAGAATGATGAGGGAAGTCATTTCGATGTGCTTCTGGAGTCCATTTTCGAATCTCGTCCTCAAATCATTCGATGTCAATTCCGCTGGGAGATTTGGCAGAAAGTCACGTTTCATCGAGTACCATTCTTGGGGAGGCGCTGAATTATATCAATTTTCTTGGGCCGTACTTTTTCGTTTTGGGCTACTTTTAATAAATTTCTAAATTTGTGATAAGAATTATTTAGGAATTTCCCGTGAATATTTGTTAAAAATAGAAGTACTTTTATGACAAATCACATCATACCCTATTCTTTTTGATTAATAAAGAGCTTGCAAGAACTGAAAAACACCTAATTTTAAATAAATTTTTAAAATAAACTAGAATAAAATGATTTTTAAACGTTCGTACCTGACATAGAGCCAATATCTTTGGTGACTCGTTTTGCCAAAGCATAGGCGATCTTCGGCTCGCAGCAAACGCAAATCGAAATAGGAAGACCGTCTGAAGTTGGCTTCAATTAAATCATAAAATCAATTATTTGGGAAGGAAATTAGTAACTAGTTGATATGTCTAACTTGAAGTAACTTTTGAGTGATAACAGTTCTAAGATGTTGATTAAAAAATCTATAAATCACTCTAAAAAATAGACCATAATAGAATAAAATAAGTTTCAGAGGGTTGCCATAAAGTTGAGGACTTGGCAGCTTTTGATCAGATATGCGAAAAGCGATGCCTTTGTAAAATTCCATCGAACTCGAAAACGGCACGACGAACACGACAAGTTCCCATTGAGAAATCTGCTTCAGGTACAAACGGCATTTCACTGGGGATTGTTGATGATCCATTGAATCTGAAAATATGAATTTTGCTACCCAGAAAAATCCCAAATAAAACAACTTTCAGCTGCCTCTGTATTTTTAGCTCTACAATACCGTGCTGAAAGACCGTAATATTAATTCAACTCGAAATATGTAAAAAAAAATCAAGATTATGAAAATAATCTTTCTGATAAACTAATAAGTTTTTCAAAAGATAGAAATTGAATGCGTTATTTTATCCTATCTTATTAGCGTGTAGATTTATCCATAGTTTCTGATTCTAACGGAATAACTTTGGGAAAATTAGGTAAAATACACGCGCACAAAAATTCCCACCTTCCTTTTCTCCCTGTATGGTAGGAGTTTTCTGCAGTTTCCTTCCTTTCGTCCTGTCGTCCTTCCCACCTTCCCCACGCACAACCACCTGCTTCCACAGTTCCGTTTCGTTCGAATCCAGGAATGTGTCGAACTCTTCGATCAGCTCTTGATGAAGAACATTCCGAAAGAGCGAAATGAGGTGAGGGGTCAGTTGGTCTTCTGAAAAAATAGCCAAAAATAAATTGTTTCTGATGATTTTAATGATTGAAGGTAGTTCTTTCCGTTAATGATTAATATTTTCATAAATTTTCAAGTTAAACCCGTTTAGAAGCATAACATGATGATTTTCAACATTTTTCTTAACATACGTTTCAAGCTTCACATAATTTGAACGACAAACTCTTCAGATAATGCACAGCGGTTTCTGATAAATTTTCAATAATCCACTTTTCACTTCATATTCAATGATTTTCTCTCAATTTTATTCCGATTTCGATTTCATTTTTTATTTTCAATTTCCATTTATGAATATTCGATGTCTGTCTGTTTGTTTCTCTATTCGTTACACGTATCAATCGATAGATCGACTCTACACGATAAATTTTCGAGTCTCGAAGGAAAATAAATGAAAAAGGAGAGTTCAGACTAGTCATTCATTTTCTCAAGTAAACCTAATTTGTCAAATCTACGAAGATCACGTAGTTTTACCCGCTAAATTCTAAAATTTCAAAGATTTACTCAACATTTAGAGATTTTAGATCAATACACAATTTTACTACATCATTTTTATCATCATGATTTTTAAATCAAGTTTTCTCCAGTTGAGGAAATTTCAATAAGCTTTTTTCCAGGGAATTTCATTTTCAGTTTGATTATTTGAAGTTCCCATACACGAACGATTCAATATTATTGCTGTTTCTACACAACGGGAATTTCACAAACAGAAAAAAAACTGACAATATTGCCTATTTTGATGTTTTTAAAGCAGAAATCTATTGAATTAAACTGATAAAAATAATCGACTAACTTCTGTACAAATTATTACTTCTCATAAAATCCCTGAATAATTTCGAATATCCGTTCCAGAGAATAAGCGATAATTCGTCTATGTTTGATTATCCCTGACTCTGCTTTTCGGAAGGGTTATTCAGGCTTAACCGACTATATACAGACACACAGACAGATCCATGAAAGGAATACACAGCTCGTGCAAACAGACTCATAAGTCCATCATCATTTGCTTCTTTTCGTTTAACAAATATCCATCCTATTTCTTTCCTTTCTTCTCTACGTTTCGTTTACTCCCTCATCATAGGAAATTCGCGAATTTTACGTATCTTTGAACTATTTTAGTTTAAAACTACCCAGAAATGAATATTGAAAATTTCATACACTGATACCTTATCAAAAGGCGTATTTCATTCTTCAAATGAGGTGAATTTTCCAGAAAAATACTATTTTCCTTTTCCTCCATCAAATCTCCATTCTCTATTTCTACCATTTTCTTTTACCCTCCCCAATTCACTCTATCTCTAGCCCTCTTTCCACCCGCAAAAATGTGCAGCTCCCTTTCCACGTATTCAGTGCCCTTTCCAGCATCAAAGCGGGGGCACAAATACTCGCAATCAAATGAAAAATGGGAGCTCAGGCTTTTCACATGCAATTCATAAGCATAGGACGCCCACATAAAAGGACGATTTTATGTCCATCAATTGACAGGGCACTTTTCATGAAAATTAACGCCTTCAATTTTCAAACAATCATACCATTTACTAGAAGCGGTAAACTGATGATCGCTCTGTCGGCGTATTTGAGCGCGCTTGCGTGGCTGATGAGCGAAGTCGTCACCTGCACGCGAGCGCTCAGGTTCAGTTTCTCCAGGCTCAGGTTCTGATCAACAGAACAAAATGAGCTGAAAATGGCCAATTCTCGAAAAAAAAGATGAAGATCAAGAATAAAATTTTCGAAACTACAAATTATCATAATTTTAGAAAAAAATATTTGAAAGAAAAATGAACAAAAATAAGGAGAAAATTGAATAAGAAGTAGTAGAATAAGGAGAGGTAAAATTTACCTAATAACCGGTTCATCGTGCTGAATTTTGCTGATCGCGATTCGCATCAGAAAATCGATGGAATACAGCACCGAAACGACTTCTGCATCACCCGAGTGAGAAGGACCCTGGAAATCGCTGATAGTCATTTTTCAAATTGCATTTTTTTTTTAAATTTCTTTTCTGAATTCGTTCAATTTTACAAACTAAAAAAGTGAGTGAACCTTCCGTAAAGTGAATTTTGTCTATCTCCCAATTTAATATACCATAAGTCTCGGCACAGTTCAATATTGAAAGTCGTACTTACTTGTGATATGTTTCACGATTTATCAAAATAAATAGGTAATTTCTAGATGAATGTGGTTAGATAAAACCTTTATAAATTGAAAAAGAAAACTAGAAAAATGTACGCAGTCTCTGAGGCGAATGTCGAGAATCTCACTGCGTAAATTCGACCGAAAAAGTGAGAAACAGCGCATACGCCTGTGGTGACAACGCACGAAATTAGAATAAAAGGATGAAAATAAAATCTATTAGTCAAAAGCGAACTAAAATAGTCGCCAGTAAAAGAAATTAGAAGAGTTTAGTCCGGAATCAGTTCTTTAGAGTGCTACTCGACCATAAAAATACAGAATTAATGAGTAAGAACGGTTCAGAATAGCATTATTACGAAGTTTTAACAGGAACTTGGTTGCATCGAAATTTTTACCCTTAAATGTCTAATATCTATGTAGCTCTTATTCAAAATAAAATTGATTAGAGATTTTTATCGCTAAGAACCATAATCTCTAAAAACTCGATTAATTGCTGCAAATGCGATAAATTCATTTGGGCTACAGCATCAAATGGGGACATAAGAGCATCTTTCCAACTAAACCAATGAATGTTGCTGACAAAAGTGAGCAAAGGGAATGATAAGGAAGAGGGAAGGAGGAGAGAGAAGCGAGTGCTTGATGATAAGACTAAACAAGCAGAAAGGCAGTAGCTGCTATGCGAGTCCCTGCCTTATCAGTCGGCCAATCCATTTATGGCACAAGCTTGAAATTACGACTCTAGCTCCTGGTCAGGTATTTGCATTTCAATGAACTGCCAAAATTTAGAGTATTTTGAAAATTCATGATCTTCGTAAGGGTGTGAAAAATGGAGTAAGAAAACTTCGTGAGAAAGAGTCATGAAGTTAGTAAATTTTTGTAAAAGGTTTAGCAATTTAATTGCATAATGTCTGAAAATGATCATTTCTGTCGTGTAATGCAAACTTGTAGCTTTCGAGATTCCAAGAAAAATATTTGATAAAGTGTGATTAGGTATCAAGACAAGAACTTCCCATTATGCATGCCTAATGATTTATCAGCATTATCTTGAGATTTTCAAATTTGATGCTTTTGATTTTTCAGTTGGATCATTTTATAGGTTTTAACTAAATGGGAAAATACATTCCAATTACGAGAAAAAGAGGTGCTAAAATTAGAGTTTAAAAAGTAAACAAAATTAATTTTTTTTTAATGTTCGCAATTTCGCAATTTCAGTGCTCTTTATCATTTGAAGGTCAAAATTAGTTAAATTTTTTCGTTCGATTTCTAAATTCCTACATCATTGATAAAATCAGCAAAAATTTCGTAAATTTCGAATGTTATCATCGAAACTTGTTTCGCAATTTTTAACACTGATAAATAACGTTGATGTTTCTTCTCATCATAATTATTACGTTTCAAAAATGATTAATTGGTTAAACATTTTTAAATATCGATATTCTGGAGTAAAATTTGAGTTTTACAATTGTCAATTTCGATATTTTCTCTACTGCTTATTTTTGCTGGAATTTTTATGCTCGATTTCCATTTTTCATTGTTTGCGTAGATGCGATGCCTTTGCAAAAAGTGATTTTTCTGCCCATTTTTATCGATTTCATTTTCAGGAAAGCCCATTGTTTTAGCGATACACATTTACGTCACTATGATATGGGAGCTGCAAAAAAGTAAAAAAAAAAGAAAGTTTGCTAGAATTTCTCGATGAAGAATTATTAGATTAAAGGGCCTATTTCTAATTTTCGCATTTCTGGAAACGACTTATCTGATCGCTGGGATCATAAAGCTCGTTGAAAGAAATTTAATTTTAGCTTACTTTAATATTGAAAAATCGTAATGGAAAGATACTTGCATTCTGAAATGGTATGTTAAAAACGTTAAAGTCAATATTCTACTAAAACAACTTATGAAGATGAAGTATAACTGCAAACGAAGATTTTTTTTCAGAAAGCGTGAAAGAAATTACTGCAACTAACTATCTCAAAGTCTTAGCTTTATAGTGTTTTCAAATAAATTTATCAAAATCAATTGAATCGCGGTGTCAGCCGAAAGGACGTAGATCTGACAGCTCTTTGCTTAGCGAGTTTTGCTAGATCTGGTCTTTAGGCGAACCCCGACGATAAGCATCAATTAATTAGCAATTAACCATAATTAGTCGTTTAATTAGAGCAATTAAGTCTTTAATTAGCCTAGAGAATCTCATAAATACTAGGAATAATTGTTTGGTGGGGGAATATCGGAAAGGAATGCTAGAGGTGGAGGTGAGAGGGACCCCGGCCTAGATCGATGACTATCTCCACTCATTCTGCAAGGGTATTTGAGGCAACCCAAACAGAAACACGCCGATTCCCCTAGCGGGTCTACTCAAATCGAATAGATAATACTCCTGTCCTCCGCCTCGGAGAGGGGAAGAGGAAAGGAGGAGCGAAACACTGTTCCGGTCAGATAACGGGAAATCGAGAATATGCGCATTAGAAAGATTAGTAATTCGCGGGCGTATGAAAATGAAATATTGCAGATCGAAAAGCCTATCTTTCACTGTTGAGCATATATTTTGAAAGAAATTACTAACTTAGGTTTTAAGAATTTTATCCGATACTACGATTACTCGATTACCGCGCATTCGTGTTCAGATACTTTACCCAAAAATATTCCAATTTCACAAATGTTAACTATCATCCTAAATTAGAATTTTCAAAATAGATCCGAAACTATTCGTAACATCGCAGTTTTCGAGGGCTCTTTCACGTCTCCCTGTTTTCCATAATAATAAAGTTGCGGTGAGTTCTGTTGCGATCGGGGATAATATTTCGAATATGAAAATTTTTGAATAGGGAAAGAATATAGCCCTGGGGAGAATCAAAGGAGGGAGGGAGGGAGGAGAGACTAGGGAAATTGAGCAAATCGAATGTGATTTCGGTCGATTTTGGGGGTGCGAAATGGGAAATGCGAGCAAATGAAACCGAAACCGGGCTGTACAAGCTGTGGGCGGGCACAGAAGGGAAATAGTTGGAAATAGCGAGACTCAGAGAGCCCAGAGAAATACAACCAAAAAGAGCCTTTTCATCATATTTCCCACCTGTATTATTATTGTTCCTTTCCGAATAGATGCGAGAGGGGCGAAATCAAATAAATTTGCCGTTCTATATATAAAAAAAAAATCGAGCCGTCGCTTTTTTCTTTCTCATTTCCATGTACGGTTGTGAGAAGAGACAGGAATTATTATTATCATGATGATTATTTCCCCTTTTAACATTGCCTTTGCAACGTGTCTTTTTGATGCCTGTCAGAGCTGAAAAGGAAAGGAGGGCTCTTTCTCTCATTCTCTCACTTACAAAACATAAAAGAAGAATTATTATACGGAAATAAGCAAATTGAGAAGTGATACAGAAATACAAGAAATACAAGAAATTTTCGTTAGAAAATATCGCCATGAAAAAGAATCTCTAGAGCGGGGATCTAATTAGAAAATTTTTTATAAAATTCTCTGAAACTCCTTCGAATTGAAATCGCAAAGATTATTCTCAGAAAAGCGTACTTTCGAAGTAAAAAATTAAAGTTTCTGTTTCAGAATTCGCTACAATTCTGTAAATCAAAAATAATTGAGTAAAGTGGAGCCTACAAATCTTGATTCTTGCATTAACTACTAATCAAAAGGCTAGGAAAAAAATGAATTATTGGCAATGTAAAGGAATTGTAGTGGGACAAAAATTCAAAAGCAATAGATTATCATGAAACTTATCCTACGCGCTAATCCTTACTCGGTGTATTCTAGTTTAGTTATAGCGCATAATGAGAGGGATTTTAAACATATTTGGACGTGCTAAATCTCTCACTTTTAATCTATCAGTTTCACTCAAAAATCCTATCGTGCTGATTCTCTGCTCAAACTTCAATCAGCCCTGCTCCAATCGTAATCTCTCTAGTTTGCAAAGCACACACGGATAGGATTCATTGGAAAGTGCAAATAAAGAGAAAGATAATGTTCTAGAATAATTCATAGAGTTGATGAACTAGAAAGGGAAAGTTAAAACGAAACTGAAAATTTCGAAATACAGTAATTAGAGAGAATTCCGACTATTTTAGAATATAATAACTTTGTAAGTGTAAATAAATAGGAAGAGAAAATTCTCATGATATTAATTTCTTGAAGAATATCAGCAAAAAGAAATAATCAATATTTTGCAGAATGCAGGACAGCTATCAAAGATTTTGAAGCCTAATTGTTGATCAATTTTAGAACCGCGCGGATGAAGCAGAAGAAAACTAGAGGATAAACTCGAACCAATTGAACGAAAATTACACCCAGAAAAATTTTTAAAAATCATGAAACATATTTTTTTTATAAATTATTTCAACGGTGAACTGTGCAAAGCCAATAAAATAAAAATTTTTTAAATAAGGAAGAAAATGACGTGCCTCGGATTGGGTGTTGCCGAAGTTGACTTGTGGCTCATTCCAGGTCTCCATCACGAGAGCCACGGGTCTGTTCGCGGGTTCATCCACCGAGTCCTCCATCTTTGCATCAATCAGCCGCACTTTCTTCGTCTTCCTCTCTAGATTCTCCACGTTTTCTCGATTTTCAATCTCATTTTCCTCAGGTTGCATGATTGTCGTCAAGACGTTGTAATTGTACGTCACACTAAAATTTTAAAACTTTTTTTTTTCAAAGATTTGCATTCTGTCCTTTATCATCGTGAATTTTTCTTTAAAAAACTATGAGAAATTTGTATCAAAATTTAAAACAATGTTTTATGATGAAATAGTGATTTTTTAAAAGGCATTTTGATCTAGAAATTTTCAACAATTTTCGTATGACTATGAATTGCTGTTAGTTATTTTGCTTAACTATATAGATTATGAAATGAGAACGAAATGCATGTTTCATTTCTTGTAAAACCGTAATTTGAAAATCTTTTACAAATTTTCAAACAATTTTGATCAAATTTGTAATTTTCAAAATACGGAATTTCTGTTCATCACTCATTATTCTTGTCATTTTTGCAAATCGTCACGCTTGAACGTGAAATGGAAAACGATAGACTTCGAAAAATCGAAGATCTTCTTCGAAGATAAGACTTTAAATAAGCGAGGAAAGGAGAGAGACGTTCAGAACTTGGCTAGTTCAGGAACGGGGAATGCTTAAACGAAATTCGAATTATTCCGAATTTATTCTAGATAAATGTTTGAAAGAAAACAAAATATTGGAGGAAAAAACTTACACTCGTTTGCATTCGTTAGTCCTCAGTGCAGTTGGCAACTCGACCTGGAGCGGTGGGAAAAGGACGTATTGCTCCAGACAGGGACCAATTTTATGGTATCTCTGAAAATTATAATTTAATAAAGAATAAAACACATTTTTCAATTAAAGTTCAAATAAGATATCTTTAAAGCACATCTCAGAAAAACGATTCCATGAGTACCTAAGCTATTATAAACGCGCTTCATCGAGTAACAGACCAAATAAATGAAATTTTTGCAAACGTATTCGAGTGAATGAAAATGCTAAAAATATGGAGGGAAGAAACTGCGACCTGTCTGCAAAGAGCGATGGCTCCTGACTCGAATTTGGCTGCGAGTTGATATCCTTCCCTCTCAGAGGCCCTTCTCTGCAGCAGGACGTTCAGAATGAAGGCTGCCATGTCCCAATTGTCCGCGATGGAAAAACAATCACGGTCGAATAGATCAGGGAGGATGATGATTTGGCGTCTGGAAAAAAGTTTTATCCCGAAAAACGTAGATTTTATGAAATATATTAGTATAATATCTTATGTTTCGAGTTTTTGATATTCGAGCAGTTTCACAAACTTCGAAAAAATGCTTTCTTGAGTAGGAGATTTGATTTTTCTTCAATGTCATTCAGAATTTACCTGCACTCCATGTAATTGCAGATGGCGTTATGCCGTTTGATCTGCTTGATTTGGTCCAGCGAAGCGTCGATCACGTTTTCACGAATTCGGACGATCTGAAAAAGTCGATTTCAAAATAGCGTCTAAAAATCGAGACTAAATCAGTTCCGCCTCATAATGTTTAGGTTTGTCCGCTTTTTCAAAGGGTTATAGATAATTAACAACTAAGAAAACACGGAACAAAACTACAAAAATGCAAAAATTATTTTTTACCGTTTTCAAATCCAGTGGGATTGTATCGTACCTCACGAGAATTCGCTCCATAGGTCTTCGGATCGCAAATAGAACATTCTGAAAAAAAATCTTTAAAAACTAGAATAAAACCAAAAAATACCGTGTCCGGACATTCGCCTTTCCGAATTTGACCATTTTCCGGCTCGATTGCGAACGATTTTTTCTGGTTCAATTCGCGGATTTTATCGCGTAAAGAGTCGACAATCTGGAAAATGCTGATTAAATTTAAAGAGATTCTCTACAGAACAAGTCTCTTGAAAATCCATTCAATGTCAAAAAGTTTGAAACATGATCAGTCTACATATTTTTAAAAATCTGACATATCTCCGTGTATGATTCCTGATTCCTCCCAGGAAGGAAATCCTCAGAACGACGGTTGGCGCTGCGAGGCACACCCGAATGATATAGAAGAATTCCGGGGCGTCTTTGTTATCCCTTAAAACTGTCTCGAGTCTTAAAAAGTTGAAAAGTTAGAGTATTTGCGAGACTCGAAATTTCTCAAATTGAAAAGAACATTGAAGAGTTAGGGAGAATAGAGTAAAATAGAAAACAAAAAACGCTCTCCTTCCTAATCATACAATTTCAAAAGTTGCGAATGTTCTAAGTTTCTAAATTACTAAAAAATTACCCGCAAACGAATTTGACGTAGAGTTTGTCTGGGATCACGGAAAACGAGGTCATTTCCTGGAGCATCGTGTGCAGGGCTGATTCAGAGTCGGAACAGTTGATCTGAATTTTTGTTCATCTTGGGCTAACATGGAGATTACAAGCAACACTGCATATTAGTTTTTGATGTTATAAGAATTCGTTGAAACTTACTCGGAACTCCGATTCCGGCCCGAAAATGTCGAAAGGCAGCAGGGATTTGAGAACGATCCTCTCCGAGTGAGTATGCACCCATTTCTGCCTGAAACATATTTTCAAAATCACGAGGGAAACAAATTTTGAAAAATAACATTTCTGGAGGGACTTAAAAATTACCAAAGTGAATCGTTCATGTCCAAAAGCGTCGACCAGAACTCGGCGAAAGGAATGCGCTCTGCGTAGCCGTTCATTAAAAGTCTGAAAATAAAATACGTTTCAAAAAGAATGCAAAAATTTTAAATCAGATATCCAATGAGAAATTTTCTCGAAAAACCCCTACTTCTTGGTTTCGGCATAAGGCGTTCTGAGCAACCCGTTGTGAATGGTGAAGAGGCCCTCGTGCGGGTTGATGCCTTTCGGAATGCGATAGTGGCAAGGACGTGTGTTGAATTCGTGGAGTTGCAGAAGGAGAGCGTCCGCTTCAACAATGCTGAAAAATATCTTTATCGTAAAATAAAGCTCTTTCATAGCAAAGAGTTTGCAGTACTGATTTAACAGTCACCAATCGTTATCTCCAATCTTCATTTTATTCCGATATGTTGTTATATTTATTGAAGCGATGCATTTGTTCGTGGAGTATATTTTCAGTGTCATAGTTGATTTACGAATTCTCTGAAACCTACCTATTCAGTGTGATTTTAACGAGATCTTGTCTGTCGGCTCCCAAATGCTTCCTTTCCGAGAGAATTTCTCGCAGTTCGAACGTAGGACCTTGGAGGATCAGCTCTACGAATACCGTGCCTCTGAAAATAATAAAATTAGAAAGAGATTATTTTCAGAAAAAAAAACCTTGTTTTCGATGCAGGCCATGGCGCTCTGAGAGTGTATTCGATGAAGAGCTGTGAACGGAAAGGGAGAACTAGAAGGACGTAGATTGTACGGCCATCGTCTTCCAGACGGACTGAAAACTACTAATTTCAAAAAATAAAAATGAAATTCTATCATTTTTCAAGAGAAAATAACTATCTTCAAAATTTGAACTATAGAGAATGTTCATAGGAAAAATATATGAAAGAAGATTTTTAAAAAAATCTCAACCTTCTTTAAGCGCGAATCCCTCCCTTAGCCTGACGTAGAGCAGTTCGTGCAGATTGCTCTGATACTGCACTTGCAGATGCACATGACGGCGAACATCGCTGAGAGTTAGCATAAAATTCGAATTTTCCTAGAAAATTGACTTACTCCATGAAAAAAGTGAGGAATTCATTGTTGACGGATTGAATCTGCTTGACCACATTTGCATTCTGTTGAAGTGCGTTTTGGAACGACCAACACAGAAGGGCTCTGAAACTCATTTAGAAATTATGCAAGTTTCTAAAGTTAGTTAAAATCCCGATTTGAAGCATTTGAATTCAATTGACTTCAAAAGATACACATTTGAACATCAAAAAATGATCGTGTACGTTGCAACAAAACACTATAACACGCTATAGTGTTTCCATTCGATTTTTTCATTTGAGGTAAAAAAAATTCAAATATGATAAGTTCTAAAGTGCCTGTGAAAAGTGTTGGGTCTCATGTCGTGTTTCCCTTCAGCCCGATCAGCCCCTTCTGAAGCCCTTATTTCGAGTATCTTCGCCTGCGTCAACTCCTCGATGTTCTGCAGATTCGTCGGCTCTTCCTCGTCTTTCGGAGTTCCGGGAGCACTCTTCAGAATGTCCGGCACTTTGTTTCTGAAATTTCGAAAATCCGAGAAAATAAATTTGCAAAAAAGTAGCAAAATTCTCGATTTTACTCACAATCACAGACAGTGAACCAATTTGCCTCTTAAACCTTAAAAATATTCAGGAAATGCATACGGTTCAATTTTGATGTTCCCCACGTCTTCGGGAGAAATGTAGCTGCCAAAAGTGGCCATTGCGATGAAATGCACGAGTTCGGACGAAGGAACGTGACCGAAACAGGCGCCTTTACCCGTGTTCGCTTGTAGCTGAAAAAATTAGGGCAGGTTTCACGAATTTAGGAAGAGATCAATAAAGGATTCCAATGAATTTTGTTAATATGGCTAGTAGTGAAGTAACAAAATAGGGGTCAGGAAAAATTAGTTGGCATTTTTATCGTTTCAATCTCAAGCTATTCTGAGATTTACCTGAATGAACGAGCAGGACACTGTGTAGCTCCTTAACTGCGCGAGAAGCTTCTGCATGGCTTCTTGATCTGGAATTCCACAGACCGCATCCGTGATCACGATTATTCCTGAAAAGTCGAATTTGAATTTTTTCTAAGGAGAAATTCGTACCGCTCTGCGTATTTTCAGGCATCATCTGCGTGGCTACCAGACCGAGTCTGAGCATGAAGACTAATGACCACTCGGGGTGAATGTAGCCGTCCACTTTGGCATCGACAGTATCATCTCGCTGCTCGTCCGTTACGTTCCTAAAATAAGGATTTGAAAGTGCCAAAGTTTCATTAAAAATATTATCTTGTTTGACGAAGACTTAGTAAATGTTGAAAACGACTAATTATGAATAAACTAGTGATTTTTTATTTGAAAACAATGGTCAAATAGTCTTTGGGGAAGGTTCATTTTGAGATTATAGGAAAAATTGAAATAAAATAATTCTACCAAGCGATTTTCTTCTGTTCATGCAACGAGGTCTCCCTTCTGAACAAATTCGTCCTGCTAGGGAAGGTCGCGTCTTTCAGTTCCTGGAGATGCTGCTCAACTGAATTGTCTGCCTCCTGAAAATTTTCAAAGTTAAGATAAGTTTTTGAAAATTCAAGATAATAATTTCTTGGAAAGAACCCACATTCGTATTCGAAATAGGAAAATTACCTTGAAACCCTTGGGCAATTCGAAAAATCGTCCGTACTTCTTGACGACTTCTTTTCGATGCAGCTGCTTGCGAGCCTGGTACGCCGCCATGTCGTCGTATCTGAGTTTTATGTTTTCAAAAAGCATTCTTGAAGAATCATATTTTAGCTCACTCAATTTCTCCCCTCGCATTGACTTCCGTGAACGAGTCGAATTTGTTCTGAAATTTTACTTTTTAAATAAACTATAAAACTTGAAAACCACGACTTTTTAACAGACAAAATTTTCAATAGAAGGTTCCTGCTATCTCAAGGTTTTCTCGGATTATTCGAACCTCGTTTTCTCAAATCACCAAAAATTTCACCCGATGCCTTCTCCTGAGCTGTCCCCATTTCTGCATGATGGGTCTCGAGAATTCGTACAGCTTGATGAGGATGTCGTTGAATTTGACGGTCACTTGGTCCACAACTTCCGATACATTCGCTTCGGTCAAAAGAACGCCTTGCGCAAGGACCTGGAAAAGCACTTATTTTCAAAACATAAACTGATGTAATTAGTAGATAATTATTTCATTTGTGCACAAAAGTTATAAACTCCAAGAACACTATCAGTGTCGGTATTGTTGCCCAAAAAGTCGCACTTCTTCAACTAAAAAATCACTTTTTCGGACAACCAGTCCGACTTCCAAGTTGGTGCTTCTTAGGCAAAAAATACCATCACAGAAGATATACGCTTCAGGAAAATTGCCAAAAAATATTCTTGAAAATGTCGATATTGCTTTATCGCTCATCGTATAGACGAAAAGTTGAACAATATCAATCTTACCAAATCTTCTTCGAACCCGAGAAATGGCACGAAAACGCAGACAGTCGCGTAGATCTGGGGGCTGAATGTGTTGGTTGTTCCGGGAATCACGAACTGAAAATTTCATTTTTCTTCAATTTAGAAAACAACAAGTGCCTACAGTTTTGGCGACATTGGCCATGCTGAGCCGAAGCGTGGTGAGCAGTTTCTGATGCAGGCAGCAGCCCTCTCGGTCGTCCTAAAAATTTCAAAACGCGTAATTTTGTTTCATAGGTCTCAAACTTCCATAATAAACACCTCAATGCTAAACGAAGTAATCCTTTGTCAAGAAAGTCGAAAGATAATACATTTTATGCTTCCTAAAAATAAAAAAAAATGAACGAGTTTACCCCAACAAAAGTGGACGGGCTCAAATCCAGTACGAACGCGTGTCGATAATATCGAGACAGGTAGATCACCTAGAAAAGTACAGTAGTCTTCAAAAATGAACAAAAGCGATTAGAATACCTTAGTATCAGCACAGACGCGAAATTGTTCGCCTTCGACGATTTCATCTCCATTCCCGCCTTTCGGAACGATGCCCACCACAGACATTTCTTGACGGCAGAGCGAGCCGTCTTTCTGAAAAAAATTTTCAGTCAAATAGATCGAATAGTCGAGCTAAAAAATTCCAAATACTAGATTTTTGAAACGTAGAAAAAGGATGTGTTTTACTTTGATTTATCTAAAAATCGAGATTTTTTGGAAAGCTCATGAAACTTTTAAGGATAATAACTCCAGTAAAAATATTATGAACTTTAAAAAAAAAAAAGACTAACGGTTTGCTCGTTGTCGATTTTGATGGCTTTGTTGATGTGATCGAAGAACCAGTGCGCTCTAACATTCCTCGACACGCGGTAGTTCTTGTGCATTTTGATGTAGACCTCCCCTGCCTCGCGCAGCTGTTCTGTGCCTGTCTGATTCGAAGAAGGAACTTCGGAAACCGGCATTGCGCTTCCTGAATTCGACAAATTTCAATGAAAAATGTCAGTTGTCAGAAAAATTAAAAAAAAAAAAAAAAAAAGTAAGTAAATTGAAATCGAAATCAAGAAAGGTGTAGGAAAGAATGTCTTTCCGAATTTTGAATGAATTTTTTGAGCTAATTCAAGGAGTTACTTATTATTTGGTGGTTTACCTATTCCACCGACTACTGATTAGTTTGGGAAAGTGCTGAATTTTCCCCCATCAGCCAGTGCTTTCGATTTTTTCAACTTTTCCCGTATATTTTCGTTCAAAATGTAAACACACATTAATTTTCAACGGATTAAGAGACACAGATGGTCAAACGATTCAGTTTCTAGTCAATTCTGCTCAAAGTTTCGACCAATTTCGAAATTTTCCCAACTTTATTCCATTTTTCAAGAAACCGATTTTTCGGGTTAATTTTCCAAGTTTCAAAACTGTACCTGTCGATTCATTTCCAACCATCGCTACAATAACTCACGTCTACTTTTTCACGTCATCAAGGTCTCCTGAAAAAATTCATTTTAAAAAATTTCACCGAAAAGTCGAAGAAAATTAAGCAAAAATTTTGAAAATCGAGAAAACACGTGAAAATGCACACTTGCCGAGATCCGCAAAGTGGCGTATTTCGAACGAACCCCGCGCATTTTCGTCGATTCGAATTTCGTTGCCTCATTTGTCGTCCCGATTTTTTTCTTCTATTTCCCTAATTTCTAGATTTTTCCCGTGTAGTTGATGTCCTGGAACGTTCTGATCATTTTTAGATAGATTTTCGAAGATTTTGAGAGGAAAACGACAAAATTTTTGTCGTGAATTGCGACCTTCGCCCTTTCTATTTCTAGAAAAGCAAAAATTGTTTTCAGATTGAATCTATCCCCAATGTAAAAATGTTTTCCTCTCATCTTTCTGCTTCAAAATAAAAACAGTATTTCTTGCTGCTCAACACAATTCACCGTTTTACTTTTATCTTTGATTTTACAGTTATAAAATAAATGGTTTAATTACCCAAGTTTGAGATAAATAAATTGATTTTCGTATTCCTCTGCCAGCCGATTTTATCCTGACCTTCGCTGCACCTGATTTTCACTCAATCGACCAGCTAACCATTTTCAATTTCGACACATCTTTGATAATTTTCCAATTACAGTCCACCAAAATGGTCTCCAACTCAGTCATCCATTTGCTGGTCTTCACTCTGCTCGTCGTCTCTGCTACGGCTGTCTCCTTCGAGGACGTTCTTCAAACCAATCAAGTCAATTCGAAAAAAGCTTTTTCTAAAAAAAAATTGAAATGTTTATTTCAGTACACCCTGATCTCTCACCAGCACTGCGAGGTTCTGGTCGAGGCCAATCTCGGCGATGAGAAGCAATGTCCTCTGGCTGCCAATCCTGAATGGTAGGTTTAAAAAAATCACACATGTTCTATTCTCGTGGTTTTGTCCCGAAATTCTGTTTTTAAAATGATCAAAAAATCGTTTTTCAGTAGAAACTGGATTCCTCCTCTAAAAATCTAATTTCTCAGCTCGAAAAATCGCTTTTTCTAAAAAAAAAAAAAAAGATACCTACTTTTTTTCTTAATTGAAGATAAGAATTTCAGGTCAAGTCCCTCTAATTCGGAGTGCATGCGGAAGAGTCTGAGAGTGGCCCTGCTGCCCGATATCTACTCCAAGTCGGCCCCTCGAATGCTCGTCGCAATGAACCAGCCTTCCGCCAACCCGCCCTACTTCGGACAGAGATCCGAGTTCTTCATCGATCATATTCCGGTAAAGTCTTCTTTTTTAACTTTAAAACTCAAGAAATTTTCGACTTGAAAATTATTTCTCATCAGAGTTGTCGATGACTTTTCTCAAACTAAAGAAATATTTAAAGTGATTTTTCGTGGTTTCAGCTCCTGACTGGAACCAACACGAGCGTCAAATTCAACTACCTGCAAAAGGACGACAAATCCAGGAAGCAGATCTACTTGAGCTCGCTCACTAACGCTCATACGGTAGGCCGCCTGATTTTTTTCTCGTCATAAATTCTTGAGGAAAACCCGGAAAAAAGAAACTATTCTTCTTTAAAAATAAGGAAACATTCCCAGACCGATTTAAGAAGTTAATGAAAAATGCAATTCCACGTCAAGTTTAAAGAAGTAGAGCTTATAAGACCTCTTATTTGCAGGTGGAGTACCTGCTGTACGATCACACGACTCGTTTCCTGTACGTGCTGGTGTCCGAGCCAAAACAGTTCCTGCGATGTTTCATCTATATTGTTGATGATTTCTTCGAGAGTATGAAAGCATAACTTTTAAAATCTGCTTCTAAAAAGGATCCTTGTAATTTTTAAACTTTCTTTATCCTCACCTATTTGTAGTTTATCCTCTGTCTAGATCATGCTATTTTTTTATAGAAAACTGAAAAATAGATTGATGATGAATTTTTCCAGCGGGCCATGTGATCCCCTACTTGATGAATTTCATCATCAATCAGAAGTCGCAGGATCGCTTCAACTGGGTGGTGGATTCTTATTCTGGCAAGGTAAGAAAATCATTCGTTTTCAGGGAAATCAAATTTTTCATCTTTTACAGAATTCTCATGAAAATTTGTTGGATAGTTTAATTTCCTGAAAATTAAATTCAGGTGCGGTACTCGGTTCACTCGAGCAGGGAAGACTCGAAGATTTCCGTGTTCGAGCTGCCGATCGGGCGACTTTTCAATGCTCTGCACGAGGGCGAGAAAGGCGAATTGGTACTTAAAGCTGAGGAAAACCAGGTCTTCGTAAGGTTAGAAGAGTTTTTTTTTAATTAGTGTTTTTTAAACTTGATTTCGATCTGAAATGAATTAGATTTACTTCAGATTGAAAGATATTTAGTATGTTCAATAAACTCATGAATAAATGATACTTGTGCAAGCAATTCTGGTTCTTTAATCGGTTTATTCTAAAAACCATGTTTTTACTATTCAGTATGCTTGGGGGAATCACTTTATCTGTGGAATCTAATCCTTCATCCGACCTGACGATTCCCTTTTTCCGCTCGCATCCCGGCAGCAAGTTCGAACTCAAGTGCGACAGACTCAGGGATAGAAGCAGCAAGACTCCTCTTGCTATCGTCAGGTTTGTTGTTGTTCTTTCAAAAATCGGAAATTCCAGGTTTATTTTTAAATTTGGTCATCTTCGTATCAACGCTTTTTGGAAAAGACGCATTTTCCACCTAAACGCTATTTACTTCTCATTTGTTTATTTTCCAACTTTGGAGAAAATACTCGCAGCCAAAAATAGCTCTTTCTTTTCAAGAATACAGTTATTTGGCTTTCCAGAGACATGGACTACTGTCTGATGAAGTACGGACCTACAGCGGAAAAAGAGACCTGTGATGCGGAGAGAATGGCCTGGCTTGAGAAGAAAGGACATGTAAGATAAAAATTTGGAAATTTTTCTAACTTCCCCTTTCAGCTAAAATCGTTTTCGAACTTCTGGACACTCTTCTGGCTGATCTTCAGCATCGTTCTTCTCACGCTTGTAAGTTGTTTTTTTTTATCAAAAGATCGAAAATTTGAACTTTATTCTATCTAGAAAAATATAGAAATGAGCTTAAAAACAACGGATAAAGAGTTTGAATTCAAACTTTAAAAAGTAACATTCTAATTTAAAAAAAAAAAAAAATTCAGGTGATCGTGTTTCTGCTGTGCTACATCTGTTGGCTGCGCCGCTCGTTCGACTCGGATCTGCCCCCGGACCCTGCACAGCAGCCCCTGCGCTACTACAGGAACACTCAGCCCCACTACCAGTTCAATATGGATGTCTCCGTCGACAAATTCTCCACCAGGTACATTACTCAACATGAAATTAGAATTAACTAGTTCGGGATTTGAAGTGTTGAAAAATTAGCACTTTAAACAAGGACTATAATTTAGTTTTGTAAAGCTAGGAGTTTAATTTCAGAAGAAACTACTACAATTAGACAGGGCGAAAGACGCAGAAAATGAGAAGCAAGGTGAACTGAAGCGTCGCTATTTCGAGAAATTTTACGGTCATTTTCATGATATAACGATGTTGCAAAAATCTGTCTTCTTTCATTATTTTCTTTCGTTTTGGCTGGACCAATTTATCTTGTAGAAGTTTCGAAAACCTTCACAAAATTTTTAAAACTCTAATAAAAGAGGCTTTCATTTCAGAATAGAAGGACAACTCCTATCTCTTGGAGGGTAAAATTTTATGAAGGTTTTTCTTCAAAGAAATTGCTGTATTTTGCTCAACCTATTTTTCCTTTCAATATTTCTCACAAAAACTTGGATTTCTGTAGTTTCAAGCTAAACTTATTTATTTTACCTTCTCAAACATGACGTTTTCATGCAATCACAGCTTTAGTTACTTGCTTTGTATCTCGGTTATTTTTATTTAACAGTCCATTTTGTTCTTTTCTTGCCAACTAGCTTTCATTCACTTACGGGCAAGTTCCTTCAATACTCAAAATCACCCCCGTTCCAGGTCATTTCGGTGAGATTATTTCCTGTTTCTCTTTTTGCCTACTATTTTCCTCTTGTTCAGAAAACGAATAAAAAATTTAGTAGAATGGGAAAAATGTAGAACGATTAGATTGTCTGAAACATTTCTATATCGCATCTTTTTTCTTCGAAAGACTAACCTTCGTTTGAAATCCGATAGCTGTTTACTCGTCACGAATCGATTATTCGCGTTGTGAATTTGCGCAAATCTTGTTCGTTGCTCCTTTATTTACGCCTAGAAAATTTCTTCAGTTATGCTAATTCCTCGTTAATTGACCAATTGATTATTCTAATTAAGAGGGTAATAAAATGGGTGAGTCGGAGGCGGCCGCAGTCGCATCGGAAGCCCTGAAGCTGGGCGAGGAGACTCACAATCAGAGCCACAGTCCGAAGGGGGTCTCTCAGCAAACAGTCCAGATGGTCGACCCTATCGACAAGTACTCGGCGTTCATTGTCAGGGTAAGATTTTTTCTTTAAATTTCGGTAAAGCAAGTGGACGATACAAATTATCCAAATGTTTAATAAGATATGTGAATGTTTTGGTATCTATTTGAAAATTTTGCTGAACTTCAGATTTCCCAGGTGTTCTTTTTGTTTCTTTAAAAAATGGAGAATAGGAAATAAATGAACCTTCCAGGGAACAATCGTCGGAATGGGCATCGTCGGAGTGGCGCTCTTTCTGAAGAACTCCAGAATTGTGAGATTTTTATTTCGGCTTTTGTTCATTTAATTTTTTTCAGTTCGCCAAATTCGAGCACGTCAGCCAGATTCCGAAGGATTTCATTCGGAAGGAACTCGAACTAAAGGGCAAAATCAGAGAGGTCGAATTTTTTGTTTTAAATTTCGATTTTCCTGAAAATTTGGCCCACTTTAGTTACACAGTTATTTTTATTTTCCCCTTTGATATGTCCCGGAAAATGTGCAAAAGTGGGAGCTATAAAAGAGTATAAGTGGTAAGAAGATGACAACTAAAGGGGTCACACATTATCTTCGCCAATTTATTATATCAGGAAAATATGTCCTTTCTTTCTGTAAAAGACGTTCTCCAGGTACTCCCTGATGGTGCATTCAAAGTCGAGCACGAGCCCATCATCAAGATCCCCTTCCTCAACAGAAAGTCCAAAAATGTGAGAATTTTCATCGAATACTTTTAGTAGACTTCTTAAAACTTGCCCTTTAAAAATCCGTAATCGATCAGCAGAAAAGAAAACCTCATATCGTGAGAGAGAAAGAGCATGTCTTCTTCTCCTTTCTCGACAAATACGGTATTTTTTGTATTTAGAGTTTTTAGAAGTCTGATTTTCGAAAAAAAAAAAACATATTTTGCAGGTTGGTCTGTTGAAAATGCGCCTTGCTGGCGTGGAGTTGTCGAAGGCCGGCCAGCAGTTCATCACCAAAGATCTCCGCATCGACAACAAACCCGTCACCTTCACTGTCATCAAGGTAAACGTTTGGCATTTTTGCTTATTTTTTCGCACATCTTCATAGTGATTTCTAGAAAGAACTTTTGATAGCTATTGAAACTCACATATTTACAGGTTTTTTGTTTATTTTTTTACTCTTCTCAAAACATTTCAGAAACCTACAAAAAATAACAGAAAAACCTGGAGTTTTCTTTAAATTCAGCAAATTTCAGGGATCAGAACAATCACCGGACGAGATTGATGCAGAAATCACGCTGAAGAAGGTATTTATTTATTTATTTTTAAATCTTTATATCACCGATTTTCCAGAATTCGTTTTCTCGCACGAACTTGAATCTGGAAGTGGTGCGTCGCGGCTACGCGCGCGTGCCCGCGGTCGAAGATCCCAAACATCTCAAAGCCCTGCAGACTGTCCCGCCCTATGCCAGACTTATCAGCAGGCTGTTGCTCAGTGAAAAGGTTTCATTTTTTGTTTAATTGTTTATTTTCTCAAACTTTTCTTCTGTTATGTTTCAAAATTTTCGCATAATTCATCCTGGTCTTGGATTATATTGGGTGCCTGCTCAAAATCTCGAAATGCAATTTTATTCTCAAAGTGCATTTCTTTATTTTCAAATTCTTGCGCCACGAACATTTTGAAACTTGTGGTATTTTGAAAGGGCCTAAACAATATCTAGTTTATTTGCAGGTAGCGGACCGCCGCGGCATCGGCGTGTGGGAGAGGGATACGTGGGTGGAGTCTGTGCAGTCGCTGCCCTCGCAGGTCGGTGGCATCGTCAAAGCCAACCCCATCGTCAAATTTACGGCAAGTCTTTTTTACTTTTATCTCATTTTTCTTTCTGAAGGTCTTAATTAGGCTCGAATAGATCTTTTTGTACAAAAAGTAACTGTAGAATATATCGTTCTCACGGATCAGTTTGTGCTCTCTATTTGATGTCTTTGCAGGTGCTTCTATTCAACGTAACAAGAGACATAATCATTTATGGCGTCAAATTCACGCAGCAGGCCTACGCCGTCGCGCTCATCATGGCCGGATACATAGCTAGTGGATACAGGTAGGAGATTTCGACCCTGTAAAATGTCTTTCTTTCACCTATAGCATTTTCATTTTGAATCTAGATGTATTAGGAATTTTTTTTTTAAAGTTAACTAAATTTATTTTCTTTGGTTCGATAGAAACATGGAATAACTGAAAAATTTTCTTATCTTGAACATAGTACCAAATTTTCGAAGGATACAAAAATAATTTTGAAAATCCAGATTTAATTCCTCTTGCTTTTTCGAATAATCAAATTATCCATTTCTATTCATTATGTTTAGCTTATTTATTAAACATATTCTGAAATTTTCTCAAATTATCTGTCGAATTTTAGGAAATTCGCAGTTGGAGTGGACCGAATCACGAATAAGTACAACCAGGTTCGACAAAGACTCCACAAGAGCTGAATTATCCGGGGATTTGACATATTCAAAGATAAAGGGCTGATCCAGTTCGTTTTCTCCTTTCTCCCATTTTCCTCTCAAATTTTCAACCAAACAAATAATTTTTATTTTATTTCCCCAAAAACTCAAGAAATGTTTATTCTACCGGTTAGATGTTCGTTTGCCGTGCATTAAAACTATTCTGGCTAGATTTTTTAAACTGCCTTCTTTTGCAGTTCCTTTTTCCTCTTCATTTTACTTGAAATTTTCCTTTTCTAGGTAAAATTATTTTGCGCTAAAATGAAATCGAGCTCATTAAAATCCCAATTTTGAATGAAAATCCAAATTTCATTGTTTAGAAGTGTTAGTGGGTTATCATAAAGCAGTTATCGTTTATTTTAGGAGATTAGATTTTTAGTGTTCTAGTAAAATTTTGGGTCGAAATCGAAATATGCGATTTTTTTTGTTTTCTGATTTCCACCCTTTTATAATTGGGCTAATTTGCTCGATTTGCTCAATTCTCTTATTCTTATTTTTCATAAAGAAATGATAAATATGGCTGGATTTTTGCGAGCGAACTGTATTAAAAATAAAGAGAAAATTGATTTTAAAATTTATTTCTTTAAAAATAGAATCAAATAATCGGCAATAAATACGAATAGATTTCTAAATTTACAGAGAGAAAAAAATTCGAGGTCAAAACAAATAAATGGCAAACATCAAAAACTTTTCTAAATTCTACGTAAAACTTATGAGAAACTTATTTAAAATGCGTAATAAAAGAACGTTTATATTTCGTTTAATTATTAGCGACGCAATTAACGTTAATTATACCGGTTAGTTAGTTAGTTAATTATCTTTAATTACTGTACAAGAAATTAATTTCGAGAGTTTGAATCAGAAATTCAAACATTTTTACGAGAAACTTAGAAGCTACAAGTTTTTGGCTTCAAAGGACGGATTTCAAGCAGTTTCCCCTTTTCAAAGATTTTGAGAATATGGATAAGTTTCGGCATTGCAAAGAAGCGCTTATCGCCGGATTTTTCAGCTTTTGATATTTTTAAATAGGCCTTGAATAACGAAATATTATTTCATGGTTTATCACTCCTTACCTTTCACGCACTTTACTCTCCTAAAATTTAAGGTATTTTATTGATGATCAACAAAATCGGCGATGCGACTTTTCAATTGAAAAAATCAAGCTTCAAGTATTTGCTTTTACGCTTTATGTTTTCCGAGTTTTCTGTCAGGTACAATTGCAAAAAATCATATATAAATGAAATGGAAAATGATACTGAAAAGAAAAGAAACGAAGCGAAAGCTACGAAAGACTTCTTTAATCTACCCGAAATTCCAACAAAATAGGTTATAATTATAGGGCTCAATATAAACCTCGCTCAATGTTTACAAAATTCATCCGTCAAAATGGGTGCAGTTTATAGTGAACCTATAGTTAGGCGAAGTTTGAAAGGGTATTTTCCAGAAATGCACAAAAATGAATGAAATACACCCTATTCAAGCTTCGGATAGACAATTGAAAAAGTCGAAGAAATAAAACATTTGAAATTATCGCTTTAGCTCTATCTTAATAGGGTTAATGATAAGAGAAAAGCAGACACATTTTCGGTAATTACAAATAAAAATATGAGAAAAGCGCGAACGGGTTCAATCATCAATAAGAAGAAGAATGATAAATGCCGAGTTTTTAGGTTTTTTCTGCTAGAAGAAATCAAAATGAGGTATTTTACAGGAAGACCTAAAAATCGACAAATGTAGCACGAAAAAAGAAAACTTAGGCAACAATCCAAGAAATTCTCAATTTTATTTCCCTAAACTTCTAGAGAAATTGGGCAGAAAAAGATGTTAGTTGATCGAGGAAATTATACAGGAAGCTTAGGATTAAAAGATATTCGAGGAAAAATGGGAAGGTTTTGAGGGTTTTCGCTAAAATTTTAGAATTTTTAGTTAGGAAAGAAAATGGATTTTTGCAAAATGCACAAAACTGATCCCAATTATAATCGAAAATTATTGACGATGTTAGACGTTAGCCTACAAAGAAATGGTCCCATTTCAAATACTTCAAAAACCTCACTTCTAAAAACCCTTTGAAATGGCCCCAATTTTAGAATGTTAGTGACTAAATCTAAATTCTGAGCTATTTTAATAGAACAAGATCGATCTCCTAGAATCTACTAAAATACAATATACTGTTAGTCTTATTTGTCTTAAAATTACATTATACAAGTGTGAGAGGGAAGAAGCGTTCTCCTAAATTGGACTAATATTTTCAAGAAAGAAATCGAAATTTTCGACGAAATGATTGAATTCTACAGGAAAATGAAATGTGCTTGTTATAGCATTCGCATGAGGATAATAAGTGAAGAATAGGGGAGAATTAGTGGGTGATAAGTGGTGATCGTGGGAAACGGCTTACTCGTTTGAATGACTGGGTCGACTCGTTCGGGAATCGAGTCGAAAACTGGAACGGCAAAGGGAAGGGGGAGAGGTAAAATGGCACGTAAAGAGAGTCCTCGTGACGCAATAGCTTCTTTTGGCACTGAAAAAAGGCATTTAATTATTGGAATTAAGAAAAACATACATTTTTAAAACAACTGATAGCATGATAATATCAGAAAATTTTCTTTATCTTTTTCTTCTTCCGACAAGAATGATGTCAATGAGATTAATTAGACCTTTAATAGTCGCTTTTCCAAGTGTTTTGAAGCATATCAAAAATTGTTTGTAAAGTAAATTTATGAGCATTTTCTACAATTCAGCACAATCGAAGATAGAATTAATCTTCACACTTTGCCTATACTCGAAATCAATGTCTCTGATGTTTAAAAATCCGACCTTTGTTATGCGGAATCAAATCTGGACACGTCGGCAATGAGATGGGAGAAGTCGTAGCCGTCCGTGGAGTGGGTCGAGAAGGGCGAATCGACCCCAATGGCAAGGGGCGAGGAGAACCCCGCCAGTTCTGACGAGATTTCCTGCAGACGGGGCGGCGTGATTCGACTGTCACAGGGCAGCATTCCTGCAAATTTGGAAAATTATAGGTTTCAGAGAATTATCGTCTGTGATCTGATTTTTGCATTTCGATTAAACATTCTCAATTGATTTAAAAGAAAAAATTATATCAAAATTGTAATGTTTCCTTGAAAAGTAATGAATTAGAAGCGATTTGTGTATCGTGAAACAGGATGATGATCAATAATCAAAATGACGGGGCGATCCAATTATTATCATTTCTCGATACAGGTAACTTTATCCAGAATTGATACTGAAGAATTCCAAACTTAGCATAAAAACTTCGATTAAATTTTTCGACGAGAAAACCTAACCCTTGAAGAACTCCGGCAGAGGAGGGCATTTCTTGTCGTCGACTGGCGACGAAGTCGAGTTGTGCTTATTGGAGTTGGCCTTGCCGATGATGCCCGGGGAAGTGCCTCCGAAGGGAAACGTCGAGAAGAAGGACGAGGGCTCCAAAGGCCACGAAGGGTGCGGGCGCAACTGCGCGCGGGGAGGGTAGCCGGAGAATTTCTCTGAAAGAATAACGCAATTAATAGGTTTTAGGATTTCTCCAAATTGCAATGAAAGTTTAAAAATACTTGAATGATGTTTTTTTTCTACAATTCCTACCTCCTTTCACATTGTGCTGACCGTCCTTGTCCCTAGCATTCGTGAATCTATTAGGAGTGGGCGCGAGTGGGAGACTGAGCAGATCGGGCAATGCAGAGGAGGAGCCGTGTTTTTTCGCCCCGAGCAGAGAAGAGGTGAGGGGTGGCAGACCCGCGTCAGACAGGGGCGACGATCCCATTCCAGAGTCCAGTCCCGTCCAGTTGAGGCACGCCGATTTCTCCATCTAGAAAAATAGAAAAAAATTATTTCCAGATTTTCTCTCGTTTTTACTATTATTGGAGTACGAGCCTACTACTTTCTTCAAAGTAAAAAATGAATCCAACATTGCTATGCTTTTCCGAATGATCGATAAATAATTCAAGATTTCGTTATTTGCAATTTTCAGAAAAACACTCGAGTCATTATCGGTCTCAAAAACGACTGAAAATGACTTTCCTTTATCTGCTCGTATCTGATAAAATGATAGCCTTGAGCTATTTTTTTTTCCATTTTCTCAAAAGATCCGACCTTTTCTAATATTCCATATTTTTCTACCTGAGAAAGAGGAGAAGAAGATCTGCTGAGTGGGAGGAAAGTGGACGGAGTCTGTGTCTGCGTCTGTGCCCCTTTGTGGATGTTGGTGCCCTCAATGAGACTGCAGAGTGACAGAGTGCTGCCCGAGTGCACCGACTGACTCGATGAACTGTTCAGCTGCTGCATGCACATGCGACGCTCACCAATCTAGAGAAAAATCATTTTTTTTTTTGCGAATTTTCAGATTCTTCAATAAGATTTCCTTAATCAATCCCCAAACTTCAACGTTCAGTTTCAGCAAAAATGGGAAGGTATATTGTTGTCAAAACGTATTTTTGAAGTATAATGGGAGCGAAATTGATTCTCTCCTCTTCAAACGTGTTGCCCCCACTTTTCTGATTGTTCTTACCTCCGCCATTTTGTCAGGCCGAATGTACGCATTCGGACCGCTGTTGGGATGAATGAAGAGGCACCGCTCTCCGTACGGACATACGCCCTGCTTGGTGTACTTGTCGCACAGCTTCGTACGGTATTTCTGATTCTGACGGGGCTGGCTCTGAAAATATCTCGATTCATCAAAAACGGTGAAAAATTAAATCTCGAATCGACCTTCTCAAAATTCTTTATCGGTATTTTTTTTAAATTTCAAACGTTTACCTTGATCTCTCTGAGCTCGTGCTCCCCATGGGCGAATTTGCAGTTCTCCTGGAAGGGACAGGGATAGCCCTCGAGCCATGCCTTGCACATCACCGTCTTGAACGAGTCAACCGTTTGGGGAGAGGTCACCGAACTAGGTGCGTTGCCAGAACGGACCGGGCCGAATTTGGCTTGGTTGTGAGGTTGCAGGGGAGTAGGCTGATGCTGAAATATTTAAATTTTTCCTGGATTTTCTTCACCATAAAAGAGTAAGGATAGACAAAATTCAACTTTGAAGATCTCGAAATTAGGCATTTCTTTCAAAATTTTCAAAAAATTGCAACTCTTTCCTGTAAATTTTCAAGACGGCAAATTCCGATTTGTAATCCGAGATTTTTTCCTTACCTGATTGATGCCGTTGGGCGCGAGAACGCTAGCGAGACTGCGAGAGACAGCCGTGCTGAGGAGTGCGTCTGAGGACAGAGGCAAGTCGTTGAGGGGCATCATCAGGCTACCGCCATTCGCATTGTACCTGTAACATACCGATATATTATTTGAAGTAACAGAAAGATAATTTTAGTTATGACAATTCGGCAAGCCATTGTATTTTTTAGGTGACTGAACTTTCCAAAAAGTTTTATCTTTTCTTTACAAGCTAGTAAAACGTACGCCTCGAGTTTCTTGCTGAACTGGGAATTGAGCAGCGAGATCATCGCCGCTTCTCGAAGCAAATCCATCTGAAAAATAAGAAAAAATCAAACGATTTTTATTCGACTCATAGAACCGGTCTTTATCCCTAAAATTTCGGCAACTTAACAACAATAAAAATATTATATTATTATGCTTTGGCCAGAAGAAAGGAAATTCCAGGATGTTTTTGCCCTTGAAAGAGCGAAAAATGATGATAATTGATCGAAATTATGAAATGATGATATTCAATGTGCGTTATCAAAAGGCAAATCAGAGGCAAGCAAGAAAGACTTGTTGATCTTGCAAAGTAAAAACAACGAATCAGCTCAGCTGTGTCAGGTATCAGACCAAATATCTCGGGTTATGTTTTCATTTTCCTTTGACATCTTTGTTTTTGTTTTTGTTATTATTGTGTCGCTTTTCAAAGATTAAAGAAATTATCTAAAACATCGATTTCAAACGAAAACAATCATCATCATCTTTTGCAGTTTATTGTTTTCGTAAGAAATCAATTCCAGAAAGAAAAAATCCCCGATTTCGTTTTTCGATCAAATGAATTTTGCTCTGCATTCTGAACATTTCACGTGATAAGGGATAGAGCTGGGAATATGGGAATGCAGTCTGGGTATTATTAGTCAACAGCTGATCGACAAGTGGCAGACTGACCCCTGAGGGCACTCGTGCTCAAGCCAGCTGACTGATCTTATCTCTTCCTTATAATTCTTTATCCTATCACCCAGCTGATATCATATCAAAATCTCGAGGCTCTAACATTCTAGGCCACCCTCGACATGACAAAATATATTCCTCGAAAAACAGCTGGCATATTTTCAAAACCAAGATCGAACTCCAACCACGAGTTTATTCCAGACCAATCAAAAATCCGTTGTCATTGTTTTGACCCTCTCAAAGTTCAATAAAACTTATTTTCGCGCCCGCTTTCGAAAACAAAGTCACAATAGAAAATTAAGGGAACTTTGAGGTCGATTTCAGGGTCATTGAAAGTTCGGCGAATCGGAAAACAGCTGTTAAAATAATCCCACATAATGAGGATTATGTGGTTTTTGCATGGAAATCGGATAAGTTAGTTCCAATTATTTGGACCATCAAAAAACAACTCGAAATGGTGGAGAATTTTGATTTTTGGCGCAAAAAAATGAAAAAATTTTCGATAGAAAGAACAGACTAGACAATTTTTAAAATTTGGTTACCGCACGCAGTTGCGGTGGAAAAGTTTCAAGTCGGAGCAAGGGTTCAATGAACATCAAAGGGGATTGGGAATTTTTCACTAAACAATATTCATGGTCGAGATCGGATAGATGAAAGAACATCGATAGTAAATCAACTTTTCTCTCGAGTTTCGATTTTTGATGCAGAAGGCAGAATTTTTCTAGAGCATTCCTGAAAGTTCACTCTGTTCATGAGCACCCATTTAGAAAGCTCACTAACTTTTTCTTTATAAAAGATATTTCGTTTCAAAAATGTCTAAATTTTCAGAAAAAAAAAACTTCGATTTTTGGTTCAGAAAATGCAGATTTTTTGAAAACGAGGGGATCAAGGCGGCAGATGTGCTGAAACTGAAAGTGGCAATGAATAAATCGGATGAAAGGGGGAATTCGAAAGAAGGACAGGGAAAGAGGAGGAATGATGACAAATCGAACATCAAAAAGGACTGATCGAATAATTTTGGGAAAGAAAACAGAAAACAGGTCACTAGCAATAAATGATGATGATGATCCGATAGGAAAAGTGGCACAATCAACTATTCAAAATAACGAAACCGTCCGGGAGGATTTCAAAATTTGACCAAGATGTTTGAAATTTCCAAGGAAATTCTAGAAAGTATTCAATTTTAGAAAAATTTATTTATTTTTTTTTTTTAAGAAATTGATAGCAATTCAACTCATTACTCCATTTTTCAACTTCATACATGTGAAGATTTTTCTTTTCAATTTGAAACTGCCAATTTTTTATTCTGCTCATCTTCCAACCGTACCTGAGTAGGACTGGGCGGTCCCGAAATGGGTCCGATGGCGCAATTCACCCCCTTCGTCTCTCTGCTGTTCTGTCCGTTGCCGTGAGCGAGTCCGCTTCCCGAAAGTGTGCCGATTCCGCTGTCGCTCGATGCAGATGAGGTCGGCCGCATACGAACACAAACACTGAAAATTTTGGGACTTTTCAAAAATTCGACAAAAATCACGAAAAATCGAAAATTAAATGATTTTTTTTGAAAACTCACCGAGTGACTTTAGATTTAAAAAATAATAATAATGAAGCTCGTGAAAATTCAAGATTTGAAAGAGCTTTCGAAAAATGACCACTTTGAAAGTTCCAGAAAACAATCGAGAAGTTTCATGAAATGTCCAGCAAATCGAATTCGCGCACGTTTGATTTTGCTAGAGAAAAATATGGATCGGTTGAAAATCGTGGAGAATTTAGGAGAAAATCTAAAAAATGACTGGGAAATTCGAAGAACTCGCAAAATTCAAGAGGAAATTCAAAAATCGGGATAAAAAGCGACAGCGAAGATGGGTTCACGAGAATTGGCGCGATATTGCATAGTGGCAGAGGAGAGAGAGAGAGAAAGAGGGTGGAGAGGAGAAAGAAAACTTGAAACGAAAGAATAACTTTGAAAAAAGTACAAAATCGAGAAGAGTAGTGATTTTGAGGAGAAGGCAAAGAAAAAGATCTAAGGATAGCATGAAGCTTGAAGAGAGTGAGAAGAAGGAAAGAACAAAGTGGAAGATCCTATGAAAAAGGCTTGTTGAATACGCCGATGGGATAATAAATTGAAAAATGGATAAGAAGAGTAGGGATAGGGCCAAGTATGGTAAATTTAGAACCAAAGTGTGCTGATCATTTTGATTCTAAATTTACCATACCTGACCCTAACCCTGCCTTTTACATATCCCACCGGTGTATTCAACAGGTCGAGAGAAAGAAGGAAGAGCTAGAAATTCGGAAGAATTAACAATTATTAACTTTCTAAAAATACCCAGAAAATCAACAAAGCGCAAAGATGGTTCGATTGACAATTTTATATGGGGCCGTGGTGTGAATTGTCTGTCCCAAAATTTATCTTTCCCATTTTTTACTCCCACATTTTCTCCCGCTCTTTTCTCTCGAATGTAACTTGTTGAGAGCGAAACTCATCGCTAAAACTAAGGAAAGAGAGAAATGGATACCAGTTTGGAGATGACTTTGGCAAATGGAAAATTGAGAACGATTCGGGCTTTTTTCGAAATCGAGTCTCCCAAATTCCAAGAGTAATTCATTATCCGCCCACATACGAGATGAACACCCATCCGTAGTCGATCAAGAACAATTCAAACATGAATTGCAAAACGTGATTCCCGAAATGATATGAGAAGGAAGAAGACCGTTCGAAGTAAGATGGCAACTTCATAGTCAAGGTTAGAAGATACTCTCATAGGGAATCTGGAGAGTGAAATCGGGATCGGAAAACCTGCAGAAGTATCATGATGGAATCAGAGATTATAGAATATTGCATCATCAGATCTAGTAATTCGTAGCTGTAGCTGTTGATCTTCATGGCTTTGTCATAGCTTACAAAACTTATGACATTTAGCCCAAAATGGGTCTATAAGAAGCTTCAATTTATCGAACTAGAGATGATGAGCACTCGAATTTTGGGATTCTTGACCACACTCGAGATCTCTGGAAGAACCTTATCTAATTATGAAAAATAGGAAATTAAACCCGGCTGGAATACTGAAATTGGCGTAGGAAGATGTACGTGGTACATGATCATTTTCATGCCCATGTATGCTGTCTAAGAACATTTATAATCGCATTCCATTAAGGAGAAAAAAGCGATTTCGTCTTTTTCGCAAATGCACTTTGACGTAGGTGGTGCAGTGTTTCAAATGAAAAATCTAGCGTCATGTATTGAGAGATAGGAGAGAAATACCAGGCAGCATATTCTTTAAACTTGTTCAGTTTCTGTATAAAGATCGACGTTATCGGACGCCAGATCGTTACTCATTTCGCCTACGAAAAACAAAAATTTTGACAAATATCGAAAGTTGATAAAAAATTGAGGTTGAATCGAGTTACTCGAAACAGGTTGAACTTGAAGTTTGTAGGTAAACAACATGGGATCTAAATAAATGAGTCACAGAGTTGAGTCAAACAAACAAAAATAAAGATGATGCTATAGTTTGATTCTGAGGATTGATAAAATATTTAGAATTAGTAACTTATAATGGATCTCGATTTGTGTTTTTATAAGCTACTAACTAAAGCTAGCAAAGTCAGAGTTGCTCTACGTAGAATAATGCAAAGTTTCATATAAAATTGTACATTTTATCTGACGATGATCAGAAAGAATTCACGTGATGCAATTGAGAAACCTTTCAGAATATAATTAGCGCGGAAATTGTCAAACGTGTGTTTGAAGAGCTTATTGCCAATGAAATGGGGAATGACTTCCCTCCGAGTCTGAATTTGACAGGAAGAAGAGGAACTTATGAAAAATTCCGAAATAGGTAATGATGATGTAATTAAACTGGAAGAATATTTATTTCATCTCATAGGATTATGGACAATAGTCTACCTCTTGAAAAGTTCAATTTTTGAATTTATTAGTTTTTTTTTTTATTTTTAGAAAACAGACTCAAATCCAAGTTATAAATTTTCGAAAAAAAATCACCATGTGATATAATTATGAGTTGAGTAACAATTGACAGGAAAGTGCATTGTCTCTTTAAATCAAATGAAGTTCAATTGTACTTTTGCCTGGATCCAGAGCTATTTCCAAATCCCAGTGCAAAGGCTAAAGGACAAAGAGGAAATAAAACCGAGGGATTTATTAGCAAAAGGAGTAATATCCTTTGTAGATCTGGAAGAGAGGAGTAAAACATGGCATGAAAGTGAAATCATAGATAAAGCGATAAAGGGGGGATTTGATTTGAGATTTGAGAGAAAGTGTTTTGGCATCTGAAAAGTAAAATCTCCAATCTTCAACAAAAACTAGTATCAAGTACATACGTGGACACTGGCATATCCGATTCACGAAGAAAGTATGGTTTTTAGGTGTTGCCAAATGATTCCAGTTTTAAAGTATGAAGAAAGCTAATGAAACAAAATGATGAAAATGGGGTAAATAAAATAATAAAATTCCTGAAGATAGATTTGTACTTATGCAACTGATTATTGAAAAGGTGTTCAGCCTGTTTTCAGGGGCGTGCGGAATTTGAATTTTCACAAATTTGCAATCTGAGTCGGAACGAAAAATCTTCGTGATCTCGGAATAGGAATTTCATACACACATACCCCTGCCGTATTTCATCAGCTTCATATTTTCCTGACGTACTCTATCACACATATTCAAAGAAATTGAGCGTAATGCGATTCAGAAAAGTTGAAATCTGAATATCGTCTCATTCATGTTACCACCAACATATGGTCACAATGTTCATCACTTAATTAGTAAGATCAACCATATGTGTAGGCCTAACAAAATCTCGATTCGTTCAAATTTTTCGTCGGATTTTACAGCGTATTCGTTTGGCAGAGGCCGAGAGCGAAAACTCTGCTAGTTCATCACACAATCTCAACAGGCTTATCAGCGCAAATCTCAGACTGTCAATCTGTTCGCGGAAAAAGACGAGAAAGCAAACGAAGGAACGCTTTTGGCGGGAAAGTTGCAGGGCATTCGAAAATAAGAGAAACACAGACAATGAGAGTGATATGCTTATGATAAGGAGATTTGGAGAAATACATTTAAAGGCAGACATTTTTCTGCCTGAAATAGCTTTCGATGGGTATAGATGGAGTGATTTCCCTTCTAAAGAGTGAGAAAGGGAATAATGGTTGTTCGGCACTACGGGAATCGCGAATTGGGCAATTGGATTTAATGGGATAAATCCAAATCCGGTGTTTTGTTCGAGAAACGCGCAATCATTCTGCCATTCGCTTCTCGAGAGAAACGGGATGATTTATCAGTCGTTAATTGGATAATCCGACTGACAGATCGAGATTGAGTACTCGAATGGAAGGTGTTTGGAAAATGATAACGAGATTACGGCTTTTTACGTAATAGGCGATTCATGCTGAAGAAAAAAACTTTTATCTTATGAGTAAGTCAATTCTGACCTAGGAAAGGCAGTAATTCAGATAACGATTACGATTTTGAACAATATCAGCCGTCTCTTGCTGAAAAGCGCATGATGTTAGAGTACTTTCAGTGATGAACTAAAAATTTGTAACAATACGTGAACATTCAACGTTTGCCAATTTAGTCTAATTCGGAATTCTTGCAGAATCTGATTTTAGTCTATTTTCACCGGAAAAAGATGATAGCAACTCTGATTTTCTCTGAATGCGGTCTCAAGATCGTCAATATCGGATCAAAAGTTTGTTTTTCAAGAAGTTGAAATCTTTTGGAAACATTATCCTAAAATATCCCTAGCTTGATTTTTCATACGAACCTATAGCCTAATGCGAAACATCTCGAGATCGGTAGATAAATATGTAGTCAAAAAGGAAACGGGATTTTTCAAGCGAATTTTATTGGCAAGAGAAATGTGAGAGAAAAAAACGACACTGAAGTGAGAACGGGAAATTTTAAATTTTCGTATGAATTTTGGATTTTTATATCCTTGGTGGAAAAGATTGTTTGGTACAAAAATAATATTGTAGGCGAAAATTAAGGGAACATGGACTTTTCATATTGTACCTATCTATTATTTTGTCGAAATATCCTACGCAGCCTATTCAAAGTCCGAGAGTGAAGTTACAAAACCAAATGCTGAACTGAATACAAATCCTAATGAAACTGACATTTCGAAGACTTCGAAGGCAAGTATTTCTTTGAAAGTACCTTATTGCGTCGCTTTTTTGTTGCTAATCCGAATCTCGAAGTCGAAGTTGTCTAATCCGGCTAATCTTCCAAAAGCGAAAGTCGCGCGCCTCTGGCCTAGCATTCGACTTTGAATTGCCGCTTTCGATTCAAATTTACAAGAAAAATACTTAGAAACGTAAATATTATCGTTTCAGATAAATTTCATTACCCAATGCTTACGCAAGAGGATTTGAATTAATCCACTTCGAGATAAACTACAGAGAATTTCATAAAATTTCTCAAAAATTGGCAGACTGTCTAGGATGTAATATCATACAACTTTTGACAGACTTAATTTTTAAAATAATGATGTCGGGGTAAAAATTCGTTGCCTAATAAACAAATGTGACTAAAAAGATGCCGAAGATCGAAAAGCATGGTGGTTAACGGATCAGAACCAAAACAGGTCAAGCACTTGTTGGAGGCGAATAAAATAAAAATGCCTTTCACTACAATCTGCCGTCATCGTAAAACAACAGACCAAAAGATGAAAGCAAGGTTTGAATTAGCCTCTGCGAAGAAAAAATGTAAAACTCTACAAAAGCGACTACAAGTGAATCGGTTGAAAGTGCGCGACAAAATGGAAGGGGGATTTGGTAGCTTATGCCTGCAATGGGAGTGAAATGCGGCTGAAGAACCCCAATTATTCGGGGTGAAAAACACCCCCACAACACAATGAATGAAAGCTGGAAAATAAGCAGCATGAGGAGAGGGAAAAGCGCGATTGGCAGGGGAATATTGGAAATACAAGCACCACGACGACGACTTAGTTGCGGAGGTGAAAAAATATCTGGGCCTCGGAAAAAGTTGGTTGACGGAATTTTCGGATGGGAGAAAGGGAAATCCCGCCATACGATGCAGAAGATGCAGGCAAGGCAAGGCAATACGCGAATCGCTGCCTCATTTTCTCGCCCTTCAGATCCTAAGAACGAGATCTGCTGGGGCAGGATATCTCGAGAGAGGGAGAGGCGTAGGCAGAGGCAGAGACAGGCAGAGGGAGAGGGAGAAAGACATACGATAGGCAACCAGGCAGGGCGATGCAGAGATACAGGGAATGAAGACATTAGATGGGCATTGTTACATGAACGACAACACCAGAAGACGAGAATAGAAGAAAGGTTCATAGACAAACACTACTTGGCAGATCGGTCTGAACCTTCGAAAATGGAACAGTATGAAAAAGAATGAAATGATAAACAGAGGAAGTGATGCATTGGAAATCGTAATGTATGCTCAAGAAGTTGGTGTTTTGGGTTCTTTAGAAAAAGTAATGAAAGGATATGATGCCTCAGGCTTTCTGTAGAAGACACATCGAAAATTGCTGAAAAATTATAGACGAGTAGGTTATGCTAATTTTGGCTCAGAAATGACGAGATCAATGTGCTTGTTGTCTTGAGGCTATGGTCACATACCTTTCCCTACTCCTTTTCCTTGTACAAACGATAGAAGTTTAGTAAGTGAGTTTCTTTTACAAGAAACTGTGTTCAGAAAGTGAAATTTTTATATGACCCAAAGAATAGTAATGCAGCAAATAAAATTCTAAACCTCAACAATCTTACAAATACTTCCTAAATCGTTAGCTGAACTTTTCGCTATTAGCAACCTAGCGAAATAGTGTTCAGAGTGAAGGAGCGAAAATCCAAATCAGGTACTAAATTAGCTAAATCATCCTAAAAACGATATTTCGTAACGCTCTAAATAAATTGGATCAGTAATAGCGGCTGATAGTAACAGGCAGTTTTCCTGCATGAGGAATGCTGCTCATGACCGACACAGAAAAACAAGTCCGCGATTATTATAGGGTCAAGTTGATAAATAGAAAATAGACTGGACTGGATAGACTCTGATTGTGATGATACGGAGCAGGCGAAGGACAGCGCAATACGGGCATAGGACGAAAATACCCGAAAGAGGAAAGCGAGCAGTTGTGTTCCATCGAAATTATCACTGATTTACTGATAAGCGGAGAGTAAGGATAGTAGTACAGCCGTTACTGGCAAGCACCTCTGAACACCTAGAGGTCAAGAAATCACGAAGAGCTTAAATCAGAGATGACCCAATGGGCTAGAGCTCCAGACATGGCTGCGCACAGGTAAGAAACAGACAGAAATTTCTCATAACTATGAAAGTGTAGGTATTTAGGCACAGTAGAAGCGCATCTGGTAAAGATACAGGTAAATTTTTCGTATTCTATACACACCCATAGTCTAGAGTCACGCATGACTATCTAAAGCTGGCTATTGTACGTTTTCCGTAAAAAGCACGTATTGAAGATTGAACTTTTTGAAAGTTTAAATTCGCTAATAAATGCAAAATAACTCACACCACTACAGGAGTTCTCTTATCCACTCTGCCACGACGTTTTTTCCTTAGCTGGATAAGTATGGATTGAGTAGAAATGCCTTTGAGAGTTAGCTAATGAATGGAGAACGTAGAAAAACATAACGAGAAAAGTTCAATCTCAACGCGCACTTTTTACGGAATACACACAATAGTCAGCTTTCGATAGTAGTCGTTTAAAGGTAAGGTGAAAGAACGAAATTTTTTTCCTATACTACGAAAGAGAAGTATGAAATCAACACAAACTTTCCTATCTAATGCAGATACAGGTAAGATTTTTTCGAGACTATTGCGCATGCAAAGTCTAGAGTCCGAAAATACTGGTAGACTGATTGTGAGTAGATACAATCTGGGGCTATCCCGCATATGGATGAAGGGAGCAATGAATGAGCAAAACAGAAAAGAGTCTATGCTCAGGTCAAAGGATGACCATTGGGGTAGCTGAGATAATGTAGTTTGATGCAACAATGTCAGTGGATATTGATCAAGTCATGTATGGATTTTGAATTGAGTAACGAGTAATGAGTTATTGCCTCAAATTGCAAAATAAAATCCAGTTTACTGGTAAGTGATTACAAACACCTACGAAAATGGAGATTTCCAGATCGGATAACAATCAGAAATCGAATTCATCATGGCTAAAGATCGAGAGAAGCAGATATAGAAGAGTTTTCTAACGTGCCCGAATTCAACGTGAATTCGAACAATAAATGACTAATATCTCCGTAATTAAGCTGATATCTCGATTTGGCCGATCGCATCTCGAATATCAACTTGACACTTCTCTTGAATAGTGTTTTTCAATTGGCCTGATGCGATTTGCCTTTTTTCTAATGCAGACAAAACACAATCAACGCGGCTAATGAAGCAATGGATGCAAAAGGCAAAGGCAAAGCAGAGGACGAGAAAGAAAGTAGAGGGGACTGCGCAATGGAGATGAAAAGCTGGAAGATGATGAAGCAGGGCTGGTCTCGAAAAGAGACGAGGACACTGGGAGTGGACAAAGAAAGCGAAACGACAAGAGAAATTAGAATGCCAAATTGGGAATATTTTCGAATGTCTAGAAAATGGTGAAAATAGAGCAAGTTTCCGGGAAGCTCACTAACATTTTGTTGGTGGACTATTTAATGTTCGGATGAAAGTTATCATTCGTAGACTATATGGTCATTCAGTGAAATTTTTATAAAAGTAAAAAAATGGTGGGGAAAATATAAAGAAAAACCAACTGTGCTTCGTACGAAAGTTCACGCATTCGACAAAGTGAGAATAAGCTATTGGCATGAGCCAAAGTGATGCACTTTATTGCGAGGATGAAAGAAACAAAAAGTGCAACCCTCATTTTGACTCTCTAGGCCGAGCTATTTCCTTGCTCTCTGACATCTCTCCTAAACTGTCCTCGTATTGCACTTATTCTATTCACCCCTATCCTTCATTATTTCGCCATATCGCTGACTTTTTCTAGTATTTCAAATTTAATCCGCGGCAAACAAAAATAACGAACTCATTTATTCAGCTGATAACGGAATACAGCTTAAACCAACAACTGCTTCGGATGGAAACCAGATCCTTCTGGAGTTGATTCTCCAGATCCCAAATCGTCCGTCTGCTTACACAGTCGAAATCATAAAAGGAGGGAGAAAGAAGACGCTCCTTTTATCTCGTCTAAAGTAATCGACAATATCGACGGCATCACTTTTTGATTTAAACGTTATCATGCGAAATTTAATCGTTCCTCGAAGATTTTGATTAGAAACTTTTTAGATTGTTAGTGATGGGAGAATACACCTCTACACATCCACAAAAATTTTTCATCACTTTTGTACGGTCTTGAAAATGTATCATGGACGTCATTCTTGCATTATGATACCATCTAAAAAATTTATCCTTCAACTACGAATCTAAACGCCTAAACATAATCAAAAACTTTACAACCTCAGAAAGATAACGATATAATAAATAGGAAAATATGTTGATCTTGTAGAAAAATAATTGGTCATATTTGTCGCAATTATTTTTTCAAACTTAGAGAATGGGTATAGGAAAAATAAATAAGACGGAGATTCGAAAATTTAACCGTTTTTTTTTATCTTCTTTAGTAATCTCAAAATTACAAATAATCAAAATAAACGAAATAACGTAATTATGATCTTCTCTAATCGCGCTATTTCGTCATGTCTTGTAATTTCCAACTACTTTTAAACCTCCTGAATCAGAACTTGGGAACTTTTCTAAGCTCGTGAGTCAGCCAGAGAACGCAAGAAATGAGGGCCATCGACCCGCTCTGATGCAGGGCGGCCAACCACACTGGCACGTAGTTCAACTGCAAAATTGGTTAATTCAGGGGGCAAAGTAGATGACAATAAAGTTTGGCAAATTCAGTTCGATCAAAATCGAAGATTTCAGAACGTCGAAATTTATAGTGCTCCAATTTATCGCATTTTTGTAGCATAAAGTTGACTAGAAGAGGTTGAGTATTTCAAGAAATAGTGCAATTACGAAAGACTTTCTAGCACTTTAAAACTTTAATAGCGAAATAATGATTTCTTAAACTAACCAAAGTAGTGATTCCGAGTCCTGCCTGAGCGAAAACAGCAACGACAGAGGTGTTGAGGGCCAATCGGGCACGACGGGAAATGCCCGCTCTTCGTCCCACCAGCCAGGTTGCGCACAGCGAGAGCAGGGTTAGATAGGCATAAAATTTTGATCGTTTTAAGGTTAGTTTATCAGTTCAGGGATTAAACATTGGACTATCATCGAAGGAAAATGTAAGACGAAATTCATGGAGCCTGGATATTAAAGTTCGATTCGATTTTTAATGCTATTTCACTCGGTTTAGCAAAGAAACAAATTAGTCAAAATTATGAGCTTCCAAGAAATTTTTGTTGCTGAAAAGTACCGTTTTTGTTATGAAAAGCTTACGACTTACCAAGTTCCTATGCATGAACTGGACAGTGACATCGTTTTCGAAGAAGTTCTTCCAAGTGGGCTGTCGTGAGAGCAGATTCTCAGGCATCCATTTGTCCGCGTACTTAGGCCACGAGTTGTACACCAGACCTGCGTCCAGTCCCGCAACGAATGCGCCTTAAATTTCTCTTACTTTTCTGAAAATCTAAGGCCTTTTTCGTGATCTCCATCCAGTTTTACGAGAGAGTAAGTGAGAAAGTAAAGTAAAGTAAAAGAAGAAAGATGATGAGACCATAGGGGTCCAAGTCGATCTTCTTTTCATTATATGAAACTAAAGGTTGAAGTTTATCAGAAATTATGAAATATTTTGAATAGAATTTACCCATAATAGCCGTAGCGAACATGAATCCTTTGGAAGTGTGCGCCAATCCCTTCAACGCTCCAAGTTTAGCAGAGGGATGCTAAAGTGCACTTCTTTTCAAGTAAAAATGAATCTATCAAATAATCAACAACATTTTAGAAATTGTATAATTGGGAATAAAATTGTAAAAAAAATGTTTCAAAAACTGCCGAATCGCATACTGAAAAGTACTAATTCTAATGGAGTAATCATAAGTAACCATTCTAAAAATCTTACCGGTTGAGGTGGGAATAGATGAACGAGTCCGTTCCAGAAGAAGAGAGAGTAGAGGACGAATGCGAGAGTGAGATGAGTGGCCAGTCGATACTGCGACACGCGGGGAATCGACGAGTCCGAATTCGACGACGGGTCCAGACCGCTTTTTACCTGTAATATTCAAAACCATAGAAAATATACTATCATTTTATTATATTTTAACGATAAAAACGAAATTTTGATCATGTCATTTTATTGAAATTTCGGTGAAAAATGGTTCTTCAAGAATCAAGATGGAAAAATCAGTTATCACAAACTCACGAAAGTTTCAAATAAAATAAAAAAAAAACGACAACAAAAAATCTTACCATCCACCACCCGACGCCTCCCTGAGTGAGCAAAAGCGTGGTCGCGAGGAGCATTCGCCATTTCTGGGTTCGATGAAAATAGCCGCGGTACCAGAAATAGGCGCACGGAACGAGGAACACCTGAAATTATGGACTATTTCTGACTAGGTTTTCATTCGTCCTCTTCTCATCCTCATGATATATTTTACATAAGAGACGCGAAGAATTGAAAGAATGTTTTTCTTTCTTCGCAAAAATTTGTACAATTTCTTACGATTCCAATAGCCCGACCCCACATTCGGTGTAGATATTCCATGGTCCAGATGAACTTGAACTCGCTCATCGTCATCGCTTCAGACGACGATTTGCTGAAGAATTGATACTTTTATTTTTCTTTTAAAAATATGAAAAAATTGCACCTTTCTTGAATTGATAAAAAAGTCCGAATTTGATATTGATATTTCAAAAATCGACGATAAAGAATCAAATCTTAATGAATTGTTCCTTGCCCAAATATAATGATAAAATTTAAAAAATGCTTACTATTTGTACTCGGGGAACTGTTTGTATCGTTCGAACTCGGTCTCCCAGTCTTTCTGACTGAAGGGCGGTTTCATCGTTCGGAACAGGTCCCAGTTCACCATGCTCAGACCCGATTCAGTTAGTCTAGGAAATCAAAATTGAAGGGAAACTTACTTTTTAACCCAAACCTAGTAACTCCTCCCAAAGCGACCGCTCCATAGCACATCCCCGCACATCCAAGAAGCCACCAACCGACCTTCTTCTTATTGCTATCGATGACGACCGTGTGCGTCTTCCTGACGACGTTCGAATTCAGAATCCCTGCCAATTTGGGAGCGACCAATTGAAGTCGAGAAATCGAAGCACCACTTCCTGCCAATTTTAAGAGAATCATTCTGAAAAAAATAAAAGTTCCTGCAAATTCAAATTCTGAAAATATCAAGCTGGTTACTGTAGCCCTTGAATTAAAAAATCACCGAAAAATGATAAATTGAGGAAACTCTTTATGACTCTTTTCAACTCTGTTCGATTTCAAGCACGATATTCTCAATGAATTGATCATCTTTGCATAAAAGAAAAGAACTGAAATTTTTGAGAAAAATCTTCTCCTAATCTTTCACTTCTAGAGAAAAAATTACCTACGAAACGAGATAAAAAGAAAAAAATACGAATTTTCGAGAAGAAAAATGATGAAAGGATAAGAACGAAGAAAACAATTTTCAAATTCAATCGAGTAAAGGGAAAACGACTCGAGCTTTCTTTCCGGGAAATTAGAAACAACGAAAATTTGAATGGCATATTTTTCAGTTATTAGTTGAACAAAAGTAGCCATTCAAATTCAAATTTTCCCAAAAAGTTAACCCAAGTAAAATAACCGGAAAGACTGACCTACATAATGCACGAATAAAACGAAACTTTCTAGGAAAATTCCGACTTTAGGCGTGTTCAACTAGCTAGAACTACTAATAGACTATTTTCAGGAAGGAAATAAGCATTTTTGGAAAAGTTCAACTTTTCATTCATTAAGAACTCCTTTGAACCTGTTTTATTTCTAAAAATGCCGATAAATAACAAGTTGTCAAGCTATGGTTTGATGAAAACGAATGAAACTTTCAGAGGCGAACCTCCGAATTTGAGCGAGTAGGTTCAACGCTTCAAAAGAACTAGAGATCTCATAGGGAAATTTCTAATCTCTACTTATTGTTGAAGCATTGAATAGAGGAGGAAAAAATCAGATAGTAAATAGGAAGGGAATCTTATCTTCCATTCACTTTTTGCTTATTTGTGTCCTTCGGTGGGCGGAATCGGCAAGCTCGGAGTCAGACCGAGGTATTCGAATTTGAACCTCCAATAGGCGACCACCTGCAAGGTAAAAAAATCATTGGTAGAAAATAACTTTGATAGTGTTCAATTTCTGTAAAAAAACGAATTTTTTTTTCGAGAATCCGTGATTTCTCCACCCACTTCAGCATCCATTTTGATTGGAGAAATGATATCATCTTCATTAATGATAATTTTTTATTGAAAATGCAAATGCAAAAATCATACCATCCTATCCCAAATATTCTTCGGATCGTTCATGGCTGGTCGAACGTCCAAAACAGTGAACAGTTTGGAAACAGGATCCACCGCACCACCATCGTAGTAGTCGATTATGTAACGGACCTAAAAAGCAATAAGAGTGAACATACGCCTTTTTATCTTTAGTTTGGCAGGAGCATAATTCTACAAAAAGATTTTCTCGAAAAAAAACGTATAGATGAAAACGAAAAATAAAATGTATCTGAGCAAGATACTCGTACAGCCTGTTCAGATGCTAGATTTTTCAAAATAAAAATGAATCTTGTAAAACGTCGCTTAAAAGATGACCTCCTTCATTCCACATCTATCAACGACCCAGTCGTGTCTGTCGAAGGGCAGCTCGTACCCGAGCAGCTTGCGGAATCGAGCTCTGGGGGAAATGTTCTTCGCATCGCCCTTGAACGACTTCAGCTTCGGGTTCGCGCATTCACTGAAAATTAAAAATTTAGCATATTTTCAAGGAAAATATCTTTACGATAAGAGAAAAATGCTAGAACTTTCTGATATAAATTGTGGTTTCATGGAATTTCGATAAGAAATAAATAAGCCTTACGGATGCAGGAGATTCTCCCATTTGAGCACCTCCATCCAGGCAGCCTCGTTGTTGTTGTTGTGGATGCGAATGATGTTCTCCATGTCGCGCTCCGATAGCTGGTCCTCTTGCCATCGCCACCCTTTTCTGGAATTTTTTTTTTAGAAAATAGGGTAGGAGAGGCTTTTGTAAGATGTCTTTTCCTCTATCTTATGTACTGATATTCTCCATTGTTTCCGAGATGAACCCTTACAAAGAATGGCGGAAGGTGTACTCGCGAGCCTTAGTCTATATGCCTGTTCGTTCTTGCTCTCTCCTCTTCTCTTAATTCCCTCTAGTCTCGATATGTGCGTCTCGCAGGTTATAGATGCAAAGTGAATATGGCAAGGCTCATCATGCGAACAATCGAGTATGTTAAATTTTGTAACAAATAAAATAAAATTACTTGAGCATAGCGTTCCAGAACATCTGCGGACTGGGGTAGGTCCTGAAAATCAAATTAGGAAATTCGCTTTCCTGAAATTTTCCTACCAAGTGTCACTATCAGTTCCGGCCTTGGGAATGGTGGACTTCTCTCTGGCGGTTGGCAGCGAGAAGGGCTGATCGGGTGCCGGCTTCTGGTTTGGGTGCTCCAGTTCCTGGAAAAGTGAAATTAGTTAATCATTTTGAAAAAATGCGTAATATCAATTTGATTCTAACAAGAAACAATGGTTCTTCGTGATACTGGAAGTAGTGTCGAATAATTTATGAAAAACAAATAAAATGCACGGATGTCCGAAAATGGGCACTATTGTAAGTCGAAGTCGAGCACGCTGAGCATGATTCTGAAGTCAGAATTCAAAAAGAACCACTCGGAAGCTCAGAAATCGGACGGTAATAAACGAGCACGCAATTTGTCTTCATTCATGCGCATAACGAGTAAAGACAACTGTGTAATTTGATTAGAAAAGTTCATGAAAATGTGTATTTTAAAACAGTGGAAAAAACATTTTTAGTAAAAACTTACATTATTGAGCGGATTGATGGTGTCATGTCCAAGCGGACACCCGCCGCAGCCCTCCATCACATTCACATTCTCCTTGTTGGCTGCTGCATTCGAAGGACATCCGTCCCCGCCCATCGTTCCAGACGCCGCCATCGCTTTTACCGCATGACGGATCTTCTCCGGATCACTTTCCGCCTATATATATATATTTTTGATTTCTTGCAAAGCTTCAATTTTATTTTCAAGATTCGATTTTAAAATAGGGAATTGAGAAGTCTATCTACTTTCATCATTTCCAAAGCTTGCCGAAAAATAACTGAATTTCCAAAATGCAATTTCCCAATCTTCACTGAGCAAAATCCGATTTACCTGATTGATAACCGGTTTCTGAGGCGTCGATTGGCCCGAGCCCATTTTGACTTTCCTGAAAAGAAATCTAGAAATTAAAAAATGGGCGAAATGAAAAAAATAAAAGCGAAAAATCGAAAGAAGAGCGAGCAACTTTGCATCATTGTAAACCGAGGACACTTCCAATCGCATTTTTGCGTTCGTTCGAGTTTACTCGTTTTATTATTTTTCAAAATTTTATTTTTATTTTAAATTTAAAAACTTTTTTTTTTAATTCTTATATCGCCCGTTTGGAAAGTTTACCTAACTTTGAAAGGGACTAATGTTGATGAAGAACAAAGTTAACGGACTTTCCAAATGCGTGGTCGGTAAATGTGGATTTCCCAAGATTTCGATTTTCTTTAGTTTTTCAGACGATGGCATCGAAAATGAAGATAATCGCTGGGTCGACTGTGGCGCTGGCCACTTTCGGCCTCTTCAACGACTACAGAAACTCCAGGTCCAATAGCAGATCGTATTTTTTCGGTTCAATTTCTTTATTTTAAAGATTTTTTTCCTTATTAATTTCCAGGTCGTGACGCCCTGGCATTTTCCCATTCGAAGGGCCAGCACTTGAGATTCGATGAGTACTTTCCGAGGGGCGAGTGGGACGACAACTGGGATTTGTGAGTTTTGTTTTTGAGCAAAAAACCGAGAAATTTAATAGAAAAACGTCTTTTTTGACCAACAAAAAATTTTACTTACTAGAGATACCTAGTTTACAAGAAATCCCTTCGGGAAGGTTCTATTTTCTGAGTCTGGTTGAATTTCGATGAGTTTTTTTTTTCCAATCTGGCACGAAAATATTCAATCTTCAGCCGTAGCCCTGAATACCTGGTAAGTCGGAAGAAGTACGAGTTGGTCTCTGAATCGGAGAGGGAGCAAATGCTGAGAGACAAGACGGCGACCGCCACGAGGAACATCATCCTCATTCGGCACGGGCAGTACCAGATAAACTCGCCCGACAAATTTCTTACTCAACTTGGTGGGTTCACTAATTTGTCAAAAAAGCTTCAAGCTTTCATAAACTTGGTTTATAAATCGGTTGATCTGTGTTTCGATTTTGAAAGCTTGCGGAAAAAGACCCTGCTTTCAGAAAAAAAAAGTTTCAGGCCGCGAACAAGCGGAACTGGTCGGAAAGCGTCTAGCGACGAGTGGCATCAAGTTCGACGAAGTCGTCATGTCCACGATGAATCGAGCCACTGAAACCGCCAAAATCATTCTGCAACAGCTTCCCAAGGAGCAGAAATCGTAATTTTATTCTTGCTTCTTTTTATCGACATCTTTTTATTTTACAATTGGAAAATTTGTAAAAAGTCATTTTTATTTTCGGAAAAGATTTGGGTTTAGCCTCTCGTGCTCTCTGTTAGAAGAAGGCCCTCCCTACCCCCCAGTCCCCGACGTCTCGCACTGGAAACCACCCGCTTCGGTATCAAATTTTACAAAACTTAATGCATGATACGGAAAAATACTAACACTAATCAAATGCACTGAGATTCCAAGATTTATCGTTGATTTTATCTCATCGATCTCCTATACAAATCAACCATTTCAAAGAAAGATCTTTTATTAAAAATTGAGGAAAAGTCCTTGAAATGGAATAGTCAACGATGAATTTTGCAAAATTCCAAATTTACTAACCTGATTTCCGTGACTATGATTTGCCAATTCTTGAGGAGTTCTTCGTGGACGGAGCACGTATCGAATCGGCCTTCCGCAAGCACATCCACCGTGCCGCGCCCGAGCAGAAAGAGGACAGCTACGAGGTGCTCGTCTGCCACGCCAATGTAATCAGATACTTCATTTGCAGGTTGAAAATTTTATTATTTATGTACAAATAATTGAATAGATTTCAAAGAATACATGTATTGGAGCAAAGTCAGGTTTCGACATTGCTCTTCTTCAATCGAGATTTTTAAAGCAGGACATCAGTTAATTTTCACAATTTCAAACATTCTGTTTCCCCAGGGCCCTGCAATTCCCGCCTGAAGGCTGGTTGCGAATGTCGCTGGGCAACTGCAGCATCACGTTATTGATGGTGCGTCCGAGCGGCAGAGTCTCTTTGAGATCCTTGGGAGACGTCGGTCATCTTCACCCCGACAAAATCACCTACACTTAGACCTAGGAAAATTGAAATACCAGCTCGGCAACTACTTTTCTAATAAACTTAATTTGGAAGAACGATATCGTAAGATTTTTGAAAATCGACCATAAATAATAGGGTGGAAAAGAATCTCAAAGTTCGACAAATTTTCAATATCATTTTATTTTGTCTTAAATTTCATAACTTCCAAGGATAACCATTCATCGTAATTGAAAGTATTATCAAGCCCCACCAAAATTCTACCCAACATTCGGCACAAACGGTCAGAGCGTTCTAGCTTCTAATATTTTTCTATACTTGCTCTTCAGTAATAGGTGTAAAATTTTACTCGATAAATATTTATTGATGATTTTTTTTTTCAAATTCTTCTCCACTTCGATAAGAAATGAATTTTCAATTATTGACTTTTTTGTTTTCGTTTCCTTTTTATTTTGTTGTCTGTTTACAAAACACGCAATGATTTCTCTTACCGGTAAAATTGTTTTTGCCATTGTTTTGTTTTTCAAGTATTGGATGTTTTTAAGGATGAATAAATAAAGAAAATATTCAAGTTTTCTGGAGACGAAGATAGAAATTGTAAAAAATTTATTTCAACTGAACTTCAGCATTAATTTAGAGTAGATTAGAATGCAAGTTGAGGTCTAAAATTGAGTTTGAAAAATTTTTCCTTCTAGTATCAAAAAGAACTGATTTATCTTTTGACTCGAATTTTTCATTGCACCCTGCACTCAAAATTGCTTCAGGATGTGAAATAACCTGGAGCTTTCTAAATCTCTTTCTCGAACTTTTCTATCCTCAAATCTCCCTGATTCAAATACTATTTTCAGTTAGGTTATCGGTTATCTAGCTTTCCAATGCTATCTCACCCAACTAATAAATTGGTTGCACCTTTGAAGCGAGAAAAAGAACTCGGAAATCCGACCAACTGACAACATTGAAGTCAAGGGAATTGTGATGGAGTGAGGTCGAGAATACAAATCGGATCAAACATCGAAAAATTACATGAAAATCGGAGGTGCAACTTTATGAAAATTCTATCAGATCTATTGATATTGATTATCAGGGCTTAAAGTGTTTGATACTGATGCTGACACTATCCAGTGTTAGTGTCACAAAAGTCTAGCATTTTAAGCCCTGCTGATTATCAATTTCAGTGCCGTGACATTTATAAAAATCGTGCTCACGTGTTTCTTCTTCATTGAAATTACGTCGAACTTGTAACTCAGCACAACGATTCAGGCCGAACTTCACCATACCACCTAAAAATTATAAATTCGCTCATTTCTGTGCTATGACCTTGGTCAGTAGAAGCGAAAGAGCATTCGAAACGAGAGATTTAGAGACTCGAAAAAGTAAACGTTTCTGGGAAGGCTTTTGTAAACTCAAGCATCATACCCATATCATGTCGAGGTCGTGCATGGCACAAGCAAAATACAAGTTGTACAAAAACTAAATTCAATTTTAGCTTTTCAAGAGAATTCGAAGTCCATTGCCATATTTAGCCGAGCATCCTTTATAGCAAGTTTCACCTAACGATGAAACATGGAGAGATTAAACATCCTGATATCCATGATCTGAATATGTTTGATATCAACAACTTGACTTGTATTGGGAAGTCATCAAAGAGCACTTCAATAGATCATTCAATCTCATTCGAGTGTTGAAATGCGAAGCCATTTCTAACCAGAGGCGCTAAATCCGTCACCTTTCTTCTCAATACTTCAATTCTACACCTGTTCATTTCAAGAGTCCCTTCTAAATAATAGGGCAGATATTTATTGCCGAATCAAAAATCTTCAACTCAAGCCTAGCCTTGAAGTCTTGAAGGCCCTCGTATTTATAGGTAGCCGCTCTCAATCAGACGTCCGTCCCTATACTTTACCTATCATTATATTTTTAGAGTTCTTGATAATACGGTAGATTTGGAGTGTATCATAGCGCTAGTATGGCGTTGGTATACAAATTATCAAGAATGCGGTAAACGCGTATCTGAAGTCAGCCACCTTATTCGATAAGCGAGTTAGAATTTTCCAAAATCGTATTTATACTGGATTGATTTTTCTAGCTTTTTTTTTTTTTATAAATTAGAATCTTTTGCAGTATTTGGATTTGTTCCTGAACCTCTCTTCATTTCTCAAGATTCGATTTCACCAAATTCAATTCTTCCAAAGTTTCCTTTCAATTCCTGCAAGACAATCCGAATCTTTGTTCAGTTTTATTGTTATCTTACGAGATGTTTTATTTCCTCCCATCACTTCTCATTCTTCAACTTCCTCATGCATTTTCCTGGTCATAAATTTCCCCTCGGAAGTTGTGCTTTCAAAACTTCTTTCTTCAAACATTTAACACTTCGGCACCTTGAAGACGCTAATTAATGGGTTCTTGTGCCGAGAAGAAGTAGGAGAGGAAAAAGGTCGCGAGATTTTGGCACGAGGAGAGGGTTGGGTGGGGATTTGGATAAATAAAAAGGTTTAGCGAAATAATTCTAGATTTTGAGAGAGTTCAGAGTGAGTGTTGCCGCCTGATTCATTTGCTAATTAACGAGAGATTGCACCGGAGACGTTTTCCTCAACTGCGAACAGCCGTGCACCGCTTTGAATGATATTGATAGTGATATGAAGAGGGAAAAAGAGCGAGATTGATAAGTGATAAAAGGATATGGGCTAGAGAGTAGAGGAATTGGAAAGAGTCCAGACAGAACAGGGGAGGAATTGTTTTGAGTCTTCCAATCAAGCCGATCCCCAGTGGCCCCTTCCTTCTGTCTTCAGAATTGCCACCCTCAACTCGATGGACCAAATTGAATGATTTCTGCGCTACTAGCGATTATTTCACCATTATCTGTCGTGTAAATATAACTTTTGTTATCCGGATTATTAGTATCTGCAGAAGCTTCGTTTATTTAGCAAGTATTGAAATTCCTATTCCCAGTTGATTGATTAATCAGGCAATTATCGTTCAGTGATAGATAATTATTTATTCTGTCCATTCGAATCTTTTCAGCTTTCATTAGATTTAAATCCTTCTTAGACTTATCGTTTATTATCCGTCAAAGTAAACTCCTACGAAATTTTGCAAATTCGTTAAAATGTTGAATATGGTATAAAAGCGCATTATTACTTGACGACAAATTTCTATCGTTTCCACATTTTGACTTTTTCGGTTCATCTACCTCCTAGTTTCTTCATCAGAAGTAGTTACTTCATTCGAAATCATCTCCTTTTTCCGATTTTTGATAGAGAAATGAGAAATGTAACTAAACTGAAACCGAATAAATGACAAAGAGTTGTCATCATCAGCTCACTAACTTTGATGCCACATTAAAGATTATCAGATTGACGGGTTTTATTGGAAAACTCACTTCAGGGATACATACACCATATTTCTTCTCCATGTTCTATGCGAAATGATTTGGTCTAAAAATCAATCTCCAATCATCCTTTTCCAAAAATTACTCTACAAATTCCATATTATTGATAAAATCAGCCCAAGTTTTTTCCTCATTCAATCCTGCAACCATTGTACCACTTGATTTTCTTCCTGCACTCGTTCTTCCACCAGCTTCTCATATTTTATCGACCACTCATCAACAGCTGTAATTTGCTTTGATACAACGCGTTCTTGCAAAGTCGGACGCATCTTGGAAAATATTATCCCGCAAAATACGATTTCCAAAACTGCACGTATGAAACTCTAAATTCGTATGTTCGCTTTCTTTCGAACAAATCACGCTCATTACGTCAGCGAGCTTGACGAAAGGTCGAAAAATTGTTGGGTTTTGACGGATTTAGAAACTGACAACTCCTGAACTAATTGCGTCAGGAAGTTTTGAGAAATTACAGTATTAGCTAGGAAGTTGGCAATACTTCGTGTAAGTAGTTTTATCATGAGAGGAAATTTTAGAAGTTCTTGGAACTTTGTCAAATTCGCATGGAACGAGTAATAGAATGGAAAACTTGACAGAATGATCAAACTTGGTATAGAATTCAATATCCCTTCAACAACTTTTCTTGAGACATACCTAGAGGACTCAAGTGAAATCAAATTTTTGAAGTGGATTTTATAGAGCAATTTTTCACCACCTAGGATATATCGAACATGAAAGTTCACAAGATCAATGTCGCTAAAATTCCGGAATAACAATCGTTTATCACCTGCCCATTACATGTGCATTAGTGATGTCTTCCGTGCAAAGTTAATGCACTCAAAGGATTTTGCTTAGAAGAAGTCTTATAATGCTCCATTTCATGGGTTTTGAGTGCTTCGAGTTGAGTTCGTTCGTTTTCACATTTCGTCGTCAGTTTTTCTTTGCTTTGCCAACAGACTTGCGTATCTCCAATCTCCAATGGATGATGGCCCAGACTCAAGTCAATCTTCTCATCGATAACTCATCACTTCATCCACCTCAAGAAAATAGTTTCCAAAGCCGTTCAACCCGAAACTTTTGATAACTCCTAAAGGCTCATTTCATGTCTTGTGAATCCGATTTTCTTTTATCTAATTTGCAACAGTTCTGATTTTCAACTTCATTGCTTTCATGCATGTCTATTTTTCTCATAATTTTCATATTTCACCCATTTATTTCGTCATCCTAATATCCCATTGGTGTTTGAAACCCATATCAAACTCATCAATTATACGCGAGTGATGTAATAAACGTAGGTCGATTAATTTCAACGATAGAGGGTATTTTTAGACGGCGATAAACAAAGTGTCAAATTGAGACAAATCAATCAGTTAAACTCGATCAAAATGTTGAGTCCTGCGATGCTGAAGAACTCGTACTCGAGGAGGACCTCGGCCGGCAACATCGGCATATCACATGAGGTTAGCCAGTTGATCAGATTGCATAGTTGAGACAAATACGAATTACGGGGGAGATTTTTTTTTATAAACAACTATGAAGGAATCGCGAGAAATGTCGCATAAATATTTTTGTCGCTGATAATAAAAGGGCTGATTCAAGCAGACATGTATATGATACGATAAAACCATATGATTAGATGGCAATTACCATATGACGAAGTGACGGAGCGACGTAGTATACGCAATTATGAAGTGATTTTTAGCATTTAACGGGGCGACTTTTTGCCAAAAGATCGAATATTTTTCGTTGCCAAGTAAAAAAGAAACACTTCGTTATTTTATTTTTAAAAAATCACACTTTCACTCCATTACGTCATAGAAAAATTCCTAATTAGATGCAAAATTGAAGGAATACTTACGAAACGAATCCTCACGAATAGCAGAAGTGAAAAGTTTATTCAGAAATCCCCTCAACCGCGTCGACGATCGTCAGCCGGTCTTCTGGAGGTGATGCCAGAAGAGGACGAGACGGCCGGTAGGGTGTCGCCCAATCCGAGGGGATCTGATGCTTCCATGAAAAACGCTTTTGCGCACAGTCAGTGTCGATGTTGTGTTGACAAAACAATTGAATGTTCATGGAGCCACGATCGTGTGAACATGTTTTGAGAGTCTTCTGAGTGTGCGTTTGAAGTCCATTTTTTCTTTATCTTGTCATGCGATTATGCTTTCATGAAGCTTCGAGATCGCTTTCTTTCCTAGATGTAGTAGTATAAAAAGGATTTTCAAACTTTAGACTACGCCCAGCCATGAGAGCTATAGTTTGATCATGATTTAAAGTTTGACATGAGACATTTGCTTGAAACGAATTTTAGTCGAACTATACAATTGTTCAGGATCATCTCTGGGTGGTGAGGAACCGTCAAAGTTCGTTCGATTGTCCGGCAGAAGAGCGTCAACGATGTCATACGACAAGAACCGAGAGAAGAAAATAGTAAGCCTTTTATTATATTGTCTTCAGAGGACCATTTGTAAATGAAGGATAAAAGGAGTTTACAGCTAGTTATTGTGAAGGCAAAGAAGAATGGCACGGAAAACTAGATTTTGTTAATCCTTCATTTACGAACTGCTATTTCAGTATGACACATTTGAAAATCATCTTGACTACGGTTGAAGTATAGTTGGCTTTCAGGATGTATTCAATTTCACTTTACAAATCTTCTAGTTGTAAGATTTTTGAAGTTTTCCGAATTTTCAAACCCCGTGATTTAAAGCACAGCCTTCATATGACAAACCGCAGTCAGTTGACTCTTCAAAATTGTCAAAAATACAAATGTAAAAGATACAAAAGTGAAGTGTGTGGACATGTTCCAAAATACATTAGAGTTTCGGGTTATTGAGGTCTATGTTGAACAGCGAGTTGTGTTGGGTGATCAAGATGTTCACTTTAGTTGAATCGCCTAAATCGCACCTCATGAAACCCTCGGGAAGTTAATTTCAACCCCATATTGGAGATCGTATAATTCGATTGAAAAAATTCTGCTTGAACTTATATTTCGAAATCAAGTCAAGGAAATACTGTTACCTCATGCGATTCATATGTAACGTTCAAGAAAATGATAAGTTCAGAACTAACAAGAACATTTTCTAGAAAAAAAAAACTTGATAGAAGATGATGGATGAGGAAGGAAAAGTTGCAAAAGAATGATGCGGGGAAAAATCTAGCAAGAAAAATTAGCTGAAATATTATGCGACGAGATGGAGAAAAACCTGTGAAACAAGAGGAAGATTTTGAAGAGATGCAAGGTGACGGTTCGTTTTGAAGAAGCTCTCTGGTGCTCACTCCGCGTGACAACTCTGCTGCTAGAAATTAGTGGTCGGAGATTTTTTTGCCGATGGAGAAAAACGTGAAATTCGAATTCGGCAAGAAACTTCCTGTGACTTGACGGGCAAATGGCGCACATGAAAGACAGGCGGAAATGTTCCATTTTCCCAGCAGCTCTGGTGATAAGAGATTCTACCTTGAGGGCTGCAAAAAGCGAGTTGCAAATTAGAGCCCGTCCACCCTTCTCATATCTCCTCATCCTCAAGGCCTCTAAATGCGTGCAACATTTGATGCTCCCGTCACTTTCCATCGCAAAGGTTCCTCAATTTTGACACCGTTGCTTTGCTGCGCAGCATTCGAAGTTTCGTTGGTGTCGCGAATTTGTTCAGATTTTAAAATTTGATCATTTTTCGTGAAAACCAAATCAGAAATATTCTTATTCTAGTGGAATGTTCTTTAGAACTTTTATATCCAGCTCTACAGTTGACTAATCTCTTCTATTTCTGAAGTTACTTAGTTGCAGAAGATTTTGAAAATACTTACCATGCCATTTAATCAAAAGACTTGTCTTATCTTATCCTCTACACCAAGCATAAAACATCTTGTGCCATCACATTTGTAGGAGTGAACCACCACCCGCATCAATCTGTCACGACAAGCCTATCAAATCGAAAAGCGAGTGATAAAGATTGAGAGACGAGAATAAAAATGATCGAAAAAGAGCTCCTTCTCTTGTTTCTCTCCTACAGCCAGTTTTCATTTGGCATCGTGAAATTTTTGTTTGTAGGTTGCTTTTTATTGGATCTTGCAATGACTTCTATTTTGTGAGTCATCAATAATTTGAGCAACAATATTAGTTCAGACAGGCTTTTTCTTACTAGCCTATGATTGATAACATCTGTTTTGGTGTTTCGGCAATGATTATCTAACTTTAATGTATTACTTGCGAAACTCTGCTTTGACCAAGTCAAATCAGATATCAGTGCCAAAATCGATCAATCAAATCTTATCCGAATCTTTGAAATTCCTTCTAGCGAAGTTCGTTTAGTCTAAGATTTATTGTGGTTTTTCTTATCAGTGAAGAACGTGTATTTCTATCACCTCGTCTGATTATCAAGCTGGGGTAAACATCTGCATCAAAACGGAACCTTTATGAGCTTATTCCCAAATTATCCCAGGCAACTTTAAATCTGATATTTCTTATCAGGAGCGAGATATTTTAGTCTGCGGATATAAATTGATATCCGGCTCTTGGCGCTTCGTCAGGCTTAAGGCTCATTAATCTCCAGTCCTCGCAATTATTCTGCGTTTCGCCGCCTGACTTCTGGCTTGACGCGAATCTAGTCCTTTCGAACTTGCGAGCCAATTATCGCGTCTTTCATGTCTTTATCACTTTATCTCTTATCAACCAACTTCAATATTTTTATCATTCATCACAGATTCTCTTCTTTCTCGTTATTTTTGAAATCTCGAATTATTCTTGATCTAACCATTTCATCAAATCAAGATCATCCATATCTTTGCTTTCAAAACTTATGAACTCCATTTTGATTAATTTTGGTAAAAAAAAAATAAGATTCCATTTATAAGCCTTCAGAGATCGCGTCATGATTTTTGCCTTGAACTTATGATTTTTCTGTTATCAGAAGGGTTTTCTTAACATTTCCAAGCTCGACTGATAAGTAATTTGACTTTCTCAAGTGATAAAATGATAGAAGTGAGTGAAACAAAATGATAAATGAAAGCCGCCTGTTGGAATCGATTTGATGGAGATGAAGGAAGGAATAAGATGAATCGAGAGAAGAATTCGAACAGAAGCGACGAGGATTTTTGATCTTCAAAAAATGAGACATGATGAAAATGCGAATGAATCGATTGGGGGAGATGCTCATTTGACCTGAATGAATACTTCACTCGAGTTGAATCACCATATAGTGACTATTTTGTCCGCTTATCATTTAGCCTATATTTTTCAAAACTTATCGTCCATTGATGCTACTACTTTTTACGCTACTCATTCCTTTCCAGCCTTATCAATTTGTCCATCAAAATTTTCGATTGCAAACCGATTTATCCATGATCATCCAACCGAGAAATGAAGTCATCTAGTGCCGGTGGTTCAGAAAACTCGAGATGTTTTCGAAGACTTCGGGAATTGGATTCGGGACGACCTCTGCCCTTGCGAGGGAGAAAGAAATTCTAGAGGCCGAGAGACAGAGGAAAAGAAGGCTATCCAGCATCGTTCAGCAGCAGAGAAAAATGTCCAATACTTCACAAGGAGCAAATAGTGTCAATATTCAAATTTTCCAAGCGATAATATGTTTGTAAGAAGTGATTTTAGATTTCACCACATCAATACACATCCGATCCGACGTTGGCTTGGGAAATGCTCAAGGAGAAGAGGCCGGTTAAACCTGTTAGGCAGGTAAGAGCTTTTATTCAATCGCAACGGAACTTAGGTGAACACATCTTGACTGACGTGAAGCCTAACATTCAATGAACGAAGTAGCGAGATGATGGTCATGTCAGAATTTTTCATTCTGCGACGTTACGATATTTCGAAAAATCAATTTCAAAATATTCAGATGAAGTTGGACACACCCGTTCGACACGACCATGTTCGATTCGTCTGTATCGGTTGCACGCACGGATGCAAACTCGATATGGAGAAGATTCCTCCTGGCGACGTTCTCATTATCGCTGGAGACTTTACTACCTGTGGACTGCCCAAAGAAGTGTATTCATTCAATAAACAACTAGGTACGTCATATCAGAGACTTTTTCGGGGAAAATTACGAATAATATTTTTCTAGGTCATCTAAAACATCCTTTCAAAATTGCGATCTCCGGAAACCACGAGTGCACATTCGATGAGTCATTCTTGAAGTCGTCAAGTAAGCCAACAGAAAGTTACTCGCTGATGAATTTTGTCTTGCTTGCAGATCGAGAGCGAGATTTGGAAGCGAAAGAGTTAGCGCTGAAACAAGCACTTCAAGCGGCAATGGCATCCACGAAGATGTCGACTCCTAAGGAGCTGCTCACAAATGCGATCTATCTGGAGGATCAAGTCATTGAGCTCTTTGGCGTCACAATTTATGGAACCCCGTGGTAAGATTCATTCATGCTGGCCATTCTCAGTCAAACAAACACTGCTGATAAACCAAGCAGAATCATAATCCTGAGAAACGACGCATTTTAGGCAACCAAAGGTTGATAATTGGGCCTTCAATCTACCTCGAGGTCAGCCACTTCTGGATAAATGGAACAACATTCCTTCTGGTGTTGATGTACTGATCACTCACACACCTCCGCTAGGTAATTTCGCCAAAGACTACATTCGTTAACGAATCTCCTCTTTCAGGCCATGGCGATTTGATGGCGAATGGCCAGAGGATGGGATGTGTTGAGTTATTGAATTCAGTGACGAAACGAGTCAAGCCAAAGTATCACGTTTTCGCTCATATTCATGAAGGCAAGACACTCATTTTACTTGCTTCCAGATTGTGAAAATCACCTTTAGGATATGGCTGCACGTCGGATGGATATACGAAGTTCATCAATTGCTGTATTTGTAATGAAGATCTCGAATATAAAGTTGGCTTTATTTCTCTTCAAAATAAAGTAAAAATAATTCAGAATGACCCAGTAATATTCGACATACCAGTTCACCCGACGACAAAACAGTACTATTCACAGAATCACAAGAAAATCACGAAAAGGATACACAAAGAAGAGAAGAAATGATCGTTCAATCGAATTATTTTATCTTATTCTATTCCATATTCTATGAAATGATTGTAAATTTTGATGAAAATACGATGATCCTACGGTTGTTCATGTAATCTCGATGCGATGCAATAAATATCCTATTCCCTAGAATATAGAAACCTGCGAACAATAAATAAATTAGAATAATTTTTAAGATAGCAATGAATGGATGAAGAAATTTATAAAACGGGTACCGTCAAAATCTATTCATTGTTATATTTATCATACTCAAACTTAGTGAACGATTCAATGAATTTGATTCGTACACTTTGATGCTTTAAGCTACAAAATAGCAAACGATGACGAAGTAATTTGTTTATACATTTGCATAATTTCTAAAAGCTAATTGAATTACTCAATGTAATTTGATAAAGATCAAAGTATGGTCTTCATGGGTTTGTAATAAAATCGAGTAGAGCGAGCGAATCCGAACCAGTTAGTTGAAAATAAGGCAGAAACGCGGAATGTGAGAGATTGAAAAATGATAGAGAAGAATGCAAAGACAAATAAAAAGGCAGAAGGATAACAAATACAAGAAGTAAGCGGACAAGTTCTAATTGGCTATCTCTGAAAATCTCCTCCATGGGGCTATTAGGAGGATGTTGTATGCCAGTAGGAAAATATCCAGCCAAATCCTAGGAATGAGGAGTTGATATAAAAGTCATCCTTCCAAAGCTGGATCTGATTTGCTGAAGCCGATTCGTCAGATCCACAACATGAGGATAGTTTTATTCGTAGCAGCTTTAATTTTCATAGTTCGGGCAGAGTAAGTTTCTTTTTTTTTGTTTTTTTAATATTATGCCGTTCAGTAAGTTGATACGCATCAAAATTTCGGTTGCTTTTTATTCCAATTTTTCAAGATTATAAAGATAGCAGCGGCTTTTTGAGTGATCAAAAGTGGCTGTTCAGATGATTTATGGATTTTAGGTCAGAAGAAAAAGAATTCAAAACTGAAGAGAAGGAAGATGAGTCAGTAGTTACAGTAAGTTTCACGCTTCCTCAGCTAAATTTTCAATCTTGCAAAATTTCAGTCAACGACAGAAGTGTCTGTCGAAACTAATCCAGGTCAGCCTGACGACATCATCGTTCTGAAGAATGGACATGCAATCAAGTTGGACGCCAATCAAACTAGTGAGATCGGCGCTTTGCTGAAGTCGGTTGCTATTCATGACAAACTTTCAGCTTATTCCAAAGATTCATGCCTTTAATTTCAATTTTCCACATCCGATTACTACTAATCATCGAATGACATATTTTAACTTTAGAACAAGCGAAGCCCCAGCAAAAGAGCCCGTCCGGAGACGCCCAAGACGAGGCCGCAGACAAAGAAAATTGCGAAAATTGCGAAAATTGAGAAAATTGAGAAACTTGAGAAACCTGAAAAGAAAGCAGAAGGCCATCAGGTTATATCATTCAAAATCAATGTTCATTTCGTAGTTTAGACAAAAGGCACTTCGTCAGTGGAGAAACCGCAAAGCCATCAACGCAAGGAAGGTCAGGGCACACCACGCCAGAAAGGCATTCGAACTGAGGTCTGACTGACAAAAATGATCGATTTTTTCTGGGGAAAAAACCATTGAAATTTCAGAAGAACGAGAGCTCATCTGGCCGCTCGCGTTGCAACCCATCACAGACAGATCCACGCAGCAAATCAGGCCAGAGCCGCCCAGAGACGAGCTGCTGCTCAGGTAAAGTAAAGTCGTCTTTGATAAATTTAACGTAGTTTAATGGATTTGGTGTGGAACATTTATTTCGAAGTTAATGCAACTGTGGAGATCGAGGGTCCCCTCTACAAAGTCTATAGTCGATTAGCGAAACTCGGGATTAATCTTGCCATGTTCGAACTCAGCCTCTAAATTCAAATCCACTACAGTTTAATTTGAAGCAAAAGTGAAGTTGAAGTGGACGTTTCAATAATTTTACACATCCTTGGATGAATCCGGCCTGTTCGAACTTTCTTTTCATCATGATTTGGAATTAACAAGAATTTTCAGGCCGCAGCAGTCAACGCTCAACTGCGAACAGCAGCCATTCAAGCTGCTCAGAGCAGAGCCATCCTAGAGCAGCAACAGGCTCAAGTCGCTCAGCAAGCTGCCCAAAGCAGAGCCATCCTAGAGCAGCAACAAGCTCAAGCCGTTCAGCAACTGGCTCAGAGACAGGCTCAGGAAGCTGAGGAACGACAATACAGACTGCTCAAGAGATACCTCGACAGCCGGGAGAAGAGTAACGAAAAACTCGACAGTCTAGATGATGACGAGAAGGAACCTGCCGAGAACAACGAGTGAGCTTTGATCGTAACTTTTTGTCAGAAAGAATAGCTTTTCGCTCTTTATCATGAAAAACTTGTGTCGACACTGCTTTATTTCGTCAATAATGTTTTCCTCTCCAACCTGAATCAATAGCCCTCCTTCAACACATGAAATTTCAGCGAAGAGTAAACGAATGAGAAGATCGTCCTAGTGAAATGAGATAATTTTCACCTCCGATTTGATAATTTATTTTACTAATAATAATTACTGAATAAATAATTCTTACTGATTGAGTTTTGTGTGTTCTGAACGATAAAATAAGTCGCTAGGTTCATTTGATTCGAAATGATTCATTGCTAGAAACGAACTAAAACTATCATGACTTCATACAACTTGCTAGCAAAATAATTGCATTTTTGCAATTTCGAGCCCACTCAGATTTCGACATCAATTTCTGAACACTCACTCGATATACTGGATATGCTGATATTCCATTAGCTCACTAGAAAGTTTACTCTTTAGTGTCAGTTTAGAGATTGTTTGGGTGTAGAAAAAGGTGGAGCTTGGATCTTTTCGTTATCCAAAAGAAAACTGCGAAACATGAATTGCTTATAAATTAAAGTACACCACGCTTGAAAATATTCCGTCATTCGTTTTTCATGGGAAACTATATTACATTTTACCAATTTTACTGTGTTTTCTAGACTTTTCTCACCAAATAAAATATATATTTGCGTGAATAACAATTCTGTATCTTGTGATTTTTATATATTTTTTAGCTTGCGTCATTTTTCTTTTCAGAAAATCTTGCGACCAAGTTTTATGCAGGTGTCAGCTTATAATTTCTTTCTTTTTCAATCCCTATTTTGCAATTATCCCCTCATTTTATCGGCCGCTATCCCAGGAAATTACGTCGAAAATATTTAAAGAGAATATTTACTTGAAAACTATGCTGCAAGCAAATGAATTTCAGATTGGCAGATTGAAGACCAGAGAATGTCACTTAATTCATCCAAACACTATGACTTATTCATTAGTCCGACTCATTACTACCAAACTTATGTTGTATGTTGTCTATCAGTGATCATCAATAGCACACTCATTTACGTGATTCTATGCGAACCACATCAAACTATTGGAAGCTATAAGTATATTCTGGTAAGCCGCTGGATGAAGATTCATATTTAGTTCATTTCATAAATTTTTAACTCTAAAAATTCGATCACAGGCATAAATGCGCAATCATCACTATCAGGGTATACGAAATGTTGTTTGAAAAGACTCCTTGAAGGAATCATAAGTGGCGCATTTTTCAATTCATCAAATTAGTAGATCGAGCTTGATGGAAATTCAGAATTATTTCAGCTTTCATTCGCTGCATTCGACATCAGCTATTCAATTGTCGATGCTATTGTTAAGCCGGTAAGTTTTCTTTACCTTTATGAAAAGAACTATAATGTTTTTGCATCGCAAAGTGTCTGAGTGGATTGTACAATTTTATGAAATGTCTACCTGCGTTTTGTGTGAGTGAAAAATGCTCAACGAGCAAGGAACAGAAGAACAATTTGTTCGCTACGTAGCTCTTACAATGCAATCATATACACTATGATTGCTGAATCAATTGTGATGCGATAATATGTTATTTTAGACTTTAGAAGTTCATAACCTTAATTTAGGCACTCCATAGTGTGGATGCTGCCTTTATGGTAATAACTGCAGGAGGTCCATTTGCCTATCCAGCACCATGGGGCGCTGTTGGGCCTACACTTTTCTGCACGTTCTTCTCGATTTCATTCACGATTCTAGCGTTACACTTTGTTTATCGCTACATTTCGATTTGCCAGTAAGCTTCATTAGATTTTTAAAGCAGCTTGAAAGTTTTAGTGCTCGATTCATGTTTCTGTTCACGAGACAATATGCGATCATTTGGTTCATAGCGGTTGCAATATTAGGACTCGACTATGGGCTGAGTGTTTGGTTCACTATGTATCCTTCTAAAGAGGTGAGTTTAGATTTCATTTTTTCCGATAAAATTCAAGCTCAGGGCTTAAAAATAATTCACATCCAACTTTAGATATACGAAATAGCTGATAAAACGATACAAAATCTCTACAACATCTCCTCTAGGGATTTAGGATTTATTGGGCCTCTTTATTTTGTAAATTTTCCATTTTCATTTCTAAAATAGGAATTTCGAATCTTAGACGATCAAAGAGAACGGCTCGTATGAGATTTACTGGCGTGACAGCCTAGGGCTGGTCAATCTAATTCTCATCGAGGTAAATTAAGAGAAGTCTTATTTCTCCTTCTGGCACTTCGTAAATTGCATTACATGTTTTGCAGAACATAACACTGGATATCATTCTTTATTGTGGATACAAGGTTCATAAAACTCTCAACAAGTTCAACAATTTGCTCAGCGATCAAACGCGTGCACTTCAACGACAACTCTTCATTGCATTGCTAGTCCAGGTCATTCATTTCTTGAATTGTGAAGAAATTAGCTAAAAATGATATGAATCGTGAGAAAACTCCTGGAATGATAGTGATACATGTGCTAAAATTTTAAACGCACTTTACTAAGTCTAAAAAATATACAACAATAATTGTACGAAATTAGTAAAATTAAATTCATCAAATACAAAAATAATCAAAATTGCTGAATTTCAGACTGTGATACCTCTATTCTTTGCTTACATCCCTTGCTGGATTGTTTTCGTAGGCCCGATATTTCAAGTTTCATTCGATTGGTGAGTTTATTGAAATTGTGTAATAATCAATTGCATCATAGTCAACTACAGAAACTCGAATAGTAAAAGTTCAGGTTGAGCAATAACTTGCTCATAAGTGCAGTGATGTATTTCCCCGTGGTTGATTCCTTGGCAATTCTCTATTTCGTCAAAGATTTTAGAAGAGTAAGAATTTGCTGTTGACTAAATACATCTGTAGTAATTTAGACACTATTACAAAAAGTTTCGAAGGTATTTGGATGCGAACTCAGTAAGAAGGCATCAAATTCGAACCAACACACGTTCAGCAAAATTCACTTGAACCAAAATCAAGTATCGCCGGAAAATGGATAAAGCTTTCATGATTTACGTAGAAATGAAATGAATAGGTTAATCAGAATGCAAGCTGATTAGAAAATAATCAAGTGCATGCAACTATGAAGTCTACAAATGTCAAAATACAAATTTTTTATTTTGCACCCAGTGAACAGAATGGCTCCTTGTGGGGATAACAGGCGATATCGATAAAAATAAGAAAAAGGCGAAACACCGCCCCGGTGGAAAAAATGAAAGGGAAAAATAAGAAATAAAGGGTGCCGTTTTGGCACACCCAGAATACAAATTTGATTCACATTTTATAGTCGAAGGAAAACTTCTTGAAGACATCGCCAAGTTTGCCGTCATGAATCCAATACTGAAAAGAAAATTTTGAATAAAAAGATAGAAAAAAACCAGCGTACCACAAGGTTTTTTGTTGTTCCAACCAGTGAATTCAGTTTATCGTCTTTCAAATTAGGGAAAGTTTGTAGCAGCTAAATTTTTGAAGAAAAGTCAGGAACATGAAAATATGACTTACCTTCACTCGAAGTTGTGACTCATTCATCGTCGAATAAGTGTCAGAATTCTTGAAGACGTTCAATACGAAGTCTTTAGTGACATCCTTAAATTTCATGATCTAACAAAGTAAGGCAAAAAATAAAAAGAAATACTTGTTTAACGTTTGCTAGATTCGCTGCAGTGTCGACTTCATTTATAAACTTGCGAGCAATATCGATCTAAAAGTTTCAATGCTTATTTTGTGCATCAAAATAACGTACCGAATTCTTATCGTACTTTCCATTATCTCTTAGAAAGTTTTCAATAACCCCAACTCTATCCGATGAAATTACAGCGTTTTTCGTCAATGTCGCCAGATTCTATAATTTTAGATGAGAAGAGAATAAATGATAGCTAACCTTAGGAGCTTCTCGAATATTCCTGCTTTTGATAAAATTTTCTAGTGGCTCCCAAGCATTCACTAAAGTTTAGAAAAAGTGCAAAATCCATATTCATGATTTACTTACATTCGTGAGGGCGAGCATTTGCATGAAGGAACGGTGAAATGAATATGAAAGTTGCGATTATTGCAAAATTGCACATTCTGAAAAAATAAAACATCGAAAATGAAACGAAAATCATCTAAACAATCCAAAAATTGTAAAATGTTGTCGTTTCGATCAGTTTAAATAACAGAAAGTGCTCACTAGCTAACATTTCCCAGGTGATGGATGAGTTGTTACTTTGATTTGATATCTTATGCTCTTGCAGAATCCAAGCACATCGATTTGAGCTTGTTTACGATCATTAACGAATGAGTCAAGCTTGTTTGCCAAAATAATCGTGACATCTGGAACAATTAATCATTATTCAAATGCACATCATACGATCAATGATTTATAAGATCGTACAAAATTCTAATTGAAGTTATGTGACTTGTAACAATCAATGAAGGTGTCGTGGAAAACGTAAAAAAAATTATTTCTTGTGAAACGTGGCGCCATGAGGCACCAGATTAAGCAATCGAGAAAAATGCTGCAGAAATGAATTTCCTAATATTTTCTACTTATTTTACTTTAATATTTACTTCTCGATTCGCCTCTTATCAAACAGTTATGAATAGTTGAAGAATATTTTCGCAAAATATCCCAAATTTATATAGGAAAAGGGCTAATTTCAATGGAAAACATTTCATTCTTCTAAAACTTCTCAGATAATTTTTATATCCTTATAAACCTCTAAGCTAGATACACAGAAAATATCAGAGAATTCATTTCTGTAGCATTTTTCTCGATTTTGAGCTTCCAATCTCTAAATTGAAGTTAAATATGTTTTATTATTATTATTATTATTATTATTATTATTATTATTATTACTTCATGAGAAAGGAGGAGTGAGCAAGATTTTCCCGTCCAGAGAAATAGAACATTTTTTCGTTCTAAAAGCTTTTTTCCACTTTTGGATAACCGTTCTGGGACATTTTATAATCCGCTTAGGTTAGCTTTATTCTATTTCCATATCTGACAGAAAGAAGAAGTTTCTGGCAATGCGACCACAGTTGGAGATCGTCATTTTTCGCATTCTTCTGCCATTTTTCTTGCTTTCTCCGAATCATTCATATTTTTCCCTTACAGGATAGTCACAGTTTTGGGAATTTAATATTTTGCGATGATTCAACGCCGTCGTCTTTCAACTTTTTTATTTTATAAAGTTGCAAAAAATTTCTTTTTGGTGTATTTTTCACTTTTCGACCCATGAAAATCATTGGATGTCAAAATACGGCAACTTGTATTTGTCGTAATGACAAGATGTCGTACACTACTCGAGTAAATGTCGTGATGACGTGAGCTATAGATAATATAGGGTAAGGGTGAAGGTGAGAAGAAATAATGTGGGAAACATAGGCCATGTTATCACAACATTTTAATTCATGACATTCCGGCATCACGATAAATACGAATTGCCCAAAAATACTTTTGACCTCTGGAACATGCGCTATTTCCCTCATTTTTCCAAATTTGTCCTCTTGCCTCCATTCTCTCGATTGATTGTGCATTGTTTTGCTGTGCACCTACCTTTCCTCTTCCATTTTGATTGCCGCGCGACCTTTTTGTACTTTCGTTTTTGCCATCACTTCGCATTTCGATGGCAGCCTTGTTCATTGCTAACGCCAGTCTTGGGTTCCTGGGCAAAGTTAGGGAAGGGAGGTAATTATGGTAGAGGAGAGGGGAGAGAAAGCAATCGAAGGGGAGGGGAGAGGAGAGGAGAGGAGTGAAAGTTGAAGTTTCTAAAGGAAAACACAGCTAGGTGGTGAGGAAGTCATTCAGGGGCATTCACAGCCATTTTCAACATTTAGCAAATCATCCACTCATTCAGACAGTCAATGACAGAATGGCAGCGGAGTACTGAACTATGCTCAGTATCTTATGAGTGTGCTATCCTTTATCGATTCATGCAGTTATTTGTTCATTCTTTTGAGTAACATTATTAACTTCGGACGTGAGCTGTAATAAATTTGGGATCAAGGGCGCGCTGAACTGCAATTTTGACAGTACCAAGTCCGCGTTCAAATTTTTTCGTACTAAATAAAAATTTCTAACTCTCTGGGCTCAGACAGTATGCCTACCAAAATCACTGCTACCTGATAAGGTCCCTAGTTTTCAATGAATTATTTATTCTCGATAATGTTGCATTCACGTGCCACCATCAATTCTTCTATCTTCTGCCAATTGTAACCTCGAGAGAACATTCTTGACTTATCCCCTTGTCTCTATCATTTCCTATCACAACTTGACAATCATTCGAATGTCAGCAGCAGTCAGCCAATCAGCAATGTTATTCTAGCCTCGGCCACACCTGTCAATGTCATTCGCCCTTCAAATGACAGACAAAGGCAGATGACTGTCGGCATCCCTTTTTATCTTCCATATAGTCGAACATCGAAACGTAAACTTGATACCGAGCATGGAAAATTTTAGCTACCTCATCTAAAAATAGCAATTCTTCTTAAATTTTGAAAATTCACTCTTTCCAATTCTAATACCTTCATAGAGTGACTTGTCAATTTTTTCCTACTGATGTAAAGCATAGAATCGTAATAATTCTCGGAAAATACATTCTTTCTCGAGATTTTTCTACATCAGGAAGCATTTATTTCGCCCAGTAGTTTTCGGCAGGTCGTCGAAATGTGGATCATTGGCTGTGCGTGGCATCGAATTGCGTGGGGATAAATGCTGAGAGGAGAAAAGTGGGAAAAAGAAGGTTGAAAGGTAGGGAGAAAGTGTGTGTGAGAAGGGGGGAAAGAGATACTAAACAAGGCAATGCAGGGCTTCTCTTCACTCTTTTCAACGGCATTCACGAGAGGCAGAATTAGAATGCGACATGGGGAGGAACCCGTCTATGTTTCTGTCATCTCTCCCATCTCTGATATCTGCGTTTTTCATATTTTATCGCTTTCGGTCTTTCTTTTTTGCAACTTATCTTCCCTGCCAAATCGTTCACTTCTCCCCCACTTCTCTAGCTTCTTTTACGGTTTCATCATTAGTTTTCGTAGACGTCTTTTGGGGGAAACAATTGCATCAATCGAATGCCAAAATGAGAAGATGATAATAACTGGGACATTCATTTTTTCCTAACATTTTCATTGAGTTATTATTTACGGTCCATCAATTCGAGAATTTTTTCTCCATAATTTTCGATACGATTTTCCAAAACTCGTGTTCCATTTTTAGATCGAATGTTCTTTTTTCTTTGCCTCTGAAGGTTCTACCTGATTCTTTTATTGCAAGATTCGATAAGTTTGCAATTGGTGAAATTTTCTTTGAATGTCAAATTTATCCAATTTCCGGTCAATTCATGTCCACTTTCCTCATACATCTTTCTCCTGTCTCCGAAGTTCCATGCCCAAAATGTCGTCCGTGTCAGATCGGTTCGATTGATTTCCATATGTTTCTCTTTCATCTTTCCGAGTTAAAACTCGTTTCTCGAAATTTCGCGCCCTGCGTTTTCCCGGTCCTTTTCTGATTTGCCTTTGCTTTTCACGGATCATCGGTTGAGAAGAAGTGATTTTCCAGCCGTAAGGCGCAAACAACAACAAATTTGCGTGAGAAGTGCCCATTTTAGTAGGCGCGATGATTTAATGATTTCGGGTACTAAATTCTTCGAATTGGTTTATAAAAACATCGAACTTTGAGGCCTCTGGAAATTGCAAAGCACGTGATACGAGTCAAATCAAATCTCCTAGAGTTTTGGACGATGACCATTTTTAACTTGACCGAATGAGTTTTCCTTGCAAAATTTCTAAGTTCTGAATTATTTTTCATCGTGCAAAGACTCACGAGCAGTTTGCGTCATCAAAATTTTAACCCTCATTCTTCGCTGCATAGTTTACGGTCATTCTTTAAACCTCAATCTCATCATAATCCACGAGTTTGGCGAATTGGATATGCTCCTACGTATATTTTTGCATTCCCATACCAAAAATGTCTTCATTTTCACGTAGGAACTCACTGCCAAGGCACTTTTATGACGTCTTTAGCAGACAGTTGGAAGAAAAGTTTGACCTTTGACTTTGGCCAATTATAAAGTTCAAAGAAATGCGATTTTTGAAGAAAATGGCATTGTTAAAATGTTCTCTTAGTGCCAACCCAAGTTTACCTTTGCCTAACCGAATTATTTCCGTTAGCAGTCGAGTAATTAATTATCGATTATCATCATCGTATGGTTCTTTCTCCGAAGTTTCCTTTGTCAAACTCATTTTTCTTCCGATTGGTTCGAAGTTATCTTTGTTCGCGCTAAAATTATTTATTTCCACCATCACTTTATTGAATTTCCTCGATAATGCTGATTTTGCTTGAAAAACGAACTACTCGAATCAAAGGGCGCATGAATTTCGACTTCGAAAATTTTTAATTCAAACTTCGTGCGACCCTATTCGAGTGCTAATCAATCGTTTCTTCATTGTGGTTCATTCAACGTTCAAACACAATTTTACATGTTGTTTTATCACATCCAATAAAGAACGTTCAGACATCTCCTTTCCGTTTATAAAAAAATTCTAGTGTTTTCCGAACAAACCTTCGCAAAATGACTTTTCGGTCCTTTGAATTTTCGTCCAATGGCTCTCTTCAGGATTATCGTTAATTTTGTTGGATCAACTAGGGGTTTGCATTATTTTTCTACGTAGAACTATCCGTATTGGGTCAAACTGGCGTCCCTTTGACTTTCCATTTTTTGCGTTCAAGTGCAAAGTGACCTGAGCCATTATAACATAGTGCGTTTTGCACTCGATCCGCTCATTTTGCATGCGGATTCGAAAGTGCTCCATTTGTCGTAAGAATTGGAGAAATACGACGCAATCTTCTTGTCCTTTCTTCACGAAGAAAAGTCCCTGTTGTACCAGATTCGTTCGAGTTTGGTACAATTCCTCGACTTTGACTGAATCACTTTGTAGATCATCTATGATTCTTTGTTCTTTGCAATCAGTATAGTTGAGCTTGAAGAATCGATCAATCTTTTGCTAATTCGATAAACTTGATCATGTTCCTCATCTTCTTCATCTTGACAATTTGATGAAATGTCAATTCCGAGTTTTTCAGATTTTCAAGGATTCATTCACTCCTGCTGTAAAATAATATCTTTTCTGCCACTTCAAATGCCATTTCATTCATTTTTGCACAAATTTTGGCGTTGATGTCTGCAAGATGTTTCATATTCTTTCATCTTCTTCGAATTTCCTCGATCATGCCTAGAGAGCGCAATCGCATCTTCGAAATACATGTTGATGTGTGGAACAATATATTTTGTTTAAAACCCATTTTTGGGTATTAGGCGTGGCTTCTATGAATCGTTTCAACGGTGAAAAATGTTCCTCATAGTCGAACTGACTAATATCAGTCATGAAAATCCTAAAAAATATCGATTATTCTAATGCAAATATTTCTCAAAACAATTCATACAATGGTTTCCCTTATTTCTCTATTTTTCACAAAGTGGGAGGGATTTGCGCTCTCTAGGCATACTACTTCCATGTCACAATCCTCGTTCATTGTCTCAATTTTCATTGTTTTCCTACCATTTCATCTTCCGAAATCGAGCTTTCTCTAATATGGTTTTTCTCTCCCCAGATGTCGCGCTCTTCTTCTTTTCTTTTTTGTTTTGTTCAACTTTTCCCTCGAATTCCTCGCAATTAGCTTGCCATTCGGCCTAAACTCATAAAGGAAATTATTACGTCAAAACGATTGCGGGGGTGATGGAAAAATCGAGATCGAAACAATTTAGGAGAAACCTTGAATGATCGAATTGTAAACATTTCTAATTGCATCTATCATTGATTATCGATATTTTATTGGCATCGTTACAGAACTTTCTCGACTTTTGTAACTTCTTACGAACGTTGGTTGATCCTGATAGGTATTCTTAAAGGAAACTTGCAAAAATCAATGTTCCATTTTTGATTATTCGATTTTATTATCCGCTCAATTTTCTTGCACTAAAATCGAAGAAAGAGCTTATTTTTACTCGCGTAACTAATAGCGGAAAGACCTTGATGAAGGGAAGACCGAGAGAAAACCGTGAAAAGCGAAGAGCGACGAAGAGAGGACTACAAAAGCCTGTAAATCTGGGACTAATCCCTAGCTGAATGACTGAGAAATGAACTTGAGTCAGAGATGAGATAGCATTGTAGAATGGAGAGAAAAGTGCAATCGAGGACGTAATTTTGAGTAGACGTAACCTTTGAAAGAGAAATGAGGAAAGAAGACATCAACCTTGCTCGATTCGATCGAAAATAATGCTCTACTTTGTACTCGACTCAACTGACCTTTTGCACGAAAATAACTGACTCCTTAGCCAAGCCAACAAAATGAGCCATCAAATTGACCGAACGTTTATGAACGATCGACCTTTCATAGACTATTTTTCTCAGAAATCCTGTCTACTTGCCACTGTTTAGATCGTATCGATAATTCTTGATCCAATTGTTCCTCCATTTTGTTTTAAATATTTTCGAATTTTACGTCACGACAAAGTATTTAGCAAAAATTCATTACTTCAGATGCGATGCATTCTGCCAACGCTAGATAAGCCGTTGGAGAAACTGTTCGCGTGGTACACTAGGCATCTGCTAGTTGATTATTATTTGGTCAGTCAATGCTTTTTTCTTTTACAAACGAAACATTTCAGCTATTTATCATATCACCGGTATTGTTGACGGTTGCATTGGGAGGCGGTTTCTATTGGATTACCGAATTGACACTGCTAGACGCGAAGAAATTGTATACACCGATTAGTGCTCCAAGTTGGCAGGAAGAAGAAGTCTTCAGTCAGGTAGACTTTTCTTGGATTTTACGCCTGAGTCTTCTTCAAAGCCCGTTTGTAAAACGTATCATGAGCAAGGATGAATCTGAGACAGCTTTATGAGCTGAAGCTGCTGATCAGTAGCATCAACCTCGAACTATAGTGATAAGATGCGATAAAGCTCATTACGAAAATCCTCATAATCATTTGGAAGAAAAGCATTATCAAATTTTCAGTTATGGCCGGTGAAAGAGTACGAATTTCTGCCGGAACGAACCTTCCAATGGAACCGCTATTTTTATCTCGTAGTTCACGGAAATCTAGATCAAAATGGAACGTATCCGAATATTCTGGAAGGCCCATATCTTGACGATCTTAGCAAAATGGAAGAGGAGGTAGCAACACGTGTCGGGTATAAAATGAAGCATGAGTGGATCAACAACACGACGGATGTCATTGTCAATGATACTGTTACCTTCAAGGTGACCATTCAAATACTATTTATTCAAGCCTTTGCATAATCTCTAGGACGTCTGTATGAACTGGTATGGCGAATGTTATCGGGAAAAGAGCGTCATTTCAATGTTGAAAAAACGAAAGGAACTCGAGAAGCGGTAGCCTTTTCTCATGATTTCGTTGATTTCCAAATCAAACTGTTTCAGGGGTATTTCAATAACATATCCCCGAATCAACCAACAGGGCACACCAATTTACATCGCGTTCGTTATCGGTGGCGTTGACACCTATCCAAATCGAACGATCAAGGTATGCTTTGTCATTTTAAAGCAGCCTCAGCAATGCTCCGTTCAAGACTGCTCGAGCCATGCGTCTTTGCTACTTCTTGAAGTTTCAAACGCGGATCGAAGATGAGATGGCTCGCGCTTGGGAGGACGCTGCGACGGAGTTCGTCCGGGAAAAGTATTCCAATCATTCGACTCTAACGGTAGGATTTTTCCAACTCTTGGACAAGACCATGACATAGTTTTAGGCCCACATCAAGCATTCTCGAATTATCGACCATGGACTTACGAACAACGCAAATCGTCTGAAGCCATACTTCAATGTGACTATAATCGTGCTCGTTCTCTTCACGGCTTTCTACTCACTCAAATGGTACTTTCATGGCGAGGGATGCTTCAGAGGTTGATTTTCATTTTTGAAAGAAAGCCCATGAACTTTCAACTTCTAGTCAAAGTCGACATGATGCGATCGAAGCCCTTGCTGGCGCTTGGAGGAGTTCTATCGTCGACGTTAGCAATCATTAGGTGAGTTTGAAGAGTTTGCTTGACACTGAAAGCCAATTTCAGCGGTATTGGACTTCTTCTATGGTGTGGGATGTTCTTCGCGGAAATCACTTTGATCGCTCCGTTCCTCGTTCTTTGTAAGTCAAAATTCAGCTGCTTTCTATGAACCACTAATATATCTTCGCTGTTGCATGCTCGAGAAATTCTGAGCATGAGTATATGAAGTCAGAGTTCCTATTTTCGAAAGCAAGACTCCTTCCACCATCTATTCCAGTGATTTCTGCAAAAATTTCAAAAATCTCATGATTCTTCAGCAATTGGTGTGGACGACATGTTCATAGCCGTTGCTGCATGGCACAACACGGAAATCAGGTATCCTGGGAAAAGTCACAAGGTGCTGAAGGAGCGAATGGTCGAAGCTATGGCAGAGTCGGCTGTCGCTATATTCATTACTTCCATCACTGATGTAAGCGCGATCCATTTTGCGTCTTCAAACAATGCCGAGTTTTGAGGTCCTTTCGTTTGGGATCGGAACGATCACTGACATCAAAGCTGTAGAAGGGTTTTGTGCGATGACCGCAGCGTGCATGTTCTTCACCTTTCTATATCAGGTTTATTTCCTGATCGAAGTCCAGCAGTTTATCTAGAAACCTTAGGTAACCTTCTTCGCTGGATTGATGGTCGTATCAGCAAAACTTCAAATGGCTGAAAGGAACGCTTGCTTCCCATGCATTCAAGTAGGGAGGCGACTGTTTTATTAACGATAACTGGCACATTCAGGCAGAAGACTTGTATACATTTGAAGACGGTTCATTACGACCGAATCTGAGTTCGAGCAAATCAAATAGCAAGAAGAATGCCGAACTGAACAGAGAGAACAATAGCTCTAACAACTCGTTCAGCAGTCAAAGCGACAAGTTTGACGATGAATCAAATGAATCGAAGGTTCGAATTCCCTAATCAAGCCGTAAGCCTAAAATAAATCTTTAGAAATCCGACCGAATCTCTAACGGTAGCTCCCCCGACCCCTCAGAAATTCACATCGCCGTAAAAGGCCGAGGTGCTATGGCTCATTTCTTCCGGTAGATATATTTATCGACCGTCATTCAGAGTTGAGATAATTTTAGCGACTGCTACGTGCCATTTCTTCTCAAAACGCAAACGAAAATCATCGTCGCGTTGGTTTTCATTTTCTATCTAGGAGTGGGCACCCGAATTTCTCAATTCATTGAATGAAATGTGGCGTTTAGATTTCAATTTATGGAATTACGATAATGGAACAAGGCTTGGATTACGATAAACTTCTGCTCAAATCAGATCCTTTGGTGGAAGCTTTGAAAAGGGAAATTGACTTGTTCCATGGAGGCGACCAGGTTCGAATTAGTTTATTCTGGAAGTCAGCAGATGAGGTTTCAGATCGAAATCGCCATCCAAAACGTGCCGGATCTGACCGATCCGAAAATCCGTGATCGAATCAAACGAGTCGCGAGAGAGTTCGAGAACACCACTTATTGTAGGCTCATTCGATATAAAAGAATGAGTTTTCATTGGGAAAACTTCAGGCATCGGCTCAGAAGGAACTTCTCTGTGGCTTCGTGAGTACGAGAAATATTCGAACATGACTGGGTCGTACCTCAACGATGATAGAGAGTCGTGGGTCATTGGAGTCTATGAGTGGTCACAGTTATTCGCCTTCTACAAATTATGGTAAGTTGCATTTTTCTCGACCAGAAGAACATGATGCGTTTAGGTCGCAAGACTTTGTCTGGGCTAACACTTCTGACTATGACAATATGAATATGACGGCGTTCAGATTCAGAATCGGTGTCAATCGAACAAATACGCCTTCTGACTTGGTAAGGAAAACTTTTCTCAAACCCTTCAAAACGGGCGCAATCTAGGTTATGATCACGAAAGAGCTTCGAGATATTGCTGCAAATCATCCGGACCTAAACATCGTCACTTATCAGCAGAGTAGAGCAATTGCAGATCAGGTATTGTGGGCGTCGGAATACTTGATGAAAATGAGAAATATCGAATTTTTAAAGTTTGAATGAATGAATGAATGCTCATTTCGCGAGTGCACACATGCACATTATCCTATGATAATTTCCTATTTTCCGTTATAAATGTCGTCAAATAAGGTGCATGTGTGTATTCGAACGCTCACAATAAGACAAACTTTGAGGTATCGAATAGCTAGCCATCAATTGAAATTCCAGCTGAACGTCATTCTCCCGTCGACGATTCAAAACGACTCCCTGGCTATGATTTGCATGATCATCATCGCTCTGCTGTTTATTCCAAATCCCGTCTGCGCATTGTGGATAACTCTTGCCATGATCAGCATTGATATCGGTAAAACTTAATTTCACACCAACCCTTTATTATCATTCCAATTCAGGAGTGATCGGCTTCTTATCGTTGTGGAGCGTCAAGTTGGATCCGATTTCAATGATCACAATCATCATGAGCATAGGATTCTCGATCGAGTTTTCGGGTATCAATGAATGCGAAGAAAGAAAATCATCCAAAGTTCAGCTCACATCACCCATGGCTTTGTGAGTAATCCGGACAAATTGTCTCCGATGGAACGATGCATTGATTCAATGGAACGACTTGCTTGGCCAGGTGAATTCTTGAAATGCCTATATTTTTCTGATTTTTCAAATCATTGAAATTACAGTGATTCACGGAAGCCTTTCGACAATTCTCGGAGTGACAGTGCTCGCCTTCATCGACTCGTACATGGTGTTGGTGTTCTTCAAGACGATCTTCCTCGTCCTAACGATTGGTGCTTCGCATGCGCTCATCGTTTTGCCTGTAGTGCTGGCTGTGACTCAACCGTCAATTGAAAGGTAGCTTTTCATTGTCTAAAATCGACAGCTTATGTTGCTGTGCTTGAAAACTCAAACTTCTAAACTTTCCGAAAATATGCCATCATCTTCAGATGCAACGACTACTTCCGAAAGGTGTTCAAGCGAAGGCGCACACGCAGACGAGCAACATCATCGCGAAATACAAGAAGGAAAGAGATTAAAAGCGTTTATGCAATCACACTTCCTGTCAATGTCACCTCATAGTGGATATGGAATTTTTATCGATCTTCACAAAATTTTATCGTTGACTTTGACAATCACGTTGTAGGCTAATTGACAAGTTTTATCGATTTCTGTGGCCATTTTTTTTATTTCACTCAACTTCTTATGATCTTCAGACAGTATCATCGTATTTCCTCCTGCACAATTTGGGTCAAATTCGTGAAAGATTGGGCTCAAATAGTGGGTCATTATTACCTGAAATAAGCATCATGAGATAGATAACTCAATGACTTCTTCTAGCAATAGAACAACTTTATCGACATTTCAATACCTTTACCTTCCAATCCTTTTCCCTGACAGATGATCGTCTACCTACTTATTCATAGAGTACGTGCATCTTTTTATCTGCACGATTTGAGCATCACCATCATATCTCATTTCTGTTTGTAACTTCACTTGGTCTGCTCCAGAAACTAGTCTTGCCTTTGTACCGTCTCTTCATAGGCAACTGCCGTCAAATTGGGTAATTTATTCGTTCTCAACGCTTTGTGTTTCACTAGTTTTCCCTCTGAAGTGTTCAATTTTGCATTTATCTTGTTGATTTTATAAAATTTACGATAAAAATTTCACATATAAACTGAAAGCTTGTTTTGTTATCACCTAATTTTAATAGTTCTCTTCAAAGCGAAGCTCACTTATTGGCCGATCCAAAAATCGTCGTTACGAGGACGCAGAAGTGCTTTCGCACAAAATTTGCATGCAAAATTAGCTTGATTTAAAAACTAGAACTCCCTCGCTTCGCGCCTGCTCGCTCATCGTTCTAGTGCCAATCTTCGGCTGCCTGTTAGAATTTTGATTACTTTTACTATCTTTATTTATAATTTAGCTGAATTTGACTAAATTTGTGTTAAATTGCTTTAAGATTGTAATTAAATTGAAATTACTCTATTTTTAAAAATAAGTTAAAATAAATATAAATTTTTGCCAATAAAAGAATCAAGAATGGGATTTGATTCAAAATATTTAACAGACATGTTCAATAATTTATATTCCAATTGCGTGAAAATTTAAGAATGTCAGTAGAACCAAAGTTGGTATAAACAGGGGTCCGCAAATCGGGCTGATTTTCACATATATTGTTCAGTTTTTCAACTAATGATTTTTGAGAAATATTTTCCATAAGATTCATTCGACAAAAGGTGAGGTATTCACAAATTTACGATGTGAGATAGAAAATGAACAGATTCTATTTGAAGCTTCTCATCTATTCCGCCTCTGAACCCTGATCAGTCCTTGTGATCGGGATGTTGACCCCGACCCGAAATTTTGGGTTGGGGTTGGGTTGGGTCGGGTTGGATTGAGTCGGGGTCGGGTTGGGTCGAGTCGGGTTGGATTGAGTCGGAGTCGGGTTGGGTCGAGTCGGGTTGGATTGAGTCGGGGTCGGGTTGGGTTGGGTCGCAATTTTTCGACCCGTGAACATCCCTGCTTGTGATATTTCTCGCTCGTTCCAACTGTCTCGCAATTGCATCCTTTCGTCTCTGGAGACTTTCAGCCATTTGCAACTAAACATTTCGAAGATTTTTCTTCATTTTGTATTTTACTTACCTCGTGTTCTTCCATCAATGCATTCCTCTGTTGATCATGGTCGATTCGATGTCTGAGTTCTTGATTTTGCATCTAAATTGTTGAGTTAAAATTTTACTCGTGGGAGCAAACCTCAATATTTTGCAAATTGTATTCATCTCTCATTGTCCTCAAGTGCTTCCTATGCTGTCTTTCTAACTCTTCGTCTGTAAACATTTATCTAGAAATGTACATATACAGCATTTTTTTTTTTAAATTGAATTAATTTTTGAATATTTTTAAAATCATTTTAAAAATTTAGCTGAAATCGCTATTCTTTTTCGGATTACACGCAAAGATAATTGATTATTACTAGATAAAACAGGAAATGGACTTTTCATTTTATCAGCTGATCTCATACTTCAGCTATTGTCAAACAAGAACTAACCTCTACTGCGGTTTCTAGTTGATCTTGGACGATTCCTTGATTGCGGTGAATTGGTCGGGCGAAGATTTCTTCTTCCGAAAACAATCCAACCACCAATGGCGCACACTACTCCAGCTACGAGAATTATTGGCAGAATTTCATATCCCATTGTAAATTATAGATATCTGAAAAACTATCAAAAATGTAACTAATTCTATAGATATGTAAAGATCACTATCTGAAATTTTGGAGAATATGAAAATGGTAAATTTAACAGTTCAAATAATCTGTTGAACACGGAGAAAACTGGACGAATATTGCACAACCAAACAGGCTTGATAGCGAATATGAACAGCTGAGATCAATAAGTAACATGCCTGAAGATTGCAAATATTATGGTAGGCTCAAACGAGTTATGTCACGATACGAATAAATATGGAATTTTCTGTGAAATGATGATTTTGACGCGATTTTAGACTCTAGTTTTTGCCGGTCTGTCTTTGAGAGTTCATCGAGACGAACGCGTCGCGTTTCGCGTTGCTGAACTGCACAGCGCTCATCTATAAATTAAAAAAGGTTCCTTGTAAAGTTCACTCACTTTTCTTATTTTCCTCATGTTATTTCACTAAAAAGTGAGTGAACTCTACAACAAGGTCGTCCGGTAACGGCTTTTTTTAATTTCGGAAAACAAACGGAACAGAAAATAGTTAGTTCGATAACGAAAGTTCAATAATTGTATGCTTTTATGAAGATGATTAAAATAGTTCTTTATTGAACTCTAAAAATCAAATAAGTGAGGACAACAGGTAAAAATAAATCACTAGTCCGAGAGATCAAAGTTCAAGTTAATGAGCAAGAACTTTTCAAGTTCTTATCACTCAAACTCTTCCTACCGTCTGAGAATTCTGCCTGCAGCTGAAAAAGTCCTTTCACTCTCCACAGATGTCGCTGATGCGAGAGATATTTCTTACAAGAGAAGCGTGTAAACCCGGGATCTAGCTTCGAAATAAAATCTATACCTTTGGATAGAGCTCGTCGAGTTGTGCGAGAATATGTAAATTTTTTTTATCATAAAATCGCTTGTAGCCACGCCCACGAAACAGTAAGGAGCTATACTATAAGGGGGTGCGTTGCAAGGGAAAGACACGAAGACATGGCACTGAAGGTATAGCAGTGTGGTCTATTGAAAATACGATGGATCTTGGCATAGGATGCGTTCGCATTTTCCCAATAACTTCATCTTTTTCTATTTTCTACATCAATACTCTAACTTTTGCAAAACAAAATATTCGCCTAATTCAAATAACAAAGAATGTCCATATAAAATTTGCAAAAATTAGAGCTGTGGATACACTTGCATTTTATCTTTTCTTTTGATAAAATTTGCATAAATTTATTCATCAAGCATATTTGTATGACTAAAGAGAACTCGATGCCGAGATCAAGCACGATTTTAAAATGAGATCAAATAATTTGAAAACTGAGGACAGTAAATGAGGGGGCAACTCGGATTCTTCGCCATGTCCTACGAAATAGTATAAGGAATAGATTCCTTATCATTGTCTACTCTAACCACGCAGCGAAGTTCTCATGTAGCCACATGGCGAAGAATACAAATCACCAAATGCCAAATGAGGAATTGCATGAAATTGCCAAAATTTTGGCAAGATACGAGGAATGATAAGAATTTCCAAATGAGGTTGCTCAAACTCGATAAATTTTGTATGAAGAATATTATAATCATTTTGGCACTATACTCGATCATAGCGAATAAGGGTATAAGGATAAAAGCTAGAAGTTAGTCAAAAATAGAATTTTGTGGTTTCGATGAATGCGTTTTGTGAATCTCGTAGTAAATATTGCGAAGAAAACTATGAAATTAGAAGAATGAGTGAGAATGCTGTACATGATCAGGCGTCCTTGCGACCTTCGGACGAGCACCAAATACAGCCGTGTAGTCGTCGGCGCTGAATGTTGCTGATTTATTCTAACATCATTTTGCTTGCTTTTCATATTTTTCGTCGCAACTCACTTGATATCATCAATAGCTTTTTCATGTTCCGTCTTCATATGCTTATCGTCAGGCGAACTCTCGCCCGATTTATCTGTCTCTTGAGGCGATGTCGAATTTGATGTGGAAGAGGCTGTATCTGATTTTGTTCGCGATACTTTCTTCCGCTATTATTTCTTACTTCGATTCAGAGACGTTGCCCGTAGTGGTGCCTTCTTTCGAACACCCATTGGTGCGCTTTCTACAGCTCGAGTTGATATGTGATCCTTCGAATTGGATTTCCTAAAAGTTCTTTGAGTTGTTTCACATTTCCATTTCTCATACTTCCACGCTGGTGGCTTTCTAGCAGTCGTCTGTCGTGATCGTATCCTAGAATGTTTAATCGTTTTTTTCTAGGAAGTTTTTTTTTTATCATTCCAACCTCTCTTTCTCTCGTTCCTCCTTCTCTTTTTCTTTCATGATCCGTAACTCTTCTTCTCTTCGAGCCTTCTCGGCAACATCCGTTACTTTCTTGTACTCAATGGCATCTGAATAATGCAAGTTCATTGTTTTCCTCTTTGGGGTTTGTTACATTCTGAGAGTCCTATCGGATGAAAAAGAGGTCGGCGTCGTTCCGTTTCGATAACGAAGGTATGCTGCGAAGTAGCAGTGCCTAAAATTTCTTTGCTTGCTTAAATCTTTTCGTCATTCTATGTTTTCATGGTTCGCCATTTCGTTAAATTTTCACATTTTTTCAACTCACCCATTCTAGTCTGACTCGGAGTCCTAGACGATCCATGAGTGACTCTGACTGGCGACGTTGTGCTATGTCGAGGAACAAGTCCAGGTACGCTCAGTTCTTCCACCGGCGACTAGAATCGCCTTTTTCCATCAATCAATTCAAAATTCTCCTTACATCTTTAGCTGCTCTCCGAAGCAGGAGACGAGCACCGCTTAATTCATTCGAGGTAGGTCGAAGAGGATCGGTTGAATCAACTTCACGTTCGCAGGCGTCACCCGCCTAAAATTTTCGCGTAAGTTTTTTGTTCAATGATATTTTCTTGGAAAGTCTTGTCAGTTTTCGTTTTTGCTAACGACACTTCTTCTCAAACTGCTTGATCTTTTTCTTTTGAAATTGGTCGTACTTTCCAACAGAATCTCGCTAGCTATCCAACAATTTCATCGATGTCATCGTTTATCCTTTGTCTTTCTGCATTAATTCACAATGTTTTTGTTTGTAATTTCTTCAAAGTACCCATATGCTTTCCTGTGCACGACTTTTATTTTCTGTGTCGTTCGCTTTTTATCGGTTTTGCAGTGTGCATTTTTGCGCGAACTCAAATAAAAAGCGATAAATAAACACACAAATAAACAAATACAAATACATTGCGCAATTGAGAGAGATAAAGGGTAAATAAGAGCACAGGAGGGGAGAATGGTTTGCTCTCTGTGCATCTTTGCGTCCCTTGAATTGCGAATTATTCGCTTCTTTTGACTACTTCCGCTTCGGTTTTCCTTATCCGCAAACTGTTACGGATGACGTATATGAATGCGAATGAGTTGTATAGACTCTTGTCAAAGCAATAATGCTATTCTCGAACAACGTTTTTTTGGAAATTGCACGTAGTAGTGCATTATAAGCGATGAAGGAATATGCTTAGCACATTTACTGTTTTCCATCCAAATCTGGCCCTGGCTCTCATTTTTCTCGCTTCTTACTCGTCTCTCGACTCCAACTCTCTAGCCTCTTGAGGCGAATTATGCCAAAAATGATTGTAAAGGAGGGTTGTGATCGTTGTCAAATGACTTTTCCAAACCTGACATACTACCACTATGGAACAGTCGCTTTTGCACGACATCTAAAGCTAGATACGTCGAAGAAAGGAAGAGCGAGAGAACGTTTGAAAGTGGGAGGGCGAATGAGAAACGAGAAAGTTGAAAGCCAGGGCCAGATTTGGATGAAAACGGTATACCGATCATCAATATGATATTCCGACACTTGGAAGTGTTTGTGATTGACTGGATAAATCATCATGCATGTCATGCATCCTTTCAGAATAATCTTTTTTTAATTTGTTAACTTCTGAATAGTATATAGAAGACAATTCTTTGATCTTCAAAGATCTTCTCCATGTGCAAGTAATGATCGATTTTTCAGCGTGGGATAACAATTATCTATAAACTACGTAGTATTCAACTAACTTGCAAAATTTAAACGAAATCTAAAGTTTCATGTATTTTACGATGTTTAAAATTGCGTTAGACCCCCTGATCCAGAAAATTTGCTGCCTTCCCACTTTCACTGTCCTTCCTTCCTCCTCTCTGCCCGATTAATCTGCATTTGGATTGAGAGTCGATCGCATTTCGCATTGTATTTTATGGGTCATCTCCTCGTTTTTTCGGCCCAGTCCACAGTCATTTTCCATTTCGACCCTCTCCTTTCACTGCTCTCGGCCTCATTTCCGTGTCTTTCAAGGGGATTTTCACTTGTTCGCGAATCCGAAAAATGTCTCAGATCGGGTCAGAAGGACATTCAGATCTGTGCACGGGCTGTAGCCTGGTACGAACTTGAAGAACTGAAGAAATCGAGGAAAAGACAAAGTTAATTGGGACATTTCCGGATAAAAAATTCGAGATCTTCTTGAAAAGGCTAATATTTAGAGGCCACAGACTCCTCGTCCTTGTATTTTTAATTTTTGTTTAAAAAGTGATCATTGAAAAGTCAAAAAATAGGAAGCAAGCCCCCTTCAAAATTGATGTTCATCAGAAAGTCTTGTCCGGAAGTGTGCGTCCGCAAGCGCCCGCTGGATTTTTATACCACGAAATCATGTTCATTTTCCTGGTTGATTTTGGTAGCATTTTTCAATCCAAAATTGTTTTTATTTCATTTTTTCTTCACGAATATCTAGTTACATCATACTTGATTATTTATTTAGAGCAGAAAATTTTCGAAAACTAAACTATGCAACACCATTTACAAGCCCTAACTAATATTTTCTTCCTTGATTGATCACTGCTGAAGCAAAAGTCGTTGAAAGGACTTGATGAACAACTTTGAAATTGTTGAAATTTGGTAATCGATAGCACGATCATGAACTAATGTTGAATCATATTTCAATCAAATCAAATAATCTTTCAAATTCATCAACTCACCGCGTCCGTTTCGCTATCCGTCGGAGCTTGTGGTACTTTGACGACGTCAACATCTGCAAAGGAGCATTGAACAGGAATTTCAATAAAGATCGATTTTTATTCCAACTTACCACCCACATTTGCATGTTTACAAGAAAATATTCAATTAGACAGTTCGTATTGCTGCTTTTGGGTCGGGGCCCAGAGAGCCCATAGAGTGAGCGCGCATAAAGACCGTCACTCATGAGGTCTCAGGGACCGGACTAACCAAAGCTTTCAAATTTAGAATCAATAGTTTTAGATTAATTAACTCATCAAAGTCATAAACACCGATATAGATTCATGATGATGTTAGAGAATAGAGTAGTGAATTTCGGATACTAGTTTCAAGTCTTGGATAGATTTGCATAATGAAAGTCCAGTACGTCATGTGCTAGAAGCAACTAATCTCAAGAATCGATCAAATGCTCGATGATTAGCAACTATTTCAAACATTTAATAGTTAATTAACGGAGGGTTCGCGTATTGATTAATGCGAGTATCGATTTTTGTATGGAAATAAAAAGACCTTCCTGTGGGGCTGTGAAGCGATGCAGCGGGCGAACGCTTTGAAAATTGACTGAAGGCACGAGACACGGCAAAGCGCAGGCATTTTTGAGATGAAAGATGCAAAATCGATAGGCAAAAATCCAACATAAATCCGAGCGACAAAAATTGTTCTCGCGTTATTTTCACCCAGTAAAATTTACGATTTCACAATTCAACTTGATTAGAAAATTGTAAATGCCGTACAAAATTAGTCTGCCTAAAACAGGGAACAATTGAATAGGTACAGGAAGCGCGTGAGAATCAACTTCCGACTATAGAAGGGATTTTTGAATTTCAAATAAGGAAGATGAGTCGAATTCAAAACTTACTTGTGATAGCAGAATTTGAAAAAGAAAATGTTGAAATAAAAGTCTTACGAGCGTCCTTTACAAAAAAAAAAGGCGCTACCAAAGTAAAGGACGACTTCTTCCAAGACGCATGAGAAGGTATCAAAAGCTATCTAGGTAAGTAGTGAAATGAGACAAGTCCCAATAAAGGAATAAAGAATATCCGAATCAAGTCGGAGAATCGGCCGGTGGACGGTTTGCCAGTCTGACGAGAACATACACGACTAACTGCTACATGGAAGATTCGAATGCTGGTGATGAAGAAGGAGAAGAAGTAGAGGAATGAGGAGGGAGGAGCAACCACCAGGCTGGTCAAAAAATGGACAAGAGGCAGGGCGAACAAGGGAAGGGAAAGAGACGAGGGCGGAGCCAGGAAAAGGAGGACACATTGCAGCAGCAGCAGCAGCCCACAGCGCTCCTGCAGTCGCGAACCGACACTGCTTAGTACCGCGGGAATGTGCGATGCAATGCAAGGGGATCGCCTCTAATGAAACGAAGAATGTAAGAGAAGAGGGTCGTGTAGAAAAGTCGCACACACACGCAACTAAAAAACGACAATTGGGGCGGAGTCGAGAGGGACGGGAGAACCGCCCCAGGGCGTTTGGAGGCTAAGGGTCATACCGAATGCATCTAGCAGTTACGGCTTCGCACGGAGAGAGGGTCAGTCAATGCATCGAAGGGAGAGAAGAGAGAAGAGTGACCGATGAATGAGTGAATGAGTACAGCAGTCGCAGTCGTTTTGTTAAAAGGGGTTTCATCGCATCGGATCTCTCTCTCTCTCTTTCTTTCTAATAGTATCTGCTTCCTTTCAGCAGCGCAGTCTCTTTTCCCTTCCTTTTCTCTCTCAGCATGCTCCCCTTCTCTTTCTCTCTCTCTCTCCCTCCCCTATTCTCCTCCAGGCACTCCCTGGTCGTGTCTCCATCTCCGAACCGCCGCGACGAACCGACCGACCCCTGGCCCAGGCCGCTAGCCCTAACCTAGCCCCGAGTAGTCTAGCCTAACCTAGTCCTGTCTACTGACACTCTGACGAAGGCCTCCTTTCTCATTCCCAATTCTACTTGCAGCTGATTTCGTTAATCCAAAAATAAGGCACAGATGAAAGTCGTACAGAAGTTAGCGTGGGAAAATGTTGACTTTTGGAAGAGTTGCGATGAAGATCAGCTTTCTGGAGGAAGTAAAGAAAAGGAACAAGGAAATATAATCAAGCACGCAGCAAGTGAGCAAGTGATAAGCACCTAAATGTAGAACTAATCTCTGAGTTTTGAAGTGTAGTTCCGAATAGTCGAGCTAAATTTAAAAGTTCACATGGCTAAAATTATCACCCAATCACAAAATCAAATGCCAAATATCAAACTGAAGAAAAGGATTTCACGAACAAAAGTAGTAGTTACGCAAAACAAACCATAAGCAAAATCAACTTGTTGATCAATAGCCAGGAAGAGTCATGAAAATAAAAGTGATAGCTTTAGAGTGTCCAGTTTCAAACCAAATCAGAGTTCATTTTCATAAATTTTCACCAAGAATCATAGACTGGAGAGAACATATTACTGCACGGAAGTGCATCTTAGGTGCTAATCAATGAAGTGAGCAACCTGTAAACAACTAGAAAATGCTAGTTTAGAAATATCAAAATGGTATTAGGAATACTAGATGGTAGAATTTGCAGGATTCTCGAGCGCTCGGACTGCCAATCACATGAGGGAATGCCTCAGCCTCTGTCTGTCTGCCCCCTTGCCTTTGCCCCGTTCGCCTTCCTTTTCCTCCTCTTTTCCCGTTCCCCTTTCATTTTGCTGTTTTTTCTCAATTTTCTTTCTCAACCTTTCTTGTTTTCCAGTACTCTCTCACTTACTCTTGCTATTTTTCAATCCCAAATTTGAGCGAGGCAGCATTTCTGGGCGACTCGACGACACGTCTACCAGTTATTTTCTGCCACTTGATGCATGATCTCAATAGTCTGAAAATAACGTCTGCTGATAGTTCTTTTGATATGGTATCGTGGTCGAAATTGGGATAAAATCGATTGATCTTCACGATGCGTTGATGAACAGAATTTCTTGATCATACAATGGCTTCAAGCTTGATCTGGTCACTGTGCACTGAATATTCAAATTCCCTTTATGGAATGGAGTTCGCTTGAATGTCACATATTATTGATTCCTTTTAGATCAAATATTCCTGGGAATTTCTGTGAATTAATGTGAGCATCCATCATTGGTAGATTGAAATATTTCTCTATGTTCCGCTTCTACGAAATTCTCACCATCTCGACATCATGCATGCTTTGAGAGATCAAAATCAGATTGTTCAGTGTATTTTGTCATTTTGTATGCACGATTTGCTCATCTTCACTGACCACAAAGCTGGTCTTCATAGTTTCCTCCCGAGTAGTGTCTATTTTTCTGAGCTCTTCACTCTTTCACCCTTTTCGATGTTCATTTGCTCTTTCCATTTCTCTTCTCAAATAGCCACAGGCACAGCTCTTTTTCCCTCTCCCATGTCATCTTTGCACTCTCTTCACTTCATTTGCTATTTCTTTTCTGTTGGTTTTCACTCTGTGCTCTATTTTCATCTTTTCTCTTCAAATTTCATGCTCTCTTTCATTTTTCCTATTTTCTATAATCCTTAGTCTATCCTACTTTATCTTTCTTTCTTTTTTTTTCTTTCCTCTTTTTAATTCACTCTATTCTCCCTTTTTTGCCTTCTCTATTCCTCTTCTAGTCTCTTTTATCTTTTCCATGTCCCATTTCTCCCCCTATCGCAGCCTCTTTTCCCCCCTCCTCCTTTCCTTTTCCTTGTGCCAAGCTCCACCATCTCGTGGCTTGAACAGCCTCACTGACCACTCGTCTCTCTGCTCGAAAACTGCTAAAAATGCTCTTTTCCTTTCCATTTCAATTTCCAAAGCGAGTAGTTCACTCGACTAATTTTGAAATTTTCACCGATTTCACAAATTTTCATAACATCATGCGAAACATTCGCTTTCATCATGGAAAATAAATGAACCTCCCCAGACAATTTTACTAAAGAAGAAATTGAATAAACTCCTTGAAGATTAACGCTAAAGCAGGGAAAAGATGAATGAACTTGATAGAATGAAAAACAATCCAGAAAAAATATTTATCAGAAGTTAGTGTTAAAAGCCTGGGAGCCTAGCGAGAAGCGATGGAATGGCTCCTCGTGGCGCATGCCCTGGCACGTCCAGTCCCTGCCTCGTCTGTCGAGTCGGCCCCGTGCCTCTACAGCCTTGCCTCTGCTGCCTTCGTCCTTCGGCACAGGCTAGTCGCAAAATATAAAACTGCTCGAGCAAAATAGGGACGTTCAAGTTTGAGATAAGAAATGAATGATACATTCGACAGGGACGCATTTATGAAAATGAACTTTTTGAGGTAGAGATAAGTTTGCGAATGAATCACTAATTTTATCGACGATTCAAACACGAAATATTTTTCGAAGGAAAAGTTATGTCTTCAAGTAATGGGGTATTCGATAAACTATTCAAATTTGAAAAGTTGCCGCTCTCAAACTTCAAAGTTAATCCACTATCTCTGATCAGTATTGCTGTAGCTGTAGGAAAACACGCATGCCAATTCTTGAATTCGACAAACTTGCTGAATGGCCAAACATATTTCTTTTCATAGTTCAATTGAATCTGTTTAAAGTGTGAATCTACTTTGCTCCTGTCCGATTTTTTCCCGTTCCTTGAGAGGGAAAAGGGGACAAGGCAATCAAGCCAAGTCATTGACCAGATTCCCTTACTTTTTCCACATTTCGTTCATTCGTTCACCCCATTGACCGTCTAATACATAGGCTAATTCAAAATAGGAAGAAAGACTGGTGGAAATAGCACAGAAAATGAGGAGAAAGAGGAGACTGACACACGCTGGTATAAAGAAAGAAAGCCTAATGAATTTCAAATTGAGATCAAAGAGAGAAAAAGGACTGAACGGATATTTGAGGATCGAGTTAGGATAAACGTTTCAAGAGTATAAAAGTTGTTTAGGAAGTGAACATTTTTCAGGGAAAGTGATAGAAATTATCATTTTCTTTCTAAAAGCAGTAGTTTTTTTTCAAGAAGTAGCCAAAACACAGTGTTCTTAACCTAGAAAACCCTGCGCTAATCCATATTTTCCTACTTTTTTCAAAGGCAAAAAACTGCGCAAATCTCGTCGATTTGTCGACACAGAAAAGCGAGTGAAAACGCGCGCGCAAAAAACGGTTTGAATTCCGGAAGCAAAACGAAAAACGCACAGAGCGAAGAAATGGGTCAGTGGGTCTGCAAACGCAAAATAAGAAAGGAAACAACGAAGGAGGTTAAACCGAAAAAATGTGATTCCCTGAGGTGTACTGCCCTAATTACATGGGCTAAATTGCCTAATTCATGAAAATCGAGGAAGAAAATCAACATATCGGAAGTCGTTTGATGAGAAAATTTTGAATTCGAAAGGGATTTTATACGAAAGGGGAACTGTCTGATTGAATATCTTCTTGAAAAATATCGTGATAAAGGACGCACCTCCAGCGATGATTGCACAAAGATACGGTATGTGGAGATCGCAATGCGGACAGGCACGTTTTCCAATACGAGACTTTAGTGCATCGTACAATTTCGTCTCTTTGGCTCTGAAATCATAGGAATGAGTTTCGTGAAATTTATGTTTATTAAAAATTGAACCGATTGGATAGAAAGGTTGCTCTGTTATAGTGAGAACATAAATAAAAAATATTTCGAAGTTAAAAAATTACCGTAGTTTGACTCGAGAACAGCCTAGTGCAACGAAAACGAACGAATTTATCAAAGTGCAGGATGGTCCATGAGTATCTCGACTCAGCACGTTGACGACGGCAGCTGCAATCGAGTCGGCGAAACGCAACTGTAGTGGTTGACTGAACGGCTGAAAATGGAATTATCATCGTTTTTCTTCAAGTCTTCCTGCGGACTTTTCTTAAACAATAATGCTAAGAAAAATCTAGAATTCTGGCTATTTTTAAAATTTAGGAGCAACCTCTAATGACAATTTGTATCACCACTTCATTTTATATTCTTCAGAAAAATTATTACATTTTGCGCCAGATTAATGGCGATTCCCATGCCATATTCGACTGCATACGCGCTATGCCGTTGCTCCAACAGATTTATGATCCATTCCAGCATGCCGAAGTTCAGCATCTCACGTTGGACAACGATTCTAAACAAGTACAATAAGATATTTGATAAGACAACTTGGATTCTTCTCGACTACGCTATCTATAAAATTCGAAACCCTTTCTATGAGTTTTCGCGAATCTTTTCTGCTAATTTCTTTAGAAATATAGGCAATGAAATTTACGAAAGCAAAATTCTCTAAAAACAGTGGACATAACAAATAATTTGAGAGAGATTCGCAAAATTTATAGATCACGAAGTTGCAATGTTGCGAGAATCCAAATATTTTTTTTTTATTTTGATGATCCTTACCTAACACTCAATTTCTGTAGACATGCTACCAATTGATCATGAGTAGTGCTGGGTAATCGTCGACCTCGTAGAATCGCTATCACTGTAGGCAAGAATAGTTTCAAATGAGCTGAAATTGTCCATCGAATATCTTCTTCGATAAAGGATAACCTACCACAAAAGTACTGTCGTCCTCTGGTGAAGCTGGACATCGTGTTGATCAATCGCGACATTTCTTCCCGCGACTCGACGCCATCAGCTTGCATCACTCGGCAGAATACTGACTGAAATTAAACAAAAAACTTAATCAAAAATCAAAATGCACGAGTCTTACATTCTTTTTCATTTTCAGCATAAGCAAATCGTGTTTGGCGATCCATTCCAGGGCAGTCTTCGTATAGTCATCCGAACTTGCGATCGATATTTGCTGAAATGCATAACTTCGCCATCTTGAGCTTATATGAACGCCTTCTTTGGTGATCTGGATTCTTCACAGCAACGCAAAGACGCAGCATGGCGATACAGTGTACAGGACTAGGATAGGATAGGGAATTCATCTTTCACTTTATACACTATTTCGTTGCGTTGTTGTAAAGAATCCAAGTTGTCCATCTTTTATAAATTACTGTCCAAAACTCTATTTCATTCCTTACCTGTCTGAGGGCCTGCAGAAGCAAAGCTGTGCTTCTTCCAGAAGGGTGACTCGTCAGCTGAGTTGCCAATTTCATGTGATCGATTTCCAGCAAAAGACAACGCATTGGTCGATCGCTAAATTTTTCGAATATTGATTTGAAGCAGAAATCAAAGGCAAGTAATTTAATTCGGAAGAACTGACACTCCATCAGTTATGCCGATGTTTTATTGTTAGATGCTGCGTTATTTGAAAGAAGTTTTTAGCATAATTTCAAAACTCTTACGGTAGGAATCTGACAGTGTTGGATGATTTCGGATCAGGTGGAATGTCTACATCGTCGTCCACATCAACACTTCCAGCTACTGAAAAGCTTATTGACCAGCTGTTATTGTTCAAGCCTTATTATTTACTGCCGCCATTCCTCAGAAACTATTTCAAAATAATGAATTGTTCTAGGACGTCAGGCTCTCTGTAACACAAGTGCAAAATTTTGTAACAACGTTAACCGTTTTGTAGCATAAAATAGAAGTGAGACGTTCTGTAACAGAGATTTGGCTAACAAAATAGGCATGTTACAGAACGCCTCTTTTGCTACAAAACTTGGCATTTCCGTTCTTTGGTACAGAACTCGCCACTTGTGCTGCAGAATGCCCGACACCCTTTATTCTACCTTTACTGCAAGCGAGTGAACGAGGCCGGCGTGGTGGTTTTCTTGCTGTTCTCATCTACCTAAATGAGTTAAACTAAAAAAAGACAACGAGCCTCGCCATATAAAGTGCAGATACGAAATAGAAAATGTCGCATATGAAGATATAAAATTTGACAACTACCGACAGTTTTAAAATAACGAACTCGTAGTGTCGAAAATGTAACAATGGCTTATGAAATCATAAAGAGTAGATTCCTTCAGTTCTATGAATAGATAGAGCGCTTATCTCGTTGAAGAAAAGCGAGTTATTACGAAACGGAATGTAAGATAAACTTTGGTCGGTAAGTCTGAACGCATAGAGAATAAGCAGGGGAGGTAACAAGCCAATTGCCAGTCGTACATATCACGCGCTATCAAAAGTCGATCTTTGCAAGAAAAAAGAGCAGAAAGTCAACTCGCATACGAGTATAAATCAGAGTTATATCCTCTCTGGGGCTTTACTCAATTACTTTACAAAACAAGCAAGTCTATTGTGCTGAATGAGCCCTGGAAAAAATACAGGGATTCTAGAGCCTTACGCAAGTTAGTACTAATTACAAATTAATGGAATTTTTACTTATTCAAGAAAAATTTGGAAACACTAGAGGAACTATAAAAGGGAGCAAAAAGTAAAGTTTTTTGTTGAAATTTTCTTCGAGTAGTGTGAATTTTTCAAGCCGAAAAAATGTTACATTTCGGTAAAAAACTCGGCGATTTGTGAGAGTTGAAGCGAAAAAATTGAGCCTGAAAATGGAAGGGGAAATGAGAGTTTGGAGGGGAAAAGACGAAAAGGAGGAAGGTAAAATAGGCAGGAGGCTCGAAGCTAAACGTTTCCGGTATTCATTCAATCGCTTCTTCTGAAGAAAAGCTGTTTGAAAAAGCTACCTAATTAATCCCAACAACAATGAATAGAAATCCAATGCTCATACATCAGAAAATAAACACGAAGTAATAAAAATAATTTTTAAAAATAAATCACGCGATAAACCACTTATCCACATCAAAAAATAACCACTCTCACGAAATTGTGCCCTCAAAAATCGCATTAAAACGTCTGCCTCGAAAATTAGAAAATCTTGGGAGAATACGCGAAGAGCAAAAATTATTTCACATAGAAAAAAGCTGAAATCTCATCAAAAATGTGCGAAATTAAAATGCCATTAAAGTGAGAACTTTCGATGGTCGCCCCTGGCAACGCACATTTGGTAAGTCGAATTGACGGGTTCAATAGAGTACGGAAAGGGGAAATAATGGGAGGAATCTGAAGAAGAAGATGAAGAAGAAGAATAAGTGAAGGAAGTCAGCAGAACGCAGATAGTTGAGTGACATTTACCTGACTTGCCTTTTTGGGCTGTAAATGTTCAGACGATTACTTTTATGGGATAAAGAAGCATTTTAGCAAGGACGACTTTAGATAGCATCAAATTTTCTGCTTTCTTGAAGATAAGTCCCACCGAACACAATTGATAAAATTCATCGATTTAAGATTTTAATGAAGGCAAGAAATGTGGATCGAAAAGCACTTTAAGGCAGACATTGTGTGTCGATCTTGGGGGCCGTTCTCAATGCATACACTATGAGTTCATCTCACATCACATTCATGCTCACTCTTTGAAGGTGTAACACAATTACATTGCATCTATATTATTAAAGTAGACTTAAACCAAAAACTCAAGTTGACGTTCCTCGAAAAGCGTAAGAGCGCAACATTTTCGACGGTTTGCCATGTTTTAATTGCTCATCATTCGTTAAATTGGTGCTGACGCGCCAACTTACCCCTCTTCGTGGAAATTATATCGCAAACTATCGAAAATGTTGCGTTCTGACGTTTACGTTAACCTTCACCATCACAACGTTAAGGGCGCATTCAGACTTTGTTCATTAGAGACATTCGTATCATACGCAGACAATCATTTTAAGAAAATTTTTATAAATATTTATTCAAAGAGAAGACACACCAAGTGAATATTTTCATACAGTTCTCAAGTGTAAAAATAACTTACTATGAAAAGTTTGTTCTTATTTTAGCCTACTAACTAACAAAACACAAGCATTATTGTATTTATCATACCCATGAACCCTGAAATCCAAGGCGAGAAAATGAATGAAATAATTTACGAGAAATCGGTCTGGATTTGAGAAGAAATAAGAGGGTGTTTCTGAAAAAAAAACAACCAACAAAGAAGAATCAATTTGCATTCATTTCTACTACCAGATAAAAGTGATAAAATAGGCTTCTTTAAAAGACCAGTTACTTTTAGTTTTACAATTCTTTTGGTATGGAAACATAATTGGATATAGATGGATTTGTATGATATCAAAATACTTAGTTCATTGAGAGACACATTTTGATACTATACGCACCTTAATTAAATCCATCGTTTTCCATATACCACTAGAAATCGCAAAATGAAAAGTTGGTGAACTTTCAACAAGTCATAAAACCGAATAGAATAGGGAGGAATGAGGCAGTAAAAAAATTGGGAAAACATGGCTAGGACCGCATATTTGAAGGATGAAAAAAATTACGAGAAGAATAGCTGATAATTGTAAATTGTTTACGAAAACGAAATAAATTATTTCGCGCTTTATAATATTAATTCTGCCATGTATTGCAATAAAAGTTTCGAAAAAAAACGAAGAAGTTCATTGTTTCGTGAACTGGTAGTCGGGAAATACTTGACCTATTTTGTATTGGATCGTCCAATAAATTCTTGAAATCTTTAAAAATTAGCATTCTCTGATGATAAATCAAAGGCGAAAGATAGATGCAAATTTTGTTGATTTTAACAACTTATCGGGTCAATCAATAAATAATTTTAGGCTTGCTTTAATCCCACTACCAGCACCAATGAATTACAGAAAGGGGGATTGGTTCTCACAAAATAATACTCGGATGATAGTCTTTTTCATGAGCATAAGGCATTTTGAAGGGACTGACTTTGCAGAGAGAAAAAGATTGCAAGAAAAGAGAAATTTTGGGAAATGCCGAAAAGTTGCATATTTTATGCATTGCATCGGGGAGAATTTATTACTTGCAGAGAAAGAAAACTTCTACAAAAAATTTGTTTTTGTATGGTTTTTATTTCAAAAGAAGAAAATCGCTTTCACTCAAGTATTACCGTTCTCCCACAAATTGCAACTTTTTTTGCACTTTCTCTGGGTTCTCTCGCTTATCGCCCAAGAAAAAGCAAAAGTCTGACTCGCTATCTACCATGCCACGCTGCCATGAAGGGGGGAGACACGCTTCCTAGCATCATGTGCTTGGATAGTATAGGATAGAGAGCGTTGAAAATGAGGAGATTCTGAGAAGCTCGAAAAAGTTGCAATTTGTGGAAAAACGGGGTAATAACTAATTTCTAAAAAAAAAAAAACTCAGGTGAGTCGAGTCATTTTCGAACTCTATTTTTCCAGAAAAGCTGACTCTTAGATATCAGAAAATTGATAAAAACAGATAAGAGAGTGACTTGTTACCAGTAATCGAATCGGCTTTTGATCAGCGATTGATCAGATTGACTTGATAGGGGGGAACCTAGTCGATGAGCTTCTTGGACTTGAAGTAGTTGCGGAGGAAGATGACCTGCCAGGCTGCAAGACCCAGCAAACACAGCATCGAGAACACCGACAGGTACAGCACGCGGCTGTTTGTCGATTCTGAAAAATTTTTTATAGAAAATAAAAGCCCTATCAAAGATGGTTGAAATTTCAATAAAATCGAATCAAAGGATATCCGAGTCAAGATATTTATCTATTCACTGCAGGTCATTCATTCGTTTCAAATATCGCTTGATTCAGATAAATTCGAAAAAAAAATGATATTGAAATTTCGCGTTTTTGACGAGCAATTTCCTGGGAAATGAAAATTATAAAAAAAAAAAAAAAAAATCTCACCATTAGTATTTCTCATTTCCTCCTCGCGCTGTCTCATGAATGCAAAGTCCTTGACGATCGACTCGGCCAGATCTTCCAATCGGCGCAGTTCAACCTGAAAGGTAAAATAATAAGATCAGTTTTAGAGGATTTCTTCAAATTGAATGATTTTTGCACGGCCTTAGAAGTTTTATCCTTTGAAAATAGTGAGGAAAAACGAGACACAGAGTTCGCTTTTACTCATCCCATGGTTAAAATAAATGCAGGACGTTTTCAAAGAATAAGCCTTGTAAGCGCGCGTTTGTGGGCCCCTTGTAGTTTCTATCCTTTTTTCTTTTATCGTATTATTTATCAGAAAAGAGAGTAGTGTTGATAAGAGGGTGATGATAGCTACAGGGAACCTGCATTTGTGAATTTTTATCGAATTTCATGAAAATATACCTCAAGCGGCTTCAACTTCTCAGCCTTGGCGATGTCGTCGTAGTTCTTCGCCTCCACGCCGTGCTTCATCGTCAGCGAGACTTCACGCTTCTCGTGACGACCTAGAAAATAGCTTTTTTTTCAAAAGCTTTAGACCTTTCCTAAGAGATATGTTCTCTAGATGTGATTTTATGTGCCTGCGGAAGTTTTTATCAAAAATTAATGAAAATTTGTTGCAAATCTATCTAAATCCTAATTTTGTGATAAATCTTGAAAATAAAAAGGAGTGTTTAAAAAAAAGCCCATTATTTTCTCTAATTTAACCTTGAGGAGCATGATTGGATAGGCAGATCTCGAACACGTCGTACTCGTCAGCAGTGAACGCGAATTTGCCCTTCAGATCGTTGAAATTCTCACGCTTATAGAGCGTGTGGCCACGCGTGTCCGTCACCTAGAAAATCACTACATCTTCAAAAATTGCTTTTTAATCCATCTCACAAATTCAATCATTTTAGACTTCTTGAAAGTTCGAGTTTTTCTTCTACTAAAATTATTTCATTTCAAGTCTATCCAATTTATACACATTCTCAACGTCCGAACTGACAAGGATATAATCAGACTTGCAAATAAATAATCGCAACCACGGTTGCGGTAGAAAAATCTCAAGTCTGAACTTTAGAAGAACCCAATTTTTTTCTTTAAATTCTGCGCTTTTCAAGAAAAAGCCTCACATGAATGCTGCCCGTGAAGCCGATGCCTTCCGAGAATTCATACTCTCCGGTCACCACGATGTTCTTGTGAATTTCCTCCTGAACAATTTTGAAAATTATTTCTTCAGGTTTTTGAAAAAGAAACAAAACCTTCAAGCACTTTCGGTCGTTGGCCGGTACGTAGAAACTGATGGCGCAGGCCGAACTGAACAACAGCGCCACGATCGCCACGCACTTCATCATCACTCTGGTACGTTTCTGGAAGATTAGAAATTTACAAAAAAAAAAATAATAACAAAGCGAAATGCAGAAACTTTGTATCTTCAAAGACGATAGGAAAAAGACGGGATAGTTCTGCGTGTTTTCTAACTCGAATTTTTTTTATTTCTAGAAGATTAGAGGTTGGGGATTTTACAAATGGAGTAAAGAAAAAGTAAAAGTGGAGAAAAGTATGAAATTTTGCGGAACAGTGCCACATAAATATCGATGTGCAAAAGTGCGTGAATTACACCGTGTCAGTGCGATGACGTATCCATTTTTGAACAGGAGAAGGAAGGTATCAAAAATTGGCTAATTTTTAACATTTCTGAGAAAGTTTTACAATCTTTCAGAGGCTTTCTTCCCTAGAAAACCCCAACAGAAAATCCAAGAAAATTTTGAGAGAGAAAAATGGAGCTTTCGATTTCAAACGAAGATTTCAACGAATTTCTCGACTCCACTTCATGACTTTCTTAATTCTTTTGACTGGTTACGATAGCAGGTGGTTGGAATTTCATTCTTCACTAAGATTTTAAGCAAAACTTATCGAGGAAACCCGAGAAATGCCAACGAAAGAACGGTAAAGTGGCCAGAAGCGGTGAATATAAAACCACTGTGCCTGTGCATTGCAGAAGGGGGCGGAGACTTGGCCTAAAATATTTTGTCCAATGCATTTATTTAATTTTTCAATTATCTTTTGTTAATTGCTCTAGTTACCACTCGTTAATTATCCTAAATTACCCCCAATTATCTAGGATTAATTACCCACCATAATTATCTGGTTTAATAGACCGTTTATCGATTTTTTCCGTCGGCTTATTTTGTCGAAATAAAGTCGCATTTTTATTTGGCTTCTTACAATTGGAAAGTTCGCTATTTCGGAGATCTGTTATTTGGAAAGTTCGGTCCGCTTTGCGCAGTAATGGTGTTGGGAGAGAAGAAAAACAACATGAAAACTTTCCGAATAATTAGTCTCCAAACTCTCGTGGCCTTTCTATAAGATGTCTTTTCTCGCTTCCACAATTTGATTTATTCCCAGTTCAGGGTAAAGATGGTGAACGTCGCTGGAACGAAAGTGCGAATCGTCAAGAAGAAGGTCACCAAGTTCAAGCGCCATGAGTCCGACAGGTTGGGAATTTTAATTATGCAAATTCTCGGAAAAATCAAACTTTTATAATCGTTGAAAAGTTGATTGAACTTGGAAAAGAGGGATCATATCTTGGAAAGTAGGAATAACTTTCATGGAAAATCCTTATTTTGGCATTTCTTATAATGTTCTTTCAATGGTTTGGAAAGATAGAAAAGCTATTTTTTGAAAAATAATTCTGAAAAAATTATTTTTTAGATATCACCGCGTGCGTCCGAGCTGGCGCAAGCCGAAGGGTATCGACAACCGCGTGCGTCGTCGCTTCAGAGGAATGCAGGCCATGCCCTCCATCGGCTTCGGCTCCGACAAGCGCACCCGACACGTCCTGCCCAGCGGATACAAGAAAGTCCTCGTCAGGAATGCCAAGGTAGACACTTTTTCAAACATTTCAGAAATGTTAAGATCGTAAATTTTCCTTTTCGCAAGATTTAGATCCAAATTTCATTTTTTAAATATTTCTAAAAAGGTGAAAAAATCCGAAAAGTCTAGAAACCAGACCCTCTCCATCTTCTTTCCCATCGGTTTATCCTTCGAAATTTGAAAAGAAACCTTTCTTCATGAAGACATGAATTTGAGAAAAAAAATTGCAGGATCTGGACATGCTGTTGATGCAGTCGTACAAGTACATCGGAGAGGTCGGCCACGCAGTCTCCTCCAAAACGCGCAAAGCCATCGTTGAAAGGGCTGCTCAGGTACTACGACTTTTTCTATTTCATTTTTCCTTTGAAGTTTTCTCAATATTTTTTTCAAACATTTCTATAATTAACTTTTCTGTAAAATGTCTCTGAAAAAATCGAGTCTCAAATCATTTTCATCAAAGATCAAGTTTTGAACTGATTTTTCAAAAATTATTTTATTTTTGCAGTTGAACATCCGATTGACGAACGGCCACGCACGCATCCGCACGGAGGAGTCCGAGTAAACGGGGATGGCTAGTTGAATTGCGGCTGGTCGAATGGCCGAGTGGTATGGTCTGCTCCCCCTTCCAACCTCTTTGTTTTTCACCTTTTTCTTCAATTCCTTACCATTTTTGTTTGTTATAAATAAATTGTTATTACTCGGTAAACTTCATTGATGCAAGAAAAGTTCGTTGAAAGATTTGGTTGAAAGTTGAGGCTGATTTTGTGAAGGATTGGTGGTAGAGATTAAAACGGACTGAGTTGTAGACGGCAAAAGTTACAAGCAGCGGAAAGACGTTGCAAAGAGACATCAAGCAGGGCGAGGCTTACGGTGTTCTAAAAAAGACTAATTTCCTTCTATGAAGTCGCATTTTTGTTCAGTATTTTGTGAAAAACAACTTCAATTTTTCAATCATCAAAAATGGATAGTTCTGAGATTGGGATTTTTTCAATTCATAAATTTCATGGTGTCGTAAGGGAGTGAGCTATCTTTTCACACTATTTCTTCCTACTTTCGCCCCCTTTTCTATCCCTAACTACAGCCTACGTCATCAAGTCATTTTAATGATAATAATGTTCATCCCATGGCCGGGATGATCAGTTTTATTCCGCCTTATAATACCTGTGCTCGTGCTTCTCGCAGTGTTGGTGAGCGTCTGCTCTTTGCTCTGTCTCCTCTTATCCATCTTCTGCTGAAGCTGTGGCTGCCTTTCCTTGGCCACTTCGTTTGACTGGAAACTGCTTGTCTCGTTGTTCCCGTCCAAGGCCTCCATCGACCTGAACACCTGAAACAACTGATTTTGCTGGGGTTTTCATTTGTTTGACCATCGTGATCATTAGAAAATCTCAACGAGAATGATTGCTCTTAAATCTCGGGAAAGAGATATTTCTGCTCGTGTCTTAATGAGTTGGAGCGTCAAATTTATCCTCAAAAATTTAATACCCTATCAGGGGATCCCCTATGCCGCACATTGTTCCTGTAGAAGCTCTCGACAGCGATGTAGCGGGCGATTCTGCCGTAGTCCTCGTGATCGGACAGCATCGTCGGGAACGATGTGCTGAATGCGTCCGTCGCCACATTCGTCGAGTGTTTCTGAAATGACATTCTGAGACCTTCCTATATTTGTCATTTGCCAATCATTATTGCATCGTCTGTATTTACCATCGAATAGGGAGATAGTAATTCTAGTGAAAGAAGAGATGAAGAAATCCAATAACAAATACCGACCTTTTCTGAGCTCTTTCAGTTCTGGGTTTAAGATTTAAAAAAAAATTTTCATTGCTGATTAACGCAAATGATAACTTTAATCAATTCATTTGTTTTAGACGATTGAGTTTGAACATTATCTATCGAAAAAACTCATCGAACTTTTCCTTTTTGCTATGTCGATTCATGAAAGGTTAATTTGTTGAAGTCCGCCTTTTGAAGACCTTTCATGTTCATTTTACCTGCTCCTTGTTGCAATGGTACTTGGCGATGTGTCTGTAGATGACGTAGATAAAGACTCCGAGGAAAATTATGGCATTGAGCACCCAGGGCAACCAGAGCATGGTTGTATAGGTTAGCGAAACCATTGTTAATCAGAAGGACGAAGGGAAGAGAAGGCGACCGGATGGAAGATTGTCGTCGCGAGAAATTACTTTGAACCATTTCGATCAAATTCGGCTAGTATTCAAATTCTAATTGGTTTCCAGGCCTTAAAGCTTTGGATGAAGATCTTCTTCGTAGCAAGGTTTATTGACTGAAAAAATAATTATACCTCAAATCCTTCCGCACTTCCAACATCAATGTTCATGACAGAAGCACAAAGTACACCAAAGGTTTCATTGCAACTCATCATCATTGCCAAATCGATTACTCGATATCTCTCGATTATCGTTCTGTACCTCATTCTCTAATTCTCTCATTTCCTTTCCCAATCTACCTCACAATGAGATCGATTCATCTCGTGGCGATTCTTTTCACAGCTAAATTTTGTATTGGTTATGCAAATGCAGGTAGTTCTTTCCTAGAATAAGAATAATGAAGCGACTTTGAGAAGATAAACCTGAGTCCGAATCGATGAAACAAGCTCGATTGTATCATGAAGCCATAAGAGGAATTTTGAGAGATCTCGGTAAGCTAAAAGGGGAATTAGCCATTTTCAAAGGTCTTTGAGTTCATTGCCTTACTTCTTCGAGACGATAGGCTACAAGGTATTCAAATTGCATTTCATCTGAACTTCTTCAATATAAAATAACTTCTATACCATTGATCAACAAGACCTCGAATTTCAGAAGATGAACGGAAGGAAATCTTCTCAACAGGCCGGTGGGTGGGCACTCGAGTCTGGTCGGCCGCCAGTGCTCTGCTTAATTCCGCTTACTTCCTGTCGATTGAAGCTGCCAAGAAAGTAACGATGGTTTTAAACCAATCTGTAGAGCTCATAACACCATCTTAAACTATCCGTATGACACTTCATATCGCTTCCGATTTGACTGATTTTTGGACCAAAAGGATATTTCATGACGCTAGTCACGAATCAGAATTAGTTAAGAAGTGCTAACGAACGAAAGTTCAGAGAGGAATTCGTAAACATCTTTTTTTTTTTAAATTGAGATTCAAGACAATTTGATTCCTTATTAGTTTGACCACGAACGACCTCGACTAGTCACCGAATTCGAAGAACTCAACAAAGGAATGTTGAAACTCTGCAGATACTTGAAGGGCAGGAATTTGGGTGTGGATGAAGTTGATGGCACGTTGAGGATAAAGCTCAAAGAGGAAGACCTTTTCGAAAACGGTACGAACTAAAATTACGGGATTTTTCAGATGCACATGAATAGTTTCAATTTTAGGAACTGAAGCTCAAACGCCCTCGTCGATGCGAGCTTTGCCAATTATAACTGTCCTGTTCAATCACAATTACAATAAATCCCTCATGATAAACAAGTACATCGAAACCTGTCAAAAGTACGACGGAATGAAGATCATCAAGGTCCAAATAAACTTTTCAAAAAACAAAATTGAAATCTCCAGGAATACGCTAGGAGTCTCGACTTTGCTGCTGGAGTTGAAGTGCGCTCGCCGCTGATTGTTTTGGCTGAATTGGTAAGCCAAATTCGAGGGTCTCTTTTGAAAGATAGCAGTCAGAAGCGTAGTCGTTAAACTCAGAGAAATTTCTCAAGAAACGAACTGTTATAGCAAATTTCAGGCCAGAATAGAAGCTAGAGCCACTACAGACAGATTGGCGATGTATTCCATGTCTGTTTCCTACATGGAATGTCTAGCTTTGAGCCAGAAGCATAAGCTTGTGAAAGAGCCGCCTAAAGTAGTCCTTATCCTTCGAATCAAGAAAAAGTCAATCTTGTTCCAGAGAATCGGTGAACTGCATCCGCATGTCGTTACGTCACTCAACATTCTACAGAAGAAATACCTCACCGGGGCTGGGCATTTGAAAACTCATCGGGAACTTTGATCTTCATTTTTCTTCTCGCTAGATTTGTGTTAGAACTATAGTAATGGGTTTGGAATTATTATTCCAGCATTTGTTGAGACAAAAAATTTTATCGGACTCGTGAATAAATTCTTCTGAAGCCTTTGAATAGTTTTTTTCTCGAAATGTTCATTGCACATAGTTGAACACAAGTAACGGCTTCATAGGAGTATATATTTTACTCATTTCCTCTGCAATTTTCCGATAACGATTGCAAAAAAATCTCTAAAGAAAAAGCTCGAAAACTAGGAAAGGGGAAAAACGAAAAAGCGACAAGAGGAATGAGCGCATTTACCGACAAAGTGTCGTCATTCTACGCATTGCATTTCTCCCGTGTGTTTTGAACTTTTGTTTTCATTTTTGCCGGATTTTTCGATTTATCTGTTTTATTTCCAGCAGATGGACGATACGGGCAACGAGCCGGTGTGTCGAGTGACGAACCCGCAGAAAATGGACGGCAGATCCGGTAGACAGGGCAGAAAGAGGTCGAGAAAATTAATATTTTTCTCTTTCATTTTTAAATTCAGCTTTTAGAACTTTTCTGGGTTCTTTAATTTCTCCTAAAAAAGCTATTTCGAAAAAAAAAAATCTCGAAAAGACGAACTTTCAGACCCGCAATCCAAGTTGTGACCCAGAACGAGGCGAATGAGGAGCGAGAGATTCCTCACATCGAGAACAGCAGCGAGGACGACGACGGCTGGATGTCCGTCAACAAGGTCAAGAGGAAACTGACGAAGAGGGAGAATTTGGGCAGAATGAACAACACAGTGCCTGCAGCTGGGAGAAGCACTAATGGAAAGGAGACGGGAACGAAGAATGGGCAGAGGAAAGCTAGCAATTCTAGTAATCAGGTACGTCCAGTAATTTGGTTCTTTGAATAAAGCTTCACCGAGAAAATAATTAGGAAAAGTTAGTTCTACGGAAAGGGCGTACTTTTCAATTTTTAAAGACAGATTTCAGACCGCTCCATCATTCCGCCGGCCTCGCACTCCAGCCGGGTCGAAGATTCTGAAACTCGGTATGTTTTCTAGTTGTTTTCAATATTTTTATTCTTACTCAGACCCAATCGATTTCGACAAGTGCACGATCCTCAACTCGGAGCAGGAATTGGCTGTTCATGCCACCAAAGTTAAGGAGGTTGAATTAAAGCATAGCTTTTCTGTTTTAATTTTGAATTTCTAGATGAAGAAATGGCTGGACTCTGCCTTCGAATTCGACTCGAATCGGGGTCAATCCAAATGCCTGCTCATGGCCGGTCCTTCGGGAGGGGGTAAATCCTTACAAATTAAAAGCGCAAGCATTTTGATGTGCAATTTTCTTTTCTTTCAGGCAAATCGACGGCGATCGAGTTGCTGTGCCGTCTGCGGAACATCGAGTTGCTCGTCTGGGAGAGTGAATTTCTAACGCAACTCGAAGAGGACGGATTCGATTCTACCGTAATCTTTTTCTCCATTAAAAAATATTCTGATTTTTGTCGCAATTTAGAATATTATTTAAATTTTTGGAAACGATTTTTCTATTATTTTTTCAATTTGATTTGAAGACGGTAAAAATTAAATTTACGGTATTTTGAAAATTCGAAAAAAAAAAAATTCAAATTTATAAGAATCTTTGGAGAACAGTACTTTGCAGGACGGCAAAAACGAATTGGAAGTGTTCTTTCGCTTCCTGCGCCGCTCGCATCACAGCTTCACGCAGGAAGCCAGAAGGAACACCCTGCTCTTGGTCAGCTTTCTGCCCGATGAGGCGTTCAAGTGAGCGAATTATTTTTAAATTTTAAATTGTCTTTATTTCCGAAAAATATACGTTATGATTTTCAAAAAAAAAAATAAGGATGTGTGCAGATTTATCTACTTTTTAAATTGAGATTATTTTGAAAAATGGGATAAAGTTACAAACACCCTTAATTTTTCAAAACGAACGAATTGCGATGTTTTTTTTCCAGAAATGTGTCCGACTTCCGCTCACAGCTGCAGTTGTCTCTGCTCTCCGCTCGGCATCCGATCATTTTCTGCTTCTCCAACATTTCCGCCTGGGAGATCTCGCACAAACGCATTTTCACCAAGGAATTCATCAGTGTTAGCTTTTATTTTTTCTAATCTTGTTGGTTTAAAAAGGGCAATATTTTCTAAACTCGTTTTTTAGCCAAACTAAAACATAAAGAAACTTTCCTTTGCGAAAATCATATCTTCATAAAAGAATGGTCTTTAGAAACGAGACAAAATATTTTCAGGATTGTCAAATCGCTGAGCTGAACATGAACGCGTGTGCAACAACGATGATGAAGAAGGCGATCAAACGGGTCGCAGAGAAGTGGATTGGATTCGACCTGCCTGCAAACACACTCGATAAAATTGTTGAAGTTGTAAAAGGTTAACTTTTTATTGGGGTTTTTTAATTGATCTAATTTAGTGGAAATTAGGCTAAAATCTCAATAAGACTAGTTGAATTGATACGCTATTGAGTAAAGGATAAAGAGAAGAAAATATTTCATGAATTTATTCTAAATCCGAATTATTTTTGATGGGAATTGATATTTTCAGGCGATCTGCGTTCAGCGATGAACATCCTTCGAATGTGTCCGCGAGGCGACCGGGACACGGCCAAACAACTGCTCGATTCCCACATTTCGGCTGATCAGGATGATGTGAGATTTCTTTCTTTTTTCTTTAAATTTTGAATCTGACAAAAATGTGAGAAAAAGTCGACTTATATCTCTTCTTGAAAGATCGATCTAATTTTGTGGCCACTAATTTTCATCTCAAATTCCTTTGTTGATAATGTCCTACAGTAATTCGTGAAAACAACGAATATTTTCAGTCATTCCACATGATGGGTCGAATTCTATACGCGAAGAGACAGGGCTACGGCTCTCAGGATGAGTGGCCTGTGCAGAGACCGCCTACTGAGGTTGGGTTCTCAAAAATACAGGAACCATTGGAATTTGTATTTCAGCGTGACGTCAACCAGATTCTGGAGATGTCGACGATGACGCCCTCCAGAATCGTCGAGTTCCTCCACGAACATCATCTCGCATTCTCACCCAACATCCAAGTATACTATAGTTTCTATAAACAACAACTTTCTAATTTTAGCGCGAATTTGATTTTAGTCTACCAAGTACTGTATTTCTGTTGGGCTGAAAAATTGCCTAATGGTTATTTTGAGATTTAAAAAAATTATTTTTAGTCAACTTGCAAGATTCTGAACACGATTTCGGCGATGGACTCGGCAACTTCGCATTGGGAAACCAGAATGCGCGCTGATGATGAATATAATTCGCAGGTTAATTTGGAGATTATCTTTTTCCTTGAACATAGTGAGATTTTTTCAGACAGTGGCTCGCACGATAATGTATCACAATTACCCGCCGGTCGTTCCAAGAGATTGTTAGTTCTTATATCTTTACTTTGTACAATTTTAAATTGAACATTTTGAACTTGTAACATTTTCTAATTTTTGTATTTTAAATTCAAAATGTGTTCCAGTCTGCCGTGGTCGACTTTACGCGTTCCACAAGCCCAAATGGTGGACGTTGGATAAAGAAATCGGAGAATTGAAAACGTCGCTCAGAGAGCTCACTAATGTCAACGAACGGGGATGGATGCCTATGTCGTGAGTTTTTTTTTTTTTAATTCTTTAAAAGATGATTTGTACATTTTGCATGAATTCTTCGGCAATTCGGAAATAGCGTAGTGACGGGACTTGTGTGAGAAATAGGGATTGGTGAAAAGTGTGGGAAAGATGGGTTTCATCATTTCGTCATTTACGAGTAGCCGAATTATTCTATTCGTTTGAGTATACTGAAGAGTGAGAAAGGAGAACAAGACTAGTCAAACTAGTGAGAGAAATTCATGATCTCAGAACATTTTGCAATATTTATTTTATTTGAAAGTGATTTCTGAAAGAAAGATTTTCCAGAATGTCTGAATTGGTGAAGATTCCTCATTTCTACGGCCGAATGCGTTGTTTGGATCATTTGACTCTGCAACTTGTTAAACAGGTCAAAATTGTATTTAAAGAAGAGAAATTATAAAAAAAAAAAAATTCGGAAAAAGAATGTTCCACGATAACATCGATGACTAATTAATCATTTTGAGTACTTTGATACTTTGTTCGATTAGAAAATGAATTTCAATTTTCCACGTCTTTTATAGCTTCCAAAAATTTCATATTTTCAGCCCCTGCGCCCGCAATGGACGTCCCGCAATCTCGTTACAGCATTTAGTTCGCTGCAATTCAGTAGGAAACAGTCGAGTTTCGCATTGAAGGCCTTGGAAAGGGCCGAGAGCGATTTGAGTGACGAAGAGACGTGGCACGTCACGGATTCTGAAGAAGAACTCGACTCCTTCGACGATGAACCTGTCGTCGTCGTCAGGAAGAAGACTGAATAATGAGTTAGGAAAATTCCCTTTCCTTATAAAATATTGAAAATTTGCTCTATCTATTAATTTTTGTATTTGCAAAAATAGTCTTCTAGTCCAAAGTCGTTACGGTAGTTTATTTCCTTAGCTTTACTCTTATCTTTTCTTGGGTTTCTTTTTTAGAAAATACGGTATTTTTTTTTTTTAAATTCTAAACGAATTTATTTCTTTTCGAAATACCGATATTTGTCATTTAGTTTTTTTTTTTATTTTCAAGTTTTCAAACGGAGTACTGAAAGCATTGGAATGTGCAAATCTCAAGTCGATATCTAAAAATTTTGAAACATCTATTTTTCTTTTGAAAACTTGCAATCTTTCAATACACAAATTTACAGGTTTTAAGCATTGAAGAAAACTCCAGACTTTCAATTCATGGGGCTTGGAACACTTGAAATTTTCATTTTTGTATTTTTGTAAAACTTATACGGTTCTTTGTTAACGAGAAAGCATGTAAAGTTTCGTGAACCGTGGAAATTTTCTAAAATGATGACTTTATTTCGTGCGAGTGTCATTGGAGTCCTTCTTTATGGGTTCAAATTCAAATCAATTTTATCTTTGATTCTTTTTCCAACTTTACGGATAATTTTCTTTTCCTCGGTTGTTTTCAAATCCTTCACCTTTCCCAACATCGATCTTTCTCTGCGCTGCCTTTGCAATATTGCCGGCAAAACTCCGCCCAACGGGTATTCCCCCTCTTCGTTCTTTCTTCATCCAGAAACGTCTTTAAAATTTATTCCAATTTTTCTTTGGAAACTATCTTTCCCTAATTTTTGTTTTTCTTTTTCGAGTGCAAATTTTCTAAAAAAAATTCTCGAATTTTTCTATTACATTCAATAAATAGATCGTTTGTAAATATGGGGATTTTAGGGAGTTCGAATTGTGAAAGATTCGGTTTGATTCCGTGGAAAATTTCTTTTCTGTAATTTTATCGATGTTTTTGAATTATCGATTTTTCAGCGTCAGTCAAGCGACATGCTGCCCGTGCAGATTCTTAAGGACAGCGCTCAGCAGGAGAGGGGCGATACGGCTCGGTAAATTTTAAGAAGAATGACAATTCATTGATTTTCAAGAAAATTAGTGAAAAAGACGATATTTTAATTGTTTTACTGAAATACTCACCAAAGATTTCTCTTTTGGAATAAAATGGACAATTTGGATATCCCATAACTTTTGTAAGTAATATGCAAGAGCAAAAGAGCGTTTTCCTACTCTATTCACCCAACATCAAGCTTTGTGAAGCCGCTGGATTTCTGCATTTCTGACTGCCTAATGTTTTCCAATTTGAAAATTTCCAGATTGAGTTCGTTTGTGGGCGCAATTGCCATCGGAGACCTCGTCAAGTCGACTCTCGGTCCCAAGGGAATGGTGAGGGTTTTAATAACATAAATATTTTAGTTTTGAAAACTAGAATGTGCCACCAAAAATTAGTTTTTCTCTTAAAATGTTCTAAAATTGACATTTTTCAGGACAAAATCCTGATCAGCGGAAATGCGGACAATCAGGGCATCAAAGTGACGAACGACGGGGCGACCATCCTCAAGTCCATCGGGGTCGACAACCCCGCTGCCAAGGTGCTCGTTGGTAAGCAAATTCGGTAATAGATAAAAAAAATTTAAAAAAAAACTATTTTGTATCGCTATTTATTTCTCATTCGTCAAAATCTACAAAATCACGCGCGAGAAATTTATTTTTTCGCTCAAGTTTGTCGATTTTTAAGAAAAATAATATTTGTAGACATGTCAATGACTCAGGACAACGAAGTCGGCGATGGCACTACTTCTGTGACTGTCCTGGCTGCTGAGTTGCTCAAGGAGGTTCGAATTTTCTCTCAAACTTACAAAAGAACGCCGCGTTTTTTCTGCTTTATTACGGAATGATTTTCCATTGAAAAGTGGTAAAATTCAATGGAAAATGTCTCTCGTTCCATCCTTCCGTCATATTGCTATTGCAATTCTCCCTCGATTCTTTTATTTCTGAAATTCAGGCCGAGCGTCTTGTCAACCAGCGCATCCACCCACAGACCATCATCAGCGGCTATCGCAAGGCGCTCGCCATCGCGCAGAAGGCGCTCAGGGACTCGGCTACTGAATCGGGGTAAAATTTTTCGAATCATTTTTGCAAGAAACAAAATTTTAAGTTCGAAACTGCGTGAAGACCTGATGAAGATCGCGTGCACAACGCTGGGCTCGAAGATCCTCAGCCAGCACAAGGAACACTTCGCAAAACTCGCCGTCGATGCAGTTCTCAGATTGAAGGTGGGCAATTTTCTTCTGATTTCCCAAAAATCGACACAACAAAAAGTATTTTTCGAGAGATGGAGAAAGAATGCATGCGCTTTTTCTTTAAAATGACATTCCTGCGAGTCGAGTTTTTGAAAAGTCTTATTTGTCTTATTTCTAAATAAACGATATTTCAGGGCTCCGCGAATCTGGACGCGATCAACATTATCAAGAAGCTGGGTGGTTCAATGCACGAGTCTTATCTGGATGAAGGTAAATCTTGAATGTTTCAAAGATTAAAACATCAATTTCTAACAGGAGAATTTCTTTAAAATGATCTTTTTTCAAATACTTATTCTGAAAACTGAATGGGAAGCCGGATTTTTTCAATTAATTTTAGGTTTCCTTTTGGAAAAGCTTCCGGGAATGTACCAGCCGCGTCGGATGGAGAACGCGAAGATTCTGATCGCGAACACGCCTATGGACACGGACAAAGTCAAGGTGTTCGGCTCCAGGGTTAGGTTAGTAAATCGACGATTCAAATATTCAAATCCCTTAAAATTTTTAATCCAATATTCAAATTAACACGAAATTTGACAAATAGCTATGAATTTGATTGCAGGGTGGATTCCGTGGCCAAAGTGGCCGAATTGGAAGCAGCCGAGAAACTCAAAATGAAGGAGAAGGTGGGAGTTTGATAATTCGATAATTCTATCGAAAACTTTGAATCTCGCAATTGTGCATGTTTCCAAGTATCTATTTATTATTTTTATTGCTAAAGTTTAAAAGTGAGTGAATAATTTAGTGATCGATAGAAATAGTTTTAAAAAATGATCATATTTCAGAACTATGATATTACGAAAAATAACTTTATTTCATTCAGGTGGACAAGATCATCAACCACAAGATCAACGTGTTCATCAACAGGCAGCTCATCTACAACTACCCCGAGCAGCTCTTCGCCGACGCCGGCATCATGGGCATCGAACATGCTGATTTCGAAGTAAACTTTGTTATACGATTTAAGAATTTGCAAAAAAAAAAATTCTTTACCTTCAAAATTGCTGTGTCTCAATGAGCATTATTTGATTCGTTCACTCTGAAATAGCAATTCTAAAAAATGTTTTATCGTTTATCTTTTTTTATTTAAAAGACCATTTTTCTGAAACATATCAAGTCTAAATTTTCAGGGTATCGAGCGACTCGCTCTTGTTTTGGGCGGGGAAATCGTGTCGACCTTCGACTCGCCCGACACAGCCAAATTTGGTCACTGCGACCTGATCGAGGAAGTCATGATTGGCGAGGACAGACTCCTCAGATTCAGTGGAGTGCCGCTCGGTGAGATGATCGCTCCTGCAAATTGGAATAAATCATTTGGACTTTCAAAAATGCACCCCTTAATTTTCCCTGGGTGGTGATATTTTTCTAACAAGGGAAGTCACTTGAGGTCGGGTTGAGTTTTGCGATGAAACGGCCGCGTAAAATTTCCTTCCAAAACGAGAAAAGAAAAAGAGCGAGGAGAAGAGCGTGCCAAATGAGGAGAGTTAGAAAAATGACAATTTCCAATTCGATCAAACCCATAGCGTTTTATACGAAAATTGGCATCGTTAATTTGTATCAACTTGTACTCATTTCTTATGTTAGTTCACTAGCCTATAAAAATGACGTCATTTTCGACTTATAAAATTCTGCTCTTTCGAATGGACGCACAGGTATCATCGCAAAACTCCACCGGATCTCGTGTGATTTCCCCATAAAGAAATTCTTTTTGCAGTTATTAGATCTACTAGATTTTCTTCCGAAATTTTGAAAAATCTCATGGATTAATCTGTAGGTGAGGCCTGTTCGGTGGTTCTGCGCGGCGCGACGCAGCAGATTTTGGATGAAGCGGAACGTTCTCTGCACGACGCGCTGTGCGTGCTCGTCACCCACGTCAAGGAGGCCAAGACCGTGGCTGGCGCAGGGGCTTCCGAGATTCTCATGAGCACTGCCGTCGCTACTGAGGCTCAGAAGGTTTCTTTTTTTTTTTTTTTTTTTAAATAAAATCGAAAGTTACCAGCAATGCATCTAAAATCCTATTGATGCTAGTGAATTTGGTCATGAAAATAGCAATTAGGGAAAGTGATAAGAATCTTCTTCAACAAAACTTGCCTTTACAATTGCTGATAAATTGAAAGAAGAATCCCGAATACATTTGATTTTTATTTTAGGTCGCCGGTAAAGAAGCCCTCGCGGTGGAGGCCTTCGGCCGCGCCCTGGCGCAGCTGCCGACGATCATCTGCGACAACGCGGGACTCGACTCGGCTGATTTGGTCACTCGGCTCAGGGCTGAGCACGCCAACGGAAATCACAGCATGGGAATTGGTAAGCAAATTGGTATTTCTTTTTGAAAACTGTCGGAATCAAAATTACGCTCTCGCAATATTTTACTATGCTTTATAATTGATTATTGAAACATATTTGAAATGATGAATGAATTAGGCGCGAAGAATGATAATGATATTGTAGCCGTCCGATAAATTGACTCTCAAGGTTAACGGTCAAAATTGGCATGCAACTACCCTGACATTACCTCGAGAGAAGTATAAATAACGGCTAATGATGTTCTAAATTTCCCATTTCTTCTCTCACTAGCTTCACTGATTTCCGCTATTTTCTGGTCGGTAATGACGATTCTTCGTCTGTCTATTTATACTCCTTTCGAGGCAACATTCTACTCGTCGTATTCCAATTTTGAAAGCGATCAACTTGTCGGGCGGCTACAATAACTCGATTCTGGCAAGCTTTTATCTCCCACTTCATTTGGAATTTTAGTCTATTTTTCTCCATCAATTTCCAAAAGTGCGTAATTTAGACGTGGAGAAAGGCCAGGTTGCTGACGTGACGGCGCTGGGCATTCTGGAGTCGTTCAACGTGAAGATGTGCATGGTCTCCTCAGCTGCAGAGGCTGCAGAGCAGATTCTCAGAGTCGACGACATCATCAAATGCGCACCCAGGGCCAGGGCCAGAGACAACAGACCTTGCTAAATGGTAAGGGAAGGGAAAGATTTATGAATTCATTGGAGGTTTAAAAAAAGTTACAATGGCGGCTAAAAATTTGAAGCAATTATGGCTATAAATTCAGTATGCTAGGTTCAATTAATGTGGTGGAACCATTTGAACAAAACTCGACAGTAATCCACAATTCAGTGAAAGGAATATAAAATGTCATTCAAATTGAACCACGATAGTTGAAGCTACCAGTCTGCGTTAATAACTACAATTGTTTCAAACTTATGGCCTCTAATACGTTTAAAATGCAATTTTAAGTTTTCTTTTGAAAGCTTTGCCGAAAAATGATCGTCTCTTGTCACTTCTAGATTGAAAATTTTCATTGAACCTTCATAAATTCAAAAATCCATTCTTTTTCTTTCCACCAAATCAAATTTTAGCTCATTTTCTAATTTCCCTTCGCTTACACGAGCCGTTTTGCAGTCATTCGTTTTGTTGATTTCTTTTTTCAGCAATGATGATTTTTCTCTTTTCATTTTTATTCGTTTTGTTGAATTTTGAGTGTTGATTTTGGCAATTATTGTTTTCTTGTTGTGTGGTTTTTGCCAAATCTCTTTTCAGAAATTGTTCTTTTAGCAAAATATCCTTTAAAAATTTCATTGAAATCTCAAAATCTGAATTTAGCTTTTCAACTTTTTCCGTTTTCTTAAATCCGGAAAATTCCGTTTTACCATTCTTTTTCTTCTCCTTCTTTTTCGAGCATCTCAATTTTCACCCGAAAAGCTTCATTTTACAGTCCTTTTCTCTTTTCCCTGATTTTCTCCTTTTCAAGCTTTTAAACCTTCGATTTTCCCAATTTCTATTTCAATCTCTTCCAGTTCATTTTGAACGGGAAATTTTTCGATTGTTGTTGCTTTTTGATTTTCTCAGAAAATGAAAGTTTGCTGTTTTAAAAAGTGCAAGCCTGAAGAAGATACAGTGGTGCTCAAAAGTTTGGAAACACTCAAAATTTTTTCGAAAAACTGCCGCCAAGTGGCACAGAGACGTCGAAATCTAATATCCTTTGGCACACTAGTAGCCTAGTACTGGATGAACTAGTCTGCCAATTTTTATCCAAATATTTTACTCCATTGTTAAGTTATGCTAATTTTCCTAAAAAACGCGTGTCCAAAAGTTTGGAAACACCATAGTAAAATCGTCAAACCTTAAGTATGGAAAATTTTTAAAAATATTATTTTAAAATTTTCCGAATAAGGATATTTGCAAACCGTCTTCTGGGTCTGAAACTTCGGTTATTTTGCCACATTTCCTCAATTAATTCATCTGCTAAAAAAAATTCTATGAAGATATACAGACGGTACAATTTTCGAATTTTCGTTAACTATGGAAATTTGTCAAAATTTGTCAAAAAAATTTTCAACCCATCACTATCTTTTCGTAAGAACGTTTTTGATCATCGAACGAATCGAAAATATATGTCAAAATAACCGAAGTTTCAGACCTAGAAGACGATTTACAAATATCCTTATTCGGAAAATTTTAAAATAATATTTTTAAAAATTTTCCATACTTAAGGTTTGACGATTTTACTATGGTGTTTCCAAACTTTTGGACACGCGTTTTTTAGGAAAATTAGCATAACTTAACAATGGAGTAAAATATTTGGATAAAAATTGGCAGACTAGTTCATCCAGTACTAGGCTACTAGTGTGCCAAAGGATATTAGATTTCGACGTCTCTGTGCCACTTGGCGGCAGTTTTTCGAAAAAATTTTGAGTGTTTCCAAACTTTTGAGCACCACTGTACATAGAATCTTACGAATATTTGAGCAAAATGAGTCATTTAGGGTGGGGCAATTGCTAAATTCTTTAGATTCAGACAAAGCTATGATGGAATACAATAATCATTACAAGGAGTTACGTTTTTCCTAATATTGACGTGAAGCATAATGTGCTGGGCAAACTGCATTAGAGGAGTAAAAGATTACTACTGCTGAAAAGTGTCCTGAGCCGAATTTTTTCGTGGTGCCTATTGTATGGTCCTGCTTTTTTCTTAACATTTCGTACTTTCTGATTCTTTTCTCCTCTCTCAAGCACCCAATTTCTAAACTTTTCTGCTTCTTTCCTTCTCTATCGAACCTTCTTTCTCTAATAATTCCTTCTTCCCCTAAATTTCCGTTTCTTTTTCTCTCTGATAATCACTTTCTCTCTGTAATTGTCTTTATCATTTTCTTTCTCCTTCTCGAGACTTTGACTAACTTTCTCTATGCTCTCAGAATCGCAGAATCGGAAAGTTGTGTCAATAAAGTGACCGGTTAGGGAGCTGACAGTCATTCATTCATTCATTCATTCAGTCAGGTAGAGAATGGATGTAGGGGGCAAGAAGCTGACAAGTCAGGTAGAGGGGAGGGAATGAAAAAGCACAATCAACAGAAGAAGTGATAAGGAATGGAGAATTCAGTAAATCGAGTTATATATCAGTCTTAAAAACGAAAATTTGATAGCAATGGAAAGATATCACGAGATTTTGCATATTTCATTTTTAAAAAATTGTCATACGGAATGAAGCGCAGAAGCAGAGAAATTTCTGTTTTCCCACATTTTATCTCGTTCAATTCAGTTGATTTTCTTATTTTTCGCCCAAAAATCACTTCTTCGCTCGACAATGAGCTCGAATTTTTGAAGGGGAAGTAAGAAATTCGACCGAATTGAGAAAGGCAAAACGTGGAAATGGAAAATTTTTATCCTCAGCTTCTACGCTTTGATGTCATATTCAAAAATTTCACTAAATATGCATCAATTCTCCTGCCAAATATTATTTCATCGAAATAAAACGATATCGGTGAATAGAGGAAATGAGCGAATTTCGGTGAAATACAGAAGTTAAAACGATGATTTGACAAAATTTCCTAGCAGAAGAACGTGAACCTTACCTCATGTTCATTAATAAAGAAATTTTCCATACACAACGATTGCAAAACGTTACTGAGCGGAACTAAAAGATTATACTGTATCGATTTTGAATTTGAAATATTTCGGACATATTCTTTCTCGTGTCTGATTATGAATAACTCTGAAAGATTCTAAATAGTAGCACACCGTTTTCTTCCTTTGTTGATAAACATGGTAGAGTTATATAGAAAGCAACAGAAAATTAAGATAATTGAAAATTACAAAAATGCCCACCATGAATAAGTTTCAGCCAATGCACGTCTATTCAGGTCAATTCTGAAAGAAATAATCTTGTTTATTAGTTCCAAACAATCCTCAAAATCATAGATTTTTGCACCACCCTCTTCAAATGCCTGTTCTGATCAATTCCGTCCCGTTCCGTTTTCTATCGATTCAGCTTGATCACTTACCCCTTTCTCTCTTCAATTGAGCCCATGCCCCTAGGCTCTTTCCTTCTATTCCTTTCTCTTTTCGAGAGTCGTCTGTCTGTATCCTCTCTCTCTCAAATCACCTCACTATTTCCTCTGTCTTACTGTTGCTTCTGCAGAATTCGTCTTCCCTCGAGCGTTGCGCCTAAAGACCTCAACTGGCTTGTGTGTTTGAGGAGAAAGATAGGGCAATTTGAGAGGGAAAAAGATGGAGAGCACTCTGTTGCGCAGCTTCGTTTTAGGTGCACTCTCTCTAAGAGAGGGAGTCTATTTTCTGCTTCTCTAACCTGTCTCCTTTCTCTTCATTCTATTTCCCTTTCTCTGCTTCTTTGACCTCTCTCTTCATTTTTCAGTGTCTCGATCAACGTGTACCGGCCCTGCAGCATCAGAAGCGTATCGACCCGAGGACGTAACCGTCTGTTTCTGACCACAGACCGGCATGTCGGTCCCTCCCTCCAGGGCTCATTCCGAGGTAATCAATATTCTATCGACTTTTTCCGAAAATTTTTATTGATAATGGAAGCACTGAACTCCATTCCTTTCTGCACTAGAAAGATGTTGAGATCGGAGAATGTTGATGCATTGATCTTCATGTGATTCAATGCTCGCGTCACAAATGGTCATAGATGTTTAGAGTCACTTCAGTTTCAGCTTCTTGATTCTCATATTATTATCAATTCCTTCTGAACTGAATGATTAACAAGGCATATAAACGGTGTGAATCATGGATCTTGCTTAAAACTAGTAGGTTACCTAAATCTAATGCGCTGAACACGCTAGTCAAGAAAAGGCGCTAAAGATCCCGAATAACTCCACAATTTGACCGCGAATTTTCCTTCGCTACTGCAGCGAATAATGATATTGTTAATGCTCGATTTTACAATGTAAACTAATTTTTAGTTTTGTTTTTGTATTGCAAAGTGAGTAGTGGAAGCTCAGAACCAAAATGCAGAGCTATTCGGAGGGACTTTTAGCGTTTTTTGACCCGGTTATTGTGATCGGCGTATTCGATTTGGGGTAGCCACCAATTTTGAGTAGGATTCATGATTTACACTGTTTACATCCCTTGTAAAAATAGTAAAAATCAAGGATAGTGCGAGATTTGGATTCAGTTTCGATACAAATTTTCATAACGTCTCATACCTAACCGAAAAGCAAGAAAAGATACTTTTCACTCCTTTAAAAATCCAAAACCAAAAATTTCAAGGTGTTCTCGGCGAGTCAATATGGAGCGACGACGGTTGTGCGGCCGCGAGCGCCCATTAACTACTTCATTTTACCCTCTGCGATTCTGCACGTCGTCGGATTAGCCTGTCTTTGGGCTCTGTGGTATTACCTACGGTGAGCAATATTTGGATTTTACTGCCTTTTTATTTTCATAGCTCTATCTTTGATGGGCTGAGGGCGATTTGTGCCAAAAAAGGCGAGGATCTACTACATAATTTTGGCACAAACCACTCCATTTGTTGTCTAAAGCGCCTCGAACCAATTCTTTGATAGGCTAATTTGAATTTGATCGATTTTTCATTGTTTTGCTTTTTCTCAGTCTTGCAAGCTCAATTTGCTCTAGGCCTATTTTGACTGTATCTCTATTTGCCGAAGGATATATTAGTCGAATAGTCGGCTATTTGACAGCTTTTCAACTGTTTATCCTTCGCGTAGTCGATAACTATTTAGTAATCCTGCGCTTTGATACCATTTGTAAAAGAAAAAAATAATAGAAAGCAATATGCGAATTTTTGGTATATATTTGTCATCCATCATCTTGTAGAGGTCATCCATAGATTATGATCGAATCACATTATGTGAACATCCATAGATTTCATACTATTGCTAAAACAGTTACCATTCATATCGCGATAGTATAAAATATCCGTAGCACATAATGAAAAAAACTTCTAAAATAAAAAAGAAACTTTTCTAACTTGCTTCTTCTCGAAATTAGAGCTCTATTACTATAAAGTTAAAAATACATATAACTTTACTTTATCAACATGGTAATTTACTTCAAACGGAAAATAATTAAACAAGAATAAATTGAGTTACTTCCAGATTTACGACAGTCTTCCCCTATCACCATCGAGTCTTTTACTGTCGGGATGTGCATTTGTACAAGCCGAATTTCGAACCTGAGGATTTCAACGTTTACGTCTCCTACCCACTTCTTTACGTGCTCGCCTTCACTCTACCTCCTTTAGTCGTGAGTTTTTCAAAAATTAGCTTTTACTGTAAATAGTACTATTTCACAATTTCTTGGCTATCGATGAAATAATTTGATGAGTGTGATACCCCGATTATTGTATTCTCTTATCATGTCGCTAAACTCCATTCCGCGTTAATCTAAACCTTTTTTCGATTCAATCCTGACCATTTTCAGTACCTCACGATTTCTTCCAAATCAGTCGTTTTTATACTCCTTCTTCGTCTTCAAGCTGTAAGCATTCCTCCCCCTAGGCAATGCTTGTCCGCTCCATTCAATCCCCTCTGTCAAGCTTTTCCCCTCTTCTATTTGTGCATCTGCTTTACTTCCCTGGTCGTTCAGCTTCATGCAGTCATTCAGTCGATCTCTCTATTGCACAAGCATTGCCTCGGGCGATGAAAACTCACGCATTTTCGCAGCAGAAACCTGCGAAAAGGAACACTCAAAATCGAAAATTGAGTACATCGATATTTTGTATAACTTCAAATAAAATATCGTGCCACAAAGTTATATTGAATCGAAGGAATGTTTTGTCTAAGTTTTATCCATTAAATTTCGAATCTAGTCGCTGATAATGTAATGCATATGAAGCGTATTTCAGTGAATTCGCTGCAGAAATCATATTTTAACATTTGTCGCAAGAGAAATTCTCGTGATCGGCGTAGAAAAGAATATCGAGAATGAGAGACTGCTCATGGAGCTAGGATAATATTCTGGTTCTCTTAATTTTTTGCACAATATTTCATTGAGAAAAGACATATTGTGCGCGCACGCGAATGTCGTCCTATGTTCAAATGATCTTGCTCTGTTTTGACGATATTGAATCGATCAAAACTTTTTCAATAATCGATTTTCCCTTGATCTTCTTTCAGCAATTTGTTTGTAAAATGAGCCAGTAGCGAATAAATAACCTCGAGAAAATCCGCAAAGAAATCGGACAATTGCAGAAGTGGGAGGGCGGCAGGAATGACAGAAGACGAGAGGGGTGATTCACGCTGTAGATAAACAGAGAAAGTACGGATTACTTTCTACTGGAAAGTAAAGATGCCTTGGGCTGAAACGCGGAAATAGCTCTGATCTCTGATCGTATTTTATTCCCAAATATCTGTGAAAACTATCTGCGCATCGACACATGCTAAACTTCAATTTAATCAATTTCGTCATTTGATAAAACTCATGAAAAGGAACTTTTAACGTCAGAAAAGGGTATTAGGAGAAAAGTAATGAATTTCAGATGCTGATTGGAGAGATCATGTTTTGGCTGTTCAGCACGAAACCGAGGAAAACGGTCTATGCTAATTGTGGAGAATGCAAAGTGCATCTTTTCACGAGAAGGTTATGCAGATTCGTTGGTAAGAATGAATTAATTGAAAATCAACTTTTCTTTATTCTACAGCTGTATTCATGTGTGGTGCTTTGATCACGCAAATCTTCGTCGATACGATCAAACTGATGACCGGATACCAACGACCGTACTTCTTATCATTGTGCAATGTTTCCATCACGTAAGTGGCATAAAAATAATTATATCCAAGAGGAGCCAAGTTGTGGAAAGTAAACAAAACAAAAAAAACTATGAACAAGTGATCCATTCCTCTTGTTGTTTTTAAAATATAACTTTTGTGTTTTGCTTCTGTCATTTTAAGGGACAACAATGCCACTTTCACTGAATGAGTCGTTTCGTAACGTAAATTCAGATATTTTTTTTTATGAAGAGTAATAATTTTCAGAGCCTGCACAGCTCCTCTCGAACATTCCCCATCTCCCTCACCTCATTTGGCCTGCAACTTCCGAGGAGCCGACGAATTGCGATATGCTTGGCTGACGTTCCCGTCACTTCACGCTGCATTTTCGTCGTATTCCGCTATCTTCGCATCAGTAAAGCATTTTTTAAACTGATTCTAGATTATACCTGGTAGTTGATGTGATTATCACATAGCAGATACTTTAGAAATATAGAAGCAAGGGAATGAATTAGTTTGAAGTCTTATAAGAAAATCAGGAATGTCATTACATCCAGAACTCTGCGGAAATTTACGTTTTCGATCATTTTAACATATTTCTGTTCCCGAAAATCTCTGTTCCAAATATTATTTGCCAACAGGGCTGATAAAATCTATCCAATACGCTCGAAATAGCAGCTAATTTTCATCGTTCAGTGCTACATCTATTACATGATCAACCTGCGCGGAGCTCCTCTGCTGCGTCCCTTCCTCATCTTCGGCTTCATCGGTCTGGCCATCGTCGACTCCTTCTCGCGCATCAACGGCTACAAGAATCACTGGCGAGACATCTGGGTTGGATGGCTCATCGGTTTCCTCATCGCTTGGTTCCTCGTAAGTCGTTTTAATCGATTGAAAGCCGATTCTTAATGCATTATCCAGCCATGATTTTATGCTTTAATCGAGATTTTTGCGACGGTTGAATTCTTTTTGAAGAAGATAGAGAGAAAGAGTCAAGGCTATGATGTTTCTGAGGCCAACCTTCCTCACCAAAGCCATGACTTGCATCCTTCCGAGCATGCCTAACTTTCTGGAAATATCTTTCTAAGGATTACAAATAAATCAAATCCACTAAAATTTATATTCCAAGTCCTCAGAATTTCAACTCAAATAATTTTTTTTTAATTCAGTGCTATTGTGTTCTATGCTTCCAAGAAGTGTATCATATCGTTGTGGAGAAGACTCCAGTCGTGGAGGAGCGAGTCTCGCCATTCTTCAGCTGGTTCAGACTTCCCAGAGTCCAAGCACCTTCGGTCAAAGAGGAATATGTGTACGTCGACTCTCTGACTTCGAAAAACAATCTATTTTTCGCTATTTCAGAGTGTATGAGGAAGACGTCCCACAGGAGGGCACTGTCCCAAGGCATCGAAGAAACAGGGATCGGCAATATGAGGTGGGTTAAAGAAAACAAATTATTTTTAAGAAGAGCATGCGGAGCATTATTTTTTTAAAGCCCGAACTTCACGCCTTTTCGATAGATCATAGAAAAACTTCAATTCCAAAACAAAAACGGCTGAAATGATTTGTAGAAAATTCACTCGAGTGTGCAAAGTAGCTTACTTCTAAAAGCTGATTAAACGATAATTGACATTTCACGGAATCAAATAAAACAATTTCAGGTAACAACGACGACCGAGTCCTTCCATCGAACCATCAGCCCTCCACAACAACACAACGGGGGATACAACTACTGATGAACTTATTTTATATCACTACTTCGAGTGAATTAAATTTATGTAAGTATTTTACAAATAAAACAATAAGTTTTTTCTAATAAACAGTTTCAGATACGAAAATCGAAGCCAATTTTCTGTGCCAAACTTCCGACCGCTCAAAGAATTCCGCTTAACTTTATCTCCTTCTTCTCGAATCTATATGCTTCTGGTGCTGCACTTTGTTAAATTCAAATATTTATGAATTCTACTTCTATAATTGATTATCTCACTCTCTGTCAATCCACTTTGTCTGTGTATAAATGAAGAACTGAAATTCTACATTTCAAAAATGTAAACGATATATTGAGAACAGAAATTCTATCTTGTTGATAACGACGATAAATTAAAGATATTTTATTGTGAAGAATAAATGTTAAATCTGATTTCCTTCTAACATTTTCTTAAAATTACTTCTACTACGTCAATGGCTCCTTTAACAGTGTTATCCTGTAAAGTTTCTATTGGAGAGAAGCAAAATTGCTGGAACATCGTCATGCAAGTTCGATCTTCCATTGATTTTTGATCCAATACGTCTGCAGATGTCCCTGACAGTTTTATTCACCTCGTCTTTCCCTAATAGGCATCGATTAGTTTGAATGTCTATCGGGAATGATGCGGCTTTTTATCGTTTTAGTTTCTGGTCCACTAAATTTGCAACAATTTAGAATTTTTGAAAAAAAAACGCGTTGCATAAATTTTTCCAATCGCACAATGAAACCTGCCTGAGCTCATTAAATTGGGTTACAGGTTATTTCTGGTAATTATCACCGTCATATCAAAACTGAATGAATGATAATAATTTTTTATAGGATTTTTTACAATCTACTTTCCCTAAGATCAAGAACTTCTCCAAGCACTGAAGAATTCAACGACTGTGAAATAATTAGATTTCCTTTTGCTATCTTTTATCATTAGAGGTAGATATTTAGCGATATTTTTTATACGTCCAACTTCCTTATTTTTCTCAACCTGATATGCGATTTGAGGGACATCAGATATAAGGAAGTTAGCCAGCTGGTTCCTGATGATCACATCTTGTTATCGGTTGGGCAATTTAAAGTGGAAAAGTGCGGAATGTATCATCTAAAGATGAGAAACGAAAGGAAAATGAGAAGAATCGCAAAATGACTTCCTGGTGAAGATTACGTCAACAATCGATCAGTCCTACGATGAAAGCACAATTTGAGGTAATTCGAATAGGACATTTACTCTATGACAAAATAAAGGATCTTTCTCCTAGCTTGAAACAATCTTTACCCATTCCATATGATACATTGAGTAATTCAAAATATCATGTGCTACCAATTAACTATTTTTCGCACTAATTAATACAATATTAGATGAAGCTAGACCAGTATGCTCATTCTAATATGAAACTGACGTTATATCTTACACATGAATATGCAGGTGTCTAGACAAATTAGCAGAAAGGAAGAATAAAAACTCGCTCCGTTATTCGATTTGGCAATCATATCTTCCGCTGAGAAGATGGCGAACAAAGCGAACTAAATCGCGCTGGATATCCTAATCACTCAGTCTTCGTTAAAATTCATATCCATTGTCTCATGAATGAAGACATTTATTCAGCTTCTGTTATTTCAAAGTGCTTTTGCTTGCCTTACTACGCCTGACATGGACTTACCAGAACTGTCAACGACTCTAGAGACAACTACATTGGAAGAGATTGACCAAGCTATTTCATCAACTCCTGTTTCAACCGCCAAAACATCTATAAAGTCCACAGGTGTGCATCAAAATTGAAATGCTATGTCAAACTTGGCAAACAAGAATTCTGTCTAACTTCTCAGGACAATTGTCTTGTGATAGACTCGGTTGAATAGATTCCATGATACTGTTGAATTTGACCTTCAATGAACCAACTAAGATACTTCGATTTGCATGGCTATATTCAGACAAAAATCAATGGGCCAGTACTAATCAATACTGGCTAGTGACTTTCAAATGACTGAGATTACTGATCAGTACGGAGACGTTTACTGACCATTTGCCTTTTGTCCGAGTATTTTTGCTTTGAATTTATGAATCTGAAATTGGATATGACCCAATTTCGAAGTAACAACTTCACCACCAATAAGTGAATGCGGGCTCGAGCACTGTCAAGGCGACGTCTGCACTGATTTCTGTTCCTACCAGTCATAATTTCAGTTTCAACTTCTCTTTCAACTTCAACCTCAACTTCAACCTCTACTTCAACCCCAACTTCAACCTCAACTTCAACCCCAACTTCAACCTCAACTTCAACCCCAACTTCAACCTCAACTTCAACCCCAACTTCAACCTCAACTTCAACCTCAACTTCAACCCCAACTTCAACCTCTACTTCAACCTCTACTTCGTCTTCTACTACAACCTCAACTTCAACCTCTACTTCAACTTCAACCCCAACTTCAACCTCTACTTCAACCTCTACTTCGTCTTCTACTACAACCTCAACTTCAACCTCTACTTCAACCTCAACTTCAACCTCTACTTCAACCTCTACTTCGTCTTCTACTACAACCTCCTGCGTTCGTAAGTAATAAATTAATTTTCTGATGAAAATTTCAATAAGATTCTAATTTATGACCATGCTAAAATGGTCCAAGGTTTTCATGAAATTGGGATGTTCTTGAAGTTTTTTATGTTGACATTTCGATTTTGAGAATGAAACATCAGTTTAGCGTGTCCGGATCCGTTCATGTTCGTTTACGATAGTTGCTTTGTAAGTTACCAAATTTAACTACGATACTCATTTAATTTCAGTCCCAACTAACGCCAGGGGATAACAGAGACAATTCCCTGGCTGAATGTGTGAATCTCAATCCCATGGCGCATCTCTGGTTTCCGACTAGCGGACCTCAAAATGATGCAGTTCAACTGGGTAAATAAACTATCCGGAACACATGAAAATTATCATATTTTGCATTTAATAACGAATTAATGTTCTTTCATGAAAATGGAAACTGTAGTACTGACTCTCAATATTACTAAATTAGGCAAGAAAAGAGTTCTCCTAGAATTTGGACACGATTATTGGCTCGGAATTCACGAAGAACCGCCTCCTGGTGTACGATTTTCAGAATGAAGACTAAGAAGATGGCTAACTATTCGTCTTTCAGAGCGACAACTGGGTGTATGACGATGGAAGTCCATTGGTTTACACAAATTGGTATACGATGGGTGGACGTAAGGCATCAAATAAAGCAATGTGATAAAAAGGATGGAAAATTGCAGAGCCTGATCCTGGTCCTGGCGTTGGTCCTGAGACATGTGTAAGTAAGACTTTTCTACAAACTCGCCGCTATGGAGTTACGTTCAAGCAGGGTTGTTGATGGACCCGGCCCAATCCGCATTTTTCGAGTCTAAGTCGGGTCCGGGTCTGAAAAGTGAGAAATTGCGGGTCTGAGAACGGGTTCGGCTCCAGAGGGTGGAAAATTGGGCCCATCAGCAACTCTGCGTTCAAGATTTTTCCAGTCACTTTGATTAATTTTGACATCACGAGATGGAGAAACTGCAGCGTTTTGAGGAGATATCACAGTCTGTCGCCAATGAAGCATTAATTGGTGCATCATCAGTGGGCATATTCTTTGCTCTTTAGCCGCGAGTTACTAGCTGCCAGCCTAGCGTAAAAATATGAAGAGCTGGCAGTTAACTAACTCGCAGTTGGCAAGCAAAGAATGCCACCACAGATGAAAATTGAACTTCAAGAATCAGTTTTATTACCTAGCATTTATTAAACATTTTGGTCCCATACGAGATGGCCAATAAGTTGTTCTGCCTTCGTATGATATCAGATTTTTGAAAAAAAAAAACTCGATAGTCAATTGATTCAGATTTGAAATTTTTTAGCAGAACGAAATAGTGCACATTAGAAGAGTTATAAAATTTAACTTAATACACCGCTTGATAGACCGTGGTAGTTGAGAAAATAATCTACCCTCCTCCTTTATTTAGGGCCCGTTCAGACGCTAGTTGCATTGCAACTCGCTTGAAATAGTATGGGAAATCAATAGAGCACAAGAAATAATGCAATCGCGCTCTCTTCATTTTCCATGCTATTTCAAGCGAGTTGCACATTGCAAGTTGCATTGCAACTAAGTATGAACGGACCCTCATTCATATTGGTACTTCTCCATAACTTGAAGCTGCGAAAAATTCATATCACCATTCTTCCTCATTGTATAAATATAATCAGCTTATTAGGTTGACGTTTCAAATGAGCCAGATGAAATGGGTCAATGGTCAGATTCGGATTGCAGTTTGTAAGTTTTTATATCTGATGCTCGACTCAAATATTCCAAATTTAGAGGAAAAGGAACCATTCTTTGCCAAATGACTCCTATTGTCTGTTGAAATTAAATTGTACAAAATATCAATTTCGAGTGTTTTGTCAAAATATTCGCATTCACTAATGCGATCAAATAAATGAATAAAGTTGGCTTTTTTTTAGAAAAACAATCCTTGAAATTTACCACATCGATGAAACGAATCTGAAAACTTGTGGACATTATAATATAAAAATATCTGAGGCGAGAAGATAATGTGATATTTCGTGCTTATTTTGTGTCATAATGTCGCGAGAGGCCCCTTATACTTGTTACCAGGTATTCGCCATCACCATTCGTATTTGTCACCAAAAGTGTAAACGTAATACGTGTCATTTAGGGTAAGGGCTAAGGTAGGTTAAATTCAGTAACAATAGAAAGAGCAGAGCTGGGATTCAAGTAAAATTACAAGGGAGTATAATTTTAGTTGAATCTCAGCCCAGAAGATATAATTAGGAAAGATCGTATTTATGAAATCAACAAGGAAGAAAAACGAGATAATCAGAAACTAGAACGATTACATCTATTTGTTTATTTGCTAGCACAACTTGACGAGATAATCAATTTTATGGCTTTGTTGTTAGTCAAAAAGCAAGCTTTTCCTCTTGGTATATCAAAAGTCATATTTCTCTGGTTGGAAAACTAGAATATCGACGACGAACAAAAGGAAGTGATTTCTAATCTAATTCTAATGACACTGCTTCTTCTGCAAGTAATCGAAAATCGCTATGCAAGGACGTTTCTGGGTCTAATATAAAATCATTTTCTAATCAAATTGATCTTCACTTCTTCCGGATGAAACTAATCATATCCTTCCTGCTAATTCAAGACACATTTTCTTGTCTCGCAACTCCGGACATGGATCTTCCAAGTCTACCGATAGCAGCTAATGAAATCGAGTTCTTTGAAGAGGGTAATCGTTTTTGAGGGTTTAAGCATTTTTTTTTTCTAGGCTTCATATTTGATTTTCAACAAATTGAGTTCAGAGACAACAATAGACCCCCCTTCTACTTCGTCAAGCAGCTCGACGACGACAACCACAGCAACCACAACAACCATGACGACCACGACAACGACATCAACAACGACAACGCCATCAACAACGACAACGCCATCAACAACGACCTGTGTTCGTGAGTATTTTGGAATTTGTTGTTATGAAGAAATGCGTTTACTTCTGCTGAAATTTTCGAGCCTTATTTCTAACATCGAATGTGAATAAATAGGTCAACTTTTCTTCCAGCAACCGTTTGTCCGGGTTCCTTCACTTACGTCTATGATAGCTGCTTCGTAAGTTTATCTACCTAACCATATTCATTTGTCCCATTCCCACATTTCGTGCAAGAAAACTCGAGAATAATCTTTTGATCAAATAGCTGAAGTTAATTTTACCATCTTCTCAAAAATGTCATTAAAATGGTGCAAAATCCCATTCTAGTCACTGATATTTGGCTTTCCAGTACCGCGGAACAAGGGGAAGTGGCCACGACGTGGCATTGAATGCATGCCGCGCCGTGGATCCTGCGTCTCATCTCTGGTTCCCGACAAGCGCGGACCAAAGTACTGCTGTAGTGAGCGGTATTCTTTAAAATAGCCGCAAAGTTTTCACATATAAAAACAAACTTCACTTCAATTTTCAGCGTTCGGATCCGATTATTACATCGGCGTCAAGGAGCTGCCTCCTCCTGGGGTTTGTGGATGATTATGAATGGAATTATGATGGTTTTGGCATATGATTTTCTTGTAAAAAAATTGAAGGGATACAAATGAGATCTGTAAACTTTTAGTATAGTTCCTATTTTGACTTTTCAAAATTTCATTCTTCAATTCTAGGAATTGAGAAAGCGATTTCTACCAGATCCAATATCAGCACTCACTTCCGCGATTTCGCTACTCATTTCCTACTTTAATCTTGCAGAGTGACAATTGGGTGTACGACGACAATAGTCCATTGGTTTATACGAACTGGCTACCTGGACGTAAGCTATCCCGCTACTTGTTTTTCTAATAAATATCGACGATTTCAGAACCAAATCCTGGTCCAGGCACAGGTCCCGAGATATGCGTAAGAATACCAATTTCGATAAATTTCAATCTTTTTATCGTCAGGATAAACAGACGTTTTGAAAAGTCATTCATTTCTATCGAGTCATATCAAAGTTTCGATACACTAGTTTTAGGTGGATACATCTCCTGCCGACAACGGAGAATGGTCTGATTCAGATTGTAATTTGTAATAATTCGTCATATCATACTCACTAAACTAGAAAGAAAACTGTTCATAGCAAAATTTAGATACAAACCATACAACCTCTGCGAAGTTGCTCCTTACTGCTGAAAACGATTCTTCCAATATTTCACCCATAAAATTTGTATTGACTGTTTTGACGATAATAAATATTATATTTTATTGAAGTAATATTGTTAAAAATACGCTGTTATGACTATTGTTAACATCTTCTTGTGCCCATATGTTAAACCATTATGTTTATCTATGAATTATTATTGAAAATTAATTAGCAAGATGGAGTGACATAGCATTGATGAAATTGAGTTTTCGAGTGATTGATTTTCTAAATTACTTGGGGTGATGTCACAGTTTTCAAATCCTGAAACGTCGAATTGCAGAACATGTTCGGATGGGAGGAGCGACCATCACAATTTGGTTTTCTTCGTTGAGATGCAGACCGACTTCTATATGGCTGTTCTACTCGATCTCATCTCTGCTCCATTCAAGCACATCGTCAAAACCCAATCATTTCTCAGTTATGACCCGCAATGACAGATATTGTCAATGGTCGAGTGGATTGCGAAAAGGAGAATTAATCCAGAACGGTTGTCTTTGAGTACAAAACCACCAAGAAACTAATGTAATCGCACTTTATACCAGTAAAAATAAAGAGTTATAATTTCAATTGTGATGTAAAGCTTTGTACAAATCATTGAGATCGTAAAAAGAGATAAATTATTCCGGGATCCACTTCTTCAAAAATGCATCGCTGTTTTCACATGCCGCTAGCTTCTCATAGTGAGAGTTTATGTCGTCAATCTAGGAAAAATAGGTTGGCAAAAGTAAGGGGCAACAGCTATATGATGGAGGATGACGGAAGAGTTCGTAGCATTGACCACCAAAATCTTTGATGGACAACGCACGCCCTCCTTCTTTTGAATCGTACCGATTTGTGAGTCCTGCTTGGTTCCCATAATCTATCGCAAAGTTGGCACATCCCATACATCTCTGATTGCAAGCCAGCTGCATTCGAAGGAGCAATCGTCCATTTCTTTCGCCACTCCATGTGATGCTTGTAAGCTGTTCTGAATTAGTCAGCTATCAAGATTTGGCATACTCTATCGATAGTTTTAGCAGTCTGAAACCAAAACTAGTTTTTTTTTTCTATTTTTTACTCACGAGAATGCTGATGCTTTTCCGAAAAAAATTAATATCGAATTTTTCTATGAAATACAGTAACGCACAAGTGAAACTAGGGATAAAATCGCAATTTTTTAGCATGGACTTTCTTGATAATCGACGGTACTGTGGTTAAAATAGCTGTGTTCATTGAAAAATTCATGAGTAGGTTATTTTTTTAAATGAATCTAATGCTGCTTACATGTTCGTTTGCAGAGTTTTCAAGTATCCCGCTAATTCTTTCGGACCGCTAAAGTCGTCGAGAGCAATGAATAGCGACGAAGGAATTCCTCTGAATTTGGAAACGTAGAAACAAACAGTATTTTTATGAATACTACGCGTTCTCGTAAATTCTTCGACGACTGACGATGGGAATACTCGGAATGTGCATACGCTGGTACAACTTCTCGGTGATGTAGTCCTTGCAGTCCTGAACTAAGATCTAACTTGATTCTAAGTGGAAGTTATCATTGGTTTCATTTTTAAGCAGGTCGTTGATCTTCTCAAAGAATTTGAGAAGACGAATCGTAATATCATGATAAGTAAGCTTCAAATAATGAATATCCCCAGAGACGGTTACTTTATCATATCATAAATCTTTAGCTAATCATTTCCTTTACTTTTCGATAACTTGAAAGCCACCAGACATTGAGAAATAGTGTGAGAAAGGAAAGCCTATCATCCCTCCATACCCTACCCTAACCCTATACCCTATACCATCTTGCCTATGTCTCGTGTCTCGCAGTTTCCAAATAGCCGACAAAATGCAATCTAGTGAAAGAAACAGCTAATTTTCAAAATTCTAGTAAGAAAGATAAAATCTTACCGAGTTTTCCATTGCGATATAGAATGGGTAGTTCTCGTATTGATCATTGCAGCTTTCACTTTTCGGGCACAAGTTTTTGTCAACGTTGTTGTCAGCACATTTACCAACAATCTTAACATCGATGTACCTAAAATAGTGGCCAAATTTTGAAAATTGAATAAAATAAGTCGTACTTGGCCAATTCCGCAACTGCCTTTTCTCGTTTACTGTCAGTGTTGCAATTTGAAACTAGCCAAAATATACCCGAGTTCTTTTTGAGGTATCGATTTTCGTCGACAGTAAAGTCCTGCAAGTATTATTCATGTAAGGCATGAGCATTTGTATAACTAAGAATGTGGAAGTAGAACCTATTATATTCTAATTTTTTTTCTATAATCGGTTCTGCTCTAAGTTCAAGTTTTCTCCGATTTTTAACTAAATCTCACCTTTATCTCGAATCCCCGAGCTTTAGCGTCATCGATCTTCATGAAATGGGGACCGTATCGTGTCTGAATATCGGACTCCGCTACGAATGTCATTGTCCAATTGAAGAAGTTGGCTGGATTAAAACATTTGAGAGATTTTACATAGCCTCTTGTATTCCACACCTGCACCGACTTTTTTCTTTTACTCTACCTCTCTCCTTACTCTCTCCTCAAAAAGTGAGTGTGGAATGCAAGAGGTTATTTTTACAATGAAAAATTTGACAATTTTGAGGGACAATCGTAAAGCGAATTTTAAAAAATTCGAAATACCATTACTTCACTAATATCTCTTGAAGTGATAAGAAAATATTAGTTTAAAATTACCAGGAGTGGAGGGATATCCACTATTCAATGGCGACTCCATCGCGTAGTAGACATAGATTTGATTCGGATTTCTTGAATTCTTTCATTATTGAAGAACAAATAATGAAAATTCAAAAGATACAAACCTCAGCGATTTGTCAGGCAGAAATGAAACTGAACTAATTCAACAAAATTTTGTAGAAATTGAAAATTGACACTTGCTTTTCAAGAAATCGGCCAGTCCTTGGTTTGAAATGTCCCGAGAGTGGAAAACGATTGCGTCTGAAGCGAGAATCGCCAATTTATTGGAATCAATTATGCAACGATTCTGAAGATTCATAGTTTTGTATTTGAGACGATAAATTTGTCTGTTGGCAAAATTATTTTGGTAATTTCAAATTTACAACAACTAAAAATTCATCAAGGATGTTGGCACAGTGATTAAGTTTCACCTTAAACTTTCACGAAAAGGTTACTTTAAATTAAAAATTAGAAAAATTTTAAGAATTAACTCAGAAGTTACCTCATTTTCTGGGCAGTCATAAAAGTTGTGCACTTTCGAAGTGATATCCTCTCCGAATATCCTTGTCCAAAAAAGAATTCGTTTGGGGTAGGTGACACTAAATTCTAGCAAATTTGCATTCACTAAAGTTAATTGCTAACCTTCCATTCACATTTATCGTCTGGAGATTTCTCAGGTATCCTAGCGCCTGTTCATAGTTAATATCAGTGCATGAGCAGGCGCAATAAATTCCGAATAAGATAACAATAATTGTAGCAACAATTAAAGCAATGAACAGCCGAAAATAGCATGAACGAGATCTGAAGTACCTGAAATGTTTCATCATATCTTTGAAAAGTCGTCATATTTTTATTATGTAACGAGATTGTTTGAAATTCTACCATCAAACCTCAATAAAAGGGTGTAACTGAAATCAATTTGAAGTTTGACATGTTTAATACTTCAAATATTTCGCCCTTTTGAAATTCCCACGCTATGGAAATAGCTTGATAGATCCTTATAGGGAGACATTAGATATATCAAATCTGGTATCAATGGATAGGTTAGGTTCTAAATAGGATATTGATCATCGTACTGTCCTCTAACCCCCGTCCCTTTATCAGTCTTTTCCATAGCAAGTGAGAATTTCAAACTGCCCCAATTGATTTACCTTCTTCGACGAATGCAGGATTTAGCGCTCTGAGCGGCTTTGCCGACGGAAGAATCCCACACTGTGTTGATACTGCTTGATTGCATCGATAGATGGAAGGCAAAAATGTTTGAAAAACTAAATAGCCCTTGAAAATGGAAAATTATTCGTCGTTATCAGGAGTGCATAATGATAGCGCGTTATTAACTAACTCTAAAGCAAAACGCAAATTCAAAGTGAAACATTTGATTTCTATACACCCCTTGTTCGTCGCTATGGAAATTTGCAGAAAAAGTACGAATAATCTCTATTACGACATCTGTAACAGGGCCGAGCGGAATTTCGAATTCCGAGGGTTTTGGCGTTCCGAATTCCTAAAAATAAAAATCATTCCGAATTCCGAAAAATAAAAATAATTCCGAATTCCGAAAAAATAAAAATCATTCCGAATTCCGAAAAGCAAAATTCTAAATTCCGCCCGGCCCTGATCTGTAACAATAAGAAATTCATGAAAATATTTGCATTACTCATTACTCATGTTTCTTTCTGCAGTAAACCGTACGAAATGAAAAGATTGCTCATTCATGAGAACATATGCTCGAATTCGTGATACAATTGAAACGATTTCGACATAAACATTGGCTAAATCTTTGAATCGAATATGTTTATTTCAGAGCAGATCTAAAACTTTAGTAAGATTGACTAGACTTAGGGGCCGCTCTCAGAAATGATATGAATAGGTCCAGAAGAAAAGTTGGTGTTGTGCCACTTGTGGGTGATCTAACAAGGAAAATCTTGAAGTTGAGTTTAACCTTTATTGGGTCGCGGAGATATGAAAGGTGGCTGGTTGAGAGAAGACGAATCAAGTAATAATGATTGTGAAGGGGTGAGATCACTGAGGGCCGACGCGCATATAATGTACGCTAACTTAAGTTAAGTTTGGGACTGGGGCTAAGTGCGAAAGACTACCCAACAGTCGGTTTCGTTGAATACGAAGAAAATAAAAACTGAATATGAAAGTGATGATTCTCATCACAGAACTCAACTGCAGAAGACTAAAATGAGGAATAACAGTACTGACGAAGACGGTTTGAATGTTGATGATAAGAATCAGATCAAGATTTTGACTGATGAAGAAAATAAAAGTCTTAGTAATAATAACTGAAGAGAAACTGAAACAATTGAAGCAAATGAGTGACGACTTACCAATGAAAAGGGATCAAAAGATTCAAATTACAAATGTATGCTAATTTTAGAAATGCACAAATTCATCATTAAATTTGATTTACAAATTCTAAGGGCCCGTTCAGACTCAGTTGCAATGCAACTATAAGTCTGAACGAGCTCCAACATGATTTTGGAACACGAATTCCAATGAAACGAAATTGGCGTTTTCTAATCAAATCTTTCATCAAGAAATTAGCAAGAATGAAAATACTAAAGAAGGGAATGGTTTTCTAGCAATGAATAATAATAATAATAATACTAGTTTTACACTCATATAATTAAATTTTACGAACGTATGATAATTCTTAGTAATTAAAATAAGGGACATTTCCAAATAAGGAAGTAGCGAAGAAAGATGGGTAATTGGTTAATTCAAATTTCGCAATTGAGTAAGAAAAGACCAAGATTTTGGGCACAGTAGAGAAAGGAGGCTTGATTCTTTATCAAGGGGCAATAAATACAATAAGAATATGAAGAACGATAAGGAAAAATCGCTGGGTCAAGCAAAAGTGAGCAAGTTTTTTGCCCAGCTAAAAGACAAAAAATTAACATCAAAAATTCAAAAATGATGAAAATTTGGTGCGATTTAGCATCGAGTTTGTAGATAGAGTTAAGAATTTTGAGATAACGTTCAGAGCTTGCATATAATATACAGAATCTATGCGAAGTTAAAATTTAAAGCACAGAAATTGAAAGATATAATTTTAATGATAATTGAATTTTTATTTTGTCGATAAATACAAAAATAGAAATTCTCTAAAAAATTACCATAAGGTTACCATTTTGGTAAAAATTGGGTAAACACTTGAATATCTCTATGAAAAATTAGCATCAGAGATGTTCACGGTGCGAAAAAAATCGCATCGCAGTTATTCAAAAATTTCACGCACTGCACTTTATCATCTTATCAAACTTCAAAGATAGTTTATGTAGAGAAAGCGTCTATGTGATCGTGAAAATGATAGCGAGAAAAAATGCGTGAGAATGCGATTGTTGTGATTTTGCTTAGATGGGTATTGTAGATATCAGTCTTCGGGCTTCTCGAGCTTTCGAATGAAGCATCAATCGATATTAGGATGATTATTTTTGTTCGCAATTAATGGTTAATATTGTTTATAAAAGTAAATTAATTGAATCACGTAAATATACATCAAATTATAGCAATTATTTAAAATATAAACCCAGTTTCGAATTAAAAGTTAATAGATAAAAATGATAAACAAATAGGCAAAATAAGCTATAAAATTGTGACGAATTCGACATCTTGCACTGTACCGCAGACATTTTCAAAAATTGCGCACCGCACCGCGAACATCCCTGGTTCGAAGATCAGTGCATGATGAAATGGCACTTCGCAGGATCAACGAGAAAATGACTCAATGACAAGTCATGCCTTTAATCTCTTCGCAAATAAGCGGTCAAAGCAATTCTACGCAACAAGCAATGATATTCACTTCGTGCAAACTTTTCAGTACCCATCTGTCTACCCTCGACTTCATCCTTGGGAAGTGGGCAGTCTCAACGAGGAGCAGCACACCGAAAACATTTGATTACAGTTGAGTAACTGATACGATCGCGGAACGATGCAACTAACTATGTGTTGTTGTTGTGCTCGTAAACTAGCCAAGAGACGAAGACGAGAGTAAACGTTTATTAACGAATAAGAGATATTTATAGAGTTGAGATCAAAGGGGGGAAAGGTATCTAGGATTAGATGTGCGAATGTGTGTATAAGACTAGGGAGTGCAAACTCTGTCCACTTGGTGAAGCCAAAGTTAAGGAAGAAACTTGTTAACATTTTCAAAAAACTCGAGAAAGTTTGCGAAGTTTATTTTTTCTGATTTTTCTTTTCCCACTATTAGATATAAGCCCTAGGCTCGCAAAAAGGGGGTTTCGAATATCGTCTTCAAAAATTCATATGTTTGGTTACACTGATCCGCTTTTCATGCGGTTTTTTTGCTATAGGCTTGATTAACCCATCAGACTAATAGAAAAATACTTTTATGGTTTTGTCTTCACACCGGGAATATCACTTGCACTATTTAGATATGCTTCCCGTCTAAAGGTGATTAATGCATGAGACTTAAATTTATGGTTCCCCGTTTTATTGTTCAAATATTTCGATCATGAAACACTAGAGATTAACATCGCATTAAAATCTGATTGCAGACCGAACATGTAGCCTGCTTATCATCAATTTATGCCGTTAATTCACTATCTTCGGCATATTAAGAAAAAAAACTGGCAAATGTCGTCTTATAATTCCCATTTAATGCGTGAAGATCCTCGACAATTCTAATACCAAAATCGATATTCTGACATTTTCGCTGTTTCAACTATAACATAACACTTTGAATAAGAGAAATGAACCTATGATAATAAAGCGCGCTAATATTTTTTATGCTTTTTTTTTTTTTAAATAGTGCATATATTTGCTGAATCAGAACGTCATCCTCAATCATGCAATTTTCTAATATGACCATTTTATTTATTATTATAACTCTATATGTGAGCTTCAGAGTTGAAGGTTGGACCATTCAAATATTCATATCGATAGTTTATAACAAATTTTAACATTTAGGCGCAACGAGAATACCTCCAAATATAGTCAAATCTTCCCAATCACCAGGTCAGTATACTTGCTCAATGTTAGTTGTGATAAAAATCAAAATGATCATTATTTTAGGCGCATGCTCTGCGTGTTCAGATTTACCACTACCACAAGTTGTTCAACCCAATGTATGTCATTGACGATTTATTATGATCAGACTTGGCACTTTTGTAAAATTTGACTATCGCACCACTATTATGGTGGAAAAATTCCAAGTCTGATTATGGTTCAAATAATTCCTTTTTTTATAATCTATTTATACTCTACATACGATACGATATTTAGGATACTAATGCTACATTAGAATGTATTATAAATGATACATTTATTAGTCCAAGTACTATTAAGAAAACCTTTGTTAGCGACATCAGATGCAGGTATTGATTTTGCAGGTTTATATTTCATTGGATTTTAGCCAATAATGCTAAAATCACATTATTCCGAATTTTAACTAAAATCAAACCAAAATTTATAATTTATATTTTTTGAGATTTTATGTACAGTGCAATGGTGATAACGCAGCTGACGGTCTGAATATAATCGCACATAATTCGGGAAATCAGAGCTGTATAGGCGGATATGAATTCATGTTTTATGAATGCGTAAATGGTAATATTCTGTGTGTTTAATCATGTCGATCTTATTTTATGACTGAAAAGCATTGAATTAGACCGAAATAATATTACATGTAAATTAGTAGTTCCATCCGACAGAGTGACTTTGCCAAATGATAAAACTCTCATCTTTGAAGAGACGTTCAATACTAAACAATTTGGCATAAAGTCATTCCGTCACACCGTAACATTGTCAAACGGTAGTTTTCATATAAATTGCATCCAATTTTCCCTTTTTTTATTATTTTGTCAAATTCATTATGTTTTAAAATAATATTAGGTACTTGGATGGTGGATGTTTACAGTAACCGTACTCTATTTGCGCCTGTTGATCAAATCTATTGCTATGCTAAAGGAGGAAGTAAAGAAATATTAGAAATGTTTTAATATAAATCTAAATTAGTATAAATGATACAGATAGATCACAATGACTAACATCAAAGACTTTGTATTCTCCCATTTCTTAAATTGCTTGAAAATTTCCGTAAAGGAAAATTATGACTAATTTCGAGTGATAGACTAATTTTAGGTAGTTGTGCAGAATGTCCTCCCCCAATACAACCTGCTCCAGCTGGGGTATAATTCTAAATCATTCATAAATTCATATATCTAACAAACAAACAGGATTTATACAATGGTTCATGTGTTCATTCAAAGCCTGCTTATACTACTCAAGCAGGTCCCTTGGACAATACAACATGGAATAATATCTGCGGGTTAGTATTGGGTTGTTGTATAAGTTCTGTCCATTTTTTGCAAAATGTATTACTTTCTTGTAGTCTAATGAATCCGAATGGGATTTTCGATATTAGCACTCTTGAGACTGACTCCCATTCTATGCTGTTTGATTCCGTCACTTCAAAGATTACAGTTAACCAGCTAGTAGAATGTTCAGATATTATTACCCTATGGTTGAAGGATTTGTTCTGGACAAATAAAATGAATTCTCTAATCAAATTTGATATTATCTGAAGGTACTACTCTACTCACGCACTCTACAGTGCCGAAACTTCTTAGCCTCGATTGCAGAAATACCTACTTTGCTCGTCATTAGAAAATTTCGATTTTTCACTTTGGTCCTTCCTTATATGAGAAAACAGAATGTGCCCGAAACGAGTCAAGTTGTGTATCAATGAATTTTGCCTTGTCAACTCTAAATAACATCGTGAAGGAATTATCCGAAAACTTTCATTACAAAACTAGACAGAACTTATGCAACAACCCAATAAAATCATCTTTTTCTTTGTGAATATGAACGTTATTTGATGACATATTCAGGTATTGGGTTACATGTCCTTATGATCAAAGTTACGTCGAAATGCATGCATCCGATTCCATAAACACATGCCTACCTTTGAGGGGACAATTATGGCCCTATTATTGCTACAATGGGATTTGGAAAGCGAATATTCGTGGTATTCTACATCCTATAGATGAAGTTCACTGCATTAGGCTTGAAGAGGCAAGTTTTCGTTGCAAATTTTACGGACATTCAGATTTATATAACTTCGCAACATGATAGAATAAAACATATCATTCGGGGAAATTTTTGAGATCTAGGTTTGAAAAATCAGTCAAACCAAATCTCGAAGTACTGTGTCTGAATAGAATTATAATATCAGGCAGGCATTTAAAGAAGAATTTTTTCTTTGACATTATACTAGATAGTTTAAAATGCAGAGTTTAGTCTTATTTATTAATTTTAGTCCACTTCTACATCTGAGTTAACTACATATCGATCAACTGAGAATTCAGTCATTAGCAGTTCTACCAGATCTGAAACGACTACCTCACTAAAAGCTACTGATAAATATAATGTGCTGATTGCACAAATTTTTCCACTGATTTTGAACTTTTTGGTGTTGATCTTTTGATTTTTCTCTAGTCAGAAAACTTTTGCCCACTTGCCTAGCCCAGCAGGTGGTTGTTGCCAGGAAACCTATATACCAGAAGATGCGCAATTATATGGGCTACTTTATGTTTTTTTTTTTTATTTTTCGAAAGTCTTTTAAAATAAAAGTTTTCTTTGTACCTCCTGACGAGTGTCAAATCGCAAAAATCACGAACTTTAACCCCCGCCCACTTTGGGGGCGGGACCTGATCTCCTCATTTCTGTGATTAGGATCCATGGGTGTATCCACCATATAAGTTTGGTTCGGATCCGGAACACTTTTGCAGTTGTCCAATCACTCTTTATATTTTGTTCTGTTTACTCAAAGAATGCGTCTTAAGAGCAGTTTTAAGCACTTTTACCAAACATTTTTGATGTAATTCCTCTCTTCACTTTGTGTACTAGTGATGCAGGTTTCAACAGAAGAGGCCCTGGTAATAAGCGAAATTAAAAAATGTGGAATTGATTTGATTTTTTTCGCACCAAACGCTATATTTTATTTAATCCACTTATTTTTCGACCGCGTATTTCGGCGAATTCTCCTTTTCTCTCAAAACTACGATAAAGGACATATCAATTTTACTTATATTTGTTAGAAACATTAATATCTTCATCAAACCCTTTTAGTATTTTTGTAAAGTGTGTTTGTCCAAACTTATATCTGGAGATGTGGTCATCCAATTGAGATGGGGTTTGCATCAAACGATGCGTAATTTTTCGGCGATGTGCAGCATATAGGTTTTGATGAGATGATTGAGCAATTATCCTTATTAGAAGTGATTTCGCCTTTAATGAGTCGATTCTTTCTTGCATTTTTATAGATGGGAAAAGGAACTTGAATTTTTTTGCAAAATCTTTGAAGAATTTTAGAAAATGACATCAATGGGATGATTGAATGATGACAAAGAAATATTTTAAATGATTGATGGAATTTTTTTAATTGAATAGTTTTAGTTTTATTCTTTGATAAATTTTCAAGAGGGAAGAGCTATGAAATTAAAAATTTTGATGGTGTGAGAGAGTATGAGAAATGCAATGCATGCTAATTTTAAAAATTGTTTTGGTTCTGGAGTTGTTGTGGTGTTGGTGCTGTTTTATTTTGATATTATCTTTGATTTGCACCAGAGATGTTGGCGGTGCAGTAAAATGGCGTACCGCACCGCACCACAAGGTTAAAAAAATTTCGCGCATCGTACCATAAACATCCCTGTTTGGCATTTTTGCGAAGCAAAAGTCCTAAACGAGGGAAGGCTAGTCGACAATAAGACTGATTATTATTGAACAATTTTGGATTCATTTTGAAGCTAAAAATCATATCTGATAATAATTATCATAAAATATTTTTGGAGACTATTATGCTTGGAGCCAAATTTTTCGTAGTTTTATGTCGATTGAACAAAATAGTATTTTATTTGTAGAAGTAAAGTAAATTGAGCATTTCATATAGGACTAACCGCTTCAATCACATCAATTTCAACGAGAAAATATCAAAATTTTCCTACAAAAACTGAATTGGCGCTAGCTATGAGCACTCGGCTATCATGAACCACGTAAACACAACTTCAAAGGTGATGGTTACTGTTAGAGTACCATTCACTCATTCTTCTATTTTTCCCTTTATCTTTAATCTCTCTCCCGTGTGCTGTTAGTCCTTCCCTTTATGTCTATTCCCGGTAGCTGTACTTCTCATTCTCCTCTCCACAGCCAATCTGCTCATCAGCTATCGAAACCTTTTTTTAAAATTTATTTAGCTTATTACTCGATATATGTGAAGATAAGCAAAATGGCAGACCATAATGATTCTTCAAGTCCTGTAAGTTAAAGCTCTTTTTTCATTTAATATTCTACATACATTTACGATATATCGTTAAGCCTACTGATCGTCCACCTGAATCTCGTCAATTACTGGATGCAAGAAATCAAGTTATGATGAAAACGAGGTGGGAATGTTGATGATATAACGGGGCATTCTGAAACGTGAAATTGCATGGAACGAATAATTTGACACACGAAATACACGAAAATTAAAATAAATAAATAATCAGTTATTCCATGCAATTCCACTTATCTTTTAGTTGAAAGATACATGCACATTTCATTTGTCTGGAGTATTTTACGGAATTAATTATTATCAATGAATTTTGTAGTTTTTCTACATAATTTTACCTGGAAAATATTCTATTATTTATTATCTTTCAGGGAAAATCGTGATTATCCTTGGTTCAAAATATTAATTTTTCTAATAGTTCCAGTTTGCGTAATTTTGGTCAGCATTGTTATACTATATCTTCAAAGCCAGCAGGTGCCAGTTCGTTACCATTAATTAGAATTTCAACTAATTAATTCCAGCAGAAATTGGACATTTCTATGAATGAATTGCAGCAGAAATTGGACATTTCTATGAATGAATTGCAGCAGAAGTTGGACATTTCTATGGATGAGTTACAGCAGAACTTTGACAATTCTATGAATGAACTACAGCAGAAATTAAACATTTCTATGAGTGAATTACAGCAAAAATTTGACAGTTTTTCGAAGATCAATCAAACTACCCAATCAAATAGCAGGGATAAAACTCTATTCTATCGTAGGAAAATATTCTGTTATATTCTCAAAAGTTAACTTTAGTATATTTAGTACTTTATAAAAACGACAATAGTTATGAAGGAAGAATCTATCTGTTTGATTCGCATACTAATTCTGTTGAGCAGATTGCAAAAGTCCGCAATTCTTATTGGCCATTTCAAGTAGCAACTACACAGAATAAGGTAAATTCTTATGTTCGTTATTTTGAATAATTTCCTACTTCAGATTTTTGCAATTGAAAGCTTAATTAATTTATTTGAAATATATGACTACAATACTCAACAAATTTCAAGAGGTCTTATCAACAAACCCATGAATGATCGATTCAAGAAATTTTGCAGGTCCAGTTCCTCCTGAATGGCGTGGATGTGCATCTGTGGCTTATTTCAAAGACAAATTGTATTATTTGGGTGGATGGGATCCTAAAACATGGGAAGATACGAATCGAGTTGATGTAAGAAGATCGAATGAAAGTCAATGGAATAATTTATTCAGGTTTTAATAGATGGAAAATGGCAAACAGGACCTGCTTTACCTCTTTCAATTAGTTGGGCTCAAAGAATAACATGCGATGAAATTTTATACGGTAACATTATAGCATATTCATTATTGTAATTATGGATATTCAGTTATTGATGGATGGAATAAAAAAATATATCGATTATCAGACGATGAACGGAAATGGATTGAAATTGGAAAGATTCCAGAAAATCAACTTTTTTTTGGAGTTGAAACGCTAAATGAAAAAATTTACATAATTGGAGGATGGAAGTCATTAATTTTGTAAGATAAATAATGTATAGTTATATATTTAGTGGCGATAATGTGTTCAAATCCTGTCTGTGTTTCGATCCCTCAGCTCCAGCTGACAATCGAATTACTCGAATCGCTGATATGAATTATGCAAGATATCGTCATTCGCTCATTGCCGCTAACGGGAAATTGTATGCAATCGGAGGGTGAGCTGAGATGTTGCATATCTTTATACGAAATATTTGTTAACTTAGATTTCAAAATACTGAGAAAACAAATGGTTCATACTTATCGCTAGACTTCTGTGATGTCATTGAAGAATACGATCCACAAACGAATGAATGGCGAGAAGTCGGAAAAATAGAGTAAAAAAGTTTGATTATAATAATCTCAGATTTCATATAGAAGTTTTATTCAATAAAATGTGAAATAACAATTTTATTTTAATGCACATGATGCAAACAATTCTCGAAGACATCCAAAAGTAACTAGAGAAAACTGTAACTGAAATAAATATTTTATTCCAAAATTCTGTAACCAGATCCAATATTTATTTTATAGCAATTTCAAAGTAATTCTTTCAAAATATATAGCAGAAATAGTTAATCGATTTCTTGTGAACAGCTATTGAACTTATTCAAAGCATAATATTGTCCACCAGCAGCGCCAATGTTAGTGTATTTTTCTTATTTTCCCTTCTCCATACTATTTTTCAGAAAAGAAGATGGAAACTACAAGGGACCCGAAGTTTACGGCTCCTAATTATAAAGAAGAAACGTACATTTCTAACAGCTTCTTCAAAATCCTGTGAAAATCAATCTTGAAGATCTTTCGCGAATAATTGTACAGAGACATGCACGTCAATGATTTGGAGAAATGAGAAGAAGATCTAGAATTGCTTCGAGAAAGAGAAAGAACGAATTATTAGTGTTTTGCACCATGAACCTTTCCAATACTTCGCTTAAACATGAAAAAGTTATTTTTCCAAAAACATTTATTCGATATGTGTGGGTGTGAGAGAGGTTCAGGGGTTGTATTCGATGGGGAGATTCTTTCTGCGGACCATGCCATCGCCCTGGAACCACTCGCGGCGGAACTGCTTCGCAGCGCCCTCAGGAGTGTTCGTCCACTCGACGGTGATGCGGTCGTTGTTCGTGTCCTGCAAGATAAAGACATTAGTTGAAGATGGAAATACTAGAATTTCTAACAAGTTGTTCATTTTTAGATCTCTCTTCAAAGTGTCACTTTTTCATATCTGATTCGTCGAATTAAGCATCGAAATATAGGTCTTGATCGTTGTTATATCTTGATGCCGGATTTGAAAAATCCCCTATTTTATGAACCTCCTGCCCGTAGGCGAAGGCGTCGCAACTGACGGCCATCAGAGTGGACTCCTTGGGGTCGAGCACGCCGCAGGGCGGGTCGACGCCGAGACGCCTCATGTTGGTGGTCTTGATCGCCCAACCGATGCGACGAGCACTCGAGTTGATAATCTGCAAGTGGAATGATTAGTCTTTTGTAACATTTTTGGAGATGTTTTACAAGATTTTCACCAAGAGTTTCTCATTTTCTGCATTTTTCTATCCATACCTTGATGTGGTAGGTGTGCTTGTCGTCATAGGGAGCATTGAAGACGATCTTGGCGTTGGGCTGCGTCTGGATGTCGCCGGGCGGCACGGATTGGGCCATGTCTGCTTGGTTGCTTGAAGACTGATGGTTCTTTGTCGAGAGGCGACACAGAAAAGTTCACGCGTTCCTCCCGAGTCGGCTCCGCAGCGGGTCCTACTCGGGACGGATGCGAGACGAGCGCGGGATGAATGCAAGACGAATGTGGGAGGAACGCGAACGCGGGACGAATGAGAGACGAATGCGGAATGCGGAGTCGACTCGGGAGGAACGCGTGAACTTTTCTCTGTGAGTTCGAGCCTCACCCACTTTGCATTTTTCCGTGTGACGCCTTTATCCTGCATCTTGCATTTTCGAAAATCGTTTGTTAATGAACTTGATTTTGTGAAATTCGAATAAAGTTAGCACATCGCGAAAAATCATCGAATTCGCCTGGCAAATTATGGCTTCATTACCTAACATCCATTCCTTCACAGCCTACGAACTTCTTGCACAAAATGGGAGCCAAGGTATTATTGCTGTTCGCAGACTTGGGACTTGTTGAAATTTGGCCACCGCAACCAAACACAGTTGCGGTGGAAAAGTCCCAGGTCTGGTGCGGTGCGCCATTATTCGACAACATTTCAAAAAATTCCGCCATGTCCCAGCATGATTTCAAAAAAATTAACCATGATCAAAACTTTTCCCACCCCTTGCTCAACTCTTACAGAGAGCCTCATATGGGCGTAATTTCAGCTCGGAAAATTCCCGAAATTTGCACGCCCCCAAGACCTCGTCCTCGTCCGTCCTCGAAGAGTGCTGGAAGTAAGTAACGTAAATTCAGTTAAAATTGAACAGAAAAGGGTCTTTCGGGGACACCTTCTGTGGGTTGGTTAATGGCTTGGTAGGTTAGAACAAAACAGTTCACTAAAAAAATTTGACACAATGATTATCAAAAACTATTTATTTGAGATGCAACCGCGTAATCGCCTGTTGAACTTACACAAAAGAAATAGGGGCGGGAAAAGCTACATCGAGGGAAAAATCAGAGAAAGAATAAAACGCCGCTCAGGGGGGCAGAGCAAAGTGAACCAATTTTTGTGGTCAGGGCCCTAGAGCCTATCCACCCATACGGACCACATTCGGTTTGAAAGACTTATCCAAATGCAGTACCTTGTGTCTTATGAAGATTGTCTTAAAGCGGATACAAATAAGTAGCTAGGATCTTTGCAGGAGGCGCAAACTCCCAGCACGGACGCTGGAACTGGAGTTCAACGTCAAACTCCAACTCGCGCCTAAACATCGTCGATATGTCGTCTACGACGACTCACACCACGAGTTCCCATGACGAGCAGGACAGCGAGGTAGGCGAGATGTTTACATGTTCCTCGCAGGTTTTAGCGAAACTTGGTACATAAATCAATTCGAGGTCGCTGATCACGAATAATTTTATGTATTATTATTATTTTTTTTAATTTTAATAAGTGCTCGTTTGTCGTTATCCATAGCATCCTTTAATCTAGGATATCTACTTTTCATTTTGACATAAAAACTCAAAATATTTGAATTTTCAGGTGTGTGCGTGTGTGTGTGATTGTGTGGCGGGAAGTGATGTTCGTCTACCTCCTCGTGGTACTTCCTGGATGTCCAGCAACGGATAACTGAACGATGAACAACAATAAATCTATGAAAATCTCAAAATATTTTCAACATCACCTCTAAAATAGATAATAAATCATGTTTAATAAATAAATGAATAGTTCAAAAATTAAAGAAAGAAACTTTCATAACTATGCATTCTCTAACGTGTTCATCTTTGCACTTATCTTTCAAATAAAACTGAAGAATCCTATCGTTACGCTCTGTGAATTTTTCCTTGCTAATACATTGCAAAAATACGGTCTAATGAAAAATAAGAGTACATTATTTCAAGCGTTGTCTGGAACGATGTGCAATGTTCTCAGTTGCAGCGAAGAGTAATTTGCCAAATCGATCCTATCATCGTTTGTTAATGAATTAAAATATTGAAAACGCCCTTCTTATTGTCGTTTAATTTATCTACTCGTTTCATATTTCACTCATTTATTAGAGCAACAAGAGTAAATTCATTGCAGATCATAGATATTCCACGATCAAAGAACTGACTAGATTTGCAACAAATTAATAAGTTCATTGGTGTGATGCAAGTCGTAAGAGCAGACAGGGCAAAGGTAGGCAAACACAGGCTTTGATAGACCATCATTTCTAGATTTCAACCATCTAAATATGGAGAAAGGAAAGAGCTCTCTGAATTCATACCGAAATTGACTAGAAAGTTTTCGAAGCGATATGAAGTAACGAATAAGTTAAGAAACAACAATTCTGACATAAGTTAGGTTCAAGATTATGATGTAAATTTGCTAAAAGTCGTGCTAGACATTATTGAAAGGATAAACGTTCTAAACTTGTCACTTCTGAACTCCGGCCTAAATAATAAACCAAGTGACAAAAGCCTAAATTTTCATAAACTTTTTCATAGAAATTTGTAAATCACTCTGAAACTTTGGCCGATCGGAGAAAAACAATACCCAAATGAAAGAAATGCACACGATGTGTTCAAGTATCGTTGATTCGCGGAAGAATAAATGATATTCATTGAAATTTGAAGAATTCTTTCTTTATCTCATAGTATTGAATTTAACACGAATCAACGATAAATTATAAAGCTTCTGATTCAAAAGACAGTTTAGTGAACCGCAGTTCCATTAGCTGGCTTCAGCTTCATTTGTCCAGCCATTAAAGGATTTATAGCGTAGAGCCAGTCGTAGATCTAAATGTTTAAATCTACCGATCTTGTATGTGTGATGTTGTGAATTATAGATAATTGGACTAATTATCAGAAGCATCATAAAATTATAGAAAAGTTGATTCTACCAGATTTGAACTAAGCTATTGGTCTGTCTTATTTGAAAGGAAAAACTGACCTCATCACCGGGAAGAATCTGCATGAGGAAGTGCAAGTTGTTAGTGCAGACCGAGAACGTGTTGGGCACTTTCAGCATTTCTGTTTGATCCTTCGAATACTCGATTCGAGCATTAGCCAAATTAATTATGCCGCGAATCACCTAAATTCAAATTTTCTGGGTTTCAAACATTATCTTTGCTCACCAAGTCCTTATCGTCTCTGAACCACAGAATGTAGGGCCTCCTAACGACGACCCACCGCTTCGTCCAGCCTTGCGATTTCTCCTCCAAGAAATTCATATAGCCTTTGCGAGATACGACTACGCCAACTCGTTCCTCAGTCACCTAAATTTGAACTCAGAAGTTGGAATTTTCAAAAATTCAAATTTCGCAACACCTCTGTAGAATAATTTTAAAATTTACCTCCGGAATGACTGCATTCATTTGCGAGATTCGGCTTCCACTCATGCTTCTCTTCATTATCAGACTATCGACGATGTCGTCATTCGATGTCAGATTCTGGTCCGATTTCGATTTCTGTCGAAGTAAATCGGTAGATGGCGAGGATTTGATGAGTGATCTGAATTTGATAAGATAAAGGATTATTTTTCCAAATGATCGAAGGAAAGCTACTTTAACTTGACCATTTTTAGTTATGCAAATAAAAAGCCATGGTTCATAAAAGTTTGGCAAAAACTCTTCGCCTACTTGTTCGACAATGGTGAAGTGATGCTGTTCGTTGTGCTGTCATCACTCAATTCCTGAGCCTTATTTCCAGTGGGAGGGTCTTTGTTCATCGGAATTCTTTGCTTGATGAGACTGATCACTTTCTCGACGACACCTATAATCATCTTTATCAAAAATCATTTTGAATACTAGGTTTGCCTTTCTCCTTGGAATTCATTTTGATATCCTTGTAGTCGGGAATCGGTCTGACTGGGTCGCAGGGTGAGACTGGCGTTTTGGCTTCTCCCGACTTTCTCTTGTGCAGTTTATCCCGCATTCGAAGGAATAGACGAATTCGTTCCACCTAAATTTAGTTTTCAATTTTTCTTCGTCTCGGCTTAGTTGTGGAATGTGTTTGCATATCTTACACAAGTTGGGCTTCGTCAAACGAGACATCCAAATTGTGTCATGAAGATCTACCTGTTGCAATCTGGTAAGCTTCTCCAGCTCCCATTGGTGTTCGAAAATGAGCGAGTCTCCTCTTGGTCTCCATTGTCCTAGATTCTCTTCTCCTCGAACATAGGCGCTCGAAGTGTCGAGAACTCGACGTTGGCGTCGAATTGCACCTGAAATTGGTGAATAGAGAAGTCGGAAACGTTTCCTCCAATATGCCCCATGTTAGTTATAATAATCAGTTGGATTTTTCCAGATTTAAAGATTTTCCCTCACCAGGACTTTTTGCGTTCGAATTGTCCTTGAGGCACATCTGATAGACTCCTGGAACTCGGTTCATTTCAACCGATTTCGAAATTCCTCCGATCAGGGAACGACAAAATCTGCTCGCAGCAGAAATCTTCGAGTCTCTTGCATAGATCAGCAGGCAGATGTCCTTGGTGAAGACTGCTGGCTGAGCGCAGTCCTCCAATTGCATGTAGGCTGATAGAGTCATGTGAATCTGAATGGGCAAAATTGTAACGATTAAACGCGCGAATTTCAACAACTTCTTTAGATAGAGCAGATTAGAAAACAAAAGAAACTTTTGCATACCTGATCTCCGTAATTCGAAACCCGATTGAGCAGAGGGGAATTATGCAAAGAGCTGTCCCAAGCCGCTTCGAATTGGAAGAATGTGCGGTCGTCTTCCGAGAATTCCAAATGTCTAAAAGCTATTCCTTTGAAAAAATCGTCCATTTTTCACGACACGATATTCATCACTATCACGACATCATCTCACCTTCCAGCAAATAATGTCAAAGTTAGCGCGTCTAAGTTTTTGAAATTTTTCTTGATTTATTTCTCCCAAGTTTTACCGAAATCATCCCCGTTCCATTCGGGAGTCGACCGAATTCTGCCGATGATCAATTCCATGCAGTCTTTCCATCGAATGTAGTCCGACTTTTCGTGGCAAATCGTGATTCGAATTCGCCGTTGAATTCCCTGAGAATGATTTTCATTGACAAATTGTTTTTGAAGAACACTTTGATTGAATATTTGGTTCTCAATTGTAAAAGCGATGGTTTCAAATATGTAGCTATTTGCGATCCCATAACACAATGATACAATGCATAAGCCAAATTATTCCGTATATGTCACGTGTCATGATGTCTTGCGGTTATCAAGTTTCCTTGAGAACCATAAGTCTCCATACCTGATGCAACAAGAATATGCCATGAGTGGGCAATCCCTGAGCGTGGTCGACTATGGCCGGCAGATACTCGCCGCTGTTCGCCAATTCGCAGATCTCGAACCAAACCAACATGTCGATTTTAGCACGAATTTGAGTACCACTGAAAAATTATATTTTTCATTTGGTAGTTTTTTAGCTCAAAGTTTAATTTTCTAAATTTGAAATTTCAATGCTTTTAGATAATTATCCTGTTTGATAAATGCGCAGTTGGAGTTTCTCTACGATATTTCGAGATTTACTTCATGTTTACCAGAGACGAATTATCGTTACCAAACTACACATGAGAAATTGTAAAATGGAAAGATCAGAATCTTAAAATTTCATATTTATTTTGTTCACAACTTCTCTCTTCGTCATGGACTAATCTTCACGTTGTAAATAAAAAGTGACCGTTAAAAACACTAACCTGTTAGGAATGAAGGTGTTTGCCTTTGAGCTCTTTAATGGAGTCGAAATGACGAGGGATGGCTGTTGGAAGCAAAGCTTCGTTGACATTCGTCTTCTAAAAATGTATTCTTGGAAAATTTCATTTTTGAAAATGTTTACCCTAATGCGCTGTGCTGACGTTCAAAGTTGACTGGTTGGACTTTCGGTTGATAGTGACCAAAGACCTGAAACTTCGTCAAATTTAAAAAATCGATTATTTGTACAAGGTTTCAAAAAACTACCTCGAAGATGATCGGGAAGTGGATGATGTAATGCAAGAAAGTCGCGCTCATTTTGATGTGCAAATTTTGGGTGTGGTTGAAGGATAGGGGAATTTTGCCCGTGTTCTTCATCGGCTCCGTTGAAAATGCCTCGTCATGACGGTGCAGGAAACTGGATTTCTTTTTCTTTGAATTTGCTAGCTAATATCAAAAATTACTTGAATTGACAGAAGACGTCTGAGTACACTTCGGCCACATTGGAGGCTTGAAGAACGACGACTCGGAAAGCAAACTCCCTTTCTTCCTTCATGTGATCAGGGAATTTCTCTGTTACTGGAGCTGAAATGGAAATTTCATGAGAAAACCTCTTTCTATAAAATTTAATATTGGGTTGAAGAAGCAGCGAGCTTGAAATAAAATACCTTACCTTCACTAGCATCTTCCCCAGTTCGAATGAAGTCCTCCTTTCTGAAGTGCAGCTTCGCCGTCTGTCGAACTCCCTTCTTCGGTTGAATTTCTTCTCCTACAAGTTCAAATTCGCTGAAGAAAGAATCTTTCCTGTTCCTACCCTCATTGATGGGTTCAATGGCGACCTTTAAGTATCCTCTCACTTCGCCTTTCTCATTCACGATTGCTACTTTATGGACGAGCGAGACGTTGTGGAGCAGGTTGCTCAGATAGACGAAGGCTCTGAAAACATCGCATTCTTTGCTGGAATAAGGCGCCGGAGTTAATGTTATTGATCTAGATCGTCTAGATTGGCCTCAGCAACTAATACTAGTCAATAAGTTTCGTTTCGTGTGCTGTCATTTCATTGATTCATGATAAAAAAATAGTGAAATTATATCTCGTGAGTTTCTTCCAAAGAGTAAGACAACTATTGAAGAAAGAGCACATTAGAATTCGAGGTAAATTTATAGTTCAATAATTCCATTCCATGTCGATGAGTTTTGGCTTCCTTTTCATGGAACGCACAAATCTCACCTTCCTATCATCCTGAACCACGGGAATCTGTCGTAGAATGGGTCAGTGCCCATAATGGTATCCATCATCGGGTCATCAGGCTCGTCGACTCCACTCAGCGCTCCGCCCATTCCCCCAGACGCGGTGTCACCTTCGTACATCTCTCGCATTGACTCCAAACGCTGCCTGAATATCGACTCTTCTCAATCGTATATTTTGATTCGCCTATTTTTGTTTCAATTTGATTTGATTTTCATGCATATAAGGCGATAGTTGGAAAGTGCCACGGCAAAAGAGTGCACACAACATAGAGAGTGCATTCGGCAAGCCATTCGAAAGAAATCGCAAAAAGGAATAGGTTTGTCGAATAAACGTCGTAAAAAGTCTTATTCGTGCAGCTTTCATATTTCAGATCTAGAAGTCTTCTTCATTCTCTTGATAAAGGCATCATAATTCTTCCAAAACATATAATTTCGTTTTTTTTCATGAACTCTATTTCATGCACTAGCAATGGGTATTTTCGGACAGGTTGGTGAAATCACTGCAACTATTTCCGAGGTGATTTGTCAAAGTTGGAGAATTTTCATGCTTTCGCATTATATACATAGTGAGTCTCGTGAACCTTATACATGTTTTTCGTCGTTCAGAAAATTCAAATTGGAATACCTGTCAGGAATGAGTCTAGCCGGATTGAGACTGAGCGCGGAGAGCCATTCGTCGGTGAATGACCTGTAGGGAGGCTCGCAGGGAGTACCCGCCACGGAAAGGTCCGCGTTGTAGAAGTAACGCATGTCTTCTAGACGCTGCCTGCATTTTAGGGGAATCAAGGGAAGATTCGAAGGGTTTGATGGGATTGTATATTTTCATATATCTTATGAAATGATTTTAGGATAAATAGAAGAGTTTGCATTATTAACGATTTTCAGTTCAGACTCTGATAGGTTTGATTGTATGATATAACTTGATAAAATACGGTATTCGATAACCTCTACGGTAATAAACATAAAACGGAAAGGAAATGAAAAATAATCTATTGACAGGGGTAGAAATTTTTCAAATTTTGTGCGAAAGCTTATCAGTGTGAACTAATAAAAAAAAACACGAACTTTAACAAAAGCTGCACGATATTTTCTTAATCATGGTTAATTAGAAGTTAATTACTTAATTGTGTGATTACGACACCTAATTAATCTAGGCTAATTTTGTTGTGATCGGACGGACGAACACTGAAGAAAATGAAGTGAGCTAGAGGAAAAGCAGCGTGATTTTTGTTAATTTCGATTTTCTACAAGTAAGAGCCACGACATCATTCACGACTCCTTCTTATTATACCGTAGATTAAGTATAAAAATGACGTCGTGATTCAATAGACAATAGACAAGGGACAGAACAGTGACATTCAAGGTTAACAAAATTAATCAAGGGACATGGCGTCAAAATAATTTTCTCTTAAAAATGGACCTACTTGAGTTTTTCTATGCTCCAAAAATGGGTGGCTCCGTTCTTCAAGTCCTGAACTTGAATCGCAACGACGGTTTTTGGATAGGGACGAAGAGTCAGGTCTTCGCCTGGAGGTAACAGATCGGGCGGAAGAGGACTAAAGGTTGAGAAATTGTATCCACAAATCGCATTGATCAGATGCAGTGTGTGATATATTATATCGTCTAAAAAAAAAAAAAAACACTAGAATTTACCTATACATAGTGTCAGTGAGCAGGACGAATTGGAACTGAACCTGCTTCTTCAGCTCAACGGAAATCGCGTTCGCTTCTTTCACGAATATCGCATTGCCCCATAAGTCGTCCCTAACCTAAAATTAATGAAGTAAAATTTCGCCAGATTTACGAGTTGCTTACCGAAGTGAACTGATGATATCTCCACTTCATAGCAGCCTTCCGTACGACCCGTTCCTCTTTGCTCGACCACTTGACTTCTTCCGCGAATTCCATGAGTGACGACGTGAGGAAGCGTTCTCCTTCCCAATTCGAGCCCGCATCGGATATCATCGATCGGGCCAGATCGACTTGGTTCTCCAAGGTCTTGATGCGACTTTCGTATTCCTGCAAATAATAGTCATTGTTTTATTGACGGGGAGGAGCGTATAATTTCTTAACTACGATTTGATAAGCTGATTGAATAAACCAGAAATCTGACATTTTTCCAAACTATCCTTACCAAAGTCTTTCTCTGTATCTGCAGTTCCAGCTCCTCCTTCTCTCTTCTGTATTGGCAAGCCATTTCGAGCAATTTTCGCTCCATTTCTTCCTTCAAGTCAATGCCCTGTTTCTCGAGCAATTCCTGTTGAGCGTACTTCCAATCGAGTGGTTGTTCTGAAAATTTTGCATCTCCGAGAAATGCAAAACTTTTTTCGAACCTGTCAAGCTGGACAAATTGTGCCTGCTTTGTCTGGCCTCTTGCGGATCATTGTAGCGGAACACATGGTATTTTCCCAGAATGATACGAGAACCCGTATGAATTACGGTGCCTGAAAATTCGAATATGGTGATCAGATCGTTAGAGTTTTCTAAATCATTTTCGAAAAATGAGCTTCATGACAAACGATGAAATCATTTTCAAGAAAACCTACCAGAATTGATCGGCCGTCCATTCAGATAGCATTTTGCTCTAGGTTTTGGAATCAGTGTCACGCTTCCATCTTCGTTGACGAAATCGCAATGTTCTTCAAGGATTTCTTGACCGGAAAGCAGAATATCTGGACGATGTTCCGCTTCTGGTCGGCCAACTCTGGAAAGGGAAGATTGTTTGCCAGTGAAGGAAAAAGAAATTACCTTGTCACGCCTTCCTTGAGATAGTAAAGCAGACATTCTGACATAAGTGGATCTTCATTGAGATTGACCAAGTGAGGTAGCTGAAATAAAGATAAAAGGAATTTTATAGTTTTTTTCGAAATCTGGAAAGTAGTTGTAATAATTGCATCGTTGCTCACGAAATTATATGGCGAAAGAATCTTCCTTTCCTTTATAAATTTCTATTCTTTTCTCCCTAATGATGTAACGATTCAACTACTCCCTCAAATTTCATATGCGCTTTCGAAAACCGAACCTTCTTCGGACTGAACACCCCCAAAGTGCTACCGTCTTCCATCATGGCCAGACCCATTTCACGCAATTCCTCCTCGCGTTTGCGACGAATCTCCTCAGTTTTACGCAACTTCTCTTCCCAAGTCTTGTCCAGTTCAGCGATCAGTTTCTCGGAGGCCTTAAAAGATTTTTTCAACTTTTTTTATTTGAAAAATTTTCATTTATCTTTTCTGGGTGTGAGTGAGGCGATTTGTAACAAATTTCACAGGGAATCTTTGATAAATCTTGTCGCAATTTGCCTCACGCTCCTCTATCCTTTTTTAGATTCAATTTTTGAATCTAACCTTCAATTGCTCTATGTCGACGTGATCCTTAGCCGAATATCGTTTGTTCCTCGAAGCCTCGTTGATTTGAGAATCCGTGCAATCGTCCATCGAAATGCCCTTGTCTTCCAACTGCTTGCGAAGGCGGTTGACCTGATTTTCAAAAATTTTGTTAGAAAATCACTCCTCAATGTTTTCGATTATCATTGGAGCTTGTTCGAACAATGGATGATAGCTTTTCTAGCAATTTCATTTATATGGCTACTTTTCCTAGTTTGGTCATTTTTCTATCCCTTACTTCCTCTTTGAGTTCCCTAATGAGTTTAGCATTGGGATCCTCGTTAACGACCGCCTGGCAGACGATTTGTTTGGCTCGGTCCGCGTATCTGAAAACAATTGATACGATTACGTCATAATGAAATTCACATGAATCTGTAATGCGTTGTTTTCAGATTAGAAAAGCCTTAAGTTGTGACGTAACACCATTTATAAGCTATGGACTCTTCTTCATACTTCTTAGAGCCCTATTTAATGGGAGAAAAATTGAACATTTAGACCGGGCTACCTTAATGTGCTGAGAGTTTCATCGTAATTGATGTCAGCTGGCGATAGAGCTGCGATCATTGCTGTTTTCGAATTGCCTCCGAGGTTTTCTCGCAATAACCAAGTCAGAACCGAGTCGCGATACGGGACGACGCCTCGAGATTTCTTGCCTTTCTTTCCGGTCTAAAATTCATTCGAATAAAAATGCACCTCACAAAATAATCACGTCATTTGTTGAAAATCCCTGAAAATTGATAGCAACTGATGTTATTTAGCCAAAATGTTAACTGAAAAGTGAGCAAGCGCATGTAATCCTCGATGATAGTAGAAAATGAAATGCTCCACACATTTTGAGAGAATTAGTATTAGAACAAGCAGTCACTCGAAAACACTCGTTGGAAATCATAAGAAGTAAGGATTTTCATGGAAGAAGTTCATCAAATTCATTAACCACACATTTTGAGCTTCATCCGTTTGTTTGATCATTCGGAAATGTCGCAATGTCGCAACTTCGCACAACTTGACGAAACAGGATGCAAAGTGAAGAGGAAACGGTAGGAAAACGATATCTCGTTTTGCCTAGTATCTCGCGAGATTGCGACGCTGTGACATTTCCGAATAACTGCTGTTCGTTTTAGTCTTTACAAATCATTTGATGAGCCTTTCAAGAATTCAAAATCAGGCGATACAGAAACAATTCTCTCCTACGCTGAAGAGGTTCAGATAGAGGAGATTAACTTAGAGCTTCGGAATGTTGAGGGTTAACTGAATCAAAGACAGTTGTAAGAAGTTCGTTTGGAAACATTTGTCCATATTATATAACGTTTCAATGTTGATTCAAGCCCACACGTGCTTACCTCTTCTTCGGGTTTTGAATGCTGAATATCTTTCGAAATGCTTTAATTTCTTTCAAAATTCATCATTGTTGATTCAGTCTATTCGAATAATAATTTAATATGTGGAATAAATGATTAGGAATTAGAAAGTTATTGTAATGTTTTCTAATCATCGAATACCTCCTCAGCCAATTTACTGATGACCAATCCGAGTGTGGTCAGCGACTTGTTGATGTTGGCTCCTTCTTTGAGTCGCTGCCCTTCTGCTCCTGTTGACGTGGCTCGCTCGCTACCGGCCAAATCGACTAGCGAGATTTTTGAGACCTAATACATTCAGTTGTTTCAGCAAAATGGTATATTCGAAAATACCCTTCATTTGTTGTGTAGGTTGCATGATGGCATTTTTGTAAAGCTGTAAAACTGACCTTTTCCGTTGTCAAATTAGCTTCTGGGCAGAATCGCTTTTGAGTCAAAACGATTGTGAAGACAGCGTGTGATCGGGAGGAAGTCGAGTTCATGTTCGTTGCCGCCACCGTTCTTGCCTTGTTTCCCTCGTCCATCAAATTGCAAATGTCTTCGTAGCTGCACACGGCTAGTTTTGTCAGGTCATCGACATAAGGACCAAGCAGAGGGTGTTCACGAACTCGTAAATTTCCTAAAGGAAGTTAATAATTTTAGACATTTCCTTCAAAATATCACGATTTTACCTCCGCTATTAGGATTAAGCAAATCCTTGACTCGTTCGCAGTAAATTTCCATGTAGGACACCTCGACCGAGTACTCCACATTTTTGTCCGTGTTAGCAGCGATTCTCCCGAACAAATCGTTGCATAGCCGAGGGATGATGCCCATCTCGTTCTCATCGCCAGGCTTCCCCATCATTGTGTACGATTTTCCACCGCCAGTTTGGCCGTAAGCGAAGATGCACACGTTGTAGCTGAAATTTGAGAAATTATTCAAACATCCCTGACATTCCTATCGATCGACTTTTCAAATATATTTATTTTTCAAAAAAAAGTTTCTAGAAATCATCAGGTTCACCCTTCAAAGGAGTGCTCCAACATCTCGACTCCCAAATCGTTATAGACTTGTTTCTGCGTGATGAAATGATTATCATCCTTGGTGAAGGACCAGTACGAATGATCGAAGTTGAAACTGTGACATTTGTCTGCGCCATTTCCAGAGATTGCTGAAATCAAGAAGATTGGCTTGCATGAGCTATATCTACGTGTCATTTTGGTGGAGAACATCAATATGAAAGATAAAGAAGAGTAGTTAGAGAGTGCAAGCTCCGCCCTCTTGCACAAGCGAGACATGTTTAGATCGCGAAGGCATAAAAAAGCTTAATCACAATCGATGATAAATCCAACAAACAGTTTTGTGCTACAAATCAGCTCGTAATTTTGCCGTCTGCGAGTCTTTTGCATTGCGAAAATGTGTTCATTTGGAAGTTTGATTGAGTCATTTTGTCTCGGTTTGGGTAATTTTTAAAATTTTTCGACTTCGCCAATCTTAGTAATACTTTCGAGGATATTTTGATACAACATTTGACCGATTCTTGTGCAATTTGGGAAACCATTTGCGCTCTCTAAGGGTAGTGTGCATTTTTAAGTTTCCGAATTTTCTCACTTGTCGTAGTTCCATTCATGCCAATGATGCATCTGGATCCATTGTTGATTTCCCTCTGGTTGAAGGGTCGCACACGCACCGCCACTTTAACTGACGACATTCTTCTAGCCGATTGTCAGCAGAGCGTGTTTTCCAGAGAATAGAGAATTGTGAATAGAGCAGATTTGCCGATTGATAATATTCTTCTCCTTCGGCAATCGGCTGATTCACGTAGAAGTCGAAATATTTTGATGTTCGCAGGTTTTTTTCTGTAACAATCGGAATGTAATGCGAGAACGACGCTGAAAGCGTAGCGGAAGTTCCAGGAAACGAGCTTACTGGGAATGTTCATAAAACTCCTAGAGGAAAGGAATAACGCCAAAAGTTTACGACTCGAGTAGAGAAATGAAATGGAAATAGAATAATCAATAAGTTAAGACAATTCATGAAAATGCATCGGCGTAAGAATCCAATGTTACTAATTGAAAAAAGTAAAGAAAGAAATAGAAACAGTTTCGGAGTAAGTAACTCCCTGAACGAATGAACCTATTTCACATATCTTATTCTTCAAGAAATTACGGTCGGTTTTTGAAGTAAAGAAGTCCAGAAAACGGTCGAACTCTTGAATAAGTTATTATCGAATTGGCTTTGCTAAAGTTGAGTTTTACATTCAATGGAACCGTGTGCTAAAGAAAGGTTCGATATTTTTCTAGCTCTCACAACGGTATTCATTTTGCAATGCAAAAGTTACTAGATGACATAAATCTAGTATAGTCATGGGCCATGAAAATGGTCTGCGCGCAAATGCGCTAAAATGGACTTTCATCGAAATGTGCAAATGGCGAAACTCGGAATAATGGCACTTTCCGCTCATTTTCCGCAGCCGAGCAGCTATTTGAGAAGATAGATAGTTTTCGTTCGCTCAAATGAGAAGAAGGCATTCTGAAGGCAGAGGCAAATGAATAGGAATGTGGATATGCTCGAAGCAAAAAGGATCGAATAAGGATAAATGGGAAAGAGAGGGGAAGAGATGCAGAGAGTTGAGAAATAATTAGGGCAAAGAAGGGAATCGAGTAAGGGACGCAAAAATTAGATGGGGCAGGCTCGATGAAAAAAGCGAATATTGGAAAACCCCTCTCACATCCAATAGAAATTCTCGAGAGCTTGAATAGGGAAAAAGGAAAATACATTAGCTGAGAAATGCAGAGTGAGATATCCGAATATTCATTGCATTCTTTTTAATAGAAATCGATTGAACCAAAATATAATAATTTTTCGAAGGACCATTATTTCAGTTAGGTTTTAGTAATTATAATTCATCATGGAACAAAGAAAGTCTGCAGGTTCAATGAAGTTAGAAAAAAGCGTTTTTTCTATCTCCAGTCTATCCTTCTAATGAACGAGAGCTGTTAGCATTTCTGATCGGAGAATCAGCGAAGATGCGAATTTTCGAATTCGGAACGTCTAGGCAAATTGTCTAGAGACCAAGAAAATTTGTCTGAGCTAGAATAAAAAAATAATTGGCGAAAACTGGTCGGGATAATTCTTGGTTTGTTCAATTTTTCCGAACTGAAACAGAAGATTTGACCAGCTCACGCACAATCGCATTTATCTCCCCGAGGCCGAGGCCATCTTTTTCGGCAAAGTTTGGAATTTCGCAAGATGGGCCTTGTTTCAAACCAAAATGACGAATTTGTGTTAGAAGGAGGGATATTCGGAACGGGGGTGTAGGAAAGTCGAAATATGCAAAGTTCGGCGAACATTTAGCAGCGATTAGAAAGTTATTACTTTAAGGTGTGGTATTAAAAATTTGCATGTGTGTATTTTTTGCTGGACTGCTAGGTTCATGTATAGAAAATGATGAAATAAAATTGGCATGATTTCATAGCTAATTTTTCCTCTCGAGGAAGTGCAATTAGATGGATTTGCAACAATTCTTGTATGAGAAATAGGCTTACTTTTTGGTTCTTACATCATCTGAATATGAGCGAAAATAGAAATTCCTGGACCAGACCTAAATTTTTGACATCCAAGCAACTTATTTTGCGTTGATAAGGATCTAGTTGAATTACTAAACCTTTCACTAAATATACAGAAAAATATCGATTGAATGACTTTTTCACGTAGAACAAACTTCATCGTTCTCTATGTAAATTTTCATAAGCCTGAACTTCGCGATATTTGAGGTCTACTAGATTGCAAACTTCTTATTAATCCAACATTAGAAAATTAGTTGCGTAGTCAAGATTACTGCATTCGATATTCTGTTTGTCATGACTATCCATACCTGTAAGAATATCAAAATATTCCCAGATGAATAAAATGTCTATTATTTGAAGAGTGGGTGTGAGAAAATATGCAATTTCTTATCATTATCAAGCTATGGATAATTAGGAAATGTGCAAGGATTCTGGGAATGTTGAGCAAATTTTGCAAAGTCAATAATAAACTCGAACATTATCGATGAAATTTAATATGCAATGCTAATGTTTGAAAGCGCTCATATTTGCAAAACAAAACGAAAAAGTAAAGCGAATTTGGGGAAGTGAATAATTTGGCAAATGAACTCCTCGGGGTAAGCGAGATTGAGAATAGATTTAGTACGAGCTTAACCTCTGCCTGACTGGGTTAATCCCGTCGCTGCGTTTTTGCTCGTTTTTTACCACCGAGCATTTCATTCGTTTCCTCGCAAGGAGAGATCCCCTTCTGTGAAGGACTCGAAAGGGCGGCAAAATGAAAATGAGAAATGAGCAGAATACTCTCGGGCACAGACAGATATATTTTACCCCGTTTAAGTATCGAGTAAAATGAAATTAGTAAATGCAAAAAATGAAAGAAATGATGAAGATATTTGAAGATACAAAACTTTTCTTTGGCAACTTTGATCTAGTTTATAACGAAACAAAATTAAAAATACGTAGAATTATGAAAATGGAGCAAAGCGGGTTTCCTACACGAGTCCACCCAAAATTTTGATGCATGTTTTGTTTTAAGATTTCGATAAATAAAAGTGTTTGCTCTTCTCAGTAAAGTTATAGCTTCTCAAAAGAAGTCCCGACAGATTTAAAGAATTATGATAAGTTGTTCGAAAGTTTTTAGGCTTCAAATAAATTATGATAATCGCTATGAAAGCGGATAATCTTCGAAGAACCGATGAAGCACGCAAGAATTGCCTCATAAATGTTAGAAATATTTTCAACGATATATTTATCAGAATCAAAGAATGCAGAAAAGTTATTCAATGGAGAGATAATGACCAAACGAAGGTAAATGCATGAGAAAGTTTCATTAATGAAGTGAACATCACTGGTTCCAATGAAAATGTCGAGAAAACTTATTTAACGAAAAGAAGAATAGCAATTATTTTAAATCGAAAAAAAATAAAAATGCCCTTCCTCTTGTCGGAAATGTCGTCGGCTTATTGAGTGTTTGGGTGTTTTATGTCTTTCTGGGCCGGGAGCTGAGAAATTCAATGTCGATTTGTCGCGAGGATTCGAGTGAAGCATACGAGACTGAGGGAGCGAAGGACCGGATGGGGTTGGGTGGGAAGAAAGCAGGGGGAAATTTGGGGACATACGGACAAAATTGGGCTGCATCCGGCAACGACAAGCAGAGAAATGTCCCAGAGGGAGCTGGGAATGGGAGAGAAACCAGGGAGGAAAAGAGACAAGGAGAGAGAGAGAGAAAGTAGTGCGAATAAGGGAAGGCTAAGGGTAAAAGCAGAAGCAGAGCAAAATAAGAAGGCCGCAGGAGAGATGAAGCGAGATCGATATATGGACGCAGAAGCGGCAGATATGGAAATAGCGGAGCTGAGAGATTTAGAGGAAGGGAAAAGCGAGAAAATCGAGAAATAAAGACTGCTGCCCCGTGTTATATTCTGAAAGCCTGAAGAATGGAGACGAATATTTGCTGATGATGTCAGCCTGAGTGGTTGAGAATTGCGTGCTTGATATCCTTACTGCCATATAATTATCCAAAATGCTTATCCAGCAATTCGCACACCAATGCGCTGATATCATCAATACATGATGATGCTTGAATTAGGAATGTTAAAGGAAGTTTCGAGAGAATTATGGAACATCATGAAGTGCAGACGATTGATCTAGATGAGAAGCTATTCAATTAGTTGGAAAGAAAACAATAAATGTTCCATTTCTAGAAACGCTTGATAATATCAGAAATCACGATTTAGCTGCATTGAGAGTTTTGATCCAGTTTTAGATAATTACGGAGCATGAATGGAATGTTAGACGTTCAGGAACAAAAACATTAGGAATATTCTCAAATTCCCTGAATTTGATCCCAGAAAAGTTCCATTTTGGAGATGCAAGATCGCGATTGTGGGTGCAAAATGAGAAATTAAATTTAGAATTGTGAAGCCAAAATAGCCGGCATTCACTCCATAAAAAATCGTTTTCTAAAACTTTTATCCACTTTTTCTGGAAACTCGAAATAATTTCCTTTTGTCAGCATAGAATTTTTCCGAACATAAATTTTCATAGAAATATGACCGTCTAATGAGAAGCCTCCATAAACATTTGTGGTAGAAGAAGTGTGCGAAAAGAAGCTGAAAAAGATGCAAATAACGAAGAATGAATTAATGGCATCGTTATTCGGGTTATTATTGGATTTCATAGGAAAACTATTCATCTAGAAGACATTTGATGCAGAAATATATTTTGAAGAGCTATTTGTTGAATTTAACGCAATGTTGCATCCCTTATACCCTATTTCTCACAAACCACAAATTAGTAAACGCTTCCCATGCCGTCGATCTCATTATGATCTAGTGATCGAATTCGTTACTTCTCCTGTTGGCCCCAACAAAGGTTGGAAACAGCAGTTATTCCGTCCACGAATTGACATACAAATCAAGAAAACGCACAAGTACACAGCTGAGAGTTGGGAGCTAGGAAGTCAGGTCCTGCTACAGTCCCTGTGAACACCTGGAGAGGGAACAGCAAATATACAACTGCAGCAAGAGAGTGTTAAATTGTTCTTGAAATAGTCTGGAGAAAAGGACATTTTCAAGGACAGATTATTCGAAACAAAATGAATAACGCACAAATTCGAACATGCAAAGTTAGCGTTTCTCTATTTAAAATCGAGTTGTCGCAATCATTCCATGAATCTATGAAGTACCGAAAGCGCGTTGAAAACAACTCGTTAATTCCGACTCATCAAAAGGAAATACCAGTTATTTTGTCTCAAGAATCCGTTATGACTAAAGTCTTATCAATAACATTCGTAAATTATGCAGCTAAATCGTGATAATATGCGGATTCATTATCTAATAATCTTTTTATAGAATCGATTTTGCAAGAATTGACGAGATTTTTCCGGATAATGAAATTGTCGAAAATAGGCGAATCTCATCATTGAGCTTCCGACGAGAATGAGTCTGAGATTTGTGAAAATGGAGCTCGCAGCTATGAAAATGAACGGAAAGTGGGGGCGATGAGAAAGGCATTGAGCTGACGAAAGAAAATGGGAAATTGAAAATGACGAGGATTAATTTATGAACAAAAGTGAGGAGAAGGAACCAAACACGCGAGTTGAATTTTTGCCTGGTTATTTGCTCAGAATTAAACTCATAGGTTTCATGACAGTTTGATGGGACCTATTCCTGTTTCAATTTATTTACCGTATTTACTGTATTAGAAGCCCAGGGCTTCTATTGTTCAATACCCCTCTGGACGAGACCTTCTATTAGAGGTGGGCTTCTAATACAGTAAATACGGTAATTATGTTTATTTCATGCATTTTTCGATCATCATTCACGATTCACATCATTAATCTTTGAAAATAAGACCAACATGAAACTTTATTTTATATAAAAATTTCGCTATGTAGTGCACCGCTATATTGTTCAATAAGGCTTGGAAACCTCTACGCTGAACTTTACTATAGACCAACTTTGTGCGTTTCGCACCGAATTTTCTTCGATTTTTAGAATTTTTGGTGTTGATCTTTGATTCTTTGCTGGTTAGAGAACTTTTGTCACTTGCTTGACCCAGCATTTCTATACCACTTATCACACTGTTTATGGTTCTCTCACTTTTTCTGTCATCCCTCGATTGAGGAATGACCACCTCCTCTACCGTGCCTCCAAAACGGGGTTCTTTCGATCGGACAGGGCAGAACACGGCTGCTCTGTTATTTTTGTCCTATTCCTAAATATGAAATAAATCTTCAACTCTCGACTATGGCTCAAGTCGATTCGCATGGACAGAAATAGTGCCTTCTATGGCACCCGAGAAAGCAACCAGGGCAGGAGTTTCAAATCTAAGTAAATTGCCGTGGCCTGCCATAAACTTAGTTTACCTGAATTAAGTCCTTTTGAAATTAAAAAAAAAACTGGGGTGGGACCTAAATAAAAGTTACTGTGACAGTAAACCGAAAAATGAGACAGCCAATTAATTTGCTGTCACAGTAATCGAGGTAGTAAAAAAATGTCTGCCACAGTAAAATTCGACGCAAATGCGAAGGAATTTCATAGAAAAATATTACTACTACAGTAATTTTTTAATATTTTTTGTTAGTTTGAGAACTTTTACCCATTTTCTCAGGTTTATTTTCATTTTTCTAAAAGAAATTATATTTGCACGATTTTTTGTAGGCTTTGGTCTTCATTTTCGCGGTTAATTTATTATTCTCCTAGCATTGAAGGCTTATCTTACGATTTTTTAAAAATATTATTGCCTAATTTTTATGTATGATCTCATTTCCATTAATATTTTCAAAATTTTCAGAAAATGAGCTCGGAGAGCGGAGGCAGTTTGAGTGACGTTTCGATCAGTAATATTTTTATTGTCACAGTATTTTTTCGGGTCCTACTCCAGCTCTGAACAGGATCGTGCGCTTTCCACCAAAATTTAATTTAATTCTACAAACTTCAACACTTTTCATGTATCTAGCAATCATCGATTGTACACATTTCAGATGATAAAATGACCGTTTTATTGGCTGATAATAATCTTCTCATTACCAAAAACAGTATCATAATAAATAGGATTTTCTCGAGAAAATGTGTGGTTGAACGAAATTAAATCGAGAAGAAGAACACCTGTATTAGTGGGGAAATGGATGGGAAGAGGAGTAGAAAAATAATAATAATAATAAAATTGCTAAAATGAGAGATGGTATGAATTTTACCGTAAGTCAAAATCACTAAATTCACTTTTAGCTACTTCTTCTTATTGTTAGAATTTAGATTAGTGATTTTTACGAACATGTAAATGAGCCCGTATATCGCCGCCAATCTCTCATATTGCATCGGAAAAGTTGTCGATTTTTGGTAAAAATGCGTAATCTCTCAAGTGATTTGAACCGACAACTTCTTATAATCATAGAACTTTACCACTAAGCTAGCCTATCTACCTAATGGCATAAGTAGGCTCGTACTTAACCAACAGTACATTGTAAAAAGGTATAAATTCTGCATTGATCATAAATGGTTGAACCGGATGAACCATGTCAAATATAAATCTATACATAAATGGGTGGATGGAAAGGGGGAGAATTAACCATAAATGGGGTGGACAAAATAAAGCTAGATGTTTGAGAACACAAATCATCAAGAACCGCGCATTAGGAAAATTGAAATTAAAAAAATAAAACGAAATTATCTTTTTTTATTAAATATTGCGTTTCATTTCATAAAAATTTTTTGAAAAAATTTCGGAAAAATTTTGAAATGAGCGCAATAAGCTACAACTCAATTCTGTTGCCACTAGAAAGAATTACTCGAAAAACGACGTCAAATTTAAAAGGGGCGAAAGAGGTAGAGAATTGGAACTCCTCGTGAGATTTTTGCTTGACAATTTACACATATAACAATTAACGATATCAACAAGAAACGGGGAAAACTTGTCATTTTTCAAGTCAATTTTCCAATCGTCGAGAACCTTGAAAAATGCCAACTTCTAGAGTAATAGAGCTTTTGTAAGAATCGGAACAGCGAACGCATTAAACTGACAGAGAGAAGACTCTCAAGAGCTCAGAAATGAATGATAATTGAAATTATGAAAAAAGCATCCATAAAAATCATGAAACTCCCCCCTCTTAGCATGTTGAAATTGCATCATCGTAGTTACCATATTGGCATTGAAGCAGAATTGCCAGACTGCATGAGTCTGCCTTTCCTTCATTCAGGTGGACTAATCACGAAGAACAGGAAGCTCATGTTCCGAGACAGCAGGTGGTCGTACAGAGACGGTGCGTGCTGGAAATAAAATTTGTTAGTTTTTTTTTCTCATTTTATTGAATCAATAGTTTGTTTCTATCTTTTATTTCAAATGGTTTCGAAACACATAATTTTAAGGGGCATTTTTCGATCAAACAGCATTCAGAAAGTGAAGAGTAATTATAAACATTACTCTTGAAAATACCATAATTACTCGAAAGTGAATGAAAAAGTAGAAAAATTTTAATAATTAAAAAAAATCATGGAAAAAATTCTACTTGCCTTTCTCAGATACTCGTCAGCCATGGGCCCAGGCGCGAAGATGTGGACGCGAGAGGCGTGGAATGGCTGCAAGTGTGCAAGTTTATTTTACAACGGATAAAATAAAGCGTTATGGAAAGTACACCAATTCTGTAGACGAAACTATGTAGATAATGATAAAATCTGGCATTCTTTCCAAGGGCCAAATGGAACATGAAAAAGCTTACCGGCTCATCTGCGGTGAGCGCGATGCCGGCGATTTTCTTCGTGTCGAAATAGTCGATAAAATGTTTCTGAAAATCAATAGTTTTGGTTCTCTTTTCTTACGAAAATTTTATAGGGCAAAGAAATAGCTAAAAATAGAATTTTCGTAAAGTAGAAAATGCCGTACCTTCAGAGTGATCTGATTTTCGAGACAGTTTTCGGGATTCATTCCAGCGGTCACTCCGACTGCGGTCACGTGTCGATCCAGGTTGTTGAATTTGTGTGCGATCGCTGAAAATTTCAACATTTTCCCTCCATTCGAGCCATTTTTGCACTATGCTTTGTCATTTTCGGAAATATTTTCTGTCATAAATTTAGCTGTTGAAAAGTGCAATATTTTTGGTGCAAAATTCGCGGAAAAGAACGTCGTTTTAGCATTCGTGTCTAATTTTTCAGGAAGTGCAAATTTTTTTAAAATATAATTATTTACTGAGCAATTGGCTGATTCATTCCCAGACGCGCATCCATTAAAAAATTATCGAAAAATTGAAAATGCTATCGCTTTTTTCGAGTTATTGAAATTACCCGAGTCAGTTTTCAATAACTATGATTCAACACACTTAATGAAAGGCATTTTTAATAGAAACCTTACATCTATCCATGAAAGAAAACGCAAAATGAAAGAGAACAAACTAGGTACGTTTCAATAAAATTCGAAATGTAAAAGGGAAAAGGCATGCTTATCACATTTGAAAAATTGCAGGCGACTGTACTAATATTAAAATCGCAAAATGTCAACAAATGAACTAATAAAATGCTATAACTTTCAAGTGTAAAAGTTGTTTTGAAGCGCACAATGTTTGCGTCAATATATTTTTACTAACTAGAAAGTACTTTGTATAGACATCAGAATAGCTTCATTTGAAATTTGAAAAGTTGCTTTTTTAGAAAAAAAAAGTCGAAAAAACGCTTACTATGACTTTGATCGAGCGTGAGTCGCTGATTGATTTTGATGATTTCCTTTTTGGGACCGGAACTGGTGCCGAAGGACCGAATGAACAAGTCTCGATTGCCTCCGATGTAGTACAGGCCCAAATGGGTGTCGCGGCTCTTCATCTCCAACTTGCCGTACCATAATGGAGGAAATTGCTGCAAATTCAGTTCTCATTAAAAAATTCCCCTAAACTTGATCAACTTATTAGAGTAAAACTATTCCTTAATAGCACTCGAAAAATATTTCAATTTCCCTTGGACCTTACCTACTTACGTGATTTTTTATTTTTTTGTTTTGTTTTTCAATTATCGAAAATGACGACATTTCATATTTCTTCAATAAATCTTTCAAATTACAAACTATAATTTCCAATTGCATTTCTTCTTTTCTAAAGCCCACATTTTTTTTTCGAACAATTGACGCGAAATTCGTTCACATTTTTCATTAAAAGGCTTCATCATCTTTCCCAAAACGTTGCTTTTTTCGTGCAAAAATCGCGTGAAAGTATTTTATTGAAATTTCGCATTTCGCTTTTCGTTTTTCTGTGGGGGAGATTTTAGTCAGCCCTGCGTTATTTTTCCTGTAGCAGCGCGTTGTTTTCCATTCGACATGCTGGGTTTGATTCAGTCGAGATGAACTTTGAGAGAGCTGCGCCCAAAATACTGCAAAATTAGCAGCGCGAACGCGTAAATAACCGCGACGCTATTAGTGCTTGGGGGGCAAAAATAACGCGGCAAAGGGGAAAATAAGGCACGCGAAAGTGTGGTTGTTGTTCGCTAGGGCCCTACAATCGTGCAGTGTTCTTGGAAAGAGACAGGGCACGGATGAAAAATGGAAGCACACGCCAACAGAAAGGGATAAACAATAATATTCTTCCCCTCCATTTGAAGAGCATAATAAAACTATACACGAAGAGGAAAAGTACGATGGATGCTTTTATCTTGAGCAGAAGAAAAATCTTGTAATTATAGCCCACTATCGGAGTCCACCCGCTAATAATACGATTTTATAGGAGAAAAAGTTGGAAATACATTTTCGATAAAAAGTACAATAACTTGTGACGCATGACATTTTGCATGGAAAATATTGCGTGTTATGATCAGGAGAATCAATATTTTCATTACCTTCGTATCAATTCCTTTTGGCACGTAGAAACACAATGGTAGGAGCTTGGAGCCAGAGTCAGTTGAAGATTTATCAATAAGAAGTTCGAATGGTTCATATTTATTATAGTCGGGATGGTCAGAGTTTAGCTCGATTTTGACTCCATTCGAGTCGTCAGTTGATGGTGGCGTTTCAGTGTCGGTGATTTCTTCAATCGTCGGGATTTCACAGGAGATTGGTTGTAAAATGGGGTTGGAGTGATCAGTTGAAGTAGGTGACGAATCAGTGATGCATCGGAAAGCAGATCGGCAGGGGTGACCTTCTTTCATCTCGATTTCAGCGACCTTCGCTTCATTTCCAGACAGCGATTCTTGCTCATTCGCTGGATTTTCCCTCTTATTTCCAATTCCAGGCTTAACACCAAGCTCCTCAGCGAGCAGTCGATCAGCCCTTAGGGCGATTTGCTTCAACGTGTCGAGATTTCTCGGATCAGACATGTCGCCGATGAGGAAGAGGAAGGCGAGCACGAACGGATCTTTTCGGTAGTTATTCTGGATGCTCGATCTGTCGATCTTCGATCTGCCATAATGCTCAGTTTCATCGGTGATGCTCGGTTTCTTCTCGCTCACTGGTTCTTGTGCCTTCTCTTTGATCGACTTTCGTTTTCTCGAAACGACGACAGGGCATGACATTTGCGTGCCAGAAGTTGGGACATTGCTTGATGGAGCAGTGACTTGAATGACGTCAGGAATTGGAACTGCTTTTGGGATGGTTGGAATATCGGGAAGAGTCCTTTGTAACGTGACTTGGCTCAGGAGACTTGGATCGAGTGGCGTTGAAATGGAATGGAGCAAGTCCGCAATGACTCGATTGTTGGTGTTGCCAAGTAGTTTCAGTAAATTTGCAGCCAATGAATTGGAAGAAGCAACTGTGGACTGAGGTAGCTGGAATGCACTAGGGCCTCCTCCACCAAGAGTTGAGAAATTTGGCGTCAAAGACGGGAAAAGAGCAGGCTGTTGTAGTTGAAATTGCTGTAGCTGAGCTTGTAGCGCCGAATACGGATTGAGATTGGAGAAGTAGGATGATGACAATAGTGGAGTGTTGAATAGGCCCGGTAGTTGGAGCGAGGGGAATAGGGAATTTGTTGAAGTGCCGAGACTAAATGCTGAGGCTGGCGAGCCATCTGAGGAAGTCTTGAACTGGTCGTCCGAGGAGGGGTTCATGACGATGTCGACGAGTGTCGAGAGGAGTCAATAGGCGTGGAATAGGGGGATGTGTGGAAATAGATTGGCAGAAGGTGAGGCTGACTGATGTTGCGGACAAAGGCGAAAGGGGGAATGAATGGAAGAAAGGAATAGAGAGGGAGAATCGATGAGAGGCGACGATTTTATCACTGGCTGGTGAAAGCAGCAGCCAGCCGGTGGGGGTGTTGGAGAGAATACAGGCAGAAGACAGAGATTGATACACTCGAAACACGACGATCGCACCGATTTGATGGATAGATGGATCAAATGGCCGATACCGCTGCTCTTATCAGCAGTCAGAAAAGAGGAATATAGCAAAAAGTGCGCTGTTTGGCGGCACGTGTCACAGGGAGAATTCAGGGGGAGGAAAGGAATTTCACGGAGAGCAGTAAATTCGCTGTACTTCCGTCGGACTGTCTCCAAATCAGAGCCAATTCGCGAGAGCACTGCGATTACTACGCGCGATGTCACACAACCTCCAACAGTCGCTGAGCGCACAGCGATTGCACGATTTTAGGGGCGGTATTTCGAGAGTTGAGGAATTGCAAAATGACCGCACACTATTCGATGCAATCACCACGAAACGACTTTAACTTGATACTATTCTTATGTGTAAACACAACACGAGAATCACAATCACTCTACAAATTACCTAAATTAGTAGAGCTTAATGGGAGAAAATGAGAAACCCGAGCAAATCGATGAGGAAAATACGAGATCGACAGAGGTGGGCTTGTGAAAGAACGAGGTGCTTTATATTGGAAAAGTGAGGTTGTGAAAGATTTCGAGGTAGATCAATAATTTAAAAGAAAACTTCTAGAAAATCTAATCGGAACCAACTATCAAAGTGTAAAAGGTCTATACAAGTGAACTGTTTAAAATGAGGTAGTTTGACGTAATATTTTCAATGAGAAACAACAGAATTCGATATTAGCTAGGACGCATCATTTTCATTAGAAGTTTTGTTTTTCTGAAAAATGAAAGTTGGACCGTGAAATGTTAGAGAATTAGAAGTAGAAGAACAGAGCTATGGCAATTGGTCGAAGTGAAAGGAGAGAGGGACTGAGAGTGAATCGCAAAGTAGAACTGCCCGTTCCAAGTGAAAAGAGAAAAGAGGAAATAGGAGACAGAAAGAAGAAATAGCATTGTGAAAAGCGATAAGAAAAGAAGCGGAACCGAGAAAAATATCGCTGAAAAGCGAGAGAAGTCGAAAATAAAGAAATAGTACTACACGCTGCGTTCGCAACGCGTCTATCGGGGCTTTGAAAGAACGCCTCTCTCAAATTAGAGAAAAGGGGAAATCGAGAGAAGGGGGAAAGAACGAGTAATTGTTCCCTGCACCCTTTTTCATTTTTCTTCTTTTATCTTCAATATTTCGTCTATTTTTTCAGAAAAGTCAGCAATCTACTGCATCGCGAACGCAAAAATAGGGAGCGTTCGAAAAATAGAGGGAGCAGAGAAAAGCCTGAGGGGTCATTGTTGAGAGATAAGAGAAGTGATAGAGTGCAGAGATGAAAAATGGCTAGAGGAAAGCGATGATAGGGGCGAAGACGCAGAGGACCGGTGAGGTGAACATGCGAACGTCGCCCGTACCAGGCACGGACTCTTCTGCAAGTTGAAGGCAAAATAGCGAAGGGAAACGGGAGGGAGAGAGAAAGGAACGCCTACTTGACGAGAGGAATGCAAAGTGGAACACAACAACAAGCGCAAAACTGAAAAACAACTAGAGATTAAAGAATTTGAAGAGGCAGGAAGGAATACGAAGGGAAAACCTTAAGAGGATTTTTGGTGCAGTTGGTACGGACTCTATCTATAGCCTGATCTTCATTGTTGATGGCTATGTTTGGAGTTCTTGAAGAGGAGAAATATTTTTGCAAGAAAATCATTGACGCTGATTGTTTATAAAGTGAACTTGAACGTGTTATGTCTGATAGGAACTCGAGGAATTGAAAAAAGATAACAGATTTGAAAAATCAAGCTGTGTCGAGATGTTTAGCCTACAGTAATCTTTTCTTCCTGCATTTGCTCAGTTGTTTACAAGCAGCATTGGTTAATCTAGTTAGATGTAGTTCAAGGCTGGTAATTTCTCGGAACACAAAACAAGAACGACTCTAATTCGCTAGTGAAAATGGGAAAATAGAAAAATACTCTAACCGACTGAAAGTCGCTAATATTTCCGTAAAATAAACCACATCTTCAAATTATCGCGTAATAATCCATAAGTTAAAAATAATATGCTAATTCATATAACCATAAGTAGATAATGCAAATGCTCAAATTTGAATATGCAAAAATTGACAAAAAAAAATGCGTAAACGAGTTTTTTGAACCGGATTCCCAAGAATGCCCGAAATCTTGCTAGGTTTTGAAAATAGCAATTTTGCAGGGAATTTCAAGCTCTACAAATCTTCATTGGATCAGACCCCCAAAAATGGACGAAAATACCTGTTTTGGGAGTTTAAAGGTCAGTCAAGATCTCAAAAATATGATCACTTCGAGTGGCACGTTTTGACATTTCAGATTATTTCTATTGATATGAGGAGGGTATCCTGAAAATTTCAAATCCCAACGATGCTAGGACACAATAGAACATCATCTCAAAGTTTTACCCTTTTTTGCACATAAGTTATCAAAGTTAACGGGTTACATGCGTTATTTCTCAATTTTCTCATTTGTGGTATGATTCGATTGGATAATGACTTGTAAAATGCAAGGATTTTTGAAGGAGAAATGAAATTTCTTTTTGAGTATTTGAAGGTTTCCACAAGCTTCAAATCCCACTAACATAAAGGTTGAAAAACTACTTGCGTTCTCTAACCATAAGCTTATCTGTTGAGATGAAAATGATTGAAATTCGAAATTTTTGATTTTTTATAAATATTCTTTGCTTGAATTCAAAAACGGATCTGTTTTCCCTTAATCCTCTAGCTACAAAACCGAATTCAGAAAACTAAAGCCTACAAATCTGGTCTAAATGAATAGGGCTTTCTAAGAATTGCTAAAATGAGCTAGAGCTTATTTTATTCGCTGACTAATCCGAAAATCCCTTTTCGGGTATAAAAACGTTCGACCAAATCACCTGCGTTCGCTAAAAGCATAGCTCTAAATCCTACACGATAAAGAATAGACTTTCAAAAGCGACAGGAATTTTCTCTAGAAAATCGCTAAAGCAGGTGCTGATGATAATAAAGGGTAAATGAAATAGGATGATAAAAGATAGATAATTCCGAGCAAAATGTCCAAAATAATCAGGCATTGATCAAAAGTCGTTGTTCAAAATCCAAATTTCCATAAATTGAAAATCTTAGATGTCTAAAATAGGTTTTAAAATGATTTCATATATTAAACATTCGTTTGAAAGATGGAATATTGAGCAAAAATGACGTGGGTTATATGTTTTCAAAGCTTCCTGACGACGAATTGAGTATATAAAGGCGTTCTATAATTGATACATTTCAGAGTAAATTTAGGTGCTTTTCGTTTGAAGTGAAATTATGTATCCATATTGGGGAGTTTGATCTATAAATCTATAAAAAAATTTCGCCTTTCTAAATTTGCCAATTTCTTATCTAGTCAATGAAGTGAGTTTGATTGTTGTTGAACTCGAAAGCCGGTATGGACGTGAGCCTTTATTCTTCATTGCCATTCGATTTGATAAGGGAACGGAGAACTCTCGAATTTTTTCTCCCTTTGATTTCCAGTCTTTCAAATGGGAAAAGAAAGGAAAGAGAACAGGAGATAAAACGCGCTCTATTGCGGACGTTTTTCTATTACAACTGTTTGACACTGAACCACCAAAAGACTGATTACTTCACTGACAGTCAATTGATATTTTAGTCCTGGTAGATAGAATATTATGATATCCATCGTGTTGTAATTACTTTCTATCAAAACTGCTAAATTTTGAATAATGCTTGAAACATAAGTAGGTCGATAAAATAAGCTCTAAAAATTTGATTAGCCCAAGGAAAACCTCAATATTTTTGCAAAAAAATAAATGAAAAGAAAAACTAGAAGCGTACCGCTTGAATGCTTCCGGATTCCGCATTCGGATGCTGTTGTTGAGGAAGGTTTTGAGCCGGAAGCTGTTGGAATTGAGTCTAAATCAATAGAATATAAAACTTTGCTATCGATCAATTAAAATATTTAAACACTGAACTCTTTAGATCGGTAAAATGCCCCCTTTTAAGGGAGTTTCTCTCCGATTTCGCATGATTTCTAGCCTAGCAATATAGTTGTTAGTATAGAGAAAAGATGCCTACGGTTAGGCCTCTCAGTAATGAATTTGGTTGAAAAGCGGGACATTTGTATTCATTTTTTTTTCGAACTTTTCCATTACCTGTTGATTTGCGGCCACTCTCTGTTGTGCGGATTGTTGCTGCACGGACTTGACACTCTGCTGCTGCTGCTGCTGTTGTTGAGCCTGACGAATTTGGGCCTGCAGCTGGGCGGAGCTCAGGGCTGCTATAGATGGAGACATCTGGAAAGAAAATAAAAAATTATTATGTTTCAAAAATTATCAATAATTGTTTTTTGAAATTGAGAATATTTTTTGGCGACCAATAGATATCCAAAATATCACTTTACTCAGGAATTTCGGCAAAATATTGGATAAATTTCGAACTTCCCTACATATTTTTGTCAATTTCTAGAAATTACACCATCGTCCTTCATGGCAGAGATAAAGATATCAATTCTACTTTAATAAACACTCTTTATCAAAACGACCCCTTGTAGTTCCAGTTTTCCTTTTTTCTTTTTCTTTGCTATTTTCCAGGAAAGAGGGTAGGAACTACAGTGTGAGCCTGGAAATCTAAATCAGTCTAACTCTGTGCTGCTCTTGTTGTTGTCTCTGCTGCATGTTGATGTAGGGCATAGCAGCGTTTGCCTGCGTCTCCTTCTGTGCCTGCTGCCCCACGGCGACTTGTTGCATCAGACGAACGCGCTCTTGTTCTTGCTGTTGGCGTTGCTGAAAATTAGAAGGTTTAAACGTTTAAATTTGTACTATTTATGGCCCCTTGTTATTATCGCCTTCATTTGTGGAAAATAGCTAGGAGAAAAAGGAGACAAAGTGAGAACTACAAAAAGATAGCAACTACGGTTGATCTTAGTTATGATTTTTCTCTACCTAAAATCTTCAGAAAAGTGAGAAACTGCAAAATTTTAAAGAAATTTTCACAATGATAGTGATCGTCGTACAGTGTGCATGATGGAATTACGAATAATTGCGAAAGTTTTTCCGCTGTGCCATTTTCGTCTGTTTTAGGAAGAAATCGAGTCGATATGCCTTTGCATTGAAATTGAAATGCACAACATTACTCATACAAACTGACTGTCTGGCTAGGAAAAGGGGAAAACATATCGACGCTACTAACATGGAAAATCGAAATGAAATGAAATACAGCATCACAACTGGGTTGATATTTGCATATTGATGTGAAGGTCAAAAATACTCGAAAATTTGAATCAAAAGGTTGTGATAAATTGCAAGAATCTGAGTTATTCCTTCTGATTAAGATAACTCGGTCATAAGTGCAATTTTGTTAAATAATCGTTATTGTAATGACCGATAACTTGAGACAAAGTAAACGATGCACAAATTCGAATTTGTGAAATATGTATGTGCTGCGTATTATCAAATAGTCGTCAAACTCATTCTTTGAATTAATGAAACATCGTCCATTCCTTTGCAAATAACGCGCTAATTTCCATGCATAGAATTTTCTTCACTTTTATTCTGTCTCAAGTTATAGGTCATTGACACTATTATTTTATCAAGAACTAATAATTCTTGAATCGTAAAACTAGTATAAAGAATTACAGTAATCCTAAGCATTATAGAATTTTTAACTTACATAAGCAGCCTGAACCTGTTGCTGCTGCATGGCCTGTGCCTGGTTCTGTGGTTGAGGAGAGGCCTGCGTCTGACGCTGTTGGGCCTCTATTTGTTGAATGTATTGAAGAAAAGCTGCAAATAGCAATAATCATTTTAACTTTCCGAAAATTAATAATTTCATTGAAATTCCCTATTCAATTCAGATAATATGCATCCAAAAGCTGTTTTTTTTCAAAAAATCTTTCATAAATTTCAAAACTATTGGAATTGACTGCCAAAACGAATAGTAATCGGCAGTGTCTAGATTATTATATCGTAAACTTGATCTGTACTCGGATTTAAACAGGACTGCTGCATGAGCTGCTGGAGGTTGAGCTGTCCCCCATACAACTGCTGCATATGGAGAAGCATCGCCATCTCTCTCTGGTGGTGCTGGGCTTGAACTTGAGCTGCCTGCAAGCAAATTCATCATTATTTCAAATTAGGTCATTTTAGTCACTGGCTCACAATCTCAGTCACCATCATATAATCTTATCCTTTTAACAAGATTCTCTTTCTGTGCTATTTCTCGATTTTCGAGAAAATTAGCATAGATATAAATGAGATAAGATATTAAGCCATTTCTAAAGTAATGATAAGAGTTTTGCTCGAAAGTTAAGTGTTGACTAAATACGGTACCTGAGCGGCTTGAGCCTGAGCCTGTTGTGCGGCTGCACTGACTGCCGGTGGTCGGGGCACTGGAGAGGCTGCTGCCTGTACTTGGGCCTGGGGCGTCGAGGACTGTTTCGGCTGAAGACCGCCGATCTGGAGTGATCAAATTAAAATATGTTATTTATGAAAATGCAGCGTATGTGAGTTGGCTAATCGACATTAGCGTTAATTAATGAATCGCTATTTCGTGGTTTTTTAATCAAACATCTAGTTTCTACATAATATTGTTCAAAAATATTCAAATGAGGACAAACGAATCCAATGTAATTTATCAGTCGATGATAAACGAATAGTATCAAGTAGTTTCTAACAAAGAGAAAGAGAGTAATTTAGGTCGAGTTGAGTTTTCCGATGGGACCTATATCATTTGCAAAACCCCACCCTACCTAAAGTTACTTCTCTTGTAAAATTTGCTACCTGTTGTTGCAAATTGTAGTGTTGGGGAACAGTTGTGGTGGTGGGTGGAATTCCGTGAGTGAGACTGCCCATCGAGGACGCGGTCGGCAGTGTGACTGAAGGCGCTGAGGCTGCCTGGGGCAACATCGACTGCTGATGTTGTTGCTGAAATTGAATAATATCATTGATACTTTCAAAGATATCTCCTCAAAGGTTTCGACTTTTCAGAAACGACTCGAAAGAAGTGACTAGGTTATTTTTTTTTTCGAAATTCGAATAACATTTTAGCAAGTTTAGATTGATCGCTTACAATAAAAGATTCTTTGGATTTTAAAAAAAAAATAATATGCACACAGTGTGAACTGAGCGATTGCGTGAAAGAAAATGCGATTTTGTCTATTTGGTGAAACCTATGAGTCCTTCACAGACCCTTAAACTCGATACCTGCAAATTGTGGATCTGTTGTTGAATGGTGTTCGGCATGGCAGCCTGTCCGGATTGTCCGGAAGCAGTTGTGATTGCAGGCTGTGAGGAGTAGGCAGAGATGGGCGCTTGCTGCTGCGTGGATGGGGCCTGACGCGATGGCAGAGCGGATGTGTACTGACTCTGATGGATCACTGACGATGCAGAGGCCGAGGTCTGCAAAACCGAATTTGTTCATTTTTGGAATCTATATTTAAAATTTGGGCGAAAAAACGATCGTTTGTAAGGCGAGCTTCTTTTTAAAATTTCATTCCCAACACCATTACACTAAAAACAAGCTCGCTTCTGGCAAATAAAGTATCCAAATTGACCAGGATATTTTTAAAATCGAATTTTCGCTAATTGCGTGATCAAAAGAAATGATATGCTACCTGAGGAAGAAGTTGGCTGACAGTGGACGGCGTGATGGACGCAGTCGGAGGCATCGGCGAGGGCACCGTCGGCAGACGCACCTGTTGCTGAGGCTGACACTGCGGTTGAGGAGTCTGAAATTTTAAATTAGATAGAATTAGAGAATATCCAATTGGGGCTTTATTAAATCATGATTGCAGAGAAGAATATACAGGTCTGATGAAACATGAATATATTTTTGTTTTGATACAAAATTTTGATAGTGGAACAAATACCAGTTCTTTGAAAGATAAAGAAATTTTGAAACTCCATGAAAAACATATAATTCTGTATCCCGATGATGAACCATAGATATATATGGAGAACACTTGAACAGCTCAAAAAGTTTCAAAATGAAGGCAAAAATATTACCTGTTGGAGTCTAGCGTCTTGTGCAGGAGCTGAGGCGAATATGGGCGATCGAATTGCGGACGTGGGTGTGGGTGTGGAGACAGGCAGTTGACGAGCTGGTTGCTGCTGCTGGATGGGCAGGTGCAGTTGCTGGTCGGCTGGTTGGAAGGACGAGGTAGGAGCCTTCTGGAAGCAAGATATTGTGGATAGGTTTCAGAAATTCTATATCTTAGAATGTCCAATTCAGGTTTTTGATAATAGAAATCTATAATCCCAAATTAGAACAGAACGTTACATCACATTGAATTAGCTACAAAGAAACGAATATAGCAAAATGTTCGGCTACTTCTCTGACATCGCAATTTTCGATGAATGTCTTATTTGTAACAAAAAGATGAGTTTTTACCTGAACAGATTGTGGGAGCTTGGGAGACCCGATTTCTGCGGAAAGAGGGGTCTGATGTTCGGACGAGGATCTGGCCGTAGGGGAGAGGAGTCGATCAGATGCAGAGGACGAAGAGGCTGTCGATGGAGCGTGACACACCGCACCTGGCAAAGAGGTGTCCATCGGAGAGGCTACCTGAAATATAGAAATTTGAAAAAAATCTTTTGTATTTACTTTTTTATTCCTGTAGGTTTCAAACAAAGCTCATTTTTAACCAGTCTCAAACAATAGCTCAACCCATATGTGTTCATCTACCAGAAATTGCCTACCTTGTGCTGTTCTTGAGCCGTCTGCTGTTCTGTCTCCTGTGCCTCTTCCTTGACGACAGCGCCCTGTTTGTGCATGAAATCGTGCGACGGGTAACGGGGCTCCTGCTCTTCTTCCACATCGTCGAAAATGAACACGTCCTGAAATATCGATATTTCTAAAATTAGTCTATATTAACTTAATAGAAAATTCGGACATTCCAAGAGAAAAATAATTGGAAAATTCATCTAAGTTTTCTTTAACAATACTATTCTTTCTCAAAAATGGCCAAACTTTCCAATAAACTTGGTTTTTTTTTTTTGTAATTTTAATCTTTTCTTTCAAAATTCCAAATTGTTGATTTCATAGATTAAAAAATAAAATCTACCAAGCCACTGCACAACGTCTAATTTTTAAAACTAATCGAATCTGGCTAAGCTGCACTACATACTTTTCCGTGCACATTACAGATTATTGCTATTTTTTGCAAGCATAAGATTGTTTTTCGGAAATTCTTATCAAGGTTCACTTTAAGCCGACCTATTCAAAATTTTGAAACATATCTTATGCATGCAAAAGTTTCACATGTACTAACAATTTTGTCAGGAAAACTTCTCTTCAAACTAATAAAATCAAAATCTCCGACAAATTCCTGTCATTCAATATTTTGTTCAAGGTAAATTACCTGTTCCGCGATTTCATTGGCGGCCTTTGCATCTTCGTCCTCCTCTGCAGCCGTTCTTCTAGGTGTCTGCGCCTTGGTGGGTATTTGCTCGGTCTGCTGCTCCATCGGTTCCTGCACTTCCTCCTCAGGGAGTTCCTTTTTGCACTCTGGCTGTTCCGCCGCCGCCGCCGCCTGTTCCTCTTCTTTCCTGATGGGCTCATAGCCGGCAGTTGCATCGACGAGCTCGACTGGTCTTCTTGGAGACCTCAGTTGGGAGTCGTTGTCCGACTCTGAGCACACCGAGGACGAGGACAGGGTGATTTGCTGAGACAAGGGCTGATGGACAGGGGGCTGAGCCGTGGCGGTGGATTCATCGAGGCTCTTTTCGGCTAACTTCCTCCTCAGGGCCTGTCCGGATGCAGTCGACAGGGACAGGGAGGGCGTTCTCTGACTGCCCCCGAAGGACGAGCCGTCATCGTCGTCGGAATCGATGGAGTCGGACGACGAGTCGCTGGTGCCTGCCCCTGCTGCAGTGGCTGCATGCCCGCCCTCCGGATGCAGGTGGGAAGAGGACTGCTGAAACACGACAACACATCACGAGAAATCAAAATTGAATAATCGATATTCATATTTAGGCTTATATCCATCTTTGGTTACTGTAGATTTTTCGATAAAAATTTAAATTGAATCTGGCTTTAGAGGCAAAAATCAACAGAACTCATCCGACTTGTTAAAATGCGAATCTCGAAATCAAAATCAACAAAAGTTAGATTCACATTTTAACAAACCTCATATCTGACCATTTTCGGATTTTTTAATCTATGATGCAATTCATGGCTTTTGGCAAACAAAAACAGCGAACTTCGAAATTTCGAAACAACATCGACTATGAAAATGTGCACATTCACACGGCAATTTGATCGAAAAGCGCAATTTTCCAATGTTCCATTTTTCTGTCGTCTTTCGCATCTCAGCATTGTTGCGCGGATACTCCTTGATTTGAAGTCTACCCGAAACTTATAAAAATAATCAATTTTCATGTTCAAATCAAAGATAGGTTTATGGCTTTGTTGCATTATTGACTGTACGATCGTGCATCGGAAAATCGCGAACTTTACTGATGAAATGGTGCAGAAATTATGCGAAAAATTTGCAATTTTTTGAAAAACAAATATTTACTAGAAAAAGAAACATTCCAGCAGAATTCGCGATTTTCGTAATTTTGTGTATTTTTACCTGATTTGCTGGCGGCTCGAACACTTTCATTGCAGCCTTGGTCATTAGCTTCGGGCGACTTTCCTCCTTGATTTCCACGGAGCAGACAGCAGAGGCTGCGTTTTGATGGCAGATCGGTGCGGGGGGATGGTTTTGGTCGGCGGAAGTTGACGCCTGAATTTTACCGTTTGAATGTACAAGTTGAAACGTTTGAATTTATTATATCTATTAATTAAAATATGAAGTTGTATTGAACATCTTGTTGGCGGCATTATTGTAGGGAAAAAACAATATTATCCACTTTTACAGGGAAAATGTATCGAATCGCAAAAATCGATATCTTCTTTTAAAGTGGCTCAAAAATCGATATTCTACCTCATTGCTATCCTTCCTCGTGAACAACGCCCGCTCGATGGCTTCTGCGGCACTGCTGGTCGATGACCGCGTCGCATCGCTGCTCTTCCTCTCTCTGCTCTCGCCGTCTTTCTTCTTTCCGTCGTCAGACGAGTCGCTCCTTTCATCCAGCGATTCCTCCTTCTTCACTCGTTTCGCCGCAAATTCGGCTGAAAAAAAAAAGAAATAGATTTCAAAATGAACAAAGATAATCATTTTCAAATAGTTGGTGATAACACTCAAACTACTGCTGCTCGCTTGATCGTCAATGGAGCATAAAAACTCGAAAATGAATTCTAGGGAGTCCCCACCTTTCTCCGACTCGCTTGCCGTTCGTTTCTTGGATTCCTTCTCCTTTTTGTCCTCTTTCTTCTGCTTCTTCGAGGGTCGGTCCTTGCCGAAAATCGCCTCCAGGTCGAGCTCCTGGAAAGAAAAAATCAATATTTTTTTTCGAGAAATTATTCGACTCGCCTGATTCTTCCTGGCTTTCTTAGCTGTCGGCTCGTCGCTATCTTCGGAAGTGGCCTCCTTCTTCATCTCTTTCTTCTTCCGCTTTTTCTTCTCTTTAGCCTCATCTTCCGAAGTGCCTTCACCAAACACGTCCTTCATATTCGACAGCTGAAAAGTTAGATTTTTTTCTCGAACTTGCAAAATAATTGCTTCAAAGAGTGAGTACGTTTTCTGCGAAGATTTTTTTCAAGATGATTATTTTTTACCTTAGACTCCTTCTTTTTCTTCTTCTCCTTCCTCTTCTTGGTGCGTTCATCGTCAGATTCTTCTTCGGAAGTCACCGGCTCTTTCACCCTCTTCGAGACCTTCTTTTTCGACTGAAATTTGGTAAATTGATTTTCGAATAAATTTCAGGAAATTCCCGTTAAAAGTGATCAGAACTGAATATATTGCATTCAAATTACAGCTCCAAAAATAATTTCCAATAAAAATCTGCGAACGTTTTCTTCAGATATGTTTCAGAAATTTATATTTAAAAAAAAAGATATGCTAATTCATTCTCGGATGATTTGATAAAGTAAAGAAAGGTACGTTTTGAATCATCCGAAGAAGAAAAACATCCTAATTATTTGAGTAGGCTGTTTTCTGTAGTTTGTCTGCTTCTAGTCGTTTTTTCGATCTTACCGTAGTGAGAATCTGTTCTTCATCGCTGTCCTCCTCACTCTCGCCCTCTTGTGCATCGTTCGTTTCTTCTTCCTGTTCTTCCTCTTCGTCGCTCGATGTCTCCATCGTCACAACTCTGCCCTTCTTCTGAAACAAATAATTTACTGTAATCATTTTTGGGGAAAAAAATGAATTACTAAAATGTTGGATTAAAAGTTTTTGTTTTTAGTTGAATTCTTTTAAAGAATTTCTAATAAGCATAAGGATAAGATAAGTTTAAAACGAGTTTTTGAAACATATACAATGGCATTAAAAGCGATTCTTTCAAGAAAAGCCATCAAGAAAATCGAATTAGCCCAAACATACAGTAATAAAAAAACGAGCGTATTTTACCTGAGTGCCCTTCTTTTCATTGGTCTTTTCCCGAATGGCAGAGAGAGCAGCCTTCTTCGCCCCGTCATCCCTGTTTGCGGCCGAGCTGCGTCTCTTCACTCTGTCGTACATCGACAGACCGCCCACCAGACCCCCGTCTTCCATCGCCTCGGCCAGCTGTTTCGACATCGATTTCTGAAATCAATACCTTTTTAAGTTTTGAAAGAAATTATATTATTTTTCATGATTTTATGTTTTAAAAAATGCTATATAAATTCAGTAAATTTGTAGAGTTTCTAATCTGATAACGAAGTAATGAAGATAACCAATAGAGCCAGTTCTAGCATTAGTAATGCACAAAAATCAGTTAATCTTCATTTTTTTTCCATTTTTATAAACCTACAGTTTGGTCTCGGAAAACATTAGCCTGCAGCATAAATTCGCTAGTGAATAATCAATAAATCCCCGCTTTCATAAAGCACAAATCTGCTAATCCCGGCTGCAAAATCCCATGGAAATTGTCGAAATTCGAATTTTAGGAAAAACTGCGCGAAATATCGAATAAAATCTCTGAGAAAGTCTGTCGAAGTCTGATAGAGAATGAGAGAATTAGAGATAAAGAATATGATAAGAGGCAGAAAGATAGGCTTTCGTCTCTACGTAAGCATGTCGATAATTGCCTTTTCTGATAGTGTTCAGGCTTATTCTTATCATCTATCCCTAATCTTTTCCGTTTTTCTAACTCGCCACATTTTCTTCGGGACAGTTTTTCAAACACATTTCCTAAATCACTATCGCCCAAAACGAACGTGGGGACTAAGATAAGGGAGATTTGTGTCTGATAGCTGCAAAAAGGCCAGGATAATGAAAATAAAGCTGCTACTTGGGGACTAAATAGAGAAAAAGAAGAACGGGTTTTGAGAAGGGGAAATTGAGAAGAGGGTAGGGAAAAGAGAACGCCAAGTTCGAAATCTATTCTAGATATCGATCGAAATTTTGCAAGGATATGAGAAGATATTGATGATATCCATGAAATATTTGAAATCTCACGCATAATTAGCATGAAAATGGTACGCCAAATATGTAATTAGAAAGCTTGAATTTGATACTGAAAAATGAAAAGCATATCCATATTTGGAAAGTCTTTCCAGAGAATCTTTCCTAGAAGTGCTAATGTAAAAGTTATTTTGAAATAGTCGTGCTCTTCTGAAAAGGAAATAACGAAATTTAGGTTTAGACGAGAAAAAGTCGCGAGAATGGAGGGATTTGAGAAATGAGAAAATCGCTTCGAAACTTGAATACTAATTTAATCTCCCTATCAATTCACTGATAATATTTTTAGCTTTTTCTTCTGATAATAATAATAACCCTTGAAAAAATACTTTCATGAGTTTGTATTTTGAACCATGAAGTAAAAGGAAACTAGCAAAATTAATGAATAGAGATAAAAATATGGCAAGATAAAATTCCTCAAAACTAGCGCTTATGAGTGCCTTACTTTTATGGGGCGTATCTTTTTCTCAAATCTATGTTTGTAATTCTGTAACAGGATTATCAAGTTTTTCATAAAAGTCCGTGTATTGTTACATGAAAGCGTGCTAAATTGTAGTCGAAAATCCTTTTAAAAACCTACAATTTTGATCGTTTTCTGAGTTCCTTATCAAAAATCCTAAGATATTCAAGACCGAACCCCCGTTAGATTTATTTAGAATGACCTCTTACGTCAAATCGAAAATCCGGATTAATCTTTGACGCAAAGCCAGACAAAACTTGTGCCGAAAAATCAGTCAAGCCACGATTTTTGACGATATTTGCCAAAATTATCTTTCCAAAGTGAAGGGCCCGTTCAGGTTTAGTTACAATGCAACCTGCCCGAAATAGCATGGGAAATGAAAAGACCGCGATTGCATCATTTCCTGTGCTCTCTTCATTTTCCATGCTATTGTGAGCGAGTTGCAAGTTCCATTGCAACTAAGTCTGAACGGGCTCAAAAATCCTACACTGCACAGAAACATTTTCTGCATATTTTGTTTTTCAAAAAGTAACAAGAATATCGATTTTTCAAAAATGAAAGGAAAAAATCTGCCTACCCGATAGCTGGTGTCCTCATCAGTTTCGCTTTCTTCCTCCTCATCGCTGGAGAACTTCTTCTTCTTCTTCTGCTTCTTTTTGGCCTCTTTTTCCTTCTCCTTTTCCTTGTCACGTTTCTCCTTTCCAGCCTTGCGCTCCTTCGTTTTGTCTCGATCTTCACGATCCTTCTTGCGGTCCTCAAATTTGAATTTTGTGAGTTTTATAATCGAGTCTTGTCATTAACAGAACTTCAGCTTCGTCATTTCTTATAGCGAATTTTTGAGCTCTAGTTTTGTGTTTTAAAGTTGACACTACATTTGAAATATCAACACATTACAGAAATGTCTTCATAATATCAATAGTTTGAAGCCTATCAATTGATTTTTTCTCGATATCTTACATTTAACGAATCAACATAGGAAATTTTCTCTAAAGTAATAATTTTGTAACTTCTTCCATCTTCTACCTACCTTTTTATGTGATTTCTCCTTTTTGTGCTCCTTCTTGGCTTTCTTCTCCTTCTCTCGAGCCTTTCTAGCAGCCCGTTCCTCCTTTGTTTCATAGGTTCCGTCCTCCTTCTTCCTCGGTTTGTGCTCCTTATCCTTGCCTTCTTTCCTGTGCTTTTCGTCGTGTTTCGACTGTTCGCTTGGCTGACTCGAGGTTGGTGCGGCACTATTCAGGGCCTAGAATCAGGGAAATCAATGATTTGTCGATAATTTTAAGATGTCCGAATTCTAATCAGAATTCCCATCCCATTTTCTCATCTCTAGAAATGACGACGGTTCGATTATTTTACATCATTTCGAAAAAAGATCTAATATGTTTCTAGTAAAAATATCATTCCATTTCATATATCGGATGATAATCTAGTGATAGCTGACGTTATATGCAAGGAAAAAGATTGAAAATTTATCAATAAAAATCTATTGAACTTTTTCGAGTAAATTTTTTTATAAAAAAAATACCTGAGGTTTCTTTTGGATCCTGGGCAGTTTGGAGATGTCACTGTGCTGGGGGCCTTTGCCCTGTTGGTAGATCTGATTGAACCAATTCGAGGACGAGGTCTGTGGCTGAACTGAGGCCGACAGGGGGGAGGGCTCCTGCAAGATTTGTTTTTATAGGTTTCAAAAATCCTAGCTTGTCTGTCTCTAGACATCACAATTTCTATTTATATCAGCGCTGATTCAAATGTTCATGAAGTTGTCGGAAATATTAGAGATAATAACAGTATTTGTTCTATTAGGCCTTTTCTTACATTCTAATATCCAAAAACTATAGAAATTATTATCGTTCAATCCGGTCGAAAGACACGTCTTTCGCATTTTACCAAATTTAAAATTTCCGAGTAAAGATAAAAATTACCTTATTAGTCACGGAAGTGGTGGGTTTCTTGGCGGCCGCATCTGGAGTGGACATGGATCTCGAACTGAGCACCGGGGGAGGTTGGAATTGATTGCTTGGAGAGCGAATACTGCTAAATGAGTCGTGGCGGGAGGTGATCTGAAGAAAAATTGTGTTTCAAAATTTCTCAAATTCCTGTCGAACGTGACAAATTTTAGTGCTCGCGAAATCTCAAAAAGTGCAATAAAATTCATAAATGTCTACTTTTTCCGGCCCAGGTTTCATTGCAGCAACTCCACTGCTTGTTCTCGGCACTCCAATGTGCGATTTGGGGGTCGAATTAGCGCTGCTCGATGATGTCACGTTGTGGGATGACATCTGCAAAAAAAAAAATATGCTAATTATTTGGAAACAAAAATGAAACACATGCTAATTCTTGAAGGGAAAACTGAAGTTATGTTATTTTCAAAAGGAATAAACTACCTGTCTAGAAGGAAGCATAGCCGGGGACGTGGATGCGGACGTCGGCTGTCCGGGGATCGTGCCAGACGAAGTGGAGACGTGTCGGGGAGGGAGTGCAGAGGACGATGAAGGAGTCATCGGGGGAGAACGTAGCGTCGAGGAGGCGCTGTCGCGACGATCACGGCCAGTTGGATTCTGAAATAAGAATTTTTAATTCCATGGAATTTTAACAAGAAACAACAATGCTAACTACTTAAATTTGATCAATTTTGCGAAAGCCGACTGAACCTCAATAGAGAAGCGTATTTTAGATAATAGTGAATTTACACGCATACCACATCAAAGAGTAATTGACACTTTGCTAGCCTCATACAACAAATCGCCAATTTTCGAAACACAGTCTACACTTCTGTAAAACCTTACCAACAAAGGAGGCTGAGGTGGCGCGGAGATGACAGGCGAGTGATGTCCCGCAGGTTCGTTGGAGGAAGTGGGCGGCATTCCGAACGACGAGGAGAATGAGCCGACAGGAGCCGTGGCCGGAGTGGTGGCGGACCGCGACACGGGTGTCGACACACTCAGGGCCGGGGCCGAGGGAGGCGGCACACGGGGTAGCGACTGCACTGCAGCCGAGGGAGCTGCATTCGCCAAACGGGTCTGAAAAAAAACGGGTTTACTTTTCTCGTTTTCTTCATATTAATTTTAAATTAATACAAGAATTTTTCACTGATATTTCTCAAATTTTGTGAAGCATGCCCATTAAAAAAAAAAACTTTGGAAGACTTTCTCGTATTCAATATTTCAATATCGATGAGGTTCTTAAGTAATAAACATCGTCTTATGAAAAGTTCCCTACTAGTGTTGCAAAATTGCAACTTATGAAGTTCGAATTTTTTAAAAATCTACTTACCATGGGCGATTCAGTGTTCCTTCCAGACGTGGGTGTGCTTGCAGTGCTGGTTGAGTTGCTGGTGGTCTGTTGGGGGATGGTGATGGACAGAGCTGGACGGACGACTGCACTCGAGGCACTGGCTGCGGGTGCAGACGAAGTCGGGTTGCGGGAGAAACCGACCGACGACAGACCCAGGGACGATGAGGACTGCTCTGTGGGCGAAACAGAAGAGGCCGAGAATGGGGGCTGGAAATTACAAATTTGCATAGTTCAGTAATGAATGAAGAAACGAGTAAATTCAAATATTTTTGCCAATGATTAGGAAGAGAGAGAAACAAGAACGAGAGTTTGATAGAACGTAGAAGAAGGAAAACCGAAGAGCGGTCATCTGATGACGAAGCTATGTAAAACTATGAGCTTTCATCCCTTGTCTACACTTCTTATCATTAATCTTGTTCATAAAGCGTGTAAATTAGCGATCCTTGGATTAGGGCTTCTTAAGATAAGTTTCAAAAATTTTAATTATAAAATTCGAATGAAAAGAAGCGATTAGAAAATAATAAAAGGTAAAAACTTGGGAAAAAAAATCTTATTTCTCTAAAGCCAAAATCACCATTTGATGATTATTAGAATCAACATTCCATTGGCATGTTTCAATAAATCTCAGATGAGCATCAAAATGCACTGCATTAATAATTGTAAACTTTTCTAAGGAATAATCCAAAATGGATTCTTACCTTGCTGGCCTTGAGGAAAGAGGGGAATTCGAAGCTTAGCGAGCTGTCACTGCTCCTGTTCTTCTTCTTCATTCGTTCCAATTTCTCCGCGAACGTCTCGCCTTTCGGCTCCTAAACCATCTAATTATTCCACCAAATAGATTTTCCATGACGATTTAGATTCGTAATGTCGTTGCGGTCAGACAAAATAGAATAAGAGACTAGAAGAAGGTAGGGAACGCTCTTTTTTTCACTATTTCGCCAAGTCGTGACATCGCAGCAAATTCAAATTAATATTTGTCACATTTTTAAATAGCTTCAGAGTTCATAAAACCCCACAAAATTAGCATATTCCGATTTGAAAAATAACTATGCATGTTTCAAGAAATTTCGAAGATTCACAAAAATTAGTATGGTTGTTCGTGCTTTGAGAATAGATGGAAAATAAAATGCATATAAAAATGACCTCGTCCTTTTCCCGCTCGATGGTTTCGTGCTGCTCCAATTCGACGCTTCGCGAACTCTGCGAGGATTCGGTCGCTTGGAATTTCGAGCCGAAAGTGTACAGACGCTGAAAAATCAAGAGTTAAGAAATAGTGATAAAAGTTATTTTGAAAGTCCTATAACTTTTTCTTCGTTATCAGCAATATTTCACCCATAAATTTGGTCAATTATCCAGAAATCACCACTGAATTTACCTCAGCCTGTTTCCTCTCGGTATTCTTTAGCATATGGTTGGAAAATATTTAGATCAAATGCGAAAATCGATATGATGAATGTTCTCGTTCTTGGGGCGTTGCGTTGCGTTGGAACTAGGCGAGAAAATGAAGAGGTAAGGGGGTTGAAAGAGAGGGGCAGAAATGAAGGAAAAGAGGTCGATGTACGCGTTCGACGCATCGCGAAGCAACGGTAAGTGTCAGTCAAAGATTTCGAATCGATGTGGAATTTTCAAGCCCCGAGAAAAAGGCGTAGTTTGATTTTCTTGCTGATCAAATTAGGTCGCCCCGCGCGACCTTTTCAGATTGTAAAAAATCACCTCAGCATTTCCTATTAATCCCAGCTTTATCTCGACGAAAGAAAACATCAAATAGAGACCGCGCTTTGGGAGCGAAACATTTACTGTACGCGCATGTTTACCAAGAATTTCATTTTAACACAGGTTAATTCGATTATGATGAATCTGGAAAGGGTTTGCAGGAAAAGAATAGGTGAATTTGCAATGAAGGTCCTAACTAGGTATTACGTAGACTCTCAAAATTTTAGAAGGAAGTAAAGAAAATTTTTGGAAAAATTGAGTTTCAAGTTGCAAACTCTACAAAATTTTTGGAAACCATTTACATTTTCAGAAAAATATGATAATTTCTTGCAATCTCAAATTTTCCTAAGAAGAGGTCTTAATTGTTCCAATCTCCTAATGAAATCTTATCATCCACTATTGAAACATAATTGAAAAAAGCCGAGATAAATTGATAACAAAAATCGATAAAAAAAAAATACATTATTTTTTATAATAAAAAAGCTATTTTATAGATATATAATCAAAAATTCAACCTGTTTGAGCGATCGATTATCGACGACGGGCATGACGGTGGTCTCGACGAGTGAATCGATAGCCGAAGGGGGTGGAGGCAGCAACGAGGTAGTGTCCGTCGGACTCATCTGCTCGTCGGACTCGTCCACTGCCGAGGTGCTGCTCAAAGGGCCTACTCCCGATATTCCACCTGCTCCGTCCGCCGAGTTGCCGGACACCTTCAGCGACAAACGAGAGTGGTGGTAATCTGGAAATCGTATGGCTCAAAAATACCGTGTTCGCTAATTGAGAAGGGCACTCCTCAAATGCTAGAACTCTACCCATTATACAAACCAAATCATTTCCGAAGGTTTTATAATGTTCTTTGGAGTATATAGATTGAAGGTAGTTTTGATTTGAAGTGATTACGATCATTAGATGAAGAGCTATGGTGATTTGAAGAATTTCAATTTTTCGAAAATTAAGAGGCTGAAGAATAGAAGGGCATGCCCTTCAACTAGGGGAAATATGGTAATAACATTGGAATTCTAGAAATAAGTATTTGATATGGCACGGCTTGTCAAACTCTAACTTAAATCATAGAAATTCTCGATAACTTTCATCTCAGAAAAATTGCACAAAATGACATTTCGACACACAAGGCATATGTTTTAAGGTGACTAAAACAGTAAAAACTCTCTCTGGTTTAGTATGTTTTTATTTTTACTAAGACTTTCAAATCTTTACCTTTGTTTCCACTCATTTCCCCGCTTTCCTTGCGTCTCTCCGTCGAACTGCTGCTGCCGGAACGATCACGCCCCACGTGAGCTGACATCGCCAGGGACTGAAAAACAAGATTAATTAGTTTATAAAAATCAATAGAATACTGTAATTTACAACAACAAAAAGAAAGAAAGAATCTATCCAAGTTAGGAATTTGAACATTCAGAATGCTGCTTTTGAGAAGTTTCATTCTTGGATAAGTTTCATAAATATTTCAAAATGGACAAAAAATTGATGATGATAGTTAATTAGCTTAAAAAGAAATAAGAGTTATACCTGTTCGAAGTTTGCGGCCAGCCAAGTGGATTTGTACAGAGCGATGGGCACCGAGTGACGGGGATGTCGCAAACGGGGATCGTCCAGAGGAAGTAGCTGGAAAATGAACAAATCATTCCTGATAAATGCTAACTGATTTAAATGTAGGTTTCAAAACTAATTTAAAGAAGTCGAAAATGTTGGCCGGCAATGAGCGTGAATGGTGAAGAAGGCATAATTTTATAGAAAACCAAAATATCTGTCTAAGTTTCAAGATTATGTAAAAATAAATTTACGTTTAGCAAAAACATTGAATAATATGGTGAATAACTATTTCAAAAGATACGAGTTTCGAATGTTTTTTAGCAGAAGAAATTTCGTTCTTCAACGATATTGGGTGATACAGAAGCAGTCTAATTATAGCAAAAACTCACAGGATCTTTCTCCAATTTGACTGTTGTCGGATGGGATTCTGGCTTCGGCTCGTGCCCCCAAGGCCATCTGACGTGTCGTTTTCCTGGGTGATGCTCTGAAAATTCATGAATATTAGAAAAATTACAACACCCTCACTAATGAGCAGAATATTCTTCAGTCTATCATAATTTTTGAAACCTATCCTAACCTCCTTTGCCTCCATCGAAAGACGACCTCTTTTGGGGGGATGGGTTTTGATGATGTCCGCTTCCGCTCGAGGAGTGATGCACGACTGAAATTTGACTATCAGTAATTTTAGACTCGACGATGCTGAATATTAGCATGTTCTACGAAAAGATTTAAACTGGGGATTCATAGATTAAAGGCGTTAATGACTATGAAAAAAAACGACTTGTGATAATATTATTACTTGGTGGCGTGATTTGCTGATGTCCTCCGACTGTGGGCAGCATTCGATGCTGAGACGACGAACTCTGTTGTGTTGGAGTGGATGCGGAGGGATTCGAACCCGACTGGGGGTGGCTGGAAGGAAAATGCAATGGCGCCGTAGTGTAGTAGTTGGGCAGCTGAGCGACGGCATCGAAAGAGGACGTCGATGGAACGAGGCCGGAATGGCTGTGGGATAAATGCGAGGTGCGATACATCATCTGAAAGATGATATTTTTAGTGAAATTCATTTGGAAAGACTACGCATGTTTTAAATTCTCCTCAATATGTTATCAAAAAATTAGCACTTGCATACGAGAGAATTTCATATACAAAACGAAGTTGAAACATATCCCACGACTTTAGAATTTTCGATTTTCACTAAAATAAAGAAAGACGAATTCTCACTCCCGGCGATTCACTGATGTCTCCGTGCGGAGTTCTGGGGGAAATGATGTCGTGAGACGAGGACCGAGCCGGGGAATGGCGAGACGGAGGCTGCACTACACCCGCGGTTGTGTGGAAACGATTCGTGTCCTGAAAAATCGAGATTACTTCTAAAAATGGGTTATTTTCGAAAACTTATTTCAAGGTCATCCAGAAAAGAATTCAATTAGTCTACAAATAATTTTCTATCACATGAAAGAGAAAGATGAAAAAATGCACGATAAAAACTCGTTTAAAAATCAACTTTACGAAAAAAAAAAAAAAAAAAAAAAAAAACAAAGAATAAAAATATAACAGACCGCATGAGCCTGTTGTGGCGGAATAGGGGGAGGATCGGCGGGAGGTGGCGAGGGCAGCGCCGCTTGTAGAGGGGGAGGAGGCGGCGGCGGATCCAGAGGTGCCGTCCGTGAGGCATCGTCATAGAAGCTGAAACTGAAATTAATCGTATCCTGACCGACTCATCATTCCTCCTCATTAACGTAAATTGCTATAGAGACTATCTCTCTCAAATGGGTTTCCTAGAAAACTTCGAAAAGGTTGAAATTGTCGTGTATACCTCACTCGAGAGATTCGATAACTATTCAACGCCGAAGTATTAATGATGAGCAAAACAGACTCGCAACTTTTGTCAAAATTTGACACCCGACCCACAGGTGTGAGTTTCTATTTGCAAGTCCAGAGCAAAAGTTACGATTGCATAAATGCACAAAAATAAAATCTTTCACATATGCTTCAAGACTATCGCGTAACTTTCATTTGAAATGACGTTTTCTAATTCTCGAATAAGTTAACCAACCAGCTATCAAGTTCAAGCTTAACAGTAGCCATATTTTCAGGCAAGCTCTCTCAAGATTTACCCGTCCTCGTCCCAGAAAAATTAGATTTCGAGAAAACCTGTTTCCAGGGAGAGCGGATAATTTTGTGAGAGGAAAATTGCCAAATGCTTTTATATGGAAAGTTGGAACAAGATATAAGCAACAAGGATGTGGATTAAGCATTTTCCGTGTTCGATCAAACAACTCACCCCGAATCTCCGCTCTTCCTGTCCTGAATGGGCTCTCCCTTGATCTGGTGTCCCGTGTTCTGCAGTGGTTGTTCCTCGATGAATCGCTGCTTTTCGACGGAAACCGCGTATTTCGGCGAGTGACGTCGAGTCGAGGAACGTGACGATTTGCCTGAAATATTAATTTTTATTCTTATTCTGTTGGAAACTTTTACACCATGACGTCTAATTACAATTTTATAATACAAGTTATAATTTTTTTTAAATCATCTTTGATCATAAAATATGTAGAACTGCTGTTTATTCCATAGCTTGCTAGTTTATAAAGTTTTGATTGGAAGATTTTTAAAACATCCCTGTCATACACTAGCCATGTAGGTAATCCATGTATTTTCATCATTTCGTGAAACATATTTTCGTAAATTTGTTCAATAATGTAAGTTCAGTTACAAAATAGAAATAAAAAGAGATGCTTGAGGTTATTTTGCTCATTTCCTTTTTCCCATAGTCATACAATATTCGAGAAGTAGACAAATGCCTACCATTAGTTCCCCTGTCCTTGTCGGTGTGGGACCTGCCTCGTTCATCCCTTCTCTTGCTGCCGGTTCTCTGTTTGTAATTGTTGGGAGTAGCAGATCGACTGCTCTGCGAAGAACTCTGCTGGCTCAGGCTCAACGACTCAGAAGACGAGCTCGATGATGCACTGAAAATTCATTTTAACTCACTGTTCTAATTTTCTGGAAACTATTGATCTAAGTTTCAGAATAAATCGATTGAAATTGATTTGATAATACTTTCACAGCATTGTAAAAAAAAAACGATAGCGACGAAAATATATGCTTCAAAATGATCGGACAGAGCTTTTGATGCTGTAAATTTATATTCACTGATAGAAGAATCAATGTTTCACAAAACACTACTTAAAAATACGTTTAAAAAATTTTAAATCTGATAAATTTTCTATTTTTACTTGTATCGGGAAATATTGGAAGTTCTAAGAAAGTGGTAAGAACCCACATTCGAGAAAGATAAAATGAGAATTGAACATAGCTTTGTTCATTTGAAGTTCTTATTTTTCAAATAAAAAATCAACTAAAACTAGAAAAGCTTCCTTACCTAAGTCTCCTCCGGTCCTTCTTCCTCTGCCGTCTGCGTTCGTCCTCATGTTTGCTGTTCCTCTGATACCTCGATCCGACCCTTTCCCTGCTTCTGTCGCGTCTGCGCGAATGCGAGTGAGGTGAGGGACGACGCGCGTCCCGATGATAGCTGTCGTACCGATTGTAGCTCAAATTCGAACGATTATGATAGGTTTCAACATTTTTTTTATAAATAGTGGGATAATTTGGGCTGTTAATGTGAGATAAAGACTAGAGCTGAAAATATCAGATCATAGATATTTTCTTTCCAAATATCAGCGCATTAGGCTTTCGGATTTTATAGACGTTGATATGTTTCAATGTCTCAAGCGCTTCAGAAATTCATAAAAATAGCCAAATTGGCAATAGTGAATGTCCAAATGATATAATGCTCCTATAATAATCAAATTTTCTTCGAAATGTTGCATTTTTTCGAGTTCTATATCTGAAGGTACGTTTCAAGAATTTAATAAATCAAAATGGCTAAAAGTCGTAGCGATTTTAGGATAGAAGGCAAATCAAAATAAAAAAAACGAATAATTTACCTCGGCATTTCAGCTGGGGGATCAGGCGGAGGTGCGAGAAGAGGCGCACTGGAATATGTTTGCGTCGTGGAGCTGCCTGTCTCCTTGCTGCTGTCCGAAGGGTCGACGATTTTCCCTGTCGACGTCTCAGCTGACGAGCCTTCTTCCGTCTTCACTGTCACAGAATTGTGCGACGCCGTGACCTGAAAGATCACAATTTTGAATATGTTTCAGTTGCAAATAAATAAGGAACATTTCCAAAGAGCAATTGATAGCATATGTGCTTTGAGACCTTAAAAGTTCGATAAAACTTTTCAAAAACAAGATATTCTCGTTGATGCTTTCTAAGTTTCATTAAGAGATCAAATAATGTAGAGAATAAGAAATCCTTCAATTGATAAAATTTCAATGTAAAATTAAACAAAAGCCTTAGCTTTAAGTAGTTGATGAAAATTTACCTGCTGATGTTTTCTGTCGACGAAAAAGTCGTGTAGTCGGTCCGAGCAATAATCGCAAGCCACTCGCGATTCGCCACCGTCAACTTTGAACACGCTGAAATATTTACAAATTAATTTTCTGCTATTTTTTCTAAATTTAAAATCTTGAACCCAAAAAATCTCATCATACGATTCTTAGTTATTTTGTTAAACTAAGTTAATAATCTTTAAATTAGTTAAAATAATCTATGAGATAAGTTACTTTATACTTTCTACGTCACAAAGAACGAAGTGCAAAAATGCGCTTTGATTGAGTTAAAACCGTTAAATCGCATCAAACACAATGATATTTCGAAGCCTTTAGTAGAGGAATGAAATTTAGAATGATGATTTTCAGTTTTTCCTAATCTCTGAACCTTCTGAATTTCTAAAATGTCCCAGACGGTTTTCTTCTCCTATGTTTCAACATGTGATAGGAAATATTTTTCACGTTTGGAATTCACTTCATTCGTTTCTGATCATTTAGATGATCAAATTGCAAGATCCTTTCGTTTATTCTATCCCTTTTTGCATTAGCAGTTTCTTTCTTCCCTACAGGATTTTGCATTTTGCATTTTTCGTTTCTATTTAGGTCTTGTCATACTTCCAGCAAATTATCTTATCTCCATTCTTTTCTTTGTTTCTTTAGAGATCCAGCGAATCTTGCAACAATTCGAAGAATTTTATGGACTAGAGAGAAAGATTATGAGAAAATAATCGACGAAAATAACAAGATAGGGATTTTTTAAATTTATCAGGATCTTAGCGGAATGGAAAAAGTACTGTCACTGCAAAATTAAATTATGCGTCGATGACATTTTTGAAGATTATCATAAGCATTTTTTTTTTAAATCTAATACATTTTTATTTTTCTAATTTTTGACTGATTTTAGGAGCATTCGATAAACTCAATAGAGCAAAATTAGCTTAACTTATAGCTAAAGTAACATTTTGAACCCTATTGCATGCTTTTGACGAACTTATTGGCTTCGTTATAATTTGCTACATCGCTAATTTCAACATGTCCTTCATAAATTTAGCTCCCCTCCTGTCTCGATTAAATTAATGCAGAAAGGCTGCGCTACATGCGTCATGAGATTAACACAAACATGGAAAAACATAGAAGTGTTGAAATTTTGTATTATTTTAGATAAAAAGCCTCCAGACATGTGAGAGCCTCATTTATGGAGAGGCGAATGTGTATAGGACGCTAAATATAATCCTTAACAAACATTTAATCCGGATAAATGAAGATTTGAAGAGAAATGAAGGGGATATGGGGATATAGAGCTATGACTAAAACCGGCTAGACATACTGATACGCGGCGCTGAGCACTCAAGTACGAAAACATTATAATGAATAGAGAGGAAAAACGTTTACCATTATTAGTATACCCTTGGTTTACGTGTACTCTAACTCATCTCCATAGAAAACTTATTCATAAAGTTTGCTAAAGATAGAAATTCTTTGCAAAAGTCACGGATTTTTCCTGCATATTCAATAGGCTAGAAAATAGGTCATGAAAGTATGTTTCAGGGAAAATAGCATTAGTTTACGTGTAAATTTGTGTTTTGTCTAAAGATCGATATAGGCTTTGCGTTCTCCTGGCATTTTTTCAAACATTTTGTATTTTCTTCCTTTTAAGAATGGATATTTGCCTCGTGATCGTTATTATTCTCTTATTTGGTTATTATTTTCAGAAAAAGTACCACTTATCCTGTCCATTCTCTCAAAGATCTCATTGAACAATAAATTGTCGCGAGGCGATATTTTTGGCCTATTTCCTTCTTAGCAACAAGAATATATTCAAAAAGAGCTGCTACACAGTATATACAAATTGTGAAAATTCTAATTCTTTCAAAAACACGTTCATTTGCAATGTTTAGAGAAACTATCGCATAAATTGACTATTTTAGGACTAAAATATGCAGGGAAAAGTAATTTTACATTCTTCGAAGCAATATTGTATCTTTATGCTACATCTTTCTATATGGCTGAATGCGGATATTAGTTTGACATTTCGCGATTCGGCGAATACAATCTTGCATTGCACATGACTGCATTTGCGTGAGCATACAAGATGAGAAAAAGCCGGCAAAAATCGGGGAAGAAACTATAAAAACTACTCCCGCGCGATGATTTTCTATTGGATAATTCGATCTGCTAATACACCCCGAATGACATTTTAGGGAAATATTTCTCCGAATCAGTCGTCTTAATTTACAGGCCTTGAATTATTCAGCGCCGAGCGAAGTTGCATAAATTATTCCGCACGTATCCGCGTGAGAAATACCTACACGAGCTGCATTTCTAATTGGCATATTTTATCATATTAGTCTGTATATTTCAGACGGACTTAATAATAGACGAGAGAATATGAGTGTGTTCAGCAGATTTTGGAAAAAGAAAAAAAAGAAGTTCTTAGCAATGTTTTCTACTGCTAAGCCGATTTTAATTTCACAAAATGAAAACAATTCAGATATGTTTCAGAAGAAATATATAAAATGCGCTGAAAATTACTGCTGTTTATTTCATTATTAACAAATCTTATCGCTCGAACCAACTCCAAAACTTTCTAGGTTTTCAAGAAATTTTCTCCTTTTTCATTTAATCTCATCCGCACGTCATTAACCAAATCAATCCTTGTGTTCTCCCCATAAATGCCCATTTCTCTTATCTGCCCAGTCTTTGCCCGAGGCGTTCTTCCACTCTTTCTTCCTACAGAACGAATAATCTCGTTTCCCTCAGAAGACAGCTCTTTTCCTCTCATCACTCGGACATCCCCAGGCATGTGTGTGGTCATTAAGACTCCAATTAATTAAATTTTCCGTCCCTGGGGCGAAGATTGAAAAGAATCGAGAGAAAAGGCGCAAAATAAATTAAGGATACAAAGAGGATCATCAGAAAGAGCGCTGAGGTTTATTCCATACCATGAAAACGCGTGAATGAGAATAGAAAGAGGATAAATAATGATGAGAGGCGAGATTTTTCGCAGATTTTTAAAATGAACAAAAAATATTGCGATTAATAATTTTTTACCAAAAATCTGAAAATTTTGGAGAAAAGCACTATTTCACTCTGGAAGTCCATAATTTTCCGAAAAAAAACAATCCCGACTCATGAACCAACAACAATTCAATCCTTGTCGTCTATTCCTCAAATTAGTTATTTTCTTTCCAAAAAATTCCAGAATCTCCTTTCTTTTCTTCTGACGTCTTCAGACTCTCGAATAACTAGCAATCCAATTCAGTCAATTCAGTGTTTTCTTTCCTTATTCTCCTCAATTTACCAGAATCTCAGAATCAGTAGCAATTTCTTTCGGCAACTCTCTGCACAGACGCATTACCCCGGGACTCAATTCAACTGAATTCGAAAATGAGGATGCTGTCTTGGAGACTAAAGGAATAAAGCAGTCAAGGATACGAATAAAGATAGATCTACGACAAAATACAAAATTTGTTTAAATTCAAAATAAAGTTTCAAATAATTAATAAAATATCTAGATAGTAAAAAATCATCAGTGGACTTCCATGAGGTGTAAATCTTTGAAAAAATTTATCTTGAAAAAAGCCTGATAAGCAGTGAGCCTCGCTGTAAAATGGAATTTTCAAATTTCTTCTAATTCAGTCAATCTTATTGTTTCTAAGTATTCTTTTTATCTTTTCAATTGTAAAAGCTTCCAATATTTCTTCGTTTCATGTCCGTTTTCAAAGTTCACAAGGTTCAATGTCACCACGCAGCTGAATTGATTCTTTTGAAGCCAAGTAATTGAACGCAAAAATGCAGAGAAATTGGGAGAATACAGAAATGCAGCCAAGCGAGCGCGCAAGATGCGCTGAAAAGTCGTCAAAAAGAATGGGAAGAAGTAGATTGCAACCTCGAGATGGCCTGAATTCAGTGGAAAGGTCGATTACACGTTGGTATTTTTCACTTTCCCAGAAATGAAACATTTTCTAATTAAAAACTACCCTGTTCCAGAATAAAGATCCCCTTGCAATAGGTTTCGAAAATACTGCGCTCAAAATGCAATAACCGTGAGCCGAGAAGAAAATTGAAATTGGGGAAAAATGGGCTTCTTTAAGATGCGGGTGGTCGTTGTTCGAATGTTTAGAAATATCCGAGCAGATTGAAAGTGCGAATTCAAAAACCAGAGAATAGAAGAAAGAGACTAGATTTAGTCGATTTAGAGGAAACGAAGTTAATATTTCCTAGTACGGAATAATCCTATATAGGCGCGGTAATGAAATATCGATTTTCGTATGTTTCCAGTTTTAGATGAATAAATTTAAGGGAAGATTTCAATTTGTTGCTGATAATATAGCTTATATAAAAATTTCGCGGCAAATTGATGAATTTCAAACTTTTTCTTTGAGAAAAAATTGCCAGTCTCAAGTACGAAGAAAAGTCCTAACGAACTTATTCGAAAATCGCGCTGAAAAGAATTGGCGAAAAAAATGAGGGAATGAACTGGCGAAGGTCATTTTCTGTTAGCAAAATTGTCAGAAACGAAAAAATGAGAATTGAAAAGAAGAAGAAAATTCGAAGGACGAGTTTGCATGTGATTTTAAAGGAAAGGGCTAACAAAACGACAAAAGTAAAAAAGAAGGAATATGCAAATTATGAAATGACCGGTCTTATGGATGAGTGAAAAAAATCAGAAATTTCAATGGGAAGTCACTGATAAGTTGATTTAAAGATAAAAATCAATAAATTGGCAGAAAAGAAGAATAAAGTAACACGTTTTAGGTAGGAAGTTTCAGAATTATAAATTCGTCGCGCATAACTTCAGAAAAATGTGAACTGATAATAAGCTTTAGCGCAAAAATCAATAAATAATCAGCAGAGAATAAGAATAAAGAGCTCACTTCTAGATAGGTATTTCAGAATATCGATTAGGGGTTGCTTTTTTTCGTAAAATCCAATAAAATAACCATCATCTGATGCTTCAAAAAGCCAACAATCAATAATTCGCCAGAAAAATTTAGGACGCGGGAATCATAGAAATTCCAGGCTTTATGAGCGTGAAATCGAAAAAAAAATCATTGAGAAAAATAAGAATATTGAAGTAAGTCGTGCGAAAGTTTTGAATTGAATCATGTGGCGGGCGGGCGATGTATTATGAGATGAGCAATAAATGACTGATCAAAATAACTTCGCAAATAACAACCAAAACTCGAAAATTTCAAATTTCCTGTGAAATCAAAGGAAAATACGGCAGAAGAGTAGACTGTTCCAGAGATCAACCAATTTAATCCCTTTCTGAAACCTATTTCGATTAAGACCATACCATTAATATGCAAATCTTTTCAAAAACGGAACAACTGAACTTTTCCCAGAAAATGAACAGATACCAGGCGCAGAATGGCAACAATTCAATAATTCAGATAAGGAAAACACGAACGTAAATGGAACGATTATATATTCGCACGAGCCATTATTCCTTATGAAAATATGCAAATATCCAGACGTTCTACAGGATTTTACATGGGAAATTATCGAAAATGAATGGCTTTTTCCTCGAGTTTTTCAATTTTCCCCGTTTAAGACACGCGTCGAATTGCCTACTTTCCTGTAGAAACTCAACGTAAAAGTCGCGTGCTTCGGTCTCGGGCCGAGACGCGTCCGGCGAAATGAAGTTCAGGCAAAACATCGAACGGAAATTGGAGAGGCAAAATTCGAAATTAAAGCCGCTAAATTTGAAGCGCTCGAGGATGAAGTAAGAAAACGCAATACAAATTGAAAGTTCTGGTTCCAAATAAAGGAGAAGAATATCTAGATATCTAGCAGAAAATTAGAATTTTTGACCGCCTTCCAATGTAATGTCATCAGATAAAAGACAGCTGTTAGAAAATCGTCTGCGATTATTTACAGTGTAATTTTTATTCCGCGCACGAGGTTCAGGGTCTTCGCCCAAACCACTTATTTATCACAGCATGCTAGATATATGCTTCTGTTATGAAAAAAACCTTCTCTACATCAAGAAAACCGTGATAAATTCTTATGAAACATAGGTTAAACCCCAAAAATCGTCAATTCTCCCCCGTTAATTCAAATGAACTAGGTGAAAAAGCGTACGAACCTCGTGAAATATCGGCGTCAAGTCAACTTAACTCTCAGCAAAAAGTTGAGTTGGTCAGCTATCGAAGCAAGAAGTTGTACATATACATATATGGCAATGCAGGCTGGGTGCCTCTCTAGAAGTAGTGAGAGAAAGAGCGCGGGTCTTTAGTGATGCTGTTAGGGAGGAATAGCGTTGCAAGGTAAGAGATCGCAAAAGATGCAGAGAAATGGGAGAGAAAGACCCCACACTCACGCTCCCCTCTCCCTCTTTACATATCGACCCGTCCCTCTTTTTCTATTTCTCATCCCCTCCCTTCATTCTCTACAATATTTCCTCCCTGTCATTTCTATGTCTTCTCTGTGCTCTATTCCTTATTCCCCATCTCTCTCCCTTAGAAGACGACCTCACTTCAGCACAACAATTTTCCCCTTCTCTTCTTCTCCTTCTTCGTATTCAACCGAACACCCGGACTTGACGACAAATCGCGCATCTCTCCAGTCCGCACTGCAGAAAGCAGCAGAAATGACGTGCCTCTCTGTCTCTAGCCTCTCGCAATTCTCAAGCATATCTTCGACTGGATGACCGAGAAAATTCGACCGAAATCCCGGAGACAACAACGCCACTTTTAACCTCATTAAGAAATTTCTTAGGAAAATCGATCGATATCCAACTAAAATCTACTTTTCTTAGTTTACCTAGAGTTTTACAGAAATTTAGTCAACATGAGCTATCGCCAAAAATTGCCAATCACAGGATCGACTTTTTCACCCAGAAATTGTATTTGGTATCTCGAAATGGGATTTTTTTCTTTCGACCATCAAGAGGGTTCTAACTCGACATTAATTCCTAACGAAAACCCATTAATTCGACTGGATTTTTATCCAAATTGATCCTTCCTTCATTCGACCGACAAAAAACGAGAGATGCGAAAAATCGATCGTCTGTCTATTAGAAAGCTGAAGGATTTTAGGAATGTTTTAAATTTCTGCAGAATTACATTTTCGGATAAATTCGGGTGCAAATGTGAAAAAAAAATCGGGTTCCGGTCTTATTTTTGAGCTCAAGAGGATTCCACACTCCCTCTTCTTCTATTATCCTGTTCGAATTTTCGATAAAAGTTAATAAAATAGCTAAAATGGAAACTGTATGAGTGTACACAAGTTTTTAGTAGCCGCATTGGAAATCGAAAGCCATCGCTTTTCTAATAATTAGCGTTGAAACTATTTTTATCTGCTAATAAAGTAAAATCTCAACCTATTTCCTAATCAAACTGCTACAAAATTCTATCTGAATTACCAACAAAAAGTGAAAATGCGTTCGTTTCTTAACTCGTCCCCAGCCAAAATCGATACCGATTTCTAGTCCCGCATTCGAAAGACTAAGAATTGCTTTCGTAATCGTTTTCCCCTCGCTTCTCGTTTTTGGATATTTCCACCTGTTCTCAGCGCTTGCTGATTATTCATATGTTTGTGTACACCTTCTTATCACATGATAAATCGTAGCAAACAAAAATGACTGGGATAATTTCCAAATCCAAACAGGTAGAGAAAATTTCTCCCCCTATAGTTAGGGATAGGCCTACAAAAACCGGCTGAGGCAACTCTAGCTGCTTTAGTTTAGCTGGCCAGTTATCGGATCTGGAAAACCGCATGATCCTCTTTGCATCTCTACATTTGCATAGCCAATTTGAGTGCCCCGTGACTCCGCCCTTTTTTTCTCTCTCCTCACTATTTCTCCTGGCAATTATCGATCGACTTTCTGTTGTTGGCATGTTTTCCCCTTTTTCGTCTGACTTCTCTTCCCTTCTCTCTCCTACTTTTAATGCTATTTCCCCATGACGAACTCTTTCGCAATTCGTTTCTTTTCTTCGCTGCTATTCAAGGAGGCGCTTTTTCTCGTGAAAAAAGACATCCTCTCGGTGCACATTTTTGCATTCAAAACGCGGATGGCGAAGTGGGTTGTGGACAGGAGGCTGGGAACGAATTATTTCCGCCATTTTCCAATAATAAAAACATGAAAACACTCAGAAAATATTCCGAAAAGTGGAAAATATGAGAAAATATTGAATTTAGATATGTTTCAACAAAGGTGTTCGAGAAACAAAAAAAACTCGCAATAAAAATATCGGTCATCAAATTTTCTATACATGTTCTTTAAAACCTATCACCTTCCCATCAGAAGAAAAAGCTGTTTTCAAAATAAATAAATCCTCATTCTATATTGAAACTGACCAAAACATATGCAGAACGATCAAGTAAATTCGCGAAACACATCAATATAACGAATTTTCCTGAATCTCATCAAAATTCATTCGAGAAGAAATATCAGTGCATATAGCAACCGCGTTCCTGTTTCCTTCGAACCTCCTGACGCACCTCCTCTACATTTCCCTTTCTATCACATGAGCAGTCCTATTTTAGTTACAAGTCTTCTTCGACTATCTTTCGACAATAAAACAACAATATCCGTTCCTTCAGACAAAAGAGTTCCCTTCTCTTGGCTTCTCCAAAAGTGAAATTTTATCCTCTGACTAACCGATTGCGTCTCTAGGATTCTATAATTAAAAGAATTTAGATTCATTGGTGGTGCTCAAAGTCAAAACCAAAACGATCTCAGAATAATTTTAAAAGTATGCTTCGAATTAAGAGTTCAGATAGTAAGAAAGATATTAAATACTAGTGTTGCGGCGTTATTTCATGAAAATCTAACATTTTACCCCGAAGATCACTTAGCTTCATCCCTCATCTAAAATTAGTGCTCCAATTCGTTTTCTAACTCCTAATCTGCTCCAAGTACCCTATGAAATCTTGAAATCTCGCGGATTCGCATATCAGATTATCTCATTATGAAATTATGAGTAGCTAGAAAGAGTGCTTACGCAGATATGATCATTTCTCAAGAATATTAGGAAAAAAAGAAATTAAAAATAGAAAAATAAGGTTTTAAAAACTCACAATGGTTTGGGTTTTCCCTGACGGATCCTAGTGTAAGCGTTGGCGGCGTAGTCGCTCTTGCTGAAAATGACAATGGCCTGTCCGATGCGCATGTCCACAACCACGTCTGTGACCCCGTCCGCAAGAGTTTTTAATTTCTGAAAATAAAGCCAATTTTGTAAGTTTAAAATTTGTGAATTAGAATCGATCAATCTACTTGGCGATATCATAATTCAGAAAATTTCCACATACAGAAAATCCGTTTCTGGTGAATATCGCTGCTCTTGTTAGATAAAGAGTTTTAGAAAAAAATTACCTGAACGACGTATTCTTCAGTGACAGAGGGCGGCAATCGACCGATCCATAGCTTTGGCTGTTGCAACGAACGGCCGAAATTCGGATTCTTGTTGGGAGTAAACTGAAAACAAAATCAATAGGAAAACATGAGAAAACGAGTAGTCTTTATCTTCAAAGATTAACTGCAATATATGCTTAGCGAACTTTGAATAATCATTGAAACATAACCAATTAAAAGAAAATTAAAAACCGACCCGATCCTTTTTGCCGTCCTTCTTCGATTCGCTTCTACTCGAATTTATCGCCCGGCACACGGCGTCGATGTCGGAAAACTGCAGCACAAAAAATCAATAATCTAAAAAATCGATATTTTACCTGGATGAAGGCGAACGGCTTGGGCGATTCAGGATTTTTGACGTCGATTTCGAGAATGTCTCCAAATTTGGAGAACCTTTGACGCAACGACTCTTCTGTCGTGCGGAATTCAAGACCGCCGACATATAGCGTGCGGGAGGCCTGAAAAGAAAATAAAAATAATCCAACTGTTTCAGAAAGATCTTTAAAAATGGCTTCTCATAAAAGCCGCACACTAGCAAAATAGGGATAAGAGTAGGGGCTCCGGTAGGTTAGGCTAACTTCTTTCTAGAAATACTCTGCACATGCTGCTCACCATTTTGAGACCAAACATAGCCTACCCCTATCTCTTGTATACAGTCATATCGATTTGACAAGTGTACGGCTTTTACGAGAAGCCTTTAAAATTTTCAAATGCTCTAAAAATAATTTACGATGCTTGCATGCTCGAATGAAAGTGGAAATAATAATTTCAAAATATTAACCTTGGAGCTAAAAACGGAGACTTCATCAGAACTGCTGCTTGAAGAGGAAGGCTCGCGATTCGAACGACGAGATTCCGAGGGCTTGTCCGCATTGCCCGCAGAGCTGGATGAAGCTGGAATGGGAACTCATAGATTTCTACTTTGATAGAATATACGTCTTTCAGATTCAGGTGTAAAATTTTTGCTATTCACTGACAGAAACAGACTACTAAATTTGATAGCTTGAATGACTATTAAGTAATAAATAAAACATAATAAATCGTTCTCGAAGATTTAGGGAGAATCTAAGTCGGACTTAGAAATATATGTAGAGTAGGTTACAAAAGTAAAATCGAGGCTACGACGTCATCGTACGTGAAGAAAATAATTTCGAATTTCAGATTAGAGATGCAAAACTCTGAAGGAAATATTTGAGGTGTAGGTCGCACGACTATTCTGGCTTAACTTCTCCCTAAGTCTGTTCATCACGAATGATTTTAAGAACACACACTCCCTTACCATTACTAGTGCCAGAAGCGGCCTGGGAATTCATGGTGAGGTACTCGTTGTAGGCGTCGATCACGGTCAGAGAGGGTGCTGATTTGACGCGAATTCGACTGCCCAACACACACAAATGACCGCTCTCATTCAGCAGCCTGTCCAGATCGGAAACACTGCAAAACAATGAGAAATAACTATTGAAAATCATGGAATCTTTATGATTCGGTGAAACATCTAAAAGTCGATTCAGAAAGATAAAATTGTAGAAATCTGAATTGTGCGGCTAAGCCCAGAAAATGGGTAAAATAATATATTTTCATAAGTGTCCCACTGAGTAAAATGAAGGTGTAGTTGGAAGTTCCTTGAAATACAGCTCCAGAAAAGGTTATTTAACGAAAATAGGTTTAAAATTCGTGGGCCACCCTGTTTTAAATTGTCAAAATGATATTTTAAAAGTGCCAAATTAGTCAGAAACATTGTGAAACCTATATTAAAGCTATTGAAAACAATGCCTACCGCTGAAAAATGACGAGAGCTCTCTTCTGATCGGCATTGTTGTTCTCGATTCGCACCTCCACAATTCGGCCGTGTTTCTTCAGAGCGTCGCCGATTGCCTTCTGAATTTAGAGAAATTATTCATTTTTTGTAAAAGAATCATCAGAAAATTAACTAGCTGGACTTTAAAATCTCAAATTTCAATAGCTTGTGAAACCACTTCAAAGCAATTTGAAAAATTGTTTCATTACTATCGATTTTCAAAAATCTATTATAAATAATTCTAGCTTCAAGATGTTCAAGTCTCAATAAATTCTAGAACAAATTTAAAAAAAAAAAATGAAAGAAATCGTTGTTTACTACCTTGACAGTAGCATCACTTCTCTGGGGTAGTTTCTCGATGTAAATGCCTTGGAGCCCTGAGCCGCTGCTGGAAGAGGAGCCGGTGCCTTGGGAAGTGCCTGTGGACGAGTGCGCTGCCGAAGAAGAACAATCCTCTGATCGGCTGAAGTTCAACAAGTCAGCATTTCCATTTTATTATTTTTGTATATTTCAAAGAAAGGGATATGATTTTCGAAGGAATGCAAACGATATCTGGGGTTCGAGTTTGAGCAATAATAAAATCACAATTCAAATGCTGAGAAGCTTTCATGTGCATGTGACTTCGATGTATTCTTAATTCTTAATTTTAGATAAACGAAGATCGAAACTATGCGCATTTCGATTTTTCGGGCACTCATGTGTGAAATCACCTATATTGGCTTTCAAAAGATGATTCTAGCTTTGTTCATTTCTATTTTGACAGTCTTCTCTCCAAGTGCATAGTTAGTCAGAGATCGTTTCAAAGAAGGAAAGAGGGAATGGAGTTTTCGAGATCAGAAGTGTAAAGAAACATAGAAAGAATAGAGAGACGTGCACGAAATGGAGGAAATAGTGCTGGGGAGAGAGAAAGAGCCGAATAATAAGGAAGGAAGAGAGCGTGCTGCAAGTCTAATCTCGACTGAAATTGTGCACAACCACCTGCTTACGCAACAGAACACTCAAATCTGTGTTGAAACACAAAATACATAAACAGGAGCTGCAGCAGAAAACATCAGAAAAAAACAATAATTCGAGAAAATAAGGAAAAGAAAGGTCAGTTCCCGCAAGAACTGAGTCAAAAAATGAAAATTTATCCCTTGAATTCAAGAATATAGTGCCTAAAAAATAAATTTCCAACTTTCAGAAATTATAATTATTAAAAATAGGGGAAAAGAAAAGGGTCAACTTTCAAGAAAATAAAGGATAAAATACTACTTTTCAAGAAAAAAGTTAGCATGAACTATATAAAATTTTGCTGAAGTTTTAAAACGAGCCTCAGTGGGAATAAAAACGTTGCACATTATCTAAAACTCATGATAGCTCCTCCTGAGTAAACTATAGGAGGTTGAAAAATGGGGAGGATAAAAGTCATGTCGGAAAAAAATCGGCTGAAGGATCCAGATAAATTTCGTTGAACAAATACCACCAATTATGAGTTATGAAATACTGAAATGCAAAGTCTAAAAGTCAGTGGCCCGAACTATATCAAATTAACTGATCAACGTCGATAATTTCCCTTTCTTATCGGAGTACTCGAAGATTCCTCGTTCTCTATCGATTTTTACCAAAATTTATATACCCGTTTCAGAAGGAAACTAAAAATAGGGCTTTCTAAGTTATTTTCCACTTTTCATGTAACATACTAGCGTATGATTTACAAATTTTTGAATAAATAGAAAATTACTCTGAAAAGCGCCGATCAATAACCAACCAACTTTCTAAAATGATTTATCTTTTCCTGCAACATCCAAATTGATCATTCCATTTGTCCAATCTCATTTCTTCATATTCACACATAAAAAACTCCATTTCATTTATTCAGAGTGATCTCGCGAGATCTCGACCTTTCCTTTCATTCTCGCTACGTCACCATCTTATTTTGCACGTGACCCCGCCCCTTTTTGCGTGCGCTGTCCATTTGCTCTCACTGCATACACAACAAGTGTCAAGTGTCTGTCAAAAGACGATAGTCCTTCCTCCTTTCGCTACCGGGAATGAAGAATGAAAAGAAGGAAAAGGAATAAAAATAGGGAAAATAAGAGAATTCGAGAAAGAAAGGAAGGGAGAAAGTTTCGAAGAAGGAAATCAACGGAGAAGTCGGATGTTTGCACGAACTGTGCAAATGAAGGGCTCTTTTCTTTCCTTCCTTTCTTTCTTTGCCTCGATTTCACGTCGATGGTCCGTTTTCCTTTCCTCTCTCCGTTAGTTTTGCGCATCGGTGCGCATTGCTTTCAAACGTAAAAATGCATACACAGTCAGTTTGAAAGGTCCCCTTCACTTTCTACCTTTCATTTGAGCAATGATCAATGGGACTAGGGAAATAAATAAAAAAAAGTTACGCTTCAAAGGAATGTGAATGGATAGAATGATCTTCTAAATATGGTAAGGAATTCAACCTACAAGAAAAATAATTGAAATTGAAGCTTTACATATTTGCTCACGAGTTTACATAAATTATGAAAGTAGATTTTTGTGTTTCAAAATCCAACAAAATGAGGATCCTACATAGTGAAATTGATTATCAGATCTGCAGTTCATACAACACTAAAAGCCATTTCGAATAAAAATCCTATCTGATTACCTAAAATTAGAAATACTGATTCGTCAACATTTTTTTTAATTACGTTGTAAATTTCAACCATTCTTCAAAACATCTTCCTTTTCTTATAAATCAATATTAGATCCCGAGTTCTAGCTAACGAAAAGAAGTCGATTTTGGGAGATTCTCAATTACCAGAATATATTTCAAAAATCTTCATAAAAATACAACTAGAAACTTTCTCAATCCGCGGAGGACTCTACGATAAAAAAAGGGAAGAAAAATGTCTCAAAACCCTCCATTATTCTCGTTCCAGCTATTTTCGCTTATCACCAAATCCCCATGATTTCCGCTTGGACACGCTCCCAACGATCTCCCGTCTCTCCCATCCAGTCAGTGACTCAGAGGTCATCCAGTCAAACGATTCAATTCAACCGATCAGCAGCTCCCGATCTAGGCCAATTCCTTCATCCTGATAACATAAACACCTATCTTGCCTCTTACAACCCCCAAATTACCAATCAAAGACAAAAGTCGAACTATCGATTTTGCTAACCAATTTGATAAGCCACTTTCCATTCCCTCTTCAAAGTTCATATTTCCACCACATAAAAAATCAAAATATCGATCGAAAGTGAAAATATTCAATAACAAGTCCATAGAAAATAATACAATATCGACCTCAATCCGATTGATTTTTCAATGGTCTGACCGAGTTTTATAGACAATGTCGGAATTTGCGTCTATGTTCAGACCTAATAAGCTGAATTCGAAATCGGGAAATTATCGATTTTCATGAAATTGGGACAGCGAAAAATCGGTTGTAACCGCAATGATGAAATTACGAAATAATTCGTGAAAAATTAGCCGAAAACAAAAGAAGACGAGGCGAAAAATGGGAAAAATTGAGGAGATTTTCGGGGGAAATGAGAGGCGAAATGAACAGCCGCACAGCGGAAAAATCGCTGAATTCGATCGTGCCGATCGATAATTATGAAGAGACAACGAAAACGGCTCATTTTTTTAAGAAACAAAGAGGAAGGGGAGCAGGGTTAGCTGCTGCTAAAATGAACCGGAAAATGATTTTTTTTTTATAATTCATAGGGTTTTAGGAAATAGTTATCAAGTATCAGAACTCTTACTTCAAAATGATAGAATTCATGATTTCTTGCAGCCTAACCGAAGCATTTATAAAAAGAAAAACGATTCAATAAAAATGCATTTGATATGCTTTCACAACCTAATTAAACATTTTTTGCCTTCAAAATTCAGTCGAACTAGAGTTCTTCAATCCTTAAATCCAAAAATGCTAGAACTATCCCTCAACCAAAAACGAATGATGTGAATCGAAAAAAAAATTCTGGATAATTCAAAGGTTCCCAATTTCGGTATGATCAGAGAGAAATTAGCTGGTAGGACTGTTTGGTTTGAAATCGATAAGAGAGAGGGGACTATATTGTCGAGTTGTTAGAGATAAGAGAATCAAAGTAGCAGAGTGATGGTTAGATATCATAGAAAAGAGTAGAGGGGAAAGAAAAGGAAAATAATGTGAACGATAGAATGAATGATGAAAGAGTGAGAAAGAAAGAATAGGGGAATGAAAGTATGCAGCAAACAAAACTGTTGGTCTAAAGTGAGAGATTCGATAGGAAAAGAGTTAGAGAATTGAGAAATAACATTAGAAATGGAGAGGAAAAGAACAAAAAAACGCGCACAAAGTAGATAGAAAGAGTGGGAAAAAGTAGGGGCAGCGGCTAAAAATTCGAAACGAGAGAAACGATGAGAAAAAAAATAAAAAACCGACTCGACCCCGACTCTGAGAGGGAAAAACGCATTCGCACACTGTAAATTTGTGCATGGAAAAAGCGTAAATGCAAGTTGAGAAAAATGAAAAATTCGAAAATGAGAGAAATGAGCGTGAAGGCTAACATGAAGTTGCACAATTGGAGGAAAAGCTCTATAATCCAATGCTAAAGCATAGGGAATAAAACAGGCTGGGGCAATTTAAAATAGAATTTTTTTAAGAGATTTAAAAAATACCATGTACAATATTGAAGCATAGCAGCGTAATGCAGCCTGAGATGGGTTATACTCTAGTTTTGAAGAGAAAACCTTGAAAAAGTGATTATGTCGAGGTCAAACGACCGAAAAATCGGCTGGGCAAATCTCGAAAGTCGCTAATGAGATAAGTAGCGAATTTGAAGTTGCGCAGAAGTCCGTTTGGAAATTTAGGCGCACTTTCGAAAAAATTAGATTTTGTAGGCATAGAAAAAATCTACACTTAGGACAAACTTGCAAGTTTCTCGAACTGCATTATGCCTTATTTGGTAAATTATCAACACAGCCAGTTTTTAATTACTATTTCTCATCACATGCTTAGAGATGATGATGAATCTTTGCAGTTGTTTTCTTGCAAACCTGCTTTAGGAAAAGAAAAATTGTTCAGATTATGGAAATCAGACAAGAAATAATTTGGTCTTTCACGATCAAATATTGAACTTCTATCATTGTCTATTGGAGAGAGTGGGATTTTTTAGCATCGAGATAAACTCCGATAGCATGGCTCATACAAGAGTTTTTGTAGAAAAATGAAAATATACGAATTTTCTGAAACTTACTTGAAAGTGTTTCTCCTATGCGAACTTTCGATGCGTCCGGCTCGGCTAGATGATTGGCCGCGGTCTCTGAAAATCGATATTTTTAGATTGTGGTCTTAAATTGTTTGATAATTTTCCGTTTTGAAAATGAATATCACAAAGTTGTCGAAAATGTTCATATATTTTCTGCTCTGACTTTGAAATTCGAGTAATAATCATTGAGCATTTATCAAAAATTCTCGTAATTTTCGTATCTCCATCCAATTAACCCTATTATTTGTCTACGTATTTTAGTCAATTTGGCCCTTTTTTGTTCGACCAAACTTGGAAGCCCGCCAATGGATTGGCCTAATAAAGAGGCAGAAGAAAGGACAAAAGGAGGGCAATTTGTAGAGATTGGAAGAGAGATTTAGAGAGCCATATCGTAGGGAAATAGTGTGAGAAAAGAAAAAGGATGCATAGTAAAAAAGGGAAAAGAAATAGGGCAAATATTAAAGACGCGAGATGCTAAATAAAAGTACAAAGGATTAAAATGAAACATCATTCCTGGTCCAAAGTCCTATCGAATTCAAAGATTCCCGCTTCTTGTTTCACTCTCTTCAAAATCAATGCTCCATTTTTGTCACAAAAATCATACTTGCCTTTTTTAATTAAATTGGAGCTTCCAGGAAAATGTTCTTTTCAAAAACTAGCCTGAAACAGGATAAGATAGCCATAAAATGAAAAATCAAAAGGTGAAACGCCCGTCTTTTTTAGGTAAATGGGTTCTTATGGCATTTCTATGGATCTTAGCTCATTGTTATCCGCTATCGTGAAAATTCGAAATGGAAAATAGAAGCCGAATTTGACCCTAGGCCAAAATCGCGTAATGAGAAGTAATGCATCCGGTCCTTTCTCTATTTCCCATATCAGATTTATGAATTTCCTTATCAGTGGGTGAATCTTAGCGGTAGGCAAATATTATGCCATAATCTGATCATTTTCAAACGACACTAAATTCTTTAGGGGCTATAGTTTTCGATTTTTAGATAATCAACGTATTCTCCTTGGTGATTTCGAAATCGATTCGATATATTAAAACTTTCAAATTTTACAAATCGAATTATTTTTACTTTAAAATTTTGAATTTTAAATAAACTATTATCGACTGCTTAAAGGATTTTTTTCGTTATATCAAATGTTTGAGGTTTATACAAATTTGAAGAAAATAAAGGTACCTGTGAGAGTCCCTTGATTGTCTTCCGGAAGGAGAAGAGGTCGGCCTTCTGAAAAAAAAAATTTCAATGAAATATAAAAAATGTCATTCATCTATCACAAAATGTTCATTTTTCAATAAAATTTTAATTAAAATAGAAAAAAGTACTTGTTAAATTTTCATCGTTTTCATTTATCGACGTTTACTTTGCTCAAAAATACAAAAAAAAAAAAAAAAACAAGCCAAAAGATTACCTGCTAGAATACTCGTTGGAAGGCATTTGCTGACTTGTCGTCGTCGTTGTCGATGATTTGGCGTCGCTGCTAGTCGATGCCGCTGGCGCCAGAACGCATGAGGGCATCGACGGGCAACTAAAAAAACAACGAATCAAACAGATTTATCGATTTTTCAGCAGGTGGTTTCGTCGTGCACAATGAATAATCGCTTCAAGGAAATTCTATCGGAAAAATCGATGGTTTTTAGCATGTCGAAGGTGTGAATGTTTAAAACATTATAAACAATGACTAATTCTGACTGACAATTTGCCAGGGCTTAAACTTTCGGGCTCTGAATAAAAATTAGGTTATGGGTTATCGCAGTCTGTGTTCTATCCTTTATCATTGATGAGTGATGGCGAATATTTACCGGACCCGAAAGTTTAAGCTCGGCAACTTGCAAAACCAACTACTGTTTAAAATTGAACTTTTGTTCATTATTCTCAAAATTCCAGTCGCTCTATTTTATCACATTATTTCGTAATCCCCAAATATGTTGATCTCATGATCGATTGGGCATTTATTTGGATCTGCGCAATACGAGAGGCCAGAACAGGTGGCTAGATGACGAAATGACGTCATTTTTGGAGAGAGAAAAGAGGATATAAGGGGGGTCTAGAAGGGATATGAGAGGATATAGGGAGGGATACAGGAACACATCTATGCAATCATCTTTCTAATCTCTGATTCACAGGCAATACGCAGCAGGCCAAGGAGAAACGAGATGATTTGTCACTCTGCCAAAAAATGATGTGTATACCAAACCATTCAATTAGAGGAGTTTACTTTTATCAAAATACCCTAACTCTAATTTTTATTAACAAAAGCTGTTATCTCTTCGTTGTTATGCGTTTCAAATTTTTCATACAAATCAGCCAAAAACTACAATTTTGGTCTGAATGATGACTTTCCATGTCGAAAATCTCCTTTATCATCTATCAAAAATGTGCTATCTTCATGATTTTTCTGCAAAAATGAAAAAGATTATCTTTATCTCTCCCTGTGACCTGTATGCACATTTTGAAGAATGCCCTGTTCGATAGCAGATAAGAAGCTCTATTCGAGCATTCTAACAGAGCTACAAGTTGGGTCTGTTCTGTTCAATTTAGCTGCAAAAACAGGTATAAATAGAGAAGAGAGGGAAAGGGGAACTGGACAGGAAAGATCAAGAGAGCTCTGTGAAAAGAGACCAAACAAGGAAATCGTAAACAAACAAACAAAGAACGATAGAGCATTTCATATAAAGAGACGGAAAAGAAAACATGGGTTGTGAGAGTAAGAGGGACAGAGTTGGTTCATTCTAAAGATAGTTTTATGTTTGAACATGGAAATGGGCAGAGACGGAGAGTAATTCAGTTTCGACAGTACTGAAAGAGGGTCCCCTTTCACTTCAGTTTCAATGTTGAACGACTATTTTCAAGCGAAACTCTAATGAACGAAAGAATAAATTTGAAGAACGCTTTGAGAGAAATTTGCGTGGGCTTTTTGGGAAAAATCGAAGCAACGACAATCGCCTTGAAAAATTCGGAGAAACGGAAGAAATACAGCGTTTTTACGAAGGCTCACAATCAGATCAAAACTGATTGGTTCGCCAAAAATTACCAAAAACATGCAAGGAATCGTTCAAATTTCTTTTCCAACAGACTAGAATTACTCATTTTCGTGCTAAAATTTAGCCACTCCCTTTGAGTTGAGCTAATCAAATTTGAAACGTAGATTTCTCGAACTTCTAAATTTCGTAAAACCCAAGAATACATATGAAAGTTCAAGTAAAAACTAGGGGTTTTGCATATCAAGTCAAAGAGGTGATAGCAGTTCTGCATAAAATTATCATTTTCGTCATCGGTTTTCAATTTTTCCTAGCGAAATATTTCCAAGTGAAAATGCAAATTATTGAAAGTTAAGTAGCAAAAAAATGATTCCTGCTCTGCAAATAAAGTGCTGCTTGAAAAATGTGTGGTTGATGAAGAAAGTACTGTATTGAAAGAGGGAACGACAAAAAGGGTCTACAATGATGATGATAATTTTCTCAGATGCACTAGATACTTGACAATGAGGGAATACGGAGAATGAATAGGGAACAGAGAGGCAGAGAAGATCTACAGGAGGGGGAAATAGCATGGGAACTAAAGAGAGTGCAGAGGTGATAGATTTCTCTATACGAGGTCGATCTGCTATATGAAGAGAGAGAGAGGGGTCAATCGATAAATACAACGGGTCAGAGAGAGTAAGGAGATGAGAGGTAAAAAAGAAGTAGAGAAAAGGAAAGATAGTTAGAAAACAAGAAAGACTAGGGAAGCAGACAGACAACATCTGGCCTCTAGCAAAGGAAAGAGTGTATTTTCGCTGTTCCCTTTCTCTGTGCTCTCTAACATAGCCTTTATGTCTCGCTTGCTTGTCCAGTACGAAGAACTCATTCTGTATACAACACTTCCATTGCCCTACACCATTCACTCCTCCTCTAACCTACGCCTTTTCCTTCTTCTTCTCCTTCGCCTTTAAAATGTATCTTTACGCTGCGCACCACCAGCCAACAGGGACTCATCTTAACTTAGGTCTTATGGTCTTATCAGTGGAAAAATAAAGTAGCCTAAGTTGGGTTGGAAATAGACTTGCGACTTTTTTACCGCAAATATTCCTAATGAGGTGGAATTATCCCATTCAGTTTTGTATTACCATTTTAATAATGAACGGGACAAGAGATGATGATGAAGTTTTGCGGTTGAAAACGTCCCAAAGTCTGATTGGAAATCGATCAAATTTGAAAATAAAAAAGCTTTCATAAGTTTCAACTGGATAACATAATGCGGAATAATTGCTACGGTGATAAAATGCGGGAGCAATTTTAACTAACAAATCTAAAAAAAACTTGATTTCAATTAAAAAAATATATTTGCAAGTTTCAAGCCTATGAAAACGATAGTAGTTTTCATTTCATCAATTATATGGTTACCGTTTCTTTCCGTAAATTTTGTCGAAAGTCCCCAAAAGATTCTTTTGCAAGGGGTTTTTTGTTTCTTGTCTCACTTAGAATCGTAAAATTCTGTCTAATTGGGAGATTTTGAAATTTGAAATGAGTAAATTACTGAAATTGTCATGTGAATTTGCATCTCCTTGACTACAAAAGTATAGTGGAAATGAGAGACTATTTTAATTGAAATCCTCGTCTACAAAACTGGAATAAAGAAAAAAAGCGCGCATGACAACATGAAATAAAAAAAACCGAAGTAGACAAATCAGATGATAGTTTATTTGTGACTAAGTAAGCTGTAATTACCCAGCAACAGATGAAATTGAAAAAGTTCAAACGGTTATGTTTCAAAAATATCACTTTTTAAGCATCGTAAAGCTTGATTAAAACATTTTTCAGTGGTTGTGCAAAGGCGATTTTTCATTTCGGCTAAAACCTATTGAGAAATTAGTCTAGTTCACCTTACAAATTCAGAAAAGATCGACTTTGACAACTCTTAAAACAACTAAATTTTTGGAAAAGCTCAAAAATGGCCGATGAGTAAGGGTGAACTATTAAAGTTGTGCTGACTATTCTGCTCTGCGGGGATTTCTCTCTAAAATCCTATCCCTTATCCCGCGGTGTGTAGGAAAATTGAGACGTTTCGCCTCGGGGTAAACTGCAGGAAAAACGTGGGGTCAAATGCTCCGGAAAGCGGTTAACGCAGCGCTGTATGAAAGTCTATATTTACAAAACAACAACCTCCTCTGCTCTTGCTGGCGGGAGGGGGACAAGATCTAACCGCAAAACTTCCCGTCCTCGACTTCTTCTCGGGACAAACTTCTCTAGCTTCTTCCATAGGTCTCTGTCTCTGTCTCTGATCACTCAGGGGTTATGCCTTACAGCCTAATCATCATTAACTTGAGGAAAAGATAGAAAAGGGATCTGTGAAAGTTCGAAATACTTCAAAAAATCAGAAATTCATAAGGTTCTCTATGAAGCTAGTGAAAAAGCGCACGATCACTATTGAAATGTGAAGTATTGAGATGCAAATTAGACAGACGCTCAAAAGGAAGAAGAGATGATGGATGACGAAGTTGTTTATTTTTGAAGAAAAAATTAAGATTCGAAAATTAACGAACCTTTTAGTTGACTCGTAGAACGAGGCACGAAACGGTGTATTTGGATCAAGTCTCTGGTCGGCTTTCATCGCTTTCTGCAAATTAGACAGATAAATTCTTTGAAGATATATTATTAAACTGCATCGCGTTTTCATTGAAAATGTTGCATTAAAGGTATTTCTCGAAACATACCCAATCTATCAATATTTGTTTCTACCAACTCGACTAATTCAACAAAACAAAAAAAAAACTAAAAACTGAATAAAATGATATTTTCAAACGTGTTCAGTGAATTTTATCGGTTTCGTTTCAAAAGTTCAATCAAAATTGCAGAAAAGTATGTTTTAATTCAAATCGGTACCTGATTTCCAAAACCGTATCGTTTCTTTTTTTGAATACTTTAATAGTTCTATATCGCTAGGCTAAAGAGCATGCGATATGGGGAGAGGAAAAGAAGTCATATAGTTTTGGAATCCAGATACCGATTTGACTGAAGAGAGGAGTAAGAATAAACTTTTTTACCTGTGCAGATCTAGTGTCGAGGAAAGACACAATCACGGCGTGGCCGCCGCTCTCTTCATCCAAAATCCGCTTCAGCTTTTCCACGCCGCCAAATCTAGAAAAGTTCATTTTCAAAACGTTTATGATTTTGGATTCTTGCCAGAACAAAATAAATATTTCGAATGTTTCATTATTTCTACTCTAGGTCAATGAATATGGGCAATGTCGATGATACAATAAGTCGAATATAAATTCAACAAATTTTTCTCAAAAATTGAAAATTTACATTAATTCATCCTGTAGAGTTTACAACCCCCTTTCAAACTTCATTTAAAAATAATCCCCGTCTTCCATTACAAAATGCATTTTGCATTGGTTTGTTTCTGCGTTCCTTTCGTCTCCTCATTTCCTTGCATATTTCGTAACCTTTTCACTTTGAGCAGCTTCTGGCAATCAATCGATTAGAGATGGAGAAATAGCGTTTGAAAATAATAGATTTCAGAGAACAAGGGGGAAATGATAAGGAAAATAGCGAGAAAGAAATGATAAAGATGAGAGTAACAAAGAATCAGAAAAAGAAAAATAGTGAGTGAAAGAAAGAAATGATAAACTTGAGAGAGCTATAGAAGCAGAAACTCGGCGAGATAGTTCATGTTTACACTATTTCTAGAGAAGCAGATAGAAATTGAGCAGAGGGCATGAGATGACTTGGGTTGTTCATTGACAAGAACGCAAGCAGGCAGAGAGGAATCACAACTGTGCAGTCTGACAAATGTCAAAATGCCAAAGAAATTAGAGACTAGAAGAAAAGGGAGAGGAAAAAGAAAAAGAAAATTGAATGAAAGTAGAGGTAAAATTAGGAAGGCGAAGAAAGACAAGAGTAGAAGGGATAAATAATGATAGATAATGAGTGAAAGAGAAAACATGGGTGGATGACAAACCGAGTGATTACCAGACTCCAGAAACCGATCCCAAAATCACTCGCAATCATCATTGTGAACCCATTTCAAAATCCAGACCCAGAATCAGTGGGATCAAGTCTGAGGAAGGCACCGTGCCAATCCCTCTCCTCCTTCCTTACTCCCTTTCCTTCCCCCCTTCCTCTTACACACTAATTTCCCGGTTGTAATCCGGACACAATCATCAACAAAAAATCGACCACAGAATCTTAACGGGGGGATTCACTGAGCCAAACAATGACCACAAAAAAATCGCTCACTTTTCAACTTCATCAAAATCTTGCTTCGAAAGATTATGCAACAATTATCGAAAAATAGCAATTTTGTTTTGGTTAATTTAACCACTTGTATATTTTATCAGAACCATTTCGCATTGAAAGTTTATGAACTTTAAACAAAAAAATTTTTTTATGATAAAATGTTATCCTGGATATTTTTCAAAATGAAAACATCTTGCAAAATCCGACCGAATGGCGTGCGTAGTTTGATCTCGAAATTGTGTGGCTAGACTGGGGCAATCAAAATTTTCTCGTAACAATAGTTTTGTCTGTAAGCCAAATAAAGCCTGAAAAAATTGACAAATGCTCAAATTTTCAAAATAAAAGCGTCATTTTTTTTCTTCTAATTGCCCCTTAACTTCCGACTAAACTCTACCCTATACATTTGGATGTCTTTCTCTGAATTTCCAATTTTCGTCTCAAAAATGCGATCGATTGTGTAGTTTGCTTCAGAAAACATCGTTCTTGTAGTTCCTATTCAATTCGGGTATAAAATTTCCATTTACCTATTCCTCAGCTACTTGGAAATGGAATCGAATAGTCAAAACTACCTCTAAGCAATTGTCCTTTTGAAATGGAAATTTGCCAATTCATTAGCAATTCTCCCACAATCTTTCGAGAATTCGAATTGATCGGCAAAAGTACGACTACAATTCAAATCTACCTTAGGCTTGTTTCGAAAGTTAGCTTATTTTAGCAAATCCCTAATAGTTTTGAATGCCAAAGTTGTAGTAGAACACCATTTTTGTACATTTTCTATATATCAACGATCAAAAACAGCACATTGCCCACAGAACAACAAGTTATCTCTTCAAAATTCATAATACTAAATCCTTTAGTGAAAAACGCATTAAGTAAGTTTCAGAGTATTCTTAAAATATGGGATTTGTAAAGATGATAATATTATGCTATGCATTTTTTTCGAAATCAAAAAATAAAAACTCTAACCTTGTGAAGTAATTGAACAGTCTGGCGTCCTCTTTGACGACTTCTTGCGAGAGGCCGCAGACAAGCAGGTGGCGACTGGCTCGAACTAGGGTTCGTGCTGACTGAAATAGAAAATATTAAATCTTAAAAATGTTCAATACGTGTTTCAAACGATCATTTGCCTAGATCGTCATGAAGCAAATCATTATAGTCTCGCTGTAGTCGGTTAGAAAATGTTTTAAAATTCCCACATAAATATTTGAAAGAAAAACAGATTAATGGAGGTATAGTTTATCAAAAACCCCTGTATTTCCCACCCAATTTTCGGTCCCTCGAATTCTCTCGTCTCTTATTTATCTCTCCTTTCCCAGAGACATCTAGCTAAAAGTGGGATGTAGTGGCAAGCAACTTTGATATAGTGATAGTGCGTTGAGTATATTCACATCACTTGGCAAAGATTTCAACCCTTTCCTTCGCAATAATTTTTGCATATTTAGCATCGTTAGGTGGGAAATAGGAAAAAATGAAGAGACGAATAAGCGAGAAAATTGGGGGAGTGGAAATTTGGTGGAAAATACAGGGTATCTATTCATGAATTATAAATTTTCCAAAACCTTTGGCTGCAGCATAGCGAACGCCGTATCGCTGGTGGGCGGTTGTGATTTCCGCGCCGGCGGCGAGATGCCATCTGGATTCATGGCAATGGCTGAAACTGAAAAAAGATCGATTTTGAAAATAGTATAAAAAGCGTCTTTTTGTGATAATTTCTTTGAATTGTTTTACGGAATATCCCAATAAGCTTTTTCTTCGAAATAGCAAATTCTCAAAATGTAAGACAATTTTCAGATCAAAATTTCTGCTCAAGAATAGTATATCGTATCATCCTCTTGAATAAAACTGCTATTTGCGAATTTGTAACCGCATTTTTTCTGTGTAAAACGACACTTTGGCACTGTTTACAGAGGATCAAAAATAGTGCATGTGAAGGCGCTTTTTTTGCACCTTAAGTTTGATCAAATCATCTCTAGAAAATCTGCTTTGCTTTTATCTAGTGATGGAAAGCTTTTCAAAAGTACATTACGATTTTCGTTTTAAAAATTGATTTTAATAAATTTCAGAAAAGTCGAAAAATACAAGCTAAACATAGCTGCACTAATTTAGTATATTATCGGCGTTAAAATAATAAATTAAAATTTATTCTCAAAAGTTGTTTGCATAGATATTTTTGCGGTGATTTTTATTCTTGCAAAGTCTAATTCACTCATCATTGCAAAGTGTTTGAAATCTGGAAAAAAATTTAACTCCGATCTGTCACAATTCAAAATGTTTGGCGGAAGTTCGGCATCCATGAAAATCCGTATGATTTGCTCATTCAAACAAACAAAATATCCGCCTTTGACTGTTTGAAAAAGCTAACAATTAGAAAGTTGAGAAAATAAATTTATAATAAAGGCTAGGGAGAAAGTAAATTTTAGAGTTCAGTGTCTGGATCCACGAAACTTTCGGAACCTCTCAGCGAGAAGAAGGTTCCTATAGGAAGGCTTCAGAGATTCCGAGAGTTTCGTGAATCCGGCACAGAACCAATCAGAGAAAAAAGTTTAGATAGTTAGAGAGCATGAAGAGAAGAACGAAGTTGAAGAGAGTTCAGAGAGTCAGAATCACAGAAATTCGATGGTTTCAAGCCGAGTCACAGCCTGAACCGCGAAGGCAAATATTTTGCATCATGACACGTAGATCAAGCCCAAAAGAGTAAAAAATGATGAACGGAATTTCATTCGGATCTTTTTCTTCGAAAGAGAATCAAACACTTCCTAGTTTGCAAAAGCCAGAAAATCGCTTTTGAAGAGCAAAATTTGCTAAAATTAATTTGGGGGTTTTCTACAGAAAATTTACCTTATTGATTTTTTGAAGTTTGAATAATTAGGATTATCTACGGATGTCCAAAGATGTATTGAAGTTCTAGGAATATAGCCGAATTAGAATAAATCCCTGCTACTTGCTCATTTTAAAATAGGCGAATAAAAATCCGACATAATTCGTGAGCGACTTTGTATAGAAACCGAGTGCGAAATATCAAATGGGGAGTTCTGAAATAAACAATCTGAAATTCAGCAAAATGATACGGTAAACGACTAAAATTAGCGTTTTTATCAGACTCTTTCATCATGGTTGCTAGCCTGCAAAAGGCAAAGTCTTAAAGGCAAGTAGGAAAATAGGGGTAAAGGCTGTGATTAACAAGGGAAGTTTTTAGGTCAAACTCCCCTTTTTGAATAAAATAATGTATCCTTTACTAAATCGAATACGCTGATCACGAATATGACAAAATTAGCTGCCCACTTCAATACCTAACTTCGCAAAAATTGACATTATTTCGGTGAAGCTTAGTACTGAAGTGGGCAACTAATTTTATCATGTTCTTGATCAGCGTATTCGATTTAGTAAAGAACACTTGGTATCATTCGAAGAGTTTGGCCTAAAAACCTCTCACTTCGTCATTCGTACTCACAAAATAGTCATATCCAATTTCTTACTAATAGCTATATAGAATCGGAGCTTGAAATTACGCGTTTCGATTTAGAAAATTTCAATTTCTACTTTTAATTGCTCGGTATTTTTTTAGAATTTCGACTAATTACGTGTCAAAATTAAAATTACGAGATTTTGACGGGTAATTATTTTGAAAGGTAAGCTTCAAAGTTAGAAAAAATGCAAGCCTTCAGAACTTTTTCTCCAAAAAGTGAAAAACGTCATAAAAAAGTAATACTTTCTTTCTAAAATTCACGTGTTTATTTATTTTCCTACAAATATTAAAATGCTAGTAGTGTGCCAGAGGAAAAAAAGAAATTGGCACGGAAAAGAGTCGAATTGAGTACGTGGTGCGTCAAAATCTGAGGGGAGAGTTGAAAAGTGAAACTGCAAAAGAGAAGCAAAGAAAAGGAAGAGAAAAGAGAAGAAAAAAGAGAGAAGAAAGAGCAATACTCTCGAAAAGAAAATTATGCAAAGCAGTGCAGAGGAAATAGTGAATGACTCAGAAGAGTGGCAGAGAACGAGAGAGAAGAGATTTGCCTTTGCAGAAGGCTGCAGGGAGTGTACGAAGAGAGGGACAGGAAGAACACCCAATTGCTTGAATCTTTGTGAAAGAAAAGAAAAAGATTGATCTTCGAGAATTTGCATAAATTATCCTGATGCAAGGGTGTTTCGAAATTTAGATTTCGATCTGGTTAGTTTCTGAAGTTTAAAAATTGTCTTGATTTTGATAGAAAGTAAGAGAAATGTTTGGTGCGATAGCACTTGAAAACGTCTCAAAAAATTGGAAATATTTCAATTTTAGCTTTCAAGCGATGTGACGATACTAAGAACTAAATCTCCAAGACAATTCCACCACTTTCGTATGGCAAAGTGCAGAGATCGGAGTCTAGGTGAGTGGCTAATTTGCAAGGCAAAAACAGGGAGATTATGAAGGATAAATAGGGGATAAGTCAGAGCCAAATGTATCCACTCTGAAAGTCCTTTGCAGAAAAAGTACGAAAACCAATCCACTTGCAAAAAAATCCATGTGATTTTACGGGAATTGCACTTTTTATGACAACATTTTAGAGGATAAAAAATAGTTTAGTGCATTTCTGAGGGTAAGATAATGGAGTTAGTTTTCACAAAGAAAATTGACGCGATTTTACGAAAATATAGTTTTTCAGTTAGTTTCGAAGATAACTTACGTTTAGAAAAACGCGCCTTCAGCCGGTTAAAGCGCTCTAGAAACTTTTCGACAATAACATGAAAATTCGAATTCTATCTCTTCCAAAATTTCAAAATGCCGATAGAAAATGATCAGAATAAAATTTTGGAAAATCCAACTTGTGGACAGTTGAAGCTTCGAGATGCAAGTATTGGTAAGGAAAGTACAATTTGGAAAAACCAAGATGTCTTCAAATTTCGCTCTATCTCTTGATCGATATCTTATCAAAAATAGGTAGAAACTTCTCGTTTCGCATTTTCAAAGTGAATATCGAATGTGTGAAAGTCTGAGCAGGTGAATTTTCGGTGCAGTCGACTAATAAGGAGAGAGACATAATGGGCATAATAATACGAGAAATTGGGGGAAAGACATAGAAAGAAGAAAAGTAGAGGTAGGAGAGAAATGATATGATGACAGATAGAACGAAGGAAGGAATAGAAATGTCTGGTAGCGACTACATATAAACAGACAGACAGAAGTGACCTCCACCAATGAAATTCGTGAATTAGATGTCGTCATATCACTTTAGACAGTATTTAATTTTTTTTAAATCTCGTATTTTTGAAAATAATTTCTGATAGCCGGTATTACATTTGAGGTAACGAATTTTGGGCCAAAGTAAGACGACCTGTATAGTAACATTATTGAAAATTGGAGATTTTTGAAACTCGTACTAAATGCCCGAAAACTCCTGATTAACTAGTTGATAAAGTCCAGAAAAAAATTGACTACGAGGATAGCATTTAAAAAAAAATCTGATAAGCTATTAATCAGTACAGAGAAATCTCAAGATTTATGATTTCCTCTCTGACAAGCAATTTTAGCAAAAATAAAGGAGAAATAAAATAATAAAACAAAGTGAACAGGGTGAACAGTTCCTCTCTTCTTTCCAGAAATAGGCTTTTCCCTCCCTCCCTCCCTCTCTCTCCATCCATAATCACCGTTCCTTCCCCCTTCCAACCCCAAGATTGCAAAAGCGCGGCGCGTTTCTGCGGCTGCTTCTGGCGCTGTTTTTATGAAACGAGATCGGTTTTATCATTGGCCAGAAAATAGAAAATAGCAACGCGCAAATCATACTGATCGGAAGAAGCTAGAACAGGACCGAAATAGCATTGCAACTCGAGAGGGAGCAGAGAAAACGGCATGCTTCAGCACTTTTTGCCCATTTCTTTCTATCTCTCAAACACTTGCATGGGCGCACTGCCTGTCGGCTTTTACAATCCCCGATAGACCCCGCCCCCTTTTTCTATCTCTCTCCCTCTCATTTCTCATTGCCTCTCTTCCCTCGTGATCACTTCTCCACAATCAGTCGATACTCCACTCGTTCACCGAGAGTTCTACCCGCCTCGATTCTGGCCCGCACCACGCCGATTCTCAACCGTCCAACCATTTTCTAGGAGAAGTTCAAGCAGAAGACTTACGTGAACAGCCACAAAATGCGTATCGAATTTCGGTCGCTTTATTTCTTACCGCAGACCGACAGATTCCGGGTCCATTTTGCCCAGAGAGGAATCGATTTTTGCCGGTCATTTTACGAAAAAGCGACTTTTTAGTCGCTATAAAACCGACGGGCAGGAAACAGACAGCAGAACAGAAAAGTAACCAGAAAACCGAGGGTAAAATGCTGGACAAGTAATGACATAGTGAAAAACTAGAGAAAAAAATCATGGAAAAGTAGTATTTTTTTTCTTCTAATTTTATCATTACTTTTCCGAAACCACTAGTTTGTAGTTTAGTGAACCAGAAAAATCAGTGAAAAGGGAAAAAATGACGTTCTGATCAATATTTGGCACTTTTGCAGTTTGACGCACTCACTCTCACCTGATATGTTTCACAATTCGCAAGTCAACAAGTTTCTGCCCAATCGATTTTCTAGGAAAAAAACAACAAGAGTGAATCAGATAGGCTTCGCTGGAAAATGGCTGTTTTGAGAGTTAGTAAGCGTAGAAATTTTATTTTTTTTTCAATTCTACCAATTTTTCCCAAAATCCCTCCCTCCGGAAAGGATTCGAGTTAATTTTTAGAGAAGTTTCAGGAAGATTTCTGAAACTTTCTCGAAGACGCACCTTATTTTGACCGCTCAGCTTTCCACACAGATCTGGTCGCGATTCCGTCAAAGATGGCGTCTTCTGAAATCAAAAATTAAGAGAAAGTCAAATTTTTGAAAATAAAAGCGCGAAAAATACGAACAACAAAAAAGCAGCCGACCTGAGAGCTTGCAAGATTGGAGAAGCGAAATGGCCACTGGGTTTAATACACTTTTTGAAACGTATCTATTCAATTTTTAATCTTTGTGCAGATTTTGAGATTTTTATTTTTTGTTGAAGTTGACAATTCAGTGGAATTTCATTAAACCCTCTTTCTTCCAAATCTGCTCGGCCGTTTGATTCGCTTGTCGGCGATTTTGTCGACAAAAAATCGTTCGAATTCCCGATTTCCTGATCAAATCATCGAATTTCTGTAGAGCCGAGAAAATTGAGACAAATTTGCGGAATGTGTCTGTGGTTTTTACGAGGAAAACAGTGCGATTCCTTATCAAAAAGAAAAGCGGGAGGAGATGAGAAAACGATCGAATAAAATGCGAGAAAGTGATAATAGGAACACGACAAAATTCGAGAAACGACAAGGACAAAATACGGTTTTCAGTTTCTACCACTCCTCTGTAGTTTTACAGGGGACACTCGTGATCGCCAGGACGTCATTTGCACGCTAACGGTCAGAGCAAAGGAGTGTAGTAATATTCATTCATAAAGTCTTCTTCTTTAACTAATGCAAGTGAATGGCTTGTAAATGCAGTATCAAAAGAGACAGATCGGTAGCTGGTAAATGCTGTTGTTAGTCACTCATTCAACGTTGAAAGATGAAAATTCTAAATTTTCGGGAGTATTTTTGACATTTTCTGGGTGAAATTCGCCTCTTCCTTTTCCATTTCGACTTTGCACTGCGAAATTGAATGAATTGTTTTAGGACTGAACAAAAATTCTCTAGTTACTCTGCACACACAAAAATCATCGATTTGGCGAACGAGAAGTAAAACAAAAATAAACGAAAAATCGAATCCAGTTTTCGATTTCTTTCGGCCTATCGATTTCCCGTTTTCTCTTTGGCTTCTTTTTCTGCGTACGTGCCGTCCCGTCTATCAACAAATTGATTGATTTCACGATAAAAATGCCGTCGTCAGACATTTTCATTCATTAGTAAGCTCGAAAAATGAGAAAGTGCAAAATTTTAGGCTAAAAATACAGAAAAAAAATAAAATAAAGTTGAAAATGTGCTTCGCCACTAATTTTAGTATTAGACGAAAGTTTTACGGACTTTATCTTGCGCGTTCAGGCTAAATATCAGTGATAAGGGAACGCCTCTTTGTGCAGAAAATCGATCGATAAAACAGGCATGTGAGAGGCTTCACACCGAAACAAAAGTGAGACGTTTCCAGCAGAAAAATAAGACGGAAATTGAAGAAAACGACCTGATTTATCAAGAATATATTTGAAAATAACAAAAATGATTCAATCAATGCTTTGAAGTAGGGTTTTTGAAGGTTTTTTGCGAGTATTCGGATTTCACCAGAATCGACTTTTGATTGCAGTCCCAGTCAACGACAGACGAATAGCTTGTAAAGTTTCACTTAGTACATCGCTGCCAAAAGAGATATTGCGAGAAAGAAACTGAATAATAGTTTTTCAACAAAATAAAAGTTTCTTCGCCATTTTTATAGACTCATACACACGATTCCCTCTATTAAGACGCATTCTTTGAGTAACCAGAACAAAGTATAAAGAGCGGTTGGACAATTGCAAAAGTCTCTTGGATCCGAACCAAACTTATATGGTGGATACCCCTATGGACCCTATTCACAAAAATTGGAAAATCAGGCCCCGTCCCCAAAAGCGGGCGGGGTCTAAATTTTCGATTTTTGTGAGTGGAGTTCATAGTGATATCCAACCATGTTACTCTTGGGTTTCGAGGACTTTTTATACCTGTGCCAAGGTACCCACACTTTTGTCTGATTCTTACAAAGAACGCCTCTTGATGTTTCATGTATCGTACATATTGATATTGCAAATTCATATTGCTATTTACTGGTAAATAAAACTTTATTATTTTTAATTTAAACATTACGCAACATTCGTTTTAAAATTTAGATCCATACATACTCGTTTTTGGCTTGATACTAGCATCAGAAGTTGTGTTACTCTTGAAGCGAAGTGGATTTTTCAAATCTGAAATTTTAGGGTGATTGTACTAATTTCTTTAGTTCAAACACTTATGAATCGTTTGAAAACAATAACCATAGGTTTAAACTATAATGATATCAGCTAAAGTTTTTGAGAGAAATTTTAAATGAAACTTACTGTTATAAATATTTACTGTAAATTCTCTATAGGGTGTATTGCAAACTATCAATAATACTCCACTAAATGGTCCGTACAAACAAAGCATTGACACAGTAAACTCAATAACAGTTCGTAATTTGAGCTCATTTCCACGCAGAAAATTGAAAAATAAATAAGTTCCAGGTATAGTCACTCCGATTCCACCGATACATAATGGAACTAGAGTCTAAATTGTCCGAAATTTCAAAGATCTATCATTTTGAATATAATTTTGTTTTTTTCAAAGAATAAAGACAATTTTCAATTTCTTCCTTTTTTAATTTTAGCCACAATAAATGACTTTTTTGATGCTGATTGTTTGCAGAAATAGTTTCCTATTTTAAGATTAGCATTTTCACCTGTATTGCTAGAATCTTCAATAAATGAATTTGCCTTCTTTGAGCAGTTTTTGAAAAACGATGTTGTTTCAATGTTTTCCGAGTTATAATCGCTAAAGCGACTGATAATAAGCACCACTGAAATTGGTTTAATTTACTCGGAACTTATAATTATTTTGTACTTTAAAATAATTCAAATTTACTGTTTTAAAAATTTTAAGCTATTGAACACATGTAGTTTGATTAGCAATTATTTCTTTAGAAAAATGATAGGTTTAGAAACTTTGGTTTCGCCCACATAGACATTCAAAGTGGATAGTTTGAATCACAATATAGATCATGAATTAAGTTCAAACTTACTAAATGCATGAAAGTCCCTGTAATTCCCAAATTTATAACTTCTCTGAAAGTTTCGACAAAATCAAGACCTAGTAACCCTCCATAGCATGGGTACTTAGCTATGAAATCCCTTTTGTCCTAAATTTGCAAACTCATATTCTTTTCAAAATATTAAATAGATTACATTTTCAACTTTTTCCCAGTTAATGTACCATTGAAGAGAACATGTATGAGAAATTAGTGTAAATAGATATAATGCGATTATAAACCTATTGAATCCAGCACTGAAAATTTGCATATAAAAAGTAAAATGGAAATTCATAATCATGCAATTGCCAGACAAAATTTTGCCAATTTATTGATCGAGAAATTGCTAAATAATTACTTTGTAAGCTTCATCTTATCGTTTGGCAATAGACATTGTTGATATCGATGAAGATATAAGCAAAACATCGAAAGGCTAATTAGGGCTGCTGAAACTTTCATAATATTGCCCATATAGATTGGAGGGAAGCCGAAGATCTGCAAATTTGATTTGAAAATAATATTATAATTTTAAGGTCATTTGTAAATCCCATCACCTCACGGCATCATAACATGCGAAATAGTATACGTTTTGGAGAAGGTATCGCAATGCGATTTTATTTTCGCAAGATTATTTTATGTCATAATATCATGCAGTTTCCAGAGTCTCATTTTATATCATATCATTTCATGCAGGATAATGATATTGTGAAATTTGTAGTTTTTTTAATTGAATAGAAAATTGTTAATTAAAAATTATGGTGTTCGGCTCATTTGTTTTTAGAGTTAAATATTTTCCATCGAAATTAAACGTCAGGTTCTGTGAAAGTATCAACTTGATTGCGAATCACAATATTTTAAAACTCTTCTCATTTATGTCAGGTTATTATTTTTATTTACTAATAGCATTGCGTAAAATTTCCTAATTACCGACCGAAGTGCTTAATCCTGAGCAAGTTAAAGCGACAAATTGTGTGAATGCAAACGCATTCGGTACGCATTGTACAGACACGAAATGCTCGAACATAAATATGAGCAAGTGATGAGCTAATAATAATCTTCTGTATCGCAGCCTAAAGCATTTTCTTTGGAGTTTTATATTCACCTATGAAATAATCATTTCCTTTTTCAACGTTCTTCGTGAAGTCAAATAAAATAAGGAATCATTTCTGATAAGTCATTTTGAAAAGACAGATGACATTTCAGATAATAGCATTACAAATTCACAATTGGCACTCGAGTTTTTGGAATATGATTCTGAAATTTAAAGGAAAATATATGACTCACATATTCGGTGGACTTGCAACTAAAATGCACAATGTACCGTAAGCTGATAAACTATGCTCAAATATCGAATAGTACTGCATCCAGGTAATATAAATGGGAGATGGAGTAAAATCAGAACAGTTATCCATTGAAATAAGTGAAATGCGTCAGATTCTGATAGTTTGAGAATTTAATGATGAAATTTCACTTGTGCAGAAAAACCTAATTGTATATGATTAGTAGAGATCTCGAAAATTTCAACTCAGGCCTGAAAGCAGAGCATAATTACATTGTTGAATAATGAGAGCTAGCTTTGAAAATTGAAATAATAAACATCTTAGTTCAACAAATTTATTGCAATGAAAGGTTATTTATTGAGATTGACAGTCGCTATGAACGTTGTCATTATGTAGGACGCATCTCTTTAATGTAGTAACTCTCTGTTAGCCCTGTTTAGTTATAGAGGTAGCCTCCTGATAAGTGTTAGTTAGTTTTGTGTTGTTACCTTTACACGAGCCGCTGTGACTAAATATAGTGATATACAATCAATATTGATATTGAACCATCTGCACCCTTTCGTCGATGTGAGTAGCTATTGTGACGACGGAGTCGTCAGTGCCCGAATTGTCATATGTGCGAAAATTAATAAGTGAGTCAACTTTCTACAACTAAACGCTTTAACTACAGGTGTTTTTTTAGATAAGTTACTCGTGAATTAGAACAATCATCTGATATTATGGACTGAGGAAGTAGATATCGCACTTTTTATACCTCTCCCCTTCTAAGCCCAACCCTTTCGAAATAGCATGTGCCCTGAAGAGACGGAAGAGATAGCAAATGAAAAGGGAGAAGGAAATAGCGAGGGGAAGAAGAGGCGTGGCTCGTGGAAAATCGATCTGCAAAGGGTGTGCAATATCTACTTCCTCACAGTCCATAATAAGTTTGTTCGATAAAATATGTTAAATAATTCGTAATTCACCAAATCTCTAAATTAAGTAATATTTCGATACTTTATGGGAATAATAATCAACTACCTTTCACTCGATAAAATCATTTAATTTTACCCAGTTTTAATCCCAGCTACACGGTGCTTTGAGTTATCCGGCGGGACTTTTCCAAAAATTGGATAAACTTTTCATACCTTTAATTTTTTTAATGTATCATAAAATTAGTAAGAACTGATTCTTTAAAATCCAATTTTAAAGGTCCTTCGCCGGACAAAGAAAAAAGGCAAATCACTGCCAGTGCAATTTTTATCTTTGACACAGAAATTCAATTTTATTTCAAGCAGAACAATCAAATAAACTTGTGAAAAGCGAGACGACATGTATTCGCGGGCATTTACCCGGAAAATAGGGAAAGATCCTTTCGGAGCCTCGGAGTAAAACCGGAAAGTTGCTCGGTGATAAAACCGGTAGAGTGAAAGCGACAAGAATTTGGATGAAATGGAATGGAGACTCGAAATTGAAGATCTTGAGATCCGAAGAAAACAGACTTCTCAAATTTTGACTCGCAGAAAAATTATCTTATTGAATGAGAAAAAGCATATCTTCTCTATCTCTTTCGAAGAAGTGTATTATTTCTCTGTGGGCTGATTTGTGAGCTTTTCCGGATCGAGATTTGAGAAGTCTGAAAGAAACTATCGCGAATTTCTTGTTGAAACCCAGGATCTCCAATTTAGGATAATAAGAATAAACGATATGCCAAAAATGATCTAGAAAAACAAAGGAAAATCACAGAAAATCTATGAATGACTACAAGATCTAGAATATCACTGGAATATTCGTAAAATCGTAAATACCTTTGAATTTGATCGCCTAGCAGCAAAATTCAAGAATATTTACAATCCTACAAAACCAATACGATTTATTGTGCATGACTGAAATAAATTATTGCACGGAAATTAAAATAATTTGAAGTGATATTTGATACGAAAAAAGTAGAAATTTGTATAAAGTACAGATTTTCATTGGATCAATTGGAAGTTCACCAAATGACGCGCATTCATGGGCCTTGAGCTCTGAAATCGCCCACCGAAGCTTCGGGTCTGTCGGGTCGGGCCGATTGAATTCCAGGGTAGAAACTATCTTCCTGCATGAGCTTCAGATCGACTGTGCGGAGATCTTCTGGCATGAAGTATTTCTCCGTCACCTGAAAAATCAAGTTATTTTCCTCAGAAAGACAATTTTAGAGTGTCATTCACTCATTCTTCTATTTCCCCTTTTATCTCTAACCTCTTTCCCGCTGCTATTCCTTCTCTCCTTGTCTATTCCCAGTGGTTGTATATCAGAAACAATAAATGCATGGCATACGTTTCAAAATAATTTGAAAAATGTTCTCACTTTCTTCCATTTCTTGACAGTCCGTTTCACTCCATATGGGTCGGAGATAATGAGCACTGAAAATTTGTATTTTTCTCGTGAAATGAAGAAAAAGCACACTTTCAGCTGTCAGGATCGGCATGTTGATCGATTTGACGATGATGATCCTTCCAACGCATTCACCACAATTCTCCGATTTGCAGAAAATCTGAAATTTTAGACAAATTATTTTTAAATTATGAGTAGCACGAAAAACAGGTAATCGGGGGCTGGTGCATACAGAGGAAATACCTTGACTGTCTCTAGCTTCCTTAACTAAACACATTATTTCGTTTTAGAGTTGTCAGAGTCTGCTTACTCCCTATATACTTGAATATTTCCTTGTGTGTTGACAATATCAACACTGAAAAAGATCATTTGAAAATAAACATGCTCTCACTTAAGTTTTTTTTCTAATTCTTTCGACGAAATAATTTACCAAAGAAAGAGTTAATCTAGTTTTCGGTTTTCTCTATATACTCTACTCTCGTTTTCGATGATCCCTTTTTCGTGTTGCAAGTAGTTCACAATAAGACTAGGACTGCTAATTCACAAAATCACATAAAATTTTTTGAAAAATTCTACCTTTCCAATGGAATGAAATTTGGCATTTTCCTGTTCTGTCAAAGTCATTCCCTCGGGCCGAATCTGTAATTATTCGCTTACAGATGAACTAATCATCCTGGTTGCGTTTACTCGTTTCCAGAATTCCGGCTCGGCCACCACGTACTGCGCTTTGCAGTAAATACGAATATATTTCGACGTTGTCAGAAGGCCGTTGCATTTCCTGAAAAAAGTTATCATTATGAGCTTTCGTTTAAAATGTTCTGGGAACTATAAGTTCTATTTTCAATTAGACAAAAAACGATAAAAACTCGATCGAAATTGGGAACTAAGATCTTACTTGCAGAGAATCTGGTATTTGTCATTTTTGTCGGCGAATTTGGCTCTTTTCTCCTTGGCCAGTTCATCCTCTCTGCGAATCCCTTCGTTCAGTTCTTCCAATTGCTTGATCACCTGAAAATCACTCATAAAATGAATTTTCACTCTAAAATTTCTCATTTCATGAAGAAAGTTTTCTTTTTTATCAATTTCGAATCCTACCCGAGTTTCCAGATCCTGTTTGTCACTTTGAACGTAATTGAGAGCTCTGTTCATGAGTCGTTCCTTGAGCACGTTGTTCTCTTCTTGCTCCTTCAGCTTGAGATTGTACGTGATCAGAATACATTTGCTACCTTCGGCACGACCTCGGCCTGAAATTTGAATTTTAAAGATCGATAAGATGAAAAGGCTCATGCTAAACGGGAAAATGTGTTTCAGAAGAGAACAAACTCAAAATGTTCCTTTGCTTGTAAATGCCAAATTTTCGAAAAAGAAAATTTCCAACCTCTTCTCTGAACATGGGCGATTTCGTTCGTAGCATAGTTGTATTTGATGACGAGATTGCACTTGGCGATATCCAGACCTTCCTCGGCCACCGACGTCGCCACCAGCACTTTGGTCTGGCCATCTTTGAACCTGAAAATTGCAGTAGTTGAAAGAAATTATTTGTATGAAAACCTAGCGAGTTTTTCTTGCTGCTCATTTCTGTTCACGGTTGTGTCGTCGTCCGAATCATCCGAAGAGGCTGTTGATCTGTTCAAACCTGAAAATCTCCATTTTTGACAATTAAAAAAACATGTTTTTTTCTAAAAATGTATTTCAGATAAGAAAGGAGCATTGAAATGCTATTTCGCCTGCAATATTATTCGACTGAAACTTACCCGCAATGAATTCCGACTGAATGTCCAGATCAGTCAATTCTGCCTTCACGTTGAGCAATTTGGCCAGCAGCATTGCATTGCGTCTCGTCTTTACGAAAGTGATCACTCGGAAGTCCGATTTCTCGTCGTGCTGCTTGGTCAGCTCCCTGAAAATTAACTTTTAAAATTTTGAAGTCGTGAACTTTTCTAAAAAAAAAAGAATTCTTACTCGATGAGAGCATCAACCATCGGATTTGTGTTACACTTTTTCTCATTCAGTCTCACACGAAACTCTAAAAATAGGTGAATTTTTCTTTCGAAACAGTTTAATTTGAAAAAGGTTACAAAAATTCCTTACCGCTCCAAATCTGCCCCATTTCCGGCGTCATTTCAGCCAACATCTTTGTCATTCTCGAGTCCAAATATCGAAAAGCCTCATCCGAGGTTAGATTGTTATGGACATCGACTGAACGGAAACAGTACTGAAAATTGTTTTAATCAATTTTGAAAATATTTACAAAAATATTTCAAACTTGTAAAAAAATGAACAAAAATCTTACATCGAGACATTTGAATCCTTCCATCACTCTCAGCTTCATATCGTTGCTGAGCAGCGATGTCTCTGGAACTATTCGGTTCTTGTGCTCAGAAATCCAATTCTGGTATTCTGAAATAAAACAAGTGATTTCAAACTTCGTAACAAACTGAAAATTGAAAAATCTAGGGATGATACCGTGAGAAGTTTTTTTTTCCAAATTATAGTGAAGCAGAATGGATAATAGGGCTTTCGGAAAGGCCCACGCGCAAGGTGCTACTTGATTTGAAAAAGTTATTCGCTATATAAAAACCTATTTTTTTCGTAAAGTGGCTTTTCCAGATCGTCGATATAAAAGAGTTATGGAGTTTTCAAATTTCAATATGCAAGCATAAATTTAGTGACAATACCGTAATCCAGTTTGTTTGGAGGAGGTTGGGTGATGCATTTTGCTGGTGCTCTGAGACCTTCCTCCATTTCCAGAAGCATCAGATCGGGCGAAGAGGGATTTTGCTGCCTTTCGGCTATCGGCACGTTGTGATCGCCTGATATTTTTATCTAGTGGTTTTTGGATTTTTCTTTTTCAAAAATTTTCAAAATTTTGTACATTTTCAGTGACTTGCTTTTTCATTTCTAGCATTTTGCATAATATTAGAGATTTTCATTTTTAATCATTTAATTTTTATTTTTTCAAAGAAAAAACTCACGCAAATCTTTGATGATCTTCTCCTCGATGACCCGCATCAGTTCAGCCGTCGTCGTGATGTAATCAAAGCGATCTCCGGAAGGAGAGTTCGGCACGAATTTCAAATCGGAAAATTTTCCATTGAAATAAAAAAAATTCGAAAGAAAAATCTTACCGTCCGGAGTAACTGGAGAGAATTTCTTCAACTCCTCCTTGTTCTTCTGCACGAGTGAGATCTCCTGAAAGTTTATAATTTCAAAACGTGAAAGTAGAAAATAATGAAAGAATCATATTTTCAAATTTCTTAGACTTTCAAAACATGAAAAATGACGAACCTTGCAGTCGAGATTGGCACAGATTTCGACGATGTGCTGCAAGGCTGCGACATCATTTTTTGAGCCCTTTCCAACCCCGAGCGAGGCAGTCAGACCGATGATTTGAGGGTACCATTTATATGAGCCCGTGGTTTTCGCTTTGTGGTAAAATCTCATGAGCACTGGAAGCAGATTTTTAAAAAATTTAACCATTCTCAATTTTTTTTTAGAAAAAGGTACTTATTCTCAAAACGAATCTTATTTTTATCAGTAAGTTAGAAAACATTCGTAGAAATTGAGTGAAACAAACTGTTGTAGGGGTCCTTCTTGTCCGTCTTATGGCATTCGTCGAAAATGATCATCGTGAACTCGTCCAACTCGAATTTTCTTCTTGGATCCAGCGTGTCGTTCAGAAGATTCCTGAAGTTTTAAACCTAAATTTCAGAATTTTCACTTTCTAAATTCCTACACAATAAGCTGGGGTGTGGCAACCAGGACGTCCTTCGCAGCGATTAATTCACGAAGTGGCGCATTGTCATCTCCACATGCAGATGCTACCTAAAATAAGAAAAATCAAGTACGGTAATTCATATTTTTGATAATCTTAAAACTTGAAGAAATTTCATTTAAAAGTTTTTTAATTACCTCATAACAATGACCCAGAAACTTGTTCATCGTCTCAGCCTGTTGCTTGATAATGAACGCGTTTGGCGTCATGAACAGAACCTAAAACTTTTAAAAATTAAAAATGAGAAAGGAAACATTCCTGACCTTCGCATATTTGTCTGTACTTGCACACGCATCCAGGTGACTCTTGATTATGAAGGCAGCAACGATCGTTTTTCCCGATCCTGAATGTTTCCTTGCATAATTTGAAGGAAAACTCTTCATTGGTCTACGCTTCTTCCATCTTTTAATTTAAAAAATTATACCGGTTGGCGCAGTGATAATGACGTTTTCTCCTTTCAGAGCCTGAGCGCAGAGTTCCCTTTGATACTCGCGTAGAATGATAGGTGACTCTGAGAATGTGTTTTTAAACTTTGGATTTGTTCCAGGAGTACTCGAAATTTCAATTTTAGAAAATTTCTTGAACACGAGAAATCGGTATTGGAATGGTAACATTTCGAGATCGGAATTTCGAATGCCCCCGATTCTTTTAGTTTGTTTTCCTTCAACTTTTGATCAAAAAAATCATACCCTGGTGCATATGAGTCTTGAGCGAATGGAGAAGACGTCGCGACAAAGTATTTTCCGTCGGAAGATCTTCCCAATTCAAATTGATCCTCCTGGAATCAAACATTTCCTATATTTTTTCTAGAAAGATTTTTTTGCAGAGTTTGAATTCGGAATGAAAGTATAGATAAGTGAATTGAGAGAAATAACTTTTTGAATTCTGCCTAATTGAAGCCCCCTAAGGACGTATCAAAGATATAAGACCTGGGGCGTCTGTTAGAGGAAATACAATAGAAATTCAACTTTCTCAAAATTTGCCTATTCTCGTCCCATTTGAAAAATGCCTCTGTCCTAGTCATAGGAAAATCGAATTTTTAGGAAGCCTGATATTGTCAGTGACCGATTACTTGAGACGAAGTAAATGAGACACTGACTTTTGATGATCATAATTAGCGCGCTGTGCAGCAGCAGACTTTACACTATTAAATCATATTCAAAGAATAAGCTAGACGACTATTTGTAAATATGCAATGCATACTTTGCCATATTTGAGTTTGTGCATCGCTTATTTCCTCTCAAGTTATCGGTCATCGACAATAGAAATGACCTGATTAGAGAAATAAACGAACCTTAGCGTATCTCTGGAATTGTCGACGAGATCGGCCGCAGATCTGTCAATGGGCACGTAGAAGATCTCGCCTCGGGGATTCTCTCGCTCCGCGTCATGTTGGGCTGAAATTGTTCGAATCAGGAAAGGCTTTATTAGGGTATATTTTTTCTTCGTGTTCTAAAGAAAAGACGAGCAAATACATTTTCTTACCAACTCGTATCGAAATTGAAGCGGCTAACATTTAAAAACGACAATTTTAGTGAGTCGGAAGATATGAATTGCGATTAAAAAAATTCTGCAATGCAATGCATGAAAAATTCACCCCACTGCCTCTCGAATCCAGGAACGAGTTTGTTGACGAAGGCGATGGCTTCGTTTCCGCACTTGAAGACGCCCATCAGAAAGTCGAACATCGCGAGGGGCGAAACCAGGGGAATTGTGCGGAACAGCATGCAGTTCATCTCCTGACGGCTCAGCTCGTTGTTCAGCTCCTCTGAGCGGTCTACAAAATGCATACTTGATATTTTGAGAAATGATAAGTTCGAATTCTTTGAATAACATTTTTTCAACTATTTTTTAGTTTGAAAGAAGTTCAAGAGCTTTAGTAACATCAAACTGCAAATTGAAAGATCTCATCGATAATTTCCAGAAATTTTATCCTTTGACTGTTTTTTTAAAGCTCACCCTTGAACTCATCCCGAATGCCCTTGACGTACTCCTGGTAGATCTCGATTGTGTTGAGAAAGTCCAGAACGATATCTGTGATGACATATTTCAGGAAATTGTCCAGATTCTCCAGGATCAATCTGAAAGTTTCATAAATTATTCAGTTCAGAATATGGCTGTACGCAAATTTACGTACACTCCTGGTTCAGAAGAAATTTATTACCTGAATTTGGTTAGCCTTTTCTTGTTCGACTCTAAAAGGATGTAATGAATGTTAGAATTTTCCTCGACTGAAAATCAAGTTATTTTTTTTCAAATCGACAAAAGTCTTACTCTCATGGAGATAGATGAGAATGGTATTGAAGAGAGAAGTCTGCAAGGGCGTTCCCATGATAACCGTCCAGAGCTGTTCGGCGAAAATCGTCTGAAAAAATAAATTAAAATTCTGAAACTAAGCATTTTTTGAACAAAAGTCCAACCATCACCATCCAACATATTTGTAAGTTTGCCACTTTTCCCACTTCGAATAAATGAATTTTCTAGCAAGCTAAATTGTAAGGAACTAAATCCCGAATCTCAACACAGTAGCTTTTCGTTAGAAGACAAATAAGTCGATGTTAGCATGATGTTTATCTTGTGAATTTACTCACTAGACGTTCTTGGCGTATCTTTCGTCATTTTTAATAGTAATTCAAGATCGGATTCCTGTGAATCCGATTTCTGGAAAAGTATTTGTCGATAATAATGGCAGAAGGAATTAAAAAGGTTCAAGCAATTTCGCTTTCGTCCTACCTATTATTCGGAATATTTTTTAATAGACAAAAGTACCTGATCGAGTTCCTGACTCGCGATCTCATTCGCCAGATCCGCGATGAAGCTGGACGGACTGAGCAGCTCGGAGAGTATCCGACCCTGAAAATTCGAATATTATGTCGAAACTCAACGATTAGCACTATATTGCGATCGTTATTTGTTTATTTATTTTATTAGATTTTTTCCCTGTTCCTCATGGACATATTTGTACTCGCACTATGCCCAATATCCTATCGAACTTAAAACATTGCGGGTCGACCTTGCGCATTACAAACCAGCGCCTATCACGCTCCCTTTAGTCGATTTTTCTTCAATTTTTTATTGATTACCGATTCTGGATTTGCGAAGAGAGGGGCGAGCCGTTTCTTGATTTCCACCTCCCAAAGTCGAAGCAGCGACTTGAATTGCAGGCTTTCCCGCTCTTGAGCGATTGGAATCTGCATAGCGCTGAAATTACCGCAAATCCTCGTACAAAATTAGCATAAAATTGAAAAGCAGTCGAAAAAGTGGGGATTTCGATTTCGCAAGCACTATTCAAATTCTGTGGGCGAGTGTTGAAAATTCGTGTGCTCGGCGTTTACGACGTAAATTTCGTAGTTGAATATCTAGAAGGCTCTCTTCGATTTTTCTCCATTTTCATTTTTGCTGATTTTTTGTTACTTTTCTAGATTTCGGGGTTCAGAATGACGACGACGGCACCCGCAGCTGCAGCGCCGAAGGCCGCTTCCGGAAAGGAGGGCGCTTTCAAGGACAAGGACAAACCCGAGAGCGTTCGCAATAGGTCCTACAATTTACAAATTCTATTTTTTTGCTTTTGAATTATAGAATTTTTAGGCTAATAAAATATTTTTTCTAGACGATTTTGGAATCAACTATTTTCAGCAACATCGTGGCGGCGAAGGCCGTTGCGGACGCAGTGCGGACGTCGCTGGGGCCGCGCGGAATGGACAAAATGATCCAGGCGGCGAACGGAGACATCACGATCACGAATGACGGGGCCACCATCCTCAACCAGATGAGCGTCATTCATCCCACCGCCAAGATGGTCAGAGATTTGGAAATATGAATTTTGAATAAGTACAGGTTCAAACATGATAGCATTACTGAGTAATCAAAAGCTTTCATTGTTTGTCTTCTGCGAAACATATTCCATCATTCTTTTTAAGTTTATTTCTTCTTGAAGAAAATACAAAATTTTTAAGCTGGTGGAGTTGTCGAAGGCGCAGGACATCGAGGCGGGCGACGGAACGACGACCGTCGTCGTGATTGCCGGCGCGCTGCTCGATGCAGCCATGTATCTTCTCAACAAGGGTATTTTACGCGTTCAACTTTTCTCCATCAAAATACTTTTTGCAATTTTATGTTTCAAAAAGTCGAAAATGCAAAACGTTTATCCTCAAGTTCTGCTTTACTCATCGATGCCAATCGATAATTCTGACTCTAGACCATGTGCAGACTGAAACTCCGAACGCGGTTCTGGAATTTCTTGAAAGTCTGTACCGTCTTGACTCGATTCTAAAGTCAAACTGATTCATTTGGGAAAATGGCTTATCTTATTTTATTCTTTTCTTTTCAGGCATCCACCCGACAATCATCTCGGAGTCGTTCCAGCGCGCGGCAGCCGAGGCCGAGAAGATCCTTCTCGGGATGAGCAAGCCGGTCGACCTGAACGACGACGAGCTGCTCGTCAAAATGGCCACCACTTCACTCAACTCTAAGGTCTGGCTTCTTTTTCAATTTGTAATTTTCTTGAAACATACTTTTCCGAAAATAAAAAATACTAATTCTTATTACAATCATTGTCTTCAGAGATATTGCTTTCCTTGATTTCCTGCTCAACTTATACTTCTCTTGAAACTTATCCTGGAATAGCAATTTTGGAATTCTTCAATTTCTGTTGAAACTTGACTTCTTGCAGGTGGTCTCTCAGCACTCATGGCTGCTGGCGCCAATGGCCGTGAACGCGGTGAAGAAGATCATCGATCCGGCCAAGGACACGAATGTCGATCTGAAGATGATCAAGATCATCAAGAAGCTGGGCGACACGGTTGAGGTCGGTCAAAATCTGCAATTTCTGAAAACTCGATTTTACGGCGATCTGGAAAATGCAGGTCAATGGCGATGAAATACTATTGAATTTGAAAACTACAAGAAATTTTCTTCGCCATTCCCCTATACTATTCTTTATGTCCTGTTGCACTATGCTGTCTTGTAATTCCAAAGGGTTGGAGGCGATTCGTACCAAAATTTGCGAGAAAAGTCTCTACGATTTTGGCAGAAATCACCTCCTTTGTGGTACAAACTATCTCCAACCCAATTCCAGATTGTTATTAGTTTTACCCAAAAAGGAAGAAATTTCAAATAGATTTATTCCAGGAATCTGAGTTGATCGACGGAGCCCTGATCGATCAGAAGTCGATGGGCCGCGGAGGTCCGACCCGAGTCGAGAAGGCCAAAATCGGACTTATCCAATTTCAGCTCAGTGCGCCCAAAACTGACGTGGGTTTTGATTTTACTTCATCTCTGATAAAGTGATATTTGTGTGTTTCGACAATTGCCCTTGTGAAATGCGGCAATTGCCTGATAACGATATTTTGATTCAATCTTTTATCAAAATGTTCACATTTCCAAATTTAGATGGAGAACCAAGTGATCATCTCGGACTACGCGCAGATGGACCGCGCCCTGAAGGAGGAGAGAACGTATCTGCTGGAGCTCTGCAAGAAGATCAAGAATGCCGGCTGCAACGTCCTGCTCATTCAGAAGAGCATTCTCAGGTCACATTTTCCTGCAAATTTAAAAAATAAAAAAATTGAATTTGATTTCAGAGACGCAGTGAGCGAACTGTCGCTGCACTTCCTGGCGAAGATGAAGATTATGGTCGTCAAGGACATCGAGCGAGACGACATCGAATTCTATTCCAGGGTTCGAACTTGATTGAAAATATGAAATTTCCATTTTGGTCGTTGAAAAACATTGTATCGTAACTTTGCTTATTTTTCTCATTCAAATTTTAATTTCTAAATACTGACTCTTGTCATTTCTTTCAGATTCTTGGCTGCCGCCCTGTCGCATCTGTGGACCATTTCGTGCCGGAAGCCCTCGGAACTGCCGAGCTCGTCGAGGAAATCTCCACTGGCGGAGAGGGAAAAGTCATCAAGGTTTGGAAATTTAACTTGCTTCTTTTATTTTTGAGTTTTGATTACTATTATCGACTCTCAGTATTTGAAGCCTATTTTGGTGATTCTTCGAAACTTATTTGAGTTTTTCGAAGCTTATTATGTTTCGGAACTATTTCACCATTTGAGCATAACAAATTATCTACTGACTTGCTCCATTCTATTTCTCGATTATTTGAAACTTATGGAAGTTTATTTCTCATTTTAGGTGACCGGTCTGGCCAACCCCGGTCATGCAGTGTCGATTCTGATCCGCGGCTCGAACAAACTCGTCCTCGAGGAGGCCGATCGCTCGCTGCACGACGCCCTCTGCGTCATTCGCTGTCTCGTCAAGAAGAAGGCCTTGCTGCCTGGTATTGAATCTATACTAAAAAGAACTTTCGAATTAACTTTCTCTTCCTAAATTATTTAAATTGTGAGAAAATTGTTCATCCTTTCTAAGATTTTATTTACGAGGATTTTTCTTACATTTTCTTGATTGTTTTTTTTTCATTTTTCAAAATCTTATTTTCAGGCGGCGGTGCCCCCGAAATGGAGGTCGCGGTGAAGTTGCGCCAATTGGCACAGAGCCAGACGGGCGCACACCAGTACTGCTGGAAGGCATTCGCAGAGGCTCTCGAATTGGTGCGAAATTTAGGAAAAATACAAATTCATGGAATATTTCCATTTGCAGGTGCCGTACACTCTGGCTGAGAACGCGGGTCTCTCGCCGATTCACACTGTGACCGAGCTGAGATCGCAGCACGCCAATGGAAACAGCTCTATGGGGGTCAATGTCAGAAAGGTAATCAACTCGATCTTTTATTTCGAAATCGCAATTATGGGTGACTGAAAAATGGCGAGGAAACGTGACCTATATTTCAATATTTCTCCCTATTTTTATCCCCTCCCCCTATATTTATAGGTCACATCCTCACGTCATCTCGTCATTTCAAAATAGCCTAATTATGTCTTTCTTTTGAATTAATTTTTGTTATAACAATAACCTTACGCCTATTCGATTAGTAACTAGAATTTGAAAATTGTATAAACCATTGTTTAAACATACAAAATCGATGGATGATTATTTATCTTGCAGGGCTTCGTGACGGACATGAACGAGGAGCACGTGGTGCAGCCGCTGCTGGTCACCTATTCGGCCATCAAACAGGCCGCCGAGTGCGTCAGGTCTATCCTCAAGATCGATGACATCGTGAGTTCTTTTCATTATTTTAAAATTGCAAAAAAACTACTTTTTCTGAAAAGACCTCCTGTATTCCACATCAACTTTTTCCTCTACCTACCTACCTACCTACCTCTTTGCAATATTCTCCTAAAAAGCTAGTGTGACTGACTGCCCAAAGCTCTTCTTATCTAAAAATATAAAAGTATTGCGCAAAAATATTCATGCGAATTATCCAACAGCAATCGAATATAAGACTTTCTTCCAAAATCAGATGCACTCATCAGTCCGAATATAGTTTCATTGGAGTCTTATTGTTCCTCCCTTGAAACTTACAAAAATCATCAACAAGGTTTAAATAAATTTAATATTTTTCTTTGAGGTGATGGCGATTCGTTAGGGGATGTCTTCGGTTGGTAAATCGGTGTGCCCAATTTAATCGTTTTTCTTCATTTTTGAGTTTGTTTCTTTTTGATTCTCCTTCATCAAAATCTCAGTCTCCTTTCATAGCTTTGATTTTATTTTTACTCGAGATCATTTTCTCGTTTTTATTGTTGCTATTTTATTGTTATCTTCACTTCTTTTTTCACGCAGCAATTCAGTTTTCCATTGTTGTTGTTGATCTGATTCCTCTAATTTGGGAGGTTAGCAGAGATGTCTCTTATCGTGTGATAAGGGATAGGGAAAAGGAACAGTCTGGGACAATTTAAATTCAGCTAACCTTCCTGATTTCTTCCATTTCGCAATTATCCGTTTATGGTTATGTGCAGTAATTTGGAGTCGAGGAATAAAGTGTTTGCAGTGAAACAAGGGTTGATTTCTAAGGAGTTGGGTTGAAGATTCCAGGGAATCCCATCTATCGCTCACTACTTCATGCGTTTGTCTCATTGATTATATCCGGATGTAAATATCAATTTAACGGGGGCTGAGAAGCGTGGTTTATCGCTTCACAATAATCGAAGATAAGAAAAGCAAACGGAAACGCCATTTAAGAATCATTGAAATGGTAAGTTTGATACAAAATGACATTGTCATGACAGAATAAAAATTCACCAATGAACTTTGGAAGAAGCTGGACTTCATCTCTAATTGTGATAAGTCCAGTCTAAAGATGAAAATAGTCTGACAAAATGCCATAAAAATCTAACATGGTGACACAATAAACAATTTCAACGACTTTAAATTCCATGCAAGTTACAGTAATTCACTCGAATATTTTTACACCAACACTGTTGGGATTTATTATTATCTGATTTTCTAGAAGACATTTTGTACAAAATGAATTAAAAGGAAATCTCTGTTCACAAAATACAAAATGGCAAAACAAAATTGAGTAAAACAATCAAGAGATCAATTTTTTACATGTAAATTGAACGATGAAAGATTTCTGAGATCGAACATTCTAGGATTCGGTTATTAGACGTGTAGAAATGAGATCAAATTGAGACCAACAAGCAAAATAATCCTGACAAAATTGTCATACGGTAAGCAGCAATAAATAACTCGAGCACACATGTTAGATTTACACATTATTAACAAAAGGCTAAACTGAATTACGGTAGAAAATTGGGTTAATTCTAATGACTTCCGGCCATTTTACGTAGCTTTGTTATATCCTGCGTTATAACGCAATTGATGGGTGAGAAGAAGCAGTTCCTTGAGCCGGCCAGCGATCGGAGTTGGGATTTCTTCGAAGCACGGATTATTTCGAACGGAGCATCATTGGGAACTATGTAGTAACTAAAATGACGAAATTAGAAAAAAAAAATTGAGAAAATCATGGGAATCAAATTGTCTTTTCATCGAAACACGAATGTTTGTGGTTCAATGTTGAAATAGATAACTTGGAATAGCGAATTTTTGAATCACGAACAGTCGTATATAAAATGTTTCATCTATTCTTACCTTTGACAAGCTGATACGAAAATGATAAGCAAGAGCGAGAGGATTTGCATCAATTGACTGCACTGCATTCTAGTGAATTTGAAGCTGTAAAATGTGAACAGCGGGGGCCCTGAAAATTCTATCCATCATTTTCATGACAAAATAACAAAATAGAATTTCACGCAAATTCAAACTACGCGAAATCGCGAATGCGGCTACGTCAGAAGTGAGATCCGAAAATGAGTCGATGGAAAATGCGCTGAGCGAATAATTCATAATCGGGCTTAATGACCCTAACGATAATAGGAGGAATTATTTCCGGGCAGGGAATAATTGACGAAGGCATTTCGCGCCACGCGGGAAAAAGGACCATTTCGATGAGAAAAATTATCGGAGCCACTTTCGATCCTTGCTTCGTAGAATCCGTTCATTGTCAGAAGCGTTATTCGCAGTTGATTATTTTGGAGGATTCTTTGCAAAAAACAAGAACAAAAAATTGAAAGTAGAGCTTATTGATGATTGGAATTTGACGGGACATCACAGTATGACTAGATCTAGTTCTCACCTAATGCACACGTGTAAGCAGAACTTTAGGTAAATTACCGGTACGTACCTCCCCATTAAGCCAACTTTCTCGAACAAATCTTCCTGTATACCTCCTTGTGTGTCACTTTTCAATAAAAACTATTATCCTACATATCCTCTCCTCTAAAATTTCTCATGCTGACTGAAAGCCTGCCTAAGTTTGCTAATTCTCAGCTATGTCATCATAAATCCAAGTTGTCTAGTCAAAACTACCGTAATCATTCAAGTATTTTAAGTGAAAAAGCTGAAGATTACTAGATTAAAGTTACCAATGTACAAAAACTAGAGAATAATTTCTGGAGATCAATTAAATAACCGAGGAAAATTTTTCAAATGACAGCTCACTCTTGGGCAGAACTTCCTAATCTGACATTTCGTCAAACAAAAAAGCTCCCAGGTCTAAATCTAAACGACGCTTTCTCACATTTTGACACGACAAAGTTTTCTCATTAAGCAAGTTTGTACTTGACTAAATTAACAGAAAATTGAGCCAGTAAAAGCTTTGCAAGAAAATTGGCTCGGGTTCAAGAAGGCTCAAGAAGAGAAAGTTATAAATCTCGTTGTTCTTTCATTTCATCCTGCAAGAGATGGATCAAGATATTTCAAGCTCAATTTGACATTTGGAGCGAATTTCGCTACAAGAGTGATTCTAATTTATTCTCGAGGAAAATAAACAGCGCAATAAATGTTTTCGACTGCAGCCGCGAGTGACGAAATATTGCAAAAATGCTTGAAAGAAGAAGCAAATAAATTGCGAAAAGAGTAGAAATTAGTTAGGTTTTGGTCAAACTAAATTTGGACTTGGGTGGGTTGAAGAGAAAAGAATAGGAAGGAAGGATATGAAGGAATTCCCGGTCACATGGTTGGACTGAAGCGTGAATCAGACCAACCCGGGGGTTTGGCCAGGATAACATTTCGGCAATGATATGTATAGGAGTAATGCCAGACAGTGATATTTGTGCTGATAAAGATCGGGTTCGTCATCAGGATATTAGTACACGAATCTAGAACCTCAAACATATCATTTAAAAGAATGACGACGAAAGATGATAATGTAATTGAAAAATCATTTTAATAGTAGGAAAGTTATATAGCACGCAGAAAAGTTAAATGGGGTGGTAGATATTTATGTTGGTGAAAGATGACTACGAAGTGAAACCGTTTAGAGTAATTCATTTACTGAACGATAAGATAGAACCAGAATCAACTAGATCCGTTTCGCCACTTTGCAAGATAACAATTCAGCCAGAGTGGGTTTTCTAATACTTGGATGAAAAGGAAAAAAAAACGAATAAACCTATCGTGTTCTTTGGTATTTTTAAACCTAAAAGTTGCACTAATTACGTGTCGCTCATAGGGAATAAGCTAAATTTGGGAACAACTTAGGTTTATAAGACAATGGAATAGCGTAAGAGCTAGCAGACCAAATGAGAGAATACGACAGAATTAGCTCATGTCATTTGAGGGTGGAGCTACAAACGAGTCAAGTGACGTATGAAATAATAGTTCAGCTCAACAATAGATTAGCATTTGTAGGACTTGCTTTTTACTATGCGATAATTTGGTGGGTTAGAAAATATTCCAAGTCAAACAGTGAAATTAATATCAACTCAGAATGAAATATAAGCCAAACATTATTCATCAACAATGAAAACACAAATTCACGTTCCAAATTGCAAAATAATAATTTGAAGAATACATTCAACACCTACATAATCATGTTCCTTCCTCAAACGTGTCATTATATTTCAAATTTCAGTGATGATAACAATATAAAATACCACAGAAGAAATCAAAATACACGTCAAGAACACACATAAAATAGCAAGAATTATTCGCAAAAAGGAGTAAAGTTAATCGAGTAGAAGCAATGAAAAACGCAATAAAATAGTAAATGGCAAAGTGTAGAGCAAAGAAAAAAGCATGTGTGGAGTAAATTGAATTCGACCTTCGTGCTCGAATAGACAGGAATCAGCGTCAAAATTGAATGCGTCCACAAATTTCAACTTTTCAAAGTTTATAAAGAGCGTCTTTCGTTCTTCATCGAAGGGGATTTTCAATTAGTTTTTCAACCGGATAAGGAAGGTGCAGGGGCGCGTAGGGGCCAAAGACGTTACGAGAAAATCGCCTACTAGACGATAAAACATAGCGCCGTTAAAACCGGATGGGTATGTCGGGAGTTTTTCGATTTATGTATCTTGCACATTGCATGTTTGCGAAGGCGACACGTAAAAATACTCGAGGAAAACGCGTAGCAAAGTTTATGAATTAGTGAGTAAAATTTGGTCTGCAAGGAGTTTTGTAAATGGGACGATTTCGTGAGGTGAGTCGGAGGTAATCCTTTTCCGTACTCGGGCATACCATTTCCGGTCGATTAAAGATAACACTCATGATGGTGCAAAAATCGCGAGTGTTCTTGGAATATGCCAACCAAGATCAGAATCGGTTCTGTGAATTATGGTGAAATCTCTTCTGGCTTGAACTCCTGAGTTATACGGGATGATGATGATGTCGTCATGGCTAATTTTATGAGACTACACATGAAATATTGATAATCGCTGCATTATGGTAGCTTCCTGGATCTACTCATTCACAGACATTGTGCGAGTCACGTAGAATCATAGAATAAGTCTGCATTTTAGATAGCTAGAAAATAGCCTACTTGTTGTGATTTATGCATAAAGAAAAATAACCAGTATGGAATGTGGACCATTGAATTTAGGTGCACCGCAAAATTTAAAACAGTAATGATCAGAATGATATCATGATTCTGCAAAGCATCATTCCAAAATGGTACTTTAATGTAAATTTACGACTAAAATGTCGTATGATCTTTATCAAATTTGTAGACACATTTAATTATCCAAGCGAATCGAAATTCATCTAAATAATTCTGCAATATTTTCGGTGTTGCTTAAAAAAGCTTGTCACTTGTTGCAAATTATTAAAAGTCTGAGCCGGAAAACTTTAACGCAATTTTAGCGTCCATTAAGTGCCATTCAGCATTTTTGCAATTTGGTAGAGGTACCAAAATCTAATCCGCGAGGATTTCCTTGGCACAAAAAGTACCGACACTCTTGCATTTATTTGCAAAATACCGACGACTAACATCGTGATCAGAAAAATGCTAAATAGTTACGAAAACCCAAAATATCAACACTTTCAAAATTTCGATGCTAAAATAGGTCAACACTCGACAAAACAATGCGTCATGGCGAGATTTTCTGGGAAAGTTACATAATTTTGGCTTTTTTTGGCGATGCCATGATAACTCGAGTTAAACAGGTGTGAACGAATTTGTATGCCTCATTAAACTCGAACAGAAAGAATGAAAACATGGCATTCGCAGCAGAAAACAACTACAGAGATTTCGAGTTGAAAGATATGAAGTTGTAGTGGCAAAAATAGGTTCGACTACTTTCGAGTGCAGCGTGAGAAACCTGATAATCTTTGAAGATTCACATGATTTCCCTGGTCAGAAAGGAGCAAAAATCATACCAAATCTGGGAACAGGAACTCTTCTATGGGAAATACTCAGTTAGTTTTGCAATTTTATAGAAGTCAATAAAACTAAAGCTCTGTTCATGGTTGAAGTTGGATTGGGTTTCACACAACACCGAAATTATTTCACCACCCTCTAGTAAAGTTTTCTAGGAAGAATAAATGAGTAAGTTAATGAGAATAAATGGACCAGTAGAAAAATGCTCTAGTAGAACTCCCCTATAGATCACGGGCTATTATTGTAATTATGAAAAGTTTCCTGTAAAAACTAAGAACCAGAAAAAGAGCTAACAAAGGAAGTTCGTGGAATTCAAACAGAAGTCGAAATAACCCCTCATCATTTCTGATGCATAAAAATGTCGGGCGAACTTAATTCCTAGGGATCTGTACCAACTTTTTAAATGAGGAAACTCGAAGATTAAAAAGTTTGTTGTTTAGTTTCATAATAATGAACGACCAAAATTTAGGATGTTTCAGAATAATTTTACAACCTTTTATTCAAGAAAAAAGTTGTAAAATTATACTGAACACCCTGTAGCTTCCTGAGCACCAAAGAAATTTCCTAGAGGACGGTTTTTCATGTTTCATTCTTGAAACTTCGACAAAAGTTCCAAAATTGTCGGCTTTTATAGGTCCCGATTTTTCTAAATAAAACGTTACAACCCCAGACATACCGCTAAACCGAGTTGAAAAATATGTACAAATCTGTAAAGTACAAAAATGACTAGACAAGCAATTATTTACTCGTCACGGATAAAATCATTTGGTCTAGTTTTCAGTGATTATTCCTTACTATTTGATAGTGATTTTCCTATTCTAATTTAAAAAATGGTAACTTTTATCAAACCTTTTCTTCACTAGAGACATTCAACCTGTTTACTACGCCTAATTTTCCTGAACAATTTTCGCTAAACAGTAAAAAGCCGTCGGCTGAGAAGATATTTTTCGAAATAGCTCAAAAATTCCGCAACTCTGTTATGTCTGTGCTATTTTTGCAACATTCGAAAATATCCCATTTTTCTATGAATCATTCGAGTTTGCAGGAATTTTTCCGTTTTAGCCATGAATCTTCATTCATTCTTTTTTACTTTATGCTTCGTTTTTACTCGACTGAAAGCTACTCTTCGCACGTGATAAAATTTCTAACCACAAGGTTTAAAATAGATCCTCGAAAGAGGCTAGGATAAATCTAATCTCTTCATTCAATTATTTGACAAGATGAAAAATCACGTCTATTATTGGGGTTACCATCTCTCGAGCAGAGCAAAAATGCCAAGAACTCTAGGATCTAAATTAGAAATGAGTTGAATATTTTTAGGGTTGGAAATCTAAATTGAGTAAACCATAACAAAATGAATTAGCATCATGCGGTAAACAAGGCAATAGGATATTGAAATGACACCCACAACAAAACAAGACAGGTGAAAAGGGTCTAGAGAGTCTTTAGTCTAATTAACATACATTTCAAAATTCGAAATTTAAAGCAGCATCATATAAAAGCCAGATGATGTTTATTCTGACTGATAAAAAAGTGGGGATTACGTTATGGGCATCATTTTAAGCATGATAAATTGCAAATTTATACAAAGCTATCATGTCACTCTATAAATAATTTTTATAATCTATTTGAGTAAACATACCGAGTAATAAGTATTATGAATGACTGAATACTTGAGACAAGTTAAAAGAAGCGTCTTTCTTTCTTCCCATTCCAGAGTCTCACAGATGACGTTTGTTCATTTGACAATTCTTTATTTTCTTTCGTGTTTTCTCGTTCTTTCATCGAATTTAACGGAATTTTCGCAACAAGCATTTGATAATTATCTTCCTCTATCGATATTGATAAGCGTCCCTTTTATCTCGTCCCAAGTAGTCGGTCATTCACGACACACTTCTCCACGTGTGTCCAAAAAGTCGAACGGCAAAATTAGTCAATTTGGTGCGGAGGTATATCGGAAATTACCACCCACAGAAGTTAAGTAATAAGCTAGGAATAGAAACTAAGCACATAAAATCAGACACAAAGTGACTCATAAAGTTACGAACGTGCAATATTAGACACTGAGATAATCGAATAAATTAAAACAGGAAATAAGAGTGAACAAATAGATCAAATTCTCGGAATTTTCATCATACGATAATTTGTAGGAATCAGAGACATAGGAGACCAAATATGAAAATTCTCAATTTAGAAAATGCACGAATTGATATTGGCACGCTAAGCTAAATATGCATTTTTTCGCAGTCCTTTCAGCTTTCATAGCAGTCAAAAATGGCACTGATATCACTAGCCTAAGGTTTGATCCCTAATTTGCAATCACCTTTCATGTTTGCATAGCATTCATTCAGTAATGAATTAACTCATAATTGGATAATTTGCAACTGCAAGTGTTTATTTTGTCTTTTCATGAATAAAATAGGAGGGATATTTTTGACAGAATCACTCAGTGTAAAGATGAAAGAAAAATATTTTGGTAAAGCCTTTGGAGCAGACATTAGAAGTCGAAAAGCTAGCCTGAAAATGGGTAAATTGGATAAGAATGCTTGCTGAAAGTGGTATCACATGTAGAAAATTTAGTTAGTGGTTGACTACGCCATAAAACATTTCTCTGGTTTCTCCTAGTTACTTGTATTTTGACTCCAAAGGTGATATCATCATAAAATGAATCCAATTAAAAATTTAGCTCAACTTCAGAATTGAAGTGGAATATTTCGTCACTTTGAAAGATCTCGATTTAGTTTCGGTATCGAATTGGACTTTAATATGCAAAATTCGTTGCGAGGAAACTCTTCCTCACACAATTGGTAAAATGATCAGATCATCCAATTAGCTCATTAAAAGTAGGAAGTGCTAAAATTAAAATTCTCACATTACAGTTTAGCATGAAGAAACAAAGTCAGAATTTTTGACACTGCATACTTCATAAAGAAAACTAGCCTTCGACGGCCGCCAAAGGCTAGCGATTGATAGAATTTTAATTAGGATTTTCGAACTTGAATTTAATTCTTATTTATTTTGGAGCTTCTCTGAAAAATGTTGTGTTACTTTTACGGTGCTTTTAATGCACTTCCAAACTGTCGTAGAAGCGCTTCAAAAGCGCCGTAAAAGCGACACAAAATTTTTCAGAGTTGGATTTGAAATTTGAATTCGAATTTGAACTCAATTTTGGCATTTTTAAATTGAACCTAGATTTGGATTTAACCTTGTATTTTCATCTAAATTTTCGAATCCGTTCATGAATACAGAAAGTTTAACTTCTTTGAAAAATTAGCATTTTGGTAAAGATTAATTCGAAAGTTTAAACGGCGAAAAAAACATTTATGCTAACTGAAAATTTCAAATAGTAGTAAGAAGTATACGTTGCACACCTAGACCTTATTACCTCTCGAACCATGCATGCATGATATGAGGGGACTACCATTAACAGGCACCGGGATCTAAGCCCAGACAAGCAAAACACACGTAACAATTTTATTAAAAAAGATTAGTCTTTGATAGACTAAATTGTATTTCTGGATTATTTTCAATTTCTGCTATAAATAAATGGATTGAATTGTATCACGAAAAGGCTCAAAACAAGACCCAATCACAAGGCAAAAACATGAGTGAATGGAGAAAAATCAGCCATTTTATGAATCATTGGACGTTGAAAAAGTTTGATGAACAAACATTTATGAACGATAACGAATTCATGTTGGTACACTAGAACTTGGATATAATTGAAATATTCGGAATGAAACACCTGTGATTGCATTAGAAAGTGATTTAGCTTCAATGTTAGCTATAGAACAATGAGAAACCTCATAATTCAAGATCATTTAACGAATGAAAAATGAATATTTTGAAAATAATATGAATTTTTGATGACAAAAATTGGCTGAGAATGAAAAATATTCAGTCAGAATTGAATTGTTACGCAGAAAATTATCAATCAGTTGATTAAGGCTAACTCATTTATGTTAACGTGATCGCTCAGAATTTTGCTGACTAAAGCCGTGTTCAGAATGAATGAAAATATTTTCGTCATTCTCCGTGATATGAAAATAAATTTTCTCGATGATTATGATTCAAAAACAATTTCCTTCAAGCTTGCGCTGCCATTTTAGAAATAAGCGTCTTCGAAGAATGGACTGAATATAATTTCAAATGGCGAGGGTTCAAATTTAAGTACGCTCGAACACATTTCCGTTCAAATTCATAAAACTTCGACTTTTCAAAAGTCGTTGCCCGGAAAACACCACACAAAACGAAAAATCCCGCTCGAAATTTAAAAATTGACCTCAAAGTTGATATTTCCACCTCAAATACCAATCCGCTACGCGGTTTGACGTGGGTGACTGGATAAATTGCACAAAACGAGAGAACTAAAAGGAAATTAAACGGGGCCAACTCGTTTCGTCGACAATTATTCGGGGAAATTGAAATGAGGAACGACTTTTCGTCGAGGGCCCACAATTCGGGTGAACCCATTGCAAAATCAGGGTCAAACTATGAAATTCATGAAACCCGAGTTTGGTGTCAAAACATAAAAAAAAAAAATGCATGAAGTTCCAGAGACGTTGGACTCGAGGGGCGTGAATTCATAATTTTTTACCCGTTAGGTCACTTCAACTTTAATGTATTCTAGGAAAAATCATAAATTTGGCAACAGAAATATGAACGCAGGATGATACACGTTTTTTTTCTACAATAAGATCGCACAATTTGTATCAAATTGCATCATTCTTCTATAGAAAATCGTATGAGCATATTCTGGAAGAGCGTATCGTCCATGCTATCTTGCTGTCGTTTCGTAACTGTCCATAGATTCGACTCTTTTATCTCAAAAGACGGTTTTTGCTATCAATTTATCATCCTTTATTTACAAATGGAGTCGTTATCGATGGCCGATAACGAGAAGAAATAAATGGTACACAAACTCAAATATGTCAAAGTATGCATTGCATATTTACAAATAGTCGTCTAGCTTATTCTTTGAATATGATTTAATAGTGTAAAGTCTGCTGCTGCACAGCGCGCTAGTTATGAGAATCAAAAGTCAGTGTCTGATTTATTTCGTCTCAAGTAATCGGTCACTGACAATATACGAATTGAGTAAAAATCAGCAATAATCTCGGTTTCGAATTCAAATTTCATGACAATGTCTTCCCCATAAGGGCATGAAGGGTCGGGTTGGGAAGAATAGGTCGGATGGCTAAATACGTAGTCTCAGATATTTTTTATTGCAAAAATTTCATCGAACCTCCATAATGCCGTTTAATCGAATGACGCCGACTGTGACTACAGGACCATTATTTAGACAAGGAGGTGCATTGCGAGGTCCTGAAATTAGAGCACTCTGGCTTGCAATTAGTATTCGAGTTGTAAGGAGTTGTTTCAAACGGGGATTTCGATAAGTAAGAATTTTGGAACTCAGCTCGCTAGCAGGTTGAATCCCCAAGTTCGAGTCTCGAAATCTCCGGTTTCAAACATGGGTTTTCAAGTTTCCAAGAGTTAATAGAATAGGAAGCCAATTGTAACACATGTGTTATAGCTTTTACTGTTTCAGACCAAAAGCGTCGATTTCCTGATTTATTCTCGGCAACCGCTATTTCACGGCACGAAATTTTTGCTATATTACGACACAATTTTATAGTAAGAGGAAAGGAGGATTACTTCAAACCTGTTGAAAATCGTGCCGTCATATAATCCAAATACTATGCCGTATTCAAAAACTGCTTTTATTCTCTACTGAATATAACAATTCTTACGGAATAATTGAGGATTGGGATTTGGGTGATGGGCATTGAATCGATGTCGAGATTGAGAGCGATGCCTTCGTCGGTTGTTGTTGTTCCTCTCGGCTAGCAGATTGAAGGGTCGTCCTAAAATCTCGAAATTCTAGTCTCAATATCAGTAGCCGGATCCATGAAAGACTTGGGACGCTCTCACTGTGAACGTTTCTCTCTAATTTTGAGAGGAGAACTCTCACTCTTTCGTAGATCCAGTCACAGGATGATTATTCACCATCTTGCTTCGCTTCGTCGATTTTCGGAGCATGCTGTGTCGGAGGTCGCTTAGGTTTAGGAGGCACTTTCGGGACAACGTGGAACTTCTCGAGGTCTGATATCGTGTCTAGCAATTGATAGTTGATGGTTGTCGTGTAGAAGGCGAATCGCTGGTTGCAGAACGGGCAATGGCTGCAATGAGCGTTTTCTGGTCGTTCTTTAAGGTTTACAAAATTCTGGCTCAGCTTAGAAACCAAAATCCCTGGATTGAACTCGATCTAAGTTGTCTGAAATCTCTTCGGCAACCTCTCACTATTTTTAGCCTCAACCTAACTTTCTACCTAGCAAAATAGTGTGAATAGTCGAGAGAGAGAGAGAGAGAGCAACTTAGATTGAGATTACAGGCCATCATCTTTGCTCATAACTTCAGTTAGACGGAGCTATTCTTTTTCTTTCCTTTTCTCAGTCATCTTAAAATTGATTGAGATCAGCTTAATCGAATTATTTAGATTGAGTTGAGAAATAGTGAAAGATTGCAGATAACTTAGTGGGAGCTCAATCCAACCACTTTGGTCTGGGTTCACCAGTGCACTTACATAATTCGCTTTTGGCATTCAAGGCACAAGCTATGACCGCAATTGCCGATACAAGGCTTGTGATCCTCGTCATCTGAAATTTTTCATAAGTCCACATATTTTGCCAGGATATAATCGAAGAAATTATACGATCTGGTAGTCATATCTAAAGATTGAGATAGATGTTCATGAATGGAAAAAGGAACTTTTCTTCGCTTGTTTATTACACCGAGTTCTGCTTCCATCTAACTGATTAGCAAATTCTGACAATTCAGAAATGATATAGTATCGAACAAAAGAATTCTGCCATTACTAAGAAAGCTTTTCGAAAAATTGACTATAAAGAATTTTGTATTGAAGGATATTCAGGAAAGATTTATATATCGAATTCTATCATTAAATGGGTTATTTTTAAGTTTTTATTTAAATGAAATTTTAGGTATGGGTTGAGATTTTGGTCCTGCCTTAACTATGGAGAATTGAACAAAAATGGATAAATTTGTTTCAACCAATACCTAAAATTTCATTCAAGCATGTTTGCATTTAGATAAAAACTTAAAAGTAGTGCATTTAATGATAGAATTCGATATATAAATCTTTCCTGAACATCCTTTAATACAATTTTTATAATAAATTTTGCGAAAAATTTTCTTAGTAATGGTCGAATGTTTTTGTCTGAATTTTTTTTGCGAAAAAGCTCTAATTTTGTATTTATCAGATCGAACTAAAGCTTGGCATATCACTTTTATTGGGTTATTGCAACCTTATAGACCCCGTTACCAACGTTCCAACATAAAAAGCTAGGATAGGATAAGTAGCACGACTTGATCATGATTTTTCCCATGTTGTCTTTTCCTGTTATGTTGGAATCTCTTTTCATATTTGCCGAAAATCGTACCGTAATCTTCGAAGCAGGTATGACATTGCGGACGTTCCATTTTGGGTTTATCACCATTTGCAGTGACTGGCGGTTTTGTGTTTCCATCGAACGTATGATTACTGTCCATTTCTCTGAAGATCGTTCCATACATTTTAGAAAAATACTTGAATCTTTAGAAATTAGCTATTCTTCTGGAAGAGTTAGATAATTTAATAATTGTCGGCTGAACAGGAATAATAAACTGCGAGATAGGATTTCAGTTGTACGAGAAATTAAAAATAAAATGTGGTTATCAAAGAAAACTGAATGGCTTCAAGGCATTATTTCTGGATTCTCTGCTATTTATTTGGAGCAACACAGATTTTTGGTTCGAATACGTAACAGACGAAGAACTACTATGACGAAATGCATGATTTGATATTTGTGCGCAAATTATGAAAATGCAGGCATCGAGATAAGCTTTCAACATATGCATCAGTTTAGAGAACTATGCCTATTTACAGTTGCGAAATTACGTGGAAAAATCATCATCTCTTTATTCACTACAAGCCTAAATAAATCTTAGTAGATGAGCAAATTTTTTCCTACAAATCGAGTGCGATATTCATGAAACTCAAGTCATTTTCATCAAATTTGAAAGGAAAATTAGTCGATTTACCTTTTCTTGATGTTAGCAGTACTGGGTCGGCTCTGCCTCGTGCTATCGACCGGCTGTCCGATTTGAATGGGAATCTGCCTTCCTTGTGTCTGTGCCTGTCTGCCTTTGTTGTTGTTGTTATGAGTTGCGTGTCCGTTTCCGTTCTTCGCAGGCATAATAAGCGATGCAGCAATGCAGTCTCTTTTCCACAACCGACTCAGCCAGGCAGTTGCTAGGCAAATAGCCAATACTTTCGCTCTAGATTTCTTGAATAAATACGAATAAATAATCGCTCCGAACCAGGTTATGAAAAAATGTACGATGATCGATTTGGTGGGTTCGTTGTTGGGACAAGGAAGAATGGCAACAACTCGGAAATGTTGCAACAGTGTAACGTATCAAATTTAAGGAGTAAATAGTAGGTAAGGAGATAAAGTATCCCCTTACTTGTTTTTTTTACCTTACACACTATTTGATCAAGTTGTGACATGTATATTTTAACAAAAACATCAAATTCGAAGATTACAAACTTTTCACAGAAAGAATTTTCAATCAATATAAAAAAATGAGAAAATTCAGCGATTGACTGAAGAAAGACATATTTCATAACATAAATCTCAGAACATGTGCTAGGAAATTCGAAGAAATGTCGTGTTTGGAGATTTCAAACTTGGCCTTGTCTAATTCACTAGCGTTTAACTTCCAGTTTTTCCTTGATGATTCAACTCAACCTTTCACTTTATTATCATCAAGAAAATTTGATTTGAACGATCGATATTAAAATTTTAAAGACACGTAAAATGGTAGAGTTCAGAAACAAATGAAATGAAAACGGCGATGAGTTGTTATTGCTAAATGAATGCTCGATAATTACATACTGAACTTTGAAAAAAGAAGTCTAAACGGATGGACGGAACTGATAAGGATAAGGATGCAGGTTTTATGATGCATCTGCAAGGATGAATCATTTCCCATTCTGGTCTGACTATTAAAACCATTCGACAAACGAACACTTTTGTTAACGTCACGATGATCAAAAGCATGGATACTTTTAGGCCAAACATTAAAAAAATCTATTCTGCGCACAAAATTAGGTCAATTTCGCCTTGAAAACTTTCTTTTTACTTACAATAAAAACATTTAAGAAGGAAATGCAAAGAAGTTCGCAGGGCTGAGTCAAAAGTACTTGACCACTCGAGTTATTTTGATGATTTTTCACAGGTATTATCGTTGAATTTCAGTAAATATTGACAGTCTTTCGAGAATATTCCTATACTTTTTTTAACATAACTTCTTGACAGCGTGATCAGAACATTTTCGCGAAAATATTAGTTCACAAGTGATCAAGAGATTTTTATTTAGTAAATAATTTCCTTAAGAGGGTATGTTTCTAGCATAATGGATCCGTTTGGCAAAGAATCGTTTCTACTAGCACAGTGCATCGTACATCGTACCTTGAATAGATTAAAGAATAATTTATATATACTTTACTCATACCAGTTCCAATTAGGAACTGTGACATCAACCTAAATAATAATCACTATTACGCTGAAATGTGAGCATTAATTGCATATACACAATCTTCATTTGGATTAGCAGAATTTGGCTCCGTTGCTCTCCAATTAGTCCAAATCAGCTCAGAATCATCATCATATTTGAAGTATTGAATTGCTGTCTGAATATGATTCCATTTATACTATGAAGTTAGAAAAATCCTATACTCCCGAATAGACTCTACGAATCGGTAGATAGAATCAGGTGTTCCATATTCTAAGTTTAGTTATACATTTCTTAGCTGTAGTAAAAATGAAATTCGTGAATCGATAACCTAACTAGGGAACAGGGCTGTACGAAACGTTTCGTTTTGTTACGTTTACGTTGTTTTTTTAACCATTTACGTTTACGTCTTTTCAACAAAAAATGTTCGTACAACCCTGATTAGGAAGCATGTCGTGATGTACTAAACAGAGTGCCGTCAAATATTGATTACCAATTAAATTATTTTTCTTTGTGAATATAATCTAGCTCATTGTTACTTACGTAGATGTCTTTCTATGATGAAATCTCTATCTCAATTCTCTCATCCCTTTCTCGCAAAATTTATTACACTGCACAAGGTTAATCAGATTTTCGAACTCATGAAATGTTCGTCACTATTCCGCAGTCTAGTTTATTATCAGTATAAGCCCGTGAATATGGTTATCATTATCATTTTCGAAACTTTTCTCTCCGAAATTGCGGACGGTGCTTCATTTTATTTATTTTAACTGAAAATAAATTATTTTCCTGATTTAGAAACAAGGTTGGTCTTCACTAAATGATGCAACTCGAAAAAGTGGAAGAGAACGAGCAAAACGAACGAGAAATTGAAGTACAGGTTCGAAAAATTTTAAACTTGAATCATTCTGACAAATATTATCCCATCGATTGAAAAAAAGCATGATAATTTAATGAACTTTTTGAACCGAAAGGTGGTCTGGGTTGTAAATAAGAATTCCGTTAAATTTTTTTTTTAAATAGCAAAAATCCATCGCTCAAGGTGAACACATTTTCACAAATGAAATATTGATTGCGTGTGAGTATTTTAACCCGACTTTTGGCGCAGAATCATTTTATCAGGTTTATCGTCGATCTAGACTGAGTTTTTGAGACATTCGGGATTTGAAGAGTACTTGCTTCCCAGATTTTTTGTTTCAAACTACCACGTTTCTATCACAAACGCAGTTCTGCAAGGGAGCGGAGTTTGGAGACTACTTTTGTTTTGAATACACATGAGTGAATAGTGAGAAAAGATTAAACCATTTTCATATACAAAAAAAATCAATTAATTTCGAAAGTAAAGTTATCTTGAATTATCGTGTTAATGTTTAGTTTAAGTAAGAATATTGTAGATTCATTCCTCTTATTATAGGATTAAGATATTCAGCTTTAATTCCATTCCTGAAGCATAAATTTGCATTACTTGACGAAGTTAACGAAAAAATTTAGGTTGAGATGAACAAGCTGACCTTAACTGCACATGAATGGCAAAATCAGTTGTCCCGATTGAAAGAATGTAGCGATCAAGTCGAAGCGGAACATAATGTACAAATCCTTCTGACAGAGATACTGCTCCGAATCCTCTCGAGCGATAATTCCATCAAGGGATTCATCGAAGTGGTAGGATTATTTCATCAATTTGAGTAAAACATGCTCTGCTTTAGTATTTGGAAATGGCATCAGAGAAACAAGCCTATGATAAGAGATGTAGGTTATTTAGTATTTCATTATTCAATAAATAGAATCAAAATCTTAGGGCTTTCAAGCTCCGATGAAAAGAAGGCAGTCAACACTGCAGTGGGTAGATTCGAGGTAATTTCTCACACTTCTTTAAATGACAACAAAGTGGACATTCTCTAAGGAACGTCAAAAAATTCTGAAAAATGAGCACCTCTTACCTCTTGCCACTTCTCTGTCGAGCTTTGAAGCCGCTTTCGTCACGACGAGCATTCATGATACACCAAATGGAATATTAATCATCGAAACAATCAGAGAGTTTACAAAACTCATTCGAGATCTGCGAGATTACACCGAGGTGAGCAAAATTTCCAAATTTAATCCAAAATTATAGGCCCTTCTGGTTGATTCATAGTTTGGTTCATTGTGACATAATCAATTTCCGAAGAACTGATCATTTTCTCCCAAAGTTATTTGCTTTTCGTGTTAAAATAAGTTTTTTTTTTCGGTTTCAACCTTTCCGAAGAAATCTCGCCGTTTCCCTTGTGCACCCATGTCCTGCATGAAAGTAAGGAGGGGGTTTTCTAGAAAACTTATCGAAATGAAATACAAAAGTTGACGTTTCCAGAAACATTCTGAAATGATCGTGCCCCAAAATATCGAAGAGATCGAGATGTTGAAGGGACGCATGACGAGCCTGAAGAGGAACCTCGAAAATATCGAATTCAAAGCCCGTGAGCAGCAAGAGGTTAGAATTTGTGCAACAGCTTGGATTTATCTTTGCGTTAGAATAGAATATTATTAGTGACGGCGTAAAAAGTTAGAGATCATTAGTGTTAGAATTTGTCCATACCATATCGTTGAATCTTGCGATTGCTTATAAATCGTAATTGATGGCTTTATTTTAAAAATCTTCAGACAACTAATTTCAGGAGGCACATAAACAAGCGGAAGAAGAGACGAGAAGGAAAGCTGAAGAAGCAATCAGACAAGCTAAGGCTCTGGAGAAAACTAAGAGTTCGTACAGCCTCAGGGGGTCAGAGATCCCTTCTAATCCCGTCGAAATACTCCCATTACCGGAAGAAACATCGTCCAACCCAACCAGTTCTAGCAATATCAATTCGAACGGCACCTATTCAATAGAAAGGGGAGATTTAATTGACACAGAATGTGAAATTCCATTTTTTCAATGATGGCATTGGAATTTGAAAAGGACTCAAGAAGATGAATCTTCTCCTCTTTCAGGGAAGGCTTAAGCTTTTTTCCTCCTACTCATCCCTTTACGAGTTTTTATTCATGCGCGTCTTTCTTGCATTAGGAATAGGACGGTAAGAGATCCCCGTTCTTTTACGGAAGTAATAATGAACTGAGTTGACTGTTACGGTTGACAGATCACTGATCTCATTTTCTTGGCTATTGACTCATCGGTCGATTTCAACTGTTCATATTCGACCGATAGATGTCGATATGAACTAAATCTTCAAACCGAAGTATTTACCGATCACTTGTATTAATAGAAAAAATGAAAGAATTTGTTCATTTAAAATTTTCTAAACTCAATATACTGCCTAAAAATACGGTAGTTTACTTAGTAGTTTCTAGTTCATAGTATTTCCCTGTAGAAAATTTCAGCATTGATTTCATTCTACTATATTGCATCTCATTTTTAATGAATATTAGGCTATCGCAAGTATTTCATAACTTTCACTAAACACGTGATTTCTAATTCTATTTTTATCAGTCTTAGTGTTCTTTTTAAAAAATTACTCGGCGTTTGCATTGTTGATAGGTAGAAATGATATTTGGATAGGGAAAAGAAGATAATAAGCTATTTTCAATTCAAAACGGGTTATAAAATTTGATTTTTGCCAATTAATGGCATTTTCAAATATACTCGGTATTCCAAATTATGCGCTTATGGCAATATTTTTCCGAATTTCATACGAGTCACATTCATTGAATTTCAATACCACAACTACGGATAGAAATAAGAATAGAATAAATTATTTGAAAAAAATCAACTATGCCTAAATCATAAAACAATAAGAAGTGATTTGAAAAATGAAACCGTCGATAAAAACAAATCAAAATAAGGATGATAAATAAAAAACAAGCCAAAATAGATCAAACTGCTTTATGATAAGTGTTTGGAGAGGAGAGAAAAGCAGACTTGTACTAGTTCTTTGCTCAACAAATATCTCTAATCCAATCGATGTTCCTTGTTGATCAGATCGAGGATTTAGAAGCCCTTCTCCTTGAGGTACGCATCGATTACCGAAGCGTTTTTCTCCAGCAGCTTCGCGTTCGTGCGGATCGATTCTGAAAATATGAAAATGAAAATGTATTTTTTCGTCACTTCTACGATTTTATGGAAAAGAATATCAAAAGTTGCGAAATGATAATCACTCGATGCATGTTTTTCCTTCATGAAATACTGCACTGAAAATAAAATTCGCATTGCCTTGAAAGTTTAATTTTCTAACGCGTATTTTCGTTTTTAGGAAAAATAACATGTGATCAGGCAATTTCAGGATATGACTAATTTTAAAGCAAAAAAAAAACACCAGTGATCTGACGAATCGGACGGTCCAAAGTTGCCAGTTCGGCCGGCGAGAACGAGTTGCACGCAAAGTCCTGAAAAAATAGCAAAATTTTACAATTACAGCATTTTGCCAAGAATTCAAAAAATCACCTCAACTTCCTTGGCCATGTTTTCGCTGCAGAAATTCTCGGTGGCCCATTTGAAGCAACGCTGAAATTTTTTTTTTAATATGAAGTTGATGGGATTTTGAGCAAATAGGAATATTGCAAGGAGTCTTTAAATACCCTAATCAAAAGGAATTTTCATTTTTATTCGTTATCTGTCAAAATCCGCATTTATTCATTCATGTCTCCTTCTTTGATAGCACCAACCAGCTCGTTATTAGCCGAAAGCTTGAAAATGGTCGAAATTCGAGCGAACAAATGACAAAATGATCGATTTACGTACGAAACATGTTAATTTTTGAAAGTTCTGCAGAAAACAAAGAAAACTTTGGCGCTCTGTTCCGGAGTGTCCTAGAGCCATAGGGACTTGAAATTTTCAGAATATCATCTTCAAACATATAGAAACAAAATATCAAGAGTATAAAAGCGTACACCAATCGGATCTAATTTTCGAGCTTTTCGTAGACTTTTAAAATAAAAAAAAGATATTTTTCATTGACTTTCCAGAGTCGGTCCAACGGAGGGTTTTTTTGTAGAGCTTAAAATTTCCTACAAAACTCCTCTTTTGAAATTCTACAAAATTTTTAGGTATTTCAAGGCGGTCGGTCCAAGGAATTGATTTATGAAAACTAGCTATATTTTTTCACATTCAAACTTGGGCATTTGTGTTCTCTATCTATGTAAAAGGAAAAAAAAACCTGGAAGAGGCTGGAATTGGCTCCGCCGAGTTTGTCGAGGAACTTCTTGAGATTGGCCTTGAAGTAAGGCCAGATGAAAGCCTGTCCAACACGGCCTGTGGACGGTCCAACCATCAGCAGGAACAGGTCTTGCGAACGCACTTTGCCCTGAAAATTACACATTTCATCGAATATGCATTTTGACAGAATTTTAAATATAAATTGTCTAATCAAAAGATCTTGAAATGAAATTGTCATTTTGAACATTCAAAGCGATTTGTACAGAATAAAATCTTATCAAAATGCTATTATGGTGAAAGAAAGATTGTTGTAAGAAATAAATTTCTCACGTCATCAATGCCATATTTGAAGAGTTGCTCGAGTCTGGCCTGGTCCTGCGTCTGACTGAGAGTCATGATGCACTGTCGCTCGATCTCCGCGAAGCCGACCGTCTCGTAGATATTCACCAGCTGGCTGTACGCCTTGTCGCCGCCGTTGCGCGACGCAGAGCCGTAGATCTGGAAAACTAGATATTCCTCAAAAATAATTGTAAATCGAAAAGGCCTTCTGAAAAGAATTGAGTTAAAAAACAAAGAAAAAATGAACCTGATAGACGTATATTTTGAAAAAAAAAAAGTCAAATTTTCAAAGTAATGAAAGATTTGCTCACCATAAGTCTGAGATCGGGATGGATTTGCGCGTTGCTGGTGGCGTGCTGCTCGAACAGCTCCAGGGTCTTGTCGACGGTCTGTTTGTGATCGGCCTTGGCGAGTCTGCCCTGGATGAGCGAGCGAAGCAGTGCCCTCTGCGAGTCCTCTCCAGACTTGACTTCCCACCCCAGACGATCGCCCAGTGGGGCAAGGGTCTTCGCGACGTACGCGTTGAATCTGGAAAATATCCAACCTGCATGGGCGGCGGCTTCAAGGAAAACAATAGTCACATTTAGCTTTTGAAAGAAATGCGTTATACGAGCGAATGGTGTCGTTTTCGAGCGTAACAAATACGTCTAGAAAATAACGCAAAAATTACACGTTTCAAAAAGACTACAAAATTTACCATGAGCAAACACTTTGATATGTGCGAATTTAAGGCGTCTAATTTAAAAAGTGAAATAAAAATACCGCTTCTTGAGCGTGCCGTCGTTGTCAGCGTAGTTGAGCACGTTGGTGAGAGAGGCGAGTCCCTGAAAATTGGATTTATTGATTTTTTGAAAAAAAATCGATATTTTACCTGATCAATGGCGTTCCAGACGACGAATTCCTCCTCGTTGATAGATGCCTCGAACAGCTTCAGGAAATTCGACGCTGGCTGACGACCCGCGAGCACCTTAAAATAGTCATTTATCACGAGTAGTTTGAATTATTTTCACAATTGCTTTAGAAGATTGATTTCTTCTTATGGTTGGTAGAAAATAAAAGCAGCTTGAAATATCTTTCAGTGTTTTATAAAAATTTTCAAGAAAAATGATTTATACCGTGAAAATGAGAATCAATATAAAGATAGTAAAAATCCAATAAAATATTACTTTTGAAAGATTTTTAACCTTACCAGAGCGAACAGATCGCTGGCGATTCCGAAGCGATCGAGGACAGGCATTTTGCCGCTAGCGATGTCGGGCAACAGCGCAGCCAGCATCTCGTTGCTGTACTCCACGCGGTAGAAGCCCGTCGTGCCCGCATTCAGCTGCAAAATTTGCCTTGGGGTTTGGGATACAATTTTTTCGAGGAGAATTTTCAAGAAAAAAAATGTTTTTCTTTAACAATTGATTAGTTTACCTTGAGCCACTCCTTGGCATCGACCCCAGAGACAGTGACGGTCTGCTCGCTATCCGTGAGCAGCACGCGCTGCTTCACGTCCGACGGATTCGACCCGACTGAGATGTTGATCGGCACCTACAAGTTTGTATTAAATAGCTTTTTACACAATACGACTAATATCCGCAACGAATTAAATTTTTCGAGCCCTCGTCTAGACTTATATTTAATAACGAGTGAAGCTTACTTCAGCAATATATATCATTCTTCACAGAAAATTCCAAATAAAATCTCAAAATAGGCGAAAAATTAGATATGAACTTGAGAAGAAGTGTTATTTTCAGAGTAAACTTCTATTTACCTGCCAGATCGAGTTGGCTCCATCTTGTCCTCCATCGGCGATGAATCTGCTCTGCTTGAGGTGGAGCTGTCTGTCACTGCCATTCACAGTCTGGCTGACTGTCACCACGGGGAAGCCCATCTGCTTCGTCCAGCCCGACATCAGCGCCGAGATGTTCTGCAAGTGTAATTTTCGATTCTCATCAATTTATCTTTGCAAATTGATATTCGTTTCAGAAGATATACAAAAAAAAAAAAAAAACCGGGATTCGAAAATCGTTCCCGATATGATTCGGCGTCCTGCATATTTTAAACTTATTTTCCTAAACGTTCGCTATTTCTACCTGCCCACTAGCTTCACTGAGCGCCGTCCAGAGATCCTCGGTGACCGCGTTCTTGTAGGCGAAACGCTCCAGGTAGATGCGGAGGCCTTTCTAAATTCAAATCTATCACTTTTTTGTTTGTTTACTTGAGATTTACCTGGAAAGTCTCCTCTCCGAGATAGAAGCAGAGCATTCTGTTGACGGAGTTCGACTTGGCGTAGGTGATCGCGTCGTAGATCTCGTCCAACTCGTTCGGGTTGTCGATTTCCACCTGTAGAAATGTGTAAATCATAAATAATGTTTGAAGATTCAAAAATAGTTTACTTGGAAAGAATTGAATTTATTTTCCTTTCTAAAAAGTTTTACTACGAAACAAAAAAACTTTCCATGAAGTCGAAAATACCAATAAAAATGTTGTAAATTGTGCTAAAATAAGATTTACCAACCTCAATGGGGTGAGAGCTCCTGAGCGAGTCGAGTCGGAGTCCCTCGGCGAGCTGGTCGTTGACAAAGTGCAGCCAGATCTTGAACTCCTCGTAGTTGTAGCCCACGAACATGTACTCCATGAACGAGGCAAAGCCCTCCTTCAGCCACAGATCTGTCCACCATTGCTGGAAAATAAGTCTTTAAAATTTTTCAGGAACATGAAGTGATGAAATCAAGTAGGATAAGTTAGAAGAGTGGAGATCAGCCCGTTAATTCTTGACTCTGATTCTAGCATTTTCTAGATCAGAATGATGACAAACAATACAAATCCTTTTTTCTATTCTTTTGTTAGTTGTTATACGAACGCTAACTTTATAATTTTGATGAAAATTATCAATCTTTGGAACATACAAAAATAATAACTGGGAAAAACTGACCATAGTAACGAGATCTCCGAACCAGAGATGAGCGAGTTCGTGAGCGACAGTCAAAGCGACTCTCTCCTTGACCTTGGTTGAGGACATCTTGGGGTCGACCAGCAGCGCCACTTCGCGGTACGTCACCAGACCCCAGTTCTCCATTGCTAAAGTGAATTATGAAATTAAGTATCAAATAGAAAAGTTCTAGATAAATTCTTGCAAATTTCTCTAGTACGCTGCGTATTTTTATCAGAAGCGTTCAGTTCTACTATTGCATTCCGATTTTTCATAAGAATATAAACAAAATTACTATTCGGCATTTCGTCGAAATCGTTCTAAATAAATAAATTCTTGAATTTTTCTCCTGCACATGGCACATTTATCAAGATGACTTCATCTTTTCAATCATTCATAATTATTCGCATTAGAAAATATGAGTCTCAAGATTTGCATAAATTTGTCCAATCAAAACAGTCGAATAATTAAAAAAACTAAATATTTTTTAAACTCGTTTCTGAAACATACCTCCCATACTGAAATCAGGTATTCCAATCAGGTCGCATTTTGGCAGAGGGTAGACGAGTCCGAACCACTCGTTGTACCAGTCGATGGCCCTCGTGCCTAATTCGAGCGAGAAGCGGCCCAACTCCTTCTTGCCCGGCACCGTGTACACGCGTACAACGCAGCCACTCTTCGTTTTGTCCTCAAAATAAGCCGATCAAAATTACTGTCCTTCTCAACTTTGACCTTCTTTCATCATCTCTACAACAAGTCTACATGCTTCCAGGAATGTTAATGGTAAAAATTCAGATAAATTTCAATATTTCCTGAAACCTACCTCGATGTACTCGAACTCGCCGACGGCAAAGGCCACCAGGTAGGACGACATGAGTGGGGAGGGAGCGAATTTTACTTCCTTGTATTTGCCGTCCTCGATTGTCTTTTCCTCGATGATGTTCTAAAAAAAAAAATACGAAAAACAGTGAGAAGCTTCAAACTTCAAATTTATGATTTCAAAAATTTACCATGTTGCTGAGCGCCGTGAGATGGGGCTCGACGACGAAGGTGACATCGAATTTGGCCTTGTAGATGGGCTCATCCCAGCACGGGAATGCATAGCGCGCGTAGGTCGACTGAAAAAAGAATTATCGTAATTCTTCAAATTTATGCTAATTTTTCGAATCAACTGTAATAGATTTTTAGGGTTTCAAGGGAAAACACATCTCTACTTTAACATTTCTTAGAATAATTTTAAATTTGACACCTCAAACTGAGTGGAAGCGAGCCACTTCTCCTCCCCATTTGCATTCTTGTAACTGGAACGATAGAAGCCCCTCATCTTGTCGTTCAACTCGCCCGTGTACTTGATCGTCAGGGTCACCTATAAATTAATGAATTTTTCAAAGTTCATTAGTTTTTCGACGAGGAGCCGACTTGTAAATTTTCAATCCAGCAGGTACTCGAAGGAACGAGATAGCGTGTCTTATTGAGAGAGGAAAAAACATGTCTCCTTTATGTCACTCAAAAAGGCATGCTATTTCGTTTATGCAGACAATAGCAGGTTTGAAAATGTACAAGTCTTGGAAGAGTACCTCTTGCGGGTCTAACTTCTTGGGCAGGTGAACGGTGAGCATGTTCGTCTTCTGCGAGTACTCCGTCTTCAGGTCCACGAAGGCTGAAAATCAAAAATCATAATTTTTTTTGTAAAGTGAGGTTTTTGCCAAAATTAAATAAAAAAGGTTCGAACTTTGAGTATTTTTAGAAGAAAAGGAGCAAATATTGAAAACTTTCTTAGGATTTTAGAAAATAGCGAAAATCCCACGATTCTTATCGGCAGCGGGAGTGACGGAGACGTTGTGGATGGCCAAATCGAGAGTATGCAGCTTCAGCTGGTCAGTTGGCGCAGTGATGTCCACCTTGATATCCACAACTCCCTCGAACGTGAAGCTGAATCGACAATCAAGGAAAAATATATCAAGCTATTTTTATGAAGACACGATCTTTAGTTTTTTTATTTGATACTCTTTCCAAAAAAATATAGCTGTTCAAAGAAAGTTTTGAAAAGGAGCATCTTACTTGGCAAAATTGGGTCTGAGCTTGATATCGTAGTTGACGGGCTTGGCGTAGAGTGGCAGTCTCTCGTACTTTTCCTTGGTTGGGGCTGGGCACGACATTTCTGCTACAGATGCTGTTGAGTGACGACGCACGGAAACTGAAATTTCGAGATTTTGACACAATCGTTCCTGAACATAAGAATATGAGTCCTTTCTTCCGAAAATGCGATCAACGGACTCGTTCAAAGTTGTTCTAGTTTTTCATCCTCACGAAAACTATATACACTGCATATTCTATTCTTCACATACAATTCAGATTTTTTGAACAAAAGTACTCGCAGCATCCTTTGAAAATTTGCAAGTTTTTACCAAGTGGTTTTGAAGCCTCGAAGAGCGATTTGGACGAGTTTGCAGCCGAAAACAGACGAGTTTGGAATCGTAGTTGACTCGGCGAGAGGAAAACTAGAAATTAACTCGATAATAAAACGAACGAAAGATGACGATGATCAAATGAAAAATGACATGCTAATTTTTTTTATTTCAAAATGAAAATTTTCGAGAAGGAGTAAGAATGTTGTAGCACGATATTTGTGCCTAGAAATGTCATGCTTTTCGGGGAGTCCCCCTTATTTACTGATATCACCCAGGGTCATACCGCCTTATCAACGTGTCACTTCCTTTGAAGCGAATAAGTTTACGATCGAAATAATGAATAAACCTGTTATGAAATTGACGATACCAACTTGTTTTGACGGCTCAAAAAATAAGGTGATGCTCAGAATGTTTAAAATAATGAAAAAGAAAAACAACCAAACGTTTCGAAATCAATTGTTTTCTGAAGATGAAGAAAAGAAAACTGATAATGTTTGATCAGAACTTTAAAGAAAATACCAATCAAAGTCAATTTTTTTTCAAAAGTAACCCCATTCAGGGTTGATGTAGTGTTCCAATGATTTGGGGTAATCCAGATCCAAGATTGAAGTTTGTTTATTTGATGAGGGCCAGAAGGAAGAATAGGCTTTCAAAAATCAAGTAGCAGGTTTGAAACTCCGGGACAAACTCGAACCCAATCGCGCTTATCAAACGCTAATCGTCTTTTCGCTCTTTTGACGATCAAGGTTACGTCAATTATCGGAGAAAATTTTCCATTTCAAGGACAAATTTTGCGTTCGGCAAAAATAACGTTTTGCAAGGGACTACAAAATGGGAAATGCAGGATTAGCATATCGATGGAGAATAACTAATAGAAGCGATCAAAAAAGAAAAAGATACTTCTTTGATTTTCTCGTTTCTCTTCAAGAAAAAATAGGTGCCCTTTATGAGTGCTAAGAAAAGGTGAAATGTTGTAGAGTTCGTCTGATTTACAAAACCATGAAAATAGTGAAGTTTAAAAATTGTCTAAAATATTCCCCACCTCCTTGTCTGGTGGTAGTCGAAGTGGACGGTTCGTTAATAGACGACCCGAGCAGAGACAAAGTCGATCGAGCTCGCAAATTCGAGATGCTCCGCAGCGACTGGGGAACCCTGATCAAATTACCCGACGGTCTCAGCATTAACCTGTCAGCAATTGGCAATTACCTCGAGGCAAGAAATCACACTGACATGGGGTAATCACCAATCACAACAGGGTCGGAACGGAAAACCAAGTGTTCTCAAAAATTCGATCAATTTGGAAAGTTCGGAAAATTTTGAGGAAAAATATTGAAAAAGTAGACAAGTTTGCACATTTTCAAAATACTGACTTCTGAACTCGATGAACTTTCCAAGAAATCGAAAATTTTAATCCGTAAAAATGATGAAAATCATCATTTCCGATCCGAGCCTGTTCGTCATGCATTTTTGAGAAAAAGGACATTGCGTAGGCGTGGTCTAGGTACTCCATGGTAATTTAGGCCGCGCCCACTACAAACAAAATTCGAAACACGAGAAGAAAACGGACAAAAACCGGGGAAAATAAAAAATGTTCGGTTGGAAAAATGAGCAGTGGGTTTTGAATGAACAGTCGGCCACTTGCATCTATCATCATTTCGCTCCGCCCACTTCGTCCTCTTTGCAGCATTTTCGTTTTTCAAGCAGGTTTCTTCGAAGTGATGCTAATTTCGCATATTTTCGGTGTTTCTCTACGGTCGTTTAGTACTAGAATGGTTTTAGAACATCAGCAGATTGTAGCTGAACGATTTGCTCATTAAATTCTCGTCAGTTTCACTCGAAAAACGATTTTTCTTTCCAATAAAACTTCCTCTTCAAAATCTTGAATTTTCTGTGTTAGGCATTTTACCATTAGCCCTTACTAGATTCAGGAATTGTAAAAAATTTTCGATAAAGGTATTCCTGAACAGTTATAGAAGTTCGTTTCAGTTCCATTCAAATGATTTTGATTTTCTTGCTTTTCTGTCAAAAATAATTTGTTTGATTTCAGTTGAACTATGTTGAGTGTAGCTCATCCTCCGCAGCCCGCGAACGGGCAGCAATTGGTGTCGAGTCGCGAGGAGGACTCGATGAACACGGAGGCCTCCATGTCTGGCAAGAGCATCATCGGACTCATCAATCCGCCACCGGATATCAGGAGTATGCAATTTTTTTTGGAAGAAAAGCTAGAAATTAAAAGAGCCAAAATGTTCAACAAAAATAGCAAAGAAAAACTTTTAATCTAGGCAATTTCATTATTTTGATTTGCAGCGATTGTTGACAAAACTGCTAACTTCGTGGCGAGGAACGGCGCAGATTTCGAGCGGAAAATCCGTGAAAAGGAGTCTGCGAATGCGAGATTCGACTTCTTGAAGCCCGAACACCCTTACCATGCCTATTACAAGAAGAAGGTTGGTTTTCTAATATTTGAATTAAAACAATTTAATATATAAAGGTAAAATTGACTAATTTCAATATTCTTAATTTTTCAAATGACTTGTTTGAGGCTTTTACCTTTCGATAGTGGTATCAATTAAAAATATGCTAACATTGGACAAGACTTTTATTAAATGAATTCGTTTTGAGGTGCAAGACTTCGAAGAGGGTAAAGCCGAGTTGCCGAAGGCTCAGGCGCCCGAGGCCGTGAAGCAGTTGGTGAAAAAGGCGGACGAAATTCCGACTCGGCCCCCCATGCCATTCGAGTTCACTGCCGATCCATCTACCATCAATGCACAGGATCTGTGAGTTTTTCAAATACCACTTTCCAGGATGCAAGTTTTAAACAGATTTGATTCTGGATCATATATTTTCTTTCCGCTATTCAAATGAAAAGATACGATTTCGTCCGCAAGTTTTTACTCTAAAAACATGTATTTTCAGCGACATCATCAAGCTGACAGCGATGTTCGTCGCCAGAAATGGTCGCCAATTCCTGACGCAGTTGATGACTCGCGAGGCCAGGAACTCCCAGTTCGACTTCCTCAAACCCGCCCACTCCAACTTCAGCTACTTCACCAAACTCGTCGAGCAGTACACGAAGGTATGTGCACTCAAGTTCAGATTTGCTACAAAAATTCTCGAAATTAAAAAGGCAACAAATGCCTAACTTCTCTTTGTTTCGCATACTCTTTCTCTTCTTGTTTCTTTCCCTCATGTTCAGTATGAAATGTAGCGGTTAAAAATAGGAAGAAACGAGAAGCGAACATTTTTTAATTTCTCATTTTAGGTGATCATTCCCTCGAACTCGGTTGTGGACGAATTGGCAGCGGATTTGGGCAACACAAAGAAGCTGCTGGACGATGTGGATTACAGAGTGAGGTGGGAGAAGCATCAGAAACAACTCAAGGACAAGGAGGAACAGCAACTACAGCAGGTGAGAAAATTAGACATTTGGAGAAAAATCCATGATTTCTTTTGCAGTTTTTAATCTATTTTTGAAAAAATATGAGGCGAAGAAGAGTGAAAACTACAAATAGCTTGACACTAGTGGAATTTAGAAAACATTATTTTGTTCATCGATGATATTTTATGAAAGGAGTAGTAACAAATTCTTCTCCAAACTCGCTCTCACTTATCAATTCATTTTGAAACGTAAGCATAATGACTTTCTTCTATTTTCGTATTATAAGCGGAAACGTTGGCCCGAATGTGAAATAAGAGAGTTCCTCAAACGTCTAGTTTCGGTGGGACATCCAAATGATCAATTTTCTCAGGAACGCCTGGCCTACGCTCAAATTGACTGGCACGATTTCGTCGTCGTTCAGACCGTCGATTTTCAGCCGGGAGATACAAGTAATTTTTGTTTATTTTTTAAAAGTGATCACAACTTATCAAAGTTAGAGAAATAGTTATTTTTTAAAAGATTCCTTGAAACATACCATTTCTCCCTTTAATGTTTTTTTTTTATCTGGGGAAAAGATGATCAGCTAAAAATTTGCGCAAACATCAAATTTCAATATTTTGAGGCAATCTACCACCTTTGTGCACTCCCCGAGATGTTGGAGCGAGAATTCTTCTGGAACAAAGGGCCGAACAGCAGAGGGTCGCCGCAGAGGCAGAGGAAATGGACGTCGGCGATTCCGACAGTGAAGGAGAGGAGGAGATACAGAATGAAGTATAAGATTATGACTTTTCTAGTTTTTAAGGAATTTCTTCTGAAATGTTTAAGAAATGATTCCTATTTATACATTAAATCAACAAATCCTCTTCAATAACATTTTTCAAGAAGTTTTGAAACCTAACAAAATTGAAGATTTAAAATTTTCTAGGTGCCCCAAGAGCCCGAAAAGGCGACACCCGCTCCGCCTCCATTCGTACCGCCTCTCCCTCCCACCAAGCAAGGCAATGTCATCGTCAGAGACTACGACCCTAAAAAGGGTAACAATTTATTGTCAAGCTTATTTTATAAAGTATTGAAAGAAACCTTTTGAAAGTTCGTAATTGTTTTTACTTCAGTTAAAATTAAATTTCTTTAAAAAAAAAAGCCCATAAATTGTAATATTTGTATATTTGAGCCGCCCACAAGGCGTCCCGCCCGACGGACAAGTGGATAATCTCCCCGTTGACCGGCGAGAGAATTCCCGCTGAAAAGCTGGAGGAACACATTCGGTGGGTTTCATCATTACTAAACAATTTTTGGAAATGGTCCATGTTTCAAGCTGAAGAGAGTTTTTATGGAAAATGAATTTCTACGATTAGTCATATCTCTTATCCGATTTTTTGTGGGTAAGAAATATTTCGGGCATAAGTATACATTATGTGAAATTAAATTCTTCTCATGATTTGAAATTTGCAGGTACAACACGATGGACTCTCAGTACAAAGAGGATCGAGAAAGATTCCAGGAAGAGAAGAAGAACGAAGAACCCGTTCTGGCGCATGGCGGAGACATCTCCAAACATCTCGGAAAGTTCGTGCTTTTTTTATTCTTTTATATTTTATGTTCTAGCATCAGTGGATTGATGGCTAGGGTCAAAATAGTGAGAGCGGGAATTTTTGAAACACGAAGAATCAGAAAATAACTAAAACTTACACCATGGTATGAAGCTAAAAAATGGCGGAAATAATAGTTTTGAAGTTGGGCATTCTCCATAGAATGCGCGCAAAAAATTACTCGTCATTGTCTTTGAAAAAGGCGGGGCACGACATGAAATGCGCGGTGCAGAGACGCAGAGCACAGTGGTTAATTTCGCGGGTACCCCTTCCTCGTCTCTCTGCAAACGTCTTTTTCAAGGATAATGAAGTGTAATTGTAAATTACTGGTAAATGATATCGTTGAGCTTATTTTTAGCAAGACCAATAAAAAATGATTCAGATTCGCCGAGCGTCGTTCGGACATTTTCGGTGTGGGTGCGGCAGGCGCCGAGCAGACCATCATCGGTCAGAAACTCGGAGAAGAGGAGCCGACGCCTAATCTCAGCAAGGTAGACAATTCTTCCGGAAAGTTGAAAACTCGGACAATAACTCAACCCCAGTACTCATTCGAGTTGACGTCCTAATGTTCAGCTTTTAAAGCATACATTATTTCCAAATTTCTAATAGTTTTATGGCACAACGAAAAGTCGATTATCACGTTTTCTAAAAAAAATCATTATGCGATTTTTGAAACATATAGAACATTATTCGTTTTAATTTTAGCAGCCGATTTGGGATGGCACAGAAGAGACGCGTGAGGCTGTGACAAGACTCGCTCAGCAGCAGGTCACGCTGGGTATGAAATCCAAATTTAATCGAAATAAATACATTTTCTTCAATTTTAATTTTGCAGACCAGCAAATCCACGAAATCCATCGCCAGCACGGATTCGTGCCCGATCCGAGCAAAGAACGAGTCGGAGCTCAGTTACCTCAGGTAAAAAATATTTGGTTTTCTCTGATCTTTTTCTAACGCTTTATACTTTTATAGACATCCCAGATGCAAACTCGTGCACAGGCTCGTCAAGCCGAGACACGGCCTCCGCCCCCTTCGGTGAGTTGAATGACTTGCTTGTATTTTGGTTTGAATATAGGAGTGCACTTCTGAGAACACTATTTAAATTTTACCTTTTCCTAAAGGTCTTTGAAACATAAATTACCACTTTCATTTCTTTTTTGTCAATGCATCACTTTGATATTATTTGATTCTGACAGCGAGCACTTGTTTGACCGAATCATATATTTCGATTTTCCTTATACTGAATTTTGAAACATACTCTTCACACAAGCTTGTTTCAAATCACAACGTTCTTAAAACTTGAGAAAAGATAGTGGTCTTTTAGAATCTGGAACCGCCGTCTAAGCGTCAGAAGACGGAGGACGAATTGGTGCCCGAGTCTGAGTGGGCGCAAAAAGTGAGCGGGCAGGTCGACCTGAGAGTGGCTCTGCCGCAGGCCGATGAAGCGGGCCTCGATGGGTCCATCATCGCTCTCACTGCTGACATCACCAGCACGGTAAGGCTTTCTTCCTATCTTTTTGAGGTTTTTTTTTGTTATTTTGAAAAAATCCTTTTTAAAGGTTTTGATAATAATAATAATGATATCGGTTTGGTAATGTTTTCCTCGTTAATTTGAAGCCTATAAGATTTCTTTGAAACACTTTTAAAATCATTGTTCAGATTGCTGATCTGAAGACCAAGCTCCAGGATAAGTTCAACCTGCCCATTTCCAAGCAGAAGCTCGTTTTTGATGTAAGTTTCAGATGATTTGAAAAAAATTTAATAAAATGGAAGAACAAATTTAGGTAAACAACTAAGAGATATTCTTGTTGTCGAAGACCTTTTTTCCTAAATTAAAAAAATTTCGATTTTTTTTATTTGCAGGGGTTTTTCCTGAAGGACAACTGCACATGTGCATACTACAACATGAACAATCACTCGCTGATCAGCCTGCAGCTGAAGGAGAGAGGAGGCAAGAGAAAGTAAATCGAGAAATTAATTATTCGGTAAGGGGGGATCTCGTTTTATTTATTATTCGTTTTATTTTATTTTTCGTTCAAGTTATTCTTTTCAATACAGACCTTCTTGGTTGGATAGAAAAGATTCTGTTGAAGTTTCATTATTTTAATTTTTTCACGGTAATTTTTGTTTCGAGAGATCGATAAAATCTGTTGTTCTTCTTAACTTCGACAAATAAATTTTGTAGAGATTCGTCGATTTCAATTTTCGATGTATTATATGCGTTTCAAGGCGCTTTGATATTTGACGAATTGGCATTTCATTGGTTTGAGCATTTTGTTTTTCGTTTCTTTCAGAAAGAATATGTTACGTCTAATCGTTCGACCTGTGATTCGACCGAGTTCGATTTTGAGATGCAGTCAAATTCCCAGATGCTATTCCAAGCACCCAGGGTAAGGAGTTTGAATTTCGAGAGAAATGGGTATGGAAAAACTGAATTTCCTAATTTTATGCACTTTTCAGAAGACTTTCATCGCTAATGCTTCTTCCAACTATGAAAACAATACGTTAAGGCTGGAAATAGTTTTTTACTATGATATTTCAAGCCTAATGATAGTGAAAATATTCAAAACGCAGGCTGAGGAAGAAAAGATTAGGTTTAAAATTAAAAAAGTGCGGCTCCATCTGAACAGACTTGTTCATAACAATAATTCGTATTTTCGCACGTTCAACTCGAATACAGACTGAAAATCACGTGATAATTTAGCGGAACTTCAAAAAATTACCATAATCCGTTTTCAATTTGAGTTTAAAACTCGAAGCTTTTGAAAGGTACAATTGCCATAACATTGACTTCGAAAACTATTATTTGAAAGACCAAGCGAATGTTTCTCTTTACTTTATTTATTCTTGTACTTTGCTATTTTTGCGAATCAGTAATTCCTAATTCAAGGTCTTCAAATGTTGACCCAAGGTCGGGATTGAGACTAACTAAATATGTTTCTCAATTTTTTACCAAAGTAAAAGTCCTAATTTGATTATTTTTAGTCCAGATGACGATTTGCGCAAGGACATGGAGAAGTTGGTGGATTCCCTGAAGGGTGAGCTGAAGGATCTGAAGTCGATCGACGCGCAGAAACAGACCGATTTCGAGAACAAAGACGAGCCCAAACTCGACAAGGACTTCATGGGATTCTCTAGGCTCAGAGAGGTGACGTTTTTCCAGTTTAATAAAAGAGCTGACTTGAGTGTATTGCATTGAAAGCACATTGTGTTCCAACCATACAAGATAGAAAATTGGAGATTTTCTGGCCTAGTTTGCCACAATGTTACTGTTAGAAATTTCAAAATAACTGTTTTCAATTTACGATTTCAGAAACAAGCCCATGATCGGAGTGCGATTTTCAACTGGAAGGTCACTTCGGTGACTCTCACTGCTATCGGCGTCCTTCTCGCCTTCCTGCTCTATTTGAGGAAAAAGGTTGAAAATTTTGAATTTTATACCGCAATTGTCAGCAACTGATCAGATCAATCTACTTCTGAGTTTCGTTGATTTGCAATTTTTGAAGCATGCACAATTTTATATCAGCTAGATTTTCTTCATTTAATAATTTGTATGAGATATTACACCATCTTACTAGTGATTTTCATACAAAAATAATTTATTAAAAACCGAAACTAACTTTCTCGAGCGTTTGAAATTTCTATTTTCAGAGAGAAGAAGAAAAGGAGAAGAAGCGACGCCAAATCGCAGGCAAAGCGAGAATCGGCGGTCCTTGGGAATTGGTCAATATGGAGGGTAAAAGATTGGGGAAGAATAAATTTGAAGAAAAATAGATTTTCAGGTAAACCAGAAGGCTCTCAGGATCTGATAGGCAACTGGCTCCTGATCTACTTCGGATTCACTCACTGCCCCGACATCTGCCCTGATGAAATTGAGAAAATGATCAAAGTACAGTTTCTTTCCCAAACAATTATTATAGACATTTATCTTGTTTTCTCCGCTTTTTTCAATTATCAGTCAATTTTGAGAAAAAATTACTAGTAGAGAAGAGGACCTCATAAAATTTCCGACAAACTTTCCTTCAATTATAAAAATTGTTCTTTCTAAAATTAAAGAGACTAACATCAACAATCGACAAAATTCAGGTAGTAGACCTGATCGAGAGCGACATGTCCTACAGCCACATTCCACTCAAGCCGATCTTCATTTCCGTGGACCCCGAAAGAGACACCATTGAGCGGGTCAAGAAGTACTGCAGTGAATTCTCGCCTAAACTCAAAGGATACACCGGAGGCAAGGAACAGGTACGACATTTTACCCGTAAAAATAACTATCAAGGCTGCACTGAATGGCATTTTGAAATTTTCGGAACGCGGAACAAAACGAAATATTTCGCATAGCCCTCTGATGGCTATGAATTCTTTCTGTAAATTATCGTGGATCTTGAAGAAGTGCACTGAAATTGGTGCTATTGGGGAAAAAGAATAGATTTTTATGAAGCATAGATAATTTTTGGTTATTTTTTTGTTTTAGGTGGACAAAGTGACGAAAACGTTCCGTGTCTACTACAGTCAAGGACCGCGTGAGAAGAATGCTCCTGATGACTATATTGTTGATCATACGGTAATTTTTTCCCTTCTAAAATTAGCATAAGCTCGATAAATTGTTTTTCAAGAAAAATTTTCAACTATTTTTTGGAAAGTTCGAATGGTTTTTTTTGGGAATAGTCCTGGCTAATAAGAAAAAAATGCAACTAGGAGCCGCAAACTCCGCCCTCCTGAATTTTGTGTATTATTTTAAAAAGTGGGCATCGGAAGCTCAAAAATAGTAAGTAAGTATTCTTCAATTTGGCTAGACATAAAAAGACATGGTCTATTTCGATAAGCCATTCCATGAAGCTGATTTGGACTAAAAATTAGCACAAAATTCGCGCGCTCATTCGTGCTCATGGCGATTATATGCAAATTAAAAACGTGCTCATTTTAATAATTGATTTTGGTAGAGTTGTTCGATCAGAAATTATTTTTATTTTATTTCTTCACTAATGTTCTAGTTATCATCGAATTGTTCTGTTTGAGGTGGAAGCTACCAAAATTGGAAACTTGCAAACCGTTTACGGCCCTTATATATATAACCTTCCAAATGACTAACCTCCAGAATCCCTAATTTTCCTCGATGACTATTTTTCGAAAATTTCATGATGATTACCCTATTTTTCAGGTAATAATGTACCTGATCGACCCCGAGGGCAATTTCCACGACTATTACGGACAGAACAGAAAAGCCGATGAAATCGCCAACATCATCAAACTCAAGGTATTTTTGCTTGTCGAAAAAATACGATAAAATTTTGTAGATGACGAAATTCATGGTGAACAAGGAAAGGAAATCATCAGTGCTCGGATCGCTGTTTACAAAGGACTGAATTCGAGGAAAAGTGAAGAGAAGATCTCAGAAAACAAGTCGGCAATTTTATTTATTTTTTCAAGAACTCTGTATCCAGCGGGTTGATCTGCTCATTTTTATTGTTCTATTTGTTCGATTAGGATTTTAAATTGTTATACTTCGTTATTTCGTTAATTCGTTTATTTAGGTAGGCTTTAGAGTTGTTGAAACTAGAGAAAATTCGATCGTTCTGTTATATCAGAATTATTTATAAAAAAAAAGAAAGAAAGCAAAGCCAAAGGAACTATATTTTCTATCGGATATTAATTTGGTCATTAGACCAGGGCAATTTCAATTGCCTTATCTGGCTTTCACTAAGCCTTTCAAATTTGTATAAATTTGTTTTCAGTTTCTGAAAGATGGCTTCAAATCAGGAAAGTTCTTCTGGTGCGCCTCCTCAAAGTGCCGCCCCTCCGAAGCAGGAATTCGTCGTCAAAGTTCCCAAGTAAGGTATTTCCCAATAATTGAAAACGATGATGAAAAATTTGCGAAATTTTTATTTTCAAGCGTTTTCTTCGTATTTATCAGCCAAGAAAAACATAATCTAGACAATCAAAATGTTTTCAGAAAGCACGCCCTGAAGAAGTACTCGATTCTGAAGTTCAACGGAATGGACAACGTGGATCCGAGCAAGTGGACTGCGGAGAGTCGACTGCACATGGAGAGGCAAGACAATAGGGCCGTCGTCATGAGCAATGTCACTGTCCAGGTCAAAGATTATCCTTTTAGCACTTGAGAAGTTTGCGGCACTGTTTCCTGTTTCCAATACAAACTCAGCCAGAATCAACTATCCTTTGTGGGAAAAATTTTTGGAACTTATATTTTTCGAAGATAACAAAAAATGTCTTGTTTCAGGACTACGGCGAAGGCTCGGAGTACGGTCGCGCAGCCCGTGAAGAGGCGAGAAGAAAGAAGTACGGCAGATTGGCGAGGAACTACAACATCGACAATCAGCCCTGGAGACTGTCCTTCGTCGATCAAGGTAGGCAAAATTCGAGTTTTTGAGGGTTAAAGGTTGTGAATGGAATCATAACTTGGCGAAAAATACGTATATTATTCATTCATGATAAACTCATGCTAATTTATAATTTTGCTCTATAAAGAATTCAAATTTTGAAGAAAAAATCGTTTTTTTCAGATAACCGCGAAAGGAAGATGCGTGGAATCCGTGAAAATCCCGGCGAAAACGCTGACTACTGGGTGTTCCTGAAGAGCGGAGAGGAGTTCCACGCCTATAAGGTTTTTTCTTCCTTCTTATTAGTTTTCAAATTTAAAATATTCTTTTTCAGGTGGATAATTGGCACAAGTTTCTCCCAATCGCGCAGCACAAGACTCTTGATATTGATCAGGCTGAAGAACAGTTCCTACAGTAAATTTGTTCTTATTTTTCCTTGAAAAATCGGGGCTTATTTTTGCAAGACTGATATTTTTAAGTTTGTCGAAGGATGTCATATTTGTCTTGTCAAAATATATATTCTCTATTCAAATAGAAGGAATTCTTCAAAAAATCAATTTGAGGGGTGATTTTTGTATTTTTTCAGGCGCCACCGCGTGATGAACCAATTCGCTCTGCAGGCGCAGATAAAAAGCAAGCTGAAAGGCGAATTGGAGGATGGAGACGTTGTCGAGAAGACCAGCAAGTCATTGGTAAATTGGAATTTCATTATTATTTTCTATAATATTATCAACTTATTCAGTAAGATCTTTCCTAATTATCTTCTTTTATTACATGTCTGAAGCATACAAATTCGATCCTTCTGAAAAAAAGATTTTTATTATTTTTCTTGCATCACAAGGGGAGAAGGAATTGCGATCTTCGCAAACTATTTGAATTTGATTAAACTCCTGAAACATATCTGAACCACTTCTACAGCTCCTTCGATTTTGAAAAATCCGCCGGCAATTGAGATGAGTTGAACGCTTCAATATTTGCTTGTTTTCTAGATATTTTGTGAAGTATATTTCGATAATTTGAAGGAATGGCTGTTGTTTTAAGAAAATCAAGGATGGTGTGAGCTCTGATGAGGACGAAGAGGGCGGCTCGGATGAAGGCGAGCGAGCAGATGCAACGACTAAAGTGGAGAAGGACAAGAAGAAGAAGCAAAAGGGCAAGGAGAGGAAGGACAAACGCACCCGAGTCGAGAATGAAGACGATGTCGCTAGTGAGTGGATATGAAGAAATTTACCATAAGTATCGACCGTTAGTCTGAGCGAAATGTCTTTCCGCATAAAATTTCACTTATCTGGCAATTTTCAACCCTAGACAATTTGTTTCTCTTAAAAATGCTTTTTTCAGAATACGAATCATCTGATGGAGAAGACGAGGGCCGTGAGTACGACTACATGACTGACAGTGGGTCGGATTCGGAGTAAGGAAATTTTATGAAACTTCAGAGCTTGTGTTTGCCGTGAGCTAAAATGTTGTGCGCTATTCTAGTAAATGTCATGGTGACGTGAGTTATAGATAATATGGTAAGTGTGAAGGTAAGAAGGAATAGCGTGAGAAAAGTAGATCATATCATCCCGCCATTTACTAGAATAGTTAGCGCACGACATTTTAGCTCACAGCATTCCGAGATCACGACAAATACGAATTGCTGAAAATTCAAAGAAGCTCAAATGTTCAGGCGTGAGATGGAGCCCTCTGAGGAGAAGATCGAGAAGGAGTTGGTTGGAGTCGATGATGAAGAGGGACTCAAACAGGTAGATTTTTAATTTTGACAAATTCGGCATCTTTTCCATTTTTATCTTTGAAAAAATTTTCCGTTACATCTTCAACCTTTCTTATGGTCTTTAAAGGTTTTTTTTTTCAAATCTAATTTCTTGAAAATCAAAAATCCCATTTGCAGATGATCGAATCAGACGAAGAGGATGAAGAGGAGAATGAAGAGAGCGAGACGAAGAAGCTGATCAACAGACAGAGCAAGAAGGTCAAGGAGGAGTTGAATGACATCGACGAGAGAGGTGGGCAGATTCTTCGGATATTTTTTTTATGTAATATCTGCGGATTAATTCAAATGAAATTCGCAAATTTATATAATCTGTAAGAAACATAGCTGAGGAATATTTGCTTGGTAGAATTAAAAGGAATTTTCAATTTGCAAAACTGATGAATCATCGGATCAATATGATTCCCTGAAGCATATTTGAAAGTCTGAAAAAGACGAAAATGAATTTTATGATATAGTGGAAGTAATGAGCAGTGTATATTGCAAGCAGACTTGCAAGAAAACAGTCGCAAAGATTTGCCATCGTCTCTAACATGCGCTGAGAAATAGTAAATAAAAACTTGTTGAAATAACTCATCAAATAAGGCATAATCAGGTTCGAAAAACTTGCAAGCCATCTCACATCTCACTCTTATCAAATACGAATGATATGATTTTCATTATCAGTCATTTATTGCATATCCAGATTTTTATAAAAGTTTTTTTTTCAGATTCCTCCGGCTCTGACACTGACGATGACCCGGATGAGAAGAAGTTCGACCCTGTTCTCTTTCTGGCTGCGGTTTGTTAATTTTATCACCTATAAATATCCACTTCAAAAACTTGCATTTGAAAGATCTTTCCTAAAACAGTTTTGTCATGACTATTTACAATTATTCCTAATATTTGATAAATTGCATTTCTTTAAAGAGAAAAATTCTAGAATACGAACGGTGAAGACGTGAAACCTCAGCCGGGTTCGAGCGGAGGTGGTGCCTCGGCGAGTTCCTCAGGCACGAATCAGGGAGTCAAGAGGGCCAATGAGGCAGGACCTAGCAATGGTGGCACAGAGGCCAAGAAGGCAAAGGTCGAGGAGAAGCCTAAGTGAGTCTTTCACTTTTAAATGACTCAGATATGTTTCAATCATTTGTAAAATTGAACATGGTAAAGATGTAGTCGGTACGTGTGGAGCTAAAATTCATAAATTAAGAAAGGGGTAAAATTTGTCTAAAATGAATTGAATACGTTTTACTGTAAATGACCGATAACTTGAGAGGAAATAAAAGAGGCACCTTTCTTTCTCCACCTCCTTTGAGCCTTGAAATGCGCGCCGATGACGTTTGTTCATTTAACAATTCCTTATTTTCTTTCGTATTTTTTGTCCTTTCATCGAATTTAACCGAGTGCTCGCAACAAGCACTTGGAAATTATCTTCCTCCATCGATATTGATAAGCGTCCCTTTTATCTCGTCTCAAGTTATCGGGCATTCACAATAAAAGGTTGCTAAAACACTCTTCCATTTTTGCATCTAATTTCTTAGCTTCATATTTGATCATATAAAAATCCTGGGTTCGTGTAGATGCATCGCATTTTTCACAATGATCCTTCTTGGCAAAATTTGAATAACTTTGCACGCACCCAAAAATTCTCATCGATATTTTGTGTTTTGTCTCCAGATTCGTGGAAGGTCTGAACGAGGAGACGGTCCGGAAGTATCTGCGTCGGAAGCCGCACACCACGAAGGAGCTGCTCACGAAGATGAGGAACAAATGCGGGGACATGAGCAAGCCAGACATCGTCTCCAAACTCGCTGCTATTCTCAAGGTTACATTTTGACATTTCGTGGAAACAGATAGCAATCATTCTCAAAGTTGCATATTTACGACGATTTCGAAACGTATTTTGAGATTTTCGAAATAAGGTAGTTAAAATCATCTTTCATTAATTTTTATTGATGGATAGGAAAGAAATCGTAAATTTAAGTGATATTTTGAACAAGAATAGACAGATTTTATGAAATATATCAAAGTCTAAAATTGGCAAAAATGAACTTTTCAGGCGATCGACCCGCACCAATTCAAGCAGAAGCAGGGCAAGAAGGAGGTGCTCTTCTTTTCGCTCACAAATCAGGCCGCGTGATTTTTTTTCCAGTTTTTTTCAAATCTATTCTGGTGATAGCCAATTTTATTCATTCATCTGATTTGCCTGTTTAGTTATACGATTATTTTCAAGACATTTCTAATTCATTATTTTTCATTGCTATATGTGCCAGTCACTTTTTCGAATGTTTTTATTCATGATTTCGAGGGAAAATAAAGGCTTTATGGAATCTCTCGTAAATTTCCATTTCAATTGTCTTAATCAATGCTTGAAAAATACTTTACTTATCGTTTTACGAGTATTTTATTACTTTCGTCTGTAGAAATGATGACAGATGCTCGTTGGAGGTGAGGAATTTGGTTTGTTTGACTTTCTGCGTATTTCTGTGCAGTGAGAAGAGTGATGACTAATTACGGCTTTGTTTTCTAATTGACGACAAGTCGTGACCATAACTCTTCTTTCCATTACTTGGCTTCATTATTGTTATTGCCCACTTTCGTTTTTATTTTTGCGATTTTTATACTTTTCCCTCTTAGAAATTCCAAGTGAAAGCTTCTTTATCCCACTAACCAAATATCGATTTTTCTGCTTCTCTAAGCCTCTTTATTTCTCGCGTTCTTTTATTGGATGATCGTTTATTTTTCGGGGGTTTTTGTGATTTTTCTCTAATTTTCAGGGTTAAACTAGCTATAAGATGACATCTGAGGAGGCGGGTTACCTCGGCGCAATGACGTACAACAATCTGTACGCGCCCGTGCTCGACACTCTCCGGCAGCAAAACAGAACCGATGACAGGGCACTCGCTGCTGTTCATGTAAGAATTTTCTCTTTTTCTAATATTTATTTTACGAAAAACGACTTTTCTAATTGCTAAAGAAATTCGGAGGTTTATGAGAATGAAAAAATTACAAATACACTTTGAAAAAGAGTTGTCGAGTTCCTTAAGTAAATTTTCTGATGAAGGCTAGATTTTTGTTTTCAGAAACTGAAGATGAAGCTGGCAGAGTGCGAGCGCCAGTCGCCCTCGTTCCTCTTCGACCTCACCAAACAGCTCATCAACCAGTCCGAACTCAACGTCAATTTGCAGGTACACCTAAAATTATAGGTTCTTTAAAAATCACGAGAAATAGAAATGAGAAGGCATCGCTGAGCATTTTTTTAGTCACTTCATCCTCGTTGCTTCTAAGTTGCCAAAATTATTTGGAGGAGCTTGATTCTAAGAAAAAATGAACTTCAGGAAGCGTACCTGCGGATGCACGACTCGGCGCCCTACGATGATCTGGTCGTGGTCGGCTATGAAAATGTGCCCGAGTACAAGGAACTCACTGAGAGGTGAGGGGATTCGAAATTTATCTGTCATTTCATGGCCAAAGAAATATCCAGTTCGTCATTATTTCTTTGAGCTCGTTTATACTCTTTGTTTGGTACTTGCATACTTTTATCTGGTTTTCTACATCATCGACCATTCAAAAATAATCTTATTTACTTTTTCTAAAACTCGTAGAATCAACTTTGGAAGTATTCTAAGGAGTTGTTTTTCAGAGCCATTGAGCTGCGTCGCGTGTTGTCTCGAGTGCCCGAGGAGATGACGGACAGACATGCCTTCCTGGAGACCATCAAACTCATCGCCTCATCCATCAAGAAGCTCCTCGAGGCCATCAACAACGTCTATCGGGTCGTTCCCGCTCATGCACAGCCGGGTAAATCCGATTCTTATGCATTCTCAAATATATTGCAAGAAATACGCTTCAAGAATTGTTTAGCTTCACACAGAATACCCCTTTGTTAATAGATCGAAGCTTCGTGAAAAAACTCGAATTCCCCAAAGTATTTTGAAGAGATCCATAAATACAACTTTAAGCTGTGGAGAAGCGCAAGCGCGAATTCGTGCACTACTCGAAGCGGTTCAGCAACACGCTCAAGACCTACTTCAAGGATCAAAATGCTGCTCAGGTGAGGAATGCCCAAATGTGTTCCCGACTATTTCCCCAATTTGTGAAATTTATAACTTTCAAAAATTCCTGAGATTCACTACGGTTTATCTGCAACCTTGAAAAGTGTTTATATGAAAGTCATCAATGAACACTTACCCCTTTCTCTTTTCAAGATATGTTTTCTCAGGTGAACATTTCCGCAAATCAGCTGGTCTTCCAAACTGTAATGGTCGTGCGCACGGTCAACGAGAAACTCAGACGCAATTAAGAAAGGAAAATGAATCTAAAAATCTTTTTTAGGTATTTTTTATTTCTTTTCAAAATTTTACAGATCTGATAAAAGGCTGTTTTACCTTTTCGAAGACAAGAAATTCTCTTGTTTTATCTGATCTGTGAAGAAAATTAGCTCAAATCATTTCCATTTTTCCAAAAACATCCCAACATTTTTGTATTTTATTTTATTCTTTTCTTTCGTATTTGTATTTATATTTGTAAGCAAGTGGTCATTTCTGATTTCTTACACATTTTTGTGACAAAATGCGATAATTTTCACCTCTTTGACTTCAAAGGGTTTGTCATTTTCTCGCTTGTTTTTTCGAGGAGAAGGTGCAAAATTCTTTGATTACCCTCGATGAATTCCAAAAATCTTACGCCGTAAAACCTTCTATCATGACTGATTTGTTTTCTTTGGTTTTTGTGAATGTGATTCGTTTTATTTCTCCTGCTTTTTCACTTATTTATGCCTTGAAAAACGACGTCTTTCATTCGAAATGTGATATCTTTTGATAAAATAATTTACGATTTATCTTTGATTTTATCTAAGATATGTTTTTAATTAGGCCCCTCCTCCTTTTTCACAGACTCGTAGGGCTTGAACTGAATTGCAATTCTTTGCCTTTTTGATAAAATTGATCATTCAATTCAACCTTCGAGAGAATCCAGAATTTTCTAGAATTCTATTTTGACCCCTTCTCGACTTGATGTGCTTTATTTCTAGGACTTGTTCTCGTAATTTCTCTCCTTTATCGATGTACAATTTTCTCCACTTATTCTAAAAATAGATCATTTATCCAATTGCTCATGCATTAAAAAGTGAATAAATTTGATCAAAATGTGAAACTTAAAATGTTTCCTTTTGAAATTCATTTTTCTGTCGTCTTTGATGAATTTTTCTTCGAAAACACTGCTCTGTAAAACCAGTGCAGCGAGCCGCGCAAATGTCCATTTGAAAATTCGCACACCTCGCAATAGCATTTCTCGATTTTTGCGCTTCATTTCTCGAATCCTCTCGTTTGGTTTTTGAGATTCTCGTGATTTTCTCGACGCTTCCGCAGGCTCCCATATTCTCGGTAACCTTCCTCCTCCTGGAATTGTTTCTGATCGATGCTTTTGCTCGCAAAATCTTTGGAACCTAAATTCTCTCAAATTCCGTCCTTTTCGGAGGGAAAAGCACTTTCCTCCGAATTTCACGACTAAAACGCGATTCCCACTTTCTCTCCTGATTTTTTAAATGTCCAAAAATTTTCTCATGTTCCCAGCTGATCAAACTAAATCTTTTCTCGATAGTTTTCACGATTGCCTGTTTACCGAAATTGATGTGTGCAATTTGAGCGACTGCAAGCATTCAAATGAGTGTAGCTGGGACACCTGCTAGTGTGAGCAAGAGGCAGAGCGAGGCGGAGGTCGGCATGCAGTTCGAGGACTTCTGCGTCTGGATGAACACCCTGCTCAAGGCCGATGGAGGATATGAGGAAATCGACCTCAACAAAGTCAAGGATGGTGAGGAAAGAATGATGAAATTTAGCAATTTCGCTAATAAATTTCAATCCTACTCTCAGTAACAAATGCAGAAAAAAATCGTTCTGCTAATTAGTATTTTTTTTAAAGATTTAACTTTTCTGGTGCCGGAATAAATAGTTTTCAAAAACATTAGTTTTTTTTAGAAAAAAATGAGCAACGAATTTTATTTGAAGAAAAATTAGAAATTTTGAGACGCGACGAAACTGCTGGCAGAATCGATGTCGTCTTCAAGCAGCTCGAAGCGACAGACCACTCAAAAACAGAACAGTCAGGGCAAAGAGACCAAGGAAGGCGGGCAGGGCGCGGCCAAGAACGATCAGCTCAGGAAGTTCATCAACAGACACAGAATCGGGAAGAGGGAACTGTAAGTTGGAAAAATAGAACCTATAAATCAAAGCACAATTGCGTTTTTCTTGATCTGGGGATATTTCGAAACATAGCAACAAGGAAATGTTCACCTTGGCTAATCTTTCTTGAAATTTATCATTTTTAGGGGTCGTCGACTTCTTAACGAAACGGACCTGAAGGCTGGAATCTCGAATCTGATCACGTCTGACACACTCTCGTTCAAGGACGACTGCTCTGTCTACAGCGACCACGGTCAGTTTAAAAAATCTAAAAAGTCATTCAATTTTATAAACCCCCTTACCATTCCAATCAAATTCGTCTTCGAATTCTAACTTTCAAAACGAGCTGAAAAATTGAAAAAAAAAAACTTGAAAATTTGACTGAAAGTTGATGAGAATCGTCAATTTGCAAAGGTCTCGAATTTGAAATATTTTATGATAACCTGTCAGTGACGGAATGGCGTAACGTGAAATGACGAAACGCTTTTTAGTATTTGACGAAACACAATAGAAATTGATAAGGATTTGTGCAAAAAGAGAAAGCATTTGGTCATTTTTATATTTCATCAAATACTAACACAAATGTTTCATCATTTCACGTTACGCCATTCCGCTATTACTTCATTTATTACAAACTGCCATATTTTATTCTTTCAAACACATGTAATATTCAGGCCTGCAAGCTAGCCTGCTGACGATTCTTTGGAGCATCCACCCGGTGTGGCTGCATCTGGCTCTCGAGATCGTCTTCGCAGAGGAAATCCCCATCGACGCGGCAGCCCCCGTCCACAAGAACTTGGGAGCCTTCATCTCCAAGAGACTCTTCACAGACCCCAGCATACTGGGGAACAGGAAGTACACCGGAGGAAATGTCAGGTTGGGAAAACATATTTTTTAAAAATGTTAATTAAGAAACTACGACTCGTTTCGAGTAGAAATATATTAACTATAAGTTTAAAAAAAAACACACACACACACACAAAAATAGTGCCGAAGCAAAAAGGCCTGCTTCTGGCATTTATTAGCTCGCTTTCTGATAAAATTTCTAAAAATGAAAATTATTCGGATTTCAAAAAGTGCCTTGTTTAGTTTGGTTCATCCGGCCGGTCGCAGGGCCCTCCACTCGCACTTCCTGCAGCACCTGTGTCTGCTGCTCTGTGCGGTCGATATCGTCTTCAAGGAGGCTCTCTTCCCACAGGTCACCAGGATGTTCACCAGATTCTCCAAGTTCAAGGTTGGAATTTACGGGTTTTGGCAAGTACAAATTGCCGATACTTTGAAACAAAACCTACTAGAAAGATAAATTTATCGAGGATCAACTTTCTCAAAAAAGATGCTGTTATATCAATGTTTAAGATCTAGAAGTATTTTTAACGAAATGCTGAAACAGGAATTTTGAATGTGATAGATACTTTGAAGATTTTCAATGAAAGTTTGAAAGACGAGTTTCAGATGAAGGATAAAATTTGCGGGAAGAATAATTAGTTTCGTTTAAGTGTCTGGACGACGTGCTCAACGAGCTGACGCGTCTGATTCTGTCCGGCAAGTCGCTCGGCCTGAAGAAGGCCCTATATCGCATCGGATTTAGCAGCACCTACAAACAGGTGAGCCTTTTTCTCGTTAATTTCTGAAAAAATAACTAGCCTTTTTTAATTTTTATTGGGTTGGCGCATAAGCTCTTAGCACACCCGAATAACCCCCTTCGTATCTAACCAATTCAAATGAGGTCTGCGGTATTCGTACCATTAGCGTATTGGCTTTCAAAAGATACAATTTTTGACTCCGTCACTTCACACATTAGGCGTAAAAGACATGCAAAATGACAGTAACTTCGCGCTAGTCCTAACACTTAAGATTGCCTAATTCTGTGCACACGTTTCCTGGTAAATATTATACCATATTGAAGCACTACGATAATATAACAAAATTAATTCAATTGCTGTTATACTCGCTCTGTGCGTGAATGCAATGAAGAAATACTGAAACACCGTTTCAAAAAAATCGATTGCATAAATGTTCGGAGTGAAATTGTGCTCCTAGAATTTGAATTTTTGCAAAATGAGTAATTTTATGAATTTGAGGGACCGATGGACGACTACGTGTTCGAGGTGAACGAAATCGCCAATCTGAACGATGGAGTTATCCTGGGGTCAGGATAGATTTTTCTAGAACAAGGAAAAATTATCAAATTTGTTGAGGCTAATCTTCCCTTCTATTCTTTCCCGAAAAATCTTGCCTAAAATGTTTCAGAAATTAAATTACTTAATTTCTGTCTTTTGACATGGAGAAACGTGACATTTTCAGGAAGCTTGTGGAGCTCGTGTTCGGCCTGCCTCGCGGTGAAGTGATCCGACAGCTGCGTCCGCCCCAGGGGGATCTGATTCGCAAGCGAAAGAACGTCGAGCAGGTCCTCAACATCATCGGCAGCCACGAAATCGACGTCAAACGTGAGTTTTCAGGAAATTTAGAAGATTAAATTTTATGATAAAGAACGTTCTATTCGAGCTGGAATCTCGGCGAAAAAGTTGCTGTGCGGCTAATCTCCCAATACCTTCCGGTAACTTTTTCACTGAGATTGGTTCGAATTTGATTAGCTACGAGGAACCCTTGGAGCCATATGAAGAAACATTTTCTTTTCATTTCTTCAAACAGTATGTTGTTTGCTTGGCTTCTGAACTGGCTCAAATTACGATTTGGCGAAGCATATTAGAGCATTTTCAATTAGAAATCTTTGTCCTGATTCTGTATTGACTTTCAAAAGATAGTATTGTTATCGAATTGTTTTGAGACATGTGAAGCGTTCCTTCGATTTTCTTAGTTTCAGAGTTCAAGCCGGATGACATCTGCCTATGTCGCAAAGCGCGTGTCTGCGACCTGCTGCTGCGACTCATCGGACTGCAGATCCAGTCTAAGGTCGACACGAAAGTCATGCTCAGATGGGCGATCAGGCTGAAGGACAGTGGCTACATGCAGGACACTCCCCTCCCCAAGGACGAAAACGCTCTCACCATCCTCATTCTCAGACAGCTCGCACAGTACTTCGGCATACAGGTTAGGAGTACTTGTAAATTATATCCTGAAGACGAGAATAGATGCAACGTTTTAGCTAAATAATCGTTACCATGAAGGTCTCGAAGAATTAATGGTTTCTCCTTGATTTTTAGTAGTGATAAGAGTACAAACTTTTCTGTCATTTCCGATGAATAGTTCTAGAAATCAATGTAAAAGAAGTCATTTTTCTTTATCAATGTTATTCATGCTTTTTGGTTTAATTCGATGTTATTTTGAAACCTATTTTCAAATTTGATTAAAATTTCGAATTTGCAGATTTCGGGCGAACTGGACAAGGACAAGATCGGCTCGATTCTAGGCGCAGCGTGGAACGACATCTGCCCCAATCAGCCTAATTTCTGTTTCATCACCGGCGACAGCGCCTACGACAAAATCGTCACTGTGGTGAGGGTTTAAGAAAACTTCAGAAACATACAACTATTGCAGTTTGTTTTTCTTTTATTGGAAACCCCAGAAAACTACACTTTTACCGCGATAGTAGAAGTATTTAAATTTACAATAACACATTTTTCCTAAAAATTTATCGCGTTAAAAAACTATCGAAGTTTAAAATAATTTTGAATAATTTCCAAAATTTCAGGCTGAGCAAGATCTCGAGTTGTCCGTGGGTTGCCGCAAATTCCCTCTTCTTTTCGCCCGTCTGATTCTGTCGCGACTTTGCGAGATTTCCGAGAAAAGACGCAAGGCGGCTACAGTCATTCAGAGAGCCTGGAGACGCTTCAGATACAACACGATCAGAGATCCTAATATCGATTTGGTAAGCAAATTTTTGATGAAATGCGATTTGTAACGTTTATTTCTCCATTTTTTAAATCTTTTGCTGGCAGTCAACTAAGATTAGGAAAATTTGTCTAAAAAATGAATTTTTTTCTTTGGCAAATGCAACTTTAAGGTTGCCGGGGAAACATTCACGATCGCCTCGCCCTACGTCCGTCAGGTTCGCTGTGCTCTCAGGTGAATTTTGAAGATAATACATTTAGACGCAAATATTTTAAATTTAGTATATCACGAAATTTTGATCCATTTTTCAATGTCAACATTTCTTCTCTACAGATAGAAAACTTGCTAAAATATGATTTTGAAAACTTTCAGAAACGTTCTGCTCAACACCCAACAGTCTACCCCGAATGTGGCCGGGCAAAAGGACTCGGTCGACAGGAAAATCTTCCAGTACAATCTCCAGCTGGTAAGGCAACTTGTCTGAGGAATTGCTTGGAGAACTAAACACGCTGAACAAATAGAATTTTTTAAACGTCTTTCATTTGAATCTTGACAAAAATGAAGTTTCTGAAAGTGATTTGTTTTGAAGCGCAAGACATTTTACGAGCCAAGTTTAGTTTGAAAATCTAATGAGTTTTAGATAGATTACAAGTTTGTAATCGAACATTTGAAAAGATATTTTGGAGTAAAATGTCGTTTTTTCAGTCGGAATGGGAAGCGGCCGAGTTTGGTTCGTCTTCGGACAAGGAGAACAGGGCTGTGAGTGGAGAGGGCAGATCCGCTTTGGTGAAGAAGTGGCGACCGTTGGAGGAGGACAACATGACGCAGGCCAGTGGCGATGAGGGGAACGCTCAGGCAGAGCAGACAGAGGAGAACGACAAGACCGTCGTCGTCAATCAAAGGTCGGGGATTTTTCATTTTTGGACAAAAAAAATGAAAGTTTCCCTGAAAAATTTCCTATAAGCTTATTTGAAGTAGTAGTATTATATGCTATTTTGATGAAACTTGAAAAAGAAGTGCTAAAAATTGAACTCCTCCTATATTTGCTTGCACTGATGTAGAAATTTCATAATTTCAGAAACGTGACTTTGGCGTCGAAGGAGGAGGACGAGTTGAGCGATATCGACGAGGGGGAAGAGACGCAGACAGTGACTGTGGCAGAGTCGGAAGGGAAGATAGAGGGTAGGGTAAAGAAGGAGGAGAAGGAAAGATCTGTCGGCGAGGGCACGGAGACCGCCATTGAGATGGATGCTCAGCACAGGACCGTCTTCTCTGTGCAGCTGCCCAATTTGGATCCTAACGAGGTTTTTTTTTTATTTCTGAAAAAAATTCACAAATTTTCGCTTTTAGAATTCAACCGAAGTTTTTGAGAACAAAATGTATAAGTTGATCATTTTGAGAGGGATAGCAATTTTCAAAATGAGTTAGAACTAGTGGTTTTAAGAGGAAAAAATATTATCTTATAAAAGTGCTAAAAAGTTTAATTTTTAATAAAAATCGCGGTTTTAATTATTTCATTTTTAGATCTCGTTCATCCTGAAGGCGAATTTGGCTGTGAAAGAGGAGGAGTCCTATCATCAGATCGAGCAGACAAAAGAGCAGAAGACATTGGGCAGACAGTCTGATGGAGAGGAAGTGAAGGCAGATGAAGGACAGAAACGGGAGGACAATCAGACAAGCAACATGCTGGAAGCATCCATCCTCTACACGCCTTCGGTTTCTCAGGTAGTCTTTTTAGTTACGAAATTTGAGCAATAAATGAAAACATTTGTAAACTTTGCAAAATATTGATTCTTTGGATTTCTATCTTGCCAAGTTTTTTTTTTCTATTTTTTATCTAAAGCTATTAAAACAGTAATATTCTTGAAGTTGTAATTTTTGGTTCAAAAGAAATATGAAACATAAATTAAAAATTGGTTTTTTTCAGATGGCCGAACTGTCCTTTGGCGATGATCTGTCCCCCACCAAGACGAATGACAACGGCTCTGCTCCATCCACCCCTCACAGCCAGATGCGCAGACTCGAGATCTCCACTGCCAGATTGACCCTCAACACTTCCGGTGATCAGGTAGAAATTTAGAAAATTAGCTGTAATTTGAGATAAGGAAAGGAGTCCTTATCAAATTCGTATTTTGGAAAGAAAGAAAATTTAAAAAATCTATAATGTCTACAAATTAGAATTTGAATATTGGCATTTTCAAAATCGACGCTGAAACTTGAAGAATTAAAAATTTCCAAGTTGACCAGAATTTATAATAACCTGAAGCTTATTTATTTTTTTTTATAAACTTGAATTTCAGGTGATCGACACCTCGCAGCTGCAGGAGATATACGTGGCGACGCTGCGTCAATCCGAGCACCAGGCCCAGCTCAGACACCAAATTGAGGTACGGGGAGGTGTTCTTAAAAAATGGAAAATTCTCGAAAATATCGATTTTGTCCAAGTGATAATTTTCAGCTCCTCGAGCAAATCAAACAACAGGCTGACGAGGAGGAGACGAAACGCGTCAGACACGAAAAGGCCATTCAGATTCAGGTTGAGAAAAATATAACCCTCTGAATCTACTTTAGTTTGATTCTAATTTTCAAGATAAAGTCGTAAAATTTCTGACCAATTGAATTTTTCAGAAACTATGGAGAGGCTACCTCGTTCGAAAGCAGCTGAGGGCCGAAATCGAGCAGATCCGGGCGAATCTGATCGCGTACAGGAGGAGAAAGGCTGAGGAGGAAAAGGACATCCAAGGCGAGCAGAGAGCCGGACAGTTGCAGGGACAAGGACAGGGATTGAGTGGAACGATACAGGGCAGTACGGCACACGCCAAGGGGATCGAGAATCACAGCGTTCAGGCAAAGTGGGCTATTTTAACATTTTATGAAAGTTAAAATAATCACCAAAATAAATGTTAATCGACTGTCTGTATCCTATACCCCACTTTTAAAAAGAAATTTTTTTACCTACCTCCTTCCCATACTCTCCTAAGAACGTGGGTATGAATCACAAACGGTCATATTATCTTTCGAATTTTTAAATTGGCATAGAAGTAGAAATTTTGCAATATGGAAAATAAAAGAAACTAAACCGTTTTTTCTAGATGGGAAGAAGCGTCGGCGATGCTCAACTCAAACTGCCTCTATCTGTACAAAGTCGGATTGTGCAGAATTGGTGCGTTTTTAGAAATTTTTAAAATGTTATTTTTTCAGATTTTTTGTTGAATTTTCAAATTTACCGTTCTTTCGTCTAAAAATTGTAACTTCTCTTATTTACAAAAAATCTTTTAGGAACTTTGAAAATATTAGACTATTTCAGACCGCTTCCTGGAAATCTACCCGCCGTTCATAAGATCGTTTGTGGTGGAGATGGACGGCTTGCGATATACGATCTGTCAACTGAACGCGTCCAACCAGTCCACAGCCACCATCGAGGTTGTTGACAAGCTCGACGACATTTTGCACAAAATCCTGTTGGTAAGCAAATTCAGTTATTTTTGCTTTTGAAAGAAAAATTGATACAGGTATTATGGAAAAACGCATCTGAAAATATTTCATCATTTATTGAAGGATTGTTTTAGAAGGTGAAAACTGGATAATTTCTTTTGAGTTTGACTTTGTAGATCTTCTATCTTTGATTCAAAAATGATCTCGAAATTATTGATTTTTTGAAACATAGATTAAGTTTTGATTTTTCAGAGCAGAAATGTGGATGTTCGAAGCAAACTGATAGAGGAAATGGTCGATTTGGTGGAGTATCTGCTGCACGCGCTCTTCAGTTTCTCCCACGACCAGCCAACTCTTGTCAGGAAATCGGGTATGAGCCAAATTTACCAAATCGTGCAAAATTAAACACTTATCTTTTAGGTAGGGTCCTTGAATTTTAGTTTGATCTGAGGCTGAAATTTTATGTTGCCTTGTATCAAGGCTAAATGACTTTCTTCTATCTGCATATTTTCTGAAATATGTTTCCTGAAAGTGAAAATATAAGATATCTTGAGCTTTCCATTCCATCAAGTTTATTTTCATGAAAACAATCGTAATAATGCTGTGTTTTCAGCCACGCTGCTTTCCGAATGCCACCGCATCGACCCGCAGAACAGGGGATTCGAGAAGGCCCAATTCTACACCAGAAAGGGATCGGAGAGGTAAAATTGTTTGAATTTTATAAAACTATGCAAATTTGTCATCACCTAATTTATGCTGTTTCATTGAGACTTGATTTTGCTCTGCAAATTGTTCTCAGTATGATAAAAATAATAATTCTTTTCAGACTGTCGCAATACCGTAGGAAGCTGATGAAACTGGGAAAGAGCTCGGCTAAGCAGGACGTGGACAGGGCACTCGCCGCACTCGAACAGTTCCAGCAGCAGATCGACGCCGTCTAAAGCGACCAGGTATACTGTAATCTTTTGCAGTAATCCCCTCATTCCCTCACTCCCTCCTACAGTATGCCAAAAAGTCCGTATCCCAATCGTAAACGTCACCTATCCACACGCATAATTGTACACCAGTTTGCAACGACAATGAATAGTGATTTTCCCATTCCATCGATACCCGCTTTCTTTGACTTTTGATATGAATCTTTTTTCCTAAATTTCCTCATTCATTTATCCCTAAATGATCAGTAACAGCGTTTTTAAATTCGCAAACGTTTCTATGATAAAATTTGTACTTTTGAAAAACACCAGTTTTATCTAAGTTTTGACCCACCAAATATCCTATTTTTCTTATTTTGGAAATATAAGGGTTCAAACTGCAACGCCTAAAATTCTCAACTTTTATATCCCTTTTCTGATCATCTAGAAATTTTTTGACATTATAGCATAAAAATAAAATAGAGGTATTTGTTCTTGATAACCTTCCATATCATGATGTCGAAGGTTTTCACATTTACCCGCTCCTTACTCGTGTGTAGTGACAAATTTTCCTTATGGGATAATGATTCTATCCAGTTTTCTTTTCTTTCTTTTTTATTCTTTTTTTTTTTCATTTGATTGTCATCTACCCATTTGTATGCCCAAAGTTTTTTTTTCTTTACTCTCAACGCGACACGGGTTTTAGCGTGCAGACTTGGTTTGTACCGGTAAATGAGAAACATCTCAATGAGTTGGATTTAAAATTAGTTTTATCAATTTTCCCTCTGAAACTTGCTTTCTTTTATTTTTGTCAAGCATTTTACCTAGTTTTAAGAATTCACTTGAAATTAGGGAATATTTTGCACATTTCTGTCTTTAAAATGGATAGCCGAAGTATGGAATAAATATTTAGAAAAAAAAAGATTGATTTTTGAGATTCAGGAATGGTTTGAACCACTAACAACATCGAACTGATCCTTTTCATTTTCAAGCTTTTTATCTTCGTTGAATATTTTATTACGGCTTATTAAAATCGGGATTTTGTGCTTTCAAGCACGTTTATTTATTTTCAGTTCCCATTTTTCTGCGTTTTAGAAATTCACTCGCATTATTAAAATTTGTTCATTCATATTGGAAGAATCATGATAATGAAATTATGTTTCCTTTTGTGCGAATTGCACACATTTTTGTTGTCTTTAAAAATCTCCTCCCGCCAGATTCCCTTTGCATTCATTCTGCTCCGATATTGCATTCGAAATATCGCCGAGCTATGTTTTTTTTTGTAACGCTCAATAAATCTTGTGTTATCAAATCGTGTTATAATTGTGTTTGACTGTTTCGCTTACTAACCCCCGACTGGAGCAACTCAGTCGCACACCTATTCATTGATTTTTATTGAGCCTTCGGTATATACTTGAATCATTCGATTGATCGTAATAATCTTTGTTCTTTCTTCTTTCTAATTTTTTCGCTCATGAGCTTTTTCATCAATCTCTTCGTTCGATTCTCGACTCTTGACTTTCGTTATCAGTTTTATATCAATTTTCTGATGGCTCAAATCTCTTAGGTGCACAAATAACTGCGGTAGAAACGGTGAGAGCAAGGGAAATTGGGAACGAAGTATACGAACGACAATGAAACAACGGGTTAGTAGACGTCTCCGTATTAGTCAGTGATTTTGATTGACCAGTCAGTAGTTGACTTGTAATGATCAGAAATGGCTCCTTAGTGTCCAGTTCTGAACAGCAATTCACCAGTTTTGAGGGGTGAAAACCTATTTGTCAGTAAACATGTCCATACGAGTCAGCAATTCAGTAATTTTCGAGTTTGTTGACGGATCGGAATATTTGCAATTCGATCCGTTATCACCCACTTTCTCGTCCGCTTCGATCCGATGATGCAATTCAAAAACCCCAATCAGATTCGACTCAACGAGCTTAGTAATTTCAAATTACTAGAGCTGTACTGACCAATACTCGCGTCAGTTGTTTTGTTGTTGTGCAATTGCAGAGTAGTAAACCTGTTTTAATGCTCGAGGATTGGAGGGAAAATTTGCAGACGATAATATTCAGCGTCAATCGCCTGATTAGGGACTGGGAGACTGCAAATGAATGAGAAAGACCGAGGGGACAATGTGTTGATAGGAAAGACGAAATTAAAACGACTTATCATTAATAGACTGAAATGGGAAGTTTGTAGACTATTAAGAATGCTAAGAGGTATTCCGAATGAAGATACATGATAAGCAGGACAACGTTTGATTTTTTCCGGTCTATTCATAGTATAAATTATTATGTTCATATCCGAAAGAAGACTAATAAAATAATGCCCATTTTGGATAACGCATTCAATTGATAAATCGCCAAAATATCAATTGCTGATCAATTTTCGTCCATGTCTGCTGTCTATATTTTGCGCTTTCAAAGTGTCCAATTGGAAACGATAAGCAATTTGGCATCACAGATTGTGTGTTGAACTGTGGTGAAGAGTCGACTCAGCAGGGCTGCAACTTTTCACATGATTTGCAAACAATTTATTCTAGTCTGACAAATTGATCACTTTCAAAATTAGTGGTATAACTTCGCGCATACGACTAATCGAGCATTGTGTCGCGAAAGGGTATACATAGCGGTCGAGTGGTGAGAGCGTCGGCCATTCCCCTTCGTCTAGTCATTGCTTCTTGCGGCTCTGATTTCGGGTGTGCCATGGTCGGTAATGACGATGCCAAGCGTGGCTATTTATACTCCTCTCGACGCATCGCCTAACCTGTCGTATTCCAATTTCTACCACTAATTTTGAGAGTCATCAAGTTGTCGGGCGGCTACAATATGCGAATGCACGACACACTATGCTCTCTCGTTCCTCCTCTTTTCCCCGCGAGGTCTTCTCTCACTCGCTTCTCTATTTAACATACTCGTGTGTACGACACACGATCATGTACAAAGTTTGCAGTCCTGGATATCAATGTTTGACAATAAGGTGAAGCTAAAATTAGGTATCAGCGACACATATTTCATGAAATATGCAAATTATAACACAATGAATTCATTCTGAAACAGGGATGTTCGCGATTCATTTTTGGAAGCAGAACCATAAGGCTATTCAAATTTGATCAAACCGAACCGAACCGCGAATATTCCTCTCCTGAAATGACTAATTCATGAGAAATTCATAGAAGACAGCATGCTAAAATGTTTATCAAGATAAATTTGGCCTCCTTTGATAAAATGTCATTTCTCCATAGCTAAAAATATATCAAGTATAAGCTCGCATGAAATTATAATTTTCTGCAGCTTTATTTTTTTTTGAATACTTCCTCCTTTCTGTTTCTTGTCAAAACTATTTTATAGGGGAAGTACACAAATAGGAAATTGCGAATCTTGACAAAATTTTTCAAATAGGAGTTTTCGATGACGGGGATGATGAGGATGAATTCAAAAAGTGCTGAATAGGAATCTGGAGTCAGTGAATTTTAAGCCGTTTCTACTCATATTTTGTGAGAAGTGAGCAAATGCACTTTCAAAAATGTAAGCTAATTTTTGCAGATCTGATAATACAAGTGAAAAATTGACGATTTTCACTGATTTCCAGGTTCCTATTTAGCACTTAGCACTTTTTGACTCTTCACCATCGTCATTCCCGTCTTTGAAAACCCCCATTTGGAAAGTCTCATCAGGATCCGTGAGTTTCGACTTGTGTACTTGTCCTGTCAGTCATTCATTTTTCTTTTGGCTCTAAAGGCTCTCTTTTTGTACTGTTTGGAAATGATAAGAAATGAAGAGCAGTCGAGTTCTTATCAAAATTGAAGTCTAGAGACGCAAGGAGCAACGAAACAACTTACAACTCCAATACGTATCAGGTAAGCTGATTAATTGAGGAAATATGGTAAACAATTTCAAGAGTTAGCTTCTATAATTTATAGTCCAGGAAGTGTATAAGACAGTTTACAACAGTAGATTAGACACAAAAATCTATTATCAACCAATAAATGAAGAGATGTCATTAAAATTGAAAATATGGCATAGAATTTTTTCCTGATAGTTTATTCTTATGTCGAATGATTTTTGTCACTGTTTAGCCTGAGGAGGGGAGATTTTCAGGTGTTAACTCTAGAATTGGCTGATTTTCACACCAAAGGGCGATTTCATGACACTTGTCACGGACCTGAATTCAGAAAATGTTCGATTGGAACTGTTCCTACAGGAAGTCTCGAAATCTCTTACACAATGCAGAAACTGCATGCGAAATTGATATTTTAAAAGGGCGTGCATTATTTCTCTACGACATGAATTAGTTATTTCAAAGTTGTCAGATTCATGAATGCACCATAATAATTTTGCATTCCCTATAAATAGAAGATAAAAAATTTCATAAAATTATCGTCAATCTTCCAAGAATTTGGAAAATAGTGAAGACAAGTGCATGATATAAAATTTGGCTAATTTCGTCTAACAATCAGCCGCGATTTTGGCATGAATATGCAATGGAAATAAAGCGTGTTTGAGGAGCGTGTAAAAATTACCCACAATTCATCGACCAATTCTTAAACATTTTTTTGCAAAATTCTAATGACGTTTGGAAAACAATTCTGATACATGAATATTTCAACGTTTATTATTTGGTTGATGAATGACTATTTGAAATGGAATAAATAGCATGAATTTTTGATTAATTGAAATCAGACCTAGGGAGAACGATCGTCAGAAAGGCCTTGCGACCTACTCCCTACAATATTTTCTATACAATTTTGTATCTCTGACCTAAAATATTCGAAAATTTTCGCTGCGCGTGCTCAGTCACAGTGAAAATTTCGCTCGTGCAACCTACCCCCGTATATTTTCTTCGCCTGACGAAAGTGCTCCCTAGGTCTGATTGAAATTAACGCGCAATTTGCACTTGAATAGTAAGATTTCATTGGTTTGACGAATGCTTTTTACGCGAAATTCGGCATTCCGCAATGCACGCTCTGCATTTGCAAAATTGCAACAAACTTATTTCATCCCAATAATTAGTCGATCTTTGACAACATTCTCAAAATTTTGTCAAAAACCCCAAACACCAGTTACTTCCTTGTCTAACCTAACGCCATACTATAGACCTTGACAGAAACGACTAGACCTGTCGCCATAAATGCTGAAAGATAAGACTAAACTGTTGACAAGATTACAGTCCTTAAAAAGAACAAAGACAATTTTTCCTCAAGCTCCACCTATTTGCTGGAATTTTTCTCAGAAAGAATTGTGCAAATCGATAGGAACAAGAATTTCGATTTTTGGCTCATTGAGGCCGCCAGGAAAATATTTGCATAGTTATTTGGTGAGATAGTTTTGAGAAAGACCAAAATCATCAAACGTAGTGTTTTCGGCAATATTTGAAAATTGCTTTACAGATTATCCTCATTGTGCAATTAGGGTCTCGAAAAAACATTTGAGATATTTGCTTATGTTAGATTGAAATTAGAACTGTATGCTCAAGAACTGTTTTTCTCTCGATAGTGTTTTCCTGAGCTTGTAAGAAAACGAAAAACTGCCCCTTGTTGTAAGATAGCATCGCAAAACCATCGGTGATATTTTATGGAATTTTCATATTTACGACGTGTCTGCAGAAATGCTCTGATCAAAAATTTAAAACTGCTCATAATTCTCAAGACCAACTTTGATGAATGTTTTAGTGGGCTAGTTAATACGATTATTGCTCAATTGTTGAATTCGCCGACAAGATACCGTTTCCAAAGGAGAATTGGAATTTTTCTTGGAACCATCATCTTCTTCGAGAAATTATTTTGGAGTTGTGAATTTCGTTAAATAATGCTCCAGATTGGACTATTTCGCAGCAGTGTTTTATTCCTCATTTCACTAGGTATATTTTACTTTATTGATTTTTTGAATTTATGCAGGGGTGTCCAAAAATTATCCGTCGCCGGTCCATTTCAGATTTTTGAAAATGTTTCCTTCCCCGTCTCAGAAGATAAATTTGTTATCCGTTCAAATTTGAAGGTTCCCACCCGTCCCCGTTCCAGAAAAATCGAATGTTGGACACCCCTGAATTTATGAATTTCAGAAATTCTTCACATAGTGTATGCGCAATACGACACTAACCCATGTCTAAATGATGGTCTTATGTTACCAAATGGTATGGCAAATTTATTTTATAAATTATTTTTATTTTTAGGCACGTGTTCTTGTAAAGTCTTCAATTCAGGGCCAAAATGTGAAATTTCAAAGTCGTATTTCATTATGTTTTTTTTTCATGGAATTAGATTTTAGATGCGATAGAACCGGAGTTCTTCGTTCTTATTCGAATGGGAAGGTAAATGGATCTCGTTGTATATGCGCTCCCGGGTGGTACTCGGTGAATTGTCAGATTAGTGAGTTTTTTCAGCTAAATTTTTATTTTTGCAAGAATTTGTTGCACTATTTAAGGCGGTTGGAGACCTGGTGTAGCCGACAACGTCGATATTACCAAGCGATCGCTCATTGTCGTATTCAACGTCAAAGACACGATGAAGTCATATTTCAACACTTTTCTCGCAAATATCAATTCGACCGTCTCAAACTTACTGGTTAGATTTTACTTAGTGAAGAAAATATTGCAGAGGACATTTCAGACAACCCCAGGGAGCACACTATACCGATTCACGATATGCACATTCGTTACGCGTGAGATTTTTGTAGCACTTTTTCCTCCTAAGAATTAACTTTTAGAAATGAAAGGTCAAAATAAGACGGATCTGTGGACTTTCACAACCTACAACGATTTCTACGCACAATTGGCACAAATCGGGAAAAGCTCCTTTGTCACTTCCGATTCGCAATATCAAGATCTACTTGGAGCACTCTTCTACGCTCAACAACAGTAAGTTAAAAAATTTACTCTAACCTTTTGGACGTTCAAATTCCAGAACCGACAACATGGCATTCGCCCAAACTTGGCTGTTCGCCGATTCTTTGCCGACCGATAATTTTCCGGAGAATACGCTGATGTCTTCGGGATCTATCGAGAATTTGCTCATTCAAACGACGCTGAATTGGAGAACTAAGGTAGAAGCGGAATAATTTAATGTTTTCGCCTATTTTTCAACTATTTTTAGATGACAGTATTCCTGTGTCAAGATGATTCTAAACCAATTTCCCTGAAAGGTGATGCTCATTACAACATTCTCTACAGGATCATTCGTGTCACGCATGGCGACATATTCCTCGTGAATGGGAATGAATTCAAACCCGTAGGAATTTCGTTCCCTCGAATTTTCGAATATAAAGGAGTTTGAGGTCCTGCAATACGTTCTGTCGACGTATCAAAACGTGGAGGACATTGCCGCTTACTACGATTTCCAACCAGTCAATTCTATCTCCTTCGACGTGCATCAAGACACTGTCTCTCAGGCGATGTATCTCATGATATGGATTAAACCAGACTCAAGTGACTCTGAACTTTGCTTGAATTTGTACTATTTTCATCTCTAGATGCCGTTTCCGCACCGAATGTAAACGCAACAAATGTGAATCTACAAAAACTCAACTCAGGGAAATATTTTGCTGTAAGTAAAATAGTATCGTGAAAAAAACACAAAAAAAAATTAGTTCTACAAATTAACCCCGTCGGAAGGCCAAATTCATGTTTCGGTTACGACTTCAGCTGATGTGAGTTTCAATGTCAGATGCTTTGTGCAGTCGCGAGGAACCGTCATTCTAAACTATAATGCTAGTCCAAAGATCGACTTCGGCAATGGCTTCGCATGGGCAGGCGAGTTGCATTTTTGAAAATTGTAAAAATGATGGCAACTCCAATTTGGTGAAGCTACAGAGTGTGTAATGATGCAGTGTATTTCTGAAAAAGTGAAATAACTCGCTCTTTTGACAAAGAATCGTCCAGTCATTAAAAAAAACCAAAACCATTCCGTCGCTCGGCTATTTCGTCAAATTTGAATTCCCGTGAATGACTGATAAAAATCGAGCTGATCGTTTTCTTGTAAGGGGCATCCATTCGATTGCACTTTTCAGGCATTCCCATGTGGACCGCGATTCGTCCTCTGAATATCGACTCTATTGCGTATGTCTCACGAAGAGTGCGAGCTCCCGATGGCTATCCCGTCACTGAGGAGGTTTACTCTGAACTCAAGCCTCTCGAAGCCTCAATTGCTCCATACCTGATGAATGTTTGGAACGATTCTTGTCCTCCAGGCGCTTTAACGTAAGAGATTAAAAAAAAAGTGAATTTATGAGAATTTTAGAACCGAGGTTAACATTTATCGAAACGATAATAGCTACATTCGAAGGATTCTAGCTGGGTATTGCTCTAGTGCAGGTATGAGAGTCGGCGGAGCATTTTTCATTCAATTGAAATTTTAGTTACTCATAATGCTGATTCAACGAATTCTCAAGGATCGAATGGCAGAATTCCAAACATCTACGGTCCCTCTTTCGCCAAATCCGCTATAACCCAGAAGGATGCTGCAACTACCTGTCCGAATACTAATGTTGACGCTGTTGGAGATAAACGACAGTGGGAATTCAGACAGGCAATTTTTGAGTTGATGGAATAAAATTGAAAATTTGATTCCAGACTTTGTTCATCTTCGAAAAATCATTGGATCTGAAAGAAACCTCCTCGAAAATCTTCCAACTTCTGAGCGACTCGCTTCCCTCTTGGGAACAAAGTGGATACACCCCCAAACAGTATGGGTTCATGGCTTTTGATGATCAAGGTAATCGAGAAAAAAACATGAAGAAGTAAAACCCATTTATTTTTCGACGTTTCGATGTTATTGAGCAACTTCGATATTCAAACGTTCCTGACCAAACTGCAACCGACAACCGTCAACCTGAATTACAAAGCTATCAAAGCGAGTCGAGTTTTGGACGCAATTTATCTGGTAGCAAGAATAAGCTTTCCACAACGAATATTCTAACTTTTAGGCAACCCAATTAATTCTCGTTCCACCGATGATGATTAACGTCATTCTGAATCAGGATAATGCAATTCGGCCATTGAACTACAATTTTAGCTTGGTCGATAAGAATATTCAGGTTCATTTTAGTGGAGAAGATAATGGACAAATGCCAAGGTTCAGATAAATATCTTTTCGTTTTCTCCTTCCGGGCAATATTCTGCTTTCCCTAAGGATGAACGATTGACGAGTTTGGTCCGTCAAAGCGGAGGCCGATTTATGTCGTTGCAATTGGATGATCATGTTGTGGTAAGTCATGAAAAATTTTAATTCAAAAGATGGGTCTATTGAAGAGTTATTATTTGGCCCTTAATCTGGAAGGTCTAAAGTAGTGTAGAGTTATTTTTAGTGGCTAGAAAATGACAAAATAGCAACAAACGCAGAGAGACTGGCCTAAAATCATTCTTTCTCTTCGCATTTTCGATCTTCGGATTTCGATCTCTTCAATACTCTCACAATAGGTTTACTCTATTTAACAAAAGCTTTTCTTTCAAACTTAGGTATTTTTATAGTCCCTAAAGAAAGCTTTTTTCAGACGACCAACTTCATCAAATCCGTCTTCATGGAGAAGCAACTCGTTATGGACGAACGAGTATCGGTAAAATAGAATTTATCCGAAAAAGAAAGATTTCTAATCGAGAAAAGTTCAGGACTGTTCCTCCGGCAAGAATTTCTCGTTCCTAATCGACACTGAATCACAGTACGCTACATTGAAGGCAGTTGGAAGCAGTGCTACTTTGAAAGTATTCGATGCAAAAAGTAAGACATTACCCTCTAAAAGAAATTTAACCAAATGATTTAGGCGTTCCAATTCAACTCAATGGAGCCAATGGTGTTGTCAATCTTGTTTCTTCAAATGGAGTTCAGATTTTCGAAATCGGTAGAAAAATGTTCAGTTTTCGATAATTCGAGAGTTTTGCAGATCTGAGCAAAGCGAATCTCGTGAAAGGTCAATGGACGGCATCGATATCCACAGATAAAGGGGAATGTGGACTTCAAGTATTCCAACTTCCACTTCTAATCATGAGAATTTTGCTTGATTTAGGTCAGAATAGTCGGTCCTTACACGGTCGTTCCAGGCTTCTCTTCAACAAACTCAAACGACTTTCCAATGATGCAATTATTTGGCGCTAGAGGTAAGAATATTAATTTTTGGATAAAAACCATGGCGATTCCAGGCAAGAAAAATGGAGCCGCATCAATCATGTTCCGATTATTCACGCAATCGAACGGAAACAAAACCATGGCGCTGAATAACGTGAAGTATCTTGGAACTTCTGTGCAGGACCAATTCAATGAATCGAACGATAATAAAAATTGGCAGACAATGAAAATCAATGCAAGAGACGCTACTTCTTGCACATATCAATACGCTACTGATGTTTTTAATGTAAGAATTACCATCATTTTTCCCGAAAAAATGTTTTAGTTGCCCCTAAATCCTCTCGTGAAACTAGTCGTTTATGGGTCTATTGGAAATTCACAGCTTCAGCGAACATTTTACTACTATCAAGATTCAGGTAAGAGTATAAGTAAATCATTTTACGAGCTTATTTTTTTATAGATGTAACTCGATGCAAAAACAGTAAGCCTGATGATTTCGGAATTTGCCAATGCCCCCAAGTATTTCGACAAATTTTATACTAGAAGAAAAAAATCATCTTCAGAATTACATAGGAGATTTCTGTCAAACACCGGTTTGTTTGAACGGAGCGTTCGAATCATTCGGAATTTGTGGATGCGTCAAGTAAGTGTTCTTTGAATAATTTAGAAGAAGTAATTCAATTTCAGCGGCTATTATGGCGATAATTGTGAGATTCGTGAGTTTTTTTGTTGTCTTTTCAACATTTGTTTTTACTATTATGACATTTTTAGCCATAACTCTGAAGCAATGGCCAACAATTCCGCCTCACGGCCCTACTCCTCTTCCAGAATTGACCACGCCATCATTCACTTATGGACAATACAAATACTTATCTTCTATCATCGTTATTTTACTTTTATCGATATTTTTCTAGATTTTTGAATGTTTCTTAGTCAACTTTATGACAGTCATAGAGTTGACATTTATTCTCTTGCATGGGAATTTTCTTAATTTATCCAATCGAATCCTATTATATAGGTGATGATCTCAAAACGAGTAGTTATTAGGTGAGGAATAGATTTTAAGTATGCACTTCATAAATTATGAAAGAATGCTAATTTTAATAAATTAGTCTCAAAATGAATAAAATTGGAGTAAATTTCGTTGCTCTTACTCGCTAAACATGATTCGTATTTGGAAGGTTTTCGTAATGGAATGGTATACCTAAAATCCTATTAACTGATTTATAAATCAATAGATAGATTACCCTATCATGCTGCTCGTCAAAATTGGAATGGTTCCATTTCTCTAGATGGAACTGATTCCTTGGGAAAACGTGACTGTAAACAAATTCAATCATTGTTAGTTTCCCCTTTCCGGGTTCAGAATTCTAAAATATAAAATGTAAATTAGTTTACAAAACTATTTTATACTTCTACGGCGTATTGAGGCAAGTGAATCGTTTCTGGACCATCATAAATTTCATTAGTACAATTGCGTGCATTGAACGTTATATTATATTTTAAATGCGTTGCTTTGGCAGGTAATTCCAATTGAGTGCACTAAATATGAATTAAAAGTGACCAATTAAAAGATTATTATAATCTTACGTAATCATCAAATATCAATTTTAGATTTTCCGTAATTGTGACGGCGTGGAATTTTTGCAATCATTTTCCTACATTTCGTGGAAAAGTCACTTGCCTCTTCGTCCATGTAAGGAGGCTTTTCTTCGTAAACATGCACACGCCCCCAAATCTCCGTGCAGTTATCGTCGAATTTGGAAAATTCTTCATCGCTCTTTATCTCGCAGATTTCGGATATTGAAGACCCCCATGGAGGCAGAAGAATAAGAATGTCAACAATCTCAACATAGCCTATTTAATACCAAGCGTCTAAAATAAGAACTGAATTCTTCAATTCATAATCTGGAAGGTTCAACAAATTTTACTATGTCATTAGGCAGATATTGACTACTAAACCTTTTTACGTTAAGTTCGAAGCAAGAACGAAGATAGTGCTAGCTTTCAGATGAATCGACCTGTCATTTCCTTCTTCAACATCAAAACGTAACGAATTGTGTTCGCGGTTTTGTATTTATTATCGTTTTTATTGGTTGTTGATAGTTATGCATGGCGATGAGAAAGTGAGTGTTCACAGGTTTGTTCAGTTAGACTAGGTGTTGATTTCTGTTGCCGTCTTCTAGCCAAGTCTGTGTCTTCGTTTAATGCTTCTTTTCGATGGAATGACTTCGCTCGGGGAATCCTCAGCCTCTTCCGATCCACCTGATAATTCCTCGGACCCACGCGGATTCAACGATGACTGTGAGGGTGGGCGGACGGGCGTCGGGTCGACTGACTCGCTCGACTCACGATGCGTCTGGCTGCGAGACGTTGCTGAAACTGGAAGCTATTGATTGAATCGAAAATTTCCTCCGCGGATAGATCTTCTATAAGCCTGACAGAAGCTATCAAATAATGTGTGGAAAAGGTAGGAAAAAGCTTTTTGTTGAAGTATCCTTTTCTTTCGTTTTAAACTTTACATCGTGGTGCTTCACTACTGCCACTCAGTCGGTTGCTTTGACCGGGTCGCTCGCCTCGGCCCATTCGATCGAGTCCGCTTTGTGGCAGTGACACCGTTGTTCGTCTGCTCGCACTTTGGTCTGAAATATTCAATAGTTATTACACTGCTAAACAGTTTTGTTCATACCACTCAATGGGGGTTGATTTGAGTATTGACGAAATGTATTAGAATTTGATTCTCGATTTTCTTGGTCTTTTCACCATTATGCGTTTTATTCAAGTTGTATCCTCTGCTGACGACGAGTTGATGGATTTGATTGCCGATCAGATGGGCGGCTTCTTGCGCAGGTATTCCAAGTGGAGACGCAGGCATTCTGAAACGTCCAATTTTTCAGTGAATTTCATCATTGTTGGGAAAAGTTCAGCGTAAAATATTCATGAATAGTCATGGTGTTATAATTTAAGAGATTTTCTTGATCAGGCTGGACCGAAATTCCGGCTCCATCCTGTTTGATCGTACCTGATTTTCATAATAGGGTCGTAGTTCAACAGAATGGCTGGACATCGGGGATCTGCGGGCGGGGCGGAGCCTTTCTGGAGAATTAAATGACTATTTTATTATTTTTCAGATTTCCTCCGGATTTCTCACAGCGATTTCGACGTTGCTCTTGTGCCTGTTTTTGTTCTTGCCAGTGCTCTTCGGGACGAACGTGCCGCCGATTTCGCTCAGCTTTGAGACCACCCCGTGCCTGAAATTTACCAATCGCTTTCATTTGATTTGATGTAATCTTGACGAAACTGACTTGCGCCAAGGATTGCCTTGGGTTCGCGATTGCACCTTGTCGTATTGGATCGATTTCGTGAACACGGGGTACTGAAATATTGCATCATTGAAAGAGCATGAAAAAGTGTGTGAATCGACGTTTGGAAGAAGTGAGGAAGTAGGATCAAGTTCATGGAGTATGGATCATCGAATTCCGAATTTTAGTCACTTTTCGCCCCTATAAATTATCAGTCTTTTCAGATTGTCGTTTCACCTGATGGACGTCCCTGTCAGCCATGATGCGCACGCGGCGATACACTTGTCGTGGAATGTCGTACGCCATCTCTCGAGTCGACCTGGAGTGAAGATAATCTTCGACATTGTATACTTTTGTCGAGTTCGTACCGTTCGATGTTGTCGGATCTGTGTCTGTGTTCCGTGGCTTGTCTGCTCAATCCGAGGCTGCTGAACGGGTGAGTGACGGTCGAGATGAACTGAAAATTTGATAATTTTTCTTACATTTCGTGCTACTTGTTCAACTTTTGAGTCGTGATAAACAGTTCATGTTTCATGACATGGATATTTCTTTGTGAAACACTAGATGATAAACGTAGTTCGTTTTCTTTGAATTTTTCCTCTTTTCATTCTAAACCTGATTGTAGAGCGATCGTCGTTGTCGTTGCGAGTTGGGGTCGTCCTGTTTTCGTTGTTCCTGCGCCTGTTCTCCTCGCCCCTCTTCATTTCCATTCCCATCGGTCTCATCTCCGACTTCCAGCTCCTCGGACGCCGTCTTTCGTCTGCTTTTGCTTCTCCCTGTCAGCCGTTTCACATTTGCCATCGACAGTTAATAGTTTTTAATTTTTCTGGAAGTAAACCTAACCCTTCAATTTAACAGGCTAATTCTGCATCTACGAAACCTATGATTAGAGTTGCCAGGCTGCCAAGACTAGCATTTATCATTCAAATTTCATTATTTCACACACTACGAGATGAAATCAAGCTCCATTATTTATTTTCACTTCAGGAAACTTCGATTTTCAGCTTTAATATTTTGTGCAACATGATAAATTTGCTGCTCTCTATTTTCCGGCCGATTCTTCCATTCTCTTCAACCTGCAATTTTCGTTTCCAAGTCTATGGAGCTTGTCGATTATTTGTTTGCCCTCTCTCGCAGACTCCTCTTTCCATTCCTTTTCTCTCGTTGCAAACAGTCTTTCTTTCTTTTTCTTTAGTTTAGCTTTTCTCTCTTCTCTTTTCGAGATCAACTTCATGCCTTTCTCTTCCAAACACATTTCTTGTGCTTCGATAACTCGATCAAACTGTTCTTTGGGAATTTTTGGATCGCATTTTCGAAGCCTATTGTTTCTATCAACGTTCCCTTGGTTAGTTCTCTTTTTACCAGGTTTGAAGCCTCATTACTCCTACACTGATTATCTTCAAAAATGATCAAATTCGACCTGCAAACTCTGAAATGGCGTTTACCTCTCTTTACAGCATATTACATGTTTTTTCTTGCAAATTTACTGATTTTTATCACTTTGAACCTCACCTTTCAAGAAAAGTACCGATCTCTGATGAAACCACTTTGCGACTTCTAAATTTGGCTGTTCTTATCCCCCATCTCGAGATTCTTTTTGTCTCATCGGCGAATTCACTCGGTTCTTGGAATTTCCTTGCGCCTCTGACCGGAACCCACCCCTCATTTCACCTCATTTCGACTTTTTGTGTTTTTGCCTGCCCTGGCAGCTCCCAGCTTCAAGTGCTTTTCGCTTTTGCTCGGCGCGGTTCTCTCTGCTCTCCTTCCCTATTTCTGGCGAGATTTGATCGAATGCATTTGAAATAGCAGAGCGATGTGAGAGAATGTGCTCTGTCCGGATATCGTTTATCTCCTCCCCTCTGCCCTCTTGCTCCACGTCTCTCGACTTCCTTATTGACAGCCGGATCCGGTCACCGTACGGTGCCATTCTCTCTCTCGGCAAATCGCCCTCGTAATGACCCTGTTTTCATTTTCACTGAGTTGAAGCATTTCATAGATTCAACCTTTTAGTATTTTTTATAAAGTGCATCTGTTTGCCTGTTTAGGCTTATTTCTAGTCACCCTTCTATCTATCATACCCTCATGCATGATACGCCGTTGGAAGGGTCTCTGTGTTTGGCATATGCAACGTCTTCTGATCTAGTTTTTGGGCAACTAGGAACAAAAACTACAATGTGCTAATTTTACACAACGAAATTTGCAAATCGTTTGAGAGATCATTACCGATTGTATTTGCTGCTGCTTAGTTGGTGAACTTTCATCTCTCTTTACTATCTTATCTAAGCTAAGTGTGAAAAGTTTTCGTCAAAATTACGACTGTTCTGTTACTGCTACTGTCTGTTGTTCTCGGTCATCCTTCTATGTCTGCCACTCTTTTGTCTCTGTCAGTTGTTTTCTGTAACTGTCACTGTCCTGTTTCTATTCTAAACTACACTAGCCGGCTGGTCTACACTAGTCTCATGTATTGACCTTTCGATATTAGATCTTGTAGATTCTCACAAGCCTTGTGTCATTTTACTTCATCTCGGTTTATCCTTAGAATTTACATTATTCCATCAATTGAACAACTGGCTTTGTTTTAATGCGTGTGTATTGCTGCTTTTGGGTTTTGCAGTGGAGTTGTGCATGGAACGGGTCTCTGCAATCTAGACCTCATTTGAAGCCGCAATCAGTTGATCCAATTAGATAAAGGCAAAGGAGTGATGAGAATGAAGTGCAGTGAAAAGGGAGGCAATGAAGGATGGCGACGAAAGTCGATCGGATTCCACACCAATGCACACACTGCTCATAATGTCGATGATGTTGTTCGAGAGTTCGCAGTCTGACTGCTCGACGCCAAGGCTACGCGGTTGGCGGCGTGAATTGAACATTCTCGTAGCCGCTTTCTTCCTGCAAGAAACAAGCATCACAATGTCATTTGAGAAATGATAGTATCGAGTTGCGAGTATTTGAAAGAACTCATATCCAGATTTACTAAATTTGTAAGAAATGAGCTTGAGCATTCTAAAAGAAGTTGATGAATTGAGGTGTTTTTATATCAACGATGCCAATCTTACAAACCTTTTTCTCCTCTTGTTTCGGTTCGGTTGCAGGTTTCGCGGGCCCAGGAGCTGGAGTTTTCATCGCTCCAGGTGTCGCGTTTCGCGTCCTTTCACTCTTCGTTATAGCTGCTGAACTGGTGATAGCATTAGAAGATCATCCATGTCCAACTTTCAGGTTATTTGAAAGCCTTTCTACAAACGAAGATGAGTGGAGAAAATTTGGTCATGGTATAAGGTTCCCAGACTGTCAACTTTCACGACTTCTACCTCCTTTATCAGATCTGCCTTTGGATCCGCAGAATGTGATACAAACGAGAAGTAGAAGTGAAGGACCGATTACTGGCACGAGCGTCGAGAGCAACTGAAAGTTGAGACCGCTTAAAGATGCGGATTCAGAGCTTGTTACTTCAAAACTGCAATTACGATGTCGTCGAATAACACACAACACTTCGTGTCGTCGCGATAAATTCAAGCCACTTGTGGTTCCCGCCCTTTTTCTTTTCCCATTCTATTTTCCAAAAAAGAGGATGGGAACTATAGTGGGCTTAAATCCAAGTTGTCCTCTCAACCATACCGGCATCATGATACGACGTCAGTTGAAACGGTGAATGGCGTGCGACTGGGTGACTGGATGTAGACGTCCGACCAACGGAGGGAGACGAGGCGAATGCCGAGTGCCGAGTCGATTCGAGAGCTGATCTGGAAATGTCGATTCCAACTCGATCCAGACTTGATAATGGTTGGAGAAATGTAAAGAAGAAAATAGTCTTTACTTTATTTATTGCTAATTTTCGAATTTAAATTTCAGAAATCTTTTATTTTTGCAAACTTTCAAAGATTTTTCAAGACGATGATGAAGATCAAGTTCGATTTGCTCCTGCACTTTTTCAATGATTTTTATACATCTTTTCTGCAAGACTGTCACAATGTGTAACTGACCATCTTTTCTGCAAATTTCCTACAAATCGACTTATTGGCTTTACGTCGGTGCTTCAATGAGATTTTCTCCGTGAAAAGCCTGCGATAAGTCGCTCGCTGCTGCTGCTGCTGCAGACAAGAAAGCACAATACACATAGGCATAGGAGAATGGTCAATAGATCAAGGAATTGGCATATTTCAAAAGACGATGAAGAGTTAGGAAAAAGTGGGTCGATCGATGTCAGTACTCTTGTTCTCATGATTTTCTTGCTCGACCTACCTTCAACTTTTTACCCCACCTTCTCCATTCATTATGATTGACTAACGTTCAATTTCCTAATGTTTGAACAGTTTTCTTGAATGTAAACGCCTTTATTCAGCTCGAGCTCCACCCATCTTTATTCGCCTTGGTTTACAGACTTTCGCTTTTTATTTGCTCGAAAAGTTCGCGAGTACGCTGTGGGTTCAATCAATCCGATATTTCACTCATCTCAATGATTCAAGATTTATAAAAAAAAAATCTTGCATCGTGTTTTCTTTCTGAGCAGGTTATTTCGTGCTCTATTATTCTCCGATTCAATAATACAACAATACCGCTAGCTTCGATTGACTTGTTAGTTTCCCTCCATTCAGTCGTCTTCCTCAATACCCCCTTGCATGCTCAGCCAACATTCCAAGTTGTGCGTTTCTTTTTCGTTCTGCTTTCCACTTCCCCATTGAAAAAGTCTGGAAGGTAAAGTAACTGCACGGCGCTCTGCCTCTCTCGCATTTCAGTTTTCTTTCGCCATTTTCCGCCCCGTTTTGCGAAGCTTGACTCTATTGACTCTGTTCTTACAGGGCGAGTGATCAAGCAGAGAAGGAGAGATAGAGGAGAGTTTTCCGACCCAACCCCGTTTCCTTCGTTTTGATTTTTTTATTCTGGTTTTCGTTCAAGTTCAGTCCGAATTCTGTAGTTTTCTTTTCTTTGAAAAATTTTGACAATTTTGTTGCATTTAGTATCCTCCGGATTTCCTTGATCTCTGCTATAGCATTCCCAATCTGCGTCTTCAGAATGAAAGATTTTGCTTCAACTCTATGAGTTCGATAAGAATTGGAAATCTTTTTTCTTACACTATTTCCTATTCTTCATTTAGTTTTTTTTTTTTCTAAATTGCGCTTCTTTTTCCGAACATAATCCGATATGTCAATATAAAGGAAGAGGTTTATTTTCGTTTCCGCTATATTTTGCCGTGCGTTTTCAGCGGTCGCAAATTGGAAAGGTGTATATGCCATTGCGCACCAAAAATTTTGATGCACAGTGACCGTTCTCCAATAGAAATATCATCAACTCTCAAAAACTATCGAACTTCAATAATTCTTAAGCAATATCTTGAAGCATTCCAATAAACAGCACATCGACAAAAGCATATTATTCGTGAGCTGTCCCCTCATATCATGGAAACAATCTTACAAATTTGAATTTTACGTGTGAGAAAATTTTGTTCTGGAATAGTTAACAATGATCAAAGAGAATGTAGTTTTTCGACAACTAATTCTAAATTTAACTTAACACCACATTTTGATTCGGCAAGTTTGTTGACTTTGCCTTGTGGCGAAAGAGAGCTTCCTTAGCACTGCATTTTTCCTTTGTGCTTCTTTCAGTTACTTATTTGCTGCGCATCAATTTGCTTGTTTCCTTACAGGATTACCTGTCCGAAAATATCATCGCAAAACAAAAATAGTTTACAACTTTATTTTACCTCTTTAAAGACTAGTTTTCCTACAATTCTCAAAACACCGTAAACTTTGTTTCCAAAAAAATTCTCACCGTATTTGTTCTAACGAGTTAGTCATTCTCTATCATTTCCACGCCTTGATGTTCAGTTATTTGTCGTTTCCCGCAAATTTTTGGTTGTTCAAGTTTTAGTCGTGATTTTTTGAATCAGTTTCCATCTATTTTATTTCGAAATTTTCAGATTCGGTAATTAATTTCATCAAATCACTGTCCTGATGAAAGAGCCGTGCTTCCGGTGTAAGAGGCCGACTTACTTTAACGACAAGGTATCGATCGATTTGTGATATTTCAAATTACGCAATTTCAAATCCACCCAACTGATCAAACAGACTGTTTTTACAAGATTCCCAGCTGGATCTAGATATCGATTACGCAAACTTAGGAACTCGTTCATGACTCGGCAATTGAAAATTCAAAAAATGAAAAGAATTCGATGAGAACATTTTATGATATCAACAGAGTTAGGCAGGCTTTCGTCCAGAAAACTATAGGAGAGGGGAGTCGCGAAGCGAATTTTCTCTTTAGAAAGTCACACATAGGGGGTCCGCAAGAAGACGGGCTGTTCCGACATATATGAAACTTCTTAAGTTTTTATGGTGTCAAATATTTTCTTTTCTTATAAAATTCTTATTTTTATTTTTGTTCTATCGAAACTTCAATCGATATTTTCTAAAACTCTCAAATTCCATAATCCACATCAACACACCGCCAGCATTCCCCTTTCTGAGAACGAATTATGTCCGTCATATAAAAACATCGCGAACCTTCCTAGATCGATTACTAAAAAAAAACAAAAACTACTATCCAGGGCTGTTGCGGAAGTTCCGACTCCGACTCCGACTCCGCAAATTCCGGCGGTTTTTGGCGTCGGAACTTCCGACTCCGACTCCGACCTCTCGAGAATTTCAACTCCGACTCCGACTCCGACTCCGACTTTTCGAGAATTTAAATTCCGACTCCGACTCCGACTCCGACTTTTCGAGAGTTTAAATTCCGACTCCGACTCCGACTCCGGCCAAAAATGATCGGAATTCCGACATTAAGAATAGAAAAATAGCCAATTTTCTGCAAATTTTTGAGCATCAAAATATCACCCAAAAATAGCATTCTGTCTTCAATTTTGCAACGAAATTCTAGCGTACCATTTGGTATTTCTTTAAAATATTCTTAACTCTCCAAAAATTAAAACAAAAAAACTCCTACTAGCATTTCAATAAGGGAATATATTAGAGATTATCAATGCAACTAGCAATTATGTCTTTCGCTATTGTGTATAAAGAAAGTTCCAAGGCAATTAGTTATTTATAGGAGAAATTTTATCCGATAAGCTGATTTTCCTATGAAAAAATTGCTAGAGGAATGAATTTTATTCACCTTCGCCTGCGGCGGGCTAAATAATGAAGAAGGCATTCAAATAAAAATGATCGCTCTCCAGTGAGAATCAGAGCTGAGACGAAATTGAAATTTTAAAATTCAAAATCGAAACTGGTCATTAAACTTTTTCGAAATCGCAATCGAAATGGCTCAAAAACTCTCGAAATTTCGATTTTCGACTTTCGAAATCGAAATTTCGTCTCAGCTCTGGTGAGAATATAAGACGTAAAAATTTGTTAGAAGTATAATAAGGCATTAGCTAAGAATTTTTGGGCGTAATCTTTCGATTTGGTTAAATTTTAACAAATTCCGACTCCGACTCCGCAAATTCCGGCGATTTTTGGCGTCGGAACTTCCGACTCCGACTCCGACCTCACGAGAATTTAAATTCCGACTCCGACTCCGACTCCGACCTCACGAGAATTTCAACTCCGATTCCGACTCCGACTCCGACCTCGCGAAAAATTCAAATGTCACTTCCGACTCCGACTCCGATTTTTTTAAAATTCGATTCCGCAACAGCCCTGCTACTATCCAATCGATTATCTTTTTTTTCGTTATTCACACAAAACAACTGGGGTTATTAGTTTGGCACTGAAACATTCGGAAGTAAGATTAGGTGAAACGCGGTCAGACCCCTGAAATACCTCGTCCATATTTAATATTTCATTTTTACCCACCACCCTTCCGAACAAGACAGAATAGTTTATCTTAAGAGAGGTCCACTCTGAGAATTGTGCTTAGCTTTGTCAAGGTCTGAACAGCATAATCTGAACAATAATATGAAAGCCGAAAAGAGAATATCGCTCATCACGAGTCTGAATTTTAGATCGGGCCGTTGAAGGATGGAGCGATGTTTCACAAGGGCTGTTTTAAGTGTTGGATCTGCGGCACACGACTGTCATTGAAGACGTATCACAATAATCGTAATGACACACAGGATCTCGAAGTAAGAGAATTTCGCTTTTGCCAAAAATAATGGGCTATACTTTTTGTAGAAAGGGAACTTAGTTTCAAGTTTTCCTTACAAGTTTTGTGATTTTATCATTTTCTATGACGTAGCTTCATGAATCTCTGACCTGGATTTTTCTCCGTTCTCCACCCACAAATTCCCTGCGTCAATCTCGGATCAATTTCTGCAATTCTATTATCAATTCCTCTATTTTGACGGGAGTAATGTGCGAGTTCCCGATGAAAAAATGTCTATTTGCTCGATTTCTTTCAAATCTTTCTTCTCTATTCTCTTCGCTTGCAGAGCCACCCCCTCCCTCCCTAATTTTCCCGACTCTCCAATCTCTTTCAAATCAATGAACAGTTCTCTCTGTCTCAATCATTTGTTCGGCTCTTTCAACTCAAATCTCTAACTTCTTGTTTGATACAGAATGGCACAGAGGCGTAGCTTTGAACCATCCTTATACTCGAAGATATTGATTTTACGAGGAGAATCATCATGAAAATCAATATGATATCATTTTTTGAAAAAAATGAGTATGAGCAAAGATATTAAAATTCTAGCTGTCAAAACAAATTCTTTTCTATGTAACTAAATAATTCTGCGCAAAAATCAATGACTCAAAAAATAGCATAGAAAATGAATTTTAAAAAATTTTTGCCCAGAGAAAATTATATTTCAGCAATGTTTCGTTTTTCAGGTCTATTGTGCCGGCCATGTACCGACTCCAGGTCCTCATGACCCCATTCCTCATCGATCGAATCTGCTCTTCTCGCCAAAAACCAAGGGTGAATATCCGCATAATTTGATGCGACCTGCCGGTCCTACCTAATTAGTCTATTTTATTTTCTTACGGTGCCGCCGCTGTTTTTAAGATATCGCCTCTTCTAATGATTATTTTGGCCGTATTCGTTTTCTGTCATTACATAGACTTTGTGTAGCAACAATTTGAAATATTTCCTTCAAAGATTGTTTATTTTTTTCGGATACGGTCATCCTGTATTCTCAATCGAACTTTTCCACACATAATACAAGATTTTATCTCCTGAATTTTTCGATGATAGTGAAAAATGTATTCCGGAACAGTTCTAATTTCTACTCTTCTTGATTCGTTTCTTCTTCCCCCTTCAACTCATACCCTCCATTGTCTCTCCCTTCTCACTTGTCCATTATTTTCTCTTATCGTCTGTCTGGCCGTCTATTTTGGTTCATTCATGCAAAAATCGATAAGAGTCGTCGAATGGCATTGCATTTTTCTCGATCTTTGTAACCTGTACCATAAGTTTGAAAATTAAGCTTAAAAAAGTCCTTGGAATTTTGTAAAATTTATGTTTGAATATTTTTTCGCCATCGTGCCTTTTCAAGCGATTATTGAAATAAACTTTTTTTGTGAAGATTCGTCTTATTTTGCTCTTCAACAAGGTTTGCAACTTTCGAATTTTGAATATTTTGAGCTTACTATTTAGCTTTCGCTAATTTTCTACCTTTTACTTTTGCTATGTATTGTTATGCTGCTGATATCTTACGTACACAGTTCTAAAAATCTTTTTGATTGTAAAACACGTTTGTGGATGAAATTGACCTTTCTATTATAGAAGCTTTTCCAAAAATGTCCATTTTTCGAGCCTCTCTAAATCTCTTCGTTTCGAATGTTCTTTCGCCTCTACTGATCAAGCTCAAACGCAAAAATGTGTCTCCTTTCATAACAATTTGATGTAGTAGATAGTGAGTTAGATGTTTGTCCTTTTCTGGACGATAGGCGAGAGATTTTGGAAAAGAGGGAGTAGAACAGCTTGAAAGAGTAAATGTTTCTGGAAAAGCTAGGGTAGAAAATATTATTTCTCCGTCATAAATAAAATTAATCGTTCTTTCAGAAGAATATGACAGAATTGTAAAATCCAAATCCTGAAATATGTCGTCAGTACGAAAGAGACAAACGAAACCTCCAACTTCATTGGAAGGTTCAGACGAGATCAAACAATTTGAAGAAACATCGAGTAAAAATTGAATGTCTTTTAACATTCAATATCCTTTCATCAGAATCAGGATTGGTGAACAACTCAGCCGCTAATGAACTACAATGGGGCCACTGGAAAATCATCATTGGAATTTTTACGCTTCTACTCTTCGGATCTCTTTATCTTCACAAATGTCTACCGCTACCAAAGGAACCAAATGATGGTACTTTTTAAGAGCTGCCTCTTAATTTTCAACCTTTTTAGATTATAACAGCTTTTCTGAAATACGAGCCCAAAAAATTCTCTACGAATTATCGAATTATGGTCCGAAACCAGCTGGATCCATAGCTTGTGAGCAACTCACGAGAAACCGGATTTATGAAGAGCTCAAGTAATTACCGAGATAATTATTAGAGAAATTAACGCAATTTAAATAGACTAATTAAATCATCTGCATCTGCGTTCGTCAACTTTGACATCGACACGCAGTTTGCCTCTGGATGTTTTCATATTCCGAAATTCGACGTCGATGGATTCACGATTTGCTATCGAAATGTAAGAATCTTAATTGGCATAGCTATCTCTCATAATTATCTCTAATTAGGTATCGAATGTAATGGTGAGAATCGGCCAAGTGGAGCAGAGCAAAAACGAAAGGAAGATAGCAGTTTTGTTGAACTGTCACTACGACAGTTGGCCAACCAGCAGTGGTACTTTTAGCAAAGCAGTTATCTTCATTTTGCCAATTACCCTAATTAAGCTGGTTCTGACGATCTAATCTCTTGCGCATTAATGCTGGAGATTGCGAGGTTACTTTCGAAAGCTCCTCAGAAACTTCATCATGACGTCATATTGCTGTTCAACGGAGCTGAGGAATCGAGTTTACAGGTATTCTTGGAAGATCCCTCATTTTTTCGAGAACTATTTTGAAAGGAAAGCAATTTAGGCAGCCCACGGCTTCATCACAACCCATCCTTGGCGTCATGACGTCAGAGCTTTCATAAACCTCGAGGCCAGTGGAAGTGGAGGAAGAGAACTACTGTTTCAAGCTGGTAATTTTTGGAGATATTAGTTTTTAAAAATTCGTCAATTTTATCAGGTCCTGCAAATCAATGGCTCTTGAACGCCTATCTCGAAGCGGCTGTGCATCCGCACTGCAGCGTCATTGGACAGGAAGTCTTTCAATCCGGAGTGTATCCTGGTGACACGGACTATCGAGTATTCCGAGATTACGGCAAAATACCGGGTTCGAGAGACCTTGTAAATGTGTAGAATCGTTCTCTATTTTAGGACTAGATCTAGCATTTGTCCAAAATGGATACTGGTGGCACACAGAGTTCGATGAGGCGATCAGAATCACCAATGGATCTTTACAGGTTCGAAGATTAACTAAGAAAACTTGAAAAATAAGCCGATTGCAGCGAGCTGGAGAAAACGTCTATTCTGTGCTAACCCATCTTCTGGCGTCACCATATCTTGAGAGGCCAGCAGAATACGGCGATAAACGAAGTGTATTCTTTGATTTCTTGGGTAAGCAATTCACTTGAAAGAAGCTCATGAGTTTGCCAATTTTAGGACTCTTTGTGGTCGTCTATGATGTAAAAATTTCACACATGATCAACATCGTCGCAATATTCATAGGATTCTTGGTAACGATGGCGAGATTCTTCCAAGACCGTATTTCACTTTCATTTTCTACCAGCCGTTCAACATTTCCAGGAAACCTCTACATTCGAGCTTTTGTTGAATACTTCGCAGTTCTAATTTCGATGGTAGCTGTCACCTATGGCATGACGAAAATGGTTGCGTTTCTCTACGGTACTTTGCAGGTACGCTTCTTCATAGCTTTAATGGGAACTAGAACAATGGATGAAATAATATAAGTAGAGGAGGGGCAAGTGGAGTCGAATTTTTGAAGCAAACTTTATTGGGAAATTTCTCGTCGCTTAGGATGTTTTGAACATGAAGGGGTTTCGTGGATGAGTTTCCTCCTCAAAGTTGTGACCGAGGAATAGATGAACAACTTTCCCTCCTTGATACCCCGCGAACTTGCGACAAAAACCCGTCGAATCGGATTTCAAAGTTTTAAAATGCAAAATAAACGACATTTTGAATTATTCTTCAACGGTTTATGATGGGTTGAAACCTCGTGGTCATTTTTAGACAGGAATCATGCATGGGAGAGATCCTGTTGCACCGGTTTTGTTTTTCGTTGTAAAAAATGAAAAGTTGGATACGTTATTTCGACATTCAAGCGAGAAATGAAGCCATTTACATTCACTTCTGCTATCGATTCCGTGAAATCATGCAGCTCTCCTTCTCTAATGAAAGAGAATAACGAATTTGATCATTTTTCAGTCGTTTGAATGTATGCAAATCCTGGACGAAAATTCGGAAAACATCTTTTCGACGTCACAACTTTCGATGGGGTTATCCATTTCGAAAACAGTAAAAAAGCCCGAGAATTTGTAAAAAATGGGCTTTCTTATGGAATAATTTTTGTCATTCATGCTTTACGTTTCGAAACCCACTTGCACTCTCTAAATACAAGCAATGAATTGCAGTGGTACACTCATCATTGGATTGCTGCAATAATCTACGGGATTCCGATAGTCTGGACGGGTTACGCTACACAGACATTCTTCACGTCAAAGCTTGCTTCATACTACATTTTGGTAAAGAACTAGTAGAGTTGAGAGTTTCACTGGAATTTTTAGAAGTTTTCCGACTGCCTTGAGAGTATTCACCTAGCATTCATTGCAGCGATTTTAATGGTATTCACTTACTACGATGTTGCAAGTGGATTTTTATTCGCTCTGCAATTGTTGCCGCTCATTCGGCTGATTATTCCTATCCCAAAAGGCAAGTTATGGGTTTTCCGATAAAGTTATGCTTTCTTCAGAAACGCAGAAACTGCTAATTTTCCCGCTTTGGCTAATACTACCAGGTGCTGCAATGCTAGTCTACACCTCAGAAATGCTCATTTCTATTTTTATTCCGATTATGGGCAGAACATCATCCAACCCTGAGCCAATTGTCGCCTCGTTCATCGCTTTACCCACAGTGCTAATCATGCTATCATTGGTAAATTTTGCATCTTTCTGAATCTTCCGCAAACTCACGAAGAAAACTCTCATTCTAGCTTCCCTTTTTCGCAAAAACCAAGACAAATCGGGAGCCGAATGAATGCGGTCCGAAGGATTTCGTCTACAGCATCTTTGGAATCTTCTTCGTCATGTTCCTAATCGTTTCTGTGCTATCGGCTGCAAGTCCGTCTCCGTTCCGATACAAATACGAGTATCCGACTGCAAAGAGAACTCAATTCTTCGTGAGTTAATTTATCAATTATCAGCAGCAGTAAATAAACTGATTTAGCACGTAAACAGATTGATGCACAACCGCGACGGGAGCATCATCGCGAATGACAGCCGACTTTATGCGATATCTCACGACTACAGAGGAGCTGAAGACATTCCATTCGTCAAAAGTGATCCAGGTAATGCTCAAAGAAATCTAAATTTTTAACAGGACCTAAAGTCAATTTCTAAATGACGTAACTCTTGTGCAACTTTTACAATTAAAAATTTAACCCTTCAGAATGGCAAGAAATCGAGCCGATCTACACTCACAGTCACTTCAAAGACATCCCGTATTACTTCCCGACCAGGGCTCGAATTGATAATCGGTAATTTAACTCAAAACAAAAAAGAACGAAAATTCACAAAGATTTTAGCCACATTCGATATCGAGTTTCGGAGGAACAAATCAAGTTTTCGAAGCCAACGAAAATCACTCTGAACTCGAAGAAGCAAACATCCAAGTCCGAGATAGAATACGATCTTTCTGTATCGGGTAAGCCAGAAGGATAAAGGGATTTGTTTGTTAAATTCTTTTTAGGCTTCGGTCAAATGAGCGTTTACATGATTGCTGATCCACAATGGATAGTCGCTGAATTCACAGCACTTCCAGTCGAAACATACAAAGCGGTGCCAATCGACAAAGACACATCTCTATTTCTGTTCTTGACTTGCAGCTCGCCGGAAAACCATTGTACTTGGAACTTCAAAATAGTGATGTCGGTAAGTCGAGAAATTTGATTTGAAGGTTTATAGCATTCACGAACTAAATACGTCTTCTAAAGCGATGAAATTCCAGCTACTTCCATCTCAAACACCAGATCAAGAAAAGCCGCTCCTGATAGGTGTTGCCTCTCACTACATCTATGGACCAGAGATGCAGTCGAAGTCCTTGCAACAGATCGAATCCGTCATTCGCGACAATCGACTGCACAGCAATCAGTGGACAATCACACCTTCATCCTGGAATGCCGATTTGGTTTACAGATATTTCTAGTTTTTTTTTTGCTTTTAAAACTATTTTCCCTCTTACATCTGAAACAGGTACCTCAATTTTGCTCAAACTATGTGATATCTTATGTTATGCTACAATGTTAATAAATTATTTTAGAAGGAGACAATTTTTTAAAATTATGTCATTTTATGATGTTATCGAATGAATTCAATTTTATAATGGCCTTATCAGAGTTCTCGCTAATGCCATGAAGCGATACGTCACAGTTTATAGCACTTAATGCACTACCAAAACAGTCGGCCATTATTTTGCAATTGATAGCTAGGCTTCTCAATTTATTTTTGAATTGGATTTTGTTGATAAATTACTCTATCATGCTGAAAAATTTGATGAAGTTATTGATTTCCTTATGTATTCCTATTTCGGTAGCCACTCAATGTAGTCTAAAGGAAGTTTTCGATGGCACGAGGTAATGATAGATTCCTTCGGTCTTTGGAAAGGTCTTTCGAATTCAATTCAGATGTCTTCAATTTATCAACACGGTTATGAATTTCCACGATGCTTATTCATTTTGCGCTAGTCAGAATTATAACTTGATCAGCATACACGATCAATTCTACAACAACTACTTGATGAGTAAGTGAATCTAATAGTTTTAAGTCGTAAACGTTGTCGATGACTGATTACTTGAGACGAAATAAACGATACGGGCTTTTGATGCGCTTTACGCTACTACATCATATTCAAGGAGTGAATGTGACGACTATTTGTAAATAGGCAATGCACGTTTTACATATTCGAATTTGTGCATCACTTATTTCGCCTCAAGTTCCCGGTTATTGACTATATATGATATCTTTACAAATTCAATGCTATTTTCCAAAAGAAAAATCTTGTTGAATTTTTCAGATACGGCCAAAGTTGTCTTCAATTCCAGCTACAGCTCCTATTTCATAGGTCTGAACAAAGTTCTAACGGATACTTGGCAGTGGTCGGACAATTCAACGTACGCAATGATTTTATTTTACTCCCTTCCATTCGATTAATTTCAGTTTCGATTTTAACAATTGGGATAGAGGTTAGCTCAACTCCATTCATGGTTTATCACATATCAGTATTTAAGGCGAGCCTTCCAGTGTTAATAATTGTTCGGTGCAAAGAATAAGTGACGGAAAGTGGGTACGTTTCGAGTCCAATAATATTTTGCAATTTAAAAAAAATTCTTTCAGCTCACCTATTCCTGCGCTACTCGTTTGCCATTCATTTGCTACAATTTTCCAAACATGTAAAATCAAAGTTGCATGCTTTCATACAGTTCATTGCAGATCACATCCAACCACAAATTCACCGATCCAAACAACTGCAATGGCATACAATTCGACGACAACGAGATATCATAAAAAGTGTGGCGTTGGATTAGAAAGGCTAGACTCTTTTGATAAATAAACTGATTCAACCTGATCTTCATTCGAGATGAAGATACCTCGAGAATGTTTGGTGAAGATCATCTTTATTTATTTCAGCTCACTGTCAAAATCGAAGAATCAACTTGCATCAAGTGGTTCTTGCGACGACGGCTACACGTACTTTGATCGAACTGGCTATTGCTACAAGGTGCAGGTGGTCAATTATACGGGATCTTCGGATTCTGCGATTTGTCCGCCTGCTGCCATTCACTCGGTTGAAGAGGATTGTTTCGTTAAAGGTTATCGAATCTTTGGAAAATGTAAAAAATTGTTCTCTTTCAGACCTGGCAGTCAATTTTCTGAGCTCACAAAATTGTCTCCCTGATTCTCTCGATTGGGATTATTTTTTTTATTGGATCGGAACGATGTGGCCGATAAGTAAGGATTGACGACCCTTCATAGGAAAATACTTCCGTCTTTTAGCAATGACTGGGACGTGCCAATGGGGTAATGACGAACCAGCCGACTACGGCAATGCTCCGAGTTGGCCGTGGAATTGCAGCGACCATCACTTCTATGGACTCTGGACCGATGTTTTCGTAAGTTGCTGGCTCGGCTCTTAGAAAAAGACACCAGGACACCAGTTAGAAAAAGACACCACTTTTTTTCCTTTTCGTCTCTTGCTTTCTCATACTATTTCTTAGAAAAAGTGGTGTCTTTTTCTAACTGGTGTCCTGGTGTCTTTTTCTATGAGCCGTTGGCTCAGCATATTTAGAGTCCGCAAGGTCCGCCTACTTTGTGAAGCAAAAAACGTGTCCTATTTTTTGTTCCTCGTTAATTAGGCATTTTGTCGTAAATTTTCTTTTATAAATATGCAAATGAGCATCCTGGCTCGACATTTGCACAGTTAATTTCTTGTGAAAACGTTCCGGAACAGTTCTGGAACCGTTTGAAACTTGCGCGTCAAGCAAAATTCGAACTTTTTGGATTTTCCTACTATTAAAGAGAGATCCGTTTCAAAGCGCCTAGAAATTTATAGTAGTTCGCATTTTCCTGCATATTTTAGAACAAAAAAATTTTTTAAATGACCGACGACAACCTGTTTGAAAGTTGCTATTTTCAAAAGTACGCAATACACAACTTTTGATAGAAGTGTCAGTTTGGAAAGAGAAAAACTGTTCAATTCTTCCCAGAACAAGCTTGATTCAATGGTATAGGTTTTAAAACGTTATCTTTAATTTCTCAAAATCACTTGCGGGCCCTAAGCATATTTCATTAGATCATAATCTTTCCAACGATATGGATAGATGCTATTTCATGATTTTCATTCACGTTCTCTCTTCAAACTCTTTTACTAGGAGAGCTAAATAGGAACAATGAAATGTGTTGTACGGGCAGAATTCCCTATTCCACAAAACTCGAATTCTCCCAAGTCTCACTCTTCGTTGATCTCAATCTAATCTCAGTACCACTTCTATCGCCATTGAACAAACACGCTTTGGGAAATCAACGTGTTATTCTGTGAAAGTGTGTAGCCAGAAAGTCAAGCGAAAGGGGGTTCCGAATCAAAGTCTCTCATTCGTTCATTGTTGAGTGGATCGCGACCAAGAAAAGAGCCAACAATCCTACTGAAAACCTTTCAATGATATTTTCCTGATTTATTCAATCAACTAATCCCTCGGCTGTTGCACACAACGACAGTCTGTCCTCGGGACGGGCCACTAGTCCTGTGTGGCTAGGATAGGCCGACTGTACCCATTACAGGCTGAGGGTAGCCGACCCCACCCAGTGGGAATAATAAGGCTAGGAAGAAAAAAAAAAAATTCAATCAACTAATAGAATGTTCTAGGGGATTGTCGACAAGTACGATCAAAGTCTGGTGTGGCTGAGAGACGTGAATTGGGACAAAGCGCCGGTCGAATGCCGAACTGGAGTGTGCAAGACCCCAGCGAAATGAATCATTTTGTCAATACGTTTGTATTTCTAATTGCGATTTGAATAAAAATGAGAAACAGCCACGAATAAAGTATATTGACTCGATTAATTTTCATTTATTTCTTCACGACTTTTACTGCGCCAAGATTCGGGCTTTGGTTTTAGGCTTAGTTGCGGGGAGAGTACGAAGCGTGAGGAATAAATGCTTTTCTTCCTCCTGTCAAATTGCAGTCTTCAAAATAAAAAGCTAATTCAAATAGAATTTTACTAATTCGTGAAGCGTCTACTTAGAGAGGCCAAGCTGATTTCTAAAATGCACGGAAAAGGCCCAAATTTGGGTTTAAATTGAAACCCGGACCTGTACAAACTCAAAACTTTTTAGATTTTCAAAAACGGTTCATCTTATAAAAGTTATGATCATTCGAGTTTCAACGTCGTTCATGCCTTCAGAAGACCTTTTTCGAAAAATCGATGATACCACCATTTCGGGCGTATTTTATTACCCTAGTTGGTGTTTTGGTTTCATGAAATTATCAACTAGTTAACTATCATTGAAACGACGGAAAAATTTATGCATTCTTTCTCTCCCTCAAAAGGGAGACACTTGGCCCCTCTAAGTATTGGAAAAGTTCATGATGCAGATACTCTAGTAATCCATTCTTCCTCTTGCTCGAAGCAATTCTAGATCTTCTCACTTCTCTAAATCATTGACGTTTATATCTCTGTACGATTATTCGCGAAAGATCTTCAGGGTTGATTTTCACAGGATTTTGAAGAAACTTAGAAATGTGAGTTTTCTTCTTTCCAAATACGGTTTTTCTGCGCTCTCCGATAACTCTTATGCTATCTCGTTTGGGTGATAGGAGGTGAAAATAGCTAGATCTTTGGAGAACTTATTCGGAAATTAATTTGTGGCAATTAAATGATAATTGATAGCTAAAAATGCTGATCTTCATTTTAAAGCTTGAATTAGAAGATTTAGAAAAAAATTGCAAATTTATATATTTTCTTCTAAATCATATGACATTTATGGTCCCTATTTGTCAGCGGATAACTGTGCCTCTATTTTTCAGACACTATAAAAAGGCTCGTTATGAAATCGATAAGAAAGAATATAACTGCGTCTAAGGCTCTTTCAACACTGATAAGTCAACATTGCTGATGAATTTTACCAACAAATTTATGTGCTCAACATGACCTTTTAGTTTTGCATATTATAAGACTTTTATGTAAGAAATTATCATGGAGATAGGAAGTGTGCGAATCCTATCTTTCTATATGCTCATACTTGAAACAAATAGCTAATTCATAAGAGGAAATACATATACAGCGCTCCTCATACTTTTCAATTGCATTGGCTCGACGATTTTATCTGTTCGTACAAATTATGCAATACTTACCTTTCATAGTTTTAGCTGCGTAATCAATTCTATCCTAACTTTTTGTTCGAATATTTACATTTTCTACTCTGTTGTCTATGAATCAATATTGCTTTTCGGGGAGAAATTAAACTACAGCTAGAGAGCGCAAACATATTTTCGAAAATCATGGTGGGCTCAGAAAATCTATACCACATGAAACACTTCATCGTCCAGATTCTGAATCTTCTTAGGTTTTTGAAAACGGCCCATTCCATACAAAGTTACGGTCATTTGACGCGATTCTCATTTGTCCCTCGTTTGCTAACAAATCCACCGTTGGGCGTGGCCCCCTTTCCCGCTTGCAAAGACAGGGAAGGAATATCTTACTTGGCATTACTTTTTATTAACTCTTATATATAATTTCATAATATAAAGCACCTGAAAAATCAATTTAAAAATAAAGTAGTCGCTTAAAAATGATAAAATAGGAAATGGGAAACGAATCAGAAATCAGTTTTCAAAAATTTTGCTCGGTAAGGTCAGGAAAACTTCGGGAAGTTGAAAAAAAGTTCCGGAAAATAAATATACTATGCTTGGAATTAGGCTCATGTTAAAGAGCTCGGTGAGTAAGTTACGAATCACGGTTCCTTTTTGAATTTTGACTTATTGGAAGGCCGGAAAAATTGAAAAAAAAGTTTGGAATAGAATTGAAACTATGAAGAAAACAGAAAAATTCATAGTAGAAGCATGTTGAAATTTTTTTACATAAAGTGGGCTGCGCAGCAGCCCCTAGATAGACAAGCGAGCGGCCGCTCACTTATCTGACTAGTTTCTGCTCAAAATAAATTTCAACCCTTGTATTCGTGCATTTTTACTAAATTAGTTGTTAACGATCAACTGAAACATCTCATCATTTTCATTTTTCTTCTAAAACATTCTATTTTCAGAAAACAGTTAATGCGACAATGTCAGACCGTTCGAAACCAGAAACTTCTGCTCCACCTCCTGACAAAAGGGCAAAATGTGAAAAATATTGAATTTTTAGAAACTTTATCTTTACTTTTTCAGTAGCCGAAGTCAAAATCGAGAAAATCAATGGTATTGAATCAGAATCTCACACTGATCATGATATTGGTAAAAATTTAATATTTCTGTAAAAGGATAAAAAAGTGGTTGAATTTGTGGATTCATTCTTCAAAGTTGTGAAAACATGAAAATTTTGTAAAATTCCTGGAGATCTTTGAATTAACCCAATCTTCACTTTTTTGGCAATTTCTAAATGTTTTCAAAGGTTTTTCTTACTTTTCTGATTTGGATAAGGAACCTGTGGATGAAAATGATAATCTGTGACAGTTAGATTAGCAATGGAGCGCGTTTGCAAGCCTCAACACTGACTAATAACGGCTAAACTTTGAAATGAGCTGTCAAATGTTGCAAGAATTTCAAATGAAAATCCTTTTCAAAATAATCCATACGGTCTTTCCTTCTGTTCCCTTTCTAATCCAAAGTAGGCGGTACTTGCGCTCTCTGCATAAAAGCAATGATATTCAGTTCGATACGAAAAATGGTTTTTCATTCATAATATTGTTTTCCTGAGCTGTCCATGTTTAGTGGATCAGAATTCTCTCATTTCCGTAACTTCTTTCATTCGAAAAATATCACACCAATTAGAATAGAACCCTCTCATTGACAGTTTCTTTGTTCTACGTTCTTGTCCATTCTCTAATTTTAATTCGATCAGCTTCAAGAAGAAATTCTGTTTTAGGTAGCACTATGGATCCCAGCAATACTCTCAAGAGTCCGAAGGGAGTGTACAATATCGTCAAGAAGCTTGGCGAAGGGGGGTTCGGCGATGTTTACCTCGCTGATTATACGGCTGTGAACGCCTCAAACTCTGAGCAGGTAGCCTTGAAGAAGATCTCTCTTCGTGGAATGGACGAGAATGAAAAGGAGGAATGCAAGAAGGAGGCAGAGCTGATGAAAAGGATCTCTGAATCATCCACAAACCAGCACATCGTCAAATATCTCGACTCGACGTCAAGCCACGAAAACCTATATATCGCTATGGATTACTGCTCTCGTGGAGATCTAAGCAAAAAAATCAAGGAGAATGTCGAATCAGGAAAAGAGTTCGACCCGAAAACCGTCTACGATTACATCTATCAAATTGCGGATGGTATCAGCGAGCTCCATAAACACAAAATCGCCCATCGCGACCTCAAACCCGCCAACATCCTAGTCGCTGAGGAAGACGGCAAAGTAGTTCTCAAGATCTCCGATTTCGGTCTGGTAAAAGAGATCGACTCCTTGAGTAGGATTCAGAGTCATTCGAAATCGTGTGGCACGCCGCTCTACAAGTCTCCAGAGCAACGTGATGGCATCAAGTGCCGATTCACCGTCGTCGATATTTGGGCGATCGGCATCATCTTCTACGAGCTGTGCATAGCCCCGAAGAGATTAGACGAGAATGAGATGGATGATATTCGGGAAAAAGTCAAGAATGATAAACGAGTATATCTACCAAGTCGATATTCAGTAGCGGTAAATTTTTACCTAGTTTTGAACATAAAATCTGATCATCGCTGCATCTTTCTTGCAGCGTATTACAAAAGTACAAAATAAAAGTAGGAATAGTCAAAGTCTTACTTGGTGTCGTTACAAAAATATAGTTTTGAAGAAAGCCTAAAATAATCACATCTTTTAGGATACAACATGGCTGAATAAGATGATTGCCAAGGACCCATCCGAACGAATGAGTGCGGAGCAGATCTGCGACGAAGCCAGAGGTAAGTCATTCTAATAAAAGAAACTACGACATGGTTTACACTAATTTTATTATAATTCGATGAAAACTTTTACTCCTATATGAATTAGTCTTTCAAAACAATTTATCACATCTTAATGTAGTTTGATCGCTGATAGTAAAAATCCTCCCATAACATTTGAAATTCGGTCCACTCTATCATCCACGCATCATAATGGCAAGTATATAAAATCATTTAACATCTTTCTTTATCAAATCGTTGACTTAAAATAACCGCTTTGTGTGAGTGTCATTTATAAAGTTGGCAGGGTTGGTTGATGCATAGCTATATTTTCAGATCAAAATAATCGGTACCAATGCAGAGAGGAAGTTCTATTCTATCGTAAGAAATTATGTTGAAAGCTAAGTAAGAGATTTTGAAACGATTCGCAATGATTTAGTGCTTTATCGAAATAATAATGGTGAAGATGAAGGAAAGATATGCTTGTTCAATTCATATACCCGCTCAGTAGAAGAAATTGCAAAATTTGACAATTCTTATGCGCCATTTCAAGTAGCAACTACACAGAATAAAGTAAATTCTTATGTTCGTTATTTTGAATAATTTCTTAGATTTCAGATTCTTGCAATTAACAATTATAAAGAATCATTTGAAATATTTGACTTGAATACTCGACGAATTTCAAGAGGTCTTATCAACAAATTCATGTATGATCGATTCAAAGAATTTTACAGATCCAGATCCTCCTGAATGGCGTGATGGCGCGTCTGTGGCTTATTGCAAAGGAAAATTGTATTATTTGGGTGGATGGAAACCTGGAACAGTGGAAGATACGAATAGAGTTGATGTAAGAAGATCGAATGAAAGTCTATGAAATAATTTATTCAGGTTTTAATAGATGGGCAATGGCAAACAGGACCAGCACTTCCTCTTCTAATTAGTGATGTTCAAACAATAACATCCAATGAAATTTTATACGGTCACATTATAGCATATTCATTATTGTAATTATGGATATTCAGCTATTGATGGTCATAGAAGTAGGAAGATATATCGATTATCAGACGATGAACGGGAATGGATTGAAATTGGAGAGATTTCAGAACAACGAGGTTATTCCGGAGTCGCATCGTTAAATGGAAAAATTTACATAACTGGAGGAGAGAGGTCGTTAATTTTGTATAATAAACAATGTATCATTATATATTTAGTAATAATAATGATAGTGTATCAAAATCCTGTCTGTGCTTCGACCCCTCAACTCCAGCTGACAATCGAATTTCTCGAATCGCTGATATGAATTATTTAAGGAGCAGTCATTCGGTTGTTGTCGCTAACGGGAAATTGTATGCAATCGGAGGGTGAGCTGAGATTTTGCATATCTTTATACGAAATATTTTCTAATTTAGATTTCAAAATGTTCCCAATGCAACTCATTGCAATTCAATCGAGGAATACGATCCACAAGCGAATAGATGGGAAATCGTTGAAGGAGTAAATTAATATAAGTATTATTAGTTAGAAATGGTTAAATTTCCACCTATTTGAAATAACACTCTTCACTTAGAGGGCGCAAGTGAATTTTGAAATCGGAAGTCTGTGGATAAGATTTGACTCATAGTCAAGTCCTATTTTTACTGACTCTGATACTTTTTTTATCGTTTTCGAAATGAATAATCCCATCGAAAGTTGATACCGAGAAGACGTATTCCGAGTTTCCAATTTTGCTAACATTTTTCATTAATTGAATTCGCGATCATGATTTTTGAATACATCCAAACGATTGAAAAGTGTCCCAAATCGTCATTTCTCGTTCATTTGAGGGAGGGAGCTGCAAAGGTCCAAAGAAAAACGACAGTAGTGAATGAAAATGGGTTCATTTCTTGTTTCAATGTCAAAATAATGTATTCAAATTTCCATTTTCCAACGGAAAAACACAAAATCGATGCAACAGGGTCTCCCATGCATGATTCCTGTCTAAAAATTACCGCAAGGCTTCAATCCATCATATACCGTTGGGGGATTTGATGAGGGCGATCCAGAGTGTCATTTCTTTTGCATTTTGAAAATAATTCATTACTAAAATGGAAATGATAGTTTCAGAAAGGAGTTGAAACCTCACTGATTAATAATACAGTGAATGAATTAGTCAATAATTTGCAGATTGGTGGAGACGATCACCCACGTGAAATTTTATTCTATCGTAAGAAATTATGTTGAAAGCTAATAAGAGACTTTGAAACGATTCGTAATAATTTAGGTTATTATCGAAATAGTAGTAATAATACAGAGAAAGGAAGGATATGTTTGTTCAATTCATATACCTTCTCAGTCGAAAATATTGCAATATTCAGAAATTGTTATTCGTCATATGGAGTAGCAACTACACAGAATAAAGTAAGTTCTTATGTTCGTTATTTTGAATAATTTCTCAAATTTCAGATTTTTGGAATTAGCGACGAAAAGAAATCATTTGAAATATATGACTTGAATACTGGACAAATTTCAAGAGGTCTTATCAACAAATTCATGTATGATCGATTCAAATAATTTTACAGGTCCAGATCCTCCTGAATGGCGTACTAATGCATCTATGGCTTATTTCAAAGACAAGTTGTATTATTTGGGTGGATGGGAACCTGGAACAATGAAAGCTACGAATAGAGTTGATGTAAGAAGATCGAATGAAAGTCTATGAAATAATTTATTCAGGTTTTAATAGATGAACAATGGGAAACAGGACCTGCTTTTCCTCTTCCAATTAGTTGGGCTCAAACAATAACATGCGATGGAATTTTATACGGTCACATTATAGCATATTCATTATTGTAATTATGGATATTCAGTTATTGATGGTCATAGAAGTAGGAAGATATATCGATTATCAGACGATGAACGGGAATGGATTGAAATTGGAGAGATTCCAGAAAAACGAGGTTTATTTGGAGTTGCATCATTAAATGGAAGAATTTACATAACTGGAGGACAGGAATAGTTAATTTTGTATGATAAATAATGTATCATTATATATTTAGTGGTAGTGAAGTATTCAAATCCTGTCTGTGTTTCGACCCCTCAGCTCCAGTTGACAGTCGAATTTCTCGACTCGCTGATATGAATTATGCAAGATTTTTTCATTCACTTGTTGCTGCGAATGGAAAATTGTATGCAATCGGAGGGTGAGCTAAGATTTTGCATATCCTTATACGAAATATTTTCTAATTTAGATTTCAAAATATTAATGTATTACAACCGAAAGACTTTTGTAATTCAATCGAGGAATACGATCCACAAACGAAAGAATGGCGTGAAGTCAAAATTCTGTTTTATCGTAAGAAATTATGTTGAAAGCTAAATAAGAAACTTTGAAATAATTCATAATAATTTAGTTCGTTATAAATATGAAGGAGTAATATGCTTGTTCAATTCATATACCTTCTCAGTCGAAAATATTGCAATATTCAGAAATTGTTATTCGTCATATGGAGTAGCAACTACACAGAATAAAGTAAATTCTTATGCTCGTTATTTTGAATAACTTCTTAGGTTTCAGATTCTTGGAATTGTCAGAAATTGCCCATTTGAAATATATGACTTGAATACTGGACAAATCTCAATAGGTCTGATCAACAAATTCATGAATGATTGTTTCAAAGAATTTCACAGGTCCACATCCTCCTGGATGGCGTATTGATGCATCTGTGGCTTATTTCAAAGACAAATTGTATTATTTGGGTGGAGAGGATCCTAAAACAACGGAAGATACGAATAGAGTTGATGTAAGAAGATCGAATGAAAGTCCATGAAATAATTTATTCAGGTTTTAATAGATGGACAATGGCAAACAGGACCTGCTCTTCCTCTTCCAAATAAGCGTGTTCAAACAATAATATGCGATGGAATTTTATACGGTCACATTATAGCATATTCATTATTGTAATTATGAATATTCAGTTATTGATGGACCTATTAGTAAAAAGATGTATCGATTATCAGACGATGAACGGGAATGGATTGAAATTGGAGAGATTCCAGAACAACGAAGTTTATTTGGAGTCGCATCGTTGAATGGAAGAATTTACATAACTGGAGGATTGGGGTCGTTAATTTTGTATGATAAATAATGCATCATTATATATTTAGTGGAGGAATATTAAAATCCTGTCTGTGTTTCGACCCCTCAGCTCCAGTTGACAGTCAAATTTCTCCAATCGCTAATATGAATTATGCAAGACATAATCATTCGCTCATTGTCGCTAACGGGAAATTGTATGCAATCGGAGGGTGAGCTGAGATTTTGCATACCTTTATAGGAAATATGTTAATTTAGATTTCAAGAATGGCCATACGAAAATTATTGCAATTCAATCGAGGAATACGATCCACAAACGAATGAATGGCGAGAAGTGAGAGAATTAGAATTTGAATAATGCAGTTTAATGTCATGTAGCCCTTTTATTTGACATGTTATATTTTATGAATATTATCTTTATTCGACTATCATTAAAAATTTCAATGAACATGATAAAGACAAGGCTGTAGGTACTTTTTTACCAAAGAAAATAATGAGTACTTTTTCCAAAGCAGAAATAGTGTAGGATAAGAAGAAAAAGGAGAAATAACGCTTGGTAAAAAAGTACTCATTCCAAATCTTTGGTAAAAAAGTACCTACAGCCAAAGACAACCCTCGAAGACATCCAATAAAGACTGAAAAATTGCAACTGAAATGAATATTCTCTAAAATAGTGTTCGATAAGAATGCCGAAATATACTTATTAGGAACTCATTCTGTCATAGCTTAGACTATTACATCTCAATTAGTTGTCAATTTTAGTTATAGTCGATTGTAAACGAGGTGTCCATTGCTTAGTGCCCTTCGCAACAGGTAGGTGCGAAACGCGTCGCGTCCTCATGCGTTGCGGCTTCCATTGTGAAAAGCATTTTTCACACAAGATTCTGTTTTTCCGTCTGAATTTCGGAATTATCCGCTAATTAATGGCAATTAACGTCAATTATGATTAGATTATCGATTGTTGAGTGAAAATTTGTCCCTTTATTTCGTTTTTAGCGATTTCTAGACGATTTATTGAAATTTAAACATTTTTAATGATTTTATTCTACAGAACTTTTAAAATTATCGATAATTGGTAGATATCTAGGGAATAATTACAGAGACAGATTTCAATTTCGTCTTATTCCGTGTTTTTCCCAATTTTTCGTAATTTTTCGCGAGTTTTTTGCTTTGTTTTTCGATAAAATGATTCCTTGAGCATAGTTCTCAGACATGAGCAAGTCCGACCAGTTGCGCGCCGTCCTGCAACGAGCCCCTCCAAATCAGCGCCACCGTTCTGTTCAAGTTCGCCTGCCACTCGTCTAAAAATCGTTAAAAAACGAAATAAAAGCAAATTTCCACTCAACAAATCGATAATCTAATCATAATTAGCGCTAATTGCCATTAATTAGCGGGTGATTGAGAAATTCAACGGAAAATCAAAAAATAATAAGAATTTTGTGTGAAAATGCTTTTCACAATGGAAGCCGCAACGCATGAGGACGCGACGCGTTTCGCACCTACCTGTTGCGAAGGGCACTAAGCAATGGACACCTCGTTTACAATCGACAATATTAAGAGAAATGTTTTCAATTTGTAAGGATCTTGTGAATAAATAGTCTAATTGACATAACTTTCTTGATCAAGTACAACAGATGAAACAGAAATCTTGCTAGAGCTTGACTACTTGAAACCAACTAAATCACACGAATTTTCGATGCAAGAAATCAAGGCATTATTTCAAGTGGAAAATCGAAGATTATAAATCTACAGAGTGCAACGAGTGTTTCTCCTCACAGTGGATTGAAGGACGTGGTTCGCGGGCTTTTTATGTCTGAGTCATACTATTTTCCAAAAGTCCACGAACTATGAACTAAGCCTCATAAAGTAAGATCCAAAGGTTCGTAAGAATTCTCATCATAAAAACCCATAATTTGTAGTGTCTCACAGTTAGATTTCTACTGTCACACCATTTCCTCTTTTCTGACAAATCGATCTCTAACAATTTTCTATCTAGTTTTACCTGATATTACATGGTGTCACAATATGAAATCAATGAAACTCTTATTGAGAATACCAACACATTTTTATCATTATCAAGTGACTGAAGCAGAAGAGGAGTCGTATTCCGTTCCATTCTTCGTAGCGTTCTCGATTGCACTCAGCTGAAATCAGAATTTCATTCGCTTTCCAGAGATACAAATTATAGGTAGACGATAGTAAAAGTAGTAAAGTCAAAGTTATCTTCGAAATTAACCAATCTCCCCGTCTCAGGTTAGAATATTTGGAAAATGGGTCATGTTAAATAATAGCATCAATAGAAGCTATGAAATTGATGAGGTAAGATCAGAAATATTCGCAGTGCAAATAAACTAGTGCTGATCAGCAAAATAGCAATTTTCGCACTGTACTGGACACATCCCAGAATTAAATAAAAATAACATACGCCTTGGACCTCTTTCATCTAGTATAGTCAAAGATAGATCTTTTATCAGTTTGTCGCTATTTCTATAACCCTTCACATTTACGTGATTTCCTTCCAGCATATCGTCCATTCTAGAAGCAAATCAACCGCAAATAGCTCACTCGAATAGCCCATTCTCATGCACTGTACCCTTATAGTTCGAAATATCATTTCTTATCCACATTCGGAGTCAGTCTATATCAAAATTGTGTCCGAATTATTTTTTTGGGTTTCGAATTTTGATAATTTGTAATGTAATCATTTTGAGCAACTTATACTTACTTTCATTTAGGAACTGTAGTATTCTAGTATAATTTTTCTTTGTGTTTATTTTTGTAATATAATAAACTTTTATTTCTCAAGAACTCTATTAAAGAAGCCATTGAAATGCTGAGGAATAAATGGAAGTACAATGGGAAAGATCCGAACTATCACTTTGGAAGTAAACTCGTTACCTAGTTTCTTGGAAAGGATTTTAAAATTTTAGAATCTATTCAAGACTCGATCTCGACCGATTTCAGGAGCGAGATCTAATTTGTGATGTAATCTATGCTAACGAAAACATGTCTTTCATAATTGCAATATATAATCTTTGTTATTCAAAGTGCAAAATTTAAATAAAAGATCGTAGAATTTATCAGTAGAGTCGTATAAGGCTCAAATATCCACTTTCGTATCCCTTTCCCGAACCACGACGGGCCCGAGATTGTCTCCAGTCAGCTTGTTCCATTTCGAATGCGACCCATCGCAATACGGCCATTTTTCGCTGAGCCAGCAGCGGCAGAACGATTTCTTCTCGCCAACCTCATCTTTGAACACGATGTCTTTTACCTGGAATAAAATAGAAAATTTCATAAGAAAAGTAATTTTAAAATCAAAAAATATTCGTAGCTTACCTTCTTCTGATCACATTGAATCTTCTTGTTGAACCTGTCTGGTCTAGAAAATTTGGATCCGAACTATAATACCGAATTTTATGTCATAAAATATCTTGGAAGGAAACCTACGCAATATCCTATAGCGATGCCTAGTCCGAGCAAGCCAGCAGGAAGCGCTAATGAGATTATCTTCGATTGAATGGTCGATAGGGCGTCAGACATTGGATAGTTTTGATGCGACCAAATTCGAAGAACTTTGTTTTTCTCTTCTGAAAATAGCAAAGATAAAAACAAGTAAAAATTTCAAGAATAACTTAGAAACAAAATTATAAAAGTAAAATTTTACAAAAAATTTCAATGATAAAAATTGCGCATGGCCAAATTTGGCGCTGATTGTACGAATCGATTCTCGCAATGTGAGGAAAGAGGGCATTTGTGACGAAACGAAACTATCGATAAGTTGAAAGATCGGACGGGAAATGACCAGGACTTGATAACATCTGAAAGTATTTTTAGAAATGGACACTTGTTCAAAATGAAAAAAGCAACGGATAGAAATGTAGGTATTTAAAATTTTTATTTTCCCTCATTATTTTTGTGGTTAAATTTTCCCTAGATTTTTAACTTTTACCTTTTGGATTTCTCGTTAAAAGCTGTTTCATTGAAAATCTCAAAGGTGGCGTTCAGAATTAGTTGCAATGCAACTTGTTCGAACGGATCCAAACATTTTCGAAAATGGCCGAAAAATGCGGGCCAGCGCTGCAGCTTTCTCTTCCTTCGCCTCTCTACTCCTTCTCCATTCCCCCTTCTATTTCGCCTCTCCCACTTGTCCCTGCACTGCATTTATTATCGACCCAGTGTCAATGCTGTCCAAATAATATCGCCAAGCATTCGGTGACGCTACTTTTAACCTAAAAACAGGGCACGCGGTTTCGAATAAATTTACCGTCTTTTTCTTTTGAAAATCGCTGGTTTTGTATTCTCGATAGAAGAAGCATTTTATTTGCCTTATTTTTCGAAAAAAAATCCGAAGTTTCTTTTCTTTTTCCACGACATTTAATCAGTGTTGAAATTTCGGTAATTTCTATCTTCTATTAATCTTTCCGGTTTTTTTTTTTAAATACATTTTTTTTAATTCTGGAATTCTTGTTGCGGTAACCTCGTCGAGTATTCTCCAATCTTTTTATAGCCCATTCGGCTTATTGATTTTTAAAATTTTTTTAGTGTTGCTTTTCAGAAATGGGTTCGGAGATTAAAGGCGTGGAGAAGAAGGTGGATATTGTGGAATTGTGGCGAGCCTCGGAGTCACTGCCCGTGCAAAGCAGGAACAAGGAGGATGTCGCACTCACGAGATCATCGTAGGTCTATTTCTTTTTATTTTTAAATTAGCCACTTTTTAACTTGACGCAATAAATGTTTGAAGTGAGCAAAACTTAATATTATTTTTCTTTTTTTCAAGATTATCTTCATCGTGGCTTTTCAGAATCACGGAACGTTTCCAAGGCGAGCGATCGGACGTGTGGAAGAATTTCGGATTCATCACGCCCAAAGCTCAGGTATGGTATAAATCATACGTAGAGAACGTAAATACTCGAATTTGAAAAAAAAACCTGTGTTCTCTCTAATCATGACTTTTTCTGACAAAACAAAATATTAGGAAGTCTAAAATAGATTTATGAAATTTCGAGCCTGGTTGAATCACATGAAAAGCAATAAGTTTTTTTTAACGAAAGAAAAAGGATATTTTTTTGTGTCTTGATAATGTAACGTCATCTCCTTTCATGCGGTTAACTGCGATTCGAAATTGCCAAGTCTGATCTAAAAATCTTTATTTTCAGAACATAATAATCAGAAAAGTTATCAACGACTGGCCCTATTGGAAGGAGCGCTACGCGATGACTCTGCCGTTTCACTTCACAGCTGCATCCACTTGCATTTCATCCGTTCTAATCGGTAATTATTCAATAAGGATTTTTAAAGCACGCTAAGAGACATCAACAGACTAAATTTAAAAAAGAATTTCTAAATAAGTTTTTTTTTTTATATTAAATTTATTATTTCTAGTATATTTTACAGAAATTACTCCATAAAAAATAATATTCGCTCAAACTTTTCGAAGAACAAAATTCAGTCAAATATATTTTTAACTTGTTGAGAAAGGAAATTTTAGCGACCCGCATCAATTCGGACATGATAGGCTTCAACCCGAAGATGGGCCTGATCGAGTCGTGTCGAACGCTGCCAAAGTCGCCCTGGATAACCTCCTGCTACGTGTCAGGGATCACATATGTCCTCCTTTATACGGTCATTTTCTTTGCAATTTTCATTTTACAGGTTCTAAATTATTTATCTTCGATGAGTTCATATCTTTCAACATCTTGTCTATGTCGCGCGATTTTGACACAACGAATACGATGCCAAGAAGCATAGATTCGCCCTTTTGAAAATCAATTTATTGCTCAAATTTTTCTTCAAGGTTCTTATAAAAATAAAAATGGTAGAATTTGCAGGCCCTGGTTCAACCCCAAATTGAGAGCGAGCTGCACCCGTGTGCGTCCTGTGTTTTAGGCCAGAACATCGCCGCCGCAATGATTGGTGGTGCGCTTCTCCCCGCCGTCTGCACGCCCTACATGTGCGGATTCTTGGTAGGTCGACTTTCTAAGGATTTTTAAAGGTTCATTCAATTTGATGAAAATAGTCTTGATATAGAAGCTTTTTCGATCCTATTTTATTCTCCTCTATCAAAATCATACATTTTTCACAAGAAATTAATAAGACCACTTTTTTACTTAACTTCTTTTTCAATTAATGAAATATGTTCAGATGATGCAAGAGACGAAAAAGTTCCCAGAGCCTCGAAACCTCCTCGAAATGGTGACAATGTGCTGGGAAGGTTTGAATTATTTTCTTGAGACTTCAAAATGAAGAACTTCAGGCAGCAAAATCGCCCGAACTCGAATGGCTCTGGTTCTGCCGCTGCAGGTCGCGGTTGCTGCTGCTTCAACATACACTTTGTTGTGGGGACGGGATCGGTAAACTTCCTATTTTCCAGGAAAAATGACTTGATATCAAAATTCTGGATCAAATTTTATGGACGTTCTTAATGTTTGAGATCAATTTTTGAACTATCGCATTCTTCATGGATTGGAATTTATATTAGTTTTGAAATTCTTATTCTTCAGATTCTACAAAACGATGGACGCCGACCCTGAATTGGCTCGAGAACTGATTCACAAAAGCATGAACACGGTCACTTTCGGGGAGAGAATAAGAAATTATCTGAAGAAGATTCCCGCAATCAGCGGGGAAATTCACACAGCACCCGAGAAGGAGGATGTCAAAAATTTCAGATAAGTCAGGTGACTTGTAGAAAAGTACGAATGATTTGATTTCGCTTTCGAATTCAAAATACAAAAGAAGTTTTTTTTGTTGTTTACAATCATCAGTTGAACAAAACTTCGTTGAAGAAATAGGTCTTCAGAAGTATTTCAGAGGATAATATTATAGTTCGTTAGGAAATAGATTATTAGACTCGATTTTTCTTTGTTATTTTTTAGGAACTCTAGACTGTGCTTTCTGTTATTTTTTGTTTACAATCTACGGGTATTTCGAGTGCCGAATAAATGAAACATATTTTCGTTAGTTAAATGATTTTATGAAGTTACACGGTTATCAGGCCGTTAGAATATTTCAATTTAATATTTTCGTATTTTGAAGATTTATTATTTTCAAATTATTCCAAATTTCTAATTTTCAGGGTGATAAATTTCAATTTGCAAATTTCTGAAAATGTCGCGTCGCAGCGAGCGCAAACGCACTGCCACGAAACATGCGGACGACGAGATTTTCTACTCCTCCCCCACGAAGAAACTCAGCACCTCTGCGGTTGGAGGAACGACCTCCACCAAAAAGGCTAAGGGCAAGGAAACTAAACAAACCAAAGAGCCCATGGAGCAGGAGGCTAAAGAGGGTAATTTTCTTTTAAAAATGATATTTTTCGGAATAATTCAAATTTTTTTTTTAAATCTTGAATGCTCTATGCTTTGTTACTCTTCGATTAAATAATCGCATTTTTAATCTTTGGGAAAATGCTATTACCTTTTCTATTTGTTAAGAAATAATTTCAAAACTTCAGAATTGATCTCACCTCCACCGACTACGACGAGCACCCCGAAACGCAGTCGAGCGTCAGCTCAGAAAGTGAAGGAAGAGACGGAAAAGACTGAAACTGTTGGGGAAACACTCATGAAGATGAAGGATAAAGAGAAGAAAGAGGAAAATGGTATTTTGTATTTTTAAAATTAATTTGGAAGGAGAGTGATGTTCAGAATTGCCTTCTTCTCCTGTGATCTCTCCGAGGCGCGCCCGCTCCGCTGCGCAGAAAAAGACTGAAGAAACGGCTCCCGGACCAACGGCTGAAGCGGAGAAAGCTGCTGGAGAAGGTAAATTTTTTAAAAATAAAATTTGACCTATCCTTTGAATTTTTTTATAATTAAGGTTCGCTATTATTTCGTGGATTAGACAATTAAAATGTCTTAGAACATACGGTGATTTTGAAACCTATTCAATTTTCAGAAACTCTTCAATTCAAAGCTGCTCCGACTCCTGCTCCGCGACGCTCTCGTTCTACCGGACAGAAACAGGATCGGACTGCTAACGTGAATGTGGCTGCAATTCAATCGGCTGGTGAGATAATTTTTAGTGTTGTTCAGAAAATTATTTGCTGAGTTAAAAGTTAATGTTAGTCGCAAAAGTTTTACGAATTGGACTATGAGCAAATACTATTTTATATGCTATACGTCCCTTGTTTCCTTGTAATTTGAAACTTATCAGAACAATTTGCAAAATAATGAAGGGGTGATGGTAAATTACTAATCATAAATAATTCATCGCAAATTCAATAAACTTTGCAATAATCAAAAGGGTTATTTGCAAAAATTCACCAAAAATACTCCTTTTTTCAGATGCCACCCCTCTCCAGTCTCCGACTCCCGCAAAGCGCGGTCGTGCTGCAAAACCTGCAGTGCAACAGCCTGAAGCTCAAGTCAATGAGCACAGTGACATGCCCGTCCTGGAGAGCATGGAAAGTAAGATTCCGGATTTTTTTGGTTAATTTTTAAAATTTCAAAAATTCAGAGCCCGAATCTCAGCCTGCTTCGCCTGCAAAACGCACTCGTCAAGCCGGACAGCAGCAACGAGAAACACCAGTTCAGGATCAGGCGGAAAGTAGGAATTTTGAAATTTGATCTTATTTTTCTGAAATGATACTTTTTAGAGTCGACTTTCCCAGTCGCTTCTCCCAGACGCACTCGTCCCGTCGTCCAAAAACCGGTTGAAGAGGCACAGGCAGTTGGCGCTGAAACTGAGCAAATTGATGTTGGAGGTAGATATTTAATTGTTTTTTTTTCTTTTTTATAATGAATGAATCTGCAAATCATACCATAATTTACTTTCTTACATAATTGGATTTTTAACTTACTTGCTCATCTTTATTTGGCGAGAAAGTTTATGTGCGAACTAAATCTCGTAAATTCCTTTCGATGATAAACGCGATTTGTGAAACTCGTATTTTATTTCGGCGTTTCAGAAAACGTGTTGCCTCAAACGGCCCCGACTCCAGCTGCAAAGAGAGGTCGTTCGATTGGGCACAGAGCGATGGAACATGTTGGGGAACAGGTCCTTGGGGGTGGGCTAATTTTTTGCAACCGTTTTTTCACATATATCTTTTCTTAGCTCTCGAAAATTTTGCTGTTAGAATAAGACGTTAGTAAAAACGCATACTATCAAGTGTGAATTTGCTCCAATTTCATAAATTTTCTGAAACTTATCTATTTTTTTAGATCATTCCACTCTTCCGCAGCCTACTCCCGCAAAACGCCATCGCCAGTTGACCGCTCCGAAAACGGAAAGCGCAGAGTTGCATGAAGGAGATCTGAATCTTCAGGTAAACAAATATTTTAACGTGTTTTTAAAGAAAATATTGATAGCTCTAAAACTTTTTTCCTTCCCGATAGTCTTTCGAGAAAAACGACTAAAATTTGAAAATCCTTTGAGAAGAACATTGTTACATTATTATTTGAATTGCAGCAAACCGGCACTCCGCATGAGGACAGAGAAAGTTCGGAGCAAAGAACCATTGCTTCGGCACTTGATTCCGCCTCTAAGTTGACCAAGGGAGCCAAGTAAGTTAAAATTTGACCTCTTATAAGCTGTTACTTACACAACCCATGTGAGCAATATTCTAATTTGCAAAACTAGACAATGATACTTTTAAATTAATTTTTGAACAAATTGAGATATTCGTGTGGTTTTGGCTATTCATATCAAAAGTTTTTATCTGAAGCTAGAGTAAATAATCATCTTCTAGGACATATTTCAACCTAATTTCTATGATTTTAATAGAAATGGATTTTCAGTCGTCTGCCGATGTTGGAATGCGGGGACCCGCAATGCGATGTGGTGTGCGACTGCATGGCGACTCTGGTCGAGCACGTTGCCGAGGCTCACGACAGATCCGACCTGACCATCGAGGACTACAAGTTCAACAGCTGGCATGAATTCGAGGTCGGACTATTTCCTCCACATGCGACTCCTCTTTCAAAGTCGATGAATAGCTATGAACAGTCAAGTAAAAAGTAAATTAGTTGAGTGTATCTTAGACTGTTTTTGAGCAGAGAAGAAAAGGAACATGGAAATAGCGTGCAACTGTTCTCTCTTTTTCCATTCCTCTCTCCTCTCCATGCAGTGATCTCAATACAGGATGGCATATTTCACTCCAAAAACGGGGAGGGTCTATCTTTGAGGGACGAAAATAAGGAGTTGATAAACAGCACTGCATTTACAAAAATAACCGCCTTGGGCCCAGGAAAAATTGCTCTGAGTTTACAGATTTCTAGAAGGGAGGTATTGCAAGTGCTATTAAAATGATTACTCGAAAATTGAAAATGAATCTTTCACATCGACATATACCAGATTTTTCGATGAACTTTTTATTTTTAGATATCGATTTTTTATTATTCAAAATTTTTCCCTGCTTCAGAAATGGCGCCTCGAGATGGAGACGGAAACTCTGTCGAAATTCACTCGCGCCTCGGGAAGAGTCAACCGTACGGATGTATCCAAGTATGAAATTTCTAATTTAAACAAAAAATTATTTTAAAAATTCAGATATTATCTGTGCCATCTCTCCGGTCACACGAGCCGTCTCAGGAAAAGAGACAAGTCGGAGAACGTCCCGCTTCAGGTTGGATTTTTTATTTTGAAAAAAAAAAGAATAAAATGCAGAGAATCCGCCCGACCAAAAAGATGGGACGATACTGCACTGCGTTCATGAACGTCAAGATCAGCAAGGCTGACGGGTATAATTTTCGATTTTCTAAAAATCACTCTTTCTGAGAAATGGTGTTTTTTTATCTTTTCTAGAAAATGTGAGCTTCCAATTTTAAAAGGAACCTTTCTACGTTATTTCTTACAATTTGACGATTCGGAAGGGCAACTATTCAAAAGATTCTAAATTTTTAGGTAATTATGCCAATTATCCAAATTTCAGATCCGTTCTGATGAAGGGCTGTCTCGGCCATTTCGGTCACACTTTCGATGTGCGCCGTCTGCCCGTCCCTGAGAAGACCAAAACTGAAATCGCAGAGCTCCTTCTCAGAGGTTGCAACGAAGACGAAGTTCTCACCATAATTAGGGGTAATTAACGAGCTAATTGGAGTAATTAAGCCAATGATAATTACGTTCAGGAAAGAGCATGGAAAACGAGCGTCCCTATTATCTGCAGCGTTACGAAGTGAGAAATGTGCTACTGAAGATGCAGAGAGAAGGAACGATCGCCAAGACTAGCTATGATTTGGTGGGGTTTGAAAATTGATATTTTTATTTATTCGAAAAATCGCCTCTCAGCCAGCATAATTGCATGTGTCTGAGAGAATATGCATCCCCAATAATAGCTTTTGTGAGACAAATTTAAGCATTTCCAAGAAATTCTAAATCTCAAAAATTCTAAATGTTCATTTCATTTCCTCAAACGTCATTTAAAAAAAAATGTTCCAGAACGAGGAAGACTGGGACGATCCGTACGAGAGTCCTTTGCAGCGTCCCTCGGAGATCCGTCCCCTGACTCTGGCGAGCGTGCTGACTGGGAAGAAGATGGAGAAGATGGATATGGGCAGTGCGAGCAGGAAGGGGGCTGGCGAGGAGGCGACCAGCAGTCAGGCTGCCAATCACGACGACAAAGCTCTCACCGGCGCTATTATCAAGACGGTAAGGGATTTTGAGATCATTTTCTTGATATCGTGAACAGGGCCGTCCAGAAGTGGGGCTTTAGAATTTCGGAAAACAAACAGAAACAGGAATAGCCAAAAATCGACAGAAAACAGAAACAACTTCTGGACGGCCCTGATCGCGAATGCCTCTAAAACGCGCACTAAATCGAAGTACGCTCCAATGCTATGCTAAATCAATCTCTCCCTGCCTAATCTCGGTTAAACGAGGCTGAAACTAGCTAAAAATTATATACAGATGTCCAGAAGGAGTTGGAATCGACTTACTTGAATGGGTAAGCTGCTACCTAATCAAACGTTCTGACGCCTGCTACAGCATTATATCATAACAATGAAAATAGTAAGGGAAAACTTACAAATTGAAAATGGAGCGTGCCCTTCTAAAGGCTATTTATTCCTAAATATTTATCCTCAGATTGGTAGATCTAACCCTCTAGATATATGCATAATTTAAAAAAAAAAAAAATTAATTTCAGACCCGTTTAACTGCGATTAGGCAAGGAAGAATTGGTTTAGCATTGGAGCGCACATTGATTTACTGCATGATTTAGAGGCATTCGCGATAAAATAACTAGATTTTTGTCGTGAATTGATAGAACGCTTTCGATGGCTCTTTCTAACTTTACGAAATTTTTGAAACCTATCATTTTTTGATCAAAAGTACATTTTTGCTGATGATTTAAAAAAATTCTGAAGCTTACCAAAATCTGATCTTTTTTCTTCTAATTTCAGATTACGCCCAAGATCAAAATCGCTCCACCGGTTCCTGAGACGAACAGATTCGCCGAGGCCAACCATGAGGGGTATTGTCAAAATAGGAATGTATTGTTCATGGGTTTCAATTTTCAGCGTGCCTGCTGCGTTCCAGAACCAGGCGAGTCATTCGAGCTCCCAGGTTGGATACGAGGATCATCTCAACTTCATGCGCAGACAGTACATGGGGAATGCCGCGGGCGGAAGTGGCCGAAGATCCCCACCCGGAGTCAATTCCGTTCTCAATGACAAGAGGAAGAAGGCGAGAATTTAGAAATTTAGAAGATTAACTATGCTAATTTTCTCGAATATTTATTTTCCATTAGGATTCGATCGTAAATTAAATCTAGAAAGTGTTGAAAGTATATGGGTTTTCTGAAACACATTTAAAATAATGTTGAAATTTAGGCACCCGGCCTGACGGTGCTTGACTATTTGAACTCGTCCGAATTCGAGCCATCCGACATTCTGGTAGGTTTTAGGGGAGAGCTTATCCCGAAGTTGTTTACCGTAATTCTTCAATAAATTGATTGAAGACGAATTTGATGAAAGCAAAATCTCGACAAGTTTCAGCATCACAACGCTACTACGGAAGAAGTGAGCGGGGCCAGAATGCCTGCAAATCGAGCGCACATTCAGGAGGACGATGAAATCGACATCGAGGATGTCGAGGAGAAGCCGGGTAGAATCTTATCTTTCGTTATTTACCGTAAAAAATCTGGTAAAGCCTAGTTTTGCATACAATCAGTTTGAATCATGACACCAAAATGACAATTTTCATTTGAGGCTATAGACTCAAAACTAAATTTGTGAGGCAGTCTGGAAAGAGTTGGCATTTTTGCATACGAAATAGTATTGAAAAGCATATTTTCCGTTGCAAATGTCTAACCTATTACGCTTTTAGCTACGTAATGATGCTATTACTTTTCAAATTGATGAATCGAAATTTGTTGAATTAAGGAACTTCAATGATGAGCCACATTCGTCCCGCAGGCGTGTCTTCCGCCGCGCAGGTCCGTGCTCTGGCAGCCCAGGCCGGTTACGGCACTCGTCTCGTTCCGCTCATCAAGGAGCCACTCCCCACTGGAAACCAGGCCATCGACGAGGTCGTCAACACCCTCAAGGCTAGACATCAGGTAGAAATGCGTTTAAACAAAATTTTGTGCATATTTTTTTTATGAATTCTTTCTTCTCACAAGATAATTCTATTTTGGCGTTTTTAATATTTTTTTCGTAAAAGATTAATCAAAATAACTTTTTCGTAGAAAAAATCACTATTATGAAGTTCCCCTGAAACATATATTTCTGGCAGTTTTAAGGGTTTTTTTTTCTAAAAACTTGATTTTTAGACCCTGAGCCAGGAGCTGAAAATGCTGGAGGCGGATTCGCCAGTCTACGAGGAAATTCTGAGTCAGCGTCGCATCGTCGAGGGCAAGTTGGCTCAGATGGTCGGACAGACCACCGTTCCGGTTAGTTTTTAGAAAATTTTAAATTAGTCTTCATGCGGTAAGAACACATTTGAGAATTCCGAAGAAAATGATGGCTTATGTAGAATTTTTGAATCATCAATTTCTTATGATTCATTTCAATAGAAATCTAGCAGAACACTTTCCTTGCATCATACGCGCGCATAATGTGGAATTTTATTGTCATTACATTTATTTATTTATGACTTTTCGCAAACGAAACAATAACTTGACTCACAACGGTCTACGTGTAAAGACAATGAAACATAACCGAATGACTAAAGAATGACAATTATCGCCAAGTTGCAACAATATTTGCTGACGTCACAAAGGGTAATATAATTTGCATTTTCAGCCAGTGGAAAATATCCCTCACCACGACATGAATCACCCGATCAAGACCGACAATGGAGAGGAGTACTACTGGGTCGAGGGGGAGGAGGAGTTCTATGAAGGAGGTCGGAGAATTTGAATAATCAATAATTGGAAATAACTAGTCAATCAACTGAGATTTTTATTCAAATAATTTCGGAAATATTCAGCCAATTGGTGAAACTTTATGCAATTCTGCATTCTAAATGACCTTTTTTAAAAAACAAATTCTCGGATTTCAGAAATGGTGGCCGAAGAAATCGAGGTCTGTGAAGTGGTTGAGGAATAAGTCGTTCGAATTTGACCTGAAGATATGGCTTCACTCATTATTCTCTTAACTTTTCAAAGGAATGCTATTTTCATTGCCTAAAATTCACTATGTAATCCCCATATTCATTTACTCTCATTGGTCATTTATCCATTTGCAGTTTATTTCACTGCAGTCCACCTTTCTTTATGTTAATTCCGAACTTTGATGATGATTTTGTTGCGTCCGTAATTCATTTCAATTCCTGTTATTGTATCTTATCTGTAATTGTAGTTGTGTGTAAGCCGTGCTTTATTATTCTCTTCACTCTTGATTGCGAACGATTTTGGTAACTCCATTGCGTAATAAACTTTAGCCGGCTAAAGTTTTCCTGGAAATGAGATTTTTGTACATTTTATAGAAGTGATGACATTTGACATTGACACAACAATAATAAGCCTGAAGTGGCTGTACTTCGTGAAAAGTGTTCCTCTAGCCGACTTTTGACACGCTTTCCATTTCGATGGCATTCATCAATTGTGACCGGGGAAGAATTGAAAATGATCACTTTCAAATGAAACGACGACGCTTTGAGGATACTTGAAAAATAAACAATTGAAAAATGAAGTTGACCTTAGGAAAGTGACTGGAAAAAATTGGTGAAATTCAGCTTTCCAGTGTTACTGAATCCATGACCATAAAATCTATATATTTTCTGATTTACTCAAACTTGAAATTTGAACCCCATCTTATTCCTGATGGGGTTTGTTGAGATCGGGAATCATCGATAAGAGTAGAATTTCCTAATTTAATCGTTTTTTTTTATTATTTTGAACTTGAATAAGACGATTGCATCATACGCTTGGAATATAAAATGAAGTTTCTGCGTCTAAAGCTAACCCATGATGCAACAAGCGCAGTAGCAGCGGCAAAAATCCTGCCCTACGCAGATTTTTTTCTGTCCTCCAAGGCCGTTTTTGAGGAAGGTTTATTGACACTCGTACCGTGTTGCGGAAGTATAACCGTAAGATGAATGCAGTAAATATGCACTCGAGAAAATAACCGTTTTCGACAGAACTATTTGGCGACCGAGAAGTCATAGACAAAACTGGATAAATCCCGGATTATTCTCTACGAAATTTTGCATTTCAAAATTGGAGTAACCCGTATGCAATCGATAATCGATTAAAGGCCGAATCTTTGGAAGGTTCAACCAAGGGATGACCAGTGGCAAAATTCACGCTATTCCGGAGTTTTTCGACGTTAACTAACTATATTCGACCTAGGAATCGAGATTTTTGTGAAATTTTGCACTATTTTAGCCGCAATTTGGGATAGGAAAGTCGGGTCCGAGAAATTTTATCATCGTTTGACTCAGCTCATCGAGCTAATTCTCTTGGTGGTATAGCTTATGGGGCGTTTGGATGACTTTTGAAATTTGATCCCTCGAGTCTCCCGGTACCCGGGGACCCGAACTTGAAAAATTCGAGAAAAAAAAGCCCGAATCATGATTTTCAGGTAGAACATAATCAGGAATCACTAAAAACTCAGGAAAAACGAAACTTGCCATTGGCCACCCCTTGGTTGAACCTGTCAGAGACTCGGTCTTAAAGACTATTTAGCAGATGATCCATTTTACCAGTATTTCGAAATCAACACATTCTCTATGGCTCCAATTTTTGTGTCATTTCACCCCCTCCTTTTTCACGACGTTTCTGTTCGTCGTTACTTGTCCTTGCATGGCGGCGCCATTCCGTCTGCTTCTGTCATATTTTCCATGTTCGTTATTTTATTTTTTACATACCGACAACAATCATTTTTCTCTTCCACCCTTTCTCTTCATCCAGGCATATATCCTTATCTCACCTGCTTAGTTTCGAAGAGAAGACATGGTCTTCATTTGCTTTATAGAGGAAATTCATTTTCATTATCTTTTGCCTGGGATCGCTTATCTCTACTTCTCTCGCTCCCTGTATTTCCCCTAGGCGCTAACTCCTCCCATCCTCTCTCTTCCCCTTTCGCCGGAATCCGAATCTGCCATCGGCGCACTTTCCCTCGTCTTCTCTTTCCCCCTTCCCTCTATCCTTCCGCTTCTCACTGTCGGAAAGAAACGACGTCTTTTCTTTTTACTATTTTCACATGTCTTTTTCTCCAGACCCTCTCAAATAGCAGTACTATTTCATCATGTTTTCCTGCATCTTTCCACTCTCCTAGGATCTACATCTATCTATATTTCTATAGTTCTCTGTAGACCCTCTCAAATAAATATATTATCTTCTCACTTTTCTGCTTCTGTACAGTCTCATAGAACCTAACATCTTTCACCCTGCATTCTTCTCTATACTCTCCAATGTACCGTTCTATCGAAGCATATCTTCACTTTCTGCATCTTCATAACCTCTCCTATTCAATAATATTTTTTTTCTGTATAAATCTCTATGTTATCCTAACTTTCCACATTATCTCTCCAATTTTCTGTATCTTTAGACTCTTTTCCATCTAAGTCCCCACTCTGTTTGCGCGCATCCGAATTCGTTTTGTTTCACGCTGGCGATGCCATGTCTACTCGTTATCGCTGCAGGTCGAGTTTTTACTTTTTCAATTTTTAAAATTATCTAACCTAATTGTGACTTTTCTATTTTTCATTCCCATATAACAAAACTCAATAGCATTGCATGAAACTTGCATCTTACTAATATATTTTATGCCAAATCATCACAGCACAACATTTTGAATTTTGTAAATCGTGGACGGATAATCTTAGCATCAAAAGTTTACCAGAATATTACCGCTTCAAAAAGATTCCTGGTCTATGATCGACTTTTTCCAGCGAGAGAAATTGATTCCCATGCTCTTTTCATTATACGCAAAATCGTTCTACAAACCTCGGTCTTGAACCATTGTTCCCTCCACTATATGGTTTCAGTGTCATCTCATAATAGCTGATTCAGTCGTTGCTTTCCAGATAATAATACTCGATGCTATTCTCCCATTTGTGATTCCCTTTGTCTCATTTCTCGATGATCGTTTGACTCCTGTTGACTGTTGACTATGTCAGAAAGGAGTCTGCGTGAGATACAACTGAATTGTAGCGATTAAGGAAGGAAGTGAAGACAGGGCAAGGAAAGGAGGCGAATACAATGGCTTTGTTTTGTTGTTGTCTGTTTTTGGCCCCTTTTTATTATGCCAAATAGTCGTTGGCAGATCATCGTCTTAAAGTTAGATCGACCGAATTACGCAGTGCACAAATGTTTATCATGTCCTCAGGTGGAGGTATGAGAAATCTGAGAGAATGGGCATCCGAAACGAAGCTGATCTTCAAATCAAGTAAGCGTGCAGGACGATCTTCAAAAATTTAGAAATACTTACACAAACATTGATATGACTATATTTCGTCATGCAATTTCTATCAGCCCTCTCATCAAAACCAAAATGCACGCTTTTTGTTAAAAGATGATACCTGAAAATTCGAATTTCGCTTAGAACGTCCTTGTCTAACCATAGAACTTCCCGTTCTTGCATCATTCGATTCATGTTTCGTTCTTCAATCCTTGATTGATATCTTCATAATTCCCCTGGCCAGCTTCACTCTATCAATTTCAATCTTATCCTTCATCTCCAGGCCCAGCTTCTTGCTACATTATGCAGTGAATGGGGACAGGAAAGCAGCGGACAGCAGACGGATGGCAGTGCAGAGATGCAGCTGCAGATGAAACAACTGTAACCCAAACACGTTGACGCAAAATGCGCAAAGGGAAATTGGAATGAAGGAGAAAAAATGAAAATGAGATGAAAAAATAGGATTCAAGCAGGAAGAACACAGTGCCTGATGCGCGATGCTGGGGAGGGAAAGTGGGTAGAAATCCACTAGTTCGTGGAGATCGGCGGATCCAGTATATTTGAAAGCTGACAGAGGGGGGAGTACGCGAGTACTCAAGTCATCAATGATCAGCAGAAATTTAGGCTATTTGCAAATTTTAGATTTGCAATTTGATGACAGTCTGTGAGATCAGGAAAAGATAGGAAACGATCATGACCATCATCGACTATATCGAATATTTTCAGAGCTATTCTTTTTTGCAGACAGGATCTGTAAGATTCAGTAAATTATTCACTACAAAGCTTGCGCGTTCATCCCGTTTTTGCTAAACATGTGCCGACACTTCACACAATCGTAATGAGGTTACAGTGCAGTTGTTGCCAAAAAGTTCAAGTGTCCATATTCTCTACTTTCTTACTTCCATGTTCAATCGTGTCGCCGAACGTTTCAAAGACCAAATCCTCTGCACGTAATACCTTCACCTCTGAATATTGATCAATCATCAATAAAATTTGCCAAACACTGACAATCGAGATAATCGAATAAGAGATAGTCGAGATTTGAAGCGACTAATTTTCTGCATCAGTGTACGAGGTGTCGAGAATTGCGTGAAGGAATCTCCCAGACAGACGGATTTGAGAAGATCTGTTGCAAGCGGTGGATTCAGACGGGAATAATCAATGACGCTATTTATTCTGCCACACACGCATCTCTAATTAAATCTACTGCCAGGATTTGCCGTGTTTTAATCGAATTAGCATCATCATTGTGTACCGATCTTTTATCGTCATTTGTATCAAATCAAATTCAGATTCCCCCAAATTCGATATTCTTACAGCGAATGAAAATTGATTTCTGCAGAATTTGCCATTCCATGCCGAAGATCCTATCTTCTTCCAATTATCCCACTTTATTGACCATCAAAATTTTACGATGCAACTATACACGACTTCTTCCGACAATGGCATAACCTTCGTGACATTACGTTACCATTCCACGATGACATGAGTTTTCCAGCCGAAATTCCTACTGCATTGGTAATCAGATTCCTCTTCAATCAACACGAATTGACCTATTTTCAACTTTTCCTCACTAACTAACTCGTACACTATCCATTTTCATGATCATCAATGGCTGTAATGGTTCGTGATTAGCGTATCAGGGTGATTAATTTGAACCTAAACAAGCAGAAAGACTGAACAGCGTCAGAATGTTATCAGAGATCCGGCACATTCACTATGTCTGCAAGCAGTGTAATTCTCTGCAGACTGTCAATGTTATTGATTAGCCCGTCAAGCTTAACACTGAATAATCGTCTATGACCACCTGCTGCAGTGTAACCGCCACAAACTTGTCCTCAGACTTATCGCCTATATCCTATGAGCCATCATAGACATTAGAGTATTTTGAACAAAAAGTAACTAACGTTGATTTATCCAGTGACATCGTAATTTTGTGACTTCTCAACACGCAACGTGTGAAATAGGGTGAAAGTGGATGTGAACAGAACTATATGGAAGTCTAAATTCAAAAATCTCGACGTCAAGGTTTCATGACGCCATTGTCACGGGTGATTTCACTAGATTTTCAATTTGACAATTCCACCGTGAAAAGTTTATCGTCATCGTTGACTTGGAATCCTTTAGATCTCAGATCCCATATTCAAGGACTCGCATATGGAGACTAGTGGGATGACGTGACATCTTTGGGGTTCATCTTTTACACTTTCGCATGACCTAAAATCATCCATACTCGTTATTTACGCAACCTCCCCAAATTTGTTTCTAATTAGGTGCCAAGGCAGGTACTATTTTTTCCGAGTATCAAGTAAGTCAAGTAACTTTCTACTCACCCTTTCTCTTCGCACTTTTCGCATTCTGCCTTTCCCATATGGAATGGAGGTGGCTTTCTTCTAGCTGCCATTCAGCAGTTAATCTCCACACAACTTCACCTTTCTCTGTCTCCTTCACTGCCTTTTCAAGGCCCTTCCTTCGACATCCGATCCAATCAATGTCTAATTTGTGTGTTTGGTCAAGTGGACTTGAATGGATACGAAAAACCGAGTGAAAGCCAGGATTAGGGAAATTAGTGAGGGGTCAAGGTAATCAGACAACAATGCTGATGCTAAAAAAACGCCTGCCGCTCTTATGCTAATTTGGCCGCCTGAACCTAGAAATAGCATAATTTGAAACTAAAGAATCAGTATTGATGAACGCATCATTATGGTTTCAATTCACTTTATCGTCTCCTAAACTGATCTATGATCAAAGTTAGAATTTGAACCATTTGAACCTGTAAAATGTAAAAAGTGATAAAGACCGTTACTTCCTAGGAAACGCATGTGCGTTATAAAATGTCAAGTTCGATTTAAGGCACGAAGCACTTACGAAAAAACTGCATGAACCACTTATGCATGCCCAAAGCTTCAGTTTTTAACGCTTTACTGACTAAATAACTCAATTCTGAAAATGAGTAAATTTGAATAAATCTTGACTTTCAGCGGCAATAGCAGCTACAACATCAGCTCAAGCTCAATATTCTCCATATAATTATTACAATTATTTTAATAACGGTAATTTTTGTAAAATGATAAAATGCAAATGGGGGGACGATCTAACCTTGAAATTTACAGAAAAGTTTCTTGAATTTATCGTCTTTTCTTGCAAATCAAATAATACAGATTTATAAAAATTAGATCCTTATCGACAACAACAACAGCAGCAGCAGCAACTTGCAGCCTATCAACCAAACTATTACCAGGTAGGATAGTTATTTTAGGAATTTTTGATGATCAATACATGGTTTGAAAAATACGACACAATGAAAATCTACAGCGCGCTCTTTTGAAAATGACGTTAGTTTTCAATAGATGAGAAATATTCTCCTTTCTTCATGCTAGAGGTGTGCGGAATTTCGCTTTCGAATCGTGGGAAAATTTAATTCCGATTTCGAGTTCAATTCCAGAGCCACGAAAAGTTTCAACACCAACTCAGATTCCGAATTTTGAAAAATTCCAATTCCGAACACCGCTGCTTCATGCATTGAAAATCGCGTGATCATACTCTGAAAAGAAGACGTAGCGTACCGCCGTGCAACAATATTCGAGATTCTAATCGACAATAGCTGAATAATAATTTTTAGTATCAAAACCCATATTATAACTATCAGCAGTATTATTCGCCGTATTATAACTCCTTCGCAATCAATGAGTCCACAACGCAATCGCCCAAAGCTAAAACACCGGTATGTTTATTCTTTTTAAGCCTTGGACTTTAGTTAATGGTGATAAGTGCTTTCAATTTGAGTTTTTGAATTTTTGTTTCCTAATTTTAGGTCCCAATAAGTCATTATGTTCCGCCAATACAGGTGGAGGGTACATTAGCGCCTGAGTACAGGAATGAGGTGTCGCAGGTCTGGTTTGCTTGAAACTCTTTATGCTGAAAGGCTTGAAATTAACTTTTTTACCTGGGTTATGGGTGGACATAATTTTCGCTACTTACATCTATGGAAAAATTCCGAATTCTCCGAAAGATTCAAAGAAAAACGAATTCATTGATAGGTTGTTAATTTAAAAAAAGCATGATCACGATTTTCAGTTGCTCGACCCAAACCCGATCGTCACCAGGAGTATAAACTCTCAAAGGTCTTCATATACAAATGAATTAAAAGTAAAATATTCGCATGTTGTGCAGATTTTACCGGAACAAACCTCATATGCAGATCTATCGATCTGCCCCACCACCGCCGGACTCCTTTCTCCCGCGCATCTCAGACCTGATTGATGCAGAGGCCGAGCGGATAGATCCAAAATCTATCAGTTCGGTAAATTCACCCGCACAAGGAGTAGGTATTTTTGTATTAGCTTGAAAAGTTTTAATTTCATACACGAATAAACGAATCCGATGACCAGAAGGACGATAGTATGAGTTGCTAGCGCTAAAATAGTTTTCGTTTTCGTTGACAGCATGAAACGCTGATGAATGAATGAACGATGATCTTGGAATAAATCGGGAAGAATAAAGAATCTTTAAAGTGGCATGTTCAGAGCAAAACGATTTACATCCCTGAAGAACGGGTAGTCGATGGACATCATCAGGGCCACCTCGAAAATGCGGCTCTCACGCAGCCAACTGTCAGACAGGCCACACTAGTCAAGGTTTGAATGAGAAGGTGTGGAAGCTTTGACAACTCGACAAAATTCAGCCGAAACGAAGAAGAATCTCGAAAATTCGGTCTGGATCGTTGAAAAATAAGAATAGAGTGAGTTGCATCAAGATTGGGTTCAAATTCCGAACGATCTTAATTTTCAGTCTAGAGATCGAGAAAATTCTGGATCCGGTAGTTCTGAAGGAACGGCGAGCGCTTTCCGACGACAATTTCAGCCTCAGCCTCAACAACAAATCCAACAACAGCAGAGCTTCATCAGACAACAGCAACAACAGTTCCAGCCTCAAACCCCAGTGAACCATCAAGTCTCACAATCGTCGTTCGTGCAAAGGCAGCCATTCTTCCCGCAGGTGAAATTCACCATGATCATTTTTGCAATCAACAATGTCTGTTTTAGCAGCAATCGTTCCAACCTCAAGGCGCATTTTGGCCACCACCTTCAAGAGTCGTGCAACAAATCCAGCAGAACACATTCCAGCAGCAAAACTTTGTTCCACAACAAGGTAGCTGGTTTTTTTTCTCTAAAATTCATCGTCAATTTGATTATGGGTGTTATGTAATTATGAATTCACGATCAGGGATACTGGCAGTGCAAAAAATCGTTCACTGCACTGCACCACATTACAATGTCAACATCTCTGTTCATTCACAATATTCGCAATACGGTTTCAGCGCCAATTCAACAGCAGATTCAACAGCAACAGCAGATTCAACAACAACAACAGACTCAACAGCAGCGGCAATTCGTTCAGTTCAATACAAACCAAAACCAGCAACTGCAAGCTCAATTCAACCGTCCCGCACCCCCACCTCAAACCCCAGCACTGCCACCTACTCAGCCAGCCAACCGAGTCACTTCAGTCAATGCTCCCCGACCCCAATCACCAACAGCCGTCAATCGACCTGCTCTAACTTCGAAACCACCCAAGACACCAAGTCCTTCGTCGTCAAACCCCTCCAGGCAATCACCGCTCGCTTCACAGGCATCCAGTGGAAAGGGCAAGAAGGTTAGTCTGTTCAACAGTTTTTATCGTAATAAAATGAGCTAAAATTTCATAGTTCTTCATCACAGCTGTTTAAATTTTCTACTTGGTCGGCTTCTTGTAAAAGCCGTGCACCTTAGAAATAGGGTTATTGGTATAGGTTTGGGTAGGCTAGGCTGAACAATATCTAGAAATGCCCTATTCATACTTTTCATAATTTTGGGACCAAACATAGCCTGCCATTACTTCCCCCTATGCGCTTTACACAGTCATACAGCCATATATTTTTCTCAAGTGTACGGCCTTTATAAGAAGCCATTTGACCATCGAAATTTTTCAGTTCCGAATCCGAATTTTCTGAATTGCTTTGTTCCTAAATATACCTCTCCCTGACTCGTCGATTTTCAAATTTCTTTCATTTACAGCTAGCAAATGAAGTCTTCCTGGGCTGCTGCAAGTCGCGTAAGGTAGCAAAGGCTTGTGAGCGAATCTGCAACTTCGATGTTCTCAACAAGAAAACGGTGAGTTCTCGTTTTTTCCTGAAAAGTGGGCAAATTGGTCTCGTTTAGTTGACTGGAATGTTCTTGGGCACAGATGCCTGTCCTCAATCGACTGGATTAGATTTGATGCAGTGCGCTGCTGATAATAACGATCATAGAGTAGGAAAGATTAACAATTTGTCGTCAACACATTTATTTTCAGGAGTGTTGCCGAGAACGAGATGTTCATAAGACCTCTGCGGGTGAGAAGTGTCTTGGATTCTGTGATATGAGACCGGGAATCACTTTCCAGGTATTTATCTTTTAAAACAAACTCGAGTGTTTTGATAGAAAGTGAAAGAATGCAGCGAGACGAAAATTTATGCACAAGTAGTTTTACTAAAAGGGGCAAGATAAAAAAAAGCCCAATATTTTTTCAGGCGGACGTTTCGTTCCTTCCCTGCTGGTCGGTGCTGAATTCGATCAAGCAGTGCTTCAAGGAGAACCTCGAGAAGAAAGTCATCGTCGCTGCGATCGCCAGACATCGTCATTGAAGTTGATGATGTTGGTGAAAAGTTAAGAAACACTTAGCGGGAAAGTTTAATAACTATCGTTTATCTACTGTACAAAGCCTCAAAGAATTAACTTATATTTTTCTCGAAAATTTTAGAAAGATAGGAGATTTTCACTTCTATGCTATGTCTATTTTTGATTGATAATTATTGCATTTGAGTTTTCTAACAAATGTGATCAAATCTAGTCCATTCATTTATTATCCTCGAAATTGTAAGCCAGCGTTCTTTTGTGTGTAAACTTATGAGATTTATAAATTGCGTTTTTCAATAGGGTAATAGTTAGAGTTGTTGTAAATTTAGGCGTTGTATTGTTAGTGAGAATAATCGAGTTTCGCGACTTGAAATGCCTTATTGATTGTTGATTTGTGTATGCGTTTTACCTATAAATGAAAAGCTCAAATTATCTTCGTAAAAATCGTAAATAAAATAGGTATAGAAATAATAAATAAATAAATACGACATAGAGCTTTGTGCTTAAGATATGATCCAGTATCTCTCTAGAGAGCGTGAGTACATTTTCGGAATGCATGTTTATAATTTGAGAGCGCAAGTTCCACCCACTCTGTGAAGCCAATGTCAAGGAAGGCAATTTCGCTAAAATTTTCAAAAAACTCGAGAAATTTTGTAAAGTAATTTTTGTCTGATTTTTCTTTTCCCACTATTAGATATAAGCCCCTAGACTCTCAGAAAGATGTTCTCGAATCATCATCTTCAAAAATTCATATCCTTGGTTACACTAATCCGTTTTTTTGCTATAAGCTTGATCAGCCCATCAGATTAATAAAAAATACTCCCATGACTTTGTCTTTACAACGGGAATTTCAATTGAGTTCTCTAATTATGTGGAGTGAATTTTAAAATTTTCACTTTCTTGATTATTTCTGTTCGGAAGCGTTTTTGAGGAAACTATTCAACTACGTTTTTGATATACTCGGGCAGAGATAAATGAAAATGAATGATCTGCCCATTTACAATATAACATAATAGCAGGCATAGATACCTGACATAATGCTAATTTCGACTATTTTTAAGTCAAAACTGAAAATAGATTTTATTTTTGAAATTTCTCGAAGTTCCAAAAGCATGGATAATCAATGATATCAGAACGAAGATCGCAAGGGCCAGGGGTGTTTTTTCAAGAGTTTCACAAGTTTCGTTCGTTTTTGGTGAAATTTGAGAGACGACTACCTTTGACTTACCCGCATGCGCTAACAAAGTTTGAGCAAAAATGTACGAAGGAATGAATTTATTCAATGAAAATCGAAATGTACAAATATGTGAATTTCAAAAATTTGAAAATGTAGTGATGCAAAATGTTCAATTTTTTGAGAAAACGCTTTTCCTTTTGCCATTCGCACCACAGCTTGACGGTATTTCGGAAAAGATACAGGAAAAGATTGTATATGCTTGGAACCCGAAGATATTGCACAACGTTTCAATTGAAGATCATCAGTTTGAGATAAGTATTGAAAAAAGTAAAAAAGTGCAGTTGATAAATAAGTAAATTTGTCTGATAAGTGTAGTATTTCTACAGTACCTGCATGACCAATTACGGTATCTAAATAAAGCACAACTATTGATAAATTAGGTGCAGTGAAAGAATAAAGATATTTTCACAGTGAATATCTGAGTTAAAAATACAAATTATCGTAGTCTCTGCATCCGAACTGGACTCGGAGCGCGGGAGTCTTCCGGGATGTCGGAGATTATTGTCCGGTTTCGGGACCGAGAAATAATATCGCACAAAATTCCTCGCCTAAAATAGTGGGAATTATCCCGTTTCGTTCAACTCCACTGAAATGCATTTGAAAAAATGAGAGAAGAACTCTAACATTAAGAGTTACGAAAACTGTTAACTAGATATCATTGGACTCGTTCTTCTAGTTTTGCACCAAAAATTATACCTACCTGCATCCCAAAATTTCGATAGCAGCTTCCCGGAAGCGTCTCGATAAAAGCGCATACAGAATAGGATTTATCGCCGATGAAATGAATAGCGAAATGTACGAAAGGGGCTGGACCAGACTCCATAAGCTGCTAGGGCAGTGAGGAGTGTCGGACCAGGTCTAAAAGTCTCGAAATTTCACAGGCTCCGCGCGAAGACCTACCGTCGACATGACCCTTGCGTGATTAGGGAATGATAGAATAGCAAATGCCAGAACGACGGTAAATAATAGTCTTACAACCTAGATTTCAGTCCATTAATTTTCCGTTCTTGATGATTCCTCTTTACCTTCCTCCTTCCCTCAACCTCCTTTTGTCGTCTGCGCTTCTGTTGTTTTCTATCAGTAGACCCATTCGGGACTTGCAACAAACTTTCTCGTTTAAATGCGACCATTCTGCCATTCACCATGTGCCACGAAGTACCATTTCCACTTTGGGATTCTGAAACTTCAACCTTTTCGTTGATTTTTCCATGTTTCGCTTGTTTCCTTCTTTTTCTTGTTAACGTATTATTTATTGGATATTGGCTTGGCCCTGCTTTCATGTCTATGGTTCGTGTGTGAATGCAAGGGTGACTGCACAATCTCTCTCACAATTAGTCTCGTTCTGCTCAACCATAAACGCGATGTTAAGTCGACTAAGCGATGATTTGATTCGACTAACCGCTACTCCTTCGTGTGCTGTTCGACAAACTTCCCGTTCTGCAGAGCAGCAATCCGATTCTGCAGTAGATGTACGCCAAAGTGCACAGAGGGAAAACGTACCACACAAAGAAAGATATCGTAATCCAAGTTGGAAGCCTAAACAAAGTTGAATAAAAATTTAGTGTCCATTTAGCGATCTTTTATAATGATCATATATTTTCCTTTTTTATATCAGCACTATTATTCTGTCAAAATGTGAACTTTCACAAGAGTTTTATTATAATCGTCAAAAATGTTCAAAACCCGGTTTTAAAGAAAATATTACCTCTCCCTCATACAGACATGGAGCGATTTGTCTGGATTAATCGTAAAATGTTTGGCCGTGTAGAAGTGCGGCATGTTCATCAACAGACTCACAAGCCAAATCGCGATCGTCACGAGCACTCGGAGACGATGAGTCAGAACCTTCAAGGCTGTAAGAGGGTGCAAAACCGCTGAAAATAATAGTTTCTCTATATTATTTCGATTTTTTCTTCAATATATTTGTTCGACTTTTTCTATCTCTTCCACCACAGAATGATAATCAAACCATAAAAAATACGAACACACCCAGATATTTTTCGAGTGAAACAGCGACCAAGATGGCGACGGACGCACACGGCACTAGGTGGAGAACCAGCAAATACATCTGACAGAGAGTTTCGCCTGAAAAATATGATTGACCATAAAATTGGCTCTGAATAATATGCACTATTGTTTTTCAGCATGGTAATCATATTGAATCACACAAAAGATAGTAAACCATCAAGTCGAGTTCAAGACTTATTTTTCAAAATAAATCGCTTACCCAATGGCCACGAAGCGTGATTGAATCCAACGATATGAATCATATTCTGAAGAATGCAGAAAATCGCCACGAGAAAATCAGCAGCAGCTAAATTTGCCAGGAAGAAATTCGTCGCTGTGCGCATCTGAGGATGAGTGCAGATTACGAGCATCGTGAAGATGTTGCCTAAAATTTGATGAAAAAGCGTTTCTGAAATAAAAAATACTCTTTCAGGATTACAAATCTCAAGTGAATATTACATTTTATTGAAATTTTTTTTTCCAAATAAACTGCAACCTTTGCACTGTGCTAGTTTGCTCAGCGATCATTTTCAATTATGTAGTTAGGGACCACAAACTCCGCCTCGCTTACATTTATCGCGTTGTCTCAAAAAGTGGTCATTTGAAACCACGAAAATAGGAAGGAAGCAAGCATGCTTCAAAGTGAATGGGCATAAAAAGGCATGTGTGCTAACAGGTGCCCTTTTGTTTTGTATTTAACCTTTTGCCGCACTATTTCGCAGTTTAACCTTCGTATGCTTCTTTTCCCGCTCAAGCTATCTCTCATTCTGGAGTCCTTGTTTAGTTCAACGGAAAAAGCATGGTCAATAGGAGATTTTCCCGATTGATTGATAGATAGATCAAAGAATTCTTAGGTGTTGTCAACTTGTAATTCTTGTGCTCCAAGATTACCAATAACCGAAAAGAATGAATGAAAGTCACCAACCACTCCGGTCATTAGCAAATTTCTCATGCCTCAATCTCCCTCCACTAATTTTCTTTCTTTTTGCACAACATGGTCTAATTCGATGTACCACCCAATAAAACTGCTGTACCAAAAATCAATGCGAAATTCGCATGCTCACTCGTGCTTACGACGATTTTGTGAACTAAAAACGTGCTAATTTTAATGACTGAGTTTGGTGAAATTTTTGATTAGGAATATTTTTTTTTTAATTTTCTTCTTCACAGATGTTTTAGTTGCATCGTAATTGATCTGTTAGAGTTTAAAACTAGCCAAACGTAAAATTTTTTCAAAACCATTTTCAGTTTCTACATGCAGCATTACCAAGTCATTATGTTCAATTATCACTCTATCGTTGCACCAAATAACTACTTTCTCATTACCAGTCAACATTTGTAAGCGAACATTATACTTGAAAATATGAACTTACCGAAAAAACAAAGCAGAAAGACGAAGATGTAAATGGATATGAGAGGGTATCTGACGTAGGGCTCATCCAGCAGCTCGGGATCATACATACAGGAATTTCCGTATTGCAGAGCGTACTCTTCGATTGTTGTGTTCGTGTTGTTTGACATTTTTGACAAAAAACGATGGCTAGCCCAGATAACTGAAATATAAAATATTTTATTTTGAAAAAAGAAGATACTGTCGAAAATTAGAAATTGAAACGATACAAATGAAACAGGAATTTGTACATTTAAAATGAGCATTACGAAATCTCAAAATAGTAGACTCGCTGTCTCATTTTTATTGACAATCAATACAAATAAAACAGGACGCATGAAAGGGGAAAAGGGGGCAAAGGTCAATAGTCCTAATCCTGAGCAGATTTTCTTTCAATTTTGACTTTTTTAATCATTACGGTATATTGATTTCATTTTAATTTCGTACAAGTGGGGTGCACAAACTAGTGGCGTTATTTGCGTTTGTTAATGAACATGATTGCAAGAACGAGAATTGCAAAAAAAATTACAAAATAAAAACGATTGAAAGATAATGAGAAAATAGGTAAATACTGATAAGCACCTGAAAAGCTCAGAAACTTGCATAGGATCGATAAAAGTTGCATCGGAATGGTAGATTATTGCATTTGTGTGAGAGTGGAAATAGCGTATTTTGGAAGAGATGCAATTTTTCCAGCATGCCTTCAATGATTCGAGTGGGCGTTGGAGGAAGAGGCTAAAAATGAAGAAAGCGTTCCATTGTAGAGCCAAATTTACATAGGGGAGAATGAAATCGAATAAGTTTAGATTTCATGCGAAGAGCAAAAAACTCCATTATCGAGAGAAAAAAACATCTTAAAGAAATTTTTTTTAGCTAATTGCATAAGAAATTCTGCAACAATAAAGAGGAAGTCGAAAAGAGAACATCCTCGTTTTGCAAAGCTCCAAAATAGTCCAGATGAATGAATAAGGTTCCGATTACGATGCAAAAATAGCTCCTATCCAAATAAGAATTGTTTAGATCTAATTAATCAGCTCCTTTAAAAATAAAACTTTAAAATTATGTCTTCACGTGTTCATCGGCCCCGCCTGGCGTCTCATTAATGTCAATTTTCGATTCATCCCTTCCTCTCCTTCTCTTTTGATTTCTCTCTTCCACCGTGGTTCCGAACTGCTTTGAGAACAGTTTTCCTGGGTTTTAATATGCGAGTAAGTGATAATCTGATAAGCGCAGGTGACACTATAAAAACGAAGAAAACGAGATCGCAAAATTGCTGTCCTATCAATTTAGAGCCTTTGCCAAAACATACACAAACTAAGAGATTCTACTAAAACCAAAGGTTTTCAATTGGTGAATTCAATTTTGAGATTCTGAAATTTTGTGTATATTTTGATGATTTTACAAATTGTAGGCATATTCATCTGTCAAATGCAAACAATATTGTAGTTGGCTGCTAAATTTAGCTGAAATTTGATTTAGCAAGACAAATTTTGAGCACGTCTAACAAAGTAATTTGCAAGAAAAATTCCACGTTCAAGTTTGGCAGAAAAATACTACTGGACTAAAGCAAAATGTATTTCCGCATATGAATTCTTTCGCAGAAAAGTCGAAGAAAGCGTTTTTGAATGAACCAATTAACGAAATGAATAGTCCCGAAAAATGATCGGCGAATGAAAGATTCACGATGGGAAATCTACGGAGAGTTGACTTCCTTCCTTACAACTAATCCCAAAAATCATCTAGTCCAAAGGTTTTAGGTAAATAGAATGGGAAATTAGAACCCATTGTTAAAAACCCTAAGCCCGACTGATTTATGAACCTTGAATTTCATAATACGACGATTATTAGCCTAGTCGCATGACTATCAAAACATGAAATTTCCATAACTTTTGAGACCTTCTCCCTTCACACGATAATTGGATCAAATTGTACGCATGAGGTAATAATTCTAGAGGAAGCCTGCACTTTCACAATAATAGCGAAACGTGATTTTTGCAACACGAAGTAAAGAGTTAGGCTACAATTCGCGTGAATAATAAAGCGTTAAGAAGTTCAATGTCAAACTGAGCAAAACGTCATATCAAAAAAGTGATATGAAGTAAATTCGACTTCAATGTTAAATTGTGAAAGTTAAAAGATGAACTTCCTTCCTAAAATTTTCAATCAGAATCTAGCGCAATTGTGATCGGAACTAATTCAAGCTAAAAATTCTAAACTACTAAACTATTGTCTACTTCTACCTTTGTATTTGATCGGGAAGAAAACTGATAGTTTGGATGATAATGGTCATAAGATTAGAGAAAACGCCTCATTGACGCTGCCCTCGCGAGGCTTTTGGCTGTGTTTCAGAGGTAGGAAACCAAATAAAATGAGAAATGAAACAAAGACGAGAGGAAAAAATAAGGAAAAATATTCCTGAAAATCGAAACGACTCACCGTTGCTTATTTTTTCCCTTTAGTTTTTTGCCGAGGGGATATTTAGTATCTAGAGATGCAAAGACACAGAATAAGAGAACAAATGATCGGGAAAATGAACCAAAACAGACGAAATTCTGCAGAACGAATTTGAAAAAGAGTTCAGAGAAAATAATGGGAACACATTCGAGGATCTAATGATAATCAAAATTGAATGAATTTCGAAAAATGCAACATTTTAGAGATATTTTCCCTAAACGTTTACAAGGGCCTAAACATGGTCACGAATTAGAAGGCAGAACGGATGCGAAACTTTCAAGCTCGATGAAACTCCAAGACAAAGGTAAAAATTTGCAGAATAAACTTTAGCCTTTCAGAATACTGATTAAAAATTCAATGGGTTAAATGAAAAACGAAACGCTAAAGCAAGCGGAAGTTTCAAATTCAAATTAAAAATTTAGGTTGTTGATATTTGGCAACAATATGAAGTTGGCTGATGACATTTATACATAAAAGTCGGAAAAAGCACGCGCAACAAATTTAGGAAGTAATGAATTCTAAATGAAAGTTTTTCATGCAAAATTTCAGCTGCTCATTTTAAATTAATCACAAGAAAACGGGATTTTTGGTTATTCACCAACTTTTTGTCCCTCACGGGGGGTTTTTCGAGCAAAAGTAATTCGTCTAATTGGTGCAAAAATTAGCACGGATGGGTCATTTTAGCTGATTTCCTACGTGAATCGTACGATGAATAATAAATTCAAATGGAAAATTCAGAAAGTTAAATTAATTTGAATTCGATGAAAATAATTATCTCTAAATGAGTTTTGGGGAAGAAGTTCGAAACAAAATTAGAGTAAAAGTTTCCGATGCATAAAATATGAAACTAAAAAATCCAACTACAAAGTTTATGTTGATAAAAATAAATGCTGATAAACTTAATGAACACTAGAATTTTACGCTCCGCGAGGTGATTTGAAAGGAGATGTATGTATTTTTGCCGGCTTAAAAGTTCCGAAATGAAATTATGCAAAATAGAGGATGCATGAGGGACTTTGTTTGCCTCTCGGATTCTAAAACTTTGGCAACTTTTCCCTCAGACTCGCTCTTTGACGAGAGTCTGTTTCCCTGCCGTTCTCATTTTACACATATCACATTTACGAGTATCATCTAGTCATCCAGCTGCAGCGAATTTATGTAGGATGATGACTAATTGATGAAAGACAAGCAGAAAATTTAAAGTATATTATTTTGCCATGTGAAAGTCTGCAAATTCGAATTCGAATTTTAATGAAAGAAATTCTAGAAAAAATCGAAATCAAGCATGAAGAAAATGGAATTTTTAACCTAACACTTTTTGCAATGGAATAGCCTGATAGGAGACATTTTAGGGTAAGCCAGACAAATATCATAACTTGTGACTTTTGTCATAGAGAAAAGCGCGAAAACTTATCAAAAATCTCGATGATTATTTACTCATCTCGACAATTGAGCTCAGATAAAGTAAAGTTGCAATTCACGCAATTAAATATTTAACTGGCTCCTATTTACTTCTTTAACTTTATGACCTCGAGATACTACTGATATTAGATTCGTAGTTCCTGTATCTATAAAAATCTGTTTTATTGTTACAAGTCGACAATGGATTACTTTAATGAATAGTATGAGAAGAAAAAGAATTATACTTAAAAAGAAAAAAAAAACTATGCAATGGAGCGTATTATCAGAACGGGAGATATCTTATTTTTCCGTGATAATCCATCTTTTGTAAGTTATTTCTTAAAAAATTATTACAAAAGTTCCCCGAATGTGAATATTTTGCATCAGACTACGAAAAGCAATGACCAAAAAAGAGTAGAAAATGACCGAATGAGTGACATTTTGACGATCAGCAGAATTTCTCTGGCTTTTCCCTTCTCACTTTCTCTTCATCTCATTTCTTATTAGTGATAATTTCCGCGTTTTATGAGATTTTTCGTCTTGCTTATCATAAACAGTCAAATTTTGCCTGATTCATTTATTGGCACCGCTACTTATCGATACATTTGTAAGGTCATGCAAAAATTGACTGATATTGCAGAAAAATCAGAAAACTGATAGAATCGCGAGGTTGCGCATAGTTAAAGGGTTGCTTTTTGGTTTATCAAAATTCGCCATTCGTGAGCCTTCAAGCTATAAATTCCAAAGAATGCCTGAGTAAAGAATAGTAAAAATGTGATATTGCATGAATTCACAGCTTGATCAAAAGTCATAGTCTGGCAAGGTTTTCGGGATGACAGTCAAACATATTTAAAAAAAAAAAATTAACTTGAAGTATTGTCGACTGTGAGTAAGTGAATATTGCATACTCTTTGCAACTCGCTTTTATACACGCCCCGCTTTTCTTTTCCCTCGTTATTTATTTTCGTCTTTCTGGAAAAGTGTAGAGAAATAGAGGCGGAGCATGGGGGAGGCAAGTTGCAAAGAGTATGCAATATTCACTTATTCATGGTTGACTATAAATCAAAATATTAACATTAGCATGTAAATTGAACCTATATGTAATGAGCCACGAAATAGCAAAATTATTGCTAAAAATTTAGTCTAACAAAAAATAGCTGTCAGCTTTATAATAGAAAATTCGTGAAGATTTGAACGTAGATTTTTTATCGAAGATCAAAAGTTTGACTTTCGAAGTGTATGGGAAGTGGGAAATCTCAGGCGCAGCCTCGGCGATTCTGATCCTATTCTGACATTCGAAAGTATGGAAATAGCCTTGCCGAAAATAGAAGTGGAGGGATGTTTTCCCAAACGGAATGAGAAAAATGGGTCCAAAAATTCAGTCGGGTATCATGAAATGAAGAACCAGGGACCAAGAGCCACTTCTGATTTCTGATATCTTTGCCCCCTCTCTGAATTATTATTGCTCTATTCGATATTTTTCTGCTTCATTCTCTGATTCTCTCATGATTTCCGCGATATCCTTGACTATTTCGCCCACTGCTAGAAGGTTTCTCGATTAGTCGAAAATGTAAACGAAAATCGAGACAAAAAAGAGAAGAGGGGGCAAAAATGAAAACTGAAAAATGAGCACAGAAAGAATGGGGGAAATTTATAGGGGAAAATATGAGCGCAAAGAAATCGACAAATAAGGAAATCGAGAGGAGTCGGATTTCAGCCGATTCGAGCCGATTTCAGGTGGCTTCTCAGTCCGTCCCGAGGATTCGAAGCATTTGGTGAAGAATATCCGGCACAGGAAATGAAGATTCACGAAAAACCGCCCGACTGGTAATTGAAGTCGAAGAGACAAAGACACCGGAGGGTCGGAATGAATTTTGAAAGGATTTGAGGAAATTATACACTCAGCATTTTGTAGAGATTTTATCCAAAATCCAAAGTTTATGAATGTAATTCTGAAAGCAGGCGAAATAAAAGAAGTTGTGAGGGTGGAAATGAATTTTTGAAGGGAAATTATAAACTCAACATTTTGTAACAATTTTGCCCAAAATCATAAGTTTGTGAATGGGTCTCTGAAAATAATCTAGATCAAGGAAGGTGAGAGGGCGGAAATTAATTTTTGAAAGGAAATTATAAACCTGCCATTTCAAAACAATGAAAAAGTTTATCCAAAATCAAAGGTTTATAAATGATTTCTGAAAATAATCGAAATCAAAGAAGTGAGGGTGGAAATGAATTTTTGAGAGGAAATTAATAGAGTTGGAATTTTGAAGCAATTCTATAGAAAGCTTCAACAAATTGAAAGATAAACTAATGAGAATTTTAGAAATCTCAAAAAGCTTAAAAACAAAAGATCACAATGATATATGAATTAAGAAATTGAAATCAATCGGATTTACCAATGTGCTTTTCATAATATTCAACGACTTTTTTGATTTTCTCTTCAGTCATAGCGCCAAAAGTATCCTGCGGAACGTCCAAATTTTGCTTATTCTCAACGAGCCGGATTTTTCCGTCTTTGGATTGAATCATCTGAAAAATCGAAAATTACCCCGATCCGGTAATTATTATGACCGAACCTGTCTACAAGCCAAATAGACGTTACCGATTTCATTCAATCGTCGATAGAAATCGGCAATATTTTGAGGGGTTCCTCCTGTTAGTTGCCTTACACAACCATCTAGAGAAGGACCATGCGCGACGACCATAATGTTGCCTGATTGTGGAGATTTTTTACTTGAATTATTTAAGAGTATTACTGGAAAATCATTCAACTCGTTTAACAAGAATTTGAAAGGAAAGCAAAAACTATTCTTGTAAGACGAGATGCGCTGATAAAATTAAAATTAGAGTGAAGTCTTCAGAGTTTGTATCGATATCAGTAGAAATTACCGGTCGGACATTTCTTCAAAATTTCTTGCATTACATAAAATGATCGTTCGTAATAATCTTCAATCCTTCCCTTGGGCTTTATTTCATCTTCTTTCAAAATCGGCTCATAATTCATATTGACACAGAAATCTGAACTATTTTTTATCAAGGATCAAATTATTCAAAACTAAACCATTCTCGTCCAACTCTTTCAAGCTCATCCACTTTGGTATAGAATCGAAGAAAAATACCCATTCGTAGAGGCCGTATTCGATATTCATACTAATTTTTTTTTTTAAAATGAGAAATGAAGAAGCCAACCTACTGAATTTCCTCTTCGGGACCCAATCCTTTCAACAGACCATCTGCAGTTTGTATGCATCGTAGAGATGGGGATGTAAACACGTGATCAACCTTTATTCCATTTTCCGCCATTTCTTGACCTAAAATTATCTTTTGATTTAAAACAAAAAAAAGTCAGCGAAACGACCTTTCTGCACCGATTTCTCATATCCATTTTCTGTTATCGGCGAGTCGAGAGTACACATTTCTTTACCATCTTCCCTTTTCGGGAATAATTTCGAACCATATTTATTACTGAAATATAAATTCAAATCACGATTAAAGATAGTTCCTAAAAGAAAACCTGTTCGATTTTTCGAATGATTTCAGCCAATTGAAATCACCATTGGAGGATTTGATATGCTCGAAGTCCACCTGAGAGAGCACAAAATAAACCGTCTCAAGAGGAAAAAAACTACCCGTTCGCCGTGCCTGATTATGAATATACTCCTTTCACTCATCTATGAACTGAAAATTCGCGAATTCAATGTTTCAAAGAAGAAAAGAGAATTTCAAATTTCAATGCTCGAAATGGACTCCTAAAAATAATGCAAAATCAGCATTTGTTTCCTTTTCAGAATGATAACAGGTCATTTTAAAGTGATAAAGTGACACGGAACTTTGCTTGCAAAAGATAAAATCCTTCGAAATTGAAATTAGGATCACTGAATTATTTGAATATGCACAGAAAAAAAACATTGATCACTATGCGCACTTTGTAGGCCTTCCAAATAATATAAAATACCAAATATAGCTTTTTTGGTTTATAAACTATAATTGAAGAATAGAACACAACGTATAATCTAATAAGACGAAAAAGAACTGAATAACTGAGATCTTCTCATGAAAAGAGGTAAAGAAACAAAACGACTGGCGCCCAGGTTTATGATTTCTTTCTTCGCTAGCGATAATCACAAAAATCGTCTGTCAATCTATAACATATCCGACTATGAGCATTTGAATATTTTCAATATTATTTGTAGTTTGTGACTGAATATAGGCTCATTTAATTTTACTTTACTCCTCGTTTCAACTTTGGGCAATTGACAGATCTGTTCGGCCTTGAAACAGGTTTTCATATTTCCCCCTTTTCCCTCTCCTCGCAGTGCCGATTTGAATCACAATCATCTCGTCTCTTCCCCTGTCGCTCTCATTTCCATCCAATTTCATTGATTCTCTCACCGAATTCATTGCCTATCATCAATGCGCTATCCGACGAGCGACACACCGGAAATTTTCACAATTTCTATTTTGATGATCTTCATTATTTCTAGAAAGTGATTTATCATATCTGAATCTCCAAAATCGTAGTATCACTTTTATCTCATTCCTCAAACCTCGATGTATTACTTATTTCGATACGTTTCTTCAGAACACTCAAGCCTAATTTCAGCGCAAACATGGGTAAGAAACAGGCGAAGAAGCCAGAAACGAAGGAGGAAGGAGTGGATAATTTGAAAAAGGAGTTGAATATCACCGAACACACCATCCCCATTGAGGAACTCGTTAGAAATCTCCATTCCGATCTCGAGAGGGTATTTTTACTTTACATTTTTCATTTTTATTTTTCTCCTATCTGCTTTTCATCTCATTCCCTCCAATCGATCCGAATCAAATTACCGTGCCGACAACCATCGCTCAAGGTCACTCGGCACAACTGTATCTAGTTCAAAATTCACACAGCTCTTTCTTCTTCACGTAAATAAGTGGTTAAGAGAAGATTCTGAAAAATAGAATTTTATCAACACGGGGTTTTTTCGTTTAAAATTTAATGAATCTAGGGTCTGACAAGCGAAAAAGCAGCTGAGATTTTGAAGATCAACGGCCCAAATGCCTTGTCGCCCCCAAAGACGACTCCCGAATGGGTCAAGTTCTGCAAGAATCTGTTCGGAGGATTCGCTATGCTTCTCTGGGTAAAATATCGTCAAAATATTGCGAGAGATAAAAAAGATTTATTTCAGATCGGTGCAATTCTGTGTTACATCGCCTACTCGGTGGACTACTTCACCATGGAATATCCTTCAAAGGATAATCTCTACCTTGGAGTCGTGCTCATGTCTGTGGTCATCATCACAGGATGCTTCCAATACTTCCAAGAAAGAAAATCCGGAAAGATCATGGACTCTTTCAAAAACTTGGTCCCAACTGTAAGCAATGAAATTTGACGATTGGTATCAGGCGTGTCACGAATTTGATTTTACTGGGACGGGAATGGGTGAGAATTTAAAGATTTGAAACGGGGACGGGAAAATTGCCAAAAGTCTGGGACGGGTCGGGGATAGAGACAAGGATAAGTAAATATGCGATATCCCTGTTTGTGATATCATAAAGGCGAGAATTTTAGCATCAGTTTCTACAGTCTCAAGATATCGAATTTTTAAATTCCTTACAACATAATTCATGAATGCCAGAGCAACACATTCAATGAAATAATCAGCAATTGCCGATTTTGCAGGAAGCATTGGTGGTTCGTAACGGTGAGAAGCAGCACGTCCGCACTGAAGATCTCGTCGTCGGAGACATCGTCGAAGTGAAGGGCGGTGATCGTATTCCGGCGGATCTTCGAATTATCTCGGCTTCTGGACTAAAGGTTAGTACATCGGCGGCAGCTAGACTATCAGAATATCGCATTTCCAGGTCGATAACTCATCTCTCACAGGAGAATCAGAACCTCAATCGCGATCTCCTGAATGTACTAGTGAAAATCCACTTGAGACCAGGAATATCGCTTTCTTCTCGACAAATGCAGTGGAAGGCACGGCCAAGGGAATCGTCATCTGCACCGGAGATAATAGTGTAAGCTGAATCTTTCCTCTTGCTAGATAGGAATTGCCGTTGAATTCATACTCGAAAAGAGTCGACTCCGATCAGGACTGTATGAAAATTTCTGGGTGAAAGAGTATTTCTCTTTCTCTTATTTCCGTTTTCAATTCCATTTCACCTAGAAATTAAGGGTGCGAGAAAAGGGGGAAAGAAAGAAAGCGCTCGCGGAGAAAAGAACGAGAGATACTCTCTCGTTTGGAAATTTCCGTTCAGTCTTGACTCTGATCTGCTATTTTTCAAGAAATTTGATTTCTGCGTGCATTTCTTCCTACTATTTTTACTAATAAACTCCCTAAGAAGATTAACTTGTAGGCGATGGGTCGAATTGCACATTTGGCCTCTGACCTCGAAGCTGGAATGACACCAATCGCTCGTGAAATCGAGCACTTCATCCACCTCATCACCGGATTGGCTGTTTTTCTTGGAGTTACGTTCTTCATCATTGCATTCATCCTCGGCTATCACTGGCTGACAGCTGTCGTATTCCTTATTGGTCAGGAAATGTTAAGAAGAGCCTGCAAAATTAAAATGATATTCAGGTATTATTGTGGCCAACGTACCTGAAGGTCTGATTGCCACTGTGACTGTGTGTCTGACATTGACAGCAAGAAGAATGGCTGATAAGAACTGCCTCGTTAAGAATCTGGAAGCTGTCGAAACTCTGGGTAACAAATAGAGTGAAATCATGTCCAGTCAGGCTTGTGCAAAATTCAATTTTTCTGAAACGAGGACGGGCTCAGATTTTCAAATTTGAAACGGGAACGGGTTTTTCGGGACGGGTCAAGAATGTTTACACTTCTGCCGCTTTTACATCGGAAAAATTTGAAAAAATTCGAAAATTAGAACAGACGGGACGGGTAGTACGTTTTTCTCCTGGGACAGGAAATCGGCAAAAATCTCGAACGGGTAAAATTTGCAAAAGCCTGTGTACAGTACTGGCCAAAATTGTATATACTTTTTTCGAATTGATTTCATCCACAGTCCATCCGCTTACACTGAATCAATCCGACTAAAATCTTACGGGAATATCTCGAATTCTATATTGTAAAAGTATGGAAAATTTTAATCTGTATTGGCTCAGCATAAGTAGGTGAACTGAGATTGAAATGAATACAACAGGTATATATCATTTTGGTCGCTATTGCATATAAGAGAGATAGAAAATTTCAGGATCGACTTCAACGATTTGCTCTGATAAAACCGGCACATTGACGCAGAATAGAATGACCGTCGCACATACCTGGTAATCGTTTAACGATAAGCAGAGAAATTACAAAGCTTCGTAGGTACGATAATTATATCTCTGAGTGCGACACCACCGAAACGCAAGAGAACGGAGGAATCACGAATTCTGGGCCGACATTTGACGCTCTCGTACAGGTCGCAACGCTGTGCAATCGAGCCGAATTCAAGGCTGCACAGGAGAAAGAAGCCATCTTGAAGCGTGAATGCACTGGCGATGCGTCGGAAATCGCACTTCTCAAATTCACTGAAATGACCACCGGAAACGTGTTAAATAAGAGAAAAAATTCGCCTAAAGTCGCCGAAATTCCATTCAACTCAACTAATAAGTAGGCTGAATTCTCTCGTTAAACGTGCTCTCATCGAACAATGTTTAGATTCCAAGTCTCGATCCACGATAACGACACGAATGGGTATCTGTTGGTGATGAAGGGCGCGCCGGAGAGAATCATCGACGTCTGCACCACCATTCTTGTGAACGGCAACGAAGAGTCTCTGGACGAAAAGTGGAAGATGGAATTCGATAAAGCCTACGATACCTTGGGTAGTTTTGGAGAACGTGTGCTCGGATTTTGTGACTATCGCCTGCCCACATCCGAGTTCCCGAAAGGCTTCCAATTCAACACCGAAGACGTCAACTTCCCACTGAAAGGATTCCGATTCGTTGGTTTGTTGTTGATGATAGATTGAAGAAATTGAAATATTATCGACTTCCAGGACTCATTTCGATGATCGATCCGCCTCGTGCCGCCGTTCCTCTCGCAGTCGAGAAATGTCGATCCGCTGGCATCAAGGTTGTCATGGTCACTGGAGACCATCCCAATACGGCTAAGGTTCCATAAATCATAGATAACGAGGGATGGTGAATGTTGAAAATCAGGCAATCGCCAAGTCGGTTGGCATCATTTCGGAAGGCAGCGAAACTGTGGATGATATCTCGAAAAGGCTCAACATCCCAGTCGAGCGGGTTAACCCGAAGCAGGCAAAAGCAGCGGTCATTCACGGCAACACGCTCAGAGAGATGGGCGAAGATCAGCTTGCTGAAGTCCGATAGATTATAGAAATCGATCAGAATCAAATTTAAGGTCATCAGAAACCATTCTGAAATTGTGTTCGCTCGTACTTCGCCTCAGCAGAAGCTGATGATCGTCGAGGGATTCCAGAAGCAGGGACAAATCGTGGCTGTCACTGGAGACGGTGTCAACGACTCGCCTGCGCTGAAGAAGGCTGACATTGGTGTGGCAATGGGTATTGCCGGAAGCGATGTGTCTAAACAGGTAAACTGTTCAATGAATGAGACCCAAAAAATTAGACGGGTCGAATTCTTATACACGTCGCCAATTCCTCGTTCTATCTTTGACAAAAGATTTCGCGAATATTGCATTCTCAGGCCGCCGACATGATCTTATTGGATGACAATTTCGCCTCTATCGTCGTTGGCGTAGAAGAGGGGCGATTGATTTTCGACAACCTCAAGAAGTCGATCGCCTACACCTTGACCTCGAACATCCCCGAGATCTCGCCCTTCCTCATGTACATTCTCTTCGGCATCCCTCTTCCACTCGGAACGGTGACGATTCTCTGCATCGACTTGGGCACTGACATGGTTCCTGCCATTTCTCTTGCCTACGAAGAGGCCGAGTCGGACATCATGAAACGAGCACCGCGCGATCCGCTTAGAGACAAGCTCGTCAACGAACGCCTCATTTCACTCGCCTACGGACAGATCGGAATGATTCAGGTAAATAAACTAATCAAAGTCCTTATACAACATGGGATATAAGAATATGCTGAGCTTTATGTCTGAAAAGAAACATAGGGGGCGTTTGGAAAAGTCGTAATGACGGAATAGCGTGTAACGTGAAATAGCGAAACACGAAAATAGCTACATGCTTTCTTTTTCTCGCAGTTTCTATCCGAATAATCGCATTCTGTCATTTTCGGGTTTCGTCAAATTCAGATTCCCAACATAGGACAACCTTTCTCCATTTCTTTTCTGATCATTTTTATGGAAAAAAAATCAATTAAATGATAAAATATAGGATGACGATTGAAACAAACTTATTCAGGCTTCCGCCGGATTCTTTACCTATTTCTGGATCATGGCTGACAACGGTTTTCTTCCGAAGGATTTGTTCTTCCTCCGAAGCCAGTGGGACTCGAGAGCCTTCAACAGCGTCAGAGATTCATATGGACAAGAATGGGTTCGTTTCCCCATAATTTCTTCGCCAATAAGATCTATCTATTTGCAGACCTACCAGGATCGAAAGATCCTCGAATACACCTGCCAAACCGCGTATTTCGTGTCGATCGTCATCGTCCAGTGGGCTGATTTGATCATTTCAAAGACGAGAAGAAACTCGCTCGTACAACAGGTATCTTCAATTTGTGCTTCTTGCGAACAAGATTCTGCTTTCTAACTTGACAAACCTTACTTACTATGTTAGTGATTTCATTCGTATATCAGAAAGAAAGGACAGAAATGATCGAAAAACTGGTCTTTCATCTGTTATAGAAGCTCGATTCTCATTTCATCGGAATTATTTCAGGGCATGTCCAACTGGATGCTGAACTTCGGTTTGGTGTTTGAGACGATCCTTGCCTGGTTCATGTGTTACAGTCCTGGATTGGATAAGGGTCTGCGTATGTATGGACTGAGGTAAGCTGAACATCATCAAAAATAAATATCCCCAAAATTCGTCAACTTTAGGTTCTCGTGGTGGTTCTGTGCCCTGCCCTTCTCGATTATCATCTTCATCTACGACGAAACTCGCCGATATCTCATCCGAAAATACCCTGGAGGATGGGTCGAACGAGAGACTTACTACTAAACAAAAATGTCTTTATCTTCATCTACAATCTATCTGCTTTCTTTAATGAAAAGTCGCGCGAACTAGGCTAGATTTCAGTATTTTCTATAAATTTTGGGGACGATTTGTTTGATTCATCTATGAAGCAATAAATAATTGATTTAGTTTAGTGCTGTTTTGATAAAATTTTATTTCTTCAGAATCACATTTCTGCTGATATATAATGGGGAACTAGTGTTCCATTCGATTTTGTTCAAAGCATTTACATTGAGACGAACTTCAGAAGGCCAATATTTTGATTGAAATTAGATTCTTCTCTTATTCTGATTTCTTGTTCTTACTTTATAGATGCATTGCTTTATCATCATCGCGACATCAGGGATGTTTGCAGTGCAGTGCGGTATGCCATTTTATTGCACCACCAACATCCCTGGTAACGGTTTTTACCGCAAATTATCATTTTATCAATACAAAATCGATCCGTTTTTGCATTGCACATCTTCATCAAATTACCTTTCCAACCATGTATAGCATATAGGAGTCAGACAAAATCTATCATAGAGAGCTAAGCTTGGACAAACAAACAAATTTAGAAAAGGTACTAATAGTTTAGACATTTTCATGGTTAATTGATTCCTTTATCAAGCTGGACTAAGGATTCTTTCACCCCTGTTAAATTAAGCTGGTCACTTATTTGAGCCAACTCAACGATAAATTACACCTGAAAAGACAAAACAACAACTGACATCAACTAATCTTAATCAATTTCCTGATCCGGGAAGTTATCTAAAGAGTTAAGGTTCTATCAGATCATCGAAAATTTCGAAATATCTAGATTATTTCGATTTCTCGTTTGTTTTCAGAATGAAGCAACTTCTGACCGTCGCTATTTTCTTGCTGGCTATCGCTAGTTTAGAAGTATCCTCAGATCGTAAGTTCTTTAAACAATTTCACTATTGATGGACCAGGATTTCGTTTTCCAAATTTGGAGATGCAATTTCAGAAAGATTCACGACAGAATCATTGCGTCAACCAAGGAGCACCGTGGTAAGAATTCATTTATCATGAATGTTCGATGAACTTAGCCATTGTGTTACGTTAGGATGTCCGTGTCAAAGAAGAAGTCGATAAAAAGATGGCGAAAATCGGTCATCTTCTGATGGCCCATCCAAATCTCGGCAAGTACGACGGAATTTCTCGCGGCAGCAGCACGGTCACTCCAATTGCAATGGGAAATCATCAAGAATATTTTCAGCTGCGAGAAACTAGGGAATTCCTGGAATTGTTCGACTCGGCGTACATTCTTGGGAACACGAATGAGGTAGACGATGATTGTATGGAACCTTTGCCATAATAAGGAAGAATACATGACTCTGTTCGCGCCAAAGATCGTTCTGAAAGAGAAAACAATGAGACTAAATGTGCATCGTAGTCTTCTCATCTTTAATCACACCTTCTCAACCAAAATTTTTGCTATTTTTATCTGAAAATAAAAGAGTTATTTCAGGGCGCGGTCAAGAGATTCGAGTTGGAAGTGCTGAAGAATCCGGACAAGTACAATACGGAGAAGGGCCGATCTGAGATCTACACCAAAGTGAGGAGATTGTTCCAGAACAAAGAACCGTCCCTAGCTGTGGTGCAGAAACACTGGGAGGCGACGTACACTTTGGCTGTAAGAATCGATTAATTTCTGCTCTTCCAACTCCATGGAATTCAGAAGAAACTTGTGGACTACAAGTATGACGACGCCTTCAAGAAGCTCGAATTCTGATCAAAGATTTACGACGATCCATTGTGGAGGCATTTTAGAGTTTTAAATAAATTTTAGCGGCATTCAGAAAATTTGAAAAATTTATTGCTGCAATAATGACATGAAATTTATTAAATGAAGGACTTGTTTTGATGATAGAAATGAGGAGTTTAATGGAATGATATCGAATCGATAGAATGTCAAATGGAGAATTATGCAAGACATAAAGATACAAACGGGAAAAAATGGTTGAAAATTATTCCGATGGTGAATTCGAGGCCCTTCTCAACGCTGATTTCGGGAGATGGATCGTTTGACCGTTATCCCAAGTCACGTTGCAGCATTGTTCTCCCATTAGCTAAAATAGAAAACCAAGTATAGTTTTGCTAACAATTTGAAAATATTGATAGCGGATCGTTTGTCTCCAGAGAGGTGGCATAAAATGAATGAGCCAAGAGTGTAGCAAAAATTAGAAACCTCATTATCGTGCACAATGAGTCTCGAAAATTTCTCATTACCTGCTCTTTTTCATCGCGGGCAAAACAATTCGTGCCTGTTTAAACATTGTTCGAGCGTTCTGATGGTGAGAAACGAGCGAAACCTCTCGTGGACAGTTGGAAAAGTCGAGCAAATATACCAGTAATAAGAAGAGTTGACGAAAAATTGCGCATTAATGTGGAGGTTTGCAATTTTCGTTACTTTAGGCTCATTCGATTTCTATGCCACTTCGCTGGAGACAAGCGATAAAATATTTTGACAACTAATGTAAAATCACAATTATTCTGCTAACAGGATTATCATGGATTTCGTTACCTGCGTAATTTCGCCTTTCATCGCAACCATGTGATGCCTCATGGCCTCCCAGTCCGTGTAATTCAAATCGAATAGATAGGAGCATTTCGGGTCCTGGAACTCTTCGCATGCAATGCATTTCGCCAGAGTGTGATTATTCCTGAATTTCAAAAATCACAACAAAGCCTTTTTGAAAGAGGATACCGATCGTAAATAAAAGGAAGCGACAAAGAGTCGTCTACCATGTAGCGAATGAATGGCCTCCAGTAGAAAGCGATCGCGTCTTTTCTCCATTGAACCTACATTTTTCATAGTCAACCAATCAAAAATTAAACTATTCCTATTTTATTTAAAAATACCGACCTCATCTCCCTCCCTCAAGGGCTGAACTCCACATAACTCGACCAATCCTGGTAAATTGTAGAACTGAAAAATATGCTCATGTTTTCACAATTTGACTCGACTCGATTATTCATAATTTCCTTTGTCCAAGAATTCACTTTTTCTATCCTACTCTCTCATTAGTAATTCAAGACTTTAGAGACTGATAGCCGATGACGTAATAAGAGCATTGCAAGCGAGAAATGAAATAAGAAAATGCAAGAAGCGAGAGATCTCGTCAAATAAAAAATTACAGGCTTTGACGTAAAAACTAAACAATTTGAATAAAGTCAATATTTCAAATCATAAATGTTTTAAAAATCATTTTCATAAGGAAAACGTGTAGTTTGGTGCAAGGGTAATCAATTTGCTAGAGTAGAAAATACATTTTCAAACCTGAGCTTCCCGCTTCAACTCTTCGCAAGCGTCAACATCCTGAGGCACGGTGAATTCGTCTCCGTCTCGAAGATAATTCAAAATCTAAATTAGCACTCTCGCTAATTTACGCTGTGTAAAACTTCTATTGAAAACAACTTGACGCTTGGATGAATTTCGAACCCAATTTCATTCTTCATAACAAAAATACTATGAAAGCTCAAAATAATCACGAATTTCCAACACAGATCTAGGCAGGGTTTAAGTCAGAATGTAAAATATTGAGGTGGGGGGTACGCAAATCAAAATTTATCTATCGAAATTTTATACATAGGAGGATACGCGGCATGTTTTTGGCAGGAGTTTTTGACGGCTCCTAGAAAAAGACACCAGGACACCGGGACACCAGTTAGAAAAAGACACCACCCTTTCTAAGAAATAGTATGAGAAAGCAAGAGACGAAAAGAAAAAAAAAGTGGTGTCTTTTTCTAACTGGTGTCTTTTTCTAGGAGCCGTTTTTGGCTGAATGTAGTACAGACGGGGGGTCTGGCTTGGCGCTGCCTAGGTCTGCGTTCCAAATGACTAGATGAGAACAGCAATTTCGTACCTTTCCAAAATGAGTAGGATCTCGATCTATGAATATTTCTGCACCTCGCTTCCATCGGTCAGATACCATTGTGGCTAGAACCTAGAAATTGTCGACTATTCTTGGTCAAAGGGTTTTTCAAACCGAATTTCCAATTTTGTTGAGCGTGAAGAGGGTCGTTTCGAAGATTTTTCCGCCGACATTCAAGAGAACTCGTTCACCTCCAGTAGAGGTCGAGCAACCTTCGTCTCGGCTCATTTTGATAATTCACTAAAATATTTTCTTAAAATATACTATGTAATTTTCTAGATCATAACAAATGAAAATAAAGCGGTAAAAGTTGTGAATTACGTGAAACCTATCAAAATCGCTTTTCTTTGCGTCAATTGCGAAGGAATAAAGGTTTCCAACAAAAAATAAATACAATTTTTCAAGAACATGACCTTACTTATGAAATTGCAACTATAAATCTGAGAATGCCTCGTATAATGCAGAAATGCACAAACATGAAAACACGCCGAAGAAGGAGTAAGTGAATAACGCTATGGATGAATGAAGAAAATGAGAGAAAGCGATACACATGCGAGCAAATAGCAAATATAGCCTCCCACAATTTCTAATTTGTCGCCCGCTTTATTTGATGTTCGTCTAATTCATAATGCGCTAAAATTCAGTCTAAGAAGTCGAAAGTTGTACCAGAGAGTTATGCAATCGTAAAGAGAATCAAGAAAATAGCAATATTGAGGCATGTGAAAATTTAATATAGACTAAAAATAAGTGTTATTTCTTATTTCATTCATCTTTTCATGGACCAATGCCAAATTTCTTAGCTATTGCTAAGGACTGAAATGATCGAACTTGTTAAAATATTAAAATCCGACGATTTTTAACCCATGTGATTAAAAATCTAATGTTTAACCATGGAAAAGGCACTGATTTTCAACGGAAATTAGTAAATGTTGAAACTCATTGGAATTTTGACCCATCACAAAATAAAATGAGACTCTCTTATCAAACCAAGAATGAAAAATTGTCCCGGTGTATGAGATAAAGTTGATAAATAAACGAGAGATAAGGGCTGCATAAGAGTGCAAAGGAAACAGAGGATTTGTGAATCTCGAATGAAGCATTCAAGCAGCTAATTCTTTGCCTCAAGAGAGATTGAGATCTCAGGCCTGAATAGTCAAGTAGAAAGGAAATTAGGAGGAAAAAGTAGAATTTTAGAGAATCGATAAAAAAGCGATAGACTTTCAGGAGTCATAAATAAAATGCCAAAATTAAACAGAAACTTGTGAACTTTTGCGATGAGATGAGGCGTCTAATTTCGAAATGAGCCGCCAAAGACGATTAACAAAAACGCAGAAATGAGGAGAAGTATGAGAAAAGTGCAATTTATAAACCGACCATCAAATCAAACTAGAAATAAAATTTCAAATATCGTTCGCTATTTGCAAATAAAGTTATAATTATTTTCTAGGTCTTCAAAACAAGTCACGTATCTCACTTTTCATATCATTCACAAAAATTCCAAACGAAAATTTCTTAAAATTCAAAGAGCAATATCTTTATTGAAAAAAAAACTTGTAAATTATATGTAGGAAAAGGTTTGACCTATAAATAATGCAGACTAGAATAAAAAATTGATGGGATGCTCACGAATTCGAGAAATTTCCGCATAAAATTGTTACTAGCTTGACTTGAGTCGCATTGAGGACTAACTTCGACAGACGAAACGAGGCAACTGAAACCCCTAGTCCTTACTGCTCAAGGCAAATAAAATACTGGGGAAATTGCGATAGGAAAGAGGACGGATTTTATGCGGGATAAATATGAAATGGCGAGAGATTAGGTGATAGCGAGAGGAGGAAAGATATCAGAGATAACATGATAAAGGGATAAAAGATTAGCTAGAAAGATGAAAATTGGGAAAAGAAAGCTATGAAAAATTATATTGAAGGAATTTTAGTCATGGAGATATGAAATTATGTTGGATTTGATTACATCTAGAGTTAGGGACATAGAGATAGGCTGATAGCGGTAAACTATTATAAGATGGAAATATGAAACTAGAAAAATATGGAAGAAGAAGTGAAATAATAATGAAGGAAAAAAGGGAAAGAGAGGAATTCGAAACATGCGAAAAAGGCAGAAAAAAAACTTCACACAAACCAATCAATTTCGAAAGATGAAAGAGAGAGTGACGTGCCATAGAAAAAAGACGAAAAAAGCAGAAAAAAACAACTAAAATATCAGTAGTCGCTTGGAGATTGAAACTCCGATAAAGTTTAGTCCATAAAATGTAGGAAAATATTTCTAAAATGTATAATTTGATAATAAATGTGATTAGTTAGTTAACTAATATAGAAATTGCTATTTGGATTTCGGATTAGAGGTAAAACTATGTAAACTGTTGCAATTTATTCAATTACTCCTAACTAAATCAGTCTAGCTTGGATAGAAACATTAGCATAACAAAAATTACGATAAAAAGAGCAAAATAAACAAAGAAAAAAATTGAATTCCTAGTTCAATTTCAGAATTCTGGATTATAAAGTGGACGAAATTCAATATGAAAACCAAAGCTCAAGAGCGCGATCAGCCAGCTATAAAATGCACCTGAGGAAGGCAAAACCTAACCCCTTCCACTAATGTGCCATTTGACTGCAAAAATTTCTCGAGAAATATTCGATTCCATGAAATTTTTCGTATTTTTAAGGAGATAAGTTCGAAATGCCAGTCCCGGATAAACTTCTAGGATGCACTCGTGCAGAATCACTAGTTAATGCATGCTCCTTAACTTTAAAGCTGAAACTTTTACTTGTCAAATTCCAGGCCTTGTAATTTCGATATCTCCATGCATTTCTCATCCTAATTGCCATATTCTCATACTAATCATTATTTAAACTGGACTAATTGGCACTTTTGCTATTTCGTTTTTCCCTAATGATGATTATACATTTCAAGCCAAAAATAAGAATCTTCTTCGAAACTTTCGTTTTTCCTCTCGTTTCAAAAATAGCGTTTTCGCCTCAAATAGTAGCATTTTTCATCATCCCTAGGGACTCGATTTATGGTTGTCTTGGCAACGTGCAGAGTGGCCGGCTCCGAGAGTGAGTCGGCTACTTTTCTTCCGGTCTTTTCCTCTCCCCCTCTCGTTTTTCCCTCTATATCTCCTTTCGAGCAATATTCCTCCCCTTTCCTGACTAATCCAGTCCTAATCCCCTTTAACCTCTAAAATCGTTTGTGCTTCAAGCCTATCATCCACTATTTATCTATTTATTATGGCTTGAAAGGCGATAATCTAACAGTTTACTCGATAAGGACAATCTAATTTCTAAGATGCCATTATCGTAATCAGAGACAAATGGATACTTCTACCGTAATCCACTGGATGCTCCTATATTTTATGGTGAAATTCGGAAGAAGTCAAGAAGTAACTACGGTGAAAAGCGCGAATGGGAATAATTCTGAGTCAGCCGGTTTAAAATGCTACCATTGCATTTCGCAATTGCCTATTGAAAATATCAACGAGGAAGCTCAAGTCGCGTTCAAGCAGATCCTATACAATCAGTAAATTTTCTTTTTCTGACAAAGTTCGACTATTTTAGTAATAGATAAGAATAAATTTTTAAATTTTCTCGAGATAAACATCGCTCTCTTCAATAAATTTAGGTGAAAAAGAGCTTTGCCCATCTCTGAAAATGTCCAATAAATGAGTTGAAAGAGAATATTGAAGCTTCTACATTGTCTAAAAATTGTATTTGATTCTTAACGGTTTTTTTTCAGATACAACATCCCTCCCTCCCATCCATTTTGCAACGACGCAGAGGCCTACGAATTCGGCACAGTTGAAGAAGAGCATTGTACGAGGGAACAGGATCAATGTGTCAAGTTGAAACATGAAGCTTCAGGTAGAAATAGAAAATTAAAGAAAAATAAAATGACGATTTAAAAAGAAACGTAATTGGTGATGCTGTGCTCATTACAGTTTCTACTAGATTAAGACGAGCACTTTTAATCAGTTTCAACTCCTGCAATGCAAAAAAGCTGTTTCTTGCAAACACGAATAAAATTAAGTTACAGAAAAACGTAATTGATGAAAATCTGAATTTACTTACTGTCATTTGTTCGATTGTCAGTAAAAGCAACAAAAAAATACTCTTTGGTGCAATTGGTAAATTACTGTGACTCTATCATTCTTGAATTGAGCAGGTGTCATAAATCGAAAATAAAATAAAAACGACCAGAAAACTGGTTCAGGCTTGGAGTTCGTAATTCGGGGCTGTCTTTCGACGCTGTACAACCCACCATACAAGCCGATGAACGATTTGCGTTGCACCGAATCACCGCCCTATCAATGCTTCTGCACATCGTCGCTGTGCAATGCAAACCCATTGATAGGCAGAGTCTCATTTTCAATATCCACTTTCACAAGTGTCATAGCTTTGATTTCGTTTATGATATTGTAAATTCTCAAGGACAATCTAGGAAGTTAGCCATAACTATTTCTCTACATGATTCAAAACGCTACTATGGAAATTTAGGCATTGTCTACATCTACATTTTCAAATTTCACAATTATTGCCAATTCTTCGCGAACGCGGAGCGTTGACAGTAATTCAAAGTTAAAAGACAATATTCTTGTTATTCGAGTCCTACAATTTTTCCTATTCCAATTTTAAAGATGCTCAGCTTTCTAGTCTAATTCCCGGTGCGAGTGAAAATAGTGAAACTAGCCAAACTACTTTGCAAAAGTCATGCTTTTCAATAAAAAAATTCTACTCAATTTTTCCATTATCTTCTTTTATTCCGGTAGAACACAAGAATAATCACTCGAGTTCCAGTTCGATAAAATAGTGTAATCCCAAAAACTTTAGGATTTAAACAAAATTAGGGGAAGGGAGTCAAACATTGTTAAGGTCTGATTAAAGTTCCACAAGGAATAAATACCGGTTTTGAAAGACAATACTCGTAAATTTTAGGGCAACAAGATAAATGAAAGATAGCATGGAACAAATGAATTTTAGAGGGAAGAGGTCCAAAATAAATCGTCATCGTAAAATTGACTACCCAATAAAATTTTCAGCATCACTTTTCCCTAAAACATTCATAGTTTAATCGAGTAAATAGTTTGTAGAGTTCATATCAAAAACGACAAAATCAGGTAAGATGGAGCATTTCATAAGTTGAATTTCAATTGTAGTAATGAAGCATAATAGAAATCAAATAAATTTCGATGAAAACTAAAAAAAACACGACTTCACAAAATCAATGGATAAACAGAACCAAAGAAGAAAATAGCAAACTTTCATGGCGAACCCAGACCAAATTCCATCTTTTAGACTTCCCAGCTCGATTTAATTACCGCCAGCCGAAATCGGCGCAATACCACCGTACACCGCGTCCAACTTCTGCACCAAGTTCATCGTGCCCACTTCCTGAAATAAAATAGCTTTCTTTCTTCGAAATTTCAGATAAAAAATTATCTTTCAAAAACTGGATAAATTGAAAGTTAAGAAATAGAGATTTTGAAAAAGATGTGACAATGTACTTCAAATATCTTGAATAATAAACTATTTAGTTGTAGGTTATTTCCGTCTTCTTTCACTGAAGAAAATATTGATTTTGGAGAAGAAACTTACCGTAATCTTGTTGCTCAATTTGGCGCCGTTTTCGACGACCAGGGCAGTGCATTTCTCATTGAACTTGAGGCCTTTGAGCAGTTTGGGTGTCAGTCTGAAAAATATGCATAAAACTCGATGAAAATGGAAAAAAAAACCCACAGGAAATACTGTGATTTTCCGAGATGACCGACGTCGGAGCTGAGCTTATCGACCATGATGTCGAACACCTTGCGCTCGTTCGTCGGATCCATTCCTGTAAAGATCATCTTCTCTTTAAAAACTAAACAAGATCGGCTCTTTTCTTTCAAATATCAATCGAAAATAAGTTTGTTTCATTGTTATTTTGATAGGAGAAGATGTGACAAATCCAAGGAGATAAGATTTTTCATTTTTTTCACTGAAACTCCAAAATGTTTTTCTGTAAAAATCCTTACCCTGATTAATCTCATCGACGCATCTGAAGGGGACGGGACAGAGCTCCTGCAGCGCGAGCAGGTAGAGCATCGTCGAGACGGAGCGCTCACCGCCAGATTGAACCTGCAAATTCGATATAGATGGATTTCAAGAAGTAAAGTAGCAGCAGAATGGTCATACAAAGTTTCAGCTAATTTCATTCAGCCAGCAACTTTTCATAATCTCAGGCCTCTTCAAATTCATCAATTTTTGGGCTCACAGAACGGATTTTTAAGTCTGGTGATAATGTAAACTTCAGCTAAATTAATTCTCTCGCTTCCCGCTAACCTTATTATCGAGTCTCTTGAGTCGTTCGCCGCTGCGGAAGCTGACCATGATGAGGATGCCGTACGAGCCAATCTCCATCTGAACAAATCGATAATTGCAAAAAGTCCGAAATAGTCAATTTACATTTTCTTTTGAAACATGTATTTTTAAATTCTTTTTTTTTTCATTTTAGGGCAATTTGAATTTCTCGCGACGTTGCGACACTTTCAAATGACTATTTTTAGTGAGTTCGAACGCCTCTACCTCATTCTCAGGCACATCGAGTTGGACCTCGCCGACGCAGCCGAGCTCCTTGAAGAACTTCGCGTAGTTTTCGTTGATAGTCGACACGATCTTCTCGATGGGAGCGCGCCAGGACAGCACTTCCTGCAATTAACAAAATAATAGGGGAAAATAGCAGAAAAGACAGTATAGATTTTAGGTCCGAGTAAAAATAAATTCATCGCGCTTGTGCATTAGGTTACGCCCACAAGGGCATATCCCACTTTGCGTCTCCAAGAATTGGACACTCACAGTACTATCATTTTGCGATCTCACTATGTCGAAATAAATTCACATTGCAAGAAAGATAAGTTTCGAAATTATTTCATAAAGATTCATCTTCGAAATTTCGCTAATCCTGCTAGCAAAGTTAATTCGAAATACGATGAAATAAAAGTCGATTTTTCGTCATATTCAATTAAAACTCCCCCACCTTCAACATGTTGGCACTCCATTTATCGCGCAGCTCTTTCTGCTTGTTCTGATTGTCCTCGAGAGCGGCCTTTTCATCTTCCAACTGTTTCAGCTTTTCGACGTCCTGAAATCTCTCAAATTTTAGTTTTCCCTAAAAATTCGAAAAAAAATTTTAAATGTGAAGATTCTAACTTTTTTCTGGGATAAGTACTCGAATTTTAGTGTCGATATACTTGTGGAATAGATCACTCATAAATTCCTTTCCCAATTGCGCAAATCTTTCAAGGTCTATTTTACCTATCAGCCATGAACAAGATTGTGAATTTTCAAAAATGCGGACCTGGACAGTTCCGCTGTCTCCAGCGATGTTCTGCCTGGCCAACTCGGTCTGCAACTGCTTGTTCACTTCGTCGATTGTGTCCGGCAGTTTGTTGGTGGCGAACACCTGAAAAAGGAATATCGTCTCAAAAATCGAAGTTGCACTATCTTCTAATTAAAACTTTGAAACCAGAACAAATTCCAGTCTCAAATTTCCATTTTAGTAAAGAATATTCTCGTGTAAAATGTCATTCATTTTAACATGTTTCACAAAAATCATAAATGAAAAGGTATCGATGTTCTGTCAGTAAAATCTAAGTCCTTGAGCAAAAATTACAAATCAATCAAGTATAAAATGATCTACCTTGCTGATTGCCTCGTGCTTCTTCTTCTCGCCGTCGTTGTGGAGTTTGTCGACTCTGGTGTCGCCCAGTCTGCACGTGTTGTAGAGCGTCCGCGCCTTCGTCTGGCGGTTCTTCTCCAGCTTTAGAAACTCTCCTTCTTGATCCTTCAAGCGAATCTGAAATCATAAAAGTGGGAATTTTAGCATATTTGAAACGACGAATTTGGCTTCCTTTCTCTCCATTTCTGCAGGGGCAGAGACTACGAGTTCTAGCTTTATCATAATGCCACTAGAAAGCTTTGAAGTTGAATGATAGGGTTAGGGATAGGAGTTGGTGGTGGTAGGTTAATTTCGTGTTCATAATTCCTACCATAACGTGAGGACGTATCATTATGATAAAGCCGTCATTTTTGTATGATTAACATCTGTTGACAAGTTTTTTTCTGGAAATCGATTTCCTTACCTTGTCGTCAGCAAGCTCGCCTTCCTTCTGCACCCTCTCCAGGTCGGCCTCCCTCTTCAGTGCTGACAAATTGTCGATCTGCATCTGGTAGATCTCGATTTTGACCGCATTCGCTCGGGCAGTCTCCTGAAGAACTCAGAGATTATCTTACCATCCAGCAAACGAATATCTTCCCTTTTTAGTAATTTTGTGAAGTGTGGTGGTTTGTTTGTGTGTCCAAGCTTATATCTAGGATATTAAGAAAGATATGACTCCCATGTGTTATGAATGAAAAAATCAGTAATTAATTGAAGTTGGGCAACGTATGGTTTTTTAATCGGAATTTGACCTTTTTAATTAGCATATATGCAAAGTTTTCAGAATTCGTCAATTTTGGGAAAAGGGGAAGACTTTATACATTTCATAAAAATTACGGTACGAGTTTCAAATTTCGCATAAAAGTCTCAAGCTTGAAATTTGGGATAATTATTCTTACCATATTTCGTACGGTATGCTTGAGACGATCGAAAAGGTGTTCGTAGATTTTCTCTGAAAGATACTAGTTTCTTGTTCTTCTTCCAAATTTCAGGTTTTCCTTTTTCTTCGGAACTTTGAAATTTCCCTAAATCTTCAAAACTTCCCAACCTTTGGCAGTATTGAGTTCTTCCTCTGCAGACTTGGCCGTCGGTCGAGTCGTGGAGCTGCACGATTGCTCCAGGCTGAAAAAAAATTCTATTAAAAATACTCTTCAATGCAAGAAGATCATCTTTCTTTTCAAATGACAAGTTAAGTTTTTCATAAAAATTCCTATTTTCAAAAGATAGAATTTTCAATTACGCAGTTTCTAAACTCGAAAAATGTCATTTTCCGTGATCGATGTCTTTCTCTAGGCAAAAACTGATTTAGTTTTTCATTTGAAACTAGGTAAAACTCACGTCTTCTTGCCGATCTCGATTCTGCCCTCTAGTTCCTTGATCTTGTTTTGTATGGACTTCCATTGCTGGTTCTCCTCGTAGGCCTTGTCCCGATCCGCTTGAATCTTCTGCCGCTGTTCGTTCATCTTCTCGCCCGCGCGACGGGCTTTCATTTCCTGAAAAGTTAATAAGTCAAAAAATTTGCCATAGGAATAATTTTATTTTTATGCTCAATTTACGAGAAAGAGTAGCGCCACAAATATTTTCAAATAACTGAAATATAGGAGGTAATGCAAAAATCATCGTTTCCGTATGTTTCAATTTCGATCATTACATAAAATAGAATGCGTTCCGACCTTATTAATTCCCGATCCAAACGTGCTAGTCACTTTTCAATGATTGAGAATTGCATAAGCTCAAAATCGTATGGTGATGACGACTAAATGCCCACCTCTTCGTGCAACTCCTTGATTCGTTTCTCATCCCTGTGCAAAGCGGGCAGTTTGTCGTGGTTGCGAAAGAGCATTCGCGGTGGGCGGATCGTCGACTGCTGCGTCGACACGTTCGACTTGTTGTAGCGCGACACCGTGATGTTGACCTGCGAACAAGTACGCTTATCAATTTGTTCCTCCCTTATATCCCACATTCTCCACAAGCTGCAACCTAACTAACGCCTCCCCGTGGATCTCATGATCTTTTCATTAGTCATTACACTATTTCTGTCGACGCCAATAAATCTTTTGGTCTGATAAGTTTCAAAATCAAGAAGAATTTCCGAACTCAGAATGTCTCGCAGACGACTCTCAAACCAAAAATGTAGATAAAGTTTCAAGAAGAAAAAAACAAACTCCTTAAAGTGTTTTTCCTCAATTATAATGCAAGTGTTTTTAATCAAATTTCTAACCCTCAAATCCTCAACGATGAATCGGTTGTAGGGCAAGCTCTCGAGCTGCTTGACGACTCCGTCCAGGTTGCCGATTGGGCGAAAGGCGATCGGGATCAATTGCGTCTGGAATCAAATTTTCTTCGCTCTCTCAAAAGTGCACTTTTTCAGCGAACATTTTCTTTTATCTTTTTCTCCAGAAAACTTTCATAACCAAAACTTTTTTTTTTAACTTTCAGCAGAATATTTTCCTTCGGGAACTTAAATTTCAATTTGGCTAACCTTGATAACATTGAAGAGATACTGCTTTACCGGGTCGGGACCGTCGATCAATTCGTGCAGCAGGTTGTCGAATCCCAGACGGCGCAGGTCGTCCGAAATTCGCATGTTCATGCCTCCGATCTGAAAGCAGCATAATTACTTTCATTTTTAGCTCAAAGAAAAGTTCCCTCAACTGGGGGAAGCGCGAAAACTACGAGGGAACTCGGTTTCCCCACCAGGAAAACTTCAGGGGAAAGTCGGAGGAAATCCGTCCCTCAGATGGAAAACTTCTCTGAGAACGAAACTTAGTTTAGAATTACTAGTTTTCAATATTCCAATACTGACATTTTCAATTATTTCGTGTTACTTTTCTTTTCAAAAACTAACAGAAGAAGTATGTTCTGCTTTTTAAGAGTGGGAAGTCGTTTTTCTTCAAAGATCTTTGTTCGAATACCCACATTTTCTGGAAGAAGGATGGTGGAGTTGACCCTGAGTCCGAGCTGCTTGGCGGCTCTCTGCAGTCTGTCGTCGTCCTCCTTGCTGCCGCAGATGAACATCAGCAGGTCGTCGTTGCCCACGAAATGCTCTATGTAGCGGCTTATAAGCTGGGAAGAGGTGCAAATCTGAACATGTCATTTTTGAAAAGGAAGAAAGCAGAAGATGAGGTAATTGTAATCATTGGGTGATCAAGATTTAACAAAGTTCCAAAACACAACCTTCAAAATTATTATATTTTTACGTTTTTAACATGACCTATTGAAAAACTCGTGCATATCTTGCGTGAACGATGACAAGTTTTCCAGATGGACAACTCACTAGCATCGGGTTTCTAAACAGGCCATCAGCGCCGTTTCACGCATACTTCGAACCAATTGACCTTTTCAGAGATTGCTCATCGTGAAGAAGTGAGCGTTTGCAAATTTTGCCAAGAAAATTTACATGCTAATTTTTCCAAACTTAACAATTTTGGCCCTTCAAAGGTTAGAAAATCTCACGTGAACTGCAGGAATATAGATGGGATGCTGGAACTCGTTGTGGTGTTGCTGGTACCAGTAGAAGGCCTGCTCCGCATTTCCGCGCAGATTCGACTCCGCTCGCTCCCTGATCTTCTGGTGGTAGTTGTAGGCCGCGTCCGTGAACCCTGGCAATTTTTTCAGTTTCTTTTTCGTCTTTAATCCAGATCATTTCGTCTCTAGCTTCATGGACATTCAAGAGTTCATTTTCTCTAACAAAGAACTAGAAGAAGCGTTGCTTTAATTGTTTTTTGCCATTCAATCTTCAACTTTATCAGTCGTTCTTCCTAATTTGAAAAATTATTGTTTTTTCCGAGGAAAAGCTGGGAAAAATTATGGTAAAAATGCTTACCACTTCTCTCTTGCTCGATCTTTCTGATCCGAATTTTGAGCTCCTGGTCGATCTTCCTGAGCTCTTCATCTCTTCTGTCGAAGTTAGCCCGTTTCGCACGGAACGCGCTCTCGTCGTACTGAAAATCATCGACTTTTCAAAATAAGCCCCGAAAAAATCATCCATTTTCAAAGTTATTTTGCTACATCTCGATTATATAAAATCAAAAAAAAACTCTTTCAGCAAAAAATCGCCCTTTTAGGTTTTTTGAAGGGTCGTCCATCTTTAGGAGAAACCAGGTTGACAAACTGATTAAATTGACTAACTTTCAAATTTCCGACTATCTTCCAAGCCAATTCAGAAGATCAGAAGAAAGTTAGGCGAAAAGATCACGGAGTCTTTTTTCAATAATAATAATATTTTCTAGAACTTACGTTCATCTTGTGAAGTGTCTGTTGTTCCTTGTCGAGCTCCTTGCCCAGATTCTCGAGGTTCTGTTTCTGCCTTTCCAGTCCCTTGTCGAAGTCGCGCACCGCGTTCATCACTCGCGTGTAGTTGTTCTTCGCCTCGGCCAACTGAAAAACGAGCCATTTTTATCTTTCATTTTCTTCTAAAATAGCAAGTCGAAAACAAAAATGCAGAATGAGTGATTTTTTGGTTGCTTACCTCTCGCTTGTAGGAATCCGGATTGAACTTGCTTGTGCTCAGCAGATGCTTGTATTGAGCCCTCTGAAAATCAAATAAGTTTCAAAGCTTCCAAAATTTTCTTGAAATTTCTGAAAAGGCGATGCGAGATCTTTAGAAATTCGCTTCAAAATTTTCATTACTCGCATATTCAACTGATCATTTTTTAAAATCATTTAGTAGAAAAAAGCTCAGTTTCGTAAAATTTTACAAAACTCATAAATCACAGCTCATTTTTCAAACTTGCCCAAAAATTTCGTAAATTTTTAAAACCTCCTTTCTCACTTTTTCAATCTCCGCCCTACCTTATCAGCCATCATTTTGTAGGTGGAGTCGATGTTGGCCTTGAGTTGGACGGTCTTGAGATGTCCCGAGTTGAATTGCCTCTCCTTCTCTGTCAGATTCGCCCGCATCTCGTTCACTTTCTCCTGCTGCTTGTCGACTTCTTCGACTATCTCATCGTACTCCTAAAAATAGAAAATATCGTATTCCAAAGATTTTTTCCTGCACATTTCAGAAAAAAAAAATTAGAATTTTTGAACCGCTTTAATACCGTAATTGCATTTTTCGGAGAGAAAATAATGTAATTTGAATTTTACGCAGCACAGCGCCGCGCATAGATAACATTGTGAAATATTTTGCAAAAAAATATATATAAAAGTGTCGAAAACTCACCTCATTTTCTGAGTCAAATCGAGCAGATTATTTCTCAACATTTTTTCTTATAAATGGGAAAAATTCTCACCAAAAAGGCTTTCCTCTGTTCGAGGAGCTTAATCTTCTCGGCCAGGCGCACTTGCTGATGGTAAGCGTCGACCTTCGGGCGGAGGTTGGTGATTTGAGCTGAAGAATCAAAGTTTTTTAATCCTTCAAATTCAACATTTTTAACTCGCATCGTGGGTATGAGTGATTTTCAAAATTTCTCTCACCTTCCAAAGCCGATAGATTCTTGGTGGAGATGTTCTGCGCGGACTCGTAGGCCAACTCCTCCTTCTTCTTCTCGATCAACTTCTCGTGCAGCTCCAGCAACTCGGGAGAGCCTGCCTGAAAACATGCAAGTTTAATATTTCTTTTCAAAGTAATTTGATTTTGTATTTTTTGGAGATTTCTAACACTGGCTATAAACTTTCCGAAGTGACAAGCATCAAGATTGCTGGAGAGCTATCAATTTGAAAAAATGGCCGAAGAGAATGGAAATTTTCAAAAAACGAACGAATCCGACCTTTTCTGTATTTTTGAGGAGCTCGATGGGCGACTGCTCGGAGAAGCTCTTGACTTTGTCCTGCGCGAGGAAGGCCACTGGATTGTCCACCTGAAGGATGAGCGATGAGCAATGTGTTCTTCTAGAAGACGATTTTCAAACCTGTATGTTATAGGTCTTGACGAGTTGCTTGACCTCCATCTGAGTGGAGTTCTGCCCGTCCAACTCGAACGATGTCGTGTTCTTCCTGAATGTCGCCTTCACCGACGTGTAGCCGGACGGCTTCGTCTCGTCGCACCTAGAAAAATACTATAAACTACCGTATATTCTTCCTACAATTTGATCAACAAGTTTGACGATTTCTTGAAACATAGAAATTTTTCTCTATTTGAAAGAAGTGATTTTTTTCATTAGACTCACAAGTGGAGCTCCACAGATCCCTCGTTAGCGCCGTGGCGAATGTAGTCATTTATCTTCTCCGAACGGCCTAAGGACTGAAACAAAATATTTTTTGTCATATTGAAAAATTTTGAGAAAACATTCATTTAATGTCAAAAAACGAGAGATTCATTATCCAAGTATTTCATTCTTTAGCTGTTTTTTTTTGTTGTAAAATTGCAAGTTTTGATAGTGCTACTCCATTGGGGGACATTTTCAAATTAATGCGATTTTCGATTAACGTACCTTGGGAGTGCCTCCGAGTGTCAAGCAGATGCCGCAAATGACGGAGCTCTTGCCGGTTCCGTTCGGACCGAGCAGCACGTTCAGTCGACTCCCGGGCGTCACCACCACATGGCGGTAAGTCCTGAAAACGTCATTTCCCTCGACTTCATAAACATTTTAAAAAAAAAAAAGAACTTCAAATTTTTAAAACCAGAAAACGGTGATGTCTAAAGTAGGCTTTCGTGGTTCATTATTAGTAAGAATCGAACTCTTGTGGATCTGATAGACGAAAGAATGGCGTTTCAAACCTTGCTAGAAATATATGTAGAGATTATAGAGGGGGACTCACAAGAAATCCTTGAAGATCATCTTGATGATGGACCCCTTGGGATAGTCCATGTGCGACGGCACGAGCTGGGAACTGGTCGCATTCTGCGAGGCCTGAAATATGCAATATGTGCTATTTAGAAATGAAGTTTTCAGTTTCCCGATAGTCAGTGATTAACACATATGGAAGACGCAGTCTAACTCCGCGCCTTTTGGTTTTACTCCATTTGTCGAGATCTCGAATTTCCTAAATTCTCACCAGCTGTATGCGACTGATTTTGCGAATCACGGAGGCCGAGTTGGACTGGCTCTGGGCTGCAGATACGTCTGCAGCGTTGTCCACCGAGTTCTGCAAATTCAGCGATTCTTCTGTCCAAAAATGTGTATTTTTAGTCTTATTTTCCAGAACACTGAAAAACTTGCGAAAACATAATCCACCCTTATAAGTTGCTGATCATGAATAAAAAATTAGTTTAAGTTGGAACTCAATTTCTGAGATATTTCTAACTCGAACTTAAAAAAAAAAAAAAAACAATTCCTCCAATCACAGTTTGGAGAAAAGTTTCCGAAATTTCTTTCTCCAAGGTTCCCAAAAACCCTTCGACCTTGGAAACTTTTCCTCCCGATTTTCAAATTCTCACATCCTGTGCCTGCGGGTTCCCGCCAGAGTCTTCAACATCCATCTCCTCGTCGCTGCCCTCGTTGTCCGACTTCGACTTCTGCCCGTCATTCTCATCCGAGGAGTCCGACTCCGAATCCACAACTCTCCTCTTTCGGGGCATTTTTTACTTGAAAACGCAAAACAATTATTCGACAATGTGGGAAACGACAAAACAATACGGAAATGCATCGAACGAAAATACAAACTTTGAGAAATTTTGATCGAAAATCGCGTTTTTATTCTTATCAAAGGATGACGAATTAAAAACCTTCTTTTAATTTGTCAAGCCCCGAAACCGTGAAATTTCAAATATCCGCTCAAAATCTATTTTTCCTACTTCCTAAGTCTCGTCAACTTTTCCTGTTCCAAATCATCATTATTTACGAGTGTTTTCTGTGGAAATATCGATCAGACACAGATCACTGACCGTCTGTCTCACCCCATTTTTGCATTGCACCGGGCAGAACTCGCGAGAGAATTCCCAGTTTCGCGGTATCACTGATAAGCAACACCAATATAACTCTCTAGGCAAAATTTGGAGTTCACCCATCATTTTTGAATTTTTTGCAGTTTGATCTGTGTTTGAAAATTTTTTAAAAAAGATTTTTTGCGAATCATTTTTTCATACCGGAAATACCAGACCTACAGGCCCAATTTTCAAAACGCTCTACAATTAGATTTCCCCCCGAATCATTCCGATCATTTTGAAAACGTTCCAGAAAGTGTCCGGAACATTCTCGCTTGAAACAAATCACCGCAAAAACACGCGAAAAAAATCGAAAAATAGCAAATAACATTCGACAGCAAGTGGACATTTCGCGGCAACTTCGAGTATTTGTACTGACTTTAGCCACCTCTCATCACTTTCTTCGTTCGCCAATATTCGCTGTTATATATTTTTTCAACTTTTCTCGAATTCTTTTTGTTATTTTTTTTCCGATTTTAGGGCTTTCTGCTGCCGAATTCGTGTTCTGATTGGCCTATTCGTTCCTGCATCGAACTCGGACAAAATGGGCTTCGCTTTGGAAATTGTGGACGCCAAAAACGTTGGATTTTCTTGATTTTTGAAAAACTACTAATTCCTCCAACAAAATTGAATATTGGGATTCCCATAAATTCCTCACTCCCAGCTTGCGGAAATTGTGGCAAGTGAGGAGAAGCTTAGGAAAGCGATCCCTGTTCTAGCTTACTACTTCTTTAAGTTGCGAAGATTGCGGGATATTATGCTACTCATAAACGATGAATTGACGGATTCGATTTTTCTTCAGTTCTGTATTTGCGAACTTTCCTCTATTCAACCACGAACAATGAAAAGCGTCGATTCATCATTGACATACAAGCTCGTAAAAGCTAAAAAAATTATCCCTGCAATTTTTGAAATTTGGCAAACAAATCGTACTTTCAATTCGAGAAAATAACTTCACTACAAACTAGGTTACTAAAAACTTGTAAAAAAATATGGTCTTAATTTTTTTTCGAGGAAAACAATTCCAGCCATCGAAGACGATCTTGACGTTGGAGGGTCTGACTGGCGATGAGACCATTCTGGCAATCAAGAAGCGAGTCGCTCAGAAGAAGCAGAGAATGACCGTCGAGAGGCAGTCGCTCCGCATCGAGCCTAAGGGGTACGGAATATTTTCTAGCGAGAATAAAATTGGCAAACTTAAAATCTGGCAAGTTACTCCTCAAACATCGTACAAATTTCCAAAGCTCTTATTCCGAAAGGAACAAGGTTTCAAGTCCACGTAGTACACTGTCATCTCTCCATTCAGAACCACTTGGATTCAAACAAAATCGCAATTGCATTTTTCATTGAAAAAAAGTTATTTTCAGAAAATCGATTGCGGACGACAAGAAGCTGGACGAGTTGGATCTGAATCGACAGACCGCTCAGCTCTATCTGCGCGATCTCGGGCCACAAGTCGCTTGGAAGACGGTATATTTGTTATTTTAATACAGCTCCATCGAATCCTTGCTTTACTGAAAATGATAGAAGTAGATAATCAGCGTGAATGATACAAAATGTTTATCAAATAGGCGAAAATTTCTGCAAAGGGTAGGAATAAAATTATCCAAGTATTCCCCCGAAAAATCGCCTAGTCTGATTTTTTCTAATATTAAAAACGCATTTGTAGGTGTTCCTTCTGGAATACGCGGGCCCGTTCTTCATCTATCCCCTCTTCTACATGAGATCCTCATGGATCTATGGAGAAGGTAGAATTTCCTTAATGATTTCAAGAAAAAGAATATTGTAAAGCCAAGCTAACTTGCTGAAAAAATTTATTTGGATTATAAAAAATCTAAAAAAAAAAATACAATTCTTTTTTGTGTTACACGAGTGTTTTCTTCAATGTTGTTAAATTGAGGTATATTTTTCCTGAAAAGTTTCGTTGCTCAAACATTCCAAGTTCATTTTCTATGTTTTGAATCAAACAAAATCTAGTAAATCCTCGTTTTCAGAAGCTTTGACGGCTCCCGTCCTGCCAGTGATCACGTGCGCGGCCGTCTGCTGGGCTGCGCACTACGCCAAGCGACTCTTCGAGACGCAGTTCATCCATCGCTTCAGCAACGGCACCATGCCCAGATCCAATCTCGTCAAGGTTGTCGTTTTTTTTAACTTTAGCACAATTAACTGGGTAAATCGAATCTTTCACGAAATTTATTCTTCGCAAGTTTAGAGGAACAACATTTAGTCGGTAGGACTTCACAACAAAAGCCATTTTTGAAATGTAAAGAAATTGATGATTTTTTCTGCTAGTTTAACCATGTGTCTGCGTGTGTTACTAGCTTGATTTTTAAAATTACTCCTATAGTCAAAAAGTAAGTTCTGCTTTAGGGTACGAAATAAATTGGAAAATATCATTACGGACAAAAAATCAATCAAGCTCTATCATAAACTAATCTTTTTGCTCCAGAACTGCTCGTACTACTGGGGCTTCGCTGCATTCGTGGCCTATTTCGTCAACCACCCGCGTTACACTGCTCCTGCCTTCGGGAATGTGCAGATCTACCTTGGACTCGCTGGATTCATCATTTCTGAATTCGGTAGGGGTTTCAGATTGAAATTTGAAGGTTTTGTTTTTTTTTTTTTAAATCATCATAAAAACAATTTTAACGTGCACCAAATTGAGAAAGGAAACTCATCGTACAGATCTGATTGAAGTTTGAAATTTCACAATTATCGAAACTGAAATTTGGTTTAAAAATCTCGAGTATCGTTGATTCCATACGCTTACAAGTCTAAATGGGCGTTGAATATTTTTGCAATTTACAAAACAAGTTTCAGGCAACCTGTCGATCCACATTCTGTTGCGCAACCTGCGTCCAGCAGGCACGCGCGAGCGTCGCATCCCCAAGCCTGACGGCAACCCGCTTAGTCTCCTCTTCAACCTCGTTTCCTGTCCCAATTACACCTACGAAGTACTCGCTTGGACCTCCTTCACCGTCATGACGCAGAGCTTGCCAGGTGTGAGATATTTCCTCTCAAAGCTTCCTCATCTTTGACAATATGTAGACGATCAAGGTCGAACGATCATTCTTCTACAAACATACGACTTTGGAAAAAAAAAACCTTTTCAAATTAGTCTTGAAAATTTCCGATCATATTTCGTTCTTTCAATCTGAAACGAATCGCTAGCCGTTTCAAGATCTACAAATTTTTAGTTCCACCCAATATCTGTCAAACGAAATAGTAACCCCAAATTGAATAGGATCTAGACATCCTTCGTATATTTGCCTTACATCATCTTTGAGGATCAAATTTGAATCTTTTCTTGCACACTCAGAAGCCAGAATTTAGCCCTGATCTTCACGGCAGTCGGATTCGCGCAGATGACGATTTGGGCGCAGCAGAAGCACAGACAATATAAAAAGGAATTCCCCGACTATCCCAAGGGGCGCAAGGCCATCGTTCCTTTCTTCATCTAAGCGAGGCAACCGGGGAAATGGGAGTAAGTGAAAGCACAAATTTACAATTCATTATCATTTTCTTCAGAAAAAGATAATGGTTCGTTTTATTTTATCTCAAATTTGTTGTCTCTTTTAAATTATTTTCTTTTGATTATGTTGGCATGAAGAAAGCTTGGCAACACTTATTTATTCGAATACCCAAAGCAAAACGGTTGTTTCTCCTCATCTGGTTTATGCTGTTTAGCACCGCTCGAACTTTTTCCTAATAATTCTTAGTAGAGTAGTAAGTGAACAAATTCTTTCCTACCTTACAATTTTATCACAATTCCGATTCTTATCGTTCAAATTGTTTTCTTTTTCTTTTAGGATTAGGTTTTTATCCCAGAGATTCGTTTTATAAGGCTTTGTTTTGGCAAGTCTACATAATTGGTCAAGGTTTATTGCGAATTACAGTGAGTCGTGAAAATCCAGAATTCTTATTTGAGATGGATAGGAATTCAATATCGACATTTTTGCAAATTCTCGTATTACCTGAAACGACAACTAATAGGAGTAGTATCGACAAAAAATCTACACAATTACATCATCATATGAATTTTCTGAGCTGAAAAGTTTGATATCCAGCATTCTATTACTAAGTTTTATTCCATACCTTATGGATAAGCTACTACTTTTTAATTGGCTCAGAATATGCATACTCGTTAAATCTTTGTAGTACTACTTTTATTAGATGCCTCGAAAGTTTTCACCAAGCTAGTGGGGTGTGATTCCAAAATTGCCTTGATCCAATCCCTACTCATTTGCAATTTCGTCTGTTTGATTTTGTCGTCGAATTCTTTTATCGCAATGCTTTTATTGGTTGTTTTTTTTTTTTAATTTTATTTTACCTTTTTAGAAATCTTTCTTGTTTTTTGATAAATAAAAACTTCAAAGTTAAATTTGGTTATGAAATAAAAGGTAGCACTTCAATTACAACATTCATTCTTCACTATTATTTATAGGAAGAGACTTCAAGTTCTCGAAAAGCACGAACAAATTCAGCATCTAATTCAATTTCAAATCACATAATTTACAGCAAAAACACTTCGTCATATTTTATTATCCAGACTAATAAAAATCGTGATACAATATGAATTGTTCGTGTTTTGCTATATTTATCATTTATTTACTCCTCGCACAATTCGTTGAGGATCACGTGCTTCGATTTCTCTGAGCGATCCCTAAAATTGAATGATCGAGAAAATTTTAAATTATCTTTGGTTGATTATCGTCATCATTTTCATTTCTTACGCTCTCTAACCCTTAAATTCAACGATAAAATCAACTAATGGCAAATACAGCAGGCAGAAATTTACATTGTACAGTCTCGGTTTGGAACTTGGGAGTGCATCGTCCATAACATAGGCCAGAAGAGCTGCCTGGATGCCCATTATGCACACTGTAACTGTTGGAGATTCAGGCTTATATCCGCATGAAATTAACCCTAAATTGATAGTTGATTTAGAGATATCTTTAAAGAAGAAGCAAAGCTAATTTGACAAGTTGGGTACCCTTCAATTAGAGGGAATACAGTACTTCTCTTTATTTCGCTAATCAAGGCGCGAAATTATGGTTAGCAAAGTTATAAGTAGTCCTAATTATCGTTAAATTCAGAACGATTAAAATGATATTTTATTCACAAGATTATAGCTCTTTAACCCTCGGTGGTAGTAGGACTTTGAGCAGTGATCATTTTTCGCAAATTCCCCCCTACATTTGTTTCGGAAAATTTCGATAATTCAGTAGTTCCGCTCAATTTGCTTATTTATGATCCACGCAGATTTTTTCGGCATCTTTTATCTACCGTGAAAATTTTTAAGGATTGAAAAAGCACATACAGTCCTTAAGATCGCTTTTGGTTTTCAGCTTGCCATCTTTCGCGAAAACTTCCGGTATCGGTGCATTTTTATGGCCCTCTATATGGCCGGGGAGATTTATTCCGGCTTTGACTAAAGTTTTCGAAGGTAATTTTCATTAAAAAATAAATTCACTGAAAAACTCCAATTCCTTTCCATCTACGTTATGGAACATATCGCGAACTCTGCAGTCGAGAAAGTTCACCTGAAAATTGCGATTTTCTTAAAGCCGATTGCATATACAAGAGCCAACCTTATCCGGTTGATCGATCATTTTCTTGTTGTTCTCATCGACTTTATACAACTCTTCAAATCGAATATTGTACTTCTCTATGCAGTTTTTGGCTGTCCAGTTTCCGTGCTTCTAGAATTGCTTTGAAAGTTGTAAATGTATATTAATCAGTGGAACTGAAAGAAGAGTTGTAAAAATTTGTCTGACTGAGAAAGTCGCCAAATTTTTACTTGAAGTAAATTCTAATCAGGAAGCAATCCTGTTTTGTTTAAGTGATGGGATGTTCTTAGAGTTCTAGGAATTAACCCCGATTTCGAAAATTCCTGTTTCGAGTGGTTGTCCTTCGGCTTGCCATCGATCTAGACCGCCGTCCAAAAGAGAAACCTTCTCGTGTCCGTATGACTAAACCTTGACTTTATCGAGGTTTAGAAAGGAAGTTTAACCTTGAACAACCATGCTAATTTAGAAACACCGAGCATTCCTGATAATCGATCTCGACCACAGAAAATCAAGTGCTCGTCTTTGTTGATGCCGAGTAACTAAATTCGTTAAAATTTTTTTTGGATTATATGATAGAAAATCATGATCTTTCAAATTACATGAAAGGGAATTTTATTCGAACGATATCATGACAAAATTATTTCACTCGATACCCTTTCATTTTTGGGCTATCGCTGTAGATAGAAGGAATCCAGTAATTTCTCATACCTGAACATATTGTTCGAAAATATGAGGCGGGTAATAACCGTATCGCTCATATTGTGCAGGGTACATGGCAACATTTACATCGACATGAATTGACCCAGGAATGTGACCAGCTTTGTAGTCATTCAGGGATCTGAAGATCAGCTGATCAGTAATTGTTTGAAATTTATACATGAAAATTCGTAATTGGCCATTCATAACGAAATGAAGTTATGATCATGTGTAATGAAATTATCTAATTTTTTAAGCGGGAGGCAAATTTCCTTTATAGACTATGCATGAATGTCTATTATCGTAACTATTTTCATCACTGTTTGATTTTTTATACAATAAACATTCCTGGAAATTGCCGGTAGATAAACGTCGTCAATTTATCATTTTAATCGAAAACGAAGCTCATGGTAAACATATCGATTTTCTCACGAACGAAAGATATTGTTTCTAATCAAAAATACCTACGGTGAAGGTTCCTTCATGAGCTGTTCGAATTTCGCATATTTTTCCTTTTCGAACGTCTTCCAGTCGGGCTTGTCAGTGTTAACATAAGTGTGCTGCAGAACTCGGACTCCATCTCGATTGATGATTCCTTTCTTGATTAGACTCGTTAGATTTGCCACGTCAATGATTTTACCTAACGACATCTGAATTTCCTTTTATCAATCAATTATCTTTTTCCAGAAGATAGTCTAACAAAATCACTGGATAAAAAATAATTTATTCTGGCGAAAAATGAACGAAAACAAAAAATATTGAATGCTTTTTTTTGTTATATTGATATGTACAGGGAGTAATAAAATAAGGCTGAGAAAATGAATGGAAAATTAGAAAACTGCAAGTAAGCGAAAGATCAAAAGATGCGAAACAAATTACTGCCAGCCAACTGACAGAGCGAGTTTTGTGCTTTATTTTTGCAATTCTGCACGTCTTTGTCATCATGCCTTGCAATTTTTCGGTCAACACAAAAATCGATCAGTCGACTAACAAGACAATTTTGAAAATGAACCCAATAGTATTTTGATCAAATAAATGCGAGAATTATGAGTAGTAGGTTCGGCGAGAGAGTAAAACATGGCCAATAAAATGACATTATGGCATAATAATTTTCATTCTTGATTTAGTTTAACTATTTTTAAAATTACAGTTTTGCTTCTCTTAACTCACTCACAAGAGCAATAAAATTTTGAATTACAAAAATAAGAATTCTTTACTTGAGCCCTTTCAACTCAAGCAAAACGTTTTTTTTCCATAATCAATAAACCTTTTACTAATTATTTTAAAGAATAATAACCGTTGCGTTGATAGATTTTTCTAGCTTCTCAATGCAGTTTGTTATCCACGAATGATTTGGACTAACAACAGCCTGTAGCAGGCAATTCAACCTCGGGAAACATAATCAGATAGAAAAATCGGCCGAGAGCCTCCCCGACGAGGATGGCAACGCCGAGATACACGTTGTAGGTCATGAAGATCAACATGAGCAGGTACGCGATGAACAGCTCCACGAAGAATATCAAACAGTCTGTCGCCGCAAATGATATTACAGGACCGGAGAGCCTGAATTTTTCTAGCGTTTAGAAAATTTTCTACCCTGCAAAATAGATCAATTGCTAGGAAATTTTATTCGATTAAGGAATGCCCTTTAATTTCCGCATTAACTGTCTTAAGATGCTTTTTCTTTTCAAATTTTCATTTTTCTCTCAAGAACAATGACCTAATTTTGGTTTTAAAATGAAAAATGGCCCAATTTTCTATTTTTGCTATTGATTGCATTCTTTTGCTGATCTCATTTATCAGTGAAAAAATTTGAGACCCCAAATTTCAAGGCTATTTTTTCTTATCGCGCCGATAAACCGTGTGTTTTTGAAGGGGAGATTAAATTGCAGATTTTGCAATGATCTGATTGATCGATAAGGAATTGAGTTTCGAGAATTGTGACTGAAAATTTGTGAATCTCTTCATACTACGCTTCTCTTCCTCTGTTAAGATCTTCATCTCTAAATTATTGCAAAGGTTCAGAAATCAAAAATAGATCAATTTACTTGTGAATTAGATCACTGAATGTGTGCAAAAGGTAGTTGATTATTTCATTTATGTTAGAAATAACTTGAAATTTTTCATGATGTCAAAAATCACCGTTTTTTGGCTCCGATATTCTTTTGTCTGCTTCGATTTGCCCAGAGAGCGCGAATGAATGTAAGCGTTTGATGCACGAAGCAGATGGCCACGATGCCCAGACAAGAGAGGAACATTTCTGAAATCAGGCTGATTGTTTGAACCCATTATCTGCTCGAGACTTACCCGTTCCATTGTGAGTCTGCCAGAAGTCGAAACTGATAGTTTCCCGGACGCCGAAGTAGAAGGACATGTGGTTCATATGCCTCAATTTTTAGCATATAAATTTGGACAACTACAAATCAGGGCGAATTGGTTTTTCGCAACTTTGCCACTTCAAAAATTCGTAATTAGGTGAGGATAGACAATTATAGGGAATTTTTCTCCAGACTACTATTTCGTAGGGTGTGGCGAAAAATTTCAATAGTTAGTTTCATAAAATAAATATGAAAAGATGCAAGGATTTTTCTATTAAAAACGCGAGAATAGAACAAGAAATCTCCGAATAAAATTATGTCAAAATATGAACGGCTGAAAACGTCTGGACAAAGCTATTCATGATAGCTATGTCGCGAAGAAGATCACGAGATAAATAAGTTTCTAAACTTATTTTATGCTTTTTTCTTCAACAATTTAATGTAATAGCGTAATGGGGCTTCCAAATGATCAGATAATTTCGATTCGATGAAGATAACTTCGAAGATTCCTCACTAATTGCAAAGGAAAAGAATGGCTAAACTAAAGAAATGGATCTGTTCAGCGAATTGGGTATCTAGAAATGGTTAAAAATTGTGTCAGAAATGTTAAATTTATGAAAGTTGGACCGGGAAAATTGAATTTGACACTGTTTTGAAGCCATTTTCTGAGTTTTTCCCCAAATTCAAAAAACGGAAAAAAAAAACTGAGTTGACGTTCTCTTTACCAACCAGTACTAATTCATCGATCATTTGCATAGAAAAAGTCCGACAACCAAATGTGATACAATCAGTCTTCGATTAATTCCAGTGATGATAGAAAAATTGAAGAGAGTGATGAGACAAAGATCAAAGAAAGTGTCGCCTTCCTTATTTTTGTTAATTTATTTTCCTCTAAATAGTTTTAGTTTGTTCATTTGTTTGGTAATAATCATTCAAATTCGTTAAATACCTTTTTCTAATTGATATTTTTTTTTTTATAAAATTTTCATATGTTTAATTTCTCATTTTTTTTTAAATTTGAGAATCATACTTCTAACTTCTAGTTTCCCAACTTTAGATTTAAATAACTTATCGAAATTTATATGAAATTTATCATAGCCACGTTCATAATTATCGGATGATATTTTTATTTTGAATGAAATTTTACATCTTTAATGCACATTGTTCAGTTCAAGTTCTACGTGAACTATTTTATCCATAAAATTTTTCGTAAGTTCAGACTATCTTCATGCGTGTTTTATTCTTCCAAAATTGTGATTTTTGCATATATTTTACGATTGCTGAGGTTTCAATTCTCAACATTTTACTCGTAATTTTAAATTAACCAGTTTCAACATAAACAGTTATCTTCGATGTTATAATTTCTTATTTGTATTACAATGACATTAAATTGAATAAAATATATTTATTTTCAATTCATAATAATGACAGTTTAAAGTTGCCGATGTTTTTATTGTATATCATGAGGACCATCATTTTGAATTTACTTCTTGCATCTCCCATGACCTAATAATTATTTAGAAAATTAGAATAATTGAACATCACATTACCAAGTCCGGCGTAAGCTACACTCGCATACGCCAAAATGACTGCAGCGGCAAGAACATATGAGAGAACAGACTGCATGATTTTCTAAAATTTATTTCAAACTATTTTTAGAATAAAGACATTTTAATTATGAAAGTATTTAAAGCTATTATAATATAAGTTTTGACTACATCCAAATGGAATGACTTTGCTCGTTTATATAGTGACAAATACGCAGATGACCGATTCACTAAGGACCCGTATTTCTTTTTTAACTTCGATAATTGTGGTCATATTAGTCGATGATCACTCATTTCAAATGTTAATTGTTTGATTGATATCAAATCAAATGCACTTTTTATCCGGATTGTCGCAAGTTCCAGTTCTAAAATCTCACATGACCAGATAATACTATTATCATTTTATCATCTTTCTTACAAATTATGGAATGATTAGTAAATTAAAACTCGGGAATTAATTCATCATGATTCGTTTAAAAATGCGGACAGAGACAATTAGTCGAATTGCGTTATTTTGGACTATTATGATCAGCATTTCGGCACTCATGATTAGGTGTTAGAGAAATGACTGAATAAAAAAGATTTATTTATGAAAATAACGAAGAGGGAAAAACTATGGCAATTTCTGTATTTCAGCAACGATTTTCAATTTTTCTGCAGAACCTAATTTACGTGACCTGACAATAAAATTTTTGATGCAATATTGAGTAATAGGTCTCTGAACGTCTATATCATATGCCTGATTTGTACAAAAATCATTGAAATCTGATCATTTACTTCGGGGTACAATAGTGGACAAATATTTACAAGATCTATCAAAATAAAATAGGTTAATGTTTCTGGATAACCCATTGCTTATTTCTTGCAGTTATGATGACCTAAAATAAGTATTTAGAAAAATTTAATAATTGAATTATCATACCGCCAAGTCCAGCATAAGCTAGAATGACTGTAGTGGCAAGAACGTATGAGAGAACAGATTGCATGATTTGCTTATTTATTTATTTTTTAATTGTAGTAAAATTCGTCATTCTATTATTCTAGGCGTTAGGTTAGAATTGGTCATGCGTTATGGGCCATTTTCTCGAATTTTATGCCATGATTCCTGATATTTCCATGCACTTGACTGCTAAAACGATCTTATTTGATAAATCGCACTTGTATCCCGAATTTCATGTTCATGCTTGAATTTTTACATTTCCGCGCACTAGAATGATGGAAATTTTCTTTGGTTGAATAATTTATACTAATTAAAAAGATTTTTATTTATTCTTTTTGATCTACGTTTCAATTAGCATTCGATGAACGGTGAACGATGGGATATGAAAAAGTGTGACTTGGTTGTCGGTGTTTTTGTCTGAGTTTCAATTTCAATTATATTAGTACTCGATTACTTATGATTAGGGTTATCATAGCATAAAAAGCTGACTATTTACCACATGATCATGATGAGGGAATGATATCAACGCGGTTATCACAAAATTTCCCTTTTATTGTGTTCCCGTTATTCAGTTGCGAGAAAAATAATTCTGGATTATTTGAACAAAGAGGGGTCAATTTGTGATTAAATGAAATCATAGAATTTGCTGCAATTTAATTTGTAAAATATTTTATTTTAATTAGAAATTTACATAGTAAATATTGCTATGAGTCGCATTAGATGCTCAGTGGTATGTAAGAATATCTCAGAGTGATCATTTCTTGCACGGCTTGCTATCTGAATTAAGAAATGTACGAGTTTAATCTAATTTTTCACATGTTTTTCATATCCAAAGTGATTATTTTTCTTTTAGAGAGACTTCTAATTTCGAATGTAGACCCGGAAAAATGGCTTTGATTGATCAGTTTATCATTTTCATATCCCTTCTTTTTGTCACGTAAACGGTAAGTTCAATATTCAAATTTTTCCTACGTAAAATCATGAAATTTATAATTGAAAACAAACTAATTGTTCTAAAATTAAATTATAAATATCGCCAAAAGAAACAGAACTCACGTCCTCCAAGTCCGGCATACGCGACTGTAGCGTATGCCAAAATGATAGCTGCCGCGAGAATGTAGCTCGTTAGGGATTGCATATTTATTCCTCTGAAAGCCGAGTTTATTAGATACAATTGAAATCAGAAATTTACATCTTGGAAGAAATTCATGCAATATCATTTTTCGCAAATGCAGATATCTTCTTCAAAATCTTTTATACACGGGTTTCTGACCCTGATTTGACCTTGGATGTCACCTTCAGTGCATATTTTTCGACTATTACCGCTTTTTTTCAATATCAGTCTGATATATGACCCAATTTTGAAAGTACTGATTAGTTCTAACTTACTTAGCGTGATAATGTTGATTGATGGGGTTATTGTGGGAGACATATGAATTTTGGTTGAATTAGGTCAATAGGATTTTTGTCTTGAGCATCATACAGAAATTATACTTGCAACAAAAGAAATGCAAGCTTTTAGATACAAAAGAATTTTCGAATTGAAATGTTGTGCGTTAAATACAAAGTTTAAGAAAAAAAACTTTTTTTAGGTCGATAGTTCCAAAATTATGATTGATGATACTTTTTTCCTAATTAAATTTTCATGAATTTCTTGCATAACTACTGAAACAGCAAGTTATACTCATGAATCGATGATAATCTTGAAGTCCCGCCCCCAAGGTTGAATTTTTCTAAAATCGATAGTCAAGAGTAGTACAGAACTGAGCGAATGGGAGTTATTGCGGCAGCAGTTTTGCTGAAACAATGTCCTCTCGATACTGGCTAATATTTCAAATTGGTCTATGTTTGCTAACGAATGACGCTTTCGCATATAGTGACGAGAAAACCTTTTTGTTCCAGATACAGGGATATTCACCTACAATGGTATGAGCGTTGAGTTTGAATTAGAAAATTCTTGAAAGAGATGAACCTGGGTTTTGTTTTCGATTCTGAAAATTTTCTGCGTGCAACTTTTGAATATCAAATCTATTCTTGTGTCTACTGCCCGTAATTTGATTTTACCTTCAAAAGACAGAAAGAGTTAGGAGAAGATACTATATTCATTGTTCACAGAATTGAAGATAAATAGTTTAAACTATTGTAAGAAAATGTCAATCTTCTTCCAGAAAGACGATTATGTGGGAGTGTCAGTCCCGGCGCCAAGCGGATACGTCTTCGGTTACGAGCCTCTAGCCTCGTATGACAGAGTGCATCACTACATGCTGTATGGATGCGAGAAACCTCATGATGAAAGCGGATTCTGGAAAGGGCAAGAAAAGTGTGGGGAGGGAAAGGCATATATTCTGTAGGTTTTTTTATTTCCATAGATTTTTTGCTCAAATAATGAACTTCACCTTTATTTTGTTGGGGAAGAAAGCTGTGCTTTAAAATGAAAAATAGATTGAAACTTACTGAACAAATTTTGCCTAGCTTAATTTTTTACGATCCATTCAGTTTGGTATATTTTTGAGATACACATTTTAGCTATAGATTACCAAAAAAATTAAGATATGTCTGGGCTCGAAATGCCCCCGATTATGAGTTACCTGAAGGAGTTCGCATGAGCATCGGGAACAAGGGGGACGACATCAAATATCTCGTTCTTTCGGTATGAATTAAAAAAATAATTTAAATGAATTTTAAACACAAAAAATAGATCCATTACGGAATGCCACTCGCTGGAAATACGAAGGACTACACAGGCGTGAAGATCTACATGACGACTCAGCCTCCACCAATGTTGGCAGCCGTCTATGCTCTCGCTAGCAGCGACGATCTGCCACCGAAATTGGATCGCTACTACGTTAGTTCTTAAGCGTCTTTTCAATGTGCAACCTTGAATTATTTTCTATTCTGCGGCAAAAACAAATATTTCGCTTGCATCGAAGAAAACATGCTTGAAAAGAGTTTACCTGCCACTACTTTTACCTTCAAATTCAGAATTTTCTATACCATAAAACATCTACACCTCTCTTTCAAAACTCGATTGTTTTCGCTAAAGTATCATTTAAGATTTTCTTTACCTAATAAGAAAAACCTCCACAAAAGATTCGTTTTCACAAGTCAACTGTCATGTTTGAGAGCAACATGTCGTGCGTCTACAACTCCTCGACACCCATCCATCCATTTGCCTTTCGTCCACACACGCATGTCTTGGGCCGAGTTGTCTCGGGTTATTTCCTTCATGAAAGTGAATGGACACCAATCGGCAAAAGAAATCCACTTTGGCCTCAGATCTTCGAACCGATCAATCGCAATTTAACAATACAGAAAGGAGATATTATCGCTGCTTCATGTCACTTCACAACGAAAGAACGGACTGAAAAGACCTATAATGGGTAGGATGTTTCCTCGCAAATTTAGTTATGATAATGAAAAAGAATGACTGCTCTGTAATTTTTCTTCTGCAACTTTTTATTACATGTAAGAGTTTTACCTTAATAGATCTCTTGATTAATGAGTAAAAAGAGCCACAAATCAGGCTAGTTCGAGATTTTTCCTCCACCATGTGCTGTCCTTTTCCCGGTTCGTTTTTCTGAATCTTTAGTTATCTTTCTATAAGTGAGTATAAATCTTGGACAGGCCTATCTAAAATAAGGTTTCTGATTGGATCATCGCTTCTTTAACTCTCAAATCCTGTTCCAGAATGGGGTCACGCGACGAAATGTGCAATTATTACATAATTTTCTGGTGGAATGCGAGTCTGCCGAAGCCAGAGGTTGCGGGACAAGTTTGCTGGGACAGCAATACGGTGTGCTAATTATAAATTTATAATATTTTCACCGAGTAAGTTAGGATGCAATGAGCAAGTATCCGGTTGACGGTTGGGAGCCGATGCCTCCGGATGTGGAACTCGATGACCTAGTTCATTACAATACGGTAAATCATATCTTTCTGGAAATTTCTCTGGATTGACACGACTTTATTTTGTTTCTGAAATTCATTTGCACTGTCATTTTTCTTTTCGAGTTTTAAGAAAATCGTGTTTCATTCTTCTTCGAATTTAAAAAAGAAAAAACAACTCAATCAGGGATGTTTGGAATTCCGAATTTTCAAAATTTAACTTCCGAATAGCTCTGAACTCAAACATCACTAATTCAGGAACCATTTGGAGTCAGCCAAGAAGCCTTCTACTCCGAAATTGATGGATTTAAGCTTGGGCAAGTAGTAGGTCTTGCGTTCTGTCCAAACGGCCATCTACTTGTCTTCCGCAGACCTGCAAGTGCTATGGGAACAAAGTAATTCATTTCTTGAATGAAGATATTTCATAGTGTTGATATTTCAGTGCTTTCGACTCGAATAACGTTCTAACAAACAAAACCACCATTTCTGAGGCCGTTATTCTAGAGATCAACTTCAACGCGCATACTCCTAAAATCACAAAGAGGCTTGGAGAGAACAAGTAAAGCACTTTTCAACTCCACTAGAATTTGGCGAAAAACCTAAATTCATCATATCATCACAAAGATTCAGTCCTTAGAAAAGGAAGATGCGAGTGAAAAGATCTCCCTTAAAGTAACCAACTAAATCCATTAATTGTTTCTGGATCTGGGGTTCAAAAATAAAATAAACCATTCCATCTTTCTTTCATGCGCTTCTCCTAATACCGACAAATTCATCTTAAGATTCTACTTGCCTCACGGGATCTACGTGGATTCTGAGGGCTACATTTATACCACCGATATTGGCTCTCATACGATTGCCAAGTGGAGCGTTTACGGCAATTGTAAGGAATGATGATCAAATTTTTGCGGCCTCCTCTATTTACATACAGCCGTATCTAAATATAGGAGGCTTTTTTGCTGATTCATGAAATTCAGCGATATCACAAGTCTGGGAAGCTGGTGTTGAGCTACAGCCTGGGCCTGGAAAGGATGAATTCTGCAAGCCAACTGCAGTCACTCGAGTCAAGGACTCCGTGTTTGTGACTGATGGGTATTGCAACAACAGGGTCGTCGAGTTGGACGCCAATACCGGACAGTGGAAGGTGATTCGAAGAAGAAATCATGTTGAAATGAGAAATGGTCTTCTTTCAATGTTTCAATGGAATGCTGCAACATCACTTTGAAACGCAAATAATATACGTTAAAAGTCTCTGAAGTAAAATTCACATATTAGGCAAATTCCATTTGTGATCAACGCATTGACTGAAACAGTAGCATTAGCTCCGACTTTCTCCTATAATGCCAAAATTTTGCTTCGAAATAGACATAAAACTTCTACACCAACTAGAGAAATTTAAAAAAGAAAAAAAAAAGACTAAATTAAGAGCAGTTTCGGAAGCCTTGGTGATAGTCACAATCAGTTCAACCTACCGCACGACATTATCAGTACAGCTAAGGGAAATTTGCAAGTTGCTGACAGGAACAACGGCCGAGTCCATGAAATACGAATTGACGGCCAACATCTAGCGGTGTTGGAAGCGGAGTTTGTCAAATTTTCTTTTTCAACATTTATCCTGTCTACTTTAGTCAGTATAAGAAAATCTACTCGATGGATCCAAGCTCGAAACACATTTTCGTCGCCCCGGAGGAAAGCGTAAGAATATTTTTTTTATATTGAAACATTTCAATTCAAGACCTTTCCAAGATATTTTTGTTTTTGGTCGTGATATCGAGATGATAATTTGTATTAAAAAATTTTCACGAAAAATAATCCCTTCACCTTTAAATTGATTAGGATAAAAATATGGCTTGATTGATAACAAACACATTAAATCTTTAGGATCCATACAACGAAAATCCACTATTCATCTTCGTTGCTCGAACTTCTCAGGCACTCACTGAATACGCCTTTGGTCCGGAGCATAAGAAAAAGTAGAAATATATTCTTCGGTTTTCTGAATATTGCGTGACATTATAGCACGAAGCATGATATTATTAGGTTAGCACGTGGTAGGGTAACGAATAGTTATCGTACTATTTCATAATGTCCACGATTTCATGCGATTTCTATGTTACTTTTCTTTCAAATTAGTTCTTTCCAGATTCGGCATTCCTCATGTAATCAGAGTTAGCAAAGACGATGAGGACGTCTACGTCGGCGACGTTGGTCTAGAAGGTCTTTGGAAGTTCAAGGTTCAGTTTTTTGAGAAGAAAGTTTAAATACATTTTTAGGTGCATAAAGAAAACCCAAAATCACATCTCGTCAGGAAGCTACACTTATTGACACCGAATTTGGAAGGTAAAAATATAATTTTTTTTTTAAATAATAGAAAAGATAGAAATATATTTCAGAAATCAACACCCTATACATTATATTGATTGTACTCGTTTGCATAATCGTGCTTGATATATTCATCAAACGATTCTCGAAATTTCGATTTCTTAGGAAAACACAGCCTAAAGTGGTGAGTAGAAATTTTGATTAAAAACTAACAAAAAAGCTTTAGATTGTTCCTAAAAAGAATGATGAACGACGCTGTTTGTTGATTGAAAGGATCTAATATAGATGGCAGCTAAAATTTGACGGAGACTCCCTTATAATAGAGTATCTTTTCCAATTTCTTTCAAATTCCATGCTCTCGCTCATCTCTAACTATAGCACTCCGTCATCCGTTACGTCGTAAACTTTTAACCATCAACACAATAATAGCTTTAATTTCTGATTTTAGGGTTAAAATTTATACCAAATTGTAAATAAATGGTTTATTCTAGTGAAAAACGCCAAATATCAACTTGGTGAAATATGCACTTGTGTTCGAAAGGGTGGTGGGTAGAAATAAATATTAAGGCGCATTCTTTGAATAATCCGAACAAAATATAAAGAGTGGCCGGACAACTGCAAAAGTGTCCCGGATCCGAACCAAACTTATATGGTGGATACACCCATGGACCCTAATCACAAAAAATGAAAATTAGGTCCCGCCCCAAAAGTGGGCGGAGCTACGTGGGGGTCAAAGTTGGGCATTTTGACGATTTGACTGTAAACAGGAGATACAGAGAAAACTTTCTTGCTATAATAGATTTTCGAATAATTTTAAAAGGATGAACATGGCCATGGAATGTACTTTCTAAAAATATGTTGGTTTCGGAGAGTCAACCACTTGCTGAGTGTGGGAGGGGGTCCCGAAGTCAAAAGTGTCAAAAATGGTAGTTTCAAAATATGCATTTTTTTTTTTGCATAAAATCGATTTTCCTGAAAAAATTTAGGGGGAGTTCCAAAAATTTTATGCTATATTCGGATTCTACATATCAAATTACCCTAAAATCAGTCCTAAAAAGCACAGATTAGGTATGCCACTTTTGAGAAAAAAAAAACGATCAAATGGAAGTGGTCCGAGGATCGAATTTTCAAAAATCGACCGGAAAAATTCAAATTATACACCAATCGATAGAGAGTGAAAAACTGAGCAACTTTTGTGAAGACATCACATGGTTATCTATTATGGTATGGGAGTGGTACCTCAAAAACCAAAATTTAGTGTCAATTTTCAAGAAAATTATACGAGAATGTTTTCATAGGTAGTCTACCAAAATTTGAGCTCAGATTGAAGCTAGAAACATCCATTATTTATTTCCATTCAATTTGGAGTCGAACAATACCAAACATGACATTGTACCAAATGGTAGCGACCCATATGGTCAAGTTACCATTTGGTAACCAATACCCATAATCTATATTATAAAAGTAGAATGAGCCACAATTAATTCAAAGTGAACGTTAACGTTAACATGCTAATTTTGTATCAAGTTTCATTTCATGAGAGAAGAAGTCTTTCATTTCATTATTATGCACGACCCCACGCTGCGCGTCCCTTTCTCTATGCAGAGTCAGGACGTCTCGAGAAATGATAAAGCGCAAAATTTTCAACGGTTTAATATGCTAAATTTGTATCGATATTTTGAAAATTCGTTCAGCGTAATTTTTTCGTCGTTGACTTTTCGTCTTTTGATGTGTTGAATTAGCATATGCTCAGTCTAATCGTTGAAGATTTGAAAGTAAGTTACTTCTTGACCTGCTTCGTCTTATTCTGGTGAGTCTCAAAAGAGCCAACGTCCAGACTTGGGACTTTTCCACCGCAGCCGCGGTGCGGTGCGATTTCGGTGGTCTACTCCTATGGTGTGATGAGGGAAATTGAGTTGCGGTGCGGTGACCAAATTAAAAAAGTCCTAAGTCTGCCAACGTTGTTCTTTTTAATTATGACGAAAATGATGTTGAGTTGGGGACGAGCGCCGAGGAAAAAGGTAAAATTGATAGTAAAGTAGGGACCACGAATAACGACAAGTACAACGAAGTTTTACGTCCCAACGCTATGTTTTTTTTTTTTCGATATGACAGTCAACGATTTTGTTAAATTTAAAGTCCACGAGTGCAATCAAAGTCATCACGAGAAAGTTTCTTATGTAGATATAACGACTTCACAAATGATCCATTATCCTTTCTTTACGCTTCAAGATGATCACTTACAGTACGTGCGAGATTTTATAATTAGAGAGGCCAAGCGTCCCCTTTTTGAGGGAGAGAAATAATGCATGAATTTCCCCGACGTTTCAATTATCGTTAATTATCCCGTTAGTTAGTTGATAATTTCATGAAACCAAAACACCAATTAGGGTAATAAAATACGCCCGAAATGGTGGTGTCGTTGGTTTTTCGAAAAAAAAAAGACTTTCTGAAGGCATGAACGATGTCGAAACTTGACGATACAAGTCACTTTCCAAAGATTTTCAACGGATCCTGAAACTACGACATCGATTTAGTTTATCTGCGTTGACAGTTTGTTAACTTAGGTCGTCACAAAGGTCCACATCGGTTCCGAAAATTCCTTTTTTGAACGTTGATTTTCGTACTATTTAATTGTGTACTCCCCACAGTACGTATAAATACGGGGTGAGAAAAGGGGAAATCGATCGATAATGATAATAATCTATTTTACTATCATTTAGATACCATTTCGAGGAGGTTTCACGCCTAATTAGGTTAATTGGTGTAAACGCAGTGCCGTTTCCCTGTCGGAAAAATTTGGAAAGGCCGCTGCAGGAACGAGTTGCCGTACAAAAATAGTCATAACTTTTGATAGTATGGACCATTTTTGAAAATTTAAAAAGCTTTGAATTCATACCGATCTCAGCTATCATATTGATATCAAATTTACCCAGTTCAACGTATTTTGAAAAACCACTTGGCCTCTCTACTTATGGTTTCCAAATAGCCGATTTTAGTCTATATTTGTTGGAGATGGGTGATAATTGAAACTTCGGTTTCGAAAATTTTCAAATCAGTACTTTGTGCACCTCCGTTGTACACTTTATTTTGTGAACTCAATTTCAACCATCGACATTTTTATGAAGAAATAATTTATTTGTTGAGTACGAAAACAAAACGAATATGAAGTTTAGTGAAATCACAGATAGATAAGTTAAGAGTTGCAACGATTTTGAAGTACAGGTCTGTAAATCTCATTACATTATGAGGAATAGTTTGGAAAAGCCATCTGAAATAATTATAACTCGATTTTACAGGTCCGTAAACGAAAATGTTGCAAACTGGCAGACTAACTGATAATATAATCAATGGATGAGTATATTTTGAAAAAAAAAATAGAAAAAGTACTTGAATTTCGAAAAAAAAAGTTTAGTTATCAAGTATTAAGTACTCTTCCAGGAAATTTTATGAGGAATTGTCAAAATGTCAAAATAGGAAATTTGACGTAGCGAAAAATTGAAGAAAAAGAAGAAAATGCTTGACTGAGATGTGCTGCATTGAGGTGCGTCAAAGCTCGTCGAATCTGACAACTTGTTTTCCACTTTTAGAAATTCAAAAATTTAGTCGAATTTTTGAGTTTCGAAAAAATGGATTTTTGAAAATGGCTAGTTTACAAACATGCGAAAATGAGATTTCTAGAGGTCAAAAATTGAATCGAGAATACTGTAAAATCGTCTGATCTCGAAATTGAGAATATGAAAATTTTCTTGAATATTGAATCTTTTGTACACTGAACACTGAAATCAGCCAGACTTTACAGTTAACAAGAAAAACCCTGCCTAAAGAGATGTTAGAAGGAGTCGGAAATTATCAACTTGAAAAATCGAAATCTACAATAAGACTCCATACATTCACCCTGTCTAAATTACGAAATAAGGTTGGAATAACAATCAATGGTACAGGTAAATAGTCATCTCACTTTTCTCCTAAAAATGAAATGGCATAGTGAAGAATCAGTTGATGCAGTAAAATGGCGAAATTAATGCGCGAAACAAAAAGGCAAGTCGGAAAGACGATTTTTGAGAATTCGAGTTTAGTTTTTTTTCATTAAAAATGGTAGATTATTGAAGAATGATAGAATTTCAATGTCAAGCTTATTATCTATCTACCAATTCTTCGAAGCCTAGTAATTCTTATATTAGCACCAAAGAACAGGTGGTAAAATGAAAATATATTAATATTGACAATTTGGAAGGATAAGTGTAATCGTTGCATACAAAATAGTACCGAAACAATCTGCTTCCTTATTCTATTTCGAGTGTAACAATTAACGGAGTATTCATTTTACAAATTATTCGATAATTGGATTTTCAGCGGTCTTGCAAGCCTTATCCTTCTTTGGGAATGTTCTGCATTTACCTTGCAATTGACTGTGGGAAAACAAAAGAGAATTGTCCTTGTCTCTCGTTTTCCCTTATTATTTCTTACTCTCCTCCTCACTATTTCCGAAGGATAAGGCTTGTAAGGCCGTGATTTAGAATTATTCCGAATCGCCATCCTCACTATAGACATAATTAGCGTCCTTGCGCATCAGCGGAGAAGCGTCCTCACCTCGACGGGCAGCCGCAGGCGCAGCTCGACTGCCGTAGCCCAGACCGCTCCGCGCCGCCAGCGATTTCCCGGTTGGTCGGCCTGCTCCAGACGAACCTAAATTTATTCTTCAATTCAGAGATTTCAGAAACAATTATTCCCATCTTAGCAGAAAATTATGACGATTTGACAGTGAATTTTTAATATAATGTTTGCAATATTAACTCGCTAACTGCTGATAAGGGTTCTTTTGAAGTTGTGAAATTCGAAAGTCTATTTGATTTTTAGAATTAAGGGCATGAGAAATTTTAGTAGCATAGAATGAATTGTCAGACATAAATGATGACAGAAAAATAAAGACGGGAAATCCAGTTGTGTTTTGATAAATCTTTAGAAAGGGCAAGCCAAAGAATCGAAAATTCCTATGCTTTGTTCCCAAAGATACTGTTTTCATGAATTTTTGAAGATGACAAAGAAGTTTACCGCTATGTGAACTGCTGCTGGGTCGATTGAGCGCGTGCGCAGGCAAGTGCATCGACCAGGTCTGCAGCCGGCCGTACAGCTCTCCGAATGTCGGACGCCTCTCCGGATGTTCGTGCCAGCACTCTACCATTAGGCTAAAATAGGCTACTCAGAAAAATCGGAAACCTTTCAAAGATTGAACGTGGATCTAACACAATAGTTTATCATTATTGCATTTCTTTTAAAAATGACTATTTCGGGTAATTCACAATTTACTGAGAATAAGTGAGAATCAGACATAAAAAGTAAAACAAAATTCCTAAAACTAACCTGTAGATGTTAGTTGGACAAGTGGGAGGGCACTCGAGCAGGTGTCTGTTCGCAATCAACTCGATGACCTGCTGATTGGGAATAGCCTCGTAGGGCTGACGGCCGTAGCTCCAGATCTCCCACAGAACCACTCCGAACGACCACACGTCGGATGCCTCACTGAAAAGCATAGAATAAAGCACGAAATGATGCGTTCTATCTAGGGGCCGCAAATGGTTTTGCACAAGTAAAATTTTTGGCAATTTTCAACTCCAAATGTTGCTTTCGACTATAAGACACTTTCGAAATTTCATGATAGTTGAAAGAAAACTGAATTCCTACCTGAATCTGCCCAGTTCAAGAGCCTCTTTCGACATCCACCTCACAGGCATCCACGAGCGATGGATCATCTGAAACCAGCAGGAATTCAATAGTGATCATTTCAGTCGATGAAACAATTGCATTCAAAAAGTATAGGTTGATCATGAACCGACATGTCATATGTCTGTCATCTTTCAAAAGAAACGAAATTTGCATGTAACTAATAAAAAAAAGAATATAGAAGCTCACCTTGTAATAATCATTGTCATAGCAAGTCCTCATGAGTGAGAAATCGGCGATCTTGATGACCCGATTGTCTCCCACGAGGCAGTTGCGAGTCGCCAGGTCCCTGTGGATGAAGTGCATCTTCGACAGATACTCCATTCCACACGCTATCTGAAATCGAGCAACCATTATTTCACCGAGTAATTTCTCATTTCAACATTATTTTACTAAAGAAACAAATCTGATGCAACAATTTCAGCAGTGGTGAATGTTGAAACTTTCTCCAGAAATTTTATATCATCATTTTCAAGTTAGGGACGAAATTGCATGATTCTGCAGAAAAAATTCTGTAGTTGATGCAAATGTTAGTACCTGAGTGGCAATTCGCATGAAGTCGTCGTGATCCGAGTTGATTCGATCGACGTCTCGGGAATCTGAGGGCGCGCGCAGCAGGAGGAATTCGTGCAGATCGCCGTGGACCATGTATTCGAATACCTGAAAATTTGAGCAGTGAAACAATATTGGAAACAATTTCCCATGACCCTTTCGATCAGTGAGAAAATCTCAAATCTTGTAAGATAATAACTTGAACAATATGTTGTTAGTAGAAAGACATTTTATGTTTTGACATGATGTAACAATTGCATTTGTTTTCAAAAAGAATTAAAATTACCGCAGCGAGTCTGTCGCCATCCAAATAGCTGAAGCCGAGCAGCCTGATGATGTGCGGGTGGTCGAAAGAGGCCACTGTGCGGATTTCCGCTTCTAGATTAGTCTTCTCCAAATTTGTTGCATCCGTCCGCACCGATTTTATTGCTACCTGAAAATTCGACGTTCATTTTTCTTCTTCTAGATTCCTGACAGTCATTTAAAGTACATCAAATGTTCCTTTCAAATAAAACACGTTGATGCGATGAAAGAGTAGTGCGCTTTGACATTAAAGTGATTGCATTCGTTCCACTTTTCTCTGTAATGAGAAGAACTATCATTTTCAAAAGTCGTCAAGGGAAATAATATGAAAGCAACATTCCAAGGTTGCACAAATTGCACAAAATAAAAAAGTTAATAAAAACGAACCGTAATAGGTTCCCTGCTGACGAGTCCGCCGTCCCAGACGCCCATGTGCACGATGCCGAACTGGCCCTCCCCGATCATCTCGTGCACTTTCAGCTGCGAAGAGGGGATCTCCAGAATGTGGTACGGCTCTTGCACCGAGTCGTGTTGGCGAATCGGCTCTTAAGTAGCACATTTCAAAATTACGCCAAATTTTTCATAGAAAATGGGCAACAAGGGCTTATTGTATGTTAGGGCCCAATAATTTTGTGAATGAAATGAGTTTGCGCATACCTTCAAAAAAAAAAGTTGAGAATTTATTTTGAAAAGCTACCTGGATAAGGAGGTGGAACTGCGTATTGTGCGGGCGGGAGGAGGGAGGCCATCTCCATGGGCCCTGCTTGGCCGCGACCCATTATGGGGGTCGAGGTGCCATTCAGCTTGCGGTAGTAGGCCGAATTGACTGCACTGAAATCCGGGCAAAACATCGATCGATCAATCAGCCAGAAATGATTAGGAGTTTTGAAGTTTCGAAGGACCCCCGAGTATGAAATATGAACAAAGAGGAATTTTCAAATCACATTCCACTTTTTTCGACAAATTTAGAATGATGGATTCGATTTGTGTTCCATGTTGATGGCGGCAATAGGGAATTCAGCAAATTATCGCGCTACAAGAGTCTTTCGAAACAGATTGAAGATGTTTCGAAAAAAACAAACACGATGAAAATCGAGTGTTGTTGAAAATTGCAATTGGAAAGGGGGAAGACAAAGTTTATCATTGATAAACATGAGACTTTTACAAAAGAGAAACAGTGATCGACTTTTCTTGATTTGTTTTCCAAAAATTGGTTTTTGTTTCTTGAAACTAACTAATAATAGGACCAGGATAGTTTAGGAATTTAAAATCGATATCTTGCACAAATAATAGATCCTAATAAAATGAGAGCAGATAGACAGATCAAACCGTACTCGATTATCCCGTATTTTGCATATCGTCAAGCAATAAACCAACCTGTTGACAATACTTGGCGGTCCACTGGCATGTAGCGGGATGTGTCCCTGTGCACTCGGTCTGCCCTTGGTCGACTTCTTCTTGGATCTGCAGCAGCAGGCGCAGCACAGCAGGAACAGCAGCAACAGGCCGAACACCACACCCCCACTCACAACTGCCAACTGCCATTGCGGAGACAGGGATTCCCATAGGGAGGCCACGGAGTCCGACACGGAACGACCCTGAACGATTGATTTTTGTATTTTTCAAAAAAAAAAGATCATAAAAAATAAAAATTGATTGAAGAAAATGTGCAAGAGCGTAGAGACAATAGTCATTGAAATAAAGTTGACAAATTTAAGGAAAGAACACACAATGTGGACTTGCGAAACTTGCAAATCTATTCCACTCTCTTATATATTTTGGTAAACTCTTTAGATAATTTAAAAGTCAAGGGTTTTCTAGAAAAAAAACTTCATAATAACTCACATTATCAGAAGTAATGGTAGGTTTATCGACGAGATGCGGGTACATGTCATTTGGACACTGCTTTACATTGCAGGTCTCTTCCTGCCCCCTGGCTTGCGAGAAACACCACGGTTTGGTCTTCTTTCCGCCAGGATTTCGACAGTAATTTCGGGCATCCTTCAGTTCGGGGTAGTTGAATGTGTTGTATTCGCTGAAAATGAAATGCTCACTTCTCATACTCGTGTCGGCTGCATCAATTTATGGTGGCCTGAGTCTTTTAGGGTAATTGTGAGATGAAATATCGTGGAATTGCGATGAAAAGGACGAACAATTTGCCGGTTGTCGTGAAGAAACTCTAATAAGTTTGCCAAAAGTTATCTAATAAAACTGATTTTTACTGATTAGGCGCAAAAATGTTCGGATATTTTGGCATTCTTTGAAGAAACGTGATTATGATTGATAAAAAAAACATCCAAGTAAACTCACCCAGAATGAACGTCGGTCCATTTGAGGCATGGCTTGCCAGTCTCTGTGACGGCGACTGTGCCTTCGTAGCTCTTTCCGTTCCCGACATAGCACCAGTGTGTCAAATGGCCGCGAGGAGGCTCGCTGACGGGCTGCTGAACAGTCTTCTTCTTCTTCATTCAACAACTCAAGTTCGTGGGTTATTTTTTGTACATTTATGAAGATAAAATACAGAAATTATAACAAAAAATTGCTACCTTGGAGGTTCAGTCTAACTGATATCATATACACTAAAATGTTTGAAGAGAATGAAACGATGAGAATGCCTACCATAGTCTGCGTTAAGTCGAGAACGGAAACGCAGTCCGTTTGCGAGTTGGCGAGCTGTGAGCAGTGCGGGAAGAGGTCGGACGGCCGATTGCCCACGAGGTCGTTGCGAACGGCCAGATCGAATTCCGCTGGACACAATTCCGTCTGAAAAATATGAAAGATGAATTTTCGATTGTATTTTTTTTACAAAAAAAATTATTATGATGGCCTAAAAACCTAAAAAAAAAGAAAAAAAACAAGATAGAATTTTCCTAACAGAATACTTCATCTCACAGATTATCAATAGCCCCTTTTCTAAAAATTATAAGGTTTCGCAGAAATTAGTGACAAAAAATCAAATTTGTTAAAAAAAGTCTATGAATTGCGAAAGCTTGAATACAACACTTGTTTTGCTGAAGCAAGAAGATTTTTTTAGATTTGTTCGAAAGTCGAGGAAAATAGGATTGAAACAGGAATGAAGGGAAAGAAAGGAAAAGCCGGTCGATGAAAGCATTGATAACGGAAAGCTCGATCTGCAGACACAAAAGAGCAGCATTCTTCGCCTTGAAACAATTCTTTCGGAAAAAAATATTCTGATAAAATGATCTTTTTGAACTCTTCCTTAATCAATATTTGGTAAAATATAACTTTTTCTTCCATAAATTTTGATACAAAATATAAGCGTGAATTTAAAACTTTTGATATGGAGTAAAAAGCTCAAGATTTGTTAGTTATTTTATCCCTATGGTAAAAACTATCGGAGCATTATTGTTGGATATAGCCCGTACCTGAATCCTATCGCAGTCGCGTTTGCAGATGCTAATGATTTTTGAGCTGCTCGCGCCTTCGCACAGCTTATACGTGTGGTGGCAGGCAACGGCTTGGGATATCTGAAATATCGATGATTAGAAAACAAAATTGGAAAAAGCTAGTCTGAGTTTAAATGAGAAAATTTCATCGCTTATCTTTTTTTCAAAAATCAATAGAAAACATTCCAACCTGTCGGCATTTTTGCGAAATATTCGAATCTCGATTGTTGATGAACATCATTGCGGCTCGGAGGTTTCGATCTGAAAGTTCTTTTTGCTTAACAAATTTGATGTGTTTCAAAAACTCCATTATATGAGACGGTTACTTTTTCGTCGTTGGGAAACTAATTTTTACGTGAATGTATGATAGAAATAGGAAACTATTTACCGATATCATACATTTCCTCCCGACTCTCGTTGGTCATCATGATGTGTCGGCCTGTGAGAAATTGCCGACACGCCTCACCTCGATACGGGACGCAATCGCCCACACGGTACTGCAAATCAAAATATTGTCGTCAATTTTCAGGAGTAACAATTGTAAAAATGAATATTCCTAAAGAAAAGTCAGCTGTAAATATTCCCATACAGAGCTAGACAGAGAATATTGATCAATGATAATTAATGAAAAACTCGTGCCAAGACGAAGTGAAATTTAAATCTGAAAGTTTGAAGCAGAATATCGCGTTTAGCTCGAGACTTTGTTGCAAGTTGTAAAATTTTATTATCTTCCATATTTTATAAATAAAGGTAAAAAAATCCGATTTCTACCTTGACGTTATCGAGCCATCGGTCGTGTTGCGTGGGGACGTAGCCATCGCCGGCCGCGTTGTCGGGCACGTTGTACAGCGACAGCTCCTCCTCCTCCTGCAGGCGACCGCGGTCCATTAGCTGAAACAAACAAATTTCGTAAAACTGAAATTCCGTCTTAAATAGTATATTTTGGAAATTTCGGGGGCAAATAAGCTGATGTTTTTTTCTCAAAATTAAAAAAAAAAAAAAAAGCAAAATTTTTACTTCGTAATCCTCGTAGTCGTCGAAATCGGGTTGATTCTTGAAGTGCGCCGATCCACCTTTGCGATTCTTCACCGCCGCATCGGGAATGTTGTTCACCTGAAAATAATCTCTAAATCATTTTTCACTAAAAATTATACTCGCATTTTTACTAATCCTCTAAAATAGTGAAGCATAAAACTGCTCAGCTCTATCACTCTTTCAGATCAACAATATCAAGGGTGAAGTCAAAAGCTAAGAGATGAAAGAATCGCCGCAACGACTTTTCGATTTTGATAATCGTCTTACAAATGAGAAATGAAGAATGGAAAGAATCTACAAGTTGGCACAAAGTTGCGGCTCTTTTGAGGCTGGAGAAATGAATAGCAGAGACAAAGAAAACCGAGAATAATCAGTCAAAGAGCAAAAAAGAGAAGGAGATAAACGATGCAATTTGGAATACGAACGAGGAAAGCTGAACGTGAACTATGAAACATTGAAGACGATGTAATTGTTGCAAGATTGGATGATGTATGAAGCAAAAAATAACCTTAGTTTACATAAAAGGAAAGATCGCACACAAGTAATGTATCTAAGTTCGTGTGCAGGAAATAGTAAGAGTAATACCTGATAAGATTAACTTCAATGAAATTTCCAAATAGTGAAAAGGGTAAAATATCGCATATCATGATCACATATAGAAAAAAATCGGACCAGATCAAAGAGAAAGAATAATAAAAGATGAGAACTCATTCAAACACCGCATGTGTGTGTGTGTGTGAAAATCGAATAACATAAAAAGAAGAAAAATGCAAAACTCTATTTTCTATCAGATGGCGGTGGTTTATAACGGAAAGGAATAAATCTGGCCATGATAGGAATACAAATGAGAGTTGATGAAGAGAGTGAAGAGAGCAAGGAGAGGTTGGAGAGAGGGAAGAGAGGCAGAGAAATGCCCAAAGAAGGATGAGACATCTGGCGCGAGACAGAGAGAGGAGACGAGGGAAGGGGGAGACAGTGTCAGTCAGATTTGACAATGAACTGGGCCTGGATTTTGTCGATCCTTCCCAAATCCACTTCGGTAAATAAAGTGCATCCAAATACGCATTCAATGAGATTTTTGCGCAATCCCATAAAGGGAAATTAGACAGTATCGGATTGATTAGGAAAAAGAACCTAATCTAATGAAATTTGGTGGGAAAAAGGCGGATTTCTGGCAAAACAAAATGTTGTAATTTGCTTAAAAATATTGTCATGCAATCACAAAGAAATGAAAAAAGACTATCAGGGATTTATTGGGGAAATCTTTTAGAAGGACCCTAATGCATGAAATTTTCTGACATGAGAATTCTAACAATAGCAACAATGGTCTGTAAGAAAAATGCCAAACATGTTCGTTGAAACTCAAAGATAATTAGGTTTTATTAGCTTGAAAATTTAAGACAAAAAATCGATACGACCCAAAACCGTTCGACCCGTTAAAAGTAATGCTAATGTAAGGAACTACAGGCTTAAGCCCTTTCTAATGCGCTCAGGGCATAGATAATAAGTTTGCTGATTGAGTGAGAAATGAAGATAGTGCATTGTGCACTTGAAGAAGACGTTTCCATTTTTGGAAAAATGAAATCATTTCTTAGGAAAATCCAAAAATTTCGTTCTTAAACCTTCTATGACCGGACAGTTATTCAGGCTGAAGATATAGAGATAGATTCTCGATGGGAAGAAATAGTGTGGGAAAAGAAGCAGCAAGAGGATAAATGAATAATGAGAGAGTTGGATGATAGAGGGAGATCGATCATTGCTTGTGGCAGAGTGGTAGACAGTCGCAGAGCAGCAAAGAGTGACCACTATGCATCTCTGCCCTCTCTCCGTATTGTAGCATAGAATAATGACGGAGTCACTCAGCATATTATTTAGAGGGGTCATAAACACGACACTTCGCTGGATCTGATCCACCATTTCTCTATGAACCAACTCGGCGAAAATCACACTCGAATAGTTTATGATGGAGAGCAGAAATGGCAGCTTTTTGCGATAATCAGGATTATAAATGGTTCACAACTAATTGACAACACTTGAGAATAAAACTCTAGGAATAAGTAAACACTCGCGAGTTGTTTCAATAAATTAACCAGTTTTCAAAAATAGTACAAGTTTAGCGACTCATTGGAAATTGAATGTGAACGGCATTAGTCTTCTTGCAGGTGGGCTTTACAAGTGGTGCAAAAAGAATGAATGGAATGGAAATGAACGAATGAATGAAAAAGAACACCCAAATGGAAAAACTAACAAATATGTTTTAGCTACCAGGCTAGAGAGACCAGAGGAAATATATTGATTCACTGATTTTTCGGGCAGATAATAGAGCAAAGCGATATCAATATTCTGGCAAAAAGTCAAACTGTTGAAGTTTAGCGATTTTTTGCCGAAATAATTCATTCCAAAACAAAAGTTTCTTTCGATTCTTATCATTCGTTCTCGAAATTCAAGCGGGAACTTTTTCAAGAAGTTGAGAAAGAAAAATGAGTAAATATAAAATAAAAAAAAAGTTAGGATGACCAAAGAAAGAATCTAGGACGACTTGAAGAATTTTAGACAATCCAAAGAGAATCTGTAAAGTTTTGTGCGGTACATTTCATAAGAGATATAGTGGGGTTGAAATTTAGTTGGGGTCTGTTTGGCAGGACAAGGAAAGGGTGAGAGATAGAGGGGAAAAGATGGAGAGAAACGGCGAGTGAGCGATAGATCGCCGAGGGTCATTCCTCACTTGCGAGAGGAGAGGGACGAGGGAGTTGACAGAAGTCCATCTTTCTTCTATCTTTTCTTCTTTCTCTCTCCTCTATTCTGCTCGCACAATCAGGACAACGAATAATGTTGGAGGGAACGAAAGTACACTAATGCTTGAAATCTCTACTTTCAGAAATTTTGGGGTTCCAATTCAGAGAATTTTTAAACTGATAAGTGCAGAAAAGGTATTTCTTTTGAAGGTTCATAAGGTTCGGTGTTAAAGTTTGCTGCTTCTAATGAGCGGAATGATGCTTTCTTCGAAATTTTAGAATTTTATGAGATAAAAGAAAATTAGAGGGTAAATAAAATCGAGAGAAGAAGAGATGCAAAAGTACAAGAACGAGAAATGGATTTGGAATCCTTCTCTCATTTGGCAAAGCGAATGGCAGCAAAGAGAATCCGATTCCGAAATTGAAATTACGCAACCCAAATGCCGAAAACGAATGGAGTAAAATAAAGGAATGGGGTGAAGCAAATGAGCTGACTGGAAAAGGAAGAAGGGATGAGTTAGAAATAAAGGGAAGAGAGGAGAAGGAAAGACGGAAAGAGACAGAGATAAGGAGTAGAGAAGCAGAAAATTAAAGATAATTAGGAAGAAATAGAGAAAAAGATGGGATTATGACTCATTCGTTCTCGCGTAAATGCATTCTAAATTAGGTGGCTAAATGAACATGAAATGAAACTGACAATGAGCTGCGACGTGAAGAAGAAGAAAAGATACGAAAATTGAAAAATTATGCATGGAAATTATGAGTACGCAAGCAGAAGTTAAAATTCTTGGACATGTGCAGCGTCGTACTATAGCAGAAAGAAGGAAAAGAAAGCTAGAGTGCCAAAACTTGGTATCCTTTGAAATAGTGAAGTTATCAAAGATGCGGATCTATAAAATGGAAATCAGTTCAGCTAATTTTCAAAGTGATTAGAGCAGGGTTGAAAAAAAAGATAAGAGAGAGCAACAAGTCTGGCTTATCAAGTCTTTAGGTAGTCGAGCAAATTTAGAAAAAAAATAAATAAAATACAAGTTTAGACTAACCCGCAAAACGCTAGTCGTATTGACAGAAGCGGCTTCATTGCTGACGATGCACTGATAATATCCACTATCGAGCACATCCAAGTCGATGATCACCAATCGAGAACTGTTCTCTTTCTGAAAATGCAAAATTTATTCGAAACGGAAAATCGTAAAGTAGCCATCTAAATAATCTTTCAGCGAAAGTATGTGGATGAAATTATCTTGTCAATGTTTTTCGTTAAAGGTGGTTACTTTTGCAAAATGATTTGGAAGTGAAGTTTCTTCGTTTCAGCGGTAAAGCTAGAAGATTTTCTCTTAAATTCGTGAAAAAGTACCTGTCGAATTTTGAGCTTCTTCGATTTTTCGACGGGAGCGTGATTCTTGAGCCAGCTGAAAATGCACGATTTGGATATGGATAACAATCTCTTTTTCTTGATTTATAAAATGGTTCTTCTTCTTCTTATCATTGGAAAACATCTTATTCAAATGAGGCAAAAATGAACTTCATTTTTGTTTAAAAAAAAAACATTTTGCTTACGTGAAAGTGAGGGGCGGAGTGCCGAGTGCCTCGCATCGAAATCGCACTTCTCCGCCGACTTCTCGGGTGGCATTCTTTAGCTGCGAAGTGAGTCGAATGTAGGGCCGATTCGAGGAGGACGCGCCGTCCATCCTGAAAGAATAAGTCCGTAAAAACAACAAGAATATATTTTATTGGTTTATTTTTCTTCGGAAATAGCAAATAACATGAAGAAACCACGATTTTTCAGATCATTTTCATGCGATTTTGTCATGGATTATTATTGAGATGACCAATATTTAAGTTCAACTCATGAATCATAGTTTGGAAATCGGATTATGGAAATTCGGAAAACGTGAGGAATCATGATACTGCAAAAGCAATTCCAGAAATTGACTTTGGTACACGACTAAAGGATTTCGCAAGACTTTTGGTAGTCTTGTTTATTCGATGGACCAGGAAGAATATCAAATTTATCTTTTTCATCATGAAGTTTAAACCTTATTTGGGTGAAGTACGATTTTCACTTGAAATCTTGATGGTTACGGTATTTTTTTTAGATGAGCGATGCAATTTAATTTTCTGTCATCAAGAAAAGAAAACTTTCTCCAAGAAAAAAACTGAACAAATACTGCAAATTGCAAAGATAAAGAGTGAACAATGAAATGCAAAAGAGAAGAGTGGCGGTTTCTCGTTTTTCTGCAACAATAGCTTTTCTTGGGGAAAGTGGAATTAAGATAGTTTAGGGATTTCATTAATCGATATCTGGTATAAACACAAGTCAAAGAATGAGAGAAATTGGGCCGAAGTATAGTGAATTATGCGGGGTTTTTTTTTTGTATTGGCATATAATTTAGTAGACGAAATGAGAAATAAGCCTATCTTCGACAATTTGGAAGAGCTTGGATTCGGATTTCGAAATGCATAAATAGTGATGCAAGAAAAAAAAGCGGTCAAATTGCTAAACATGGAAGAAAATTGCAAATGCTCATGGAAGACAAGCGGGATAGAAATAAACTTCGTGAAGTCCCTCAGAATTTTCGCTGACTTTTCATATTCGAGAATTCAAGAAAACAAGTAAAGCTGATATTTTGAAGCCTGAGTCTATGAATGAATAAAATTGCGGTGTTTTCGATATGGAAAATGCGGGCCAAAGCAGAATAACTCAGGTGTAAAATTGCTATATCTAGAGGGCGTAGTAAAATTTATCGAGAATAGTAAAATTCCCAGAAATTTTGAAGAAACGTAACGAAGTGAAAAAAAAATAAGCATTTTGAGAATAAATCAAACTGTCAGGCCATATTTTAAGCGAATGACTAACGTTGCTATCGTGTGGCGGAGAAGAACAAATGTGCTCCGACATCCATAAATAGTGAAAATGTTGTCGCGTTTGATGAGTAGAGGAAAAAAGGGAGAAGCCTCAGAGATGAAAAAGGATATGGATGACTAGAACTAGGAAGTGTACACATTTTAAAATTATAACACACCTCATTCTAGCGATCTTCTTATAGTAAAGAGATAAAGTATTTTATCACTAGGTGAGAGTGAAATTAGCCACAAATATGGTTAACATTTTGGTTAAAATGTCAATTTGGCTGGTACTTAAAAGAGCTGGCAAAATAAAACTAGTGGCTAGGTTATCTGAACTGGCCGATATGGCTGGCCAGTCAGTCGGCCCATAATTCGATGCGAATGAAGAGGAGAAGGCCAGTGAGGAGGGGGAAATTGAAAGGAGAGCCCTTGGCTGCATGCTGAATGCTGAATGCAGAAATGCAGGACAGCACAAAATGCAGAAAATGTGACAAGTGATCCATCCAAATGGAGCGGGCAAGAGGAAGGGAGGGGAGGACTAATCTACTAGCCAATTGAGTGCTATTTTGAAATATGACAGACAAGACAGTTGATTCACAGCCATATTCGGAAAATCTCATTCGTGTTGTTGGTTGTTTTTTTTTTCTTGGAGATTTTGCAGAAGGGAATTCCCATAGCGAAAAGGAATCAAACGATTTCTAATAGGTGTTGGTTATAAAGAAGTGGAGGATGATAATCGAGATTTAACGAAAGCGAGAATTCTGAAAATCCGAAACAGAAACTTTCGTAAAGCTCAGGCAGTAGTAATTAGTGAAGATTCTCTGTCACAAGAGCCTAACATCAGGAGGATGATGATGTATGAATTTGTAAAATACTAAATCTGCATAAATCTACGAGAACAATGGATTAATGGTCAAGAATCTCCAAATCTAACCCAAACGAGTACCCATTCTATCGATGACACTTGACCTAGGTCTTCTATTCTCTTCAGCCTAAAATCAGCGAGTAGAACAAGAGACCATGATGGCTTTTACTGGCCATAGACTAGAGATACCGGAAATTCCATCGAGTGATAAAGAATGCAGAACTAAATGACTGATAATACTCAAATTGGAGATCAGAAAATAAATTTCTAGTCTAAAGATAAAAAGCGTTTAAAAATCGAACAATAAGATAGTAATAATCAAAATCCCGAGTTGAGTATTCTTTCGATTATGAAAGGAAGTCACAGACGGTGGAACGGCAGATTGAGATTAGCATAGTGATTGAAAAATAGTAGGGAGATTGAATAGACGGAAAAGAAGTCAGACATGACTGGAGGGAGCTTCTCTTGAGAAAGAGACATTGCGTGCGATGAGAAATGGGGCATTAATTGACTCCCCACCAAGTCATTGATCAAAGCAGATGAATTATGCTGCATTCGCGACACAATGAATGGAATGAGAATGGGAAGGAGATAAACTAAACTATGCGATTGAACAACTTGGGAAAATGACACAGGGTTGAAAAAATGGCAGGAGTGGAATAATCTTTCTCCCAAGATTTTCTGGATAAAACTATGGAAACCTCAAAATGGCAGAAGATAGAGGTTTTATCGAGTAAAAGAATTTTTGAAATTAAACAAACTTTAACTTAAATTTGATACGGATGTCAAAACGAGAAATCCAGAGGGTCGATCATAGATCTTGGGATAAAAACATCGAGAACAAATGTGTTGCTAAATTGAATTATTGACTGGGAGGTGCAGTTCAAGAAGAGAGATGAGGAGAGATCGAGACAGCTGACTGGCAGAACAGAAAGCAGAGTTGAACGGAATGAAAGACATTGGTAGGTGGATGGGTGCTCATTTTTGGGCATGACCCGAATTTCAGGACTATTTTAATTTTCGGTGAAAATTCTGATAAAGAATTTACTGAAATTTCTAAAGTGATTATTCTCTTACATACGATAGCAAATAACTCTCAATAGCAAAAAAAAAAAATCAAGAGCACAGCATCAATATGGAATGCTCTCATTTTGATTCTTCCTGCACGATCTTCATTTATCATTCATCACCCAAAAGACAATAGCAAAATGATAATGGAAAGAGACGGATGTCAAAATTTGCAGTCTAACAAAAATTGACGTGCCAAGTTCGTCATTCGCGTCCATCAAAATCAAAATTATTAAAGCTCGTCAGACTATCGATCGAGTGAATGAGTGTAAAGGTTATAATGAAGCTTCAAAAGTCCACAGGAGAAGATAACACACACTTAAATCTTGATTTAGAATTCTATACAAGTTTCTATAAAATTTCTTGCTTGTAACTTTGCCAAACTTAATCATCATACAAACCCAAAGTCACTAGTCAAATCGGAATGACAGAATGGGATATAGAACCTAAACTAATTTTGAGCGTCTTGATACTATTTATAAATTCTTCAAGATTTCGCATGTGTGATGTTAGCTAACATCACAACCATACAAGGCCAAAATCAATCAAAATGTGATGACCAATGACAAGAACCAAAACCTAATCCCCTTCCCTCCTGCCCTACAGGCTACCGATTGCACAATCCCCTTTCCTTCGCCATCTGCAATTCGTTCGCTTCGATTATTTGCTCGTTGCTCGATTTGCTTACCGACATTTGTCCGATCGATCGAAAATGATCCACTTATCGAGGAAATCAAGGAGACAAGAAATGAGACAAGACAAAAAACGAAAGATGACGGACAAACAGATCAGTGTTTTGTCAAAGGAAACTAATCCGGATAATTTCAAGCGAAGAGGAATTTCTTTCAAGTCAGTCAATAAAAAGTAGACCAAATGATCATTTTAGGGCAGAAAAATCGTCAAGCTCACCTATCAACCGTCAAATTTTTAGAAGCGACAAAATTGGGCTGCGATAAATTAGCGAAGTGTTTGGCATCGGTGATTTTGGCCTTGATTTTCCATCCGCCCTGCGCCATCAGCCGTCCAGCATTCGGCAACTCACTCCGACTAATTTGCCCCGGCTCAATCCCGCCCTGTCGCTATTTTGCAGTTCAACTAACTCGCTTCACAATTCGAGCAGTCAAAAACCCTGCACTGGGGAAGAGAAAGAGAGACAGGGAGGAGATGTCGAAAAAGTGATGGATCGCCGATAAGAAACTTGTTAGAAAAATGGAAATGAAAGTGGAAAGTGGAGTAGAATGGGAGAAGAACGAAGTGAGCCGTTGGACTCACACAAAGGGAAGTGGCACTGGCACTAGAACTGGTGTAAGATTTGGATCATTCGACAAGAATTCAGCTGGATAAGTCGAGATTTGTAAAACGATTGACATAACGATCAGTGCATTTTTCTTCTACGGATAATTTTAGCGTGAACTCTTTCCGGATTTTGAGACCGATTGATATAAGCTTCAAACAGTATCCATAAACGATGCAATTTGTGAATTGATGATCAGGCATGTTGGCGGATAGGAAAATCTTCCAATCCGATCCGACGGTATTTTCAAAAAAAAATCTTCCAATCCGATCTGACGAATCAGATTGGATCGGATTGGGTCCAACAAGTCTGTCGATGATGAAATAAAATGGCAAATTTGAGAAAAAGAAAGTGAAGAATTTGTCGATTTCGGCTTCAAAATGTTTAGACTGAAATGCGAGTTAGTTACCCTTCAGAGCAAAAGCAATGAAAATTGCCCGATGGCAAAAGGAGCGGAGCAAAGGCAAAGAAAGGATGACAACTCGGGAAGAGAGGAACTTAATTAGACAGGCAGGCACTCAGAACGACGAAGGGTTGAATCGAATTGACGAACAGAAGCTAAATTAAGAGGGAGAGAGTATGAAGATAGAAGCAGAGAAATGCAAGATAGCACTAATCTAGGAGAGACAAAAGAATAGAGAAAATATGTCTTCGACAAGAATAAGCAAGCGGTTACGAGAATAGTGCAAATAGAGAAGTTAATCAGAGAGATATTTGGTAAAATTAGATGGGAAAGAAGCGATTTTCTGTAATTTCCTAATTATCTGATTCTGATTCGCCCTGATGAAAATAGACAGTGATTTTGACTATTTTTGGCAATTCCGGTTAATGAATTACAGATACAGAAATTGGAATTGATGGGTGATAGCAGATTGTTGGTTGAAGATGGGATAATTGGAAAATTAGTCGATCAAAAAATTAATTTTCAAAGATCTTGAATAGCAACTTTAAAATTCTATAGTTCTAAAATGTTGAAAATAAAATTACCAAGATCGTTTTACAAAATTTGCGACGAAGAATATTTTTAGAAAGTTAGAAAAAGTGACTGAGCTAAGATCAAGGATAAATCTAGAAAAATCCGGTTGAAATCCATGAAAAATTGACCGAAATCGCAACAAGTCAATGAAAAGGCAATAAATAATACAAAACGCCATTATTCTTGTGTCGCCTCTCGCATTGCCTTTGCAAACCAGAGGTCGTAAAGTAATGAGCGAGGAAGAAAGATGGGAGATCGAGAAGGATAATTGGAAAAGAAGAGAGGAAGAGAAAATGATAGGGTTAGAGATAATTGGAATTAGGGAGGGAAACAGATAACGAGGGATTGAGAAAGGCAATGAAGAACCGGGATAATCTGAGAAAAATACGAAGTTAGAGGAAACGTAAATTAGATAGAAGAAAAGAGAATAAGAATGGGGAAATATCATATAAGTTCTGCAGGATCGAAAAAAAGTTATGCAGATTTAGGGAAATAGGATTAGACACTGAGAAGTTCAGAGAAATGAGTTAGGAGAATAGTGTGTTATAGCCTAGGAGGTAGCAGAGAAATCGACAAATCTCCCCCTGTGACCTCTGCCTGTCAGTCAGTTATGTTCGTCTCCTCTCTATTATATGCCAGTTTGTCCCTCGCAATGCCTCTACTTTCGTTCTCTATATCTCTCTCATTTTTCGATACTATTCCTCGCTCTAATGTCAGAGATAACAGAACTCTGCGAGAGAAAAAGAATCAGAAACCGATCCGCAAGATTATCCTTATTGTTAGTCCATAAAGAATGTCGCTTTACAGAGTCGAATGAAACTATTTAGAGAGGGAAATGGTAAATATAGAAATCGAAGGTAATTATAAGATTTTCAACGTTTGGAGCATTGTAAGGCAGAAATCGTATTTTAATACAAAAAGCACAAATTTCCATCCACACATTTTGTCAGCAAAAATCAGGACTTGGTGTTGCGTAAAATGTTTCAAAGAAAAAATACCAGGAAGGTTGGATGAAAATCAGCGGAAATCTATCAATCTCCACTTTTCTCCTGTTTAATTATTTCACGCATGGAACCTAGTTGAAATACTCGCAAAATAGTACCGTTTTATCGCCTATTCTGTACATTTCTAGAGGCAAGAAGTCGCAAGAAAGGCAAGAGAATAGCAATCAGAAGGAGGTGCAAAAACGGTGCTCTTGGCAGAAAGTGACAGTACGAGTTAGAATGGGAATGTGAGTGACATTTGAATGCGACGCTCATTCAAAACAAATTGACGAATCGTTGTTTTTGACGGAAATTTCTCTACTCGCATTGCTTAATCAAAATTTGGCAGTACTGGTTGGATGAGGCAATTTTTGAAGATATTGGAAATCTCGACTTTACGGAAAATTCACTCATTTCACCGAACACCTCTATTTGGAAAACTAACATTTTTCGGCAATTTTTCACTTCCAAAATGGGCGAAGTTTCGGATAATTCGAAAATTCTCAAAATTACTACTGGTTATTTGACAGAAAACCATTTTCTACATTCAGGAAAACTAGATACTGACCTAGAAAAATGAATAGGAAAGATGGCAAACATCGATATTATTATTATTATTTTTTTTTTAAATTTTCATAAAACTCACGTGTGATTGTAGTCTCCATAGACGAGGTCCTCGTCGCTGGCCGGCTCGATGAGCAAATCCTCGTCGGGGCGCGGGGCCATTCTTTTTCAAGCTTTTTTGTCCTTTTCTTCTTTTTCGTTCGATCGCTCTTCCACTCAGTCGCTCAGGATGTCGTCGCCACGCAGCAGATCGCACCACACATCTTTGCTGAAATCATAAAGTTTACAGAAATTGCGAAAAAAAAACGATGTTTTTCTTGAAAAATTAAATGATTTTGAGGCCGATCAGTTGAAGTTCGGAGAATTTTAATCATTTTTTTCTACAAAATTATCGAATTTTTCAAAAAGCCGCAAAAATACGGAAAAAAAACAACAAATTACGAAAACGCGAAAAGAAGAAACAGTGATTGAATTCCGGCAAGTGGTCAAATAAATTTTATTTTTTTCGAAAAAAAATCTCGAAACTGATCAATTTGGATTGGATCAACGATAAAAGTAAGATCAGTTCGAGCCACTAGCGCGTAGCGGATACGTCCTTCCACCAAAATTTTGCATTTTTTCTTTCAAATATGAGGTTTGGTCGAATTGAATGGATGAAAAGTTATTATTGGAATTTTCGTTGAGTAATTCAGGGGCAGAGGAAAGCACGTCAACGAATAAATTACTTATGAACGGAAAAGGGAATGGAGGAATAGGTAGGAAGGTGCAGGAATGACACTTGCACATCGAACAGAGCAGAGGAATTCGATTTCCATTTTCTTTCCTCAAAGTGAAGTGATAGATTTGAGATTCGGATAGGCGAAATTCCTGCAAATGACATGAAGGAATTCAACTGTAGGGTGAAACTGCTAAAAGCAGTTATGAAGAGCAGTTCACGCAATTAATCATAATTTATATCAAATGGTTTTGGCATTTAGTTTTCATTACAGAGAATAAAATTATAAAGAATCTAACATTTTATCTTCAAAACCTAACTTCTGTATCAACATCGACTGAGCTGTTTAGAAATTTTTCTCTATTTCTCAAGGACATATGAAAATGAGAAATTACAAAATGAATGAATAGATGCGTAATTTTTGATATTCTGAAGAGCTGAGACATATCTTCATCTTTTCGCTGCTCGTTATATGACCGATATCCCTTCATATCCTCTCTCACATGCATGCCATCTACTGCCAAAAGATGAGCACATTACGACGAAAAGAGTACAAATTCGGGTTGGCCATCCGAAAATATTACTTTGGACATCAAGTTTCCAAATTGAGAGCATGAAATATTTCTAACTTTCATTTCGTATCAAAATACAATTTTTGACATTACTTCTACAGGAAGGATAAATTGAAAAGGCAGCTAAATTTTCCCAAATGATGATGGAAGATATGAAGCAGATAGGTAAATTTTGGCATCGGACTCTAAAAATCCACTAATGTGCGAAAGCTATAATAAGCCGTGCAAAATAAATGCGCGATAACTGAATGAATCAAGCTAGGCAAACATTTAGAGATTCGAGGTGTGAGGCGATACATTATTCAATTCCGCGAAGGTAAAAACACCTCGGGCAAAAGTCATTTATGGGCAGATTTTTGGAAGGCAGATAAAAATAGGCCTCCAAATTTGAACATGATAAGATTTCTAGAGGCAAATGCAGAATCCCCAAGCTGCGGTCCCCTTGCAGAAATGCATTTGTGGTAGAAACGTGGTAGTTCAATTCAAAAATTTGGAAAAGAAGTTCCTTTCAAACTCCGAATCTCTCAAAAACCCATTCTAGATCAACGATAAATCCCGTAAAAATCAGCACATAGTTTTTGTGTCCATGCAGTTTCAAGTTTGCCAAAATGTGTTAATTTTAAACGATTGATTATTTCGCGTTTTCGGTCTAGAAAATTTTTTATTTTATTTACAATCCTGGTGACATTTCTGCACAAAAATTTTGTTCGAAACATCAATTCAGCATATTTGTTGGAGACCCTAGGAAAATGACAACAAATTGTAAGTGCAAGATAAATTTATCAAGAATCACATGGCAGATACAAACTCTCTCACGATAGGCACATTTTTCAAGAAATAGATTGAATCTAGGAAAACTACGCTCCGCCCGATGCGAATGGCTCAAATGAGCAAATGAGAATTCGGCTGATTACTCGGAAAAATGCGGATGCAAACAGAATGAAACCACCCAAATTGGGACATAAAAACAACGGAAAACGTGGAGCGCGGATCTCACAAAAATCCCGAGTGGAAATTCATGTAGACTTTCAAAAATCTAGGATCACTAAAAATTCTCGCGAAACTTCGCTTTTATATCAAATCGCGGTTACTTCCAAGCGGCTATTTCGGAACGTAAAAACCCCCTTGATAGCCCAGGTAGTATTTCGAAAATGTCAATAGAAATTGTTCGGAAATTGCTCCGAAATTTCGAAAAAAAAAAAAACGCCAAAATTTGCCTGACATTCTTCGAGAAAAAGTTGAACATAAAAATTGCGCCATATTTGAGAAAATGTGATGTAAATCGGAAGGAGAAAATGAGAGCAGAGCAATTGAGGGAAGAGATTTCATCCGCTCACTTATTTGGAGCATGACCTTCATTCCGAAGGGGTTGGATAAAGACAATACCGAAAGAAAACATCTTTTTTTCAAAAATGCTGACCGGAATTCCGCTGATAATATAGAGTTTTAAAAATTACTTCCGACTTTCATAAATCTGCAAAAGTTGATTAGGCGGAAATTTGAAAAATGGTGATAAACTAAGGGAATTACATTCCCGGATACAAAAAATACACAGGGAACTTGGAAAATTCCGATTCTAATCTAATCCCTCATAATTTCATGCTTTTTGAACCCATGAAATTCTCGAGAAAAAAGATGATTTTTTAGGGAGATTGGAAGGAAGTCGCAGAATTTGATGTTCCAAGAACACGTCCGAAGGTGACAAAGAGACAAAGGGGCGATGAACAAATAAGGAATAGCCTCGGGAAGAACGAAGATAAAGAAATGCGGGCAGATACGGCAATGTGCAAATGCAGAGTGCGAATGCGGCTTTCAGCTGAATCGATGGGAGGGCAGATGAAAAGATGCAAGGGGATGCCAGAGGTGAGGTAAGAGTGGAATATGAAAACTACACACATCAAATTGATGAAAAAGGTGAGAAGAAATAGGTTAGAGTAGAAGACATGCCTGGAAAAAGTCCTGAAAGCCTCGAGTTCGGTTCATTTTCGGGCATGAATGATGGCAAATGATTTTAGAGATAAGATATGATGTAATGTGCACCATAATTAGTATCTCAACTTGTTGATAAAGCTATGAATGAACTAGGTTAGGAGATATGGTTTGGAGAAAGAGTCATGAAAATCATAAAAGAGGAGAATGGATAATGAAAGTAATTTGGTTAGAGAGCTTTGTGCGTTGAATGATGATATTTAGGCGGAATTCTAAAAAATGCAATCAACATGAGGAACATGTTGAGATCTTGGCTGATGAAGATGGTTTATGCGTTGAATTATAGTGATGTTTGGGTCTGAAGGTTCAGCTTCTCCAGAAAATTTGGTTCAATGACTAAAGACTGAAAGGAGGAAAATATGGATACAGCGAGACAACAAATTGTTTTGTTGAATTGGCTAAACTAAGGAAGAATGATTGTTCGGTCAAATTTCAAGTTGTGAAATTGCGAAGCTCGGAATTATCTAACCTCCACTTCCATTACCTTTGTCAAATGGATATGATTACAAGTGTAATCTGCCTAAATCCTAGAGGCTATGTAATTTTACAAAGCTCGCAGTTTTTGACTGCGTATTGAGAAGAATAATGGCGGCGATGACGAAATATCAAAGGTGGTCAACTTGAATTACAGAATTTCGTAAATTCTTTGTGCAAGGTCTATGGTTGAAATGAACTGTACAAGTTAGTGAAATTTAGTGAGAATGATGTAGGTAACAAATGAATGAGAGTAGGATATTGTACGAAAGTTCATTCGAACTTGCTTGGGAGGTAACAATTCATGCAAAACTGATTCTCTAGTTCTGTAAGACTTCAATAATAAAATAGCAGAGCATAATTTGTTTGGAATTGGAAGGCCATCTTCACACGGGCTCACGGAAGACGATGATTTCGTGAACAGCTGTGTGGTAGCAAAGAGGCCAAAGGAAACGGAATTAGTGAAAGAAAACTAGAGAGTATTGAATATGAGGAAGAGGAAGAGAAGACAGAAGCTGGGAGAGATGACCAAATATGGAGAGAAAGAGGCAACAGAAGAAAGGATAACACGATTATGAACTCTCGACAGAGCTGGTAACAATGGGCGAAACGAAAGCAATAAGCACCAACACTGACCACGTACAAATAAGGAAATGCGGTAGATAGAAGTGGAATATGCGCAGAATTAAAAACTGCATTTTGGGAAGGTTGGAGATTTTGTAAGTGAAATGATATTGGTGATAAAATACTTATTGAGTTGACTTTGATTTGAAGATGAATTTGCAGGTTTCTCGTATTTTTCATCAAATGGTCGCCATCACCATTTATATTTGTCATCAAAAGTGTAAATGTAGTATGCAAGCTAGAGTAAGGGTAGGTTCCTAAGGTAGGATAACTTAGCACGAGTAGGAAGAGCAGAATGTCAGGATTATTTTGATGCCAAATTATTTAACCTACCTTAACCCTTACCCTAAATGGCATATACTATGTTTACACGCTTGGGTGACAAATACAGGAGGTCGAATTTTCATAATGTAGGGGTAGCGATTTTGGAAACAAATTTGTGATCATATGAATGGCACAAGGGTTCGCTATGAAAGGAAGAATTTCCATGAGTAGCATCGAGCCCCTGCAACTTACACTTAAAGTGGAAATCGTCAATGGAAGAATTCGCGTGAAATTGTGAAATTTGCATGAATAGAGATAGATGAAGCAGTGCTGCCCTGCTGCTTTGCGAGTATGTTTCCATGCAAAGGGCTATTGTTCGCACTTCCATCGGCAATACGGCACTTCATTCATGTCCACTCTGCTACTACTACTACTCTCTCACCCTTATTTGGATCCTTTGTTTCTCCTCTGCATTCGACAAAGCGTTCGGCAGCGGATTTGTGTGGACAGAGAGTTGCTCATGCGCAGCGGAGATTTGGTGCTAAGCAAGTGCAATTAACACGCTGAAATGCAAAACTGCAGAAATGGACATGGGTCATGTATAGGGGAGTTTGGAATGAAAGTTGTAGTAAACAGAAGGATGAAACGATGCTTATGGATAGAAAACAGCGTATCTGTAGATCTAATTCAATCTGGCCATGATTTTGTTTCATTCGTACGAAATATCTGCAAAACCTCCTAGATAGAAGACGAAAACCGTTGAATAGGGAAACGATTTACAGAATTTTACTCGAAAGCAAAGTGAAAATCTCAACAATTGCATCCGGAATGTCGCTGCCCAATGACTAAAGTTGTTTTCCAGTAATCGGTCGATTGATGATGGGTTTGAGAAGGTTAACGATGGGTCGCGCACAAAATAATTGGCTTATTCGATTATGTAATTAGTGTGATTAGCGACAGTGTGATTATCTGAGGAATGTCGGCAGAAGCAAAGAAAATGTGTGTGGAGGGCGACGAGATGCGAGATGACAGCCCAATGGACGAATGGTTTACTTTTTTGTGCAGGGAAAGAGACGAGTGTGAGAATGAAGAATAACTTTGCGGATTAGAACGAACAGAAATGGGTGTGGAAGGAAATCGATAGATCTGAAGGCAATCGCTCGCAATTTGAGAATATTTGGAGAAGGAAATAGAAAAGCAACTTTCGAAGTTAGATGTTGAAGGAAAAACGTTGACTATTCGGAATTTTGAGATCGTGACCTTCAAAAAGTATTTTCGGCAATATATATTTATTTGGTATTTTGTTGAAGTATTCAGAAGTTGTCAGGATAAATGCAAAATGTATGAAAGAGTGACAGTACAAGTTGCGTCGTCGATCAATGCGTCGAGAACTTTAAACCTCGAAACGGCTAGCTGTTGGCTCATTTGAGCAGTCAGTCAGGCAGCCAGCTCGGCGATCGAGTATCGAAATGAGTTAGTCGCTGTCCCTCCAGTCCTTCCCCAGTCTTGCATCCAGTCACTTCTCAAGTTTCCATCCGTGTCTCGCATCATTCCTAATTCTGTCCCTCACTCCCTCTTGCGTTTTCCCCCCAGATATCTCTTACCTAATCGCTTTAAATCTTTATCCAACTTCAACAACATTTCTCCAAATTTCTTTCGCTTTTCTTGAATTTCTCTAAATTTCACCATCCCGCTTACTCTCGGGTTTGCCTTGTCTTTCTCGGCCTGTAACATAATCTGCTCTTTCGTGAAGAGTCAGTCGTGCTGGCCACTGCTTGGAATGCAGAATGCGCTCACAGGGGAAGAGATGTAGATATGTGCGTAACGAGTTACAACTTGTAGGAATGGAAAGAATTCAAATCACTGTCGTCAAGCTTCGGATAGAATAAGCTTGATCAGCTCATAGCAAGACTTTGACAATGCTGTTATGAATAATAGCTTCTAGCAAAGCTTGGTTTTAGTCAAGAGGAAGAAAGTCAAATCATAAATTATCATCATGGATGATGAAATGTAACTTTCCGAACTGACTCTGGATGTTGGATCAGAAAACTTATGAATGATATGAGATTTTCTGGGGGAAGTAGAGTTCATGCGGCTACTACGATGAACCGAATTGGATGCATTTCGCGTGCAGATATTCATAGATTAGAGGAGTGTCGCGGAATGCGCGCTGACTCCCACGAGAAATGCTCGAATTTGCCGCTGATTTGATGGGGGATGACATAACGCAGCCGTGGCAGTCAGGCAGACTACACTGCAAAGCAGCAGGCAGCCGCCCTCACTCGGCCTCGTCAAAACCATCAAAATCACCACCAGCACAATTGACACGATGCAAGTTCCAAGAGGCAAGAGATAACAAAGCAGAGAGGAGGATATGATTGGCAGTCAACTGCTTGAAGAGTGCACCGAACGCTGCCACAAAGACACACAATGTAATAACATAGTGGTAAACGGGTGAAGATCAAGATCTATTGATGGGAGAGGTTAATTCAAGTGCTTGTGTTGTAGAAGAGTTGTTCTGAGAAAATTGGCAGGATTGTTGAAATGGGTGTGTAGGTGCTAATTTTGACACTTCTTACTTAGATTATGAAAAACAGGAATAAAACTGGATCTTCGACTATCTTTGTTCGGATGAATTTAGAACGGAAGAAGGTAATTCGGAGACTTCTACAACGGTGCTGGACGAAAATCAAAATGTTGAAAAACCGAAAACGAAATCGAAATCGAAACTTTTGGTGCCCAAAAACAACCGAAGCTTTCGGTTTTCAAAACCGCAACTGAAGCTTCGATCCAGCTCTGTTCTACAGTTTTTTTTTAGTGAAATTTTATCACCGTTCTGAGATAATCCCGAAATAGAATCAATACAGTGTAGGTGAAAGTCATTGTTATGGTAGAACCGTGGTTTCATATCGAAACAGACAAATTGTGTGAATGAATGGAGTCAACAAAGGAAAAGGGAAGTTAGGTGAAGATGAGCTACAAACTGAACAAAGGAAAGTACTCGAAGTGAACGAACTCGTTGAGAGAGTTCGACAGAATTGGAGAGCAGCTAGGTGAACAGGCGAAATAGCAGACGAACCGAGAAATGCTGAGAAGCGAGAGATGTTTGAAATGACAAGAGCCGTGAATGAGGAGGCAGGCATATGTCAACGCAGCACAATGAAGAAGAGCAATAATGACGAGACGCAATTCAGCGGAACTACGCTATTCGATAGTCAAGGTTCGAGATTTCGAGAAATCAGAAGATGATATACAAAGTTTCAAGAATTTAGAAAGTGGCTGGCAGAATTGAATGGATGTAATCGAAATTTCGAATGATTCATTAGCAGAAGCACAATGTTGCATTATGATGGCTTTGAGCTGTTACTGCATCGAAATTCCACTGCGACTTCGATGTTGCTTCATATCATTTCGTAGTTGAAGTAAGGTCAGCTGCTTTTTAGAATCGAACAAGAATGCAAAACGATGGTACGGAAACAAGTGCTGCATAAGAACATATGGAAAGTCGTCACTCCGAATAAATAGGTGTCAATTAAATAGAGACGAGCAAATGTCAGAATATCTGAATAAAAGACTAACACAAGGGTATGACCCTGTTTGGCACTCCATTGTTGTGTCTTCTTTAAAGCGAATGACCTGCACGTCTTTTTGTTCTGCTCAATTATTTCGTGCACATCCATATGAGTCTGTTCGAGATTTTCTCACATCATAATGGAGGATGTTAACACAGAAATGGATGAGATACCTTTCCCACTCCATTTTTGCCCTATGTTGGAGGATAGATAGTGAATATTGACTGAGATCTAGGCAAAAGGGCTTATCTTCTACTGACCCCTGGCTTCCTGTCTTTTGTTCTGCATTCTGTGCACACGTTTCTGTACGTGTCTATTATTCGTGTCTCTAGCACATTGCGCAACACTCAACACGAACACGGCAATTTTGAGCAAGGGCATCATCATTTAGACAATCTGTAGCAATTTCAAGCATTAGAGCATATGGCGAGATTTAGAGAAATTTGGAACTGCACTTTTCTGTTACAATAGGATGATTGAATATATTCATTATCTTACCGCACATTTTCACTCCAGCACTTGCTGAGTCTCGTATGCTAGTTTTCCTCAAACAGGCATGCTGATAGTGAGAACTTGATGAGTATCTATTGCTCAATACTTAAATTTATTTATTTTCTCAGATTTTGCAAAATTGTTTATGTGATTTTCAGTTTGCAATGTTCGTTCCCTAAGATAAAGAACGCTGGTTGTTGTTTGTGGCAATCCATTGATAACTCGAACTGCTTTAAAACGACTGGAAGAATGAAAAGACTGCAAGAGTGCAGTCGTCTTTTGGAAAGAGAACGATTGATAAGTCATTTACGACAGACTTGAAGCGACGAAATGTGAACGAACACTGCAAAGGAAGGCTGATGAAATTAGGAAAGTTTCAACGCCAGCCAAGACGGTTGTTGTCTTGTGTTGAAGGATAGAAAATACGAACGATACGACTGTCAAAGATAATTCATGCCTCATCCATGAAAGTGCATGCTTACAAAAAGCTTCTTGCGAATAATTTCGAACGGAGAAAGCGTCGATTCCAAAAGGTATCGAAAATCGTGTCTGTACTTTACCTTACTTGTCTAGTTTTTCAAAATCTGTACCTATACCTGTATACCTGCTCATACCTTGATTGCAAACATTTTCGCTTATAGAAGCTCGAAGTTATTAATATAGATCTAAGCTATACTTTTAGCCCGCCGCAGGCAAAGCTGATCTACAAATCTTAGTTTTTTTACTATAGTTGCAAAAAATAATTCTGCAAGTTTTCATAGTGTATCTGTATCTTGCCTGTTGACATCCCTGGGAGAAAGGACCAAGACTAGATAGCTTTGTATTGCATTGAGCAACAAAAATAACATTGAAACGATAAAGCCTGTGTAACTAATGTGTATTATTCATGCTTATCAAAGCTCCTTTGAGCTTCTTGTGTTGTTGAAATAAATTTTACGAAATAATAGTAGTTACAAATAAATTTTGTGCTATTATTCATTGCATTTCTCCGAACGAAATTTTATGGAATTCAATTCTGAATTTTATGTCCGGTAAAGGAATGAGTCGATTTTTTTGAATTCAAAATGACCTAATATCGAATTTGTTCTTTGCACATCTAACACATTATCAGGGAAAGTAGCTGTCAAATTTAATCTCTTCGTCTGTCAAATTGTACACTTTTATCAAAATATCGTTAATTCAAAAATAACTTCACCGGTTAAAGCCGATTAGATGTTGAAATGTTTTCGTGCAAATTTTATAAGATAACAAAGAAATGGTGTATTTCTTGAAAAACATAAAGATTTACGCGAAATTATTATGCTAAAATTGATAATGAATCACTAAAGATCGATTGGTCAACTTCATGAAAAATAATACAAGTAGTACAGTTTAACAAATTTCATATATGCCTATTTGTAGACTCTTCTGTACGCGCAGCGTTATCAATCCACACACAGGTCCAAAGGTCGACTGTTTATATTTGAACTATGCAAAAATAGGTTATGGATATGAATGAATGTACGAATGTTAGCTTTATCTTTCTAAACTTCTTTTTGATTTATTATTCCATTTACTTTATATAAATTATTTTCTTTTATATATTTTATGCGCATGCAAATAATATCTCACGCAGCTCACAATCTTGTGACGTATTATGAACGAAGAACGATAGATAATGATGATGAGATAGAGAAGAGATGGGAAGGGATATGTTTGGAAGAGATTATGGTACAAAAGAGATCTATAAAATACGAGAAATATGCAGAATTTGAGAGAAAGAAGATAGGAAATATACCAGGAAAAGAAGGCAGTATTGGAGGCCAGTCAAGGGTCAGCATAGATCTCGTGCTTGTGCACTTTGCACCGATCAAAATAATACTGTTTTGGCAAATAGAATGGAGTTGGATGAAAGTCTAGTTTATCCAACTTTTATGTGAAGTTCCGTGAATGAGGCTGAAGTGAAATTTATAGATTAAAGATCTTTATTTCTAACTGAACTTCAAATTTGATCAAGATTGGTGATCGTTCTTTATAACTTCGTACTTCTTTCTAATGAAAGAAAAACAATCATTTCAGTTCATATGCCCTGAAAACCCTTGCAAGAATGTCATTTCATATGCATTTCCTGTGACTTTTCGCTGTTTCCACATCTCGCGATAATTACTATCTCGTTTGTTTATATCCCCGTAAATTATCGTGGTTTATTTACGATCGTCCGCAAATCAAAAAGGCGTGGCGTTTTTGCATTGCGCACTTCGCCAGTTGCCCATTGCAATAACTTTTACTGTTTTCATATTCTCGTTTGAGTTTTTACAGTAGCAGTGCACTATATCTAATATTTTGACTATAATTTTGTTCATTTATCTTTCTTTGCCTGTCATTTGACTCGACATTTTCAAATTTTCATTTCAAAAATTGAAGTTTACCTGATTCTTATATACCTATAATCATTTTTGCATTTAAAAAAATTATATGGTTTCAATTGATCCATTTTCTAGAGCTACAAGCGTAACTGCCCTAGATTTATTTCTCATGTCTTCGTGCCCCCGTATTAATTTTATTTCACCTTACCGTTTCCCACTTCCATCGCACATTTCATCAGCTTCGATTTCTCTTCCAACCACTTGTTTATTCCCACTCGATTGATGCAGAACACTCGGAAATCGTCATGAAATACACGTGAATGTGGGCGATTCCCACCCCAATTATAATTTTATCATCCCAGTCGTTTTTTCAAGAGCATCTTTCAACACTTAAGCGTTTTGTTCTGACTTTCTTTCAATCAGTGAAACTAATTTATAGTGAAATTCAACGAAGATCTACGCAGAAACTGCCACATTTGCTTGTTTCATTTAATTGATGAAGTTCGACAAAACTGACACAAAACGAGTAAATGAGTAATTCATGAAGTATTCCAGCCGGTGTTTATTTTCTAGGCTTATGCTTTGGAAAATAGACTTTCTACCCAACTGTAATTCGTAAACTTTCCTTTTAGTTTCAATTTTCATTGACCAGTTTCTTTCATTCATGCTTGAAAATTCTTCGATGCTTCCCTCCTTTCGTTAGAGAGTTAATTTGTGCGCATATTCGCATTTCGTATGCAGCTTGAGATGGAAATTGCTTATTGAGCGAGAAAAGATGCAGGGCTACGGTAGGTTGGGCAAAGTCCGATTTCCCCATTGCGTACAAGTGTACAGAGAACGATCGTAATTAGTAATTTCCTGAAATCCCTATCTTAGACATGGAATCGTATTTTCACGATAAACACATTGTTTTGACTGGTTTTTCGATCGAGTTGAAACGAATAATTAACGTTGAATACCGTAATTTTACAAGGAGAGCTTACCTCATGACATGCCGCTTTGTGGCTAGTTTTCACTAATATTTTCGAATGTCCTAATCGTGGTTCTGTTCAGAACTTTCGAATTAGTTATCATCTACATCTCATTTCAGTTGGTCAAATTTCTCAACTATCAAAATCCATCTTTTATTATGTTCCCCAAAAGTCCCCAAAACTTTACGAAACGTATCAAGTCTAAAAATTGTCTCGGATTTCATCATATCCGCTGATCCGTTGCATTTTTCGGTGTTTACTTGATGATTTCTAAAAGTTTGCCTCTTCTGCCGGGCTGCTGCTGGTTGTGAGAGTGGAGTGAGTGGGTTCGTCTTGGGAACGCCTGCTTTGATACAACAACCCAGGAGCAGTGATTTATCTTTAAAGATACGACCGATGGCGAGAGACTGCAGGGAAGAGAAAGAGGGAGTAGGATGCATATTGTCGATTTTCGATTGTCGATGGTAGAAGTCCAAAGAATAGGCCTGCACGATTCACATGAAACACATGGGATGGCGATCGTATGGCCTGTATGCAGATATAGAAATGTCAACGATATTTTCGGTGTGATCTTCTTTAGAACTGGCAAATTTGTTATTTTATCAAAGGAGGCTGGTATTTTTCAAGAATTTTGTAAATTTTGTGTCACACGCAAAAGCAGCGAACTTTTAAAATATTGAGTTTATTTGACGTATTCCAAATTTCTAAGTATCGAATTGTGTGTAAAAATACAGATGACATTTGAGAATTTCTGGTAAAAAAATACTCAATTTTCAGTCAGCCATTCGCGGTTCTTTCACCTTCTAAAATTCGTACAAAATCCCCTGTGTTGGCGCTGCAAGATTTCCCTTGTTTCCTTCGGAACTAATGAAGTCTGCCTTGTGGCTTTCACGTGAATAGGAACACCGTATACCCAGGATACTGGGTGAATGGGGGACACCGAGACCTTGCTGGCTGGCTGGTGCGTCCCTGCCTCACATTACATCAGCATTCATTCTTCATTCAGACATTCGACACATTCCGAATTGCGTACTTTCTTCTTTTGACCCGCCCCTTCTCCATTTCTTCTGATTGTAGTAAAAATACAAAGGAAGGAAAGGGCGAATGAATGAAGTACCGTCAAATGTGATGCAACCTGAATCGAGAAGGCAAGACAAAACAAACAAACACCGCGAATACTATGAATTACGCAATGACAAAATTGGTCACGCCGTAGGTGAAATTAGGCGGTATTTTTGAAATTGGATTTGAGACATTTTGTTGCAATGTCGACTAAGGAATGCAGCAATCTCGAACATACCTAGACGGGGCTTAAATCAAATTCTCCTTGCGTACCCCCTCTCCTATAATTTTTTGCTCTCGCTGAAAGTCTATCTAGATTTGATTGTCTGATTAACCCCATATATTCGTGAATCTGGATAAAAGTGGATAGATATGCGAAGTCCAACTTTCTAAAAGAATTTAGTAACAGAACGAAATTAGATTATTCCATTGTTTTTTCAACTGACCCTCATTATTACTTTCGTACTTTCTGTTTTGATTTGCTTTGATAATAGCCTCCAGCCTCTGGTAGTAGTGTGAAGGGAGAAGCACTCCCAACAGAGATCAACCACGTCGTTTACAAATGATCTCTCACAATCAACTGAAGTGGTGCAAGCATCTGACACCCTTCCTCTCGATTCACGGGTTTGAAATGTGAACTTTGACGCCGAACGCGCCAAATATCAATAATAAGTAGTTGGTTTCGCGTGCCATTTTCACTATCACTAGATTTGGATTCAATCATGCCGCCATTTCCTAATTGCCGAACAAAAAGCGCAAATTCGTGATATGGATGAATTTCGACGCAAAACAGTCATTTTTGAATGCCAAAGGACGCTCATAATTCAGACATTATCACGTATTTTGAAATACGGAATGTGAAATTCAATGGTACTGTAGTTGTAGCGGGATAAAAATGTTCGTTTCTCCGCGTTCTTTTTATTTTAATTATTCAGTCTCGCAGTTGTTGGCTAGAATTGAGGTTGCACCTGTTTGGCTATACTTTATTATTCAATATTATGACGATAAGTTTGTCAAATCAGTTATCAGAAATTTAGTTATGTCTTGAGTAAACATATAATTTGCCTCTGAAATTCTGTGAACTCTCGAAATGTTACAATTTGCCCGAAGCCTAAACAATTTCTTGCATTATTTTGTGGTCATTCAATCGAATTGACACTCATCAAAATACAGAGGGAAAGATGGGAATTAGATATGCAAGACTATAGTGTGCGATGCATTCATTCACGTGCCGACGGCATGAAAACGGAAAGAAGAGCGGAAGGCGGAAAGGAATATAATTAGGAATGAAGAGTGGAAAAGAAGCAGAAAAGGAGAAATAGTATTGAGGGAGATAATGATAGGTAGAAATAGTATGGAGAAGAGATGCAGAATTGAGTGGGAGAGGAAAATAGTGCATTTATCTTGTTCAGGTTTAATTTTCTCTTTCTTCTCCTCCTCCTCTTCTACCAAAGGGACAAAGTGTTTTACGCGATGCAAAACACTTTTAGGCAAATATGATAACGCAAAACTGAAAATGATTATCGCAAATGCAGAAGCCTCAAAAATTCTCCATGTACTGAAGTATGGAAATTGAAAACCGACTGTATTATTTCCTTGGTAAAAACTCCAAGCCGAAACACTTGATAAACTGATATTTCGAAATTTGCAACGGAAAATGATAAACTTGGAGATTGGTGATGATATTTGAAAACGTAAACAACGATTTTTGCAAATTGAAGAAACAATTTTTATCCTCTTCAACATTTTATGAATAAGATATTTTCCCTGAAATTCATGTACCGTTTCGAAAAAAAGATTTTACCAACTCAAACACTTGTCACGAGTATTACCGTTTTGAGATTTTCAGTCATTTCCAATGTGTGGTCAATAATTTTGGACCTTTTCTTCGAGGAATTGTTTACCCGATCAAAGTTTCCATGATCGCAGTAATTCACCGTTTCTTCGCTAGATACGATTTTCAAAAACGCCTTGACGAGTGGAGGAGGAGTGGATGAGCGAGAATGAAGAGCGACGGATGACGGGTGTGGGTCTTGTCACGCTGTAAATCAACACACACACAACTAGAGAACTGGGGGAAGTGACAGGAGAAGTGCATGTGAACTGTATCAAAGCTGAAGGCGAAAGGGAGGAAGTTCACATGCACGCGAGGGACCGCAAGTGCTGTGCGTTTAACTATCATTGAAAGGCATCAGCCCAGCAGCAAGCAATTCGTCTTCTAGCAGAGCGACTGCTGCGTACAACCACAACGGACTTTGTTCCCTCCCTCTCCCCTTTCCTCTCTTTTCTTCAATGATCATTCTCCTTATCACTAGTCGTTTTGCTATCAGTTTTATCAATTCTGATGCAACCACTTCAATTCAGTTACTTTATGACTAATTAGCCGGTAACTATCCCCGCATACTTTGTCCTTAAGTTCATCTCTAATGATCGACAAAGAGTGATGCAAATTTATGACTAACCAAAACATCGAAGCAGTTTTGCGTGCAGATAAACTTTATCAAATGTTCATCGAAAGAAGTTCCATCTCCAAAATGATTCATTTTTTGTTTGTCACGAAAATTTGGATGACTTATGAAAAGCTGATGTAAATCATAATGAGAACGTTACGGGGTTTTTTTTCTGTGTCACATTAAATTTGGTGAAAAGTGATAAATAATGACAAAAAGTGATCAGTCTGATGCAATTTTGCGTTTGACCGGGGTATTCCTTCCTTGACAAATTTCTCAGTTTTGAAGCTAGAACACTATCAGTAACATTCCGAAAATTTGTAAACTGACGCAAAAGTTGCAAATTTTTAAAGAAAGATTACAGAAGCATAGTAATCCAAGAAGAATCATAATAAATTTTTGAGAATACTGTATTTAATCCAATAGGAGGGTATCCCAAGATGCTAGAGCTACCCATTATCCAATCCAGGTTATCTCAGGAAGTGTTTTATAATGTTCTTTGGGGTGTGTAGAGTGAATTAAGTCTCGATTTGAAGTGATTACGGTCATTAAAAGAAAAACGATGGTTTGAAAATTTCAAATTTTCCGAAAATTGAGCATCCGAAAATAGAAGGACATACTCTTCTATTAGAATAAATACAGTGTCTATTTTCGCTGTTTGTTTCCTAAAATAACCTATCCACAAAAATAGATTCTCAAAAAATAAATATCAGCGAATTAGCTACGCGTCAAAATCACAAATGTTGTTTTCGTTCGACCTAATCTGATTACAAATATTTTCGAGTCAGTCAAAATCAGCTACACGATGCATTTGATTTTTTTTACTTCTTTCAAAGGTCTGACAATCAAAATTCGTCGTTTATCGCGACGATTTTCCTCATTTTATCACTGAAATGCACATCTATGCTCTCAGAGTTCTGTACACGTGACAGGCTGATTGACAGGTAATCAGCATGAATAAATAAACAAAGCAATATTTTCTTTGAAACAGATTTTTCTCTTCTAATTGAAGCGATCATTAATGGCTAGAATCTAGCTGGTAAATCATCATTCTTGCTTCTTCAAATTATGAAATTTCCAACCTCTCATTAGGATTCTATCTCTTTCATTCCGATCTAACTTTTATCATATCGGAAATATGGAAACTGTTGATTTACATTGATATTTTCGAAATTTTTCACGCTTCAAATAATAATGACCACTTCATGTTCACGTGTTATATCGTTCGAATTCCTCGCTCCTTCCAACCCTTTATTCCTCCAAATCACGTTGTTTTGCCTCTCCAAGTTGCTCATCACAAACACCTAATTCGATCGTAAATTCTCGCGAATTAATCAAAATTACCGCCATAAACATATGAGAAACCAATGTCAGTCATCTTGAAACAGTCTCTTTTCTCATTGTTTTATTTTTGGACAAAGTTGATTCTTTGTTATCTTTTCATGATCTAATTTTCAAAGAAGGGCTTATTTATTCACCTTTTGTTTAAATTCGTTTATTTTCGTGTCTTCCACATTTTCGCCATGCGCAATTTAGTTCAATTAATTCGACTTATTATCGAATTCCCTTATTTACTGTTAACAGCCAAAATGTCCTGATTGGCATGTAAATCCAGTTCTTTGTTATCGATTATTCTATGGAATAGCCACAAAACACAGATCACTCTTCTAGAATCTCAATTAGATTTTCATTGGAAATGTTGAGCCGACCTTCTATCTTCGCAAATTCGGTGTACAGTTGAATTTTTCAGCTTTTTTTCATTTGGCAGGAAATAGCACAAAATTCTGTCTTTAATTATCTTTATTTTTGAAAATTTTTTGACATTTTTTATCAATGATATATTGTATTTTGAAAGAATGAAAATTAGAAGAAAAAAAAATCTCGGAACTTTGCTCGCGTCTGTTTCTCAATCCCAAAGGATTTTTTGAACGATTTCTTCGTCGATACTTTTAACATTCGGTCCTTGTTTGGCATGAATAGTCGCGTATCGAATTGAAAAACGGGGAAAAGATGATTTTTGGGATTGTGCGTACTTTGAATTGCTACGTGGACTTTTGCCCCTCGAACTGCTCGTGAAATACCCAGTCTTCTAATCTATTGACTGGCAGGCAAAGAGTGAAGAAATTGAGAAATGAAGGACTACGGGGATGCCCTGGTTGAACTATGAATTCTCCCACTTACTGCTGGGAGAGAAGCTCGAAAAATCACTCCCCAATGATTAATGATAGCAACCCCAAAGCCCCCTATCATCTACCGAAATTTCATTCACGAACTTTGCAATCTTCGAAAAGAACCGAAATTTTCCGAGAAACCGATAACAAATCACTTGCACCGAACGATAAGCAGCGACGTTTTTTCATAGACTTTTTCGAGCTTCAAACTTCCAAACAAACTTCTTCTTTATCAGTGTTTTTATCTGAGAAATGGACACGAAATTTTACCCCCCGTTTTCGCTGCATTTTCATCGAAAATTCTCGATTCTCTTTGCTCTTTGACAGGTGGTGAACATCGACGAGAATCTTTTGAAATTTCCTTGTTGATTTTTTGGAGAAAATTGAATTTTATCTTTGGAGGGACGAAAATTTATAATTTGAGATGGTTCGCCAAAAATGAGGATGATTGATGGGATGAATCAATGAGCCGAAACCACGTGGTGGTTCGGATATAATAGGATTTTCGATGTCTAAAACGGTTTTTGGGCTCTATCTTTTATCGTGCAGTGATAATGATCATCGTGTTTTCCCTTATTGCATTTTTATAAACCGCTGAAAATCGGGGAGTTTTTATGAGCGGCCCGCTCTACCAGGCAAGAAGTCGTCAGTGATTCTCTCCGATTTCAGGGTCATTTCAATTTCCGAAACGAAACGGGGCTGAATAATTCGTTTTCATTACGAAGTTATCACCCTTATCACATTTATTAGAACTGTTACTGCTGTCAAATCGTTATGAGAAGTGATAGCGTGGTTGAAGATAGATAACCAACAAATCCAAAACAGGAAATGACCAAATTCAGTTAGGGCGGTGGTCTTTTCATGAAACTAAAACTGATCTGCCGAATTTCGAATCCGAAAGATCCACATCAGATTCAGTTCTATTGTTTGAAGGAGATCATAATCTAGAAGTTCTGGAATTCCTATGGAGAATTTATAAAGCAGAAATGGGAGAATGAATGAATATGATCTTTGAGCAAATTACGAATCTTGAGAATGAAGTTATTCACTGCGTAATTCTTGGTATCGATTATTGAAGAAGGGAAATTAGTTAGGAGAAAGTTTGGGGATTTTGACTAGTTATAAATTGGTTTCGGAAGAGTGAAGGTTGAAATTGGAATTGGGTTTTACATGGGTCCGAATCAGAACTTTGTAATTTTCAGAGTAGAAATTCCGAAGGTTCGATCTTTCGTCGAAACTACTTTGAAAAAATATAACTTGTTTCATACTATCACTCCAATCTGACGAAATCTCCTCATGAACCAGGGATTATCCCAAGTTCTGGCCTCAGATCAAAGAGCCTTCCTCTAATCATTCTCTAATCGAGTCCAGATCGATATATTTGGGTGTAATCTATATCCTTGCTTTGCACTCGCTTTGTTTCTGCCATTTTATCCTTTCTTCGCACTTTTCGAGATAAACATCGGACTATCTTTCATCTCTTTATTCAAAAATCTCGATCTCTGTGATTATTATTCACATGACGTTCAGCAGATTTGATGTATTTAGTAGAGAACCTTTGAAAAACTTTGACACTAGCATCGGATAGATTAGATATCTGAAGATTCCTTTAGATCCCTAAACATCAATTCCCGAAAGTTTCTCTTCAATTACATACGATTTCGTATGTAATGCACTAAAATCTTTACTCTTTTCATGCCGAAATTTCATCATTTCAAAGACAGTATCGTCTCGTTCCATTGCATATTAGAATGCGTAGGCGTGGCTTGTTTCAAGCCCTGGATTCAGCTCGTTTTCAGGTGCAGATCCTCTCCTCTATTCCTTTCCATTGCACCCACTTTGCCTCTCGTCCTCTTTTTCTCTCCTCTCTAGTCACAATGGGCGTGTCTTCCTCTGTGTTCTTTGTCCACCTCTCTTTTCCCTCCCTCTTTCCTCTATAAAAGCGGCCCCCAGCCCTGTGCTGCCCCTCTAGTAGACCAAGAGACTTACCTCTCAACTACACACACACACACACCAATTCGTGTTTTTGTCGTTCACTATTTGCACGTGAACCGTTCCTCGGAAATTTGCATTTATTCAGCTTGACTACTTCTCAACGCTATTCGAACTTGACTCCCACGGGATTTCGTTAATTCTCTAAATTTGCGATGGAAATCCACACTCGACAGCCGATGACCTTCCAAGTCGGACCTTCCACAAGTCAAGCACAGCAGAAACGAGAGGTATTGCTTATTTTTTCTTTCAATTTTCCCGTTTTTAAAGCTCATTCAAGTTTCCTAATCAATGCATAGCATCTTCATGCGCTTCACACATGAATAGTTCAGCCATATAGCGAATACTATTCACTTTACCCAAACATTAGATTCGCTTGTTCTGGGCTTTCTCAACAAATGTGTGTCGTTCTTTAGAAATCCCCGTTACCATAGCTCCTGCTCATGCGTTCTTTGTTATTCATACTGTATACTCTGCCTAACAAATTCTTCAATAGTTTTGCTATTCTGTCGTTTTCTTTTCGATCAGAACAAACGACCTTCCTTTCCTCTTTTGTTGAAGTCTAGGTGTGACTTTCATGAGACCTGAATCTGAAGAAAGATAAACTCTACTTTTATTAGAATGGTGATATCACAATTGTTACTTCTCGAAAATCTTCAAAAAATTGTAAAAGAATCAAAGAGAAGTCCCATTACCGTTTCTGTTGCATTTCATCGCTCACTCTCTTTGTCGATTCCTATTCATTCATTTGCCCCTTTTTCGTTTTTCACTTATTATCCTTCGCATTTCTCCTTCCGATTTTCCTTTACATTTTTCTGTCGCAGTTTCAATTTCTCCTTTGGCATTCATTTTTGCTAATATTCAAATCCGTTGCCTTATCCATTCGATTGACTATTTGGCCCGCACGCGAGGCGATTCAACCAAGTCATGATGTAAGGGGACGGAAAAGAAGAAGAGCTAGTTTTGAAGACAAAAGGAGAGCTCGTATTGAAACTTTCATAATTCTTGAAACTTCTTCAATCTGCACGCTATTTTTCAATGCCAATTCAGCGAGTCACAATTTCTGTTGTGTTTAATTTCTCATTGAGTTGAAAAATGATCAACCTTCTAAATGTTTCGATTTCAGATGCCCAGCTCCGTGCAACTCCGTCAACAGCAGCACCTCCTCGCAGTGGCAGTAATTTCTCGACTCCACAGGTGGTGCGTCCAACTCTTCTGGATGACAGTGCTCTGCGTGATCGGTGTGGTGGGCGACGAAAAATCCACATTCTCATTCGAGTTCCTTCCTCATCGATACGTTCAAAACGGCTCCAGCACAGGCTCTGGCAATGGTTCTGTGAAATTGAGGAAACGACATACTTTGGCGGACATTGAAAATAAGGTAGGCATTTTTCTTTTATATCTTTTAATTTTATCCAAATTAGTTTATTTTTATTTGTAGTTCTTTCATGAACCTGAACTTTGTTCATTCTCCAATATTATTCTGAAGGTGCTCATAAATTATCATTTTCCTTCCATCCAAAAATCTCCTTCCCAATTTTCGAAGAGAATTTTGCTAATTCAGCAAAAATGCGCTGATAAAAATCGATGCGTTTATCGATAAGCTGGGAGAGAAGAATTGAGGTTAGAGAGAAGGCAGAAAATGAAGAAATAAAGAGGGATTCCAAGGAGCTAGAGAAACACGCAGAGATGAGTGATTATGAAAGGCCTTGTAGGGAAAGACTAACACAAACATGTTTTTATCATTCTCCTCTCACCTCCAAGATAAACGATGTCAATCTGAATCTGAATCTTCCCACCACCATCGGCCTACTTATCGATTTATGAATTACTGAAAAGCGAAAATATCATTCGATCTTGAGAAGTTGATCTTCATGATAAAATTACGAAAATAAATCGACAGAAATTAAAAATAAAAATTTCAGCTGCTCCGTCACCTAACATCTCCAATGTTAGCTACCTTCCGACCAGTTTTTCGCCACTCTCAGAAACGACGTCAAGCTTCTCGACCGCCGTCTCCACAACTTTTCGACATTCTGGAAGAGGACACTTGCTAAGCTACTAAAGCAAGTCTGACTTGAGCCGCTAAGTTATGAACTTTTTTTATCCTTTCGGATCACGAAAAATCTCACTTTTGAAGACTTTAATATGCACAGCTTTATATTTGGAATTTTCAACGAATAATTTCTGAGAAATTTTGAAATCGTCGGAAATTCTCAACTCATAGTCACGATGAGGCTTCATATTATTTTATTAGATGACACTGAACATTTCTTAATGTTGAACTCTCTTGTTATTAGGAGACTATTTTTGCTCTGAAAATTGTCGAAAATCATGCAAATTTTCCAATTTTTATGCCGATATACCTCGTCTAGTTGGGATGAATTCTTTGAAAAATTTTCACCGATCAAGAATTTTTCAAAGTCTTCATTCAAAACCCTTCTCATACTACGTGTATAATCTTTAGCGGGCTATAGTTTTAGACTCATATAATTGATTTAAAATCAATTATGCCTAAATTTCCATAAATATCTAGTATTTATCTATGGCGTAAATTGTCGTATCTTGCGATAGAATGGCTATATCTCATATTTTATCTCCTCTCAATCTAAACTTTCTCATACCCTATACCCAGGGTTAAGATGTCGATTTATCTCCATTTTTGGACAAAAGGATTTATTTGCAAAAATCCAATTATTTATCACTTTGTTGTTGTTATTTATCACTTCATTTAAATTTACACTTCAACTCAAATCTGATCATTCAGACTCACTGTGCAAGGTTAAGCGTACAGAGTATACTGCCAGATTTTTCGAATTTTCAATTCTCAAGTTAGGTAATTTGTGAAGATGTAATTTACGATGATTTTCTATGAAATTACTGATTCTACAAATTATCAAAAATCTATCTATACATATTCTGTTGAGATCGTGATTGAATTTATGAATTTACATTCGATTCAAAGAGAATAAATATTTATGATGTTAAACTTTGATATTGTCTTAATTCATAAGAATGACAAAGAAAACATTCATGCAAAAGAGCAATTCAATCGAGAATTTTCAATCAGGTCCAAACTCTTAAACATGATTCATTTTATTGATATAAAGTTTCATTATCAATACCAAGGGAGTATTCTGCATGAAAGTAGTTTTCGAAAATCATTATTCTCCACTTCTAAAATTGTTTTGATATCAAAATCCTTTCGCTTTCGGAGTTTCTTCGATGAGCAACAATAATAAATTCGGGAAGACAACGTTGATAAACCAAAGACGGGCAAGCCATTTGCCTCGATATTATTTTCGCAGAAATTATGAAAAATATCTCGATCTGTTTTCAAATTCTGTTCTTAATCATTGGATGATAGGTTTTCCCTGATTCTCTACAAATTAGAAATCGAGAGTAAATTTTGAAGACCCAAATGGAAAAATCTGCTGCTTCAGCACTTCGATATCACCCATGCGGCCGACGAAGGAACACGTCAGAAGAGACGAGACAACTAGGAGTTAATTCTTTTCATGTTGAAAGATAGATGCTCAAAACCGCCTGGAATAATTTTAACTGTTGCAAATATCTAGGGAAAAGCCCATATGAGTGTCGATTCAGCAAAAATTGACATTTTCGAACAACCTTTAGACAACAACAAAATACAAACAAATTTAGGAAAGCAAGCAGAAATGAATTTGAAGTCTTGATCTTCAGATACTTGAAAAAAATTTTAAAGTGGTTTTTTTTTTTTTAAAATCTATAAAATTCGAACTAATCTTCATCCATTTTCAACAATATTACCGTCTGAAAAATACCATGCCGAATGCAAAGTTTTCTCTCAATTTCACAAGAAAACACGAAAACGCAACGATTTGTGGTATCATTTCAACGGTTTCGAATGTCCCAATTAATTAGCGAACAAACACTTGCAAAAAGTATGAGTTGTAAATTATCCTTGCCATTTTTCCTGTCCTAAAACACAGGAAAAAGATAGATTTCAGTTTTGCGCATTTTTTGCCAACTTGAAATCGGAAAAGTCGTAATTCGTTAGACTTTGCAATGTCAAACTTCGCGAAATTCGGAAGAAAATTTTCCGTAGGTGTTTCTCCAATTTGTGCGAGTGCAGTAATGTGCCGTTTCTAGTCCTTTCTATGCCACAACAATTGTTCGGACGTATTTTGGTGATACTCCTTTTCTTGGTTTATTTTTCATTTTTTCTCTCTCAAAATTTCTCTATCTCTAAATTCTATCTTTCACCTACGCTATTTTCTAGTTTTTGTACCCTTTCACCTCCTAGAGTTTTGCAACCTCTACTTTCATTCTGATTCTTTCCTCGCTATTTTCTCGTGCTATTTCTTTAATTTTGCCTCTCTTCCTAGTAAATGTTCACTATCCCAGTTTCAATGCAAAATTCCTGCCTTAGTCAGATAGAGTTGTTTGTACGAATGCTAGACGATACGACAGAATCTCTAATCCCATGCATAAGTATAGACGGATCAAATTGGCTGGAATAAAACTTCTGCCAAATTAGACGATCATACAGAATCTCTTTTCTAATATTGAAGGATAGTCCATGGAGAGGACGGCTGGGATGTTGGAATGGCGTATAGTTGTTCGTGTTTCATCGACACTTTCCCATTCGTTCGTTTTGTGTCGGTCTGAATGTAAACAGGGACAGCCGTCGTCTGGTTCGTTTTTGCTTCTGCAAATGCAAAAGCGAGGCGAAGCGGTCCGATTTTCGGTCGCTTGATAAACTTCTGTGGTGCCGAATGAAGTAGTGAAGCGATCACACCCACTTGTACTTTTGATAGAGGGAACTTCCCGGAAAAAACGCTGGGACAGAATTCCTTTCTATTTCTTTATTTTATTGTTGTTTTCAAAATGATGGGACAACTAGTCTGAACAGACTCTAGTCTGAATTAATCTTCCGAACAATCTAAGAAAGAATGGATCGCAGCTCAAATTTCGAGGTTTTCAAACTAGTTTCGTTCGAATTCCGATTCAGGAATTTCGAACGGCCATTTCGATCTCAACTATCCAGGATTCAATTCTTAACCTTTCCTCGGAACAATATTCTTGCAACAGTCTGATGAAATTTAGCAGGTTCAGAACTTCTCATAAAATTTAGCAGTTTTTTTTTCTTTCTTTGCAGAAGTACACCACTTCCACTATCAATCAGAAACTTTTTCTTTGTTTTCGATAAAATTAGCTTCTGTCCTCCTTCTCCTTGTCATTGCAGCTTACAAAATCTACCGTAATCCTCTCTCACTAATCTACCGTAATCTGTTTACATCGATTCTTTAGTGAAAGAGGATAAAAGGGCATCGGGATATTTGTTTGAAAAAGCGACGTAAACAACATGTCTGGAAACGAAAAAAATTTCCCGATTTCTCCACGATTTTTGATCATTTTTCGGACGTCTCTTTCTGATAAAATGCGTTCAAATTTTGTCAACAAGGGGAGGAGCGTTCTTATTTTTGCACCAGAAAAGAACCTTGCACTTTCGAAGGTTTTTTTTTTCAAAAACATGAACCTTTAAAATATGCCAGTCTGTTTATGATAAGTGTTCTTCATCGGGCGTTAGAAGGAATAAAACGTTGAAAAATTAGAATAAATTCGAGGTTGATCTTCACAATTTCCATTATAGAAGTTCTTTTACACCTGTTTTTATTTTGCAATGATAAAATTTTCATCATTTCTTATTTCATTTTTCCTGAAAGCTCAATGCACTTTTAGAGATTTTGATTTTTTCCAAACATTATTTTTTTAAACTATAGTATCCTTGAGAATAGTCTTGACATGTAAATGAGCACTTTGTTTGCTATGATAAAGTGTTCTGAAACTGGCCCTTTTCTCGATAGGTGGTAGGCCTGGAGAGTTTCGTTGAAACGAACTCTCCAGAATATGCAAATTATTCCAAACTGTTCTCAAGGCCTGTCTCTTATCATTAAGCAAGATAATGCAATATTATCCATTTTGAATATTTCAGCCGGTTTAAATTTTATATCATTCATCATAGTGCAACAAATTTTTCTGGACTATTTCATTTCGTTCAAAAAGAAGTCAATTATAAAAGTTTAAAAGAACAGGAAAAAATCGTCCTTGAAACTGGGAAGCGAAAGTTTTTATGAACAAACAAAGGGAGCTATTTGATAAATTGATAGTTTGATAAAAAATTGTTTAGGCCCAAAATTTAGAATGAAACCATGTCTAAACTTTTTACAACAATTTAAACAGAAATTTTTCGAGTTCCTAAATGCCTAATTTTGATCAAATCTCCTTAAATTCTCATTGAGGGCAAGCCTCTTCAGAGTGTCTTGGGTCTCATACAAACCTAAGGAGCACTTCCGTTAGGCGAAGATAATATACAGGGGGTAGGTCGCAAGGGCTTTCTGACGGTCGTCCTCCCTAGACCTGGTTTCATAGAGAAAAACTTTATCTTTGAAAAATTGGCACTCAAAAATACGGTAAATTAGCAATAGGAAAAACTGAAACTGATTTTCCAATTTTTCGTACGCGTAAAACTGAAAAACGTGCTGTTACGATACTTGTTTTCTTCCATTCATTTTCGATTTCTGAATGAAATAGGCCGAGTTTTTGTGTTCTTCGGTTATCAAAAATTGCGTTCTCATTTGATATTTATATCTTTTTTCTTCGTGTATCTTTCGTCGGGTAGGTAAAGAATTCTAGATTTTTTATTTGAACACGTTTTCTTCGCGTATAATTTTCGTTGAATCTACTCCCAATGCCGTTCTTATCAGGGAGTGATTTTTTGCCCCATTCCAATTGGCATTTTTCGGTCTGCAGAAACTCAAAAACAAAGAAAAAAATCGTCTCCACCGCGCTTGATCAAAAATCACAAAATAGCAAAAAATTTCATAAGATGACTCTGGCACTCTGGATTCTAAAACATTGAATGAGTCAGACACGGGGTGGAAATAAATTTCTAAAAAAATCACCCCGATTCGCTCTCTAATGGGCCTCCACGCAAAAACTTCAAGCTCGCAGTAAAATGGCATAAAAAATCGTGATATATCGGAGTCTAAAATAAGAAAAAATCGACAATCTCCCAAAATCTAGCACAGAAACGTCCAACTTCAGACACACATAATATCTCAACCGGAATTTAGGCTTTATCTCTTATCATTAAGCTATAGATCATCTCGGCGATTTGCGTAAGTAAAAAGTATTTAGGTTGGGTGGTCCGATTGGATTTTCGAAATTATTTTAGCCCTTCTTGAATTAGTATGCTTCATTATTGGGAGAGGGATTTTTCTTATTGACTTTTGATTTGATTCGCTGACCGATAGCCTACGAAACAGCTGTGGAGGTTGAAAGTCAGACGGATCTCCCAAATCCTGAAGATAAAATGAGATAAAGAAAAACGGATAAACACATTTTTCTTCTTTTTTCATTACTCTCTTTGCTCGTTTTACTGAAACTTTTGAAGAGAGATTGGCGCAAGCAAATCAATTAGCAGACTTTTCGCACGATGTGCACATTTGAGGGATTTTTGAAAGGAAATTTGAAAAATAGACAAGCTTCAGTGAGAATTCATTCAAATGAAATCAAACTTGAAGCATTTGTTTCGAACCTGAAATGACTCAGAAAGTTTTAAAAAATCGAACTTCATACTGCTCTAACAAAATAGCAAAATCTCGTCCATCAAGCGTTGTTTGTGTGAAGTCCAGCTTTGAACATTCATTACAATATTAACATTGTTAAAATTTAGCATTTTTCAGCTTTTTCTTCGAAAAATTATCATTTCACTTGCGTAACGAGATAAGAGATCGAGTTATTTCGTCAAAAATAGTCTCGATTTATGGAACAAACATGTTTGGCAGAATTTCTGCAGAAAGAAAGGAAAAGTTCCGCTCCATTTTATGGTCCTTTGACGAATTTGGCCAGTCTTCAAGATGTCAATCAAAAGTCTACCAACGAAGAAAGGAATGATCGAGAAAAATCTCATCGATGCATAAAAATGTGGAATTTAAAACTGGCAAAAATAATTTTCATATCTGAAAGTCTATGAAAAGAACATTTGCACTTCGACATTGTTTATACGGGAGCCAAATATTTCGAAAAGGAAATTTTATCCTTTGATAAAAATGAACAAATAATAACTGGGAAAAATCTTTTATTATAAATTTCTAAAAACTGAAATAACTTATTTACAAACAGATATAAAGATATTACCCGTTACGAGAAAGATCAATTGATTTGAAGTGATTGATGTGCCATGGATATGGAGTTCTCAAACTTGGAAATTTCGATTTCAATCTCCAAAAATATTCGGATGAGAGTATTGATACTCTCGGTAGCAGCCTTTTATACCCTCGAATACCTGAATAAAATGGTCTATGACGCTTCAGGCTTGTTTGATAATCAAGATTTGAAAAAAAAATCAATTGTCTACCAATCTGGAGTGAAACTGATAACTCTTGTTAGAAGGAAAAAATCGTGAGAAAAGAAGTTTTAAAAAATTACCTGCAAACAGACAAAATAATCGAGAACATTAGGTGGTGTGGCCATATGCGTCCTACAGAAGGCCATGCATTTTCCGCCCTGGAATGACTCGAGACCGATCCGTTCACAGCAGTCAGAGTGATCTGCCTGAATTCATTCAATGAAGGTGAGATGTCTCCAAATAACCAATGGAAAATCTTTTTTCATTTAATATGAGACCTTTGTACATCATAAAGTTTGTAGGATTCTCTTTTGTTCCAAAATTCACATATTTTGATCATTTTGAAAGTTAAACCTGCCTACCTTCGATGAAGCACAATCAAACGCTTGACCCAACTGAGGTCCTGGACATTGTGCTGTGAAGAATACGTTCACTAGCTAAAATTCCGAAGTTCTCGTCTGGAAAAAACTACAAAAGAAATACCGTTTTATCGTTGAAGACATCGAAATTGCAGAAATTCTGGCAGGTTGGGTTGACGTTTTGCTTTCGACAGCACAATTCCAACTTCTGATTTGGAGTTAGAGAAGTTTTGTATTCTTTCGACGAATTTTCAACTAAATTATATAAAGTAGCACTTATGAAATAAAAGGCAACATGGGTTCTTCGAGATTTGGCAATTTCACGATCCTTTCTTAGATTTTTAGTGACCCTTTTTGGCAGTCCCCTCAGAAATAGTGGTCGCGAAAATTCCAGACGCAAGATTTTCTTTTATAAATGGGTTGCGAAGAATCCAAATTGCCAAATAAAATGTCCTTTTAGGAAATATTAAATTAAAAATTCTGAACTTACCTAAATGCGACGTAGCTTGAGCATTATTTGTAACGATGGGCATGATCGGTAATCCGGATCGATGCCGAGGTTGACTATTCGAAGTGAGCAACTGTAAAGAATATGTTTTAAACTTTCTTAACGAAAATTTCTTCAAGATCTTTATGGTAGCTTTTTCGATTCAACACGAAATTTTCTAAATGAAAAATACCTGCTGACTGGAAGTTGTAGCTTCGAAATTATTTAGCAGACTTGGATGCGAAACCGCGAACGATTTCAATTTCATAAATTTCGGACTCTCGTTTTTAGGACTGGATCTAAAAATCAAAAGTTCAAAAATTAAGACGAAAATACTTACTGTCCTTCGGTGTTGATGATAGTGAAAGGTTTTGATTTTGAAGTCTGCTCAGGTAAGACGAACTCGTCCTTTTCAGCGAAGGCGGTTGGTTCATTTATTGAGAAATCCGTATTTGGTAAGGTCTAAAACCATCTTCTTTATGCAAAATTCTGAGGGATTGGATTCGGAACTGTGATTTCGAGAATTTCAAAAACCACCAGAAGCCAAGAGTACCCTAGTCGTCAGAAGACCATTGATGATTAGACAATATGTACCTCTTTGAATGGCGCTTCATTGTCGAGATTCGTGAATTCTTTTAACGCGATTTCATCATCAATCTGGTCTTTATTTGTAGTGGGAAGAGATATTGGAGTGACCTCTCGGTTTCTCGCGAATGAACCGACTCGGCGATTGCTAGCCTGAAATTGTCTTTATTTCAACTCACAGAAAAACGCTAGACGTAAGTTACAAAGTTTTTTTGAGTAGAAAATAGGCTTCGGAACATGATTTCACGATAACCCGTTCCAACCTATGCAAATTCATTCTTTGTTCATATCGAAATTAGCACGAAAGGGGAAATTTCTACTTATGAATATTATTTTTTCAAATTGTATCGTGCTCGCCACTAATATTTGGCGCTGGAAATCGCGCGCTCTAACTCGAATACTCATGCTTCCATAAAAAATGAGAGTACCGTCTTTTCTTCTTACTCCCTTTGATGTGCAAAAAGAGAGTCACACCCTCATTGTTGAGTGGAACAGAAATTTCTGAACTAAAGCGCGCTCTTTCGACGCCGAATACCAGCGGCGAGCACGATAGTCCACATATCGTAAATAGCTTGAAGAATAGCCTTACCCTTGGCATGAACAGAGTCGGCTCAGATACATGCACTGATGAAGCTGCGGGTGCGGGTGCGGAAATGGGTGGTTGAGGGAAGAAGGGAGCAGGTATTCCGATGGCCTGCATTTGAGGGGCTGAATTGAAGGGGGTTCGGAATGGAGTGAAGGAGGGCATGAATTGCAGAGGGGACGGGGCTGTGCCGATCGGCACGAAACGGATCGGGTCATCGTCCATCGAGGCTGAATATTTGAGATTTTAAAAATTCGAGCAAATGTCAGTTTCTTTAGAAGCACTACGAGTTTCTAGACACCATAAGAGGTTTTAAAAATTCAGAATTGCATCGACTCAACTCTTATCAATAAAAGCGTTCCACACTATTTATCAAAATCATTCAAAACTATTTCACTGCGCCTCAATCAAATATGACCAATACTTTCCTGAATAATTTCAGAAAAAATGGATCAGGATATTCATCCTCAAAAACGAACGATAAAAGTGCTACCTGAAGTTTGCGGCAAATTTCCAAGAGCAGTCAGTCCGAATGTTCCCTTCCTCGGCTGCTCCGCCATTTCTGCGTCCTGATTTTTCTGCTGCCCTCCAGAAATCTCCGCGATTCGACCCGGAGGCGGAATTTGCCAGGGCTTTGCGGGAAAACGAATCGCAGAGGAGAGGTTTTCATCGAACAGAGGTTTGATTCTAGGAGATGAAGAGGACGTCCTAAAATATCGACATTTCATATCATGTGGAATTGATAAATACAGTTATCAAATTGCCAAATGCTCATAATAGGTTAAAGTGAAAACTGAAACCTACGTATCGAGCAATTTCACTTCCTTGGCTCTTTCGTGTCTCTTTGAGATGTTCAAGACGATGTGACGCCGTTTCATCTGAAAATCAAGGATTTTCTCGTCTTCAAAGTGCAGCTATGCCAAAAACGAGTAACTTTCTTGTTGTAATAAATTAATCGTTTTTCATACCCAACTAAAAGTTCATAGTCATTTCAATATCTCTAGAGAAAATTTGCTTTCAGAGGAGTTCTTCAAAAATGTTCATGACTAACCTCGTTATGCTTGTAAGGCGGTGGCCTCGCTCCTTTAATGGGAGGCAGAGTGATCAATCGCAACCCCTTCCGAACTCGAGTGTCGATGAACCCGCTCAAAGAAGTCGAAAGTGATGAAGGAGTTGATGAAATTGGGGAATTTGAAGTTTCCGAGGTCTGAAAATAAACCATTGGGCTGATCAAATTATCAGAATTGTCGAGAAGATTTAGACCGGGCAAATTTCAGTAAGCTTTACACTAGAATTATCAATTGTTGGAATTCCATTCATCAGATACTTTAAAGAATTTCAGATATGTTTCAAAAATCCCTCAATTGACTGAATAATCTTAAGTGATGATTGTTCAAATGGGGTGTGTTGAATTTTATATTTACCATAATTTTACAATAGCAAAAATTTCCCACCGTATTCCATCGTTTTGGTAAAACCTCGATGATTCTGGAAGCCATAGTGGTCCGCGCGGGAGGCTCGGTCACGAAATAATCATCGATATCTGCAGAATTGCCCTTGCCTTCTATCAGCATTTGCTCGTACACTGAAATTCACGAATTTTAAACGAGAATATTTGATGTTTCATCAAAAGTTTAAGACGATTCATGATAACACTGTTCAGATTCGTAACAACATTTCATGGAGATTACAGAGAAGCTTCGTTACAAATTGCCAAACATTCCTTTCCAGCAGACTTTTTCCAAATTTTCAAATTTCGAAAATTCTTACATTTACTACTCTTCCTGAGATCTTCATTGATGTAAATCGCGTCCTTCGTGAAAATCCTCAAATTGTCATCGAACGGCGACAAAATAATTTCATTGACTTTCAGAGGCAAATCTCGATATTTGCCTTTCACCGATTCGATTTCTGAAGTTTCATTGAAATAAAAAACATAATTCTCTGAATTATTGATTGTCGCCCAACAAAATTTTAAATAATTATAAATGACGGCAAAAAATCTGCTTACCAGCTCGCTTCTGCCGCTCCACTTTAACTCCAAGTTCTCGACTTCGAAGTCGATTCGAATTGTCACCATCGACTACCACCAACGGACTGCCGAACTGAAAATGGATTTTTAAATTATAATTTTATTGAGTTACTTAGGTAATTCCATTTAATGTTTCAGACTAGAACTTAGGTAATTTCGTAGAACTGCATTAATTTCGCAGATAAACGTTAAAACAATCAATGATTTTGCCTAGAAAAGTGATTTTATGCCAGCTTTCATCGATTTATCAGTGATTGCATCCCGATTTGCAAGCAGCTTTTCGTTTCTATTGGCAAGACAATAATCGAGAATTATCAAAAAGTGAAACGGCGTCAATGGCGACGAGAAAAGAAGGGAAAGCGCAAGAGCGAGATTTAGAAAGGAGAAGAGATACAAATAACGACCTCTTATAAAATTCACCAGTTATTTTTTTATTTCTTTTCTTTTCCTACACTCCCCATCCTTAAATCCTTGCGAATTTTACAGGAAGTCTAAAATGACAAGGAAGACAATGGCGTTGATCTGACTTGAAATCGATCAACGCCAGGAAAATATATCATTCTGAAACCTATTTGAAAGATAGAAATTGTCCATTCACGGAATTTTCTCCTAAATGTTCATTTTTTAAGATCTAGAAAAGGTCAATTAATCTGCGTCGAAAATATGTATTCTTATCCAAATCTTGAAACCTATATCAGTTTTCCTTGTAAACATATTTTTCTCTTGAAAAATCCAATTTTTCTAAATGAATCATTCCTCCGTGTCTTTTCATCGCTAACAAGTAACCATCTTCGCAACGGTTGCATCATCAAATAAGCCTAAGCATAAGCATTGCGTTTATGGAATGCAAGATGCAAGGACAAAGCCTTACGGGTGATTTTCCCTATACAATGGCACTTGGGGGGAGTAGAAAGATGTCTGGTTATTCCGAAGAAAAGAGAAGTTGTTACAAAAACTATTTCACAAGTAAGCATATTGTCGATCTGCGTTTTGCGTTGAGCGCGAGAGACAGGAAAAGTTTTTTTTTGTTTTTTATGAGGCAAAGAAAAAGCTGAACTAATAAGGAATGGACAATGACAGGTAATAGGTATACAAAAAAGTCCGAGTGATTTCCGGTATATCGATTTTTCTCCTCTTGGTCTACAAGAATTGGAAAAAAACTGAAAATATAACCGATCAAAGTTGTACTATCCGAAATTTATTCAGATAAAACGAAATTTCGCTTTGTAGAATTTTAAGCTGCTTTTTCTCATTCAGATTTTAAAAAAAATTTCCTACTTTCACTTCACAGAATCTTTACGAAATGATTGTTTCAACAAACTGCATCTTTCACTAAAAAGTATCCATAACATGTATCCGATATGAGAAAATAAGAAATCTGCTAAAAAGTGGATGGTCGGTTTAATTGGGAAAAACCAGGAAATAGAACGGCAAAAGTACGCGTCGGTGGATGGAAAACTGGGGGATTTCCTGATGCCAGCAATATGTCTAGTTTATGGATAGACAGTCTGCAAAAAGTGAAAAAAATCGAAAGAGGAATCTTTAGGCTATAACAACTTGAGAAAGTTCGAGCAAGTTCAAAAACCAATGAGATCATGGTTTTGTAATGACATTTTCGAAAAATGCTCCACTTTTGAAGAGCTAGATGAAGCGCCTTGTAAGAATCTGCTTGCAAGAATCGCATGTTTTAGGAATGCGATAAAAGAAAGGTAAAAATAACTATGGCAATCGTTGATGGAGACTGCAATTATAAATTATAAATTCCAAATTTCCTATTTCTGTCTCCAAATGTTCTTTTTTAATAAGAAAGCAACCAACTTCGTCAATAGAGAGCACCATCTCATCCTCCAGCAATTTCAAAACCATAACGATGCAGATTGTGATGACGTGCATCGTCGTCGTGGCGGCCTTCAGAAGACTCGACGTCCACTCGTCAGGTCTTCCAAACCAACAGTTCCCTTGTTTGGAGAAATGTTGCACACAAATCCAGTCTAATCTGCAATCACAAATCATATGCAAAGAATAAAAAACAAATAGAGCGAAAGAAGTCGAACATGCAGAAATGGGAGATGGAATAGAAAAGAGAGAAGGCCGGTTATGGGTGAAGTAAGCTGCTAGGGCTATCTGTGAGTCAGAAAGCTGGTAGAATATACAAGTCCGAGGGTAAGTGACCGCGACATGATTTTTGCAGATAAGTAATATCCGACCAAAAGACTTAGGGTGATTAAGAACCTTATCACGAGACAAAAAAGTTTTTCTTAATTTCGAAGAAAATGTCCTAAATGGCAACCTGGAAAAGTAGTTGCAATAGTTGCATCGTTGCATACGAAATAGTAAAGGAAGATAATCTTTTCCCTAACAAACCAAAACTACTAGTCCTATACTATTTCGCATGTAACGATGCAACTACTTTTCCAAATTGCCGTTCCAAACTTTGGACTGGCAATTGTTATATGCGGCGCCCCTTTCCCACACTATTATCTCAAATTTAATTCTTTCGTCTATCTCTAACTACAGGACTCCGCAATTTACTAACTGTTCTATGAACTTCAAGTATTTTCTCAGTTATTTTGCTCAGTCAGTCAAAATGCATTCCAACTTAAAATAGATCACGCTCTGACCTTCAAAGAATCTGTCAAAATTGCCAAAAACACTTGTAAAATGGCTGAAAAATGGAAAATACACTGAAAATTCGCCCGAGGCAAAATATAATTGCGCGTAAAATGAAGCAGAATGACCTCCATAGTGAGGGAATAGTAATTTTATCCAACTTTTACCCATTTACCTTTCACAGTGAAGAAGAGCTGTCTGCCAGTCTGGGTTGGCGTCATTTGAACTAGTCTTTCTTTCTCTCCATTCTCTTCTCTTCGCTCACTGTCTAGTTTTTCTGCATCTTTAACTATCTAATCTTCAAGTGCTGTTTCTCGTTTCTCTAACTCTCTTTCTCTCTTTGAAGTGTTCTGGAGATGAACCTGTAATTTGCAAGAAGCAAAAAATGCCAAATAAAAAACTCATTTCCAAAAAAAAAGTTGTAAATATGCTAGATGAAAAATGATCTACACCTAGAAAAGTAGGATTGGGTTTTCAAAACAAAGCTGAGATTGGTCAGAAAATTGATGATTAGCAGAACGCTTTCAAAAAGATGGTCAACGACCAATAAAAATGGGTTGAAAAACGTTTTCTCGTGGCGAAAAATAATCACATCTTGAAAACAATTGCGAATTTGACGCTCAGAAATCGTTGATATGAAACTGCTAAAAAGTGAGTGGCGAGAAGAGATAAAGAAGGATATGTGATGAAGGATAAGGATAAAGGATAAGGCAGGAGGAGGGAAACGAGAAGCCTTGACAGTCGATTGCGCAGGGGACGAGGATTTGACAGAGGCAGAGAAATACTAGATTGGCAGGAAAGGGAGAGGGAGAAGCTGGACGGGAATAGGGGAATCCATGCCAAGCCAGGGAGTGAAAAGCCCAAGCCACGCCTACGCAAATTGTACAATTCCAAGAGTTCGCAAGAGACTTATAGAAAGTGACAAAAGACGAATATCTCAAACTCAGCGAAAATTGTGCCTACCCGAGTCAATCCGAGTTGACCCGAGTCGGTCGGCAGTTTTACCAGATAAAAATTACCGACCAATACGGATCCGAACGGATTAGCATTGATCGGCAAAAAGTGCCGACATCCGCCCGGATTGACTCGGATAGGATAATTTTCGCTGAGGACGAAATATATATTTCAATTTTTTTTTTCATATTTTCGGTCCAAAAAAGACTGGTTACTTCTGTCGGTTATCTTTTATACATGGTGGGTACATATGTGTATGTCAGGTGAAATATCCAATCGAGTGATTTGTGCTGGTTACATATATCTGCAACGATCATAAAATAGTTCTCTTATCATTGTATTCAACAGCGATACTTTGCTGAATTCATCCCAAGTTGATGTTATGAATATTTTAAAAGTATATTCTGTGCTAAACCAAATATCGAACAAAAAACTCAAATTTCAATAACTCGGTTGTTATCAGACTGTATCATCAATTCGAATGAACGTTATGAACAATCTCCTATCTTCCAAATAACTCATTTTGGAATTCAACAGACTTTCAGCAGCAATAGAAATGATATCATAACGTTAGAGTAATCACGGAAAATACTTGATGATACGAGGTGTCATTTGTGTCGTTTATAATCAACAAATAAATATACGGATAGTTTTATTTCAGTATGCGTCTTCAAGTTTTAGGATTCTTAAATGATAAACCGTGTTTGGGAATCGATTTTTAACCTGATAAAAATTGCGAAGCATCAATTTAGTAGTCCCATTCCCCTTTCTTCAATGATCAATTTCAAACTCATTAATTCCAACTTTCTCATTCAATCAATATCCTTTTACTATTTCCATTTTGAAATAATATTAGGGTGATTGTTTAGATCTCCTAACAAATACTTAACAAAAATGTTAGCCAATTTACCAGTCGAAATTATATTGCTGATCTGCGAATATCCCGAATTCGAAGATCTGGGACAATTGGCCTGGACTAATAAAAGAATGATGCAAATAATCCAAAAATATCTGCCGATAGCGCTCGAAAGGAGAATTTTATTCTATCGTAGGAAAATATTGTTCCGTTCTTGAAAATTAATTTTAATATGTAGTGCCTTATAAAGACAATGATGTTGGGGAAGGAAGAATTTGTCTGTTTGGTTCGCATACTAATTCTGTTGACCAGATTGCGAAATTTACTAATTATTTAGAATCATATGAAGTAGCAACTACACAGAATAAAGTAAATTTTTATGTTCATTGTTTTGAATAATTTCTTAGGCTTCAGATTTTTGGAATTAGCAACAGAAAGAAATCATTTGAAATATTTGACTTGAATAATCGACAAATTTCAAGAGGTCTTATCAACAAATCCGCGAATGATCGATTTAAAGAATTTTACAGGTCCAGATCCTCCCGAATGGCGTCAAGGTGCATTTGTGGCTTATTTCAAAGACAAATTGTATTATCTGGGTGGATTTACGAATCGCGTTAATGTAAGAAGATCGAATAAAAGTCCATGAAATGATTTATTTAGGTTTTAATAGATGGAACATGGCAAACAGGACCTGCTTTTCCTCTTCCAATTACGCATGTTCAAGCAATAACATGCGATGGAATTTTATACGGTCACATTGTAGCATAGTCATTATTGTAATTATGGATATTCAGCCATTGATAGTTGTAGATGGGAAAGTCCAAAAATATATCGATTATCAGACGATGAACGGGAATGGATTGAAATCGGAGAAATTCAAGAAAGACGAAGTTCTTTAGGAGTTTCATCGCTAAATGGAAGAATTTACATAACTGGAGGATTGGGGTCGTTAATCTTGTATGATAAATAATGTATCATTATATATTTAGGGCTGGTATATTCAAATCCTGCCTGTGTTTCGACCCCTCAGCTCCAGTTGGTAGTCGAATTTATCGAATCGCTGATATGAATTATGCAAGAAAGAATCATTCGCTCATTGTCGCTAACGGAAAATTGTTTGCAATCGGAGGGTGAGCTGAGATTTTGCATATCTTTATACGAAATATTTGTTAACTTAGATTTCAAAAATTGGGATGGGGAAATTTTTGCAATTCAATCGGAGAATACGATCCACAAACGAATAAATGGCGTGAAGTCGGAAAAATTAACATAAAATAAAGCTTGATTATAATAATCTCAGATTTCATATAGAAATTTTATTCAATAAAATGTGAAATAATAATTGAATTTCAATGCACATGATACAGACAACTCTCAAAGACAATCAGAACCGGAATTCGCTCAAAAACAGCAGAAGTTTCGTCTCATCTCTTGTAAATAATTTATTCAAAGAGATTTTGTGGTTATTTAAAAATATATTGTGGATATGCAGCTAATTCAAAAATATCACACATTATTCCTCCCTATTCTCCTTCCCTACTATGTCTCACCATACCACCATCTCATCATTTACAAATTGCTCTAATCTATCGATGTTTCCACATCGCTCGTACCTGCAGATGTCAACTTCTTGTCGATTTTTTTTTTCATAATCTTTCTACAAAAAAGTAAAATAATTTATTATTTTCAAAAACAAGAATGACTGAAACGCATATATCGCACTTTTTAAATCGAAAAGGCCTAACAAGAGGAGTTCCCACATAGAGACTTCTCTTGCAAAATCAGCAACAAAAACGATGATAATTTAGAGTAGCAGCTCATAACTTTCTTATAAAAAAAAGGAAATTTGGAAATATTTTTTTTATGAAATTGAACCTACCATTTCTCTTTAATTAACTCCCAAATTTCCTTTCACACAACTTTTATGCCCAAAAATTGCATTCGTAAAAATATGCTGGAGATACCGTACTTGCAGTTTCTATAAATACGGTAAAAGGGATAAGAATGAAGATAACTTACTGAAAGAAAGCGATAGACTTTGAGTTTTTCCTGAACATTTTTCATTTTTCCTAGAAAATCTACAATTTTTGAAAAATGTCCAGAATTTCGTGGGAAATTTTCTCGCTCAGAAAATTTGGTTTGCTATAATTTTTGTCGAATGTTAAGGCTTTGTCGAGATTTTTACCGATAAAGGGGAAAATTATAAGCTTTCAGAAAAGAATAATTTTGGAAAATTTCAAATGAAAATTGATCGAAATCAACCCGGTTTGGCATAGCTTTAGCGAGAAATTTGAGCAGCAAAATTGCTTCTCAAATTTGTTGATTTGCTTGCAAAATCTTGAAACTCCGAAGAAACATTTTTTGATCAACTTAAAAAAAGAAAATCGTCAAAATAATTTTAAGAAATAAAGAAATTGCAAGTCAAACTCATCTCTTTTATTTAAATTTGCAAATAAATTAGAAGAACTTTTTCCTGATGACAGACTTGCCCGCCTCGTCGTACTCCTTCTTGGAGACCCACATCTTGCGGAACGTGTCCAGACTCGCCAAAATCGAACCGCCTATCCACGTCGAATACAGACGCTCCTGAAAAATAAAGTACTCTAAATCAAAAATAGAATTCCTATGCTTCAAGGATTCATTAAATTCATTTGGTCAAGAAAGTAGACTAATTGTAATCTTCAAGCAATGTTTTCGAAAGTATCTCGACCATGAATTTCAAAAGATACAAAATGTTATGTTGTTTAAATAAAGCTGGAGTTACGTTTCACGTTCTACTGAAATCAATTGATTTTTTAAAATTCGTGTTATCAATAATTTCATTTATAAATTAAAAAAAAGAACCTGAGGTGCCGAAATACGGATTTTATTCTCGGGCGGCGCGATTCGGCGCATCTGAAAATCTATTCTTTTTGGGAAAGATAAAGAATATCAACCTCGGCAATAAGTTTGTCTCCGAAACTGGCCATCATGGTCGTGCCTCCGCTCAGGACGATGTTCGCGTACAACGTCTTGCGCAGGTCCATGTCGCATTTCTCAAATTCACTCATTTTTAAATAGAAAATCTACAGTGAGCATTTATTTACTTATTTTTGAATATTTCTGAATTTAGAAATGAGAAAAAAGTGAAATTGATCATTTCATACAGGGATAGAACGGAATTCCGATTTTATCATTTCAAAATGTTCATTTCTAAGCATCTTTGATTTTAAATTTTCGAGCAAAAAATCTAACTTGGTGGAAATAAGTAAAAGGAGGGGAAAATTGAAAATCCTAACCTGAATAGCATTGTGGACGAGTTGTGGAATGCCGGCCCACTCCTCGCCGATGAGTTCGGGCTTGAAGAGGATTTCGGGGGCGCGGAATCGACACGCTCCGAGAAGGATGCTCGTTCCATCTGGCAGAATGTAGGGTGACTGAAAATATTGCATTTTTAGTGAGAAAACTGCATTTGTTATGTCTCATCGAAAGCATATGTTCAAGAATAACAATTTTTACAGATAGCTAAATTATCACTTTTCTCCAGCATAAATAAGTGAACGATCTCTAATCTATGAAATGAGCAGAACAAATATTTGAAATAAGTTTCAAACGTGCTATAACATTGCATGATCTCATTGTAAAACACTTGGATGTTCTTGTTGATCGATTTCTATCAGAAGTATCGAGAAAATGTTCTACCTCATTTTCCATGGTCGAGTTTTCGTCTTTGTTGGGGTTGGTGGACAGATAGCACTCCTTCTCCTTGATTTCCCTGACGATTTCGAACTCGCTCGATCGGTGCAGCACGACACCCTCCTTGCGCAGCAGCAGTCGCAGGAAGCGAGTCACGTCACGACCTGCCAGATCCATTCTCTCGATTCTAAACCAAAGAAACAATACAATATCCAATTTTCACTCGTGGATTATTTTTCTAGATTTTTATTAACATTACTTTTCAGACTTATCAGCAATCTCCACTTCATTCATCTTCAATGTAATGATTGCGTAAAACGCAAGAGTTGATATTTTAAATGCTATTTCAAAATCTGAAGGGAAGGGTTAAACTTAGTCTTGATGGAAATACCATTTTACATAATTTCTTGAAATACATCTAGAATTACCCGTGTTGCATGGCGAATCCCTCGAAGATGGGTACGACGTGGGTCACTCCGTCGCCTGCATCCAGGACTACTCCTGTCGTGCGGCCTGCGAAATTTCGTCTTTTTAGAAGAAAATACTAATTCAAAAGTCCTTCATCTCAAAGGCATGTTAAGCTCACTCTCTTCATGCTTTCTAAATTTTTAAAAATAGTTGATTTCCCTCGACTTTGCAAGACAAATTTCCCCGGATGTTTGCCTTAATTCGCGACTCTTTCTTAGGAGTGATCAAAATAAGCTTAAAAATTTCATACCAGTAGAATAAAGAGCGAGCACGGCTTGCATCTGAATGTAGAGGGCGGGCGCGTTGAGCGACTCGAAGAAGATCTCCGCGGTCTTCTCCTTGTGCTTCATCGGGTTCAGGGGAGCCTCTGTCAGCAGGACTGGGTGCTCGTTAGGGAAGGTCTGTAAATTATTTTCTTCAAAATAAAAATCGAGAAAAACGCTATTCTTCAATTTTAATAGTCCGAACATGAATTTGCTTGATAATCTGTTTCGTTTTCAAAACAAATATTGCTCTTCCAAAAAATGCTTTAGATAATCAGTTATTGTAAGAAAAAGCTTGAATAATTCGAATGAAAAGTTGAGGCATTTTGGAGAGTCGAATTAAAATCGAAAGACAAAAGAGTGAATTCCCCTACATTGAGCTGTTCCTGACTGTAGATGTACTGCCAGACCTTCTCCATATCGTTCCAGTCGGTTACGATGCCGTGCTCCATCGGGTACTTCAACGACAATAGACCGCGGTACTCTTCCGCCTTCGGACCTGCAAAATAAGCAATCTATTCATGTTTCAACCAATTTGTATTCTTTTTTAAATTTATTGTTTTCAATCGGATGTTCAGCGTCTATCCATCAAAAATGGTCTACTTTAAAACAGGTCATTATAGTGCAAGTTAAAATTCAACAAATATAAAAAGAAATGGGTATGCGTGTTTAACTGACATTGAAATGCAATAACTATTCAAATAGATGGTCATCCTGAGTGACTTACTAAATAGCCAGCAGAAAAAAGAGTTGATAATTTGATAAAGACGAACCGATGAAGACGTCGCCCTCGAGAGCGCCGGCCATGACGCGCAGATGCTTCGGACGACCCACGAAATTCGCGAACTTCACCGAGGGCTGTTGCTGACCTGCGATGCCCGCCTGAAAAATAAATCCTATTTTAGAAAAACGATAAATTCTTCTTTAGACATTTTCCTATGAGATTTTTCATGGAATTGTTTTAGCAAGAACTAATAATTTTTAAAACATTTTCTTGACATGAATCATCAGAACCTGATGAAGTACAAAATTTCGAAAAAGGATTTCAAGAATTTTCTTTCTTGGTATTTTTAAAGTTTTCCCAAGTTTCCTAGAATTTTCAAATCTTCGCAACTTATCAAAGTTTAGAAGAAATTGTTTTTAATTCCGACCTTAATGACCCCGGATCCGTTGTCGATGACGACGGGCTGATTGGCGATAACATCGTAATCCATTCTGCCTTCTGAATCTCTGGATTCTCTCCAATTATTCGCGAATCCAAAGAGCCCTAAATCCGGCCAAATCAATCAATTTTGGAAGAAAAGTCAATATGACCCCGCCTAATTCAAATAGACTTATGAAATACGCAACGCGGAATATGAAAAGTACGCGGTTAAAATACACCGGACAATATCCGTTTTTAGAAAATCCCGACAAAAAGAGTCGAACTTTGAAACATATCCACTTCAAGTCCTGAAATTCTGAAAAAACGCAAAAACTGAAAATAAGTAATTCCAAAGGTATCAAACCACTTTTGAAGCTTATCGTTTTTAGAAAACCTTAAAAATGTTCATTTATTTGATATCTACGTGAATTTCAACGAAAACGGTGAAATTGAGCAATTCTTTAACAATTCGTGGAACCTATTTAACCAAAATTAGAAAAAAAAAAAAATTTGAAAAAAACGAATAATTCTAGTCCAAATGAGATATTCATGATATCATTTTGAGGAGGAAAATCAGAATTCAACAAAACTAACTATTCTTAAAAATTCAACAACAAAATATTCTATCTTCATCTACTTTTAAGAATTTTAGATTCAACAATAAAAACACTGAGAGAAAACGAGTTCAACAACCTAGATTCATCTAATTCAAACAATGAAAATGACTACGAATACCTAAAAGAATCTTTCTACCATGCCATATTCCGTTTTCTACAATCTCTTAAAGAAAATAGTCCTTTTGGAATGTAATGAAAAATCATTACCTCTTTTCCATGAAACATTCTCTAGTAAATTAAAAATTGGCATAGCAAAATTTTAAAAAATCAAATGAAAAATAAGAAAAAAACATTTATAACAATGAATTAGTTGGGGAAGTATAGTGCTCGGAAAGACCCTGGTTTGTTCGAGCTCTTCTCAGCGAATTCAGACAGGAGTTCCTTTAGCGATCTTCGTTCCGAACACAATCTGAAATTTTCTTAGTAGTCTTTTTCCGATAATTTTTATTTTTATGATATCAGAATTGGAGCTCTTCGAAACTATATGATGGGTTTTAAAACGTAGCCTATAAAATTTTCAGATTCTTCGAAAGATGCGTCATAATTAAGGACTGCAAATGGTTTTTTTTTGCAAAAATCACAACTTTAGTCATTTTCTTCTAGGTCGTATGTTGAAATTGTGAACAAGAAATAAGGGTATGATAAGTTTCGAATGTTATCAGAAATTTTCTGAAGCTCCGGCAAAATTCCAATAATTAGCTTCAGGAAATTTTCAGAATTATAAATCATTTTTTCGAAACTTATCTTCGACATTTTTAAAAATAAATCTTCAAGCAACTCAGAGTCAAGGATAATATCTTCAATTATATGTTTAGCCCATACTGAAGCTCACTAGATCACTGTGCAAGATCTTGGTTGCATTTATTATCGCTTTGAAACCTATTCAAGTCCTGCATTACTACAATTCTCTATTCTTGCCTTCTGATCCCTGGCCTTGATCTGCTCCTCCTCGAGCCACTCCATCTTGTGTTTGTGCTGTCGAATCGCGTCCTCCGTGTTCGCGTCGATCATCGCAGACGTCAGCACACCGTCTTCAGAGGCGTACGCAGAGGCCTAAACATAGTGGTTTTTCTTCAAACAGCTGTAAGACGTTTTATGAAAATAGGGAACTTTGTTTCAAAACATCCCACACATCTGAACGCAACATTCGGATTCGGTTTTTATATGAAATGCAGCACAATCTTAAAGAAAATGGGGCTATCATTAATTTCACCCGCAATCAGTTGAAAATTAAATGAGTTGATGTTACTCCATTTTATGATAGATGTGTGAAACATTTTTAATAAGCCAGAAAGAAAACAATTTGCGAAAATTGAGATTTTCAATATCTAGAAAAAATGATCAGAAAATTGTAAGTATACCTGCCATCCAATGACCAGCTTGCTGAGCTCTCTGCCACTCAGTCCCTCAGTTCTGTCCGCGATTTCCGCGCACTTCTTCACCCAATCGAATTCGGCCAATTTCAGACGCTGACTTCGGGATCCTGAGAAAAAATCGCTTATTTTGAAAGCTCACTTTATAGAAGTGAAATAGCGGTGGTAGTAAAGCAGAAAAGGTGGATGAGCTTCCAAAGAAGCCAAAAAGAATAATCCTCTTCACAAGAAAGAGATAAATTACCGCTGGTCGCTGGAGTAGCAATGTGCTGATCGAAGTACTGAAGGAGAATGCGCTCGCGTTCGTCGCGGCCTGGCAGAGCGAATTCGACAAGCTGGTCCAGACTGGAAAAAGAGAATTTACAAAACTTTCGAAAGATTGAAAGCAATAAAATGTCGAAGCTAAATTTATGTATTTCTAAACAGATTTTTAAACGCAGGTTCATTCATTCAACGCTTTTCATTACGAACTTGAATAATTTCAACAGTATCAAATATTTTTCAGAAAACTATCAACTCCAAAATGTGAAGTATTATCCAATCTGTATTTCGCAATGCTATTTCCTAAAACATATAAAATAGAAAGAAAATCCCACCGATCATTGACAGCCCAGTCGAATTGCTCAGGCTGGTTGGAGGCGACAATCAGCATGCAGCGTCTGCTTTGTTCACCAGTTCTGAATATATGATAAGTTAGAAATCTTATAACTAGGAAAATAACTCTTTTCAATAAATAGTCGAAAACGTTCTTCTTCCGCAAAAATGTATCGTTGTCTGGGATACATTTTAGACCATTATCTCATTACCAGAATTTTATGCATTTGTTGAAGAAAAATATTTCGAAAATAATTTCAAATCTCAATAATAATAATAATTACCTGTAAAGGAAAGCGTTGAGCGCCGCTCGAGTATCCTCAGACATGGTTCCCTTCGATCGTTTCTGCAGAAACGCGTCCGCCTCGTCGATGAAAATCACCAGACTAAAAATAAAGATGTCATTATTTCGTTACGTTTCAAAGAAGCCATATATTTAAGTTGGAGTTTTGAAATCTGATCGCCAAATAAAATAATGTGGAAAAAGCAAAAATCCAAATGATTTCGACGAATCTAATGTTACGTTTCAAATAATTCATGTGTCCGATACAATTCTAGATTTAATGAAGCGTTCCTTTCCTTCAACATTAAAAATTATGTCAAAATGAAGACACTAAAAACATTCTATTTTTTCAAAGTACAGTAATTGAGCCTACCCCTTTCTGCTGCTGTTAGCCCAGTCGAAGACTTTGTGAATGGCCGAGACTCCGTCTCTGCCCATCGGAGCTACATCTCCACCAGTCAGAATGGCGTAGTCCAAGCCGGAATGCTGCGCCAGAGATTTGGCGAACAAGGTTTTGCCCGTGCCTGGAGGACCGTAGAACATCACGTTACGGAACAGACCCTGGAAAATTATAATAGAAAATTGTTTATTTAAGATGAAAATGGGTTGTGTATGTTTCAGAATTTCAATAAAGTTGATTCGGATCAAGTTGAATAATATAGATATCTTTCAAGATTTTCAGCTATAACGAATCAATAAATGATAACTTTCAGATAATAGTTCAAGTTTTTGAATTCTACTGTTTTAAAAATCTACTATAAATTATTGCTTTTGATCTACAGATGTGCGGTATACGATACTAAAACTCCTACATTGTTCCTTCTCGTGTTTGCAGTCGTGATGGCGATGTCACGCAGACGACGTTCAAGGGCTGGCTGAAAATAGAGGGAGAAATGTTGAAGCAAAATATCTAATTAGCTTACCGAAAGTACAACACCTTTCAGCGGATCGTGTTTCTTGCGGAAAACCATCTGGGCCGTTTTGATGGGGTGCTTGAGTGTCTCCAGGGGAGTCACTCGGGAAGTCTCTCGAATCAGGGACGGCTTGCCGAGACGAGCTTCTGTGTAACGGGCAACCACACCTGGAAATTTGATTTGCGTACACCCCTGCTACTTAACCACAACTTTAAAAATTAATAGGCGGAAAAATCAAGCTTTTCAAAATCACATCTGGAAGTTCCTTTCCCTTTTTGCCTTATTGAACATTCTATAATATAGAGGGTTATTTTATATTGTAGAAATAAAGTAAAGAAAAATATCTGCATAATACCGGTAGAATGCTTGGCGGCGAACCAGCCGACAGCGAGAGCAGTCAGTCCGCCCACTGCAGCCGTGATTTTCTTCGGATCCGAGATGAAATCCTGCAGACCAGAGCCGATCAATTCACCAGCAGTTCTGGAAAGAATACATTTTTTTTAATTTGCACATTTGCAGCAGAAAAATGTATGTTTTCCCTGCGAAATTTTGATGATAAAATGAATGCATACTAGGTAGAGATATTTTCATTTTATTACTTTCTGTAACTTCGAATCTATAAGACCTTTAAAAGCTTTTCTTAAACCAACCGAATTTTCTCGATGGAAGTCTTGCGCAGCTCTTCTTCGTGCAATTTCAGCTGCTCCAAATTGACGTCGCGATTTTCACGAGCAGCCTTGGCTTGAGCCTAAAAATATTGAATTCGTTGAAGAAGCAGATAAGTTTCAATGAAATCATCAATTGTCTGAATGAAAGCTATCTTAATATGTCTTCGCTCTATTATTCGAATTGAAAATATTGTTCTGGTCAAATGAAGTGAAGTCTCGTGTATTGAAAAAATAGCGAGAAAAGACTAGAGGCAGAAGCAGAGGAAATTGCATACCACTTTTTCCATTGTCTCCCGTTGACTCTTCTCTACTCTAGCTTCCCTCTGCGCATAGTTCATACGCACATTTCCCGCAAGGCGCGCTTTAACGCACGAACTTTCACTTAAGTTGACCAGAACAATACCAAAATGCAAAAGGTCTTCAACAATTTCCGTAAACAGGCAATTCAAGTTGATTCTTTATCTATCGAGGTTATATTTCAAAGTATGAATAAGAATATGTTACACTTATTTCATAAATAATTAGTCAGAAAAATAAGTTCAATATTTGTAAAATTGAACTTAATCTAGTCACCTTTGTCTGTGCCTCGATTTTTTCCAACTCGTATTTGTGTTTGAGAGAGAGTTCGTGCTCAATGGTTGCTGAAAATGCATAAAATAGGTTTCAAAGAAACTTCATAATCTTTCATCTTCTATAATGATTCAGTTTTTGAAATTCAATAATATAGGATACTAAATCAAAAAAGACGTCTCTAACTGTAAGCGATTACTAAAATTCTATATGTTCTAGAAATTATGTGAAAAAAATAAAAATGCATACCCTTCCTGAGATCTTCCTGTCGCTTGACACTTTCCTCCTGTTTCCTGAGCTGGTCTTCCTGCAGTCGCGCCTTCGCAGCCAGTTCCTCCTCCTGACGCTTCCGAGCCAATTGATCTTGGTACTCGGCTCTCTGCAAATTGAAATTCGAATTTATTGAAGGTTTTGCCGAACTGGATAATTTCCAACTAGTTCCCATAAAGGATTAACTAATAATCAGGTGATAACGTTTACGCAAATGGAATTTTACTATCAAAATCATGTAATTCAGATAAGAATGCTGTCAAAGATATATAAATAAATTTCAAGTGAATTCCATAAAGATAGTGAATAAATAATGTATCATTTATCGTTTTTTGCACCACATTCTTTGTGATAAACTTCTGTAAAAGATAAGCTTCAAAAGCGCATAAGCGTATTTTAACTAAACATTTTGAGTAAATCTGAATCATCGCACAATCGTGGCAATTGATGGCTTCATGCAATTGTAAAAGAAAAGGGAGGCTAGGGACTGTAGGAAAAGTAGAGAACTAAGAAAAAGAGCTTTGAAAAATATAGGAGGCCGTAATGCCGTAATAAACCTACAGATCTGGCATGTTTGGTTTCCTCGTTGAGCGTCTTCCTCCTCTCCTCTTCCATCACACGGGCCTGGTCCGCTTTCATCGACTGGATTTGAGCCTCCAATTGCTGAAAGGATATGTTGATTGAAATAAGTTTCAGAAATTTCTCAAATTCTACCAAAATACCAATAACTGTTAGAGTTAGGAATTTTTTGAAAAAAAAAAACTAAAACAAAAAAAACAACTATGCCCAAGATTATGTACAAGGTTTTTTCTTAAATAAAGCTTTCCCGACCTTAGTCTGCTGTTCGACCTCCTTCTGCCGGGTGACCTCCTGCATTCTGCTCAGTTCGAGAGCCTCCTTCGCATTCGGAAATCTCTCCAAGTCCTTCGCCGCTTTGGCTGCTCTTTCCAAAGCGGTCGAATCGAATGAATATGCCATTCGGTTACCAGCTGAAAAAAAAACATTTTTGATTCATCAGAAAAGAAAATTTTATCTTACAAAGAAATAATAAATATAGAAGCCTTGCAAGTATATACACAATAGAATCTGCCCGTGTATAAAGTATAAATAAGAACCTTTAAATTTTAACAAGGATTCGTTAAACAAATTAAATTCGATAAAAAGTTTAGTCGAGAAAACACCAGTTCGATACCTTGCTGAGCTCCCTTGTTCGGATCATTAGGACCTTGTCCACCCTGCCCTCCTGCGCCGCCCTGCGCACTGCCTTGGAAGTCATCAGGCACCTGTGGGGGCGTCGACGGCTTCATTCCGAACAGCCACGACATTCTGGAGGTTGGTCTGAAAATTCATGAATTTTCATTTTCTCTATGAAATGAAAAATATGTAATGCTCTAAAAAGATTCAATTTTGTTGTCCATCCTCTTCAAAAGAAAGAAATGGAGAATAAAATCGCATTCTTCAAGAGCAATAATTTCTCGAAAAATAATTATTTAAAAAATCAGATAATCATGGGAATCAACCCAATTTTTAAAAAATAAATCGTCTAAATGATATAAAATTTATTATCATACATTCTTATTATGTAAAAAAAGCTGCCTGATTAGAGCTGAAGACCCAATTTGGGGAGTGAAAATCGCCCTAGAAAATTGGAAAATGACCTCGTAGGAAAACATCGAAAACAGGAATAAATTATGGTGAAAATCGGAACAACTTGCGGGAGAGATCGCAACGACTTGATGAATTGGCAAATTTGAAGGGATCGGACCTGAAACGAACACCTTTAGATCTCTGAAATGCTTTCAAATGAATCGCTCTTCGAGTCTAGTTTTCTATATTTCTTGTCATCTTAAAATGATCTGAACCTTATCCACTAATGGAAACCATTTTCGGATAAATGGCTGCAAGAAAGATTCGCGTAAACCTTGCGAAAATAAGACATGGAAAAATGAGATTTTAGAGCAAATTTTGAAAAATGTCATACCTTTTCTGAGCATTCTGCTCAGGAAGCGAGGTTCTCGAAGACAGCGAGCAGGTAGTCCCTGTCGGGCACGATCATGATCTCGTTCTTCTTCGTCCGAATTCGCACAAATGTCAAGTCGTTCGACGCGTCCAATTCGCGAATTACTCCCTGAAATAATCCAAATTAAAATTCTTGATGTCAGTCACAATATGAAAAGATGTACCCTTTCTCAATAGAATTGATGAAAATTGTGACCAGACTTGAGGATTTTTTAACCGAACCACAGTTGCAAGATTTTCAAAAAGTCCTAAGTTTGTTTCTAATTTGAATTTCAGGAATTTTAGATGTTTCAAAATTGGTTTATTAGAATTTTTAGTGTTTCTACAATTTCCATAACCGATATTAAGTTAAGAAGTGAAAAGAAAAACGACGAACCCTGGTTTTCTCGCAGAGTTGCTGAAGGAGCGTCGAGTGCTGGTTGGTCGCCTCCTCGTCCAGGGTCGATCGGATTGCGCGGCCTGAAATTCTTAAGATTATCTTCTAGAAAAATCCGCTTGAATTACAAGATATTTAAAAGGTATATTTCAAGGGTTTTTCTTTCAAATAAAAAAATTATTTTACCGAGTGAATCCATGACGATCACGCCGACGACACCTTTTTGCGCCTGAATTCGCTTGATCGTCTCCTCGACGTCCGCCATTTTTACTTTGCTGGAAAAATAAATCAAAATCGAAAAATCCCAAGAAAATTCAAAAAATGCGCTGTTTCGGCGATGATGCAAAGTGAATAATGACCGTGGCTTACGCGTAAGAAAGGGAAAGAAGAGAAAGAGAAATTAGAATTTTCGTGGGAAGTGGGAAATGGATTCCAATTCATCACCGTTCCTGCACGATGGGTCTTCTGTGCGTCCTTTTCCGTCGTTAGACGTTAAGCAGAATTCACGAGAAAGAAGGGCAAAAATTCAACGAAGGGCTTTGAAACTTCGAAAAAAAATTGCAAATCTGCGCAAAATCCGAATATGAGGTTCAGGATTAAGCGTGGGATAGGCATAGGGTGCTACCATTCCAGAATTGACGCATTTTAAAAATAGGCGAAAGGTTAGACCTATGCATGCACTATAATAGACAAATCGATATCCAGACCCCGGAATCAACGAACAAGGATAGGCAAAAAGTCGATACCAGACTTTTTTTCTGTCTTTTCTCTTAATTTATGCAGTTGGGACTGCATTTTTATTATATGATTAAAGAATTCATCTAATCGTTCAGGAAATAGCTCACATTTGCCAGAAATTTATCATGAACTCGCATTTCGTTTTTCTAATGTTTGATTATCTAAGATCGCAAGATAAGGGAAGGAAAGCAATATAAATATCAAAGAGCCAAACTACATAAGAATTTTCTAAATGGTTATGCAGAAAAAGTCTACAACTCTTGTCATTTACCCCGATAATTCATGGTTTAATAACATTGAAGTTTAGAAAAAGTCTGCAATTATTTTTTATAAACGAAAACATCGTTCGCAACTGTCGAAACTTTGAAAAACTCTATTTCGTTTTGACTATCATTTTTTCTTGGACTAATTTTCTGCAGTTTAATTATCTAATGAATAGTTAGAAGTTTATTATTAATGATCCGGTATTGATACTGTCCTATTATGAATTCGATAGAAAATTTATCAGGTATCTTTCATCGTAATTTCAATTGAAAAAAACAATAAAATTAACTTTAGGAACAAATTATGTGCAATTCTATTTGAATACATTCGTATTTATTATTATCGCAGTTATGATTCCGATATCAATAGTTTACCTACTTTTTGCATTTACAATTCACACACTGCATGTAGAGAAAGCCGTAGGTTTAAATGCATTTTTTCATAAAATATTGCATTCAGAAATCATACTACCGTATCTTATGGCATCTACAACTTTTAACAATTATTTTCATACTGAATTGCATAGCATTTTGCGGACTAGGCATTGCAGCGAAGATAATGTTTTCTATTTTTGCAAATGGTAAATCGAAATATTTTATGATTTTAGTGATAAACTTAAGGACTTGATGAGGATGAAATTTCAGGAAATGTAGACACTGAAAACTACTTTGAAGCATTTGAAGAATCTGATAATATTGTGAATTATATTGCAAAGATCGTTATCTTCATCTACACGGGCGTACAAGCAGTTTTAATTTCCATACCAGCTATTGCTATATTTCTTGGAATAATATCTCCAATTGCTAGCATGTCGATAACACTATTGAACTCATTCCTAATTCTGCAGAGATTGTGCATGTCATATAATCGGAAATTTATCGTACAAAGGCTAAATAACAGGTTATGTTTAATTAGCGTAATTTTATAGTTCTTATAATTCGTATAATACCTTTAGAATTTGGCTCAAAGTATTCATACAATACATTTACGCATTTGCAATAATCTTCAAATTATTGCATATCAGTATACACTTGATGGCCACGATACTTGACTACTACTACATCGGCATACTTATAGCGGTATATCGACTATTTTTAGGATATGCGTTTCTTTAAACTTTTTTGGTTGTAGATATTACCGATTTTAATCGACGTCCTGGGACTCTGTATATCTTTATGCTACATTGTGATGTACCGAAAGTTAAAATCGTTGGCTGCGATTTCCAACAGAAGTTATAATGTCGAAAATCGTCGGATTCTGTATCAAATGCTACCCTTATGCGGGCATTACGTAAGTTTAAAGGTTTTTAGAAAATCAAAAATTATAAACTAGAAAAGCTTGAAGTTATTTTTTGGAAATAATTATGGGTTAAACGTATCAAGCACTTCGAAAATGATACGTGAAAAATCTGCTTCTTAATACGCCCTTTCACAAAAAACTCGAGATTCTCATGTGATATCAGGTATTTTGATCTATCTAATTAGACAAGTCCAAAATTGCACAACTCATAATGAAAAAAAACATCTAATAGTTGGTTTGAATAACTCATTGAAATGTTGCCAGCTTCTAATACCATTTAGTGAATTTAGATATCACACATCTTGATAAACAATGTCTAAAATTTGTTTAAAAATGCAAAAAGTCATAATTTCAGTTGTTGATGATATCACTCAAAATTTTCATCGTGTACAAAGTGATGATTTACGTGGAGGAATCATATTTCCTCTCAAGTTGGGCGAGTTTCGACACCCTAATGCTGGTTCAGTTCATCGAGTCTCTGTCGTGGGGACTCCATTTGCCGATGAGTTTCCTCTTGAGTTCTCCGTCACGAAGGAAGGCTATCATTAACCTCGTCTTGTGCAGGTAAAAATGGTGCACTATAAAAAGTGCAACGCAATAATAGAAAATGGAACATTTTGATACAATATCAACAAAAAATAAGAGTGAAAACGAGCTTCGGTCGCGCGTTCCCTCAGCTCGGTCTTTGCTTCACAAAGAGACTCCAAAACGAAAAAAACATCAATCCAATTTCAAAACGATCACAAAACACATACAACAACAATAAATGACAAGCAACTACTCTCTCCCTCACCCTTTTTGGTAATGACCAATTCATTTTTCAACCATATATGAGACATGGGGGTCTGACAAACCTATCATAGAGATTTAGGTTCGGACAGACAGACCCAAACAAACAAACTCAACAAAAATACTAATTGCTTAGATAACTGAGAGAAAACTTATCAATATATTGAAAAACAATTTTCAGTATTAAACAATGCAGTAAAATAATTGCTTCTCCTCAGTGATAGTTATAATTTAGGAAAGCTAAAGTATCGCAAATGCGCTTCGTCAGTCGATCGGGTGGAGGCATTTTCAAATATCCTTCCACGAACACTTCGAATTTATTGAAGAATCGGTATTGATCTTGATAATTGGCCCTCGTAATTGTTGATTGCATCGCTTTTCAGCTAAAATCTTGATTAATATGTTAGGTTTCATATTTAGCATCCAGAGAAAAGTGATCAGATTCGTTTTGCTTTCCGTATTCCGTAATTCTCAATATATCATTTCTCACATGTCTCTTTCAATAAATTGATAAAGTTCGTTATCTCAATTTTTTCAAATTCATCATTTTCAAACTGCTGATATATTTTATTCTCGATTTATGTGGATAGTATCTGTTCATTCGAGTTGAGTGGTTGTTGTCGAAGTCAGAATTTAGTTAGAACTTACGAAGAATGCCCATTGCTGGCCAAATTTGGATGGGTTTCAGATTTTCATTTATTTTTCTTCGTTTTCCTACCTCTAATCGAGTACTGTCTACCCCAAACCGAGACGATATGGTTATGAATTGATTTTTGGAAATGTGCAGATAGTCTTCGTGTGAATTCAGTTCTCAAAAATCCTTTATTCACATTTTTGCAAGTTTCAATTTCAAAAGTTCAATTTTGGAATTTTTCGCTTTATCCGATCATGGTTGGATTGAGTCGGTTGTTTTGTAGCCGTTCCATCATTTTGTTCTTCGGTACCAGGAACAGGTTCACGTTTGGGACCTAAATTTGATATTTTTTCATCTAGCCACTAAGTTCAACTGAAATTAAAAGCAAAAATGTAACTTGCAAAGAAAAGACGACTTATTTTTCTGACTTACCACATGGCCATACTGCATGTGTCGATCGGCCCTAAAATTGTGTTGACAACTTTTTTGATCTTCACGAAATCTCCGAACATGTAATTGAGGTATTTGAAGGTGTACGTGGCTCGTTCGTTCGGATCTGCCAAAGTCAATGGAAACTCCATTCCGCTGTTCAAAATTCCATTTCCGCCACCTGATAGGGATTTTTGAAAGGTTTACTAAAGTCCCAAGCTACCTTTTACCATGATCCTACCATCAAAGTCAAATAGCTCATTCAATCCCGGTACGGGCAAATCCAAATGACCTAGAAATGTCTGAGTTTTTCCGTAATTAATCAATTTTTACCCGAAACTTCTCTAATTTTCGATAAGTCATATTCAGCGCCAACTACACCAGCAGTTATGAAAGGCTGATACATACCGTCTGAAAATTTAAGAGATTTTTCCAAAGGACTCGAACTCTACCGTTTCTCTCTAACGGAGCGTCCGCAAATTGATCGAAATTTTTGCGAACTGATAGAAGGTAATTGTTAACGCCGTTCACGGCAAACCCAGTGCCCCATGAGTCGACTAAGTCGTCGTTGAACGTCGCAGCGACTGCGTGAGTGAAAGGGTTGAAGGCCGATCTGATACACGGCAGGTAAATACTTTCGTTTTTAAACAAGCTTCGCAAGTTTCAGATAATGCTTTTCTTGGATTGTTGAACATCTTTCAAGTCTTTTAGTAAACAATAAAACCACTAACTTGTTGTAAAAATAAGCCTCATGAAATAATTGAAACGTATCCTAACCTCCCCGTAAATTGAGCAAGCTGTCCAGGTAAATGAACATCCGGCACAGCGAATGGTTTTTCACCGGCCTTGGATCAGAAATCAGAGAGTGTTATAATTTGTCGAACCTTATCACCAGCGATATATAAATTTGGAAAAAATGGTCCCGATCTCTCATCGGTCATTCCTGTAGGCAGCTGCAATAACCCTAAACCCCTCGGTCGATCACGCAAAAACGGTGCTGAACTTGGTCGAGTTAAAATATCAGTTTTTTTTCGAAATTTTACCTCGACTTTCAGAAAACTTTAGCGATTGAAGATAAATCAGCAAAAATAACGCAGATTTTTTAAAACATGTAGAGTTCATAATAAAAATTCTAGAAAGTTGACAGACAATGGAAACAGAAACAATTTGTGATAGATTGTGAGTGAAAGTGCGAATGGATATTATAAGTCTTCGAAAAGCTAGGATAAGCCGGGTCAAATGATAAAACCTCCATGTCACAATCGAGAACAACACCGATGACGCCCATAAATCATTGGCTATAGCTTCTTATGTAGCTAAATTACATATTTTAATTTATTTGTTTTCTGAGAGTCTAACGTCTTGAAATGATTATAGTGCATGATGAAATTTTTTATTTCCGTATCTAAACCGACAAAAATTCTTTTGAATTTCTTCGAATAAATTTCACTTTTTATTCTCATCGGCCTTATTTCTGCACTGATAGAAGTAGCGCTCGATTTTGATGGGATATGCGTATACGATTTCAGGAACTCGGCCATTCGGAAGGTAATCCGAAATTTCATATTTATTCGGAGTGTTGAGCTCTAGTCTGATGGGGCTAACGCATAATGGTATGCAGCGATGACAATAGATTCATTTTAGTTTTAGGTTGATCATTGAAAGCAAGTTGAATATGTATATCTAAAAAGCCGCAAAGATGGTTGCGGCAGTTTTTTAATTATCAACTTAAGTTGCTGAATTATCAATTACAAGATGGCATTTCTTATCACTCTCTGCTATTGGCATTTGATAGAATTCATCTCGCATCTTAGGAATAATAAATGATATTTTCTTTCGAAATACGACGATTTAGACGTTGAAATATCCTATTTAGGCGGATAATTTACTTGAATGATATATAAATCTGAAAATTCATCAAAATAATCATTCTCAAGCAAACTTATTCATAAATATAGATTATGATTGTTGATTCTTAAAATTGTCATACGTACTAAACTTGTGTAACCAGCAATTACAATGACATATTCGTAATTGAAGTTCTAATGATAGTATCGTGACAACTTCAAAGCCATCATTAGAGTGGCAATTATGCTGCTTACGATGAACACGGAAATGTCAGAAAATGATCAGACTTCGATATTCACAGACTACCGATATCATACCGTACACGATATTCTTCATAGCTGCAAGGAGCTCATAGAGACCTTGATACATATCTCATAGACAACTCTGATGATGAGTTATGCACGATTTCAGCACATGACCTAACTCTTAAACTAATTAATTTTCTGAACTGGTAAACAAATCTTAATGCAGGTGCAATTTTTGATCATCTGAAAAGTATCTTCTAATCTCGTACCTTCTGCAACTTTTATATACAAATTTAATAAAGTCTCGCAAGACATAGAGCGGGTATAATTGGAGTGCTGAAATTTAAATTACACTAAACTATAAGTTAGACGAGTATTATAAATACAAGTCTGATTGCCTAAGCAACGTCTTGCACTGTTACTCGATCCATTTCAAGTTTTCCCATTTTTATTTCGAAAGCGCTACCCTTTCTAAATCGTACTGTATTGAGATCATTTTCTCAAATTGTTATTCTACAGATTTATTATCGTCATTAAAGAAGTACTTCTCCGAATCGAATGTCTTGGTGCGGTGAACCTGCGCCTGATGCAAAAGATTATGATTTTTGTGAAGGTGAAGTAATTTTTCAGTTTACTTATTCTTACAAACCATTCTGCATTGCTTTTTTTTACAAACCTCGGTAACGATTTACTATTTTAGAATTTTTAACATCAGATACATTATTTTACAAACTCATCATTGCGTGGAAAGCTATCGTACTTCATCGAGATATATTTGATACAGGTTAGTTAAATAGTTTTATGTCAATGTTATCTTCAAAAAATAAATTCATCTATAGGGATTCAAATCCTGACCATTTTGTCTAGCATCTCATTAGTACCGATTTTTATTGGCATATTTATGATGTATCGGCTATTTCGAAAACATGCTAATTTTTCACAATTCGAAAAATTAATAGTCATCTTACTCATTCTAAATATACTTTCTTTTATTTGTGCATTGATAGATGTAAGTTTTATACTATTTTTTTATGATGCAATTTTCAATATATGCACCGGAGCAGGATAATACTTTAGTTTTCGTCTGATATCTATGATCACCTTTTGCACGTTTGCTGCCAAGATTATACCGACTACGAGGTAACATAATTTAAAATTTTAGCCACGTGTATCAATTAATATTTACCTACAGTTTAAGCGAATCGTTTAAAATATCATCTACGTTGCTACAGAAAAGTGTTAACATTCTGTGAAATAGTATGGATCGTATTACTGTAGTTTTCCATACATTATTTTGCCAGAACGTATCTACTTTTCTGTCGCAACTTTTCCAAATAACTATAAAATATCACTTTATTCTAAATTTATTTGACATATAAGGTTGACTTAAATCTAATATAGTTAAAATTTTGTATTGATAACTGACAAATGGAATTGTAGGTATTATTGTATTCGTTATTTAATATTCTTCAACAAACATGTTTACTGACGCTCATAAGATTCGTTTCGATTGCAGTTACGATATATAGAGCTAGGACATTTTCACTGTTAGAAATTCTTCTACATGCATATGTCGGTTTTGATACAAAATGATTCAATTTAGTTGCCCTAACGAAAAAATAACTCAGCTATTTTCCATTATATTTTGGATATTGGTCGGATTTCATATTATTTTTGGCTGTATCGCCCAACTAATTAATTTTGCAATTTTCTTGCTGGGCGGATATCAAATTGTCGATATACAATTATATGTAACGGCTCTTAAACAATGGAATGTAAGTTAAGCGAATATTATCAAAATAAAAACTATTAATGTCAATTATGTAGATCATCTTTAGATTCTTTACGATAAAATAGTTCCGATCATAGCAAGTTGTGCTCAGACGATAATTAGCATTGTCGCGTTTATTTATCTAAAGCGGTGTTTTAAGTCGTATGGCAATATGAGCCAAAGTGCAAGAAATGCTGAACGACGCTTAAATCGATACCTAATGGCGTATGTAAGTTAGTCCGGTCAATGTTGCACCATATTATGCTGAAAATGAATATGCATAACGTTTAGATTTTATGCGAAGTGGTAATAAATAATTTACCTATTTTTAAACTATACAATTTGTTTTGCATTGTTTGGGACAGTCAGAAAAGTGTAATGTTAGGTAGGATGTTCTCTTAATCTTTTAACTTCGGTATCTTAAACATCCTGTGCAAAATTAACTATGTTTTCGTTGTAATACTTTTTCCATATGTAATGAGTCTATTAGGAGGATGAATCTATGTAAATAATTGATTTCTCAAACTTGGTTAATACATCAAATCACGCATTCGTTTATATTTATAACCAATCACTGGTTTAAAATGCCGAGATTCGTTACAGCGAGTACGAAATGACTTACTCAAAAATAATTTTGATGAAATTTATAATTCCTAAGCTATTTTGTCTCCTTGTACAAGTCATAGCATAATGTCTTTGTTTATTTACAAACGGAAAAAGAAGAGATTCAATATATTTGAAAACGCTCTTACCCAAAAGAACGACGGTATCGAAAGAATTTTTGGAACAATGAAAATTATTCACGATTCAACGAAAAATAACATAAATTAACTAGTTTGATAGCTTCAAAGTTAGAAGTTTGAGAGAACACTAACATATTTTAGATAGCTGTTTGACCGATGATGCATCTTTCTTAAACGATTTGATATCATGTATATACGTAAGCATTATTAACAAATTTTCATATTAACTAACAAAAGAAATGGAAAGGCCTGTCCTACCAACATATATCCTGAAAATATGCTCTGAGAAATCCTAAAGGAACGTTCTAAATAGTGAATCCTTCGATCTTACCATTATTTACATAAACGATAATATTTTGCGTTGGATAGGAGGCACATGAGTGTTACTTTTAATTTTTGAGAATAGAACTCGGCTAATCATGCTTTAAAAAATAAAATACCCCTTTCGCGTCATGTGCTTAGAAAGAGCAACTGTAAAATTAAGAATTGTCTTCTGAGTAAACCTTGAACAGTATACTTTTCTAACATAATAAATGGATCCACACTAGAATAAGTTAAATTTTCTACCAAGAAAGCATTAAAAAAAACTTTCAGAACATTTCTCATTTTATATACGTAAATGGATCATGCTTCCAAATAATTATCCTGTTTTTCTTAGTGAGAGGATTGATCAAGGTAGTTTGCGTACATATGCATGTAAAAGAAAAAGAAAATTTTAGAAGAGCAACACTACTAAATCATCGACTAAGAAAGAATCAGTCAAAGTTATTAAAATTACATCTCATCGTCCGAAGCAACTGCACTCGAATGGTATTTTATTATCATCACAAGCGCCAACAAACTGATATGAAATTATGATAAAATGTGGAAAGACGTTCTATATGTATAGGCAAAGTCAATACAGCTCACGACTGCTTAGTTTTTTTCTTACTTGAATTGATTTATTTTACTTTATCACTTCAAATGCATTCCGAAAATTTGTTGTGTGTTCAATAAAAACATTAATTTTGTTCATTCTGTTCGAAGATAGCTGATATCAGAGTGTAGCATCTTATCTTGTAAGATAAAATTCATAGCAATTCTGAAAACTGGATCGAGTTATGCAAAATTCGAAAACTGCCCTTGTTTCAAAAACTTTCAGAGCTCGTAAAACGCGTCCAATTCAGGCGAGTAGGATCTCAGAATGACGGGCTTATCTTATTCATGTTCACAAATGTTACCTGTTTAGAAATAATAAAAATAGAAAACAAAATATACCAGACTAAAGACTTTGGACAGGCCATGCGAAACTTAGAAATGAAAATTCTTCAAATCACAAATAATCAATTGATATGAAATAAATTAGAAAGTTTATTTCACTGTCAACGAATAATAACAATTTATTAAAATCCCGTAACATAATGGCAAAATAATTAAACCGAAATTTTCATTCGTCATGTTTTTGAAAATGGTTCAGATTTTTGTGTAACTGCAAGTCCGTCACTCAATGCATATCCCAGCGCGAAGCTGTACAGACTCGAAACGATGTCGTATTTCTCGCTAAGTTTTTGGAATGTCGACCACAGTTCTGTGTCTTTGATGAGCAATCGATGAATCAGCTAAAATTAAGTTTAAGAGAAAATTAGAAATCAGGACTGCTGAAATTTCCATTCTGTTCCGAAAATTTTGAGAGGATATTTTTATCTTCGTTTTCGAAAATCCCAAAAATCATTTCCGCACAGCCCTCTTAGAAATTGTCAGAAGCACCTCTTCATCGTCCTGTTTAGTCTCCGCAAAATCATTCGCATTACAGTCCACAATGCCCATCTTCTGCATGTCGTTGCTTTTCGCCGGCGAAGCGCTTAATCGGCCAATTGAACTAAATATTATCACGGATAAGATTTACTTTCTAGCGATTTCAAATACAATAGCGGTAAAATGTGGATTACTCATGAATATGAATCCAGCTTGCTACACTTACAAAATGTTCTGAATAGACTTACACAAAAGAAATATTGCAGTTATAATAGCCGGTTTCTTCGCGCAGCTCCCTCAAAATCGCATCCCTCGCGGTCTCTCCACGCTCCACATGACCTACAGTTTTTATTATTATGTGTTTTAGGGGAAAAAAACCTCCTGGAAATTCGATTGTCCAGCTTCGTGTAGGAATTCGGAACTGTCGATTGAAGAGGAAATAAGTGCCACTCGCGTTGTGGACTCGGACGAGCGCGAAGGCTGACACGACTTTATCGGGATTATCTGCCTTGTTCGACAATAGTTCCCAGGTCTAAACCTTAGGTATCAATTGGAATAATTAGCGTTAAAGTCCTAATCCTACTTAAAAAAGCACCATTCTCTATCAACGCCAATCATCAGTATTATAAATTTAAAAATTGATAGCACTTTTTCAAGTATCGTTTTTGAAAATAATTCAAACCAACCCCGATTTTACCGCTTTTCGTTTTGAACCTGGTAACTGTGAAGTTGACGAATTTTCCGGGGCATTTCACTTTACTGTCCAGAATTTCAAGGCCCGGTCCAAGCTCATGAGAATTTACAGCAATGAAAAACTAAAAAAAAAAATATTAAAAATTTCGATAGATAGAGAAAAAACGTACCAATGATAAAATAGGAAATATGGTGATCATGATCTTGAATTGATAGTCTAAAATAAACAATCGATTATTAGAAACCGAGTAAATTGAGCGAATAAACGACTGTGACCTAAAATCGTCATTGCTAGTGAAACACTGAAACAATGGCGTGGAAATGCAAAATAATAAAAGTCGATGGTCAAATGAAAAATTTACACCATCTTGCAATTAACCTACGAAAGCATCGATTTTTATGAGAGTAAGCGAATTCAATGATAGAATGACACCATTCTTACTGAAAATCGCGTCAGGTAAAATGAGCGTGTCTGGAAGCATCGATAATGGTCATAGATGAAATTGAAATGAATGTAGTATTATCAATATAGATACGAGTTTTAAAGAAAATCTATTCTGATAAAGTATAGTGTTTGATTACTTAACTTTCAGCATTTTAAAGAAATGATTTGATTGAAAACTTTTATCTGCTGAAAAACGCAAAAAATCAACAAAATACCCGAAATTTTAAAGAGCTAAAATTTTCAAATCAATGAGTTTCATATATTTTCCGAGTTTGAAGGTTGATTCGGCCTAACTTGTCCGTTTCTTAACGCATATCCTAACGCGAAACTGTATAGTCCACCGACAATAGCGTAATCTTCTCCAAGCTCTTGGAATGTGTTCCAGAGTTCCGTGTCTTTAATGAGCAATCGTTTCACTAGCTGGAAATATCATTTTAGAAATGAAAATCGTAAAAAGTAGTTTTTTTTACTAAAACCGATCGTTCATCATTCATCGGTGTTTGGCGAAGTGAAACTATGCGTGAAAAGTGATCAAAGTCGTAAAAATAAGGCATTCTCGAAATCAGGTATGGCAGGTAAACAATACCTCTTCGTCGTCGGCTTCGTCTCCTTTGAAGTTGTCGGCCCAGCAATCGACGACTCCAACTTTCTGCATGTCGTTGGCCTTTTCTGGAGAAGCCGTCAACCGACCATTCGATGGCCCACTCAAAATTTGATCATCACATCTTTATTGACTATATCAACACTCGGCATCGTATCATTCATTTCTGGTCTCTTGCATTTATCATCAGCTTTTTACCCTACGTTACCTAATTTAAAATTTGGTGAAAAATACAAATGGTATTGAAGACCAACTAACGATAAATACGAGAAGCTCTGTTTCAAAAAAAACAATGTTTTTATAAGGGACCAATATTTTATTGTGGAATGACTTACACAAACGTGAGGTTGCAATTCTTGTATCCGGTCTCTTCGCTGATTTCTCTCAAGATAGTGTCTCTGGCGGTCTCTTTTCGTTCCACGTGACCCAAAATATTCTTGTTATCGTTGCTTGGTCAATTTCAAGGTGAAACCTCCAGGATATTCGACTGTCCAACTTCTAGTGGTAATTCGAAATTGTCGGTTGAACAGAAAATAAGTGCCACTCGCGTTGTGGACTCGGACGACTGCAAAGGCGCTAACAATCCTCTCAATACTTTCAACTGGTTTATTCGACATCATTTCCCATTCCTGAAATTTAGGAAGATCTTCCAAAATATTTTTCTCTGCACAAAATTGCGAAAATATACCTTAAGTTGACCAAATTTATCCTTGTATTTAGTAACACTATAATTTTGATAATTTCCGACGCATCGAATCTCGCTCTCAAAAACTTCTAGACCAGGAGGTGGATCGTCATCTTCACGAGTTGTTGTAAAATAATAGAGCTGAATTATTATCGTGCAACATCGTTTGAAAAAGAATAGGAACTTACCAATGATAGAATAGAAGATACGGCTAGAATTCTAGATAGGAGTGTTTGGAAGTCGAATTTCGATAATTTCGGAATCAGATTTAAACATCTAAGTAACGAAATCGAAATTCGAATTCCGAACACTCTGATTCTGTTTGATTCACCGATCATATCTATCAGTCGTGAATGATCCGATGAAAAGTCCAAGTTCAATAATAAATTGGAACTAAGAACGATTTAACTCAACGTAATTTATGCGTATTCACACTGATCCATATGAATCCGCAGTCGTGAATTACGGATCTATGTGGGTTAACATGCGGATCCACAGTTTTTTGCAGATATAAACCAGGGCTGTGCGAAGTCAGTTTCGCAAAGTCGAAGTTCGTGCACCCCCCTTATTAGCATTCATTCTCATCGATCCGCAAACCAATTTTGCACTGTGGATCCGCATGCTACCCCGCACGGATCCGCAGTTTGAACGCTAAGAAAACCGTACTGAATGCAAATTAAGGAATGTCGATTCTTGAATCTTCTCCCCATCCTCTCGTGTGTCCAGTATCTATAAAATCGCTGGTTAAAAATCATGATTCGAAATGTCTATTATGCCTAAAATGAACTATCGATTAGAAAGCGAAATGAAGTAGCCTGATGAAAATGTGAGACTGTGACCTAGAATAGACATTTCCGCTCAATCTACTCAAATAATATAACGAACAAGTTGTAATGTAAAGGAGACAACTGCTTAGAAATTGACTTTTCAGACATTCATGATGCGTTAAATTCGCTCAATAGAATGAGAAAATGAAATGAGAAGTTTGTCGAAAACTGTTTTGGAATAATAATGGCTATTTATAACGGTATTGATGAATTATCGACGAAAACACGATTTCAAGAAGTTGATCGGGATCACTAAATGTGTAAAAAGAACAATAATTCTATGAAAGTATGTGGTTCAACGGTTCCACTTCTGACTTTTCGAAATTCATGTAAAATTAATTATCCAGAAAACTGATATTAGAGAAAATTTATTAAAATGCATCAAAACTGAAAAAAAAACTATCCGATCATCGTAGGGTTGAGTCGATTGTTCTGTAGTCGTTCCATCATCTTATTCTTCGGCACGAGGAACAGGTTCACGTTTGGCACCTAAAATAACAATTTAGCTTCATAAATCTAAAATATTGAAGATGAGATAGAACTTGAAGAAAAAGGTGAAAAATTTGCAAACTTACGACATGACCGTATTGCATATGACGATCAGCCCTAAAATTTCTTATAGTTGTGAATCGAAGCCAATTTTTTAAAATTATTCGACGGAAAATTATATTGACTCAAATTTAGAAGTAAATTGGACTTGTTTTAGATTCAAGATTTTTATCTGTGGCGTTGAATGATCAAAAACGATCATTATTGAACTTTAAATGCCAAATTTATGGGATTCGTCGCTTTTCTTGAATAAAGTTACACGAAAACTTACATGAAGTTGAGATACTTGAAGGTGTATGTTCCACGTTCATTAGGATCGCTAAGAGTTAACGGAAACTCCATTCCACTATTCACAATTCCATTTCCGCCACATGAAAGCAGATTTGTAATCATTTGATTCGAAACTTTTAACCTTTGAGCATGATCCTTCCATCGAAATCGAACAATTCATTAAGTCCTGGTAAAGGCAAGTCAAGATGCCCAGACACTTCGCGAATTTTCGATAGATCGTATTCAGCGCCGACGGCACCCGCAGTAATAAAGGGCTGATACATTCCATCTGAATTTCATCTTCTTATCCTTTGTCCTACATTGACTCAAGAAAATGGGTTAAAAGTTCTTCAAATTGAGCGGCATTACGCAACCGCAATCAGAACCATCTTACCATTTCTTTCTAAGGGCGCGTCCGCGAATTGGTCAAAGTTCTTACGAACTGACAGAAGATAATTATTTACTCCCTAAATATTGGAATAAAAATTTTGCGCTAAATTTCAAAATTTACATTTACGGCGAAGCCAGTTCCCCAGGAATCGACGAGATCTTCGTTGTAGACTGCAGCAACAGCGTGAGTGAATGGGTTGAAAGCGGATCTAATAATCACATTGTTTTTCTTCATGATATATGCGCCATAGAATAGAGTAATAAATGTATGCTTTATCCGTAAAACGAATGCCGGGAAGATACAACTCACTAATTTATAGGAATACGTGGAAGAGTTATTTATTTAAAATTGAAACATATCCAGACCTTCCTGTGAATTGAGCCATTTGGCCTGGCAAATGAACATCCGGGACGGCGAATGGTTTTTCACCGGCCTAAAAATTGCATGAAAAATCAAGAAACTCATCAAACCTTATCTCCGGCGATGTACAGATTAGGCAAGAACGGTGCCGATCTTTCGTCAGTCATTCCTGTAGGCAATTGCAGTAAGCCTAATCCTCTAGGTCGATCCCTCAAAAATGGAGCTAAAATGTGCTTATCGATACAAATTTTCAAATTTTTGCTTACCTCTACTTTCAGTAAGATCAAAAAATCCCAAAAATGCAACAAAATGAAGAATAAAACATCGGTGTCGAATTTGGTTCATTTAGTCTCTAAAATGCGAGTTGAATTGAAGAGAATTTCAAGGGGTAGCTTCTTCAGGATATCGAACAAAAACACAGGTCGAGGCAGGCTGATGGCTGATAGTGAAAGTGTCAGGTTCAAAGACAAGGAAAAGGCAAAACAGGTGGGTTGAGAGAAATCCAGATTTGGAGGACTAGTTGACGAATTCGCCGATTAGCTATTATCGATATGAAGCTGTTATTGATCGAGGTAGGAATTTGTTGAATTTGATAAATTTGGTATCTTGTTCGATTTTCAGGTTTTATTATTTTGCGTTATGAATTTGTTGAATGTGCTTGCGATAACTCGTGAAGAGCTGATAGATCAGTTGAAGTATGAACAGGATGCCGCGAATACGTTTGAACGACGCATCTATAGAAGGGTCAAGCCAGTTGCTTGGATCGCTGGAGAGTAAGTTTTGTTCAGTGACGAATTGAAATTGACTACGACTCTAGAAAAAATCCGATTTCAGTTATTCTTAACTGATTTTGACTCTAATTTTAACACTGGAAAGACAATTTAATCAATCCTGACTCCGAAAAAAATCATTTGCTAATTACGATCTCGACTCCGACCCGTCACTGGTCTTCTTACTTCAATTCCAGAGTTGAACTGTTCTAATATTGTGATCAAAATAATGCTACTCTTTAGTAAAAAAGAAACTTTGAACGATATTCTATTTAGGCCAGTTTGGCCCCGAGTACTTGAGAAAGTGAAGTCAGAAGCCGAGTTATTCCTCGATGACGATAATTTTGCGTATCGGGTAACTCTTCAAAAATCATATGAAAGCCGTTGAAAATTCAGATAAAAACCCGCGATCCGGTTGAATTGGTTCGGAAAATGGATCAGGAACGAAATTATCAGCGAGTTCTTGAATTCTTGAATCGATACACTAACTAAAGATCCCAGTTTTCAAATGTATTTCATTCGAAGTTTAATAAAGCTTGTTTTTCTTCTTCAAAAAATCGAATCTAGCTTCATCCAACGCTTAGATATTATCATACATTTAATCACGCTGACAATCTTAGTACTCATTACACATTGTCTGAGTTTCAAATCCTGATATCCCAAGTAGTTTTCAATGGATATACTTCAACATTGAATAAGAGATTTATTCTCTCGCAATCTCGATTCATATCCTTTGCATTGCTTTGTCCTTGCATTTGGCCTCTTGTTGCTCCTGCGTTGTTTCGTTTTAATAAAAGGTTGATTAGCACAGCTGTTCACTTGTCAGTCTTTTCATCTCTAAATTCTTGTGTCTCGCCAAATTTCTGCATCTTTTCCCCATTCAATTCTCGAAATCTTATTCTTCTTCCAAAAATTTATCTCTAAATTTTCTGCTTCTTTCGTTCAAAAATTTTCAAATACCCACCCTGACCTTTTCGCTGACTCTAGCATGCTCTATCTTTCTGTTCTGCTGCTCTGCTGATATTTTCCTTCTGATATCCTTATCCCAAAAACCACTCTCAATCTCATTCATCCGTTTTACTTCTTTTTTATTTTACAATCACTTCTCGCACCTCAATTTTCCTCTTTCATTGATATTTCTTCTCGTGTGCGATCACAAAACGTCTGATGAGATTTCATCATTCGCCTATTCTCCGTTCTTTTCCAATTTTCTGACTTTAAAAAGTTGTTGTTCGTCTGAAATTTTACCTTCAACAGATACGAGTCATTTTGCAAAAATTCTCTATTTGTGTGGAACGTTTTTTTCCGATCATAATACGTACACTTCTGACCAACTAGCAAAGACTGCCTAGTGGAACTGGCTTGGTTTCGGTAGTACGGATAATTCAACTGTAGCTCGCATTTCAATGAGTTGCACCGATTTATTTCCGTATTTGCCGAAGATCGGTTGAAGAAGTATTTTTATAAATTCCTTCTGCAAAAACTAACACCTTTTATGAAGACCACTTTAATTGACAACTCACAATTCTTCCTATCATTTAGTCGTCACCCTTTATCGTAACAGTTTTGTCAAGTTCAGACTCGGAACCGACTTTAAGTTAATTCTCAGAAGATAGATTTTCAGAAATATGTCGATTCTGATAAAGAACGGAACGGTAGTGAACGAAGATGGAATGCATAAGGAGGATGTGCTCATCAATGATGGAATCATCGTGTATGGATTTATATAAACCATGAAAAGTCAGAGAGAGGGAGAGAATATTTCAGCGCAGTTGGCAAGAACCTCGATGCTCCGGAGAATTGTCGAGTCGTTGATGCAACTGATAAATTAGTGATGCCAGGTGGAATTGATCCACATACTCACATGCAGTTGCCGTTCATGGGAGAGGTAAGTGACTTCGAGTTGAATGAGTTGTGCACAATGATAGTGCAAAAATGAAAGAGAATATTTGACCATCAGCATTTAGGTCGCCGTCGACGATTTCTATTCGGGAACTCGGGCAGCGCTGGCCGGAGGCACGACTATGGTTTGCTAGGTTAAGACAAATCAAAGACAGTGAGCTTTTTAGATTATCGATTTCGTGATCCCAGCCAAAGATAGCACACCGATTGAAGCGTACAAGACTTGGAGAGGATGGGCTGATCCGAAGGCGAGATCGATTTATCATAGAAGCATTGCCTATTTTTCACACAATTTAGGTCTGCTGCGACTACGCTCTGTCGATGGCAATCACTACATGGAACGACAAAATTAGAGACGAAATGACCGAAGTCACCAAGCCGGAATATGGTACACTTTGGCTAAAAATGAGTTCAGGGGAACACATTTCCAGGAATCAACTCGTTCAAGTTCTTCCTGGCCTATTCCGGCATGTTTATGGTTCGCGATGAAGAGTTCTATCAAGGTATGGAAAGTCTTTCTAAAACTAATCAATAAAAGATTTTAGGAATGATGCACTGCTCGAAAATCGGCGCTCTTGCTCGGGTGCATGCTGAAAACGGTTCGGTGATTGCGGAAAAGGCAAAGGCACTGCTCGCACAAGGTGTCACAGGCCCGGAAGGACATACACAGAGCAGGCCTGAGGAGGTTGAGCAGTTTTCCTATAATAAAAAAAGCTAAATTCAGCTAGAAGCAGAAGCGACGAACCGTGCTTGTGTTATGGCTTCACAGGCAAACTGCCCTCTGTACGTGGTTCACGTCATGAGCAAAGGAGCTGCCAGAGCCATTTCTTATCATCGATCAAAGGGTACTTCATATTTTTCAACGAGCTTCATGAAAATATCTTAGGTGCCATAATTTTTGGCGAACCTATCGCAGCGGGTCTAGGGACTGATGGACATCACTATTACGATAAGGTATCGCTTTTCTTCTCATAACATTTTTCGAGTTCCATATTAGGACTGGCTTCACGCAGCTCGGTATGTGATGTCGCCACCCTTGAGTCGAGATAAATCCACACCTGAGGCATTGATGGATCTCTTGGCCGCGTAAGGATATGAAATATGTCGTACTTTTTTTGATAATAGCAATTTTAGAGGTGAACTTCACCTGACAGCAACAGATAACTGCACGTTCAATTGTCATCAGAAGGAGTTGGGCAGGTATGTTTCAAGGACTACATAAAATGAGAAATACCTTGTGAGCCATAGTAGATATGTGTCAAACGTTGAAACTAAAGTTGCCAAAATGTTTCTCAAATAATAATATCTTTGATGTCTGAAACGTAATTTCACAGCTAATTCATTTAGAAATGATTTTACGAAAATTCCGAATGGTGTGAATGGAGTAGAGGACAGAATGGCAGTTGTTTGGCACAAAGGCGTCAACACGGGAAAAATCGACCCGATGAGATTCGTCCAGATTACGAGGTTTTATGTCCAATTTCTAGAAATGCTAAAAATTTTATTTCCAGCTCAACCGCCGCAAAAATCTTCAATCTTTATCCACGTAAAGGTAGAATTGCCGTAGGTAGCGATGCGGATATTGTTATTTGGAATCCGATCGATACGAAGACCATCTCCAAAAACACTCATCATCACGTAAATTTTGAATCTCGAAAAAATCGATTTTTCTTTAAATTTTAGGCCTGCGATTTCAACATTTTCGAAGGAATGGAAGTCCGAGGCTTCGCGGAAACGACGATTTCGAGGGGAAAGGTCGGTATATTTTATAATCTACATCGATGAATTTCTCCGTTATTAGGTTGTCTGGGAAAACAATGAACTTCACGTGGAAGCTGGAGCAGGAAAATTCATATCCGCTGAGCCGTTCTGCCCCTATGTTTTTAGCTCTGTACCGCACAGAGCGAAAGTAACTATTGAGATTTTAGGACTTTTTCAAATATTAGTTCTAGATGATGGCTCCTCGAATGGTGGTTAGAGAGCATGAGAGAGTCGCCGAAATCACGATGAACCAAGAAATTCGGGCGCAGAATCAGGAAATGTCGACGTGATAAATAAAAAAGAATGAAATATTCATGGATTTCATAAAAGTGCCATGCTAACAAAGTTGCCTAATTTCGAGTGTAATTAAAATTTTATGGCACGTATACATCAAATTTATCGACTATTTTATTTCAAATTATTATAATCATCGTTTGAAACTTGTCACTACTTGGTTTTTGATTAGACGGTGCATAATGATCATGACTTGATTCGACTACATAACAAATTGAATAGGCAAAGATATTGTGACTAAATAATTGACCAACTAGAGGATGAAAATAAAAATAAAACCGTTTAGAATTGTGATATTGTAGATGACTGATAACTTGAAACGAAATAAAAGGAACTTCTTCTTTCTCATCCCTCCTTTGAGCATTGCTTGTTTGGCCACATTTATTTTTTTTCTTTTCTTTGCTCTTTATTAAGCAGAATTGACGTGATTCGCGCCACAAGCACTTGCTAATTATTTTTCTCTATCTATAATAATATAAATTAATCGATAATTGCCTTAAAAGCAGTAAAAAAACAAAGAAATCGCCTAATAAACAAATGCTCGTCTCTCACGCATCCGAGGTACATAGAAGGGGGGAAGGAAAAGAAGCACGCTCCCCTTTTATCTCGTCTCAAGTAGTCATTGATTCACAATGAATATCTATTCTTAGAAATAATTAGATAAATTTCACAGATGAGCAAAGTTAAAGCGGAATCTCATAAAAATTGCTGGCAAAAAGCGTCGATGAAGGGAAATTGTCATTTGAAAAAACTAATATTAAAAATTAAAAAAAAAAAAAGACATTTTAAAATTATATAAGTACGTAATTACGTGGCATTTCTTTCCTTTTTCTAATTTGATTATACGATCAGATTATTATCGCATTCTAGAAGCTCTATAATTGTAGCTGACAATGATTTTGTCGAGTTAGATAAATTAAAATAAAGAAGAATATCAAAGAAAAAAATAAAGATGAAATAATAATAAAATGCTACCTTCGTTCCGAATTTGTATGCTTCAAATCTCATTATTTCATCAGTCCCAACTCCTTTGCTTCTCGCTCGGCCCATTTCTTCAACTCTTCCACATCCTCTATGGGAGATTCCTCCTCGCCGCAAATCGCGTCGATGTAAAATGAACCTGTCAATTCTTGAAATTAGGAAAAAGAACAAAAGAATGTGTCTACGTTGCGCAGTGAGCTTCTCAAACTCGTCCTCGTTGTCAGAATTATCGGCGGATTGAGACGTTCCTGAAAATTAATCTTCTTTTTCAAAGAAAAATTATGACTGATTTGGCATGTTTCAGAAATATGGAATAAGAATTGATCCTCAAATAATGCATTGGTTGATTCACAATTCCCATTAACAATACAAAAATGTAAAGAAAATGAAAATGCGGCATAGAAGTTCAATTTTTCATCTACGTTTCAGAAAAAAGAAATCAAATTCTGACCCATTTTGAGTACACTCGGACCCTCACTGGGCAAGTGGACAAGTGAAGAATAGTCGCTCAAATCAACCACGACTCGCGAGCCTCGCACACTCAGAGAGGACGACTCGGCTGCTGTCCCGCCGATTACGATCGTTATTTGGGGCTTCTGAAAACTTGAATATTTTTGTGGAAAAAGGAGTATTCTAATTCTCAATTCATAAATATGGAGAAAAATCTCACATTATCGCCCGATGGGAAAGCTTTGATGAAATTCTGGATGGCTTCCGTCGTAATCTGAAAAAAATCAAAAGAATTATTAAAAATCAGTATTTTCAAAAGGAAAAAAATGAAACTGAAATAATTACCAGGATAGAGCCGCTCAAATCGACGTGTTTGACGTTGTGGCACTTGGCCATTTGGAAAACAGCGTCATTCGACAGGAAAGTGCAGTTCCTGAGCTGAAGCAATTCGAGCTGCTTGCAGTCTGTCAGAATGTCCCAGATCGAGGACGAAGAAACTGCAGCAAGGAATGAAACGTCCAACTCAAAATAGAAAGATATATTTCAGGGAAAGAACGAAAATGAAATTAGCATTGAATGATAATATATTGAATTTCTCATTTTCTAAATTTAAAAGTTATACTGAATTCGAAATCCTGATAAGTTTCAAAATGAATAATTAATGACAAAAAATCTCAGAAATTAGTTCACAATATTTTTACAAGTCGTATGCAATGATAGAGAGAAAAGACGCGAATTATCACATGCCAATATCAATAAATTGAAACATAGAAATGATTTTACCTGACTGAGATTGGTCAATTTGGAAATTGAATTGATTCCCTTGGCAGATATGCTCTGGTCAGTGCCTGCATTCGCGAGACTCAACGCTGTTAGACTCTTCAGTTCGCAAGAAATCGCTTCCAGCAAACGATCGTCCACCAACGGGTTGAAATCCAGACTGAAATTTTCTTTCTAAAATATTTTCTTAAATCATAGAATGTTTTGGGAAGATTTCGTATTCAAAAACACGAGAAATTTACAACAAGAGCAAAATTGAAGAGAAGCAATGACAAGATACAGACAAATTTTACAAATAAGAAGGAAAAAACTGACGCCAATTCCGTAAGCGAATGAATATGTGAGATGTGGAGCAGTCCAGTCGAAGTCAGAGCTGAGAATCTGTCGCCGCACAGAGTCAGGGCCTGTAGATCGGCCATCATGCGGGAAATCATGCTCAAATTTATCATTTTGTTGTTTTATAATAGGTGGATGTAGCCTAATAGAATACTAGAAGTTTCTAAACTATCAATACCATTTTATGTTTTAATGCAGAAAATGTATCAACAGTCGCCTCTAACTTTGATATGATTAGAATTTTGATAAGATAGTTTTATGCTTGAGTAAAATCAATATCAGGGAAATTATTCCTATTCAAAATGGGAATGAAACATTTCATTTGGTCGCTGGAAAACTACCTCAAATTCTCGTCGCTGATTCTATAGCATTCATTGGCGCGCAACTCCTTGAGTCCTGGCGCGAAAGTGCACAAATCTTCGAATGCCATCGCGTCGATTTGGTAAGAGCCGTCCAAATACAACTGAAAAATCACTTAATTGAAAAATAGTATATTTGTAGAAAAGGAAGTTTCAAAATTTCACGCAAGTTAGATAAAAATCTTGAGCCAATGTTTTGCATAAAAATCTAGACCTCACAAGCTCTCCAGGAAAAGTAAATTTCAAAGTCATCCGAATCTCTACCTGTTCAAGTTCAGGCCCGACTAGTTTGAAGCACCTGCCGTGAAGTCTCCGCGCGCCCCGGAAATCCACGAATTTCACGCTTCTTCCGCAGCCCTTGAGCAAGAACCAGAATGCCTGCAAATCAAAATATTGACTCTTTTCGCGGCGAAAAACACCTTATCCGAAGCATTTGCCATATCGATGTAGGAGATTTTCTCGAGTGTCGGCAGGGCTTCGCTCAACTCGTTCAGTTCGGAGGGGGATGATGCCAGACCGGATATGTTCAGCTGAAAAACAACTTTCCTCAATTTTTTAACGTTATATTTTTAAATTTTTCAAAAGTTCCAATGCTAAAAATCACCCTTGATTCATATATGTTTCATAAATCTAACAAAAAATTCGGTCGATTAAAGCAAGTAATGACTGTTGTAGTGTGCTTTCACAAAAATACTGAATTTAGAAATAGCTAAAACAAGCTCACATCTATCAAATTAGGACAGAGTGAAGAAATCAACTGGAGTGCCGAACCGTTCATGAGGTGCGAGATTCCGGATAAGTTCAAGGACTTCAGATATAAACCGCCACGGCGTAACAGGGCCTGCAGAATAAACTATTATTAAAAAAAAACCATTTAGAATTAACCTTCAAATGACTATTCCTTATGGATCCCTGGCCTTGGAAAAAGCGTGCAAATCCATAGGTCTCCCTAGCGAGAATCAGCGTGTTGATGTGGGACCAGGACTAAAATTTAGAGATAACTACTCGAATTATCAGATAATTAAGGTTATTCGAAGTGAATTACTCTCATAGACAACTCCATCCATCGCTTGTTGACCATTTCACAGCGAATCGTGTCGATAATGGGCAGGAAGGAAATGATTCGCTCCAAAACTTTGTCAGGCAGTGTGTCGAGAGGAAATGACTGAATATAGAAATTTTGAAAATCGATGATTTTTTTTTTTTAAATTAATACTTTTAGTATTCTTCTTAGAAAGATTAATTATTTTACTTGAAATTGGTTCAATGTTATATTTATCCAAGTTTACGACTTAGTACTTCATTTATAATTTTCGTGAAACATACAAAGAAAATTTGCATAAATTAGAAAATTACCGAATTTCCAGAGGCAGAAATTATGGATGCAGTTAAAGATTGAGTGGATGAAGCACGAGAAATCGAGGCTCCTTCGTCTGAAAATAAGCGATTCAAAGAGGTCCATGTAAATTTATCCAAGCTTCTCTTCCTTCAACTCGATCAAAATCATTAATCTTCAAATTTTTGCGAAATTTTAAAGAAATAGGAAAACAGTAGAGCTAAAATACCTTTACTATCTTCAGCCGGTATGATCATAGCGCCTTTCGCGGATTTCTTCCTCGATGAAGAATACTGAAATTTTGAAATTATTTTAAACCTTAAAAATATATACTTTACTGCAGAAACATGCATCACTTGGTCGTACAGCTTTAATTCCTCTTCTGTGGCGCTTTTCGCCTTGTCCGCGTCTTCTTTGCGTCTGAAATTTAAAAAAATAGCATTTTAAAATCAGACTTAAAATTATTTGAAAATCGTGAAAATTTATCTAATCAAGATTTTTTAAAGATAAAACTAAAGATGTTTTACTTGAAGACAATGACAGCGGATCCGCAGTGCTTTGGATTCTTCGGCAGCGTCGCGAAAACGGAACGTCTCTCGGCGAGTGGCAACGAGCAGTTGCTCACCTGAAATATGTTAACCTTTAATTTTTCTTTCATCAATGCCAATTTCATGATATAGGCAGAGATAGGAAAAATAGTTGATTTGTTGGTCAGATGTCTGTCTGAAGTCAGTCATACTCAATTTCAAGATAGTGCTCATTATAAACATTGGAGATTCAATAATTTAGCCACATTTCTCATCTTCTATGTAAATATAGAAAAATTCGAAAGCCTATTCAACCGAGCTCATATATGAATATTTTATCGAAAAAAGAAGACAAAAATACGCCCACCTTTCCAAACTGGGAGAAGAAAGACTGGAGCTGTGTTTGAGTGACTCGCGGAGAAATGTTTGAAACGACGATTTTCCTGTCGTCTTTCGAAGCCGCTTGAAATGCCAGGGCTGCGTCGAAGTCTGCATTTTTCAATGAAAATAGACTTTGTAAAAATTTCTACCATCAGTTTCGGAAGGATCCATCCTCTCTCCGTCAGCGAGCAGCATCGGCAGAAGACGACGATACTTCATGAATTCCACAGCGGAATGAGACCAGGTTCTTCTGAAAAAGTCAAAGTCAGAACTGATCGAAAGTTGAAATTTAGAAATCGAATTCCAACTGTTTGCTAGTCAAAGGGAAAACAAATGAATTTCCAAAAATAAGAAAGTAAACATACCGTAATTTGCCGATGCTGAAGAATCGGGCCCTGGTGACGAACTGTTGGAAAGCCTCGGTTATGTCGTTCAAGCCCTTGCTCTCCAGATTCTGGCCATGAAGACGACGCAGCGCTTTGAATGTCGTCTGAAATTTTAAATTCCAACAAATGACTATGTTTCAACATTTCGATATTCCCGAGAATTTGTGCAATGCGATGTCCTTGAAACTTTTGAGAAAAACAAACCAATTTAAAATATATATATATATATATCAATTGAAAAAAAATAATTTTTCAGTCTTCTCAACTCTGAAAATAAGTTTTCAAATGTCTATAACCTATCGACTAATTATTATCGTTATGGCTTTGTCAATGCCGAGTCTATTCACCAAAAATAAATCAAATCTAGTAAAAATAATCGATTATTTCAATTTCAAAAAGGACCGTCTGACCTGGCTTCTCCCAGCGAATCCGCCCCGTTTGAAGGCCGAGTCCTCGGGCGACTTGAAACTCGAACCGAAACCGCCCAAGTTCATTTTTTCCTCGAACAGTTTTCTATTTTCACTGCATCAATCAATCTGAAATCGCCCTGAAAAGCCTGAATTTCAGCGGAAAATGACAAACAGTAGGTAAAAAAGGGCAAAATACGAACGGATCGTTCGACGAAAAATCGATAGTAGTAGTGGGTTTGGCGCATTTCTAAGTGCGCCAAAAATTTTCCCCCTTTCACCAATGAATGCATTATTGAATAGCCACAACAGGGGGAGGGGAGAGACGGGAAAGGAAAACGGAGGAGTCACGAGCGGGAGTCGCACTTTCACAACCCGTCGATTTTCTCGCACTTTTATCGATTTTTTGAAAAATGTACTCGCCTTTGATCTCCGTAAAAACCATCATTTTGAGGAAACATTATGTGTGATGAGAGACGAACGAGAAGCCAGCCACTTTGCACAGCGCCTTTTGTCAGCAAATTATGTTAATTTTGAATTTCTCTCTCGGATATATTGATTCTTTGTGTGTTATCACTTGCCTTCTTTTGTAAAACATCATTTTTAAGAGGTTGCTTGAAATTGGAGAGATTTCCCATGTTTATCGTGATTTTCTTTATTTTTAGAAATCGATTTTTTTATTTCGCAGATCCAAAAATGGGCAATTGTCTGCCGCGATTGCTCAGTTTCGGTCGGGGCAACATGGAGGGGACACCCATGCGAAGGTTCGTTTTTCACAACTAAACAAATTTACGACATTCGGATTCAGAAGCCCTTCAACGTCGTCGACGTCGAGTCAGGACGGTCCGATGAGCTTCAGCAATCCCATGATGCTCTCGCAAAATGTGAGATTTTTCTAAGAGGATGATTTTGAACACTTTTCCTAAACAATGCTTATTTTTGACAAATTTCATGATTTTATTTGTTTTTAATTTAGAGCCCCTACGTCTCTCAACTCTACGCCGCGAATGTGCGAAGGCAACGGCAGGCCAATCAGCAAGAAAAGGTGAAACATTTTGAAAATTCTAGAAAGGACTGGATTAAATTTTCCAGGATCTGGAGGCTGCGAAGCAAAAACGAATCCAGGGACTTCTTGAGCAGATCTCTGCTGACATTTTCACTGAGGACATGAAGGCTGCTGAGTGAGTTCTAGGACATTTTTTCTTAAAATTTTGATGCTTTTTGAAAATCCTATTCTTGGAAAGTATTGATTGAACACTTCTAGAAATGAAATAATTTTCTCGAGTTCTTAAATTTATTCCAGATGCGCGATTTGCATGATCGATTTCGAGCCGGGCGACTGCATTCGTTTTCTACCCTGTATGCACTCTTTCCACAAGGACTGCGTTGATGAGTGGCTCCATAAGTAAGAAGTTTATTTAAAAAAAAAAAAAAGTCGTCTAAATCCTTTCCCTGAATTATTGGAAAATGCACCTAGTTTCTAGTTGAAATCGTGTTGTGTTGAAAGACGAAAGGGCTACCTTTTTCGGAAGCCTTTTTGATAATCCTCAGAAAGATAATTTCTGATTTTTGCTATCTAGGAAAGTCCTATCGGTGTGAGGAGGAATATTCTTGAAGAGAATGAACAAGTTTGAAATTGCAAAAAGCTGTTCGAAGATATTATTCTGAATGTTTGCAGATCGTTCACGTGCCCGTCGTGTTTGGAGCCTGTCGACTCGACGATCCTCTCCTCACTCACCGCCCACACGCAGCAGACATTCCAGGTAGATTATTTGATTTTTTGTTAAACTCGATCAGTCAGCAATGCCTTTACTGAACATATGAATTTTGAACTAATTTGTAATATTTTGAAACATATAAATAGCGAGAAAAATGCTAGAATTAGTCATAGAAAATGTTTCTTTTTCCTTAGGTAAGTTACCAATAAATGACTCTGTATTGATAAAACATTTTTACAAGAATTTCAAAACTTTTATGAAATACACTTCGAAAATTTATTCAAGCCTATCTTTTTCAAATCTTTATTCGGAGAATACTCGAACTTCTTGGAACATTTCTCTAGTTCTTTTCAAAACATTCTCTTTTCCAGGATCTGATGCAATCGAGTCAAGAAGCTTCTGTCTCTGCGTCCTCTGCTCAAACTGCCAACAAATAAATTTGGAAATCACCGAAAATAGTCTCAGGACGAAAAAACCAAGAAAAACACGAAACGGCAACTTGTCAATTTGAAGGAAGTCGCCAAATGGGTACGTCTTTAGAGCATTTTTATTTTAAAATTCTATTTTTTTAAACTAGGAGGTAATTTATCATAAAAAGTATTGGATTTAGGAAAAAATGATAAATTATCACTGATAATGAATTGACACGATTACAGTACCCTTATTTTTCCTCTCTCCTCACTTCTCCTAATTCAGTAGGAATTAATATACTGAAGCATCGTCTTTTTTTATTTTTGAGTTTAATGAGTCCTTTTGTTGGGTATTCCATAACTTATACAGATATTATCACTTTTTAATCGTAACAAAATCATCTCGTTCTCGTTTAACTTGAGAAAAATGTTAGTAACCAGAGAAAAATTTATAGATTTTTATTACAGAATATACTTTGGTTACCAATGTTATTACAAATCTTATTTTTAATTAACTGCTTATCCATTTCATTCGCTCGCGCGCAATTTCTTTCATTTATTTTAAACGTTTTAATGGAATCTTTCAGTTTCCCACTATTAACTTTTTCAAGCAAAATTGAGCATTCTCTGAGATCTTAAAAATTAAAAATACGCCATTTTACTATTAGTAAAAGTCGAGCAAAAAATTATTAGTCTTCACAAGAAATAGTAAAGTGACTTGATTTTTCATTTTCCAATCATTTTTTCGTGATTTCTCTGTACTCTGGCCCTATTTTTATCCAATGGCATTGCTAGAGTTGCAGAGTGGTTTTCATTTCTACATTTTTGTATCTATTTGTGTACGTATTCTCCATCGATTCTCTTCAAACCATTCTCTAGTTAATTCCCCCTTCTAAACCGGTATAGTCTATTGTCAAGTGGGCTGATGATTCAACGACTGCCTTCTTTCCTTATTCTTCAACATTTGAATTACGAGAGACGTAGAGTAATTTTCGAGAGATTATAAATAGTTGAAGGGAAATAATTTGGAAAATCTTAATTTTTATTTTAAAAAAAACCAGAAAATTTTTGGTTCTCTAAAAATTCAAAGAAATTGGGAAAAGTCGAGTAAAATTGCATCATTCTCTCAAAAACAATAGAAGTTTATACGTGGCCGCTAAATACAGCTTCTTTGTCAGAAAACAAGTCCGGATATTCATTTATTTCATCATTCTCAATAGTCAGATTTTCCCGCTTTCACTAATCTCTTTCCTAACCGAGCTTTTCCTCGGGAATTTCGTCATTTCCTCTTGATTTTGCGTCATTTCTCGTGAATTTCTATTTCAGATGTATTTTTTGGGTTTTGGAAGCTTCTCACATTTTTCTTACTTTACAATAAATCCTATTTTCAACCTATTCATCATTAATCGAGAAATAACGCAGAATCATTTATCATTTCATTTCATTTCGTCATATTTACTCGAGTGTATTTATTACATTTTTTGTGTAAAAATCATCGTGGGCTTTGTCGTCGGTAGTGAAATTAATCGTCCTTGTCAAGCATAAGATGTGAATGAAAATAAATTTCTTTAAGAAATTATTGATTTTCAAAAAATGATTTATTTTTCCAGAAACAAGCGACTTACAACAGTCAATTTCAAATAAAAAAGGCAAAAGCGCGGAAGTAAAATTTTCAGTTCAATTTTAGCTAGATGCACAAAATGTCTATTATGAAACAAGACGAAATTATTATGGTCGGTTTCAGTCTTCTATTTTCGTCATCATTGAATAGAACTTTCGAAGTTTTAGAAAGAAAAAATTCGATGATCTTGTATTCCGAAATAAAAGTGCGGAAAAAGGTGGACTGGCATCGTAAAATCGAAGTCATTTTCATTCTATGATGAAACATAGACGCTAAATTTGGCCTGGATATTTCACAACCATGAACCATCAATTTTGAAAGTTCCTGTTTATCATAATCTCTGAAAATTCCGCTTCCAAGATGAGTAAGATTAAGATTGTTTGAGTACATTTCCAATAAAAGGGACCAAGTATACCCACATCAAGTAGGAATTCGTAAAATTGTATACATCCTATCAGTTCAATTTCAATTTTCAAATCAAGGAAATCAAAGACAAATCCATAAATCAAACAAACACCCATATGTGGTAGCGCGCACAATTTTGCAAGGGGGCTTTCTTATCGTCGCTTTAGACGCAGATTTAGGGGCACTCACAATAATAAATGACTTGAGAACTGGCAATTAGAGGGATGATAAATAAAGTAAAATTCGAAAAGGTTAGATTGTCACCGTTCTTAGGAAAAATGGAAAGGAAATTCTACAGAGTTGAGCAGTATTTATGAAAAGTGAAAATCGACGAATAAAAATTGGCTCAAATTTGTAGAAATATGAGATTTTTGATAAGTTGATAAAAAGAAACGAGTTGACCTACTTTGTTAAGCTTCTGCTCATCTTACCCAAATCTGTCCTTTCGTCTCGTCTATTTTCCAGGCAGCCCGCAAACAGAGCATTCATCGCCCTCGTGCGTGTTCTCGAAAGTGCAGTTCTTGCACGCCCACTTCGCAGAACCGCCGCCGAAGGATTGGCCTGGAAATAAAAAAAATGCTTCGAAATTCATATGTAACATTGGAAAATCTTTGATCAGTGGCTTATTGTTAGAGATGGGAGTATTATAAATAATAGTATGCTTTTGTTTCAGAGATTTAGATATGTTCTGGAAAGAGAATATTATTTGAGAGGCTGAAAAATATGTTGCATTTAACAATTTTCTTCTTTCAGAAATATAAGATGAATTTTTGAATAGTACCTTTTAGTAAGTTTCAAAATGATTATTTATTCATTCAAAAACCCGCACAGTTGCTAATGAAGAATATCAACATGTGTACAGAATGATGGTAACTTATCTTTCAAGAAATATAAAGCTACAAATCGCATTGGAGCAAAGTTGTAATGTTTCTAGTATTGCACTTGAAAAGTTCGATTTTACACAGTAGTCAATTGAAAAGAACTAACCAGCACTAGTTCCCTGTTCGTCGTGGACAGCCCTGCTGAGCGCGACCAGTTGCTGCCAGTTCACGTTCTCGCTCGCCCAGTCCATCGCCGCGCCTCGGTCCTGAGACGCCACAGCTTGGCATAGCGACTCAAAAATTATCATAAGCTATTTTCTTCAAAGACATTAATTAATCGGCTCAATTCATATTGGATTAAATTTATGAAATATCGAAACGTATGAGAGAATAAGAATGGTATTTCATTAAGTTTCGAAAATGTTTCATTAAGATTAATGTTCTCGGAAAATAATCATTCGCTTTTTCTTAGAATGATAAAGTTAAATTCTCGAAGAAACAAACTCCTACTTTAATCTCATCATCCGTAAATTTGACGAATTCGTTGGTGAGCAGGTAGAGAAGGAAATGGAAATTGGTCGCCTGAAAATTTCAAAATGAAAAAAATCCTATTTTAAAAAGTACCTGCTCCAAAAACTGGTTGATAGAGAATTCCTCGCAGAAGTTCAGCAGGTTTTTGCCACCCTAAAACGAAAATATAAACAACAATGAATAAATTGATCGTTAAAATAAAAAAAAAATTTTTTTAACTGGTCATATAAAGAATACAAAATTTATAATGCTCTTCATTAGTTTTATCAAAATAATTGAAAAAAAACGATTAGCAGGAATAAGAATTTTTAAAAATGATAATAATTATTAAAGAGAAAAGAAAAAACCTGAGTTTCGCCGATGTCTGTCCGATTTTCGATGTGGAATTTGACGTGTTTTGGCTGGTAGAAAGTGCTGCACGGGTCCTTCGGCATTCCTGCTGGCACGTCCACCTGAAAAATCAATATTATTTTAAGAAGAATGAAGTTTAAAACTACCAAAAGATACTCGACAGGCAACGGCCGTCCGTTTTTCTGAATATCCACACCGTACTCGTTTTTCTCCTGAAAATAGTCATGTCTTGAACCGAACGTAAACTTAGCTCATATTTTCAACCCGAAAGTTCGAAACATTTCAAAACTCTAATGTATTTTTATGATAATTTACGGTTAAAAATCTTCGAGCAAACTTTTGAAGTTCATAGAAGCTGTTTTAAAAAAGGGATAAAATATTTCAAATGATAAAGGTAGAGTTTAAAAGAATCTTACCACGAAGTTAACATCGGTAATGAACTGGTGCTCATCCACCGGAGTTTCTCTGATGAAGGCCAATTCAGGGTGGTACATCGTCGGGCACAGAATGTTCGCCTCCACCAATGCGGCACACTGATTCGAAACCTGAGAAGAAAATATATCTATCAAACTTCTAAAAAAATCATTTTCTACCTGATATCCATGGAAATTGACATGCATATTTTCGTCGCCGCTCGCCACCACAGTCACGAATTTGGAGCCGAACTTTCTAAAACGAGAAATTGATTGAAAATGAACAAGCTGCTGAAATAAGTAATTGATTTTTGTACGTGAAATATTCTAGAAAAGTAACAGATAAATGTCTGAACATGAAAACATTTTACCTGTCGTTGGAGTACTGGGTGATGTTAGGATGCTTGTTCTGAAGCCAACCAGCAGTGATGCATTCCTCGGCAGACAACAGGAACGAGCTCTGCAAGTTTGAAATCGTCATCCGTTACTCGAGCAAACAATTCAATAACTCGCTAATTTAGTAAGAATGTTTTTTTTTCTTCTTTTTTTGTTTTAAATTTATTAGTATCGAGAACGAACAGTTTGCATTGTACGAGAATAAGAAATTGAAATGGATACAAATCTTGAAGGGTTTCAAACTTAATTAATGATTTTTTGCTAACGTCTTATCAAAAATTCGGTTATCAATTTTTAAAAGAGCTTCAGAAAATAACCAACCGCATTTCTGGTGCAATGAACAGTTCCTTTGCTGATGTCGGCCGGCCAGAGGTCTGTGAAAATCCATCCCACCTTCTTCAGACCCAGCCACGATGACAGTTTGTCGACTGTCTAGATTTGGGAATGTTACCTACTTTCCTTCTATTTTTTTAGAAAAATGGTGAAAACTCTTCAGCACAGGAAGGGACACAAAAATAACACAACATTTTATGTTTCCGATAAGTCATAAATCTCAGTATTGCTTTTAACAAAAATGAATTATATTTTAAAGGGTGGGAAATTGATTTAAAAAAAAATTCGAAAATCGTACCTCCTCATTGGGATCATCCAGCAACTGGACGCTGTCGCCCTTGCAGACCTGTGGCGGCTCGTAAATCGCTGCGACAGTCGCTTTGATGCCCAAAGGAACTTCAGTGAAAGCTTGGTATCTGGAAAATCAGTTTCATCATTTTATAAAATGAAATTATATTAGATATGCATGTCTGACAAGACTAATAATATTGGCAGAAAATTTAGGAGCCAACTAGATTTTCACTGTTGTTGAAAAAATCTTACTTCCCAATGAGAATGCCAATTCTCTGATTGCCGGACCGTCTCCAGTAGTCGAGGAACGAATTCACCAGCTCCTGGTTTTCGATCGAGATATTGTCCACGTGACGAAAACGCTCAAAAATATACTTTATTTACCAGCTCTATGATTCTTTTCATAATGTGATAATAATAATTTTTCCCATTTTAAGTTACTGTAAATTTGATCATAATTGAATGGATATGAGGCAAATTTGGAAGACACTTGATTTTACAATAAAATAAACACCCTGAATATATATTTTTTTCAAGGCTTGGCTAAACTTTATATAATCTCTCTCGACGTACCTGCCGATTGAGAGTGACAACTGGGGGCTTGCACTTGGTGCAGATTCCTTTGGGATAGGGCTTGTGATTGGCGCAGCTCAGGTTGATAGAATACCTGAAATTGTCAGTTTATAAAATAAAAGAAATAATATTTTCAGAGTGAATTTTTATCATCGCGAGGATATTCTCCAAATATCGCATTTTTTCTCGTAATAATATTTGCTTTGTCTGAAAGCTTCTCGAAAATGCACTATTTTTGCACAACAAATATCAAGAGAGGAAGAATCGATTATTACCAATTAGGTAGTTCGAAATAAATTAAACTTTCGAAAACCTACTTGGTATTTTCGAGCGGCTTGGTGAGCGTAGTGCCCCTGCCGTGGCCTGCAGTGAGTTTGCGAACGTGGGCGTGGAACGACATGTGCTTGATGTCCTTCGACTTCAGGTACTCCTCGTCGTACGGCTAAAAAGATTTTAAAAAAATAGGCTTTTCGATAGTTCAGAATTTCACAAAGCAAGACTTTTGAAACCTCATTTATCGTAAAAAAATGAACGTATTCAAGAATTTAAGTTTCACAATAGAAACTTTTTTCTTGAAGTAAAATGTTCCCAATTTTTAATTTTTTGAAAGAAAAACTAAGATTCCTCACATCAAGCGGCAAACAATTGGAGCACTTCTGCCTGGCCGCGTGCCGGCATTTCATCGGGTCCTTGCCGCGCTCGATCTGAAAATAAAAATTCAAGCAAAAACTGGAAAGTTGATTGAAATCGAGCAATTTCATCAAACTCTAGCTTCTTCTCTCAAATTTCGTATAGATTTTCAAGAATTCTATCAGTTTGGGTGATCATTAGAACCAGGAAGATGATCTACAACCTCAATCAGACATGAAGCAGGTTTTATCGGAAAGTTTTTTGAAAACGTAAAAAATAAGCTCCGTTTTCGAGCACAGTAAAATGGCTGTACCTGTCCAGATTCCGCGGCGAGAATCGTGTCGACCTCGTCGATTTTGTCCTTCTCCAGGGCTTCGATCACCATCACTCCTGAATGATTAAGGATTTCACGGCAAAATTCGAACAAATCGCGAAAATCGAAATCAACGGAAATTTCAAAATTGAAGATGTCATCACAAACCTACGTCTCTTCGTTGGCGTTTACACGTGAGCTAATTTCAAAATTATCCTCTTCGTTTCCCACTTTTGCATCGATAATTTGATTATTTAGTGGGATTTTCTAGAAGTTTCTTGAGAAAATCGGTTCATTTGCAACGTTGTTTAAAAACCTCACTATTCAATTAATTTTCTCCCAGCTTGGACGGTCGGGAACCAAATTTCACTGATTTGTAGGTTTCGTTTTTGGAAATGAACGTTTTGAAAATAAAAATAAAAAAAAAGATCCCGAAAAATGTTCCACACCTTGTCGAATGTTGACATTCGAAAGCTTTCAATTGGATTTTTCTGTGAAAGCGATTCGATACAATCCACTTTTCCTTTGTAATTGGGATTATCATTCGCGTCTTTTATCCTCATTCGTGATCAATTTATCGTTTTTTTCTCCCTAAACATGGCTGAGTTTCTTCACTCATTTCCGAAAAAGTCAATTTTATCCTTCAGCAACCGCCAAGTGACCATTCATTGGGCGCGAGTAGACCAGCCAGTCAGAATGAGCGACTCAGGAGTGTCCGTAGACGGGGGCGACGCGCTGAAGGAGGCCACTCTGGGCGATGTGGACCAGTGGATCGAGCAGCTCTACGACTTCAAGATCCTCTCCGAGAGCGATATCAGAGCACTCTGCGTCAAGGTTTGAACACTTCAACTTTTAAAAGGATCAAAAGTGGTGAATTTGGAAAGAATGTATTTTTTTCTGGATCACGTCTTCTTAACAAAGTTTTCCTGGCCAAAATATAAACAAAAGTACATTTTAGAGCAGAAAACAAAATATTTTTAAAAAAAACTTTCAGGCAACGGAAATCTTCAAATCGGAGTCGAACGTGCAGGAAGTGCAGTGCCCCGTGACGGTGTGCGGCGACGTGCATGGACAGTTCTACGACCTGATCGAGTTGTTCAGAATGGGCGGCAGGGCCCCCGACACCAACTACCTGTTCATGGGCGACTATGTTGATAGGTAAAAAAATTTTAAAAGTAATATTTAAGGTTAGTGGCATTCTCTCCCAAAATATTCCCCAGAAAAAACGTCTTATTTCGTCTTTTGAACCTGGAAAACTAAACTCCATTGAGAGAACGTCACTTATGCACCAAATTTGGGTGTTGTGCTTTTTAGCCCAAGTACCTAGATTTGTAAAAAATTCAAGAAAACTTCGAAAAGTTTCTTTTTCGTTTTACAAATCACCTCATCCATATATCTGAAGTTTCTTAAAAATATTTTCCAGAGGATTCTACTCGGTGGAAACAGTCACTCTACTCGTTTGTCTCAAGGTAAACTTTAATTTTATTCATTGTGAAGGAGAGACGCCTTGAATAGAAAATATTCAACATTTAATGAATTTCTTGAAACGCATATGAAAAGTTCGAATTTTTCAGAAACATAAGGCGTAGAACATTTTTAGATGTGTATGACTTCGATGATATAATTTTGTGAAATTTTAAGTTCCTGAACCAAAGACGGAAAATTGCACACATTCTCGAGCATTTATGAATTCTCTGAAACATATCCAAAAATAGTTGTTATTTTTGCTAACTTTAATTTTGAATCGTTTAGGTGCGTTACCCGAACCGCGTGACGATCCTGAGAGGAAATCACGAGTCGCGTCAGATTACTCAGGTATGTTTTTAAAGAAAAACCAAATTTATAAGTTTTAAATTTACTATTTCTTTATTAAGAATCACCCAAATTGTTAGTTATTGTTTTTAAAAGAGATTTAAAATTTCAGGTGTACGGTTTTTACGACGAGTGCCTGCGAAAGTACGGCTCGGCCAACGTGTGGCGCATGTACACCGAGCTGTTCGACTACATGCCTTTGGCAAGTTGAAAACTTTTCTAAGAGAACTTTCCCGATTTAATTTGGACAATTTTCCTGGAAATTTTTGCCATGTTTCATAAATTCGCAATTTTGTTGTTTTATTTCTAAATTTAGTAGATAGGTATCAGTTTTATCCGAATTCAAGCTTCTCAAAACATACAATTTTTGTTTGTAGATTGGATTTTTGAGATATCTGATTAAAACGCGTAATTCCAGACGGCCCTGGTGAACGGCGAAGTGTTCTGTCTGCACGGCGGCCTGTCGCCTGTCATCGAGACCCTCGACCACATTCGCACGCTCGACAGATTCCAGGAAGTTAGCAATATTTTTCAAAATCTCTTTTCTGTCTAAATTTATCTCGATTGGAAAATTGATGTTTGCTTATGATCAACTCGTCAAATATTTCATTCAGTTATCAGGAAACTATGAAACCTATTCGAAATTGAAATAATCTCGACTTTTCAGGTGCCGCATGAAGGCCCAATGTGCGATTTGCTGTGGTGAGTAACGATTTTTATTTGATAGATAGATTAGACAGGCGGCTAATAGAGATTTGTCGTCACAAAAGAATAACTTGAAAATTTAAGACCTCTAGTCTTACGGTAGCTATAAAGTGGATTCTGAATTTCAGGTCGGACCCGGATGAGCGTCTTGGTTGGGGCATATCTCCGAGGGGCGCGGGCTACACGTTCGGCCACGACTGCAGCGAAACGTTCAACGACGCCAACGGACTCTCCCTCATCTCCAGGGCTCATCAACTCGTCATGGAGGTGGGAAAATTCTAATCTTGTAGAAAAACTGCTTTCTAAAGCATCTATCATGAATATGTGAAAGATATCTATTTTGAATTTGATAAAAACGTTCTAGACGAATCACTATTATTTGCATTTAAAATTTGAAGTTATGATTTGCTTGAAACATATCCAAAGCCACAGATCAAGGTTCATTTCAATTTTGATACTTTCGGATAAAATCGATTGCTATGCTCGAGATCCAAGGTATTATGTCTTATTGAATATATCGAAGAAAATATTTTAAGTCGGCATCACAATCGATTTTTCAGGGCTACAGCTGGTCGCACGAACGCAAGGTGGTGACTGTGTTCTCAGCGCCGAACTACTGCTATCGCTGCGGCAATCAGGCCTCCATCGTCGAACTCGATGACCAACTCAAGTACAGCTTTATTCAGGTAAAAATCCGATTTTCTTCGATTTAATTTAATAATAAAAGACGACGAGTTATTTGATTTGTATTTCATTATTTCTCATATATTGAAGGCGATAGAATTCAATAGGGCTCAAACATGAGATAGAATAATTTTCGAGCTCTTGAATCTAGTAGAATACGAAGGAGTAAGAAGTCAACTAAAATATTAAAATTTCTTTCAGTTCGATTCGGCCCCTGTGAAGAACGGTCAATGCAACGTGAGCAGCCGCCGCACACCCGACTATTTCCTCTGAAACTCGGAAAGGCGACTGGAAGACTAGAAGACAAACACCCAGACCAAAACGCAACCAATCCAAACGGGTCGACCCGAAACAAGCATTCTATGGAATTTCAGGCAAATCACTCATTTCCCCTGAATTTCTCAAACGACTTTTCATCCCACTTTCTTTTCTTCAATCTTAAAAATGACCTGATTTCTATTTTCATGCGTTTTGAACCAAATAAACCTGAATTGATCTCTATAGGATTTTCAAATTTATCTTTGTTGGTTTACTTAACCTTTGAAATAGTTTACACTATTTTAATCATTTTTGAAGAAAAAGCAAGTCACTGATATTACTTTTTCTGATCTGATAATGTGGTGCTAGCGGCAAGTTTCGGAGTTTTTTCCTATCGAAGTGGATTCCAAATTTTGGAAAATTTCACTTTTTCCCTTTCTCAGGTGATCAACCCTTTTTCTACCGCACTCATTCCAAGCTCAAAAATATCCTTTCTTTTCCATATCGGGTTTCTGAAGTCGGAACATGTCTGTTTTTCGTTTCTTGTGATACCCTTTCGCAATTCACTCGAGTTATTTATTTATCTTCTTGTTGTCGTGGATTTTTTTATTCGTTTGTCTAGAAGTTATTGTCTTTGAAGTAAAGTTATTCTTGCTGAAATTGATGGTTCTCGAAAAATTGCATTGTTTTGATGGCAATTGATATCTGCAGATTTTATCTCTTGCATTTCAGGGAATTGCTATATTTTCGGAGAAGGCACAGTAGGGAAATTATCGTTTTTGAAGAAATCATCTTTTGGAGAAAAACGACCACAATGTAGTCAGCTGTGACAAACAATTGTACTTTGTACTTGAGAAGAAAGAGTTCGCGAAAAGGAGAGGAAGATAAGAAATCGAGGTCAACAGGGGGTTAGGAAGATTTACTCCAATAAGCCTCCGACTTTGTTTATCAGTCTTGAAAGTCCGGGGGTTTTCAAGATTTTTGTTCGAATTTTACTTGTTTTTCAGTTGAAAATTTCTAGAGTTTTAAAAGTTTGCTAACTTTTCTAGTTTCGATTTTAAAAATTTCATGATTTCAATTTCAGCGATGCTCAGCCTCAATCGACTGCTCTCTCGAATTTCCGCGTTCGGCGCGACGTCACGACAGGTAGCTTTTCGAAAAATCAAGAGTAAGTTCCAAGTGGTACGGCTTATCACTAAAAGGTTGAAAAAAACAAAAATTACGTCTTGAAAATCTTGAAAATTTGATAGGAAAGATACTGATAGCTTATCACTGGAAAGGTTATTGAAATTTCGGAACGCGACAAACGGATGTCCTGAAATCAGTTTCGAAATTCTGAAAGCTAAATGGCGGCCATAAAAATAACTAAAGGGTGGTTTTCAACAGGAACGGATTTCGGAACATCCATCGTGACAAAAGTGATAAATAGGATCGGAAAAGGCATTGTTATCAGAGTTGAAGTTCTAGAAATTGGTGCACCAAATGGAGTGTCGTCTGTTCTCAACAGCGACAATGCAGGCGTACTCAGCCGAATCGCAGGAGATCCTCGTGGACGTGTCCAGTGAAGCCCCCCACGTCTATCACATGCGACTCAACAGACCCAGCAGACGCAATGCCATCACTTTCGAGCTATGGGGGTAGGTCTACAATATTTTGAAAAAATAGTTGTCTCTTTTAATTTAAAAGAAAAAAAAAACATATTGAAATATTTGAAAAATCAATTTTGAAATAAAAGTTAGAAAATCATTCAGTGAAATGAAGACCGTAGTGGAGAGACTGGAGCACGAGCCGAACTGTCGAGTGATCGTGGTATCGGGCAACGGAGACTCCTTCTGCTCTGGCATCGATCTACAAGACGGGCTCAGTGTAAGCGGAAATTCGTATTTTATGTAGGAAACATACGCAAGGCATTGGAGAATGAGTTGTTTCATGAAATTTTTCAAAATAATACTGCGATTTTTCAGAACGTCATAACGACAATGAGCAACGAAGAGTTGGATGTCGGTCGCAGAGGCATCGCTCTCGGCAGATTCCTGCAGGTCGCTCAGGACGGGTTCAATGCTATTGCGGTAAATGATTCGTTTTTTCTTTCCGAATAATTTACTCTGAGGAACTTTTCCTATTTCATCAAAGAAAATTGACTTTAGAGAGGGTACATTTTCGATGCTTTATCAGTCTAGTTTCCTCATAAATTTGTTATTGCTCAAAAACAATCAATGAAAGCTGATGTTGTTGCAGAAATGTCAGAAGCCGGTGATCGCGGCAGTGCACAATCACTGTATCGGGGTAGGAGCCGAGTTGATCATGGCCTGCGACATTCGAATCGCCAGTCAGGACGCCAACTTCTCCATCAAGGTTGGCAATTTTCTTTGTCTTGTATTTTTATTTGAAGCTGCCTCTAATACTCACACTATGGATTGTTTTCTTGAGAAGATTTCTGAGAAATTTGAAACCTACCTAAAATATGTACTTTTGTGTTAAAAATTCGCTGATTCTTGAATATCCGTACGAATTCATTATCGAACAATCGAGTTTGCTTGAATGGAATATTAGTCCATTTAGCGACATTTATTCAAAATATTTTTTATTAAAATTGGAGAAATTTTGGGATCAAAGGAATTTTTAGAGTTTTTATACTTGCGCGCATGTCTTTCTTGAAACACAAACCTGAGTCTGGCTTTTTCCAAAAACAAAAAAGCAATCCAGTTTTAAGGATCAGTTTTTAAGGCAAAAATACTAACTAATAATATTATTTATTTTTGAGGAAGTGGACGTTGGTTTGGCTCCTGACGTGGGAGCGCTGAGTCGAATGCAGAAGATCGTGGGCAACGACAGCTGGGTCAGGGAGATGTGCTTCACGTGCAGGAACTTCAACGCCGACGAGGCACTCAGACATGGTACGGCAAATTTAAACATTTTATAGGTTTCGAAAAAGTGTTAATCCTTTCATATTTGCGTTCTTTTTCATTAAATATGCAAATGATCACAATAAGACTTTATTAAAAATGTATTTATTGTATGTTTCAAAAATCAGGTATCTCTCAAACTTGGATTATTTCAGTCGTTAAAAGATATTTGAAATAATCTTTGCTTTGATCTTTGGATTTAAAAATTTTCAGGCTTCATCAGTCGCATCTACCCGACGGCCAAAGAGACGTTGGACGCGGCGACGCAACTCGCCAAAACCATCTCCGAGAAAAGTCCTATCGCCGTGCAGGGGACCAAAGTGGTGGGCTTTTGCATAAAAAATAAAATATTACCATCTTCCTTACAGATTTCAATATTTTGTTAACTCACTCGCAATGTTGAATGATAAAAATCAAAATAGAGAAACGAAATGAATTCTATTTTTCGAATGACGTTCTTCTACAGAACTTTAGAAAAATTATGCGTCAAACGATCTGGAATTTGAAGCCAGGCTTGAAAAAATCACAAAAATAGAAGGGAAAAGTTTGCAGAACCTAAACTATTCGCGAGACCACAGCGATGCAGACGGCCAGCTGTTCGTGAAGGCCTGGAACATGGGCATGTTGCAGTCAGAGGACCTCGTCGAGTCCGCCAAGGCCTATATGGCCAAGAGGAAACCACTCTTCAAAAATGTCTAACCTTAAACCATTCAACAATTCAGAATAAATGTAAAAAGATCTATCTTTCGAAAATTCATTTCTTTTCAAAAATAAGCATTCTGGAAAGTTCGAACAGATTTTCTATGTTTCAAAATTCTTGATAAAATGCACGAACTTTCCAAGAAACTTGAGAAATTCAAAAATTTCACTAGTTAGAAAATAAGCACACGCTTAAAATTCCCCGCATTCTTTTTTTTTGTAAACCCTAATGTCGTTTATCAAAGTTTCAGACGAAAGGTTTCATGAAGGAGTCGGAGAAAATGACGTAAGATTTTCAACATTACGATTTTTCTTCAAAAATTATGTATGAAAAGTAGAAAAATGTAAGTTGATAACTTATCGATTCTGAAAATGCCTAAATAAAGACGCTCCGTTTTTGATCAATCCTATAATGGCATTATCGCGATTCTGTTTGTTCTTTTCTCTTGGTACCAGACATAAAAACATCGAGCAAAAAAGGGAAAAGTAGAAATTTGTGATCTCGTAGCTAAGAAGTGAAGAGTTGCAAAACAATTCTTTCGAAACCTATAATTTCTACCAGAAAGTTTCTAATTATTCTTATTTTGACTTTATTGTCAGAAACGTCTGTTGTTCACATTTTGAACCTTTCCCTGTTGAAATACGTGATTTAGAAATCTTTTCTAATCGTAAGAGTTTCTAAACTAAAATTTCCTTGCAATTATTGAATCAAACTGCATAAAAACGCACTTTATCAAGCGAATTTTGCAAATATCTAAATTTTGGTAGCCCTTTGAAAAGAAAAAGTGATAATTTCGTCATCTGTCGTGACCCTTCGATACTTTCTCTTTATAGATTCGTATTCTACTAGATAAGCTGGCCTTGTTTTTGGTCCGATTTTACGGGTTCTTTTGAAAGTTTTATCATTGCCTTTGTGTGTGTGATTTGAAATTTGTATTCAAAAGGTCAGATTTTATCGAAAAACTAGAATAAAAAATATTCCTGATTTGTAAATGAATATTCGACCGAAAAGCCTTGAAATTTCTGGCTTTGATATTTCGTTGAAACCTTTTTCTCAAATTTAAAAATTCGATTTTTCAGATCTGACAACTCCAGTTCAGGACTATGTTCAACGTTGGGTAAACAATTTTTTTCTTTAAAAATGCAAAGTCCTAATTCCTGCATAAAGTATAGCTTTTCATGCAAGTTACTCTGCGTCTCTGACTTTTGAATTTTGAAAGATAGCCATAAAGGCAGAGTCCAATTTAGTCATGATAAGATTTTTGAATGAAATATTGAAGTATTCCCGTGCCTTTTGTCTTTTATCATCGGCTATATTGTAGTCTTTCCTTATCAATGTTGACCATTCACAAATCGGTGCCCAAAATACAATTCATATTGCTAGTTTGCGCTCATTCGTGTTGGAAACTAAAACTCTTTGAATTAAAATGGTTGATGAAAGGTAGTTTTTATTTTCATTTAAAACAACAATTTTGGCCCTCTGTAGCTTAGGAAAGATCATTAATTTGTAGAATTTATATATTTTTTTAAAATATTTCGAAGTCTAAAATTCGGTAAATTTACAAATGGTGGTCAAATTAAAAAAAATTTAAACAGTTCTTTCTCATTTCAGGAAATTCGCCGGCCGGACGGCCATAATAACGGGCGCATCTCGAGGCATCGGCAAGGAAATCGCTCTCAAATTGGCTAAGGTTAGATTTTTAAAAAATTTATTTATCGTCATTAACAGATGTTCCATTATTGCAAAACTTGTTAATGTTTTCTGAAACATAGCTAATTTTTATGTAATCAATTCTGGACTATTCCCAGTTCCTTGTTTTTCTTTGATTTTTTTTTTAATTTGATGAATACATACTCTTGGATAATGGACATTTAAAATGATTCTTATTTCTATAGTTTGCATGAAGCATACAGGAATAGAGAAAGTGAAGTTTGGCAAAAGTATGACATATTGAATGTCAAAGTGAGAAAAAAAGCGTCTATCTAACCTTACTATTTTATTTCTAAGTTACAATATAATGGGTATTCTAAATAGGCAAATAATCATAAATTCCAAATCAAGCAATTTCCAGGACGGTGCGAACATCGTGATCGCAGCGAAGACGGCTGCCCCTCATCCGAAGTTGCCGGGGACGATCTACACGGCCGCAGAGGAGATCGAGAAGGTTGGAGGCAAGGCTCTGCCCTGTGTCGTCGATGTCAGGGATGAGGCTTCCGTGCAGAAGGCCGTCGAGGATGCGGTGAGTCGTTTTCATTTTGTTGTAAATTCTAAAAAGGCTTAAGTTAGCCATATCATCGCACTCTTTCTATCCTAACCTAAAATGTAACATATGTCAACACATTTGTTTTTATTTGAGACTTTTAATTTGATAACATTTGGTATATTAATGTTACTAATAGTATTGATACACTGTATTATTACTCTTACCATTGAAATGAAACATATTGCCATGAATGTTATTATCTTGAAACTAGGCGACAGTCATGGAAATTATCTCCTATTTTATGCAAACGTTGAAGCATATTTTCGAAATTTCAGGTGAAGAAATTCGGTGGGATCGACATTCTGATAAACAACGCCTCAGCGATTTCGCTGACGAACACCGAGGACACCGAGATGAAGCGATACGACCTCATGCACAACATCAACACCAGAGGCACTTATCTAATGTAAGTCAAAATATCTTTGGTTTAATAAAGTTGAAACTGCCAATTCATTTATTTCACTCGTCTCATGTGGGTGAAAATTGAAAGATCAAATGGCAGTATTTTTTTCTTTACGTTTCAAAAATTGTGGATATTGACAGTTTTTAATATGGCTTGATAAAGATACCGTTACCAGCCTATTATAGGAATTTTGACATCATAATACCCTAAAAATTGAATAAAGTAATCGACGAAATTCCATTTCATGAAAAAATAATCTGAAACTTACCTTTCACCTTATAATGACAGAACTCAGGACCAAAACATGTCTGCCGTATCTGAAGAAGGGCAAAAATCCGCACGTGCTCAATATCTCGCCGCCTTTGCTGATGGAACCGAGGTAGAATTTCTTTTCATTGATTTGTTTCAATCTTTAATCCAGTCTGGCATTCCTCTAACAATAGTTCTATTTTATTGAATATTTTCGCTCGTTTTGAAGCATAGAAAATCTTGATTAGGAATTTCGAGACAGAATTTGTGTGGAAAAGTTGGAATTCAGATGGTTCGCGAACCACGTTGCATATACGATGGCGAAGTTCGGGATGTCGATGTGCGTGCTGGGCCATCACGAGGAGTTCAGACCATTCGGCATCGCTGTCAATGCGCTGTGGCCTCTTACTGGTACGGAAATTTGCTTGACTTAACTCGGTCCAAACTGGGCTTCAATCAGACTACATTTCTAGTTTTTATTTCTCCAGCTTCACTAAAAGCCTGCTTAGAGTTAGATTTGGAGAACTTTTTATAACAAAAGGTTACGAAATTAAATGAGCTGAAACTTCCCCTAGGGTTATTCTTTCAATTCGTTTTTTTATGGTAATAAACCTCGCCAATTATTGAGAACTTTCGTTTTGATGCAAGAATTTCAGCGATTTGGACGGCCGCAATGGACATGTTGAGCGGAGGTGCGGGCGAGGCTGGATCCAGAAAGGTAAAAATTCGCGATATTTACAAGAAAACGAAGATTGATTTTTTAAATAAACTGTGGTGCAAAATGTTACGGACGCCTATAAAATAAGTTTTGAGTTGACGACATGAATTCCAGAACTTCTAATATTTGTAGGATTATTCACCACATTAAATAACACTATTATATCACTTTTCCGGAAAACTCCACTCATTATACAATACACACGGCTGCGATAATCACTTTTTGGCTGGTGCAAGATGTTACGGACGATTCAGTTCGTCAACTGATATATCCCCTATAACTGAACCAATTCAGCTCAAAATTGGCACAATTATTGGAGTATATATCCATAAGATATCCACCAATTTTCAGCCGGATTCGAGTTATAATACGAAAGTTATGAATTTTTTCCACCGAGTGTCTCTTAACTATGGAAAATGGCCTAAAATGTTAAGGAAATGACTGATTGAAATTCTTCAAAAATTCATAACTCCGAATCTAGTCAACAAACCATCGAATTGTTTGCATGTTCTGATAGCCTCATTATCACTCTATGAAAACATGATAATAGTTATTCCTGAAAAAAATCTATAGGAATGCAGGAAGAGATTATCCAAAAATTCTTCAAATTTGCCCTATTTTCTATAGTAAAAACGATGCTTCAGATTTAGATCACTGTTTCTCGGTAGTTATGAAGTTTCTGATTATAATTTTGGTCTCAAAATACTCTCAATTGTTTGTATTTTCAGAATCGATATCATTTTATATGATATCTTCGTCCATTTCTACATTATGAATTTTTGAAGAATTTCAATCAGTCATTTCCTTAACATTTTAGGCCATTTTCCATAGTTAAGAGACACTCGGTGGAAAAAATTCATAACTTTCGTATTATAACTCGAATCCGGCTAAAAATTGGTGGATATCTTATGGATATATACTCCAATAATTGTGCCAATTTTGAGCTGAATTGGTTCAGTTATAGGGGATATATCAATTTATGAACTGAATCGTCCGTAACATTTTGCACCACGTAAAAATCGTTTATGATTATTTTGCACAGTTCGTATTTTACGAATTTCCCTGAAAATTGGTACATAGGGGTTTTCGAGGATGCTTGTTCATTATATCAGCATCAGAAATCCTGGCGACGCCGTTTTCATGCTAAAGTCGACCGATTTATAGGCGTCCGTAACATTTTGCACCACAGTTTATGTTTTCAATTTTAGTTATATAAAACAGGAAAACTTGCAATTTAGTTGGTCAAGAGCTGTGTATACTATATACAAACATTCTAAACCTCTTTCTCTATATGATTGTGATAAGTAAATTGAAATGATTATTTTTCAACCTGACAAGATTAGTATGCTATTTTGATGAAAAATCGATGCAGTTAGACCATACAATCTATATATAAAATAAATGATAGAAACTTAAATATTTTGAGGCAGACATAATGGCTGACGCAGCATATGCGATTCTGTCGAAGAACAGCCGCGACTGCACGGGCAACTTCTTCATCGACGAGGACGTCCTCAGACAGGCCGGCATGACCGACTTCAGCAAGTACGACTGCGTTCCGGGTAGGCCATTAATCTTGTGTAAGACTAGTTTCGAGCTTCACACTGGAAAACGATGTCTATGATGCTTTTTTCATATGCGTTTCGATAGACTGACAGGGAAAAATGTTGAAACTTCACGAAGCTATTTGAAACATATGTATGTAGTCCTGAGAAATATCATATTTCTGGCACTTTTTACAAGCTTCTGAAAACCGATTAATTTTGAAAGTTGAATCACTTCGATAATCGTTTTCGGATGCCATTCGCATTTGTTAACTCTTAAAATAGAGTGGTCATGAAGAAGATGAGAAGAATTCTCGAGGTTATAAATGTTATTTGATTTTCAGGCGCCCCTCTCTCGCCCGACTTTTTCATTCCAGATGGAAAGTATCAGGACGAGTTCATTCAAAACGACAAGAGGAAGAAGAGTCAGGATTCGATGAAGAGCGTCGTCTCCGAGGCTGACATTCAGCAGGTTGGGAATTTGCGAAACACTGAAAGATGTTCCGAATTTTCGAAATCGTTTCTTTCTCGAAAACACTCGTGTAAAACATTATTTCAGGTACTTGAGAGGAGCAAACCGTTCATCAACGATGAAGTCATCGGCAAACTCAAAGCCGTCTACCTCTTCAAACTTACTGGTGAGATTTTTGGGGTATCTTACAAACGATCACTTGATAAATCTAATATTCCTATATTGAATGTTTGAAACGTATTTTGAGTAGTTATTTATTTCGATGTGTTAAGGACTATATGCGCAAGTATCAATATTTGCCGATTCAGAAAAGTTATTAATATATATATATATATATATATATATGCGCAAAATTAGAAGAAAGATATAAAGAAAATTGCGTTCTAGGAAAGTGATTATTTGATTTAGGTGACAAGGAGCGCTACGTAGTGCTGGACGTGAAGAGCTCCCCGGGTGGCATCCGAATGGTGCAGAACCCCATCGAGGGGGCCAATTGCACGTCAGTTAATGCCGAGTTAATCCTTATTTAACTAATCGAATTTATTTTTCTCATTCTCGATTTATAAATTCGATGAAACATTTTTTGGCAATGATTTTTGTGTTTATAATTGCAATTAGAGACAATTGCGTTGAGAGACCGATAAAAGAGATCTGTCGGAAGGTTTTTTTTTCCGAGGCTTGCAAAAATAGTAGGATCTTGACACCTAACCAACAATCGATAATGTGTGTTTCTTTCTATTCAATGTTCCAACGTTCCTGCAGAATGACCCTCGCCCTGGAAGACTTCCTGCCCCTGTTCACCGGCAAACTCTCGGCCCAATCGGCCTTCCTCACCAAGAAGCTCAAAATCCAGGGCGAAATCGACAAGGCGCTTAAACTCGAGGGATTCTTGAAACAGGTCGGTTCGGTTGTTTTCTCGGAAATTAGAAAAAAAAATTGTGAAGCTTTCCTTCCTATTTTTGCATGAAACGTAACCATGTTGATTTAGGCGTGTTTTATAAATGTTTCATTAATGCATGTCGGAAATCATACCCAATCTTGATAGAATTCATCTATAGCGTCAACTAGGTCTAAAAAATGCTTGGCTTTTCTAGCCCTTCACGATTTTGCAGATGACGCGCGCGCGCTCTAGAACGACAATGCGAAACGACTGAAGCCCGTCAACGAGCCGCATTAGTTCCTTTCACTCATTGCACGAATGCGCATTTTTGCCGTAAATCACAAAATTCCGTTTTCGTGTAAATAGCTTCATAATCTATATCTTTCTTCTAATTTTAGCGAAAACTCCAATTTTATGAAGATATCCTGCATTCTTCATGACTTGATTTGCTCTGATCTGTTCTTTACCCAATTTTATGGTGTGATGATGCTTTTTATGCTTTATCGTCCTTTAGCTAAATGTTTTAAAACGTGCTCAGAAATAAAATTTTAGAAAAGTTGATGTTTTCAGGTCAACAAAGCCAGCAAAATCTGAAGCTCAAATGCCAATATCGATCGGATTTTGTCGTTAAATTGCGATGATTTTGTAAATATTTGAATCGCACAAGCCACAAACTGAGATTACTTTGTAGAAATGGCACAAACTATCATAATTTATAAGTTTTATCTTGAAAGTTATTTTTATTCATTCATCGAATAAAGTCTGAATTATTATCGTTGTTTCCATTGTTTCACAAGAAAATAGGTAAGGCAACGCAATTTGAAATCACAGACGAGAGATAAGTTCGAGAAGAAAGATCCGAGAAAACAGTCAAAGGAAAATGATAAAAAAGAGATGCTAGAGGGATGAATGACCTATAATGATAGGCGTTGATACAGTAATATTTTTCACGATGAAGTAAGAATGAAAATCCACCTAGAATAATTTATTACTGTTATCAACTCCTCCTTGGCATGAATCGAGTAGGAAAAGCGGTTAAAACTATTTCCAGAGCATACTGTAATTCCTATGAAATAATAGTATACGCTAAAAACAATATACAGTATGCAAATAGTTTTGGTTTTCAAAAATAAGCTGCAAGAAAAATCTAGACCAAACCCCACGCAAGAAGACTAGTAGAGTTTAAAAATAGAGCATTAGAGAAGTATCACTCACAGTAGCAATAAATATTTGAAATCACATTGATAACGAACAAATAAATTAGCTCTCAACAATTCCATTCAACCGCTACAATAGCGATATTATGCTTACCCAGAAAGAACAAACAAACATTATCTACTGTCTAGTATGAACGCTTTTACTACCCAAAATAATTCGATAAAATTCTATATTAAAAATATTTTTAATAATTTAATTGACGCATTGATGCACTTATTGAAAAAGTTTTAAAAAGCCTATCTGATATGGTAGAGTTCGAGTTATCGTCGCTTCGGGTGCTTTTTGTATGCCTCGTAGATTTTCGGAGCGAAGAAGAAGATAGCGTGCAAAATGAAGAGATACGAGAAGACGAGAGCGAATGCAGAAAAGGTGTCCATTGAGTGAGTGTTGAACAAAAAGTTTGCCTGCAAACAAATTATCAATAAAAAATGCAATGTTTCTGTCAGGGGCGAGCGAAATTTTCACTTTTATCGACCAGTTCCGTACAGATTTCGTTTCGGTAAATTCAGAAAAACAGTTACGATCTTCCCTCCTTTTCATATTAGGAAATTCGAAGGAAAGATAAAGATATTTTTAAAAAGCAACTAAAAATGGAGGAAAAATCTCACCAATCCAGTCATCAAATTCGACAGCAGAAAGACCCAAAGACCGGCATCGTTGATGGAAACTGCGAGGCAGGGAGACACCGAGTCCCAGGGCTCGTCTGAGATACTTTCTTTAGAATAATAGAAATTTGGTTGGAAAAAACATGAAATTACCAACTACTTTCATCAAATATATTTCATGAAACCTATTGAATATTTTTCATTCATTTCGAACTGGAAAAGCGTTAGAATAATTGAAAGCCGGCTTGATTATGGATATAAAGACTTCTCGAAACGTATAAAATATATCAATTTACCTCCAGTAAAATTGGGAATTCTCGAGATCCAAGCGAACAAAGTGATGCTTTGCGCGATGACGAAAATGCCAACTGTGATCGAGCTCAGATATAACTGAATATGAATAAAAGGTTTTTGGAAAAGCCATTTAAGTTTTCTTTCTCTATAAAACTATATAATCTTCAAACTCTCACTAGTTCTTTTTGCAGTTTGAAAATTACAGGATGAAGGGAAAACTGACCTGCGAAAAAATGTAGGGAATATTGACGACCCGTCGCGAGGGAGCACCGATGAAATGTTCGGAGAAAAGTTGGCAGAGCAGAAAAAATCCTGCATAGAAGAAAAACGACACTCCGGAACTAATGTAGTACCGAATACGCATTCTGAAAATAGCCGTGAATAAATGTAAAGGAGGTACAAATCTGATTGTGAGTCGATAAATCAGTTCGTTGAAAATTTAGCTAAATGAGGATGAAATGAAACTTATGAAAAATTTCTCGATTTGAAATTGGCAATACACTTCATGAAGAATCACTAGATTTAGAAAATTATGCCAAATTATATAAAAACAAAAAACGCAATAACATACAAAATAGTGTATGCTTACATTAATCAGCTGAAACTTATCTTAAAATATTTTCTTTTTATAAAATGTTAAAATTACCCCTGCGGTGCCGAGTCTTTGGCCACGAACATGGCCCCGTAGTAGATGCACAAGTAGCCGACCAAGGACACGAGTCCCTCGATGTTCGCCGTGATCAAATTCTCCCTCTTATTTTCGCCGAACAAAATCCAGTCCTGCAAAGTCTCGATATACAATTTGTAGATAACTATGACGGAATATTCCAATACTCGAAAACACAAGCTTGTAGGAAATAAATACGGGAAAAAGATACCATCGAGTTTAGCTAGTTTCTTTGATCTAATAGTAAGAATTTTCATGCAATTTGCAAACGAAGAAACAGATAAAAACTTTTTAGAAATTACCTGGAATTGGCACTTGGTCAAAAGCATGTGATGCGCGACGCCGAGAATCAACGCGACTATCAAGGGATGATTTCGGGGAATGATTTTGTTGGCTAGCTGAAATTTTGCACTTTTAATAATTATTTTTAAAAAAATTGTTATAAATAAAATTTGATATCAAGATACTTCCCCTGAATGAATCATTTGGAATGTTCAAAATATCAGATAAACCATTTCTGAAACATATTCTTTGTGAGTTAGAAAATGTACCTTGAGAATAGCGAAAGTGAAGAAGAAGTTCCAGTGGATGCCGTACTCGGTGATGTGTTGAGGATAGTCGAGCAGAGCGAGGGAAACAGTGCGGAGCAGACCGATCACAGGCAGCACCACGAATGACTGAAGATACCACGGGGTGTATCTGCAAATTAAATAAGTTTTAAGAAAAGTATTTCTATTCGAAGGAGAAGTAAATATGGTCCAAGCTTTGAAATCATCGGATTCTGAATTATAAACATTTCTGTAAGCTTCAAATTACTGTAATAGAGCGAAATGGAAAAAAGCCAGTATTCTATAGCAATTAACAGAAAAAAGTTTATGTTTCCTAAATAATCGATTCTTCATACGCTTTAACAAACTCATCAAAATGAGTTTAATTTTTCATACATCCCGGGTTTGTGACAATTTATCAAAAAAGTTCAGGTCGAAAATCAACCGACCTATGCGCTTTTGGTTGGTGTCCAGCAATTTGATGGAAATGCCTCGAGTAGAACGTCCCCACCGCGAGTGCAGCCACGAAGTGGGCCACTCCGGTGTCCATCAGACTGTGGCCTGTCGTCTCCGTCTTCGCGAAGCGACGCGGAAAGATGGGCACGTCCACGGCCAGAATCGCGATCACCACTGTTAGCATCAGGAAAAACCTAAAATGGACATTTTTTGAAATTAATTCTCATTAAAGAAAGATGGTACTGTTTTTAATGAAAAAATAAACGAAAATATTCAATTTGTGAAACATAACACAATTCGTAATGTCAATTTTAGAAATTAAGAAATTGAAAAAGAAAGGATTGTAGCCTATTAAAATGCCAAAATAAATGTCATTTTTGAAACACACAGAAAGCATTCTTTTAGATTTTTTCTGCAAAATATTCTCTGACCTGGAATAATTGAGGAACATGGTGGGTTGATGCGCGTCGTCGAGGATCATGTGCAGTGCGTGACGCATCGGCAGACGCTCCGTGCAGCCCCAGGTCTCGAAGACGATGAACGTCGATATCAGCACGATTAACACTGTCAGGGCTGGAAAGATACAAAATGCAGCAGAAGTGTTTGAATAAAAATTCTTCATCGGAATTGAGGCTCAAATTATTGAAATTCTCGTTTCTTCGACATATAAATTTCGAAAAATCATACCGAGTAAAATCCAGTGCAAATGCAACGACAAAATCGTGAAGCCGAGAAGAAGGGGCATGCAGAGAATCGTGAAATCCAACGCGAATTTCAGACTGAAAAAGTAATTTGAAAATGAACAAACTTTAACAAATTACCAAAGCAGTCGATTTGAAGTGTTGAAGGGTCTGCCGAGAAAGAGCCATGGGACGAGCAGGTTGCGCACGAGGCACGAGGCCAGGCCGATCAGCTGGATGATGAAGATCTGGAAACGACATTTCTGGTAAGTTTCACGAAGAGATAATATTCTAGCAAAATCCGTGAACAATCCGAATGCTGCAATGAGTTGAAAATGCAACAGAAAATAATTCAAGTATGCTTCAAATATTTATGAATTGAGAAGTTGTTCTTTGCCCTAGCTAGATATTGTATTGAGACGTTCAACAAAAAAATCATGTTCTTCGTTCATTATTGCAAATACGTGTTTCATTAAATTTAAAATTACGATAATTTTGAACGTCAACGGAAAGCCTGCTTACCTCACTCTGCGGCCCTCCCGTGGTGTTCGAGACGAACTTCGCATGCGCCTCGTGTGGGTTCGCATAGCTCATGCGCGCTCTGCAAAACATCGTAAATTACAAAAAATGGTGAAAAATCAGATATTCGATAGAATTCGACTAGTTCAGCTAATTTAAACAAAATTACAGAGCTAAAACCTGAGATCATTTATTCGTCATTTGCTATGAAAAATAGCACCCCAAAAATCACAGAAAAGAACCCATCAATAATAAGTCGTCTTCGATTTTGCAACGTAAAAAACCCGTCAAAATGTGATGCAATTTGGCAATGAAAGTAGTAAGAGCATGATAAAATAAATAAATTTGAAGTAAAATGAAATTAAAATGATAAAAAAAATCACGGAACGTCGGAAGAGTTCATCCGATGACAGCATTCTGAAGGAGGCACCGACCAATCGTAGACGTAGGAGGCGCGGTGTCTGAAAGATTCGAATTTTACATTTTTCAGAATTTATTTTATATTAAAAAAGGAGAAACATCTGTATTCAATACCTATCTAGTTTGAATCAAAAGTTTCCTCTAAATTTCTAAGTTGAAGAGGTAAATTGCTACCTGAACTCCCTCTCGCAAAGTGCCCCTGTCTCCTTGATGTTATTGTAGAGTTGTTGAAGTTCTCTGGGCGACTTCTTATGCGTGATGATGTATCGATTGCTGCAGCCACGCGACACCCATTCTGTGTCGAATCGAGGGTCGTGCACGTATTTCACGTCCAAGCCTGAAAAAATCGCAAAATTAGATAAGTTTCAAGAAAAATTCAAATATATTGTCAAAATTGTCGACGCAATGGTATAGTTCTAAATGAATTTTTTTTATAATTCAAAAGACCTCGAGTTGACATAAAATTCATATGAACCAAGAGTGATTATTATCTCAAAATCGTGAACAGAGCTAATTTTCAATAAGAAAAACCAACCCGCAAGCCACGCTCCAACCGAAACGTCTTCATTTTTGTACATTTTGAGGAGATGCGCATTTGTGGCCAGATACTGGACGAGCTGCTTCGAAAGGACGTAGCCACCCCCTAACTGAAAGATTTTCTTTTTTTTTTTTTTAATTTTACATTTTATAGATCAATAAATTAGTTTCCGAACAAAGACTAATTCTTGGAACAATTATGAAAATTCAAACATTGAAAATTGAAAACGCGCAGTTCATAAAAACAAAACTTGAAGCAGACCTGATATGGTAGATATCGATCGCAGAGAACCCAGTCGGACTCTCTCCATTTGCCTTTGCGGATCGGCTTTGCACGACCATCCAAAAAGCCCCAGTAGAGTCGCTCGTGACGAAAGTCCAACAGGGAGCTCAGCAAGGAACCGATTCGGACAAAGGAGTCGGAATCTACCTGAAAGTGCTATTTATAAATTCTTGAAATTTTAGGAGAAAAAGAAATATGTTTCAGAGATTGGTAATAACAAAAACGTCGGCTCATAATTTAGTACATCTGGAATTTGGATAGAAACTAGCTCTAAAAAGTTTTAAAAATAAAAGGCGAATTTGACCTTGAGCAGATATTGAGCGTCGAAATTTTCGTGAGCGAACTGAATGGAGCTGAGGGTCTTCCTGGCCAATCCCGAATAGCTCTCTTCCAGATTAGTCAACAAGGCCAAATCCCCGAACTCCTTCTGCTCCGAATTCAAGGTGTCCAATTCGGGTTGGCTGAAGAATTCATTTTTATCGTCAATCAATTTTCAAGTCAGAAAAATGCTAAATTTTTCATATTGTCATACAGAAATCAGTTACAGATCGAACGAAGTATGATGAATGACATTTGAAGAATGGGTGAAATATAGTTTTCGCATAATTTGACGAAAAGCTCAACGAACCTTAGTCCCTTGGCCCCAACAGGGAAAATGTGATCCACAACGTGTCTTGGTTTAGCGGTCAGCTTCAGCCAGGTGTTGCGTATCGTGTCTCTGAAAAACTACTATCTCCTTTCTATATTGAAGAATAGGATTTGAAAACTGGCTAGAATAGTTTTAGATTTCGAAAAGTCTGACCTGACCATAGTGTCGTTCGGGGACGACATGATCACAATCAGCAGGTAGGTGGATGGTTTTGTCTTCGAAGGCAATTCTCCATGGGACTGCAGCGCTGAAAAACAATTTTCAGGTAACTCAATTAAAATCTCAGAAAATAGCATCAAAAGATTTCATGCAAGTGAAAATCCAACGAAAATGATCGATTTTCTACTCTAATCTATGTCCAACACTTGAGTTGTGTTTCAAAAATCACTCATCATCAGAGCAAAGATATAGGAACTACTGTCACTTAAAAAGCTAAAGAAAGGACAAACCTTGAGCAGTTTTGTGAATCTGAGGCGATTCCAAGTCGCAGCTGCACCCGTAATAGACGATCAGTGTGCAGACCACACAGACAGAGACTGCAACTAGCAGGTAGATCTTAAAAGTTACTATTCAAAATGATATATTTTCCAAGGATTAATCTTTGGAAGATCGACAAAAACAACTGTTTAAAATGAAATTGTTCTACCAAATATACATATCGATGAGATCAAATAATCAGTCGTGTCAAATTGAACAGTATATAAATTTTAGATTACGCTACCTGCAAAAATCCTGTTGATGAAGATCGCATAGTTTATTATCTTACTTGATCAATCTACCATCGAATTATCCGCTCATTTGGCTTGAATCTGGAAATTTCAACACGTTTTTCAATTTCTTGCAAATTTCAGATATCTCATTGGTCAAGAACCACGAATTTCATGTCTTTAATTTTTGACGAAGAATCGTTTATTGTCACTACACTCGAAAATACACGACAGAAACGATATTTTCTGAAAAAAATCACGAAAGTTTCATTAGAACTCAAGAAATTACGATAGGGTTTTTAAGGAAAAAATGATAATAAAACTGTACAAAGATAGAGTTTCAATTTTTGCGAAAAATTAAAACAGGTTTCTAATCAACTCGACTACTAGACCCACGAGTAAAGTATACTGACGTTAATCTGAAAAAGAACCATCTAAAAGGTGAAATTTTGGAGCTGTATATGCATTTGCAATGTCTGAAATGAACTTTTATGGACAAAAACGAAACCCAGTAAATAAGATTAAAAAAATCACAGATCGGAATCAGGGCTACGCGAAGTCAGAAAAAGAATTTTTTTAAATTCGAAGTCGAAGCCTCGCACAGCCCTGATCGGAATTCTTTTAAAAGAGAAATCAGAAAATTTGATCAAATTAATAAAAAATAGATCTTTTGATCAAATATCCTGAACTTTAATAAAAAAATTTATTAAACTCTTATTGGACTGAACGAATCTTGACATCAATTTTTCTAATTTTTAACCGGGCTTTGTAAATGAAAAAGACTAATCGATAGAGCCTACTTTTTATACACTTAGGAAAAATCTAACGAGAATTTTCAGAAAAGCATATTCATTGGGTGAAAAACGGTCACGGAATTGGGAATTATTTTTCGTGTGGAGATTTTGTCGAAGAAAATGATCAGTTTTGATTGGGTTTTGCAATTTACACGAGTCTAGCATATTTCTAATCAGAACCATTTTAAATGTAGACCTCTGAAAATTGCTTGATTTTCAGCATTTTGAAAAGATTTGGAGATACTCGCGTTTTTACAGAAATCTTTCCAAATGCTAAAATAGACGATAAAATGGTGTTGAATTGGGAAGGGAATGGTGAGATTGAATCAGTGATTTGCCTAGACGGATCCATGGGTCTATTTGAATCGCCCCTCCTGTTCCTGAGCGGTCTGCACCACGTACTTAACTGCATACGCAAGAACCACGCAGCCGGCTAAAGCGATCAGATTCGACAGCAAAGCCGAGTAGCCCGACGTCGTTTCGCGGGGCCTGAATGCATCACTTTTTCTTTCTTTATGGCTTTTATCTTTTCAGAAAACTACTGTTAACTTCTTCTAGTTATTTTGACAGACGAGGAGATTTTTTTTTTAATTCTGTTAGTTAAGAATGACACAAATATTACTATTCCATCGAAATAAGTGTTAAAAACTAATAGTAAAACGGAGAAATCGTGCGAAATAAGCAAAAGTGCATTCGTGCAAAGCAAAAAGTCATGCATTAGGCCAAACGAATCACGACGACAAACCACATAAATTTTAAAAATGCTTAAGAAAATCATAAACTAATAACAAACTTTTTGTAAGACAACCAAAAATCAAGCAGAAATTAAAATGAGGAACAATTTGCCCGTACCTGTTGGGCGTCTCCTGCGCGGACCGATCCTCGTTGGAGCGGTTTTCGGCGATCTCCTTGCGAATCTGCTCCGCGATATCCGGAAACAGGCGGCAGAATTTCGAATCCTTAAACTGATATTAAAGAAGGAATAAAAATGCATTCGAGTTTTTGAAAGTAAACGTATAAATTTCGAGTATGTTTCAAAAAATCTACTTCGATTCGCTACTTTATTTCAATTCAATCCTTATGAAATTATATACAAGAGTTAATAAAGCCAATTTTGTTTCAAATCCTACGCCTTGAATTTATCGTTACTTGAACCGTTATTTTTTCTCGAAAGGTAGAATTTTTGGATATGTTTCAATTAATCCTTTTCTACAATTCATTTTTATTGATTTATTTCGATTTCGATTCCATCAAAAGTAGCAAAATTACCCTCAAATTGTACGCCTTCGAGAGCTTGGCGAATCGTTGTTTCTCCTCGTCGGTCGACGTCAAACTGCCCAGCGTCGGCTGGTTGTCGTTCATGAACGAGAGCAGACCTGCAATTGGAACAAATTTGATGGAATCGCTTGAACTTCGTGAACACGCACACACATGCACATGTTCTTCCCGAATAGTTTGATAAATAAATTTTCGAAGACGCCTACCCGTAATGATAGTGGAGACCGTCCAAGCGGGATTCCACGTGTCGGGGTGATAATCGCTGATGGAGAGACAGAGCCTGGTGTTGGTCTGGAACCGACCCGAGGGCGTCATCATGAAGATGGCCGGCGGGCGGAACGGGAAATTCGCTGGAAACACCAGCTTGCCGTGGTACATTCCGCCTGCAAAAACACATAATCTTCGTGAAAGAGTTTATTCTGTATGAACGAGCTTCGTCTTTCCCTGATGAGTTACGTTTCAGAAAATGAATAACTGAACAGGCGAGCATGATGATGCTTCGAAACGTGGTGAGAATATGTGGAAAATCGACAAAAAATTATCGGAAATAATATCGAGATTTAGACGGCAAATTGCAAACCCCAAAAAATTTCGCACTTAGTGAATATAATAAATGAAAAATTATCAGCGAATATTGCTAATTTAAGGTGTTTCTACGATGCCAAAATGATTTTTAGAAAATAATGAGCGAACCTTCATAAGGAGTGTTGGGAGCGCCGAAAATGACGTAGTGCCACTCGAGAATGTTGTCCTCGCACGGGGCCGCGCGCATGAACGGGACCGGCTCTTTCAGTAGCTTCTGAAAACAATTATTCGAGTTTTTTTTCTCCAAAATCAATGAAGTCCAGGATGTACGCATAAAAATCGAATGTTTTATGCCTCTTTCAAAATATTCAAATTGTTTTCCTTCTTTCACAATAAATTGTCACTTAAAAATGTTTCGTCGAAACCTTATCAGTAAACAACAATTTCATAGAATCCCGCGTAAATTATTCACCCCTGATAAGCTAATCAATAAAATACGGTTTCGAAATATCGACATTTTGACACTTCTAGAAAATACTCGTAGGATTATCCTTGGAGAATATCGTTGTCAAAAACTTGTTTACTTTTGATTCCGGATTTTTTCCAGACTTTATCGTTTTATTCTTTAAAGTTGTACCTGATAGTCCTTTTTCAATCGCGCCGTGGCCGTTGTCGATGCAGCTGGCATTCTCCTTCTGAAAATTGAAAAATTAGTCGATTTGAAAGAAAAATAGAGAATTCTTCTTCAAAAAATGCAAGAAGAGGCTAAAATTAATTGTAAGAAATGGCTGGGGTTCAAGAAAATCACAAAAATAGCTGCTGATCTCTCAAAAGCTGAAAATGGCTTGAAATTTGCCTATTTTCAGCTAGGTAATTATCGGTCTAACTAGGGCAATTAATGAAGCGATAATCTTCGGAGCTGATAGGAAGTGGTGGCTCTAGGAAATTCGAAAAAATTAAAAAAGTTACTGTTTCTCCAAAATTGAAAATGAGCTGTAAGTTTACTAATTAAAAGGAGGTAATTATCGATTTAATTAGGAGTAGCTAATCAATTGCTTATCAGAGCTGATAAGAGCGAGAGACGGCTTCACACAAGTGGAACGACATAAAGGCAAACGAGAAAGCGATCGATAATCGCACGGCAAAGCGAGACTAGGGAGAGGGGAGATAGCAGGGGTGAGGAAGAGAGGGCGCAGATCGAGACATAGTGGCAAACCGATGAAACCACGCGGTTCAAATGCAGCGTGATTTTTTGCATTTTTCATTTTTTCTCATTCTTTTTTAATTTTCATTTTTCCGCTCGACTCATCGCTAATCACACATACAAAGTGTGACTAAGACGCCGTCATTTTATTATCATTTTTGTTGAATGTTTCCAGAATTGGCACGTAAATTTCAATATTCGCTTCTCTATCTTTTCCACAATTCGCTAGCTGACCATTTTTCGATAATTAGTTCTAGAAAATCATGAATTTCTAGTACCGATTTTTATTGAAACTTTTTTTTATGAATCGTCTAATCATTTTTCTATTTTAGTGGGATTAGTAAGATGCCGTCAATGAGTTTTACAGCTTTACTAAGAATCATGAAACGTTTGTCTTGTCCTGATTCATTTGACTTCAAGGTTTATAAGCAAAGTGTTGAGTAAATTTCCTCGAATTTCATTTACAATTTTTCTCCATAAATGGGTACGTGGAAATATTTTGTTCCTTTTCCTAAATTTCTCCAAATTCTCGTGATTTCAACGATTTTTAAAAATTTTACTGTCGTGTTCCTAGAATTTTGTTCGTTTCCCTTCAATGTGTCATCAATAGTTCTCTCAGCTTGACAAAATGAATCATTAAAAATGTTCATATTTCCTCCATTTGACCTCGTGAAGCTGCTAAAACTACACTTTAAAATGAAACTCCCAGTGGGGCGTTGAGACGGCAAGTTTCCCTTCTTTTCCGCATTTTCCCAATTACCTTGATCCTGCCGAGTTATACCGTCGTTGGGTGATAAATAACTCATCCTCGAAATTTCATCGACGAACTTCTAAATTCAAATTTTTAGGTTGAAAGTTCGTATGCTAATTGGGCTAATGAGGGGATGGACGCGAGTGCGTATTTCTTGGCAAACGTGACTTTGCCGCTCCAGACACAGGATGAGGCGACAGATCAGAACGGTTACAAAAATGGAACAACGCCAGATCTGATCAGGGCCAGCTGCTTCACGGACAGGGATACTGTAGGTGGGTGACAATCTTTCTTGAAATCTTAAAAGAATAAATGATTTTGATGATAGATGAGAGAGGTTTCGATTTTCTTCTTGACGATTGTGAGTGGTATTGATGGTACATTGATATAATCAGATTTTTACAGCTTTACTCATTTTCTGAAGCATACACGAATCACAAAAACGGAGAGCATAAGAAGCTTAATAAAATTCGATAGATTATGTCTACTCGGCGAATATCTTTTGCAAAATCATTTTCGAAAAATCGATATATTTTCTGAAACCTACAATTTATGTTTCCAGCATGCATCCGCACGTCGTGCATCGGCGTTATGTCGATGTTGACGGCGTTTCTCTGCCTAACGCGAATTCTCAAACAGCACAACAAGGTCAACCTCAGACTCCTTCTCTACTACATCCTTCTTCTGCAGTGCATCGCCGGGTAAATATTGTTTTTCTTTAAGAGGCTTATAAGAAATTCCTCGAAAATTGCTGTCAGATCATGTCAAAGAGTTTTCAAAGCTGTTTTTTACATCTTTTATTCTTGTACTGCAATTTCTTCATATCTTCCTGGCATTTTTGAAGAAGGGCCTGTTCAAAAAAGTCGAGTTGAAATGAAAATTCTTTTTCAGGTCCCTCGAATTTTATTCCGGTTGGCGAACTGAATTGGCTCTGTCAATATCGTATGCTAAAGCGATAGCTCTGCTGATCATTTGCTATATGTATTTGGACATCGCTTCTCGGATGATGCGATGGAGCTCGAACTCTGGAAGACGGCTATGTTTCATTGCTCTAACGCTAATGTTCGCCTATTTCACGGCGTTTCTGATAATGGGATTTCTACTCTCCATCGAGCCGAATGTCGATTGCAGAGGTTTGAAACTTTTTGTGAAATCCTATAAAATCGGTCTTTAGCGAGCTACTGGATTTGGTATTCCTCCGGCGAGGTTTTGATCGTCCAACTGATTGTCATTTCATTCTTCCTGATCCTGAGAAGAATCAATCAAATTTCCGCGACGCAAGGCATGCAGAGACGGCAGAAACGAGATCTGCACATGTAAGACGCTTTCTCATAAATACGCTTCTTTCTAACTTCTTTTTCTCGATGCAAGTTCATGCCTAAATTACTCCTTGTTTAAAATTTTTGGAACATAGAATAGCGAGTACTGAAACTATGAAAAGCTCCAACGAGATTTCCTTTTTCTCGTTTTTTTCAGAAAAAATACATTTTGTCAGACCGTGCTCCTAATTTTTCAAGGTCTAAAATAACTCCACATTTTTTTAGCAACAAGGTGTTCAGATTGCTTTGGACATTCGAAATGTGTGCATTTGCCGATCTGGCATACCATATCAGCCTGTACATCTTCACCAACGAAATCAGCGGATGTAGCGGTCTTTTCGTGAGTTTTCTCAGTTTGCTTTAAATGATTTTTTTCCTTCAAATAATAAACTAATAGATTTTTCGAGGAAACTTGCCTTTTTCGTCAACTACATGACCCGATCAAAATACGATAATTTCATGTTCAGGCGAACGACCAACTCCGATACACAGCCCTGAAGGGACCCTACGACGTGGTCTCTATCCTCTTTCCAGTTTGGGCCGTTCTATTCGTTTTTCGCTCCACGAAAAAGCAGGTCTACGAGGATGCCGATATAGAGGTTGGGAAGTTTTGAAAATTGAATAAAGTAAAAAATTCTCAATATTTTGGAAGAAAACGAATTTTAAAATGCCCTTCCTTGACACTTTCCTTCTATTTTCGATTTTTTAAACACTTTCTCATCGTAGAGTTGTGTATGGATTAACATTTCTATTCGCCATCATTGATGAGCTTTGTCTGAAACTTATCCAGAATATTTTTCTTCGAAACTCGAAAATTTTCAGTCGGTCTCGTCTCGCTCCAGTTCATTTTCGGCGAACAACATTCCCAACGTAATTATTGTCCGAAATTGGCGAAGGAGATATCGACCTTTAACACAGGTATTTTTTTTTATATGATCTTCAAAATTTTGTCTAAACATTCATAGAAGCCCCATTGTGAACATTTTCTTTATAAATATCGATTTCCTTATCAGCTGCTTGAGCATTTGTAAAATGAGCGCTCGAAATTATTGCGATAAGGAAAAAATAGCACAATAGGCTTTAAAATCGCCCTACGCCCTAAACAAAGATATTTTAGTCATCGGACAATCCAATTATATCCTCATCACAAAGAAGACGACTGCGCACTGTATCGTCAGGTAGATTTTTACCTTTCTTTTTTCAAATTTGATATGTATGTCATTGCGGAACCATTCATAAAATCACAGATTTCTTTTTATGTAAATGGTGAAACATCAGTAAGTTTCATAAGAAAATTGACAAAGCAATGAAACAAAACCTCATAGAAGAATGAACATTTAGTAAAATATTTTTTACAAAGTTATTCAGTCCCCTCGATGCCTCGCCGCCTGTCTCTGTCGCACTCGATCGTGAGCAGTCCCTTGTACTCGATCCCCGAAGAACTCCACAACGTCGGCTCTTCAGCCCCCAACGGATATTCACGGCTTCAGGACAATTACGAAAATTGACCGCCATTTTTTCGAAAGATTACGAAATTTTCGAGAATTTTAAAGATGATCCGAAATTTGTTGGCAATCTCATCAGAAGAAATTCTCTGGAAAGTAGGTTTTCGGAATCCAATTTAAAATTTCGGGTCGTCTACAATGTTATTTCGATGCGTTGTGTAGATGGATTATGAAGCATTCTGTAGCTTTTTCTTATAATGTTTGAAAGCCTGTAAATGCAATTTTCTTAGCAAAATTAATGGTTAGTTGCTAATGCCATTTTGCTGCATCACTTTTCAAGTTCGACTCAAAGCGAAATGACAAATTTATTCTTTTTCAAAAATCATGGATGCGCAAATTTTCCAGATTAGAATAGTAAAAATTTGACATGTCACATGTCCATGATTTTATTCATTTCCAGCTTTTTCCCTACACATATCGCCAAAAATCATCACAATGCCTTATCATGATCTACCGTAATTCAACTAATAGAAACTCGTAGGCTTTAATTTCGAATATGACTTCTAGATAACGAGAAGTTTCAATTAGGGCTTTACGGTAACTAACCTCATTTTCCAAAAAAAAAAACAATTCGATAACTGCAATTTTTAGCTTTCATGACTTCATCAACCAATTCTGTGATTTTCGTTGAATCGTCATTTTTACTTCCTTTTCTACAAAAGCTTATTTTTACAGTTGCCATATTTTCAGATTCGCTTATCTTCGGAAAAATCATCCTATTTCTCCAGTCAAATTTTGATTCAGAGCTTATCTTCATTCCCTTGATTTTATCCTATTTTACCGCCTCAAACATTAGAATCGAATAGTTTTTGTCCTCTGTAAAATACGTCGACGTTGCCTTTTCCTTATTTTTTATTCGGGTCAGACTGCAAGTATTCTTTTGACAAATTTTCTTACAGAGATGTTCATGAAAAAATAAATTTATGAAGCTATCAAAGCCAATGAAGATCGCATGACACAAGCTTTTTACATATCAAATTTTTTTTGCAAATTTCAACTTTTTTCATTTTGCAATTTATTCAGTTTTCCTGTCTGTTTGCAGTGTTTATTGTTGTTGATGTCTCTGTAATTTTCGTTCTGTTCAAAGAAGACACTGCGAACTGACTGATCTCTTCCAGTCGATCTTTATTTATTTTTAGATCGCTGATCATTTCTAGGGGAGATCACTTGGGGGCGAAGTACGCACTGGTCGCTCCGCCTGCTCCCGCACCGCTTCCAGACACTCCGAAGTACGCGCTCTGCAATCAACATCGTTTAAAGCTTGAGATGAAGTCCAATTCTAGGATCAAAATGTTAATCTATCCTAACATTTTGACCCTAGAATTATTCATCCAAATCGTACCTGTCCGGAGATGCCTCCCGATCCGCCACCGCTTCCGCCTGCTAAAATCACAGGATGATAATCTACATTTAAGGAATTTTGAAAGGTATTCTTCGAATTTCTAGCCTATTTTCAACAATTGGAAAAGTTCTCGGCCACAATAACTTCTCATCAGGCAATTGGAAAATTTTCAAGGCGTCGATAATATCTCATATTTCGTTCAATTTTCAATTTTCCTCATCATCTTACCAGTTCCAGGACCGAAGTAACCACTCGTGCCTCCCGCAGCCGGTTTGCCGCCAGCGCCCACGCCGAAGTACGCAGAAGTCGCTCCTCCTAGAATTAGAATTGTGAAATGATCAAAATGTAATTTCAGCCTTGAATTAGACATGTTATTGCTAGTATCAATCATTTCAAGATATTAAAAGATGATCGAAATGTATCGCGACTGAAGATTTTTTAATCCTGTTGAACTAGAGATTCATTGATCATGATAATCAAAAAAACCATCACAAGATGTTAATTTCTTTGCAGAACTATGAACATTTTCAGGATCTAGAAGATTTAAATCGAGCAGTTGAATTAAATAAAACGATGTTCAAACAGATAAAAATTTTGTCTGCAGAACTATTCACATCAACTCAAATCCTCCTCTTCATGATCATCAACTTTGTTGGTTTTCTTACCGTCAGTCGCAGCCCCGCTCATCGCACTTGCGCCACCAGCTCCACCGACTAAACATTAGAATATTAGTGATCGGAAAGAGTTGCCTTTCATCATTTTAATCGAGTAAATTTGAAAATTTGAGTTTAAGTGAATTCTATTCTAGAATGATGAAGTCAAGCCCGAAGATTCGAAGGTGATTTTGATGTAATCAACTTACCGACAGTCACGATAGACGAACCTCCAGCCGGAGCACCGCCGACTAAACGAAATAAATTTAGTGCTTGATACAATAGAATTTTGATGTTTTGGAGTGACCAGAAGTGTTCGAGATTTTCATTGAGGTGATTTTTTCAAATAAGTAGTGATTTTAGATTTTTTATCAATCATCTACCGGCAGTCATTGTCGAACTTCCTGGTGCAGCACCAACTGAAAGAAATGCATTTTGGTGTTTGATAAAATTTGCAGATTGATTTTAGGCAAACATGTAAGTTAGTGATTTGCAACGTAAGCTTTAGATTCGAGGACGGTTTGAAAGGGTTGCTTTCGAAATGTCACACGGCTGCACCATTCGATATGTTGTACGCTTTCAAACCGACATACAAGTTTCATTTTTTGGGAGGAAAATATTCAATCTTTCGAAAAAGTCTTTTGAGGGTTCGTTTTGATGACTAACCAGCCGTCATCGTAGAAGTTCCCGAGCTAGCAGGTGCGCCACCGACTAAAGTGAACTGTTTTGTTATGGTTTCTTTTTCAATCAAAACCAAATGCATGCCATCAATTTATTGTTTAGTCTACAAATCTAGAAGGTACAAAGTGGTACATGAATATTTTCAGAGTTTGGAAAAAGAAATATAAGGAGAGTCTGACTAAAAGAGCATTCATTCTTTTCGATTTCCAAAAGTTTCTGAATCGATTATGCCCTGGCTTTCCAAGAAATTTCATTCTTTCAGACTTCTCAGGCTCTACGTTTTCTAGTTCGCACTAGCCAATATATCCTTTTCTTCAAGAGTTCTTCTGCTTACCAGCAGTCATCGTGCTCGATCCGCCGGCAGGTGCTCTTCCCACGGCGGTCATCGTACTCGCGCCCGTACCACCGATTGCCGTTCGAGTCGACGTGCCCGGGGTAGCGCCAACTGAAATGTAGGATTTTAAATTCTGAAAAATGTTCAAGCGGCAATTTGGAAATCGTAGACATTATCATAACATGAGGAATGGCTAAATAGGTCAAAGATTTTCATTCAAACCTGCACCTGATTTATTTTCTGATTCTTATCACAATCTCTTCCTAACACTTATGCTAATATTTAGCAAAAATAATTCCAAAGATTAGTGTTGAGTTCGTCATTAAATTCCGTCGCAAAATGATTTTTCAAAGCTACCTTTTTGGTTAGAAATTGAGGGAATTCTAGATTTTCATGACTATTTCATGATCCAACTAACCGGCAGTCATTGTGCTCGCACCGGTGCCTCCAATCGCAGTGCGCGTGCTAGTGCCTGGAGCCGCTCCGACTAGAATTCGTTATCTTTTTCAGAACAATAAAATATTTGAAGGTTTTAATTTGGAAATTACACAACATCATCTTAGCAAATACAGGAAGCAAAGTTCTTGATATTCCGAATCTTGCAAATACTGCAGCTTTACAACTCACAGCATGAGGAAATAATAGAATTTAGCAATAAAGATTGGTGAGAGTGAGAAAATCTCCATCTTTGCACATAATTTCATCATGTTGTAAGGCATCCAAGTGCCTGTTGTTTTATGATTTCACTTATTCGTATACTTACCGGCCGTCATCGTAGAAGCTGAAAATGAAGACATTAGTTGGGCTTTTCTCGTGAACCTTTGCTATGCAATTCTCACATCACTTATGAACAATAAAATTTAGCTAGGAACCCTAGACAAATTTCTACAAATCTGGGCACTTGTGTACAAATCGTTCCTCATCCTTCATTTTTGACAATTAGCAGAAAAATTATGGTCAGATTTCAAAACTATTCACTCTTTCTCACTTCAGAGGAATGCAAAATACCCATCACACTAACTGAACAGAATTCCGGCTTCTCACACGAGTGTTTGTAGTTTATTTAGGTCACGAAATCTCGATCAATCTTTCAGTTTTAATAGAAATTAAAATTGTTAGTACATTTCTTCTATTAACACTTTTGATTTTCATTCAATTGCAAGCCTCTGTTTTCAAAGTATGCCTATTTATAAACGAAGATCACTGCATAGAATTTCTATCCAATTAGTAGAATCTCTATCAACTTACTTCCACCCACAGCCGTCATCGTGCTCGATCCACCGGCAGGCGCTCCTCCCACTAAAAATTAGAATATTTATTTCAGAACATGTCGATTGTTAGATTGTTCAAATGATTTAGAAGGTTGTTTCGATAATTTGACAAATGCACAGCTTGGAAACTATGAAAGAAGAGAAATTGCCTATTTATGGATACTACTTGCTATTGTGGCAAGCGGAAAAATTGGGAGTTTTCAATGTCGGATCTCATCATTTTCGAACTATTTTATTGTTTGACTCATTCCTGCACAGATACGAACGAGACGAATTTGATTTGAAAATCGGATTTCGATTTCTATTTTATCCTTAAAAATCCCAGTTTTGATTTCGACTTTGTTTTGCTCCTGTTCCAGAGTCCGTATTTCCAATCAGGCGTACCTGCAGTCATCGTACTCGCTCCAGAACCGGGTGCCCCGCCCACAGCAGTCATCGTGCTCGCTCCTCCGGTCCCTCCAATCGCCGTCATCGTGCCTGAAATTTAATTCATTAATTTGATCTTAAGCAATGCTTTATTCATTCCACTGTGACTTGATCATGAAGGCACAATTTCATGCATATGACGACGAATTTTCTTTTAATGAAAGCAGATACTTTAACAAAAACAGTTATTGGAAAACTACCATGCCATCATTTTGTGAAATTGATTCGCTCATGCAATTAATTTATTCTCAAGCTGAAGCCAGACCTCTCAGAACTCAATCCAAAAATGCCTGGAAGTCAACTCGCAGAGAAAATTGTCATTTCTAGTGAGATAAAGAAAAGATGCTCTTCTACTATCCGACTTTTCACGAGGTCCGCTTTATGAGTGAGTTTTTGTGGATAGAATTTTGAGAAGTATAACTGCAACTTCCGTGTCTATTTTTTGACTTCAAACTTACTTGCACCATTTCCTCCCATCGAGATACTGCCCATCTTCGAAGCTCCTCCACTGGGGACGCACGCGGGGGCGGCTCCTCCACCGACGGCGAAGTACCCCGACTGAGCTCCTGAAAATTCGGATCATTAGGATGAAGTGTTATCAGTTATTTGAGATAGCTTTTCTGTAGTTGTCATTGGATGAGCATCGCCATAGGATTTAGAAGTCAAGAAGCATAGTCGAAAGAAAAGAATTCCATGAAAATGATCAGCTAGTGACATTATTAATCCAATTGGAGTTGGTTAGATAACTCGTCATGCTCATCTGGTTCGATACAGCTGTCTAACAACCGTAAAACATCGAGACATGAGATGTGACGAATAGGATGAAAGACCATTCCAAATTTGGTCTATGGCATGTTTCGATGTCCTGCGGTCTCCAAACATCATGCTCGTCAAAGGTTATCCATTCAGTATCCCCAAATCGATAAGAATCTTGTACTGTTCACTTCTAACTAGAGTCTCTGCATCAGTGCCACAGTATGGGATGGCAGAGATGCAGATCTCTAGCATGAAGAGGGCACTGCAACGAGGATCCTGTCGATTTGGCGATAATGCAGGAAGATGAGTGGCGAGTATGTAATCGAACATGACGAGCTCATGACGAATCTGTTTACCGGTTCCTTGTCCTCCAGTTGCGCCACAGTACACGCTCGTTCTGAATTAGAAGAATTAATTATGAAATCCAGCTTTTACATGCTATTTTTTATTCTTTTGAGTGAATTTTACGAGCATAGAAGGTTAATGCAATGCAGCATTCTTCTGTATTGGTAAAAGTCAGTCATTCATTGTTTGGATCCTCAAACGCGAAGTGATCTTCACGATATTTGAGTCAGATTCACAGCGTTCGTGGATCTAAGCATCGGTCTGCTTGGAAACCACAAGAAGTTGGGACATCGAGAATTTGACGTGATAATTATGGGAAATGTCAGGATAGTCTCATCTAATCTTTCTCAACATCATCATCGAACGTACCCAGGCGGTGCGGCCGGGGTTCCTCCGCTTCCACCTCCAGTGCTCTGTCCTCCAACTGAAATTCATGGATCAGTACAGGTAGTTAATGTACTTTTCTTGGTAGGATTTTCAAGATTCAAGCATTTTTCAAAGTTATTTTTCTGGAGAAATTCATGCAGAGTTTTGTCCCTTTTTGAGATTTTTTCTTGTTACCGCCGAAGTACGAGGACTGTCCTCCTGCAGCTGGCTTTCCACCCGATCCCACACCGATGTAAGAGCTCGTCATCTCTGGCTTTTCGAGTTCTGTTTTCGCGGTTTGTCGACGAAAATGTTTTCCGAATGAACATTTTCGCTATTTATACCCTCTTCCAATTGAGAAAATTCAAATTTTGTATCTTCGCAATTTGCATCATCATTCGAACACGAAAGACGAACTGCTGCTGCAATTAGCATTGAAAATATCTAGTCTAAGATAACTTCGATATTCGGGTATAAATAGCGAAATTCTCATTTGTCCGTCCTTCTTTTCGTCTCTCGATAAAGATTCACCAGCCTTCAAGCAACAAAGCAGACATGACCCAATCCGTGCCGCCCGGCGACATCCAGACGCAGCCCAACGCGAAGATCGTCTTCAATGCCCCCTATGACGACAAGCACACCTACCACATCAAGGTGTTGTCAAGAAAAATGCTGGAAAAACTCCAAAAATGGAAAAATAGACAAAATGATCCATTAAATACGTTGGAAAAAAATATATTAACTACTAAATTAGTAAAATAATTTTCGTTAATTATGAATTTCTCCATACTTGAACTTTTTACAGAAGTTTATTCAATGCTAACTTGATCAGAATAGCTCAAATAAATTCATCGTTTGAACTGGAGATAATACAGAATAAAACAACTAGCAGGAATAAAAAATGTAGTTGGATGAAACAGTAAATATCGCATTGTAATTTCGTTGTATTTTGATTGAATCTAAAAAAAATAAAAGGAAAAAATATTGTAAAAACTGCAATACAGTATTTTTGTTCATGCAACATTACCGTACAACTTTTACCTATGGAAAGAAGTGGTTGAAATCTACTTTCTGTTTCCGTTTCCATTCTCGCGTCCACTTCTGCTTTCATTCCCGTGTCCGCTTTTATTTCCGCTTCCACTCTCGCGTCCGCTTTTATTTCCGCTTCCATTCTCGCGTCCGCTTCTGCTTCTGCTCCTAGACCTGCTTCTTTTCCTGTCGTCCTTGTTCCCGTTCCTGCCCTGCTTCCTGTCTTTGTCATGAGGACTTTTGCTCCTGAATAAATGCAATTATAAAGATGAAAAATGATAAGTTATTTCTTGAATGAATTTGAACTTATCATAGCATGTTTCATGATAATATTCATTAAAAATAGATGTTCAAATGTTTCTAATAAATAGAAAGATTTTCCTACATTTTCAAAAGAGTATTGATATTTATTTTGTATTCAAATATTCTAAAAACAGACTTTTAGTCAGCTTTTTCAATAAAAGGTAACTTGAAAAACATCTGAAAATATACCTGGATTCGATTCTTCTCTTCTTAGGATTCTTGTCTCGATCATAATCATTCTTACTTCGGCTTCTCTTTCTTTTTTCCTTCTTTCTCGTCTCTTTATGGGAGGCTAAAATTTCCAAATCATTTCAGAATTATTTCTTTCATCCCCAACATTCTCGTTAACAGGTTTTTGTTTCATCTTGACATGACCGAAATCGGAAATTTGATAAATTTCATCCAAAAATATCAAGAAATGAAAGTTAGATTTAAGAGAGAGTATCAGGGTTATAAATTTTAGATACAATTGTCAATCGTGTCGTGCAAAAGTTGCAACCCTGGAGAGCATTTATAAGACTCAAACAACTGCTCGCATTTGGGAAAAGTCTCATAAATCGGGATTTGATCATAGAGGTAGGTACCCCTATGGATTCTAATCATAAAACTGAGGAGACTAGGCCCTGTCCCCACAAGTGGGCAGAGCTATACTAATTTGAAAATCGCTTGAAAAAGGGATTAGTCTATCGCCTTTTATGGTCATTTGAAAATACCCCATTTTGGTCTTTTTCGATAGGTGGTTATAGTCAACTACTATGATGGTATAATGAAATCACTTGCTGAAACTGATAGAAATGGACTCGAATATTACTCTCCAGTCGATTACGAGTCGAGTGATATCAATTTTGATATAGTATCACTCGGGTACCATTTGGATGGTATACCATGGACCCATATGATAACATAGTAAAGTGATAGCACGGTACTCTACGAAGCAAAAATGAAGTATTGCCCTTCAACTGCTATATTCTGAAAAGATTGTTCGATTTTGTTTCATTTTACAAAAGTTATGAATTTTTGAAAATTTTTGTTATTTTCTTAGATATGACCACTTCAAACCGTTGTATCATGCTTACCATTATAGCTAGATTCAAAGTGTCTTCATAAAAGTTGTTCAGTTTTTCATTGCGCGTTGAATGGTATATGATTTGAGGAAGTTTGCATGAAATTTAAAATTCGACTCCCTGACCGCACCCTCTTTGGACGCTTTTTCTCAAAATGAGTACCCTTATTTTTCAATTTCTCTAACTGATTTCGATGCAGTTTTTCATGGAGAATAACCCTATGATATCTGTTCATTTACATAAGGAACATTTTTTGTTCAGGGGAAGCGATTTTCTGCAAATTTGGGGGGGGGGGGGGTATTTTTATTCCCTATTTTGACATCAGGACAACCTACCGTACCCAGCAAGTGGTTGACACCCCTAGACCAATATATCAGTAGACGTGGCCCATTGTCTAGTTTAAAATTCTTTTTACATTTTTTGAAAATCTTTTATAACAAAAGTTTTATTTGTACCATCTAACAAGCATTTTTCACATAAATCGCGATTTTCAAATTAGTATAGCTCTGCCCACTTGTGGGGACAGGGCCTAGTCTCCTCGGTTTTGTGATTAGGACCCATAAAGGTACCCATCTCTATGATCAAATCCCGATTTATGAGACTTTTTCCCAAATGCGGACAGTTGTTCGGGTCTTACAAATAATCTCACTTAATCAAAAAGGCATAAGATTATTTTTTACTTCTAGTAATCGTAGTTCCATAGCATTCACGGAATTCCTGTCTTTTATTTCCTAGTCGAAAAGAAGGATAAACTGGCTTAAAAATATGAAGCCCACGCCCGAGATTAAACGTCCATCCGTTGTTAAACCTTAAAAGCTATTCATTTTGTATAAAAAAATCATTTACCTTATTTTTCTATCATGAATATCATTTTTATAATCGATCCGAAGAGTGATCTTTTTATCAATGCCGTAACTTTTTATCATCATGTTGATATTCTCTTTGATCTTCTTCTTGATATTCTCGATTCCGGGATTATTATCAACAGGCTTTGCCGTCACGTTGATATATTTAAGGTTTTTTGCTTTGTCTATTGCCAGTTCACAGAACTCGGATAAATTATAAGTCTAAATAATTCCCAATTTTAATGATAAATTTGAAAAAAGTAATAAGAATAAACTCACCTGAGGGATTGTACTCAAATATGGTTCAATTATATCGATCTTTGTTAGAGAATCATTCATATATTTACCGAATATAGTTTCATAGCTGTGACCCGTTTCACCATCATGTATCTTATATATCTTCGCCAGAGGTGCTGGCGGGTCCAGATTTTTTGGACCCGACCCGACCCGCTGAAAAAAAAATTTCTCGGACCCGACCCGACCCGCCAACAATAGTTAATTTTTAGGGGAAAATTTTCAAAATTTATCAGAAAATAAAAAAAATGTGTCATATCTGTATTTACTAAATACTTTATTTTTTAAATAATCACTTGCAATTGTCATAATTGAACCAATCAGGGCTGTTGCGGAATCGAATTTTAAAAAATTCGGAATCGGAACCGGAAGTTTTTCTTAATTTAACTAAATCAAAGGGCTACGCCCAAAAATTCTCAGCTAATGCTTTATTATAATTCTAACAAAATTTTAAGTCTTATATTCTCAATGGAGAGCGATCATTTTTATTTGAATGCCTTCTTCATTATTTAGCCCGCCGCAGGCGAAGGTGAATAAAACTCATTTCTCTAGTAATTTTTTCATAGGAAAATCAGCTTATTGGATAAAATTTCTCCTATAAATAACTAATTATCTTGGAACTTTCTTTATACACAATAGCGAAAGACATAATTGCTAGTTGCATTGATAATCTCTAATATATTCCCTTATTGAAATGTTAGTAGAAGAGTTCTTTTAATTTTTGGAGAGTTAAGAAAATTTTAAAGAAATATCAAATGGTACGCTAGAATTTCGTTGCAAAATTGAAGGTAGGATGATATTTTCATGCTCAAAAATTCGCAGAAAATTGGCCATTGTTCTACTTCTAATACCGAAATTCCGATCATTTTTGACCGGTATCGGTATCGAAATCGGAACTTCCGCAACAGCCCTGTGACGAAAAAGTAGCATACATGCGCGGTACTGTTTTAAAAATCAGCACATCGATTGTTGTCCAGTGGCATTTCAAAAAGCGTCGGCAGACGCTCATTTTACAAAAAAATGCAATTTGGACACATACTTTTGCAGTAGACTTCCAATTGAGAAATATGGAAAAGTGCATTGTTGGCGGGTCCAAATATCTCGGACCCGACCCGTTGAAAAACCCATTTCCCCGGACCCGGCCCGACCCGACCCGCTGGAAAAAAATTTCCTCGGACCCGGCCCGACCCGACCCGCAAAAATGCGGGTCGGGCCGGGTCCATCAGCACCTCTGATCTTCGCCTATATTTTAATCAATTTTATAAAAAAAAATAATATCCAGCAACGTTATATATTGCTGGTTTGCAAGAAGGTCGATATAAAAATGCATTATACAGAACGTTTTGCGACAATTTAAAATTTTTGTTGTTATAAATTACACTATATACTGTAATTTCTATAATTGAAATATCCTCCCATTTGAAGCTTCCATTCAAAATTTCAGATCTACCCATTAGACAATAAAATCATTTTGGGAAGTGTGTTATAGTGTTCTACAAAGTGTTTAAAATTGATTTACTTTTGATTTCATGTTTCTACGATTCTTAGAAGCCGAGTTATGGCGATTTGAAAATTAAAATTTTTTTCAAAAATGTATAAAATGGGGAGGCGAGCGTTATCCAACAAAATCTTTGTTGGATAACGCTACGCACCCTATAAAATGTGTGGGTAAAATGCGACCAAATTGATGTTTTCAAAAATCAAGGGGGTATCATAATGATGTAATAATTTGGGAGAAAACTCGAAAGGAAGATCCTATTTCTTTTCCTTTCTTTTGCTTTTCAAATTTTTAAAATTGCTCTAATCAATATACGGCGAAATGTTAAATCAGACGTAAAAAATCGATACTAACATTTTTTATCCTCTGCCACTTATCAGGCTGCTGGGTTTGGGCAGATTCTATGTCTTCTTTCGAAATGAAGGCATAATTAGGTATGTACTCCGATTTATTAATCGTATCTTGTTCCTCCTAATAAATTGATTACTTCGGTTATTTATTATTGTCGAAAGTTTAGTTTCATAAGTTTGGCTATTAATTTTCATTTTATAAACAAATTTCTTCATATTAAGTAGATCTATTATGAAGTATAATTTATTATCGGAATTTTTAAACAAGTATCATTTTAAATAGACTAACTATGAGTTTTATATGTACTTATTTTAACATAATTTTAACTTACCAAACTTGGAATCACAGTACTCTTTGGAATGATACTTTGTTGTTTATCATCATCAAATTGAATATTTATATGACCTAAAGCTTAAGAGTGATAGTCAAAGAAAACCAAATTCTTAACAAAGAGACGGCTTCCAGGAGTTTGCTGATTGGGCTGATTTTTACAGGGTTTATTTAGCTTTTTGCGCTAATTCTCATGATGTAGTCCGTTTTTCGAAAAAAATGCAAGTGGGCGAAGCTATGCTAATTTTTAGCATTTTTAGATCCGATGTCGGGAAAAAATTCATAACTTCCAAGATTTTAAACTAAATTTGATAATTCTTTTTTTATTAGACAGAATTTAGTATCTAGTTTATCAAACATCAAAAAGAATTTTTTAAATATCGATTTCTGCAGAAATGCGCGCTTTTTGCGTCACGATTTCGTACTTTTAGGCTCAAACTCGTACTGTGTTTATGCGTAAATAACGTTGTAAAAATTCGCTCTTCCTGTATGTTATGTAGATGGAAATGGTGAACAACTTGCGTTTCAGAACCGACTCGAACTCACATTCTCAGCATAAAAACTGCCTGTCGGCACGGGTAAACATGCGGATCGGCAGTTAATGCCGGTCAATACCGGTCCGTGCTGATCGGCAATTTCGGGAACTGCCGATCGGCACAGACCGATATTGGTCGGCAAGCATCGGCAAAAAAGTGCCGATCGGCATGTTTACCGATGCCGACAGGCAGTTTTTATGCTGAGTTCGTATGAGCTCCAGAATTTTTTGAAGTGGGACGGTCAAACTCATCATAATGCCTTTTTATACATTATTTTCAAAATTCATATCTCCCCATGTATCAGACTAAATTTCATGATTACTTTTTCTTATTTTGTAGATCTTGAATAGAAAAATATCACAAAAATAAAAATTTACTTTTAGGATATTATTTTTGTTGGGAAAAGTTATCCTATATACCGGTACTATGTTTACAAGGATAATGTGAGTTAACGTCGAAGTTTCTTATGAAATCTTGTAGAACTCTTCAAATTGAATAACTTCCGTCCTGGAATTTATTCTAGAATGTGCATACACAGAGAACTATAATTTTTTTCCCGACATCGGATCTAAAAATGCTAAAAATTAGCATAGCTTCGCCCACTTGCATTTTTTTTTCGAAAAACGGACTACATCATGAGAATTAGCGCAAAAAGCTAAATAAACCCTGTGAAAATCAGCCCAATCAGCAGACTCTTGAAAAATACCTCTTTGTTAAGATTTTGATTTTCTCTAAATATTACTCGTAACTTTTCCGACTACACGCCATCCATTTGTGAATGGATCGTATTCTTCCTCGATTAAACTACACAAATTTCCAGCAAAATATCTGTGAAATACAAGTTAACAAACATTTCGTATAAAAATGTGCAAAATCTCAGTTTACCCTCCGATTGCATACAATTTCTCATTAGCGACAATGAGCGAATGATCCCTTCTTGCATAATTCATATCAGCGATTCGAGAAATTCGACTGTCAACTGGAGCTGAGGGGTCGAAGCACAGACAGGATTTTAATGCATTAGGATAACTAAATATATAATGATAGATTGTTTATCATACAAAGTTAACGACTTCTGTCCTCCAATTATGTAAATTCTTCCATTTAACGATGCAGCTCCGAATAAACCTCGTAGTTCTGGAATCTCTCCGAATTCAATCCATTCTCGTTCATCGTCTGATAATCGATATATCTTTCGACTTCCCCAACCATCAATAACTAAATATCCATAATTACAATGATGAATATGCTATAATGTGACCGTATAAAATTCTATCGCATGTTATTGTTTGAGCAGAACTAATTGGAAGAGGAAAAGCAGGTCCTGTTTGCCATGTTCCATCTATTAAAACCTGAATAAATTATTTTATGGACTTTTCATTCAATCTTCTTACATCAACTCGATCCGTAGTTTCCCCTGTTATAGAATTCTTTCCCCCCACATAATACAATTTATCTTTGAAATAAGCCACAGATGCACCATCACGCCATTCAGGAGGATCTGGACCTGTAAAATTCTTTGAATTGATCATTCATGGATTTGTTGATAAGACCTCTTGAAATTTGTCGAGTATTCAGGTCAAATATTTCAAATGAATTCCTTTCGTTAATTCCAAAAATCTGAAATCAAGAAATTATTCAAAATAACGAGCATAAGAATTTACTTTATTCTGTGTAGCTGCTACTTGATATGACTCATACCAATTGTGGAATTTTTTAAACTCTTCCACTGAGCAGGTATATGAATTGAACAAGCATATTCTTCCTTCATCTTTATCCATATTGTGATAAAGAACTAAATTATTACGAATCGTTTCAAAGTCTCTTACTTAAATTTCAAAATAAGTTCTTACGATAAAATAAAATTTCATGCGAATTATTGAATGAATTCCCTCCACTAAATTGAAAATCATTGATATTCCAGGATAATTCAACCATTGTGTTATTAATCAATGGAATTTCCTTTTTCTTCTAAACTATTTTGTTTAACTATTCGCAGTATAATAATTTCTACTTCAATAGCATCAGCCAAAATAGCTGCCCCAAATACGACGGCTTCATCAGGATGGGTATTGGATTTTAATTTCTGTCTAAACTTCTTTTCCAATATAGACTTTATGGCGGGAATCCTTGTTGACCCACCAACAAGTATCTGAATAAATAATTTAAGAAAAATATTTCCGATCAGAATGGAAGAGTTTTTCGTGATTATTTACTACGTGATCGATCTTATCTGTCCTAAGTTTAGCTATTTTAAGCGCATCATCAATTAACTTGGATGTTCTTGTATAAAGCTCCTTGCATAATTCATTAAACTTTTCCTTTGTTAATTGTACATTTAAATCCAAATGGGCATTTAGATCGATGTCTAACTGAATTTTATAATTCGCTACTTCGATTATTTTTAATAATGTTAACATGAATATCAACAACAGTAGCTGCGAAGGAGAGCGCTTCTTTTGCCTTTCTGCATTCGGTCCTTAGCCGTTTAACCAAACGTTTATTTGCAAGAATATCAAAAGTCGATGTCTTCCTATATTCCTGGCATACGTAATGCATTATCAAACCGTCAAAGTCCTGACCCCCTGTTAAAATGCAAATTCAGGCATATTATGAAGAGAATATTAAATATAACCTTACCTAAATGATCATCTCCATGAACTGCTCTTATGGCGAGTCTTCCGTTTTCAATTTTACAAATATTAATATCAAGTGTGCCTGAAAGTTCATTGATACAACTTTTCGATTGTTTATTTTCAAATGACGACTATGCACCTACCTCCACCGAAGTCGAATATCATTATATTTGAGTCTTGTAACTTCTTGTCTTCATTGTACGCGATCGCAGCGGCTGTAGGTTCTTTAACTAACATCTTCAGCTCGAGTCCAGCCATTTGAACAGCTCTTTTCGTAGCCTCTATTTGAGCTGTCTGAAAGAAGGCCGGAATCGCTACAACAGCCCCTGTTATTCGTTTTTCCGTGTAAGTCTAAGAGATAAATGCTAAATAGGTATTATTTAAATATTGAACCTCGGCGATTAATTTAAGTTTTCGTAAAATATCAGCCGATACCTCTTCCGGTAAAATAAATCGTTCTTTCTCAGTGTCTTTATTCAGAACATAACCTACTGATTCCTAAAATATGATTATTTCGTTACAATAAAAAATTAATGGAACACATTTCTTGTATCCAAATCGAATGTCCATAGTAAGCGATCCGCAGCACTTAATAGACGATACATAAATTTCCAACCGAGAAGTCTTTTTGAATCTACAAAATCAATCCGAAAATAAGGTAGCACTTTGAATATTATTGAGTTCGAAATCTGGGAGGTCGAAAATGAGGAGAGAAAGAATGATTTTAGGTCAGTCTCTCCTTTTCGAATTCTGTTTTACTTTTTTAACACAGGATAAGATGACTGGTAAAGGACGGAATGACGGAGTGCTTTTCTGTCAAATTATTAGGTGTCTCATATTTTCGATAGAAACACTGAGTTTCTTGACAAAAATCACTCCGCCAATTACAAGAAGGCATTCCGTCAAATACTAGTTGCCAAAAATAGCCGTGCACCACTTTTCGCCTTCTTGATTACGGACTAAAGAATACAAACCGTATAAAACTCGTGAGAGATCAGAATAATTCAGTGCACGCTTGCCAACTACTATTTCCTTATCCCCATATGACACAATCGACGGTGTAGAATTTTTGCCTGAGCATAAATTACAATAGAAAGAATATATAGAGATTTCATAATTAATTTACCTTCTTCATTGAAAATGATTCTAGGCCTTTCATTTTCAATGATAGCAACACATGAATAAGTCGTTCCCAAATCAATTCCGATATAAACCATTGCTTACATCAGGTAACTAAATTATTACTTTTATAATAATAATTTATTATTTTAAAAAATATCATTAGTCGATATATTTTCAATCAATATTTGAACTTAATTGATAAGATAACAAATTCGAATATTCAATATCAATTGAAAAAAAAACAAAATGCTTAGCGATAATAAATCCGAAAATCGATTTTAAAATGCCCTTTGAGTCATTGAATGGCATAACAATAGCAATAGATAATCCAAACGATTCAATATTCTAACGACTACACCTATTACGACATAAAATTATTATTCAAGCATCGAAACAAAATACAAATCGTAATTATTCTAATTCTGTTTCCGTAAAAATAACCAATTATCATTTGTTTGTTGAATCGAAATTACATAGGAAACGTTATAATTTCGTGAACTTCAGATGAAACGCGAGTGAAGAAAAACAAGAGTTTATGTGAAACTTGCAAAATAAGACATTGACAGTGTAATTATCGCTGTTACACAAATAATTTACACACTGATGAAAATTACACAGTAATATTGAAATGTTGAAAGATCTGATAATTTCAATATTGGTTAAAATTATTCAATTACTCTTTATTCTAAATTACCATTGACAAAATTGATCAACGTGAATGCATCAAAATAACCAACACACTGAACCATGAGTCATCATATCGATGGTGGTAGCTAAAAATATCGCGACCTTTGTTTCATCGCCACAGAGAAATATCGTAATGTAGGACGGTGGCCTAGCGCGTTACAACCTCGATTGGATCCGCTGCGAATGGCTATTTTATGCAAAATTCATATCTCTCGCAGTCAAGATTCGAGCCTGGCTCCTCACCTCTCCGGAATGCGCTGCTCTATCACTACACTATGTGAACATGGCTGCCTAGCTGGGAGTTAGCTTACATGTCCAACTAATTTTTTGAAAGTAAAAATTTGTGCTGATTTAGGAAATAACTCATACATTCATTCGTAAATAAGAAAAATCAATAATCATTAGGAGTAAGAAAGCAGGCTTTTACATTGAACGAGAATTGATAAGAGAATAGTGATGTCGAATATTTTGCGAGAAAGATTTTATCATCTATTTGGAATTTTTCGGTCCAATATAACATTCGACATTGTCTAATGTTCTTTTATCTATAATAATAGATAATCGATTGAAAGTAGGCTACGATATTTCTCAGCAGGATTCAAATATCAGATCGAAAATTTTCAAGTCTATTTATCATAAAACTAATCATTTTGAAAATGATTAGGTTAGAACTGAACAGATGAAGGGATTTTAATTGATTGAACAATAACCTGTTCAATTTCGAATGCCATCCAAAATATTATCTCGCATTCAAATGAAACAAGTTCAAGAAGAAGAGAGAGTGAGAAGTTTTCATTTTAATAAATATTAAAAAGAATATTTATTTCAGTTATAATTATCTCTCGTTACTTTTGGATGCCTTCGAGAGTTGTCTGTATAATGTGCATTGAATTAGAATGTACGAAATTGAATAAAGATGCTTTTTATTAAAATCATATGAAAATTTAAATGTGTTGAAATTGAAGATTTTAGACATTTTTTCCAACATTTGTCCATTCATTTACATTTGGATCGTATTCTTCGATCGAATTGCAAAAACTTTCGATAGAATTTTCTTGCGATCTAAATTAAGAAATATTTAGTATAAAGATATGCAAATTTTCAGCTTACCCTCCGATTGCATACAACTTTCCGCTAGCGATAATGAGCGAATGTTGATGTCTTACATAATTCATATCAGCGATTTGAGAAATTCGACTGTCAACTGGAGCTGAGGGGTCGAAACACAGACAGGATTTTAATACTTTAGAACCAAAATGATCATCATTGTAACTAAATATATAATGATATATATTTATTATACAAAATTAACAACTTCACTCCTCCAATTATGTAAATTCTTCCATTTAACGATGCAACTCCGAAAGAATCTCGTAGTTCTGGAATCTCTCCAATTTCAATCCATTCCCGTTCGTCGTCTGATAATCGATATATCTTTCTACTAGTATATCCATCAATAACTGAATATTCATATTACAACAATGAATATGCTATAATGTAACCGTATAAAATTTCATCGCATGTTATTGTTTGACCAAATATAATTGGAAGAGGAAATGTAGGTCCTGTTTCCCATTTTCCATCTTTTAAAACCTGAATAAATTATTTCATGGACTTTCATTCGATCTTCTTACATCAACTCGATTCGTATCTCCCCTTGTTTTAGGATCCTTTCCACCCAAATAATACAATTTGTCTTGGAAATAAGCCACAGATGCCCATTTACGCCATCCAGAAGGATTTGGACCTGCAAAATTCCTTGAATCAATCATTCATGGATTTGTTGATAAGACCTCTTGAAATTTGTCGAGTATTCAAGTCATATATTTCAAATGATTCATCTGCGTCGCTAATTGCAAAAATCTGAAATTTGAAAAATTTTCAAATAATGAACATAAGAATTTACTTTATCCTGTGTAGTTGCTACTTGATATGGTTCATAATAATTGTTGAATTTTTCAATCTCTTTGACTGAGCAGTTAAATGAATTGAACAGTCCTATTCTTCCTTCATCTTCATTGCCATTTTGATAAAGAACTAAATTATTACGAATCGTTTCAAAGTCTCTTACATAGCTTTCAACATTATTTCTTACGATAAAATAAAATGTTCTCCTTGCATTGGTTCCGATTATTTTGATCTGAAAACATAACTAATATACACTGCTGTTCATAATTATGTAGACCCCCTATATTTTCAGGTTTCACTATGAAGGCGTGAACAAAAAAAATTCTCTATATGATTATCAGATACAGGGTGCGGAAAAATTATGGAGGCACCACTAAATTGGGATTTAAACCCGAAATATTGAAGTAATCGGGTTCAAATTTTTAAAATAATTAATTGACAACATAACGATAAAAAATCAATTAAGAGTTTTCGAAATGGCCGTCTTTAGCGTTGATACAGGCCTTGAGTTGCTCGGGAAAGACGTCGATGACGGCACGCTATCGGTCCACCCTTTTCTCCGATGAGAAACTGTTCACCATTGAAGCGACCGCCAACCGTCAAAATGATCACATCTTGTCCCCAAACATCTCCTCTGCTAATTCCAATGGCAAACTGGTTGGAAGACGTGCTCATATTGAGTCAATCACGGTTTGGGCGGCTACCGCCTATCATGGAAAATCCCCCCTCGTGTTCGTCCCCTAGAACGCCAAGATCAACACCGAAACCTATCAAATCTTATTTAAAATAAAGCTCTTATTCTGTGGACCAAAATCCATTTTAAATCCCGTCCCTCCTGCTTTCAACAGGATTCGGCCCCTTCCCACAAGTCAAAATCTACTCAATCCTTCTGCAAAATTTACTTCCCAGATTTCATCTCCTCTTCCGAATAACCCTCCAAAAGCCCTGATTTGAGCCCATTGGATTATCCCGTTTGGTTATACTTTGAGACCAAGGCCTGCTCTACTCCCCACAAAAGTCTCGGCTTCTTGAAGTCTTCTCTTGTCGAAGCATGAGACAAAATGCCCAACGACTAGTTGCGTGCCGTCATCGACGTCTTTCCCGAGCGACTCAAGGCCTGTATCAACGCTAAAGACGGCCATTTCGAAAACTCTTAATTGATTTTTTATCGTTATGTTATCAATTAATTATTTTAAAAATTTGAACCCGATTACTTCAATATTTCGGGTTTAAATCCCAATTTAGTGGTGCCTCCATAATTTTTCCGCACCCTGTAGAGAATATTGAAAAACCCCTGTATGCTAATTTTCAGCAAAAATTACCAACTATTTATTGATTTGTTGAAAAAAATCGATTTGAAATTTTGTTCATAATTATATAGACCCCTACAAATTTTTGACCCTCCACTCGCAAGACAAGAAGTAATCTGGTCCAAATTTTTGTCACATGTTTACTGAAATATCATTCATATATCCCCAAAATTTCAGGCCAATCTGACCTACAACAAGGTATCTACGAATTTTTTTTTAAAGTCCTCTCAACTATGGAAATTGAGAAGTTCTGGAATTGCTGCAACCGACGCAACACCAAAATAGTATGTAAAAATGAAAGAACAACTCCTAACCTTTCTTATCTCTAAATACTATTTCGCACATTGTGTCGGTTGCGTCACTGCGATATTTCCAAATCGCCGAAATTGATCAAAAATGCTAGTAGGGGTTTAGAAAAAATTCAGGAAGTGGGTACATGATATGATATCTGGATAAATATCACTGATCTTGAGAATATATCCTATTGCGCTTCTTTTGAGACCAAATATGTCTTCTGAAGTTGCGCTTTTGGGCTTGACGATCGCTTAAAACATTCGACGTCCCCTTAACTATGGAAAATTACCCTATTTTTGAGAAAATTTTGAAAACCCCGTGCTACCTCCCTAGAAGATTTTTTCCAAGATATACCAATATGGTATTTAGAAAACCCAATAATGATGTTATCATGACATGACATTAGTTCCCTAATTGAGTAGCTATATCCTGAGTTATGATTTTTTTCTGAACCCTCACTAGCATTTTTGGTCAATTTCGGCGACTTGGAAATGTCGTAACGACGCAACCGATGCAACGTGCGAAATAATATTTAAAGATAAGAAAGGTTAGGGGTTGATCTTTCGCTTTTACACACTATTTCGACATTGCGTCGATCGTGAAAATTCCAGAACTTCTCAATTTCCATAGTTGAGAGGACTTTAAAAAAAAATTCGTAGATACCTTGTTGTAGGTCAGATTGGCCTGAAATTTTGGGGATATATGAATGATATTTCAGTAAACATGTGACAAAAATTTGGACCAGATTACTTCTTGTCTTGCGAGTGGAGGGTCAAAAATTTGTAGGGGTCTATATAATTATGAACAAAATTTCAAATCGATTTTTTTCAACAAATCAATAAATAGTTGGTAATTTTTGCTGAAAATTAGCATACAGGGGTTTTTCAATATTCTCTATCTGATAATCACATAGAGAATTTTTTTTTGTTCACGCCTTCATAGTGAAACCTGAAAATATAGGGGGTCTACATAATTATGAACAGCAGTGTATCAACCAACCCTGCCAACTTCGCAAATGACATTTGACAAGGCGACGATTATAAGCGGTGATTTTGAATCAACGATTTGATATAAAGATGTTAAATGATTTTATATACTTGCTATTATGATGCGTGGATGATAGAGTGCATCGAATTTCAAATGTTGTAGGAGGATTTTTACTATCAGCGATAAAACTGTATTAAGATACGATGAATTTTTTGAAGGACTAATTCATATAGGAGTAAAATTTTCATAAAATTATAATAAAATTAAGTGGAAACCATGTTGTAGCTTCTTTTATTAGAATGGCTTACCTCTGGCTTTGTCGTAGACCTGAAGCGCATTCATTCGTTTGTATGGATCCTTGGCAATCATCTTATTCAGCCATGTTGTATCCTAAAAGATGTGACTATTTTAGAATTTTTCAAGGTTATAGATTTTTGTAACGACACCAAGTGAGACTTTGACTATTCCTACTTTTAATTTATATACTTTTATCATAATGCAAAAAGGTGCAGCGATGATCAAATTTTATGTTTAAAACTAGGTGTAAATTTACCGCTACTGAATATCGACTTGGCAGATATACTCGTTGATTATCCTCGACTTTTTTCCGAATATCATCCATCTCATCCTTTAATCTCTTCGGGGTGATGCACAGTTCGTAGAGAATGATGCCGATCGCCCAGATATCGACGACAGCGAGTCGGCACTTCATGTTATTACGTTGCTCTGGAGACATGTAGAGCCACGTACCACGCAAGTACGACTGACTCGGATTCTGACTCATACTCAGGGAGTCGATCACTTTGGCCAGACCAAAATCGGAGATTTTGAGGACTTCTTTGCCGTTTTCCCAGGCGATTAGGATGTTGGCGGGGTTAAGGTCGCGATGAACAATATTGTGTTTATGGAGCTCATTGATGCCATCCGCGATTTGATAAATGCAGTCGCAGACGATTTCCGGATCGAACCCTTTTCCCGCTTTGACAGTCGTCTTGATCTTGCTCCTTAGATCTCCGTGAGAACAGTAGTCCATCGCGATATATAGGCTTCCGTGGCTTGGGGATTTAACCTCAGTAATCATGAACGAGTCGAGGTACTTGATGATATGTGAACTTGTGGGCGACTTGGAGATTTCTTCCATCAGCTTTACTTCCTTCTTCCATTCCTCCTTTTCTTTCTCATCCATTCCGCGAGGAATGATCTTCTTCAAGGCTACCTGCTCAGGGTTCGAGGTATTCTTAGCCGTGTAATCAGTGAGGTAAGCTTCGCCACATCCTCCTTCGCCAAGCTTCTCGACAATTTTGTACACTCCCCTCGGACTCTTGAGAGTATCGCCGAGATCCATAGTGCTACCTAAAACAGAATTTGTTCTTGAAGTTGATCAAGTTGAAATTAGAGAACGGGCCAGAGCGTAGGACAAAGAAACTGTTAATGAGAGGGTTCTTTTCCAATTGGTGTGGCATTTTTTTGAATGAAGGAAGTTACGGAAATGAGAGAATTCTGATTCATTGAGCATGGACAGCTTAAGAGTCAATGTCAGGAAAAACCAAAGTCTTAGCAAAGGGGGTGTTTCCAGGGGTCTGTCGATTTGGCTGATTTTCACATATTTTGTTCAGTTTTTCACGCCGATTCTCGTGGTGCTATCCGTTTTTCATAAAAATGATCGTATGCAGGACTACGGTAGCTTGAAGTTTTGAGAGATCCGACCTCGGGGAAAAAATCATAATTTTCTTACTTGTTGACCAAATCGAATGGGGTTTTCAGTATTGGATAGCCCATGGAAAACTCTACAAATAATGTAACTACAACTACCTGCTAGGGCCAACAATTTTCCGCCAAAAAATTAATTTCCGCAAATTCGACCCTGGCCGACTGCAGTTTTTCAATTTTTTACCCGAATTAGAGTTTCGAACCCCAGCTGGAAATGGGCTTATTTTGTAGAGAATTTAATTCTACATTTGAATATGCAATAATTTTCAAAAAAGAGGGTAGTCGAAACCACGAAAAATGCGTCCGAACGTGTAAAACCAGGGTGATTATTCGGTAGTATCAACTTTGATCCCCCACAACTTTCTTATTTCTGAACCAAATTGAATAATTATTTTTTTTATTTTGTAGATCTTATTAAGGAGAATATGGCAAAAATAAAAATAACAGTTTTAGAAATTAATTTTGGCGGGAAAAAATTACCCGAAGTTACCCTATATACATGTACTGTGTTTAAAAGGGTAATATGAGTTAACGTCGTAGTCTCTTATGGAATCTTGTAGAGCTCTTCAAGTTGATCAACTTTTGTTCCAGAACTTATTCTAGAATGTGCACACACAGGGAGATATGACTTTTTTAAATTTACTGTCCAAACGGCACTTTGCAATAATTAGTCGTTGAACTTCAAAAAATTCTGGAGCTCATAAGAATGTGAATCCGAGGTCGGTCCTGGAATGAAAGTTGTTCACCATGTCCATCTACACAACATACTGAAAGGAAACAATTTTCAACGTCATTTACGCGTAAAGATAGTACGAGCCGAAAAGTCTCCAATCAAGATGCGAAAAGTGCGTATCTTCGCAGAAATTGGTATTTAAAAAATTCTTATCTTATTGTCTGATAATCTATGGACTAAGTGCTGTCCAATAAAAAAATAATCATGAAATTTGATCCAGAAATAAGAAAGTTATGGGGGATCAAAGTTGACACTATGCAATAATCATCCTGGTTTTACGCGTTCGGACGCATTTTTCGTGGTTTCGACTACCCTCTTTTTTGAAAATTATTGCATATTCAAATGTAGAATTAAATTCTCTACAAAATAAGCCCATTTCCAGCTGGGGTTCGAAACTCTAATTCGGGTAAAAAATTGAAAAACTGCAGTCGGCCAGGGTCGAATTTGCGGAAATTAATTTTTTGGCGGAAAATTGTTGGCCCTAGCAGGTAGTTGTAGTTACATTATTTGTAGAGTTTTCCATGGGCTATCCAATACTGAAAACCCCATTCGATTTGGTCAACAAGTAAGAAAATTATGATTTTTTCCCCGAGGTCGGATCTCTCAAAACTTCAAGCTACCGTAGTCCTGTGTGCGAACACGGTTAGTAATCGCGTGACTTCCTCTGGGTGTAGATGTATACACTATTGCTGTCCAATACAGTTGTAGGCCAATTACAAGGGTTTTATTCCATCATTCAATCAAAGGACAGACAATAAACGAGCAGCCGTGCTCTGCTCGATCCGAAGAGAGAAGTGAAATTGTGATGCGGGGAAAAGATAGGAAAAGAACCCGATCACACAATAAAAGCCTGCAGTCAAAACATAGAAAGAATGCAGGAAATCTGTCCAAGAAAACCGTCGAGTTTCACGGAAATTACACAAACCCGCGGTTAGGATCCCTCAAATATTCGAAGATCAAATATCATTCGAAATTACCAAAATAGGGTAAAAAAGGGTGCGTATTTTCGCACACTCCCAGCTCAGCAAAATGAAGCTATGATAAAAAGAAAATTTCTTATCCTAAATTTTCTTAAAGCTTAACAAATTATGGCCTACAAAATTTTACAATTTAACCTGCCTAAATTTCTACCAAGAGAAGCAATTTCTTGTCAAAAGATATCCCGTTCAATCAAGCAATGCACTACTTGAGAATTGAATTGGCGGTCGATAGAATTCACCTGCTCTCGTGCAGTGTGAACTGGATGTCACCGATCCACTGTTGATCAAATGACTCCTCATATGGATCACTACACCTTTTCTTGGTTGTAGCTCCTGGTACCGCAGCCATCCGACAGGCAAATACGGACCATTTCTATCGACATTGCACCAAAACACTTCCCATTTCATGCAAGGCTTATGACCGCCAGATACAATGAAGGAATCGCCAAATTCATATGAAATGTCGGATAAATCAAATGAAAAACTACTCGATAAAATTCAATGTGCTTAACAACTAAGTTACCAAGAGGGATGGAGGAATGCCTTCAATAGTCGGTGTCGGATTTACGGCAGCCATCTTTTTGGTCCATTCTGCGGCCATGGCTCCTACTCGACGAGAACACGGACTCAAACGGCTACTGCTACTATACAGCTCCTCGTCCTGCTGTTCAACGCTATTTCCTCGGCTGGATTTGCACCATTTCCACTCCATACGTCCTCGATTGACGTCCTCCCGGGCACAGAGAATCGACGTAGTAGATAAAATAAAATCGAATAACTGCCGAAGTTAGACGAATTAAAAAATTGGGAAGGGGTCCATAAAGGAATTGGAATAGGCAGGGGTAAAAACTGGGAAGGGAAGGGATGAGCGGAGTGAGGGAAAGACGGGATAGGTTTGAATCAGCCGTCATCACCATGTGCGAACACGGTTAGTAATCGCGTGACTTCCTCTGGGTGTAGATGTTTACACTATTGCTGTCCAATACAGTTGTAGGCCAATTACAAGGGTTTTATTCCATCATTCAATCAAAGGACAGACAATAAACGAGCAGCCGTGCTCTGCTCGATCCGAAGAGAGAAGTGAAATTGTGATGCGGGGAAAAGATAGGAAAAGAACCCGATCACACAATAAAAGCCTGCAGTCAAAACATAGAAAGAATGCAGGAAATCTGTCCAAGAAAACCGTCGAGTTTCACGGAAATTACACAAACCCGCGGTTAGGATCCCTCAAATATTCGAAGATCAAATATCATTCGAAATTACCAAAATAGGGTAAAAAAGGGTGCGTATTTTCGCACATCCTGCATACGATCATTTTTATGAAAAACGGATAGCACCACGAGAATCGGCGTGAAAAACTGAACAATATATGTGAAAATCAGCCAAATCTGAGAACCCTTGGAAACACCGACTTTGGTCCTTACTGACATTTACTCTTAAGAAAACGATATTACGAATGAAAGCCATTTTTCATATCGAACTGAATTCCATTGTTTTTATGTAGGGAGCGCAAGTCCCGCTTCTACTTTGCATTACTTGGCATTAGAGGGGGAACAGAAGGAAAGACCGTATGGATTATTTTGAAAAAGATTTTCACTTGAAATATCCACATTCTATGAAATATAATGGATGATATTAGTCAATTCAAGTATGGAGAACATTTTCCTCCGTTAGGGCGAATCACGAAAACCATTGCAAATGTCCGAAAATGGACATTGAAATTTTGAGATTCGATATTTTTTTTAATAACCTTCTTATTATTAGATGCACACTCATGCATATCTAATATTTTATTCCTATTGGTTGGACGGGTATTTGTGCAAAATTTCAAGTCTACGATTCTGGCAACATTTGGCAGCTTATTTCAAAGCTTAGCCGTTATTAGTCAGTGCTAAGCTCTATAAACGCGCTCTATTGCTAATCCAACTGTCAGATTATCATTTTCATCCATAGGTTCCTTATCCAAGTCAAAAAAAGTATGAAAAACTCTTTGAAAACATTTAGAAATTATCAACAAAAAAATGAAGATTGAGTTAATTCAAAAATCTCTGAGAATCTTACAAAATTTTCGTGTTCCCACAACTATGAAGAATAAATTCACAAATCCAGCCATTTTTTAACCCTTTTACAGAAAAATAAAAATTTTACCAATGGTATGATCATTGTGAGATTCTGGTTCAATATCGTCAATTTTCTCGGCTTTGACTTCGGGCACTGAAAAATAAAGATAAAAACTCTAAAAATAAAAATAAAAAAATTTCACATCTTGGACGTTTGGCAAGAGGTGAAGCAGCAGTTTCATTTCCGAATTCATTCGATCTCAACTGATCTGACATTGTCGCATTAATTGAGTTTTCTGAAAATAAAATATTAGAGGAAAAATGAAGAGATATTTTAGTTGATCGTCAACAACTAATTTAGTAAAAATGCACGAATAAAAGAGTTTAAATTTATTTTGAGTAGAAACTAGACAGACAAACGAGATCGCTCGCTTGTCTGTCTAGGGACTATTGCGCAGCTTACTTTATTTTTAAAAATTTCAACATGCTTCTTACATGAATTTTTCTCTATTTTTTTCTTCAGTTTCAATTCTTTCTATTCCAAACTTTTTTTTTGCAATTTTTTCCGGCCTTCCAGTAAGTCAAAATTCAAAAAAGAATCGTGATTCGTAACTTACTCACTGAGTTCTTTAACATGAGCCTAATTTCAAACTTATAGTATACTTATTTGCCGGAATTTTTTTTTTAACTTTCCGAGCAAATTAAAAAAAAAAATAGACTTCTGATTCGTTTCCCCTGTTCTATTTGTCATTTTTAAACGATTACTTTATTTTTAAATTGATTTTTCAGATACTTTATATTATAAAATTATATATAAGAGTTAATAAAAAGTAATTGCCAAGTAAGGCATTCTTTCCCTGCCTTTTGCAAACGGAAAAGAAGCCACGCCTAGCGGTAGGGACCGCCAGCCATTCTGCCAAATTCACTCTGGCACTATGTTTTCTACATTTTTCAGAGGCTGAGGTGCCCTTCTAACCATCCCCACCGAAAAAACTGCGAAAAATACGTCACTAATAAAAAAAAATGTACCTTTCAAGATATGCCTAGGGTGATCCAATTTAGTAAAGGCAAAAAATGATCATTTTGAAATTAATTTTAAAAATATTTTTTGATAAAATTTCGTTTTTTTTTCTTTTGAATAACATAATTAGGGAGTATCAAATTTTATCTTAGTCAAGTTTTTAGGCGATTTCAGTGATCCTTTGTCAAGATACAGTACCCCAAAGGCGAGCATCTATTATTGCCTCGGGAAAAGTTTGGCGCCGCAGGATTTTTCTAATTTTTACATATGTTGTGCATATCAACTGGGTGTACCGATTCATCAAAAAATTAAATGTACCTTTTTTATAACTAGAAATATTAGCATTGTCGTAATTTGATGTGCATTTGACGCGCATTTGCGGACTTCTTTTGCACCCAATCAATAAATCGATATCACCATTTGAAAGAGCGGTATCGAATTGTATAGTAGGTATCGATAAATTATTAAAAACAAGAATAAAAGAAGAGAAATCGGTGATAATCGAAAGGGTTATCAACTATGGACACTTTTGAATCCAGTGAAAGGGGCGGGGCGTGGCGGTCCCTACCTAGCGGTGAATTTGTTAGTAAACGGGAGACAAATGAGGGTCGCATCAAATGACTGTAACTTTAAGTGGAATAGACCGTTTTCAAAAATGTAAACATATTCAGAATCTGCACGACGAGGTATTTCATGTGGTATAGATTTCCTGAGCCCATCATGATTTTCGAAAATATGCCTGCGCTCGTTAGCTAGCTTTATTTCTCCCCGAAAAGCAATACTGATTCATAGACAATAGAATAGAAAATGTAAATATTCGAGAAAAAAAAAACTAGGATCGAATTGATCACGCAGCTGAAATTATGAAAGGTAAAGTATTGCATAATTTATATGAGCAGGTAAAATTGCTCAATCAGTGTAATTGAAAAGTATGAGGAGCGCTGTATATGTACTTCATCTCTTATTAATTAGCTCTTTATTTCAGGCATGGACATATAGAAAGATAAGGTTCGCAGTTCTGATTCTCATGATAATTTCATGCCACATGCTTTAATAATATAGATGAGTCTTAGTATAACAAAAAATTAAGAGCTGAATCAATTATTTTCCGTCTGCTGGTAAAATTCATCAGCAATCTTATCAGTGTTGGAAGAGCCTTAGACGCAGTTATATTCCTTCTTATCAATTTCGCAACGAGCCTGCTTATAATGTTTGAAAATAGAGGCACAATTATCCGCTAACAAATACTGAATATAAGTGTCGTACGATTTAGAAGAAAGTTAATAACTTCACAAACAATACTTGTATTCATTATATGTAGAGACCGCAAGTGATATTCTCAATTGAAAGCAAAGTCATGGAAATTTTTTAAGGGATCTGTAGGGCTAGACAGGATTATAGCAAAAAACCGCATGAAAAACGGATCAGTGTAACCGAAGATATGAATTTTTGAAGACGATATTCGAAAACCCCCTTTTCTTCGTCAAGCATTTATTTTAACCACTTGCATGCGGCGACTTTGCCGTGCATTATTAATGGGCGTGGCCTAGTCAAAGCGTCGTTGTCTTCTGAAAGAACAGTGAAAGCTGAAGAATTTTCCATATTGGATGCAATAACCGGATGCAAATTAAAGAAAAAATCAAAATAATAAGTAAAATGTAATATTTCATATTCCGCGTGAAGGCTGATGAGCGCGGCCTATGAAGCTCAAACGAGCGATTTTAAAATTTCAGTGTCCATTTTCGCGGGCTCAACTCGTGTTTCGGGATCATGTTCCGGAAGCAAAAATGTTCCCTAGGCTCATATCTAATAGTGGGAAAAGAAAAATCAGAAAAAAATCAATTTGCAAAATTTCTAGTTTTTTGAAATTTTTAACGAAGTTTTCTTCATTGGCTTTAACTTCACCGAGTGGACGGAGCTTTCGTTCCTTAAATTAATGTTAAATAATGATGATCTTTCACTTACCCATATCTAACATTACTATTCTAGAATATACCAGGGCTGTACGAAACGTTTCGTTTCGTTACGTTTACGTCGATTTTGAGCGATTTTCGTTTACGTTTTCGTCTTACGTTTTTAAAAAAAAAAATTCGTACAGCCCTGGAATATACTAATTAGCTTTTAGGATTATTGATATTAAAACACATTCTCCGTAATTCTCGACGATCTCAAGGAAGGGGTCGGACCAGAGATATAAAATTCCGTGTCGAAGGGGTTTCAGAGTGTTTTCTACCTATTTCGGACCCGTAGAACACGAATCCGGTGTCCGTTTTTCGATTTTCCCGCACCTTCCGGAGATGGGTTCGTATCCGGAAAGGTTTCCGGATAGCATAAAAACGGATTAAACCTTATACCATAAGATTCGTCTCGTCGAGCTGAGTCTCATAGTGCTTTTGGTTTTCCGGAGCAACCGTTCTATCGCAAGTTACGGCTAAAAACAGTGCAAAAAATCGATGTTTTTGGAAAGAAATTAAAATTATTCGATTTGTTTATATTAATGTACCCGATTTTTATTACAATTTTATAAACTACATGCATATACCTAATTAAGACGCATTCTTTGAATAACCAGAATAAAATATAAAGAGTGGTCGGACAATTTCAAAAGTGTCCCGGATACGAACCAAATCCATATGGATGGATACACCTTTGGACCCTAATCACAAAAATTAGGTTTTTAGGCCCCGCCTCCAAAAGTGGACGGGGCTAGGTGGGGGTCAAATTTGAGCATTTTGACGTCTTGACTGCAAACAGGAGGTACAAATAAAACTTTTTTGCTATAAAAGATTTTTGAAAAATTTAAAAAGGATGAATATAACCATGGAATGTATTTTCTAGAAATATATAGACTTTAGGGGATCAACCACTTGCTTGGAGTTGAAGGGGGTCCAAAAGTCAAAAAGTGTCAAAAATTGCAGTTTCAAAACATGCATTTTTGTATAAAATCGACCATAACTCGAAAATTTGTTATTTGCTGACAAAATTTTATGTCATATTCGGATTCTCCAGGTAATTCTGCATCTTATACGCCAAAAATAAAGAAAAAAGGGGTGACACCTATAGCATTACTATCGCACCAAAGTTGGGGACCCAAGAATCGAAATTTTAATTTTGAGGGTTAGACCCACAAAAATGACAAGATTTTCAAAAATTCATAACTTTTCGAAAATTTTATAGCAAAAAAGTTTTATTTGTACCTCCTGTTTGCAGTCAAGACGTCAAAATGCTCAACTTTGACCCCCACCTAGCCCCGTCCACTTTTGGAGGCGGGGCCTAAAAACCTAATTTTTGTGATTAGGGTCCAAAGGTGTATCCATCCATATGAATTTGGTTCGTATCCGGGACACTTTTGAAATTGTCCGAACCCTTGTTACAGTTATTCGTAGAATGTCTCTTAAGTGGTGGTCCCTAGTCGAGTATGCGTTTTTCTTCACAAGATTTTGTGACTAATTGCGAATAGAGTTGTTATTATCAGGAAAATTGAAAGAATTGAAAACTCTGATGAATATTAGTTGTTATCACAGGGAAAATGCTATAATAATTGAGAAAGTGAAAAAGACGCTAGCTAAATATTGCTCCTGCTGATGAATGTTATGGAATGAAAAGATTCTCACTTCGAATTCTCCCCCATGGCATTCATTATATGAGACGTTATTCGTAAAAATCGAGTTTTTCATAGAGGGGGGTGGTACCCAAGAAGTTGACCCTCAAATTTCGAGTTAATTTTTCGTCCCTGGGGGTTTTCGACTACGCTGATGACGAATATGACGGTTAAAACCCGATCCGACCACTTGTTCCGCATGTTCCGGGAGGTCCGCATCTAGTAGTTTTGGAAAATTCTATTTTCGTTATTCTATATGGGAAAAATTCAAATTTGGTATCAAAATGCTCGCAGAGACCAGCTGAGCATGATTCTGAAAAGATCTCGTCGAAATGACACCGAATAAGGAAGTTATGATGAACATAGTGAAACATATGGAAAATGTCATATCGATTTTTCGCTTCTTTTAATTTTTAATTTTTTAAAAGTACCAGATTCCATGAGTTATTTATACTGGGAAGTAGCCCAGGTCTTCTAGTTTCTGGAACACTTGACCGTTTCTCTATAGACTGCCCGCTAGAAGAGAAATGCCACTTCTTCGAAGAGTTGTCGTGACTCATTTTTGCCTAAGTTGATTTCAAAAATTCATAACTTCCATAATTCTAAGCCAAATTCGATATTTATTTTTTTATTGAACAGCATTTAGTTCATAGATTGTTAGACAATAAAAGAAGAATTTTTCGAATACCAGTTTCTGCAGAAGTGCGCACTTTTCGCGTCTTCATTGCGTATTTTTCAACCTGTCCTGGGTTTACACGTAAACGACGTTGAAAAAATTCGTCCTTCCAGTATTTTGCGTAGATGAACATGGTGAACAAATTTGTTCCAGGATCGATCTCGAATTCACATTAGTATGAGCTCTAGAATTTTTTGAAGTGCGACAGTTAAATTCAGCATAATGTCCTTTTATACGTTATTTTCAAAAAATGATATTTTCCTATATTTCTGACAAAATCTCATGATTATTTTTTTATTTTGTAGATATTGAGTAGGAGAATAAATTCTAAATATAAAGAAAATTTTTAGAAATTAATTTTGGCGGGAGAAATTAGCTTAAGTTACCCTATATACCCGTACTGTGTTTACAAGGATAATGGGAGTTAAAGTCGGAGTTTTCCATGAAATCTTGTAGAGCTCTTCAAGTTGAACAACTTTTGTTCCAGAACTTATTCTAGAATGTGCATACACAGAGAGATATGAATTTTTGAAATTTACTGCCCTAAAGGCACTTTGCAATAATTGATCGTTGAACTTCAAAAAATTCTGGAACTCATAAGAATGTGAATCCGAGGTCGATTTTGGAATAAAGTTGTTCACCATATCCATCTACGCAACATACTGGAAGGACGAATTTTTCCAGCGTCATTTACGCGTAAACACAGTACATGATAAAAAGTACGCAATCAAGACGCGAAAAGTGCATATTTCTGCAAAAATCGGTATTCAAAAAAATTCTTATTTTATTGCCTAATAATCTATGGATTAAATGCTGTTCAATAAAAAAAAGAATTATAAAATTTTGTTTAGAATTATGGAAGCTACGAATTTTTAAAATCAACTTAGGCAAAAGCGAGTCATGACAACTCTTCGAAAAAGTGACATTTCTTCGCTAGCGGGCAGTCTATAGAGAAACGGTCAAGTTTTTCAGAAACTAGAAGACCTGGGCTACTTCCTAGTATAAATAACTCACGGAACCTGGAGCTTTTAAAAAAAATAAAAATTAAAAGAAGCGAAAACTCAATATGACATTTTCCATATGTTTTACTATGTTCATCATAACTTCCTTATTCGGTGTCATTTCGACGAGGTCTTTTCAGAATCATGCTCAGCTGGTCTCTCCGAGCATTTTGATACCAAATTTGAATTTTTTACATGTCGAATAACGAAAATAGAATTTTATGGAACTACCGAATGCGGACCTTCCGGAACAGGCGGAACAAGTGGTCGGATCGGGTTTTAACCGTCAGATTCGTAATCAGCGTGGTCGAAAACCCCTGGGAACAAAATATCACTCCGAAATTTGAGGGTTGACTTCTTGGGTACCACCCCATACTCGATTCTTACGAAGAACGTGTCATATTTAGTTCAACACAGAATACAATATTTTCAAATTCAAACATCATGTTTCTCTTTCATACAATGCAATTTACATACATTTGTCTGAATCAATGTCCACTCGTGATCTTAATTGATCGCAAAGTAGTACAGATAAAGCAGTTTTTCGCAAATTTTATTCTAATGAATTGAAAGATTCCAGAATAATCTTCTTTAATATTTTAATTCTTTAATTCGCGTTTCTGCAAAGAAAAATTCAAAAGTTATTGCAGCGGGTGGTTTCGATCCACCGACCTTTGAGTGCCTTGAGGAACTTTTCCTCGAACATATGAGCCCAACGCGTTTCCTCTACGCCACGCTGCAGTTATTTCTCGATCAGAATACTTTTCCGACAGAATTTTCAGATTCCTGATTCCGTCAGATTTCAGAAGATTGTGCAATACCTATCGCTTGGTCACTTTCGGCTACGTCTTATGTTTATGGGCTGATGAGTACAACTAGACATTAGTAGTCTTCATCTAAATTTGGCGAAATTATATCTATTTTAACTCCGAGAAAATTCTAGAAATTTTAGAAATTACCCAGGCTTCAAAGCATTTAGTAATTCCCAAATTGTGATGATAGTGATCTTTAATAGTCGAAGATAGAAGCAAGATAAAACTGTCACTATCTTATAATGATTAGCGACAAGATTAGAAATCACTCACAATAAATTAAAATAAGTCTATCGATTTCACAATAAGCCATTGAAATCGAATTACCCTCAAGTCGTTCTTCATCTTGACCAACGGTAATGCTTCTTGTAGAAAAGTAAAGGATCTAAGAATTGCAAACAGTGATAAATGTTATAAAACTTTGCTTGATATTAGGGAGAATCAATGTCATAAAAAAGAGGGTAAAATAACCAAACTCCTATTAAAATATCGCCCATTCAAAGAAGAACAACCTAATTAACTAATTATCTTCGATAGTTGGATAATTTAGAGAAAACCACCGTGTTGGCATTTGCGATAAGAAATGATTCAATCGGGGGGTGTTTCTAAATTGTTATATTGCTGAAAAATTTGATCTTTTATTTTTTTACTAAAAGATAATTTTTTTAAATTATATTTATTTTACCGAAATATTATTTCTTCCGAAAAATAGACTTGAAAATGTCCATTCAATCTTCATCTCTCCTTTCCATTTCACCGCCTATTACTCCCTCATATTGTGCCTGTTTTCCCTCATCTATTCTCTCACTCGTTGTTTAGAATAGCGAGAAGGAATAGGCTGGCATGCCTCACCAAGTGGGAAAAAGGGGCTGCATTTTGAACGGAGAGACAGGACCATACTATGCAGAATCGTTTCTGTAGTTGGTACCTCACAATCCCCAGTAAAATGGGGTGCGCTTCAAGACGCGATGAGAATTTTGGAGAGGCTGCGGGCGGGAAGTTGCACTCCGGTGCTTAATGACCGCTTGGGTTACCAGCAATGGTGACCCGATGCAGTTTAGCTCCTTTGAGCGCTTTATTCGTTCCCTCATTCGAACTTCTCTAAACTGCAATTTGAAGAGTCGACGAATTTATGCATTTACCAGTTTACTCGATCATTTTTATCAAGGGCGTTGAGAACATTCAGTCTTGGTAGATCATGCAACTTGTTGCAAAACTATCTCGCCCATGATTAATTCAGATAAAATGATGTGAAAGTTGGATAAAACCTGCAAAAATCCGGAATAAAATAGGACCAGCGTTTCTTATGAGTATATAATTGAAAGGAGCCAATCCAATTCGAAATCTATCAATTTCTTGGGTGATTTTTCTTCCTATCATCTTCTCTATGTGATTATGTCATGCAGTGCTTTACTTGGCTAGAATTAAAATCTTCGAGATGAAACCATTTCCAGTCCCTTTATAAACACTTATCAAAATTTGTTTTTCATTCTTTTTTATAACCTCGTGTAAAAGTTAACTGACTAGTAATTCCAGTCATTTGAGAATCACTGACAAGTACTGTTAGTACTGGCTTGTTGGTTTTTGTCTGAGACGAAGCAACATTCATAGCTGAAATTCCAAGAGTTCCATAGGATTTGATCATCAAACTATCAAGCTGTCGAGCAACCCCTCTATCCTCAGCATTGGTTATATCAACCGGGGAACGGGTCAGACGCTCTCAATTCCGACAATTTCACGGTTCCTCGGAAGATTCTTCGATGTATTGCTCCGACTAGGCTGTTCTACTATCGCACAACGACACAATTAATGAACCAAATGCTAAGTGCCAAGATCTTGCTAATCATATCATCTTGACATTCTCTTGTTGTTCTTCCGTTCCAACATTCCAACCAAATTAAGGCTGCGCGAATGCAGCCCCTGACTCAAAAATTTAGTCGTCGACGAACCCCAACTCGGAGCTCCCGTGCGGATCAGCTCGGGCCGAAGTGCAATGTCCGAGCCTCACCGCAGATAACCGCCTTCTTGATCGCGGTGTTTCCCGACCAGGTAAGTGCATGAGACGCTGGGAAGGGGGAGAAGAGGAGGAAGAGTGAGACATGCTAGCTTATTTCGTTAGAACTATGTGTGACTGGAGAGAAGAGATGACATGACATTACGAAATTGGGAATGAAAAAGTGAAGGCGAAAAGATAGCAGCATTGTTTTCGGGAAAGGGAAGTATTGTGAAAGTGTTCCGAACAAAAGTTGGACAAGAATAGCATTTAAAAAGTGAACATTTTCAATTCAAATTGCTCTAAACCGATATGGAAATTTTTGAAGTCAGAAATAACCTAAACTTTCAGTTTTGGAAACGGAAAGTTTCACTCACTACTGATTTCGATAAAAAAAGTATTGAGAAGGATCTCGATTAGTTTATTAATTTGGACACGATAAAAAATGAATAATTTTACATTTTCAACGCATTAACAATGTCTGTGCAGTAGAAATATGACGAAATTGTCTAGTGCAAGCAATACAGTACAGAAGCACGGAATGACAAGGAATTGCTAGCTCGATCTTATTTATTTTCTCTGTAAAGACGACGGACTTGTGAATGAGTTTTAGCGAAAGAACAATTTCTCTTGTTTCCAAGTACCGTAATCAGTCATAGCTCAATTTAACAAAAAAAATGAACAATGCAAATTATTCCTAAATATTCCGAGGATTAAAATAATACTAAAATGACAAAGCTGAATTGTTAAATCGTTAAGCAAAATATTAAATTGAGTAACATTGAAAACCATACAGTCTATCTAAAAAAAACTCATATCGTACGGAATCATTCAAACGTCTGTCTTATCACGGAAAAGTAACAAGGAAATTTGACATAATTTATAGGATTTTTTAAACTGAAGAATTGAAATTTTGTGCCAAAGTACCGAGTTCGTTAAACTCATTTGAGATTCGAAGAAAATGTGCTCAACAACACCGTTTATTTTCTTTTCAATTGACTATATCGACAGTTTCAGATCTTCAGATATGCAGAGAATTTTCCACATTAGACATGACACCATGATACATCAATTATAGTAGATTTACTGATTATTAACAAACCAACAGTCTAGTTCATTAGCTCGTTTCTCCGTATTTATTATCGAGTTACTGTAATATTCTGGTTTTTTTCATTTGTTCAATTTTTACAAACTAAATTTTACCTCTGATTCAACCATACGCCATTATTTTATTTCTTCACACTATTGCGTGTGTTGTGACATGACGAATTTGTATTTTATATTCTTTTATCAAAATAACATGGAGTTAGACAGTGGGTTATAGTAAATCATATACTACCACGCTCTTTCATCGGTTTCCTCGCTGTCTGCATAAGATTCGTCATGTCCAGAAGTCTAGAATTTCAGAACCTGAACGCGAAACTTCCTTCTCTTCTTTGACTCAATTTCGTAATTTTATTCACCCCATTTTGGGGTGTGGGCCGTGTCCAGCTCTAGTGCCACGCTGGAACGACCCGTGATCGGTCGGAGCAAGCCCCGGTTCCGATCAAGCCTCCAAAAATCAAACAACCTTGTTCTCCTCAATCGAGGAGATATCGAAGGTTAATTCGATAAGAACAGTTACTAACTTTGATCTTAGCCATAAGGCCGAGAAGCGATGTCGAGCAGTGGTAAACTGAAGCAATATTCGGCTCGGGTGAAATATACCAGATAGTGCTATTCCTGCTATTCTTTGTCATGCACGAGAAGAGAATGATGGAAAAACGGGAGGTGTCAAAGAAGGAGAAGAAGAGTGAAAGAGCGACATTTTCATTGCACAATTTCACTCCTTTCCTTCCATCACATTCAATACTATGCTATTACAGTACTATGATACTATCCAGCCCTAGTGAGAAGGTAGATACTGTATATTCCTTGCAAATTGCTTCCTCCAAGCCTCGCCCTCTATTTCTCTTCGATTTTCCGGAGAAACGGAAAGAAAACAGGGAAAAGGGAATAGTGAGTGAAAGAAAGGCGTGGCTCGTGTGAAATCAAGTTGCAACGAGTGCAATCTCTATCTCCTCACAAGCGACAATACCATGCTACTTGCGAGGTATTCTCGTATTCAAAAAGCATATTTCTCTCTCTCTCTCTTTAGCCTATGAATAAATATGGAAACAACAAAATAGGCAGCGACATTTCATAAAGTGGGGCCATAGAGTTTCGTGCAGAAGGGATCTCTATCCTTGCGCAAAGGTTGTACCGCGTCCTATGAAGCCCTGCTGAGGAGCGGTTATTGCTGGTTGAAAACTTTCACCAATTACCCTCGTTGAGTCCTGAAACACGGATTCCTCGAAATGTTTGCAAACCTCGAAAGAGGTCATAAAATAGAAAACAAAATGAAAGGCGTCCAAATAGAACATGAGCATAAAATGCAGAAAAGCAAAGAGAAAAGTCAGAATTTCACCCAGCTCTGCTAGACAGGGCCTAAGTCAGATCCCAGATCGTTCGAGTCTGTCCCCCTTAAACAAAAATATTCCGCTAAAATGTTGTTTCGAACCAGTTTTTATCAATTTTCTATGGATAGAATTCGCTTTGCAGGTCTCTTTCTCTACTCTACTACTTTATAATTTTCCGTTCTGACATAAATTCTGTTTCTGATTAATTCAAATTCGATATACAACAAACGTGATTTGTGATACTTATACTCTGACACTGTCTGAAATCTTATTTACATTCGTTACTGACCCTAATATCCTAATCTATGATAATTCTGAAAGATTTGATAGAGGTAATGTGTAATGAATATGACTAGAGAACGCAAGTGTTTTGTTCAAAGTTGACATTGATGGGAACTAGATTTATAGAAATATTGTCTGGTCCTTCTTCAAATACCCTAATCAAAAAGAGAAATTCAATTTGTGTTAATCCAAACCCTTAATTAGCTCGATAATTACTCTAGGAAATTTAGCTATTTTTCGTAATTGAAATTGGAATTCTGATTCGATTCGAAAATCGATCATTTCTCTCACAAAAGATGATCGAATTTTATATTCAAATCCGAGTATTTGCGTTCTCTAAATATGATCAAGAGAATTTGAAAGAATAGCTGGCCGACTGTTGAATAGGTCACTTTATAAGGAAAGGCTACATTTAGTTCGTTTAGTATTAGGTGTTTGAAATACAAAAGAGATGATATCTAGAATCGTCGTTATATAGAGAAAAAGATGAAATTAAAGTAGAAGAAAATAAATCCGAATTCACTAGGGTGATTGACTCGACATATCATAAATTTAGAAATTATCATAGAAAATTAGGCAATTCCTCTACTCTATATTTCGAGATTTAGATTTGACAATTCGACATTTTGACGATTCGGTTTATCGATGTCCTGAACGAAATAACAAATAACAAAATAATAACGAAATTCCCAATTCCTGACTGATTTTGTCGGAGTTTAGGTTTATTTTATTTTATTGATGGATTCTCTATTCTTTTACTTTATATTTACTTTTATGGCTCTCCATTGGAAAGCGTTCCAAAATTTCTTTAACAACCGTGGAGGTCGTTCTTTGAATTTTACCTTAAAGATCTCTATCGAGATAGTTTCTCGGGCTCATCCCCAATATACTTGTCCTCCCTGCGCTAAATCTTAGTGGGCGAGGCATCTTTCTCTCCCTCCATTTCCTCGTGCTCCCACTTTCATTCGGCTAGTTAGAAATCCACTCCCCAACTTCGCCTAAATCATTACAGACTAGAATTTAACTCAGGGATGGGAATTCTATCGAGTTTGGGGCTGTATCGTCCTCAAAAGTTCTTTGAGCAAGGTAATACTTGCGTCGACCTATCTGGTCGCAATGAGATTTTGGAACACCTCTCAAAGTGAGAGGTCATAAAATGTGAATTTTTATGGAAAATTATGGAAAGAATGAATAAATTTATGAAAATTTGAGAACACAACACAACATTGATCAAATGAACACAACGAAATTACGTATTTTGAAGCCTTTGAACCATTGAATACTTGGAACTCTGTCAAAGCATGCTCGTGACCTCTTGATCCGGCGATATTTCTGAACAGCTAACTGGAATATTTTGAACATTTCTAGATTTGTATTTCTAATACTGTAATACTGAATGTTCAGATGTAAAAAAGTAAATTAAAGCTATTCCATCATCTCAATTTTCCAAATTTGAACAGAAGAACTGATATGATAATCCACCTGTAATTTGAAATGAATAACTTTTCCGATTTTAGTGTTTTCTGTCTATTTCTTCATTTTTATTCCCCTTTTCCAAGGGGATTCCAAAAATCAACAAGCTCATGTTTGTCTTCCTGCACAGAAATCTTTAGTAAAAGGCGAAAGATTTTCTCGGATAATTGCAGAAAGACGAGAGTGAAGTGTCCATATTCGAATTAATATTTACTCCAGATCGCTTGAACATCGTAGCCTATATTTCTAATGTCATTTTATAGCATTAGACAGTGGTTGAGCTAAAGAGACATTGCAAGTGAAATACACGGATTAAACATAAAGAAATCTGTTAATCGATATATCATGCTACTCAAACAACGCTATATCTCAATAATTCACACTAGAACAAACAAAATGAGAATTCGTCCATAAATATTACGTAGCCAACTAATTATTATTGAATATTTTAGGTAATTAAACCAGAATTCTATAACCATGCAATATGAAGAAAACCTCTTGAGAATCATTCTCAACATCACACAAATGAGAATTAAAATATTTATTTATAAACTAACTCAAAGTACATTTCAAACAAATTATCCAATCTTAAACACTCTATTTATGGGCACAACGGTGCTGAGGTTTCTTCTGATCGTGACTATATTTCTCTTTATTGAATCCTCATTCGAATTAACTAGACCAGGATTAGTAAATATGTTAACCAAGGCCTTTCGATATGGTCGAGTAAGAATAATCAATAATGAAGTTGCAATTATTGAGTGAAATGATATCATTAGTTCAAATATAGACGTCATATCTTAATTTTGTATTAAATTATGCGAAATTATAAAATTTCGTGTTACAAAGAATCGTTCCTCTGGTAAAATGTTCTGTGAAGATAAGTAGTGTGATAAAAAGGAATAATGATGTGATATATGTGAATGACACCGTAAGAAACTGAAAATAACTTTAATAATGGAATGTTTTCGTTGATTTTTATGGCAATTTATAATAAAAAGAATAGCTACTTTTGGCAAATTAGCGTTGATAAACGCATCTCTTCCAAATACTATTTCGCTCAAAATAGATATTCCATTATTTTTGAGATGACCCTTGCCTATGTCTAGCGGGAAAGTGCTGCGAATCCTTTCCGTTGACTCTTTTGTTTTTTTCACTATCATTCTCTCTTATTTTCACTATTTTCGCTCGCGGTTCGCATCAGTCAGTGTTTCTACACTTCTCGCTAGGCAAAGTTCATCTCATAGATAATCGAGAGTGCTATTTGGTGGCTAATTAAAAAAAATGATCGTTTTTTATTTATAACCTGAGCAAATATCGACAAAATTGCATTTCGCTGAGCGTCGATGGTTCTCTGCGAGAGATGGGTAGTGTTTTTCGAATTTGGCGCTATAATCATACAAGTGTGAACAATCCCAATGCTGCATAATATAAATGCTCCACAAACAGCTAGGTTACTAATTGGCACCACTAATTTCAAATATGGCTAAATTTCAAAGATTTAGGTGTTTTCTTACTATTTAACTATTTATCGGATATAAATTATCATTAGATTCATGTGCTGAAATCTATTTAGACAGCTTGAGTGTTGAATTAAATTATTAATGCATATAAAATAAAGTTGTTCTTAAAACTTACTATCGCTTGAATATTGTATATTGCGACGTTTGGAACATTGACTAAACAAGTTGCATCTGGATAATACTGAAATTATTGTCTTATTGTCACTGTTGAACAGAGATGAGAGAGCACGGTATATCGTGTGCAAAATTGTGCGAAGATTTGAGTCATGCTGTGTTAACAGTTTCTTATTGTTTTAAAGTGATCACAATAGTGCTGCACATTCTTTCTTTCATTTTGTGTCGTCTCTTCCCTCTTCGCGAAGGTGCACACTATTTTCCGAGAATTGATTCTAAGAAAGGAGATATGCAAAATGTATGCGACACCCATATTGTGATGTGGAATTAATATTTTATCAAACTTTGCCTGATTTAGATACATCATGAGATCGTCTCCAGTTAAATTGAAGAAACATGAAAATACTATGTAGCTTCCTATAAGTGAACATACTAGGCATATTAAAAATAACTTTATACAAGCTTCGGGTAATACGAATATCTGCAATTTGAAGATTTCATAATCAGAAAAGAAGAACAATTTAAACTACACAATCCGATCTACATAGCCTTTTATGTCGATAATAAAATGTGAGAATAATTATTGCCAGATTCCAGGCATGTAATGCGATTATTGGCCCCTGAAATAGTTTTCAGGGGTGTGCGGAATTCGTACTCGGAATTCCGCACATCCCTAATACTTTTCATTGTCACCAAAATGATAGATTGCAGAGGACAGTGCAGCGCGTATTCGCAAAAGGTAAAGGAAAAGACAATAGAGGCAGAGACGCAGAGCATAACAAAATATTTAATTAGCCAAGTTTGGGATAAATAAATTGGCATTCCATTGCCAGTTTCTTCGACTGTCTGATTTTCGCCACACTTGTTTTGTCACACACAATCCTATCTGGCAAACATTTTCAAGGGGAGGCTTCCTTCAAAGTTTCCCCCAGAGGAACTGAAAAATACGCAGGAACTATGGCTCCCCGATTTTTCCTCAGTTTTTCACCAGGAAACTTCGAAAGAAGGAAGCTTAGTTTTAATTAGAAGTAGATGTTTCACGGATAATACAACAAAAATATATCCGAACTGTCGAAAATAGCTAGAAAAAAGACACGATTTTTGTACACTTTTACCATGATAAAATTCGCTGGTATTAATGATCCTTGCAAGCCATTAATTTGAAATCCGAACACTAAAATTGCATTTTAATCCTTAATTAACTCAATTCATATATTAAAGGGCCCGTTCAGACTTTGTTCTTAAATCTCATTTTGGTCATTCTTTGATAAAACTGATTACTTGGAAACAACATGACGATATTGCCCAATAGATTTGTCGATATATCGGCGAGTGTTGTGGATATTTGTACTGCCAACATAAAATATTTATAGTCCTTCATAGTATTTGGCGATTTCATCAAGATTAATGTGATAGATATTGCAGACAATATCAATGATATGAATCCAAAAGTCCTTTCCACCGGAAATAACCAAGGCCATGTTTCGATTGGGAAGTTGGAATCGTCGCACATCTCAAGCTACTTAAGAAACAATCTAAAATACGCATAATAGATATTTAAATTTAAAATTGTGATGAATTTCGACGAACTAAACATATCGATAGAATTATCATTCAGAAATGGATATGATACTTGGGAATGTGCTCCGCTTAAACCCTATCCTTTGCACTAAGAGGCGTTCATGCTTAGTTGCATGCGACTGTAGCTTGCAATTTGCGTGCAATTCGGGTATCATTTATTTATATAGAAGAGTATTTCTTAGCAACGAGTGTAACGAGAACAACGAATTTTTTAATAAATTATTACCTCTACTGTCTCATTAAATGATATAATATGTATTCACTATCAATGCTATCATTGATGTGTTTATTAAGCGATCAGAAAACTCGTTAGCCTAGCAAATTCAATATTTTTCAATAAATAAATCACCTGCTATAATATATTAGTAAATGCTGATTATGTTCATTTTGAAATTTTGCTGTAATCACGTAGTCAGATCCATTAATAAAGAAAAATGGCTCCGCGCCACTTCGCTCTTTTCCGTGCGGCGCCTCCGTCTTGCATTTAGAAAATCATTTGTTAATGAACCTGATTGCGTGAGCCGGTAATGACCCCTCAAACAATTTGCAAATTCGTTGTCAAAATTAGCATATTATAGTTTTTTGGCCCTAAATACCCAAAAATTAGGTCAAAAGTCATCGGAAAAGTTACGTCGCACAGACCACAACAGAAGACCTATCCAACGGCGTATTATGCATGGGGGTATGATAGATAGATGATTAGAAATAAGCTCGGGCACAGACAGACACACTTTGCAAAAATACTAAAAATAAATGTCTATTAAGCGATCAGACAACTTCATTGGCCTAACGAGTTCAATATTTTCCAATAAATAAATCACCTGCTATATTATATTAGTAAATGCTCATTATGTTCATTTTGAATTTTTTCTGCAATACCAATTGATTTATTTCACCTGTTGTCGAATAACATGTTTGCTAAAAAATCAAAGATGGAGCTTGGCCAGAACCAGGGGTGGGCTATAGTTAAACGACAGATGAAATGTCTCGAACAGACCTAGGGAGCACTTTCGTCCGACGAAAAAATCTATGGGGGTAGGTCGCAAGGGGTTTCTGACGATCGTCCTCCCTAGGTCTGGATGTTAATCGAAGTTGTAAATTTCAATGAGTACTACATTTGTGCTCTTTGGAGCGTCGAAAAATTCTTTACTTTGAAGGCGTCCTAGTCAAATCTAAAAACGATATTCAAGAACATAAGCTATTTCAATTATGAACTAGATATGCGGGTTTCATCAAATGCTATTTTTCGAAATGACAAAATATGGATAGTGAAAACCCTTCAGTTTTTATACAAAAAGAGATCAACCCCACCGAAATGTTTTCTCAAAAAGAGTATGGAGGTTGAAATCTTCTAATGAAAGAAAATTTCAGCTTGGTCGAATCAACGAAAACGGGCACTTACGAAATCATCAAAGCAAGTGATACGTTAAGAGATCGCATATTCGCAGTGTTGGAAGATACCACGTACAATCAAACGATGGCGGCCAATCGAGAAGAGCGAAAGAAGGTTTAGATGGCCAAGGTTCTGCAACGTGATCCAAATAATCCGATCGACAAATGGAGAGCAGCAGAAGGAAGAAAGCTCACAGGAAATATCGCTCATTCATCCGGAAACAAATTGTATTGTGTTAATAAATTCTAATATAATAAAATTAATAATTTTTCCCAAAATATAATTGTTCGAATATCTCTATTATCATGAGGGAAAACAGAGGAGTGAAAATGTTCTAGAATATCATAAAGTTATTCAAAATCATGCATAAAAGACGAGAAATGCATGAAATGTCTAATCTTCGAAACGAATTCAAAACCTGCTAGAGAAATCGACACGGTGGCATAATGCCCCGTCCACTTTGCGTATTTACATGTGCTGTCTTTGCCCCGCGTTTATTTCTTTCTTCGTTGATGAATCTGATAGAGTGGGTCAAAAATTAGAGAAGACAAAGAAATGCGAATTTTGAAGATAAGTCCCAGAACATGAAATACTGAAATTCTCATCAGGATGCAACTACATTTAATCGAATAGGACATGTCTCTTCAAAGTGACACGATACAATCTCAAATCGTGTCAAAAACTTGCAGCTTTGTGCAAATATTTCCAGTTAGTGAACCACAAGACACTCAAAGTGATTCAATGCCGTTTGAAAAGAATGAGTTTTTATTTTGGAGCTGATTTATGTGCGTTTCATCCTTCTGGCTACTGTGCAGCGTCAAGGACTACACCGTCGCTTACGACCATACCACGTTGAACACACGCCATCCCGTCCGATCTGGCAAGTTAAGCAACGTCGGGCCTGGTTAGTACTTGGATCGGAGACGGCTTGGGAATCCCAGGTGTTGTAAGCTTTTGCTGAAGTTTCAGACATCTTTTCTTTTTCGTCCGACAACTTTCATCGATAAACGCGATCGGAATTAAAACGGCTTTTTATGATTTAGTTAGAGAGTGCAAGTCCCGTCCACTCGGTGAAGTCAAAGAAGATACTTTCGCTAAAACTTTCAAATGTTTCTAGAAAATTCACTCGTAAAAAAGGGGTTTTCGAATATCGTCTTCAAAAATTCATATTTTTGGTTACACTGACCCTTTTTCATGCGGTCTTTTACTATATAAGCTTGATCAGCCCATCAGACTTTGAGAAAAATACTTCCATGACTCTGCCTTCACATCGGGAATATCACTTGTGGTCTCTACTTATATAATTCACAACTCAATTTTTATATGAAGTGAGCTGCCAACATCCTTGATTAATTGTATACCTCGTAAAGATTTCACGTGCTGGCGAATATTAGACGAGCTGGTATATAGATGAAGTCACAAAGTAGCCGGCCGAAAATTCATTTTCAAAGTCAACTTCACATTTCACTGTTTCCAACACACTATCTGATCCATATCATATGCACTGACAATTGCTCAAAATCATCAATTCATTCATTCAGTTAGATAACTTCTCAAAATAACCCATACGGTCTTTCATTCTGTTCCCCCACCCCTCTAATGCAAAGTGGGTGAGGCTTACACTCTCTACTTATGCATATCATATTTTTATCCAGCAGAAAAATTTTTTCAGCTTTAGATGAAGTAAATGTAAAATGTGTTTATGAAATTCGAACCTGATTTCCCTCTTTTCGCATCTATCGATTATTGATGTTTTTTCCAAACTCAAAATATTTTGTGAAAGCAGACCAAGAGCGAAAAGCGAAAGGGCCATTTTTTGATGTAAGATCGCTCATACACTCGAATGCCACAGAAACACACACAGATTAAAGAAAGATTTCAGCATTCTCTCCCAAACTTCGGCCCAATATTTGCATTTTACAACCTTTACAAAATATGTACACCAATTCATCGTTCGATTTGCGAAGTCAGGGCTGTTAAGAAATGACGGAATGACGGTACCCATAGTTAGAGATAGGCAAGATGGCTAGATAAGGGAGAAATAAAATGGGAAAGGAAACGTACCATCATATTGCCATCGAAAATTCCCTAGCTGAGAAAATTCTTCGAATCGTTCTTTTCCCTGCTATAAATAACGTCTTATCATTTCTTCTCCTCTAGCCTTGATTCCAGTCCCACTTCTGTATTATCGTTTCTGTATTGAATCTTCGTGAATGACTCTCCTAATGCCTGCATATCTTCTCCACCTTCTACAATAATAAATTCTCTAAAATACCCCACTTTTGTTTAATATTTTCCTTCTGGTCTAAAGAATAATTTCATCATTAAAAATATTTTTAATTTTATTGGTATTGCCTGAGTAAGAGTTTGAGGAAATCAATTTATCATAATTATTATTTTGATCATTCATTTTACTTGGAATTTCTAAATAACCATCTAATTTTACAGCTTCTATTTTGTACTTCATACGCAAAAACTCTTAAGGAAAAAAATACTCAAAACTTAAGTCGTTGGATGTTAGTTGTAATGTGAAGTAAACCATTTATAATGGAAAAAATTATATGATAATCATTGCTAATCGCCATTATTGATTTTTGTTTTTGTCCAACTCTGTGTTCGAAAAGTCTGATCGTTTTTTGCGTCAGGAATTTATATTTCGCTTTTTAAAAATTATTTCATTAACATCTTCCTTAATCTTTTTAAAAATGTTTACGTCTACCTTGTGAATCATGCCTTATCAGCCACCCCTCTGCCTCCCAAGTACCTAAGAGTCTTTAGGTTTTATCAATGAAAACGCTTTTTTGCTCCTCTCTCTTAGTCTTTATCCTAGTTAGGGCATGAAGTGTATAATAATATCACTACACACTAATTGCATATCCATCCTTAGATATCTCACCCCGATCTCTATAAATAACCTCAAACTGTTATTAATAAAGTTTTTCGTGCTCATCAATACTCATCGCTTTCCTTACGCACAGCACATACTCCTCTACAGCCTTCCGGGGTCAGACAGAACTCAACTATCCTAATTCTGCTCCTGTATTGTCGTTTCTCTAGAGCTCTGTCAAATCTTCGCGAATGCCCTTCTAATGTCCTTGTACATCTTCTCCACCTTATACCTGGTGATATCGGAATTTATTTATTTTTTTAAATCCTATATATTCGCTGGATAAAGCCAGACCGAATTATTCATTTTTGAGTGTCTTTCAAGATCCCGAGTATTTTTCTCAATACCAACCAGATTAAGTATTTACAGATCTGACTTTATTCTAGGCATTTATTTTCCAAATTTGAATGTTTGCAATTTTTGTGCTCTTTATTGCAGTGAAAATCAAAAAGATTACATGATAAAAATTCCAAAAATGTTATTTTTACGTTCGAGAGCACAAATGACTCACAAAAGTTTCTCTCTTCTCCCAAAAATTGCTTTTCGTTGAAATCAAATGCGAGAAAAACGTTAAGAAAAAATAAGGTATATCTCAGAAAGGTGATGAAATTGTAGCTCAAACTACCAGTTGCTTTATTTTTATCACTGCCTATTTTCAAAATGGTCAGAATTTTCAAGGGTAATTATTTTTAAAGAATTTAAAAGTGATATTATACTTATCTTTTAGATTGGATTCCGTATCATGATGGGATTACATGTGATAGTTGTGGAGAATCACCAATTTATGGATCAAGGTATAAATGCCATTCTTGTAATGATTTTGATCTTTGTGAGTCGTGTTATGAAAACAACAACTTTGGAAAGGAAAACAAAGGACATAATAACAACCATGCCATGCAACTGATCATGTCTCAGTTGGATGAAAGTAAGTAACTTCAAAGTTATTTGGATTAATTATGTGCTTTTATATAAAATTTGGAAATATTTTTTAATATTGTAAATGATCTCAAAGATCATCAAACTTAGTCATATTATGATAAATAATTTTTAAAAAAATATATTACTTTTCAGAAGGAATTCCTCATCATAACCGTTGGTGTAATGGATGTCAATCTGACAAATATCCTGGAATACGATATGCCTGTAATACTTGTGAAGATTTCGATCTATGTGAGAGATGCTTCGGAGAAAATCGATTTTCTCCTGGGACAAATTACACAACAGATCACACAACTTCTCACAAAATGACAAAACATGATGCTCCGAGTAAGTAATTTATTTTAAATCAGTTATTGGATATTCTGGATTTCAGCTTCTGCTCATCATTCAAACGATATTTGGACGGCTATGTCAATCAAAATGCAAAATTACTTTGGTTCTCAACTTGGAGCTCGTGACTGGGACAAGATTGATACTGATATCAAGGTCGGACTTTTATAATTTCATATTTGGTCATTTTGATTTAGGAAGAATGGGCTAATCTCGGAAAGAAGATCGGCTTTGCGATTTATGGATTACCGACGATTGTTCCTAGTAATTCTAACAATTCTTACTTTGGCTATGATGATGAAGTATATTTTATTATCATATTTATTCTAATACTTTTTTTTTCAGAAAGAAGAGCATATTATTTCATTAAGAAGACGAGTACTAGAGTTGAACAGAGAAGCATGGAAAGATGAAAACGTTTGGATCAATTTTATCTTTGTTTCGTTTTGGAGCTCGGAGTTTGAAAGCATGGTAAGTATTTTTTATCACTCAATTATTTAATAATTATTTTTAGTTGCCTATTATTCGGATATATCGCAAAAAACCCGATTACTCATATTTCGTGGAACCAAACGGAAGAACTTACGATAGCTGGGGAGATTTCTTAGATAAAAACAAACTCCCTGAATGTGAGATCTGTTACCCAATTGGAGGATGGTATCAGGCAGATGAAAAGGGATATTGTGATCTCCGATTCAGAGGATCAGCTGAATGCGATACATCTAGAAAGTTTGTGAAAGCAACAGATACGATAGCTACCATCGGCGGTCTTGTAGGAACAGGAGTAGCAATTGTCGGGCTTTTTACTCCCTTGGCTCCTGTTGTAGCCGGTGCACTTGCTGCAACTGGTAATTTTATTTAAAAACTATTTAAAAATAAAATAATTTAGCCGTAACAACTGGTGGATATGGAGTTGCTCGAGGAACTTATAAATTGGCAGATCGTGCGACTCATGGAGAATCAATTAATCCATTCGATAATCGCGAATCGTTCTTTTGTTGGTTCTCGATTGTTGGATCTGTTTTTGCAATGGGAAGTATGGCTGGAGTTTCGGTAAGTTTGTACATAAATTATAGTTTAATTTCTAACTTTATGGAAATTATTACAGTATGCTTCACGTGCAGCGATGACGGGATCACATGTAGGCCAATCTATGAGAATTGTCATCAACACAGCTATTTTTGGAAATTTGGGAATCAATGCAGTTGGCATTGTAGCTAATTTTGTTAATGTGGTAGAACGATTTGAAAATGGTGAAGTTCCTGTTCTAGAATTATTCCAATTATGTGCTTCAACACTTTTCTTCACCAATGCGATGCTCAATATCCAACATGCAAGCAGCATTATCAAAGATGGCCAAAAAGCTCGTCTTGCCGATGCACGAAATCAACTTCCAGAAGAAATTCAAAGAGTCGAATTTGATCGTCAGCTGATGCAAGATCGTCAAGATAATCTTTCAAGAGGCCGAACTGGGGAAATGCATGGAGCCGAAGTCACGATTGGAAGATTGAATAGAGCTATGGAAGGCGCAAACTGGCATGAATTATTTGGGGGAAACACTGGTGAGAATTTGTAGATAAAATTTAAGTTAATTCTATTATAGAATTAAATCATGAGGCGGGCCGAAGACATATAGCCCAACCAGCTTATTATGTTGGTGAAAACGGTGAAAATAGAGGTGGTGTTATACTGAGACAAGCTGCAATTAATAGGGCTCAATATGCTCGTGAAGCACGATATGGTGGTAGAGTAAGGAAATAGCATTTATAAAAAATAACTGTTATATATTGCGGCAATAGTCATTTATTCTGAAATATCAAGGCTTTGTAATTTTGAGATTTAGAAAGAAGTTTCAGGGAGCTAATAGACCATCAACAACCACAGTTTTAGCTATACCGCCTCATGAATTCGAAGCAAGAACGGCACAATTGTAAGTAGAAAATTTATAATGAAAATTTAGCAAAACAACTTTATAGATCAGTAAATAATGGTGAAATCCCATTTCCGGGAACTTATTATGGATATGAAGTCCATCTCGTAAGTATACCAATAAATATTATATTTATTCTATATAATATACCAACATATTACTTTCTATATATTGTCATTAATTTATATGTTCAAAACTTGATTTTAGGGAGCTACAGGAGAAGTGCTTCGCACTCAAGCAATAGAATTAACTAATCCTATTTTCGGAGTAAGAAATGGTAAATTTTATTATTTAAAATTCGGAAATATAGTTAACTTTCAGGTCAAGTAAATCATTATGCTGGAGGCACTCAGAGAATCGAGATAAATCAACTTCCATCGCATGCACGTATTGGAGTAAACTACGAAGGAAACGTGTTAACTGGTTTCCAATTTATGACATTCACTAGGGTCCGTGATAATTATTCTGAACGTGATTATTAAAGAGAATAAAAATATCTTTTGTTTATTAATTTGTTCTTGTTTATTCTTTTTAGCAGATAGTGTTTATGAAAATCTAATTTTGTAATCTTTAATATCTATAATATTTTGAATTCTTCATTTCACTAATATGGATGGACTTAAATTACAGTATTTTGTAAAATTGGAAGAGTATCCCTCATAAATATCCCTCTAAAATTCTTTATTTTGAATTCTTTAGCTAATTTTGTAATATCGTAATTAGTCAATGGTTTGTTAATAAACATTTACCCTTAGATAACTTGTTATTTATTTAAATCAAGAAAAATTGACCGAATTGCATAAAATACCTGACGCAGTCAGTTGGTTAGCGAAGGTAAATATCACAAACCCTTGGGAGGGGCACTGGAAGGGCTCGTATCCTTTTAGTAAATATATATATATATATATATATATATATATATATATATATTAGGTTGGATAGAAAGTCCTGCACCAAAAAAAATCTTTTTTCATTTATTCATAACTTTATTTAAAACCACCAAGAAATAACGATATATTGACCATTGAGATCAGTAACCCTCGCCCATCTATTGGGCAAATCACTGCTGCTTTTCGCCCAGAATTCAGAAGACTGTGACGCGAAGAAGTCGTCGACTGCTGTTTTTAGGTCGTCGTCTTTGTTGATTTTATTCTCTCGTAGATGGAACTTTAAAGGACAAAACAAATGGTAGTCTGGCAGAGCGAGGCCCGGCGAGTACGATGAGTGGATGACCGGATGTCAGCCGAGCTTTGTGGTCTTTTGGTGGGTACCCGAAGCGACGTGTAGTCGCGCGTTGTCATGCAGCAGATGGACAATTGAGTGTCTCGGCCGTTTTTCTCGAATTACGCCGATCAATTTTTGAAACTGATCGATGTAGATGATAGCTGTGACAGTCCTGCTTGTAGGAAGCAACTCGTAGTATGTTGGCTCTTTCGCGTTCCACCAAACGGAGAGGAAATGTTTGAGTTGGTGGGGTTCGGTTTCGGCTGCGTTGGCGGCTCTGCGTCACATGGGAGCCATATGGTGTGTCGTGCATCGTTGTCGTAAAGGATCCAGCTCTCATCTCCAGTCACTAGATTTTTCATAAATTCCTTTCTGTGCAGACGGAGGAGGAGAGACTGACAGATGTTAACACGCACCTGCTTATGGGCGTCGATCAGTCGATGGGGGTCCATCTCGATTGTATTTTTTGATAGCCGAGATCGTGGAAATGGGCAACGATGGTGGCATTGGAGCACCCGAATATCGTCTCCAATTCTCACGTTGTAGCTTCCGGATTGGCCTTGATAGCGCTCTGCAGTTCGTCGTTGTCGATGGAGGATGGTTGTTCACTGCACTCATTTTCTTGGAGGCTCGTATCTCCTGCCGCGAAGCGATAGAACCAGCGGTTGACTGTCCAACGGGAAGCAGTGCCCTCACCGAATGTGTTGTTGATGTTAGAGGTCGTTCTGTTCGCGTTGTTGTTTTGGCGCCACTCGCAGTAGATGACTGTTCAAAGTGGGGGTTCACTTGTCATGGTCGGTAAGTTACAAAACCCTGAGCGAGGGTCCTTATATACCCATGTGGTGATAGCTTAGAGAACATTCTACAAGGTTCTCACACTTATTAGAACATTCGACTCATTTTTAGAAAATTACAAATTTTTAAAATTTTCGGCGCAGGACTTTCCTGACAGCCTAATATTTTCTAAATATTTGTACCAATAAAATGATTGTTATCAAATCTTACATACTCAAATAAATGACAATTAAGAAAACCCATGCCTAAATTAAAAATCCGCAAATATGCATATTCTAAGGAAAAATAGCATTTATTTTCTGACAGAATAAGCAAATTTTGGATGAGGAACATTTTGGATAGCACAATGCTCATGAATTGAGCAGATATATCCTACTTTTCATGATTTTTACAAACAGACACTTCCATCATCAAATCAAGATCAGTGATAAGCGAAATTTCTATTTTATGACATTAGGTTCGTGTTCTAAAATTTTAGAATTGAAATTCGGGTCATTCTTTAGAAGAATTCCCGTTCAGATCTTCGCGACTCAATTCTGTTTGTCGCAGATCAAGATCATCAAGTGTTTCAAAATTCGAGAAGATCGTCATCAGAAGAATAGAGTTTTTTTTCTTTGGATTGCAGGATTGATCATCAATATCAACTGTTTCGTTAGTTCGTCATCTTTGAAAGTTGGATAAAGAAAGGAAATTTCAAAAATTTTGTGAAAATAGAAAAATTCTAATCTTACAAAAAAAATTTGAACCTTCTCTGCTAAATTGCGCTTCCTTGACTTCCTCGATTTTTATTTGTTGATAATGCGCATTTATTATTAGGAAAATTTTTGAATTTTTTTCGTGAATGAAAATTTTCTTTGAAATATACAAAACTTTATGTGAAGCATGTGTATCTTATTTTTCATGCCTTCTCTCATTCCAGATCGGTAATGGGTAATAACTTTATCGTCAGTTTTCATGAAAATGCTCGAAATTTTGATTTCTTCATTTTGATTACTCTTACTCAAAGAGATAACCATATTTCCTTCATTTTTTTGTTTCTTTTGATTACGATTCGAGTTCAAACTTCGCCTCAAAATGGAGGCGACCAATCGGGTTTTTATAAATAAAATGCAGCTTATCATCAAAATGGAAATGGAAATAGCAAAAAGCCTTTGATCATTCAAATGAAACGTTCTAACATATCCCTCGCTTTATGCTGAAAAATAGAACGACAAAATGGGCTTATGAAATTCGAAAATTGGGTAATGGCTTTGGAATGTCAGAGTGCTCTTTATTCTCAGCTTTATTGTTCTAATTTTGCCCCATGTTTAGCACTTCCTTCTGTGAGCTCATAAAGCCGACCTAATTTAGATATTCGGAGCATATGCATTATCACTTATCGCCAGATATAAAGACATTTTGTAAACGTTGCGTAATTTATTTGCTTGAGAAAATATTTCTTTTTTTCTCTAAAATGCGAGAGCTTATAAAATCACATTTCCATTGCGAAAGGCTGGTTATCTTCAGTTGTTTCGAATTTAATATCGTGCTGCATTCAAATTTGTCGAATCCTTTCAGCGTAATCCTTTCTATTCTTTCTCTGAAAATCCTCATGGTTTTCAAAGGATGGGTAAATGTGATCATTCATAGAAACTTTAGCCTTTTAAACTATCAATTTGAATACTCTTCGTACTTTTTTCGTCCAATTTCTCATTTGTTTCATTTCATCGCTAAGAATTTTTCTGACACTGCTTCTGTTTTCAGCCGTATATTTTTTTCAACAACATCTTTATTTTCTTTCCTGTTTCATCAAATTATCCGTCTCTTTTCTTTAAAAATGCAGGAACGCTTTCCACTTGCTTCAATTTCAGTTTTTCTTTCAATTCTCATCGGAGTATATCTAATTTATCATGAAGCGAACATGGGAAAACTTTTATTCGCGATTCTTCTAAAGAAAGATATGCTCTGAGGTTTGAAAGAATATGAGTCTGAAAACTAAAACTTTTATAATTATTAGGCCTGAAACTAAGAATTACTTCCTTGAAATAGTCAAATAATAACGAACTCGGAGTTTCTAATTGGTTCTAAATAATCAGGTGTAGAGTGTAACCTGCATAACGACAAGGTATAAAACTAAATGAGCGAACGTGGAAAATAATTGCGATTTTGTGTTTTGTAAAGATGTTGTTCGCTTCAAAGCTAAATTCCCTTTGGAACACATCTAGGGAGCATTTTTGTCAGACAGAACTAAACTATAGGGGGTAGATCGCAAAAGCGAAATTATATCTATGACACCAGGTCACGCTGGTAGAAATTTTGACTATGGTAGATTGGAGGAAGAGGTTAGTTAAAACGATAATTGGAGATAGGTTGCAAAGGATTTCTGATGATTGTCCTCCTTGGGTCTGCTTTGGAATGTATGGTCATTTTCGTGTTTGTTCGTGTTTATTTGTGTTCTACAGTAATTCTCTTATTCCCCAAAATGCACGTATAGTTCTGTGTACACTGCACACACACACGTTGTGAGTGGGGACACGAGTTATCCAGATTAATTTTTTGGACTCTTTGAAAGGTAGGGTTTTTCCTACAGTTTTTAACCACGCGTACATCGACAAAATTGATGGTAGCTTCTTCACGTTGCAGACTTCACATCGATGCTAAGTTTTCAGGTGCATATTCAATAGGAGCTTGTGTATAGAGAGTCTGATCGCAATCTGGCAAAATTTTAGAAAGTTCTAGTAGAAAGTTTATATCACTATCTAGGCTTACATCGCAACTTTAGCTAGAGGTTAGAGTTGTATTCAGGTCATTCGTGCCTCTACCGTAGTGTAGCCGGGTTAGTCTGCTCCTCTTTGTGCCTCGTGAATACAATATGTACATTCGTCTGCAGGTCTGCCTCAGTGGCAATGCCTCTTCCCTTTCCGTCTCCCCTAACTACGGTCTAGTTCCCTTCTTCGCCTCCATTCTCCTCCAGTCATGCACTTCAGCCCCAACCCAGCCCTAATTGTGCTAAGCAGGCCAATCTTTCGTATTTCACTTGGCTTATTTCAGCTTCACCTCGTTTCGCTGTTCGCTTATTAGCGTTTAGCAAATCTTCCAAATTAGTCGAAAGGATAATATTTGCTTTGGAGTGATTCCTTATCCCCTTATTTTTGTCTAAGATTGTCTATTTGTCTCTGTGCATGGCTACAGACAGCATCTTCTAGCCCTTCTAGCATTCTAGCATCCTGCAAAGCGCACGTTGTGTTTGAAGAGTGTGTTGTGAAGAGGAGGCAGGGAGGGAAGAGAGGAAAAAGTTCCCCAATCCTGCAGCAATTTGCAGCAGCAGCCACACCACGCATGTGTGTTAGTGTCCGGTGTACTGTGTGCGTCCACAATGTGTAGCGTTATTTTCCTGGAAAGGAGAAAGTAAGACTGTCGTTGGCAAGCATTCAGCTATCACTAAATCACATTTCTTCGCAGTCCTTAATTGTAAATGCAGAGCTGGGGAAATATAGAAGAGAGGGGAGACGAAAAGATAAAAAGGGAGAAATAGCGCGCTTTTTCTTTCTTTTTTGGAAGGTGAAAGAACACGGCATAAAGAAGGAAAGAGTAAATCGCGTTGTTTTTACTGTTAGTGAACATGAGCTTATGAGATATGCATAGCTAGTAACGATCAACAGTTATCAGAGGAGTAAAATAATGTCTTTTATCAAGGAGGTACAGTAGATATGATGATAGTATGCAAATTATCTGCTAGATAAGCATTAATCCTGTTTTCATTCCATAGATCTCGCACAAGCAAGCATGATACCACCAACATGTTCAAATGCGGTTGAAGCGAGTGTTCATCATTTCTACGGTCTTGTCCATGAACGAACGGGAAATCTGTATTTCTGGCGAATGCGAGCAACTTTTCAGTCGAAAATGCCGAATGACTGCCTTTCCTTCCCGCTGCACAATTCGTCGGTGTCCTGTGTGTCTGGATGTTTGCCTACAACAATTCAATGCGCGAATGGCGCGAGCGCGGCGTCGTTCTTTTTCTTCGCAGGCAACGGCTCTATCACATTTTCTTCTTTAATTTCTTCTTCTTCTTCTTCACATGTGTAACATTTTGGATTTACGCAAATAGAAAAAGCATACCTCCATCAAGGATTATTATGTTTTTAAAGGAAGAATAGCGATAAGATGAAATAAATCTATTTCGTTCGTGAAAGTCGTTGACCTCTACTAGAATAGTTGATTAAAATGGTATACTGGGAGTGGAGTACAATTTTGTAATGGAATTAAGTCATTTTGGCCAAGGATTTGGACCAGTGATAAGAGATAAATAAGGGTTTGGACTCCGAAAATACAATACCGAAGAATGATGTACTTCGGCCTCCAAATACGACTCTAACTTTCGTGAAGTCCAGCTTCATTTCGCCGCTGGAATTGATATTCATTTGTGTACCATTTCACAGTGAGCGAACGCAATATCCAAGCATCCGATAAAATTACTCCATCGTAAATATTTCTTCATACGTATTTTCGGATGTTTATCTTTTTCCTATTTAACAATTCTTCTCTTTCTCACTATTTTCGTGTGTCTTTCCTTACAAGAATGGATTCGTTTTTCGTTCGCAAGCCATCTTATGTTGCTTTTGGAGGTGGAAAACGAGGGAAGAGAGGGAACGAGGAGTGTGTAGTCGCTACAGAGGGAGTGTAGAGAGTGGACGCTAACAGACTAACAAAGGCAAATGCAGGAAAAGAAGAAAAACGCTGACAAGAGTCTTCTTCAAGCAATCTTCAGCCAGTCTTTTTTCGGTGAGAAGTGACTATTTTTGCTTCTACGAAAATCATCGCTTCGAGTGATAGCTTTAGGGATTTGTGTGGGTTAAGTTTCTACTATTATTAAATTTCTTAAGACCAGTAACCTGAATGTGTTCGCGTTTTTGCAAACTGAGACTTTTGTAACCATAGGCACAAAATGATGCGGATAAAAGATATCATATTTTTACAGAAAAAGATCATTTTGCAAAATTTGTTATTCGCGAAATCACACGAATAATTAATCTCTCAAAGTCTCATTTTCTTTCTAGTTTTATTCGATAAGCCTTCTGGATGATAGTTTTCGACACCACAACTAGACTGTAAGAATCAAGTGATGAAGCAAGACATTTCAAGCAGCTTCTACGGTTTTTAAATTCACCAAAGTAAAGTACTGTATTCTTCTACTTGAGATAAACATTCCCCGTTCACTTTCAAATTTATTCAATTCGTTAAAAAACCCCACAGCTACAAAGCATTTTGTCGATGTTTAATTTGTATCTGAGCACCTGAAACCTCGATCTCGAGACAGCATGATTTATTCATAACTTCTACTAATTTGTAACTTTTCACCTGTCGTGTCATCACTTTTAACATATTTCTTATCTAGTGATAAGGGATAGGTCGATAAAAATTTCTAGAATAACTTCAATTTTCATCTGCTTTATTCAACGCTTTGGGATGGATGTACAAAAAGCGTCTGAAACATTTTCCCCGATTTGGCTATATGAACGGGTGTTTCGGCGCAAAGTCCAACACTCAGTCCATTTTTAATTCCCAGAACCTGATGAATGATAAATTTTATAGCGTGAAAAAGCCTAGTGATAAATGAATTATTGAATTCTCGTTTCGAGGCAGAAATCCACCTCCATTCAAACTCCCAGGTACCATTTCCACCTGCCCAAAATTTCAATCTGTCTGTTTGAAAAAATTGCGAGTTTTAGAAATGAATAGCAAAATATCACGTCTAATTAGCGAGGAACTGCACATTTGAATTTGAAACAATCATATCAGCTTTTCAAAGTGAAATCATGTTCTTCGAATTCAAATTCAGATGCTCCAATACTGTATTTTTTAGCTTTTAATTAAAAGAAAATTGTGAAAATGCATATTCAGAATTTTCTCAGCGTTTATGAATCACTAAAAATCAAAATTGAAAAGAATAATTGTTGATTTCAGCTTCTGAATACTAATTTTGCCATCATCTAACAAGTTTAATTACCCCAGGTCTAGGGAGTATTCGAGTTAGACTAAAAATATAAGAAGGAGTAAGGAGAATAGCTTGCACAAACGAAATTTATGCCACTGTTTTTCAATCAAATAATCGATACCCAGAGAAAATTCGTATGGTATCTTTTCATCTATCTCACTTCATAGAATATTTTTGGCAAAAAATGATGAAAGTAGGACTCGCGAACTATTTACATCTGAGAGTACCAGCAATGTGGTCGTTAATTACTGAGCTAAAGAAGCTATACGTATGACGGTGGTATATCGTGGTGTGAAGTCCTTCCCTCCAGGTTGCGTGCTCTCTACTCGAGCGATATAGAGTTGCCAGAGTATAGAAGAGATACCATACGGGTTTTCTCTGGGTAGCGATTTGGCTGAAAAACGGGGTGTGACTTCATGATGAGTGGAAAAAATTTAAGGTTAAAGACGCAAAATTGTGTAGGAAATATTGTAGAGGGGGTAGGTCGCACGACACTACTGACCCAAGTCCTCCCTGGATCTGATTGCCCCCCTAATTACCCAATTATCGTCCCTCTCACTCTCAATTATGAATTGTCCAAGCCTTTCACCTCGGCTGAGTCAGCTGCTTGTGCCAATCGACAATCGCACAGGGGCAGTGCGGCTTTTCTGCTTCTTCTCACTTCTCAAAGTCTTCAAGCATTTCGCGTTTCGTTTCACATTTGCCCCTTCTCCTTTCCCTTCCCCTCTCCCTTTTGCCTTAGCCAAGCCATACTCACATGTGCCCCCTCTCAACGCAAACTAAGCCCATGGGTACATTCTATTTTTTCGGGTTTTCTATTCTCCTTCTTTTTCTTTCTCCGCTCATATTTTGAAATACCATTTCTTTCCGCTTCCCCCTTATTTTTCTTTATCCTCAATATTTCCCCGTTTCACGTGTAACCGACAGCCATCTGAACCCATTTTCCGGTATCTCTTCCTCGCGCTATTTCTAAAAACTTCGTTTCCTTTTTCCCCTCTAAAATTCACAATTGATTTTCATACTCTCTCGGCTTCTCTTTTTCTCTGCTTCTCTCGGCATTCTCATGAATTTTCTCATCCTCTAACCGCCTCTCTATTTATCCAGTTTGTATTTGCCTAGTCGAGGTTTTATGTTCATACGTAGCTTCGGTGGTGAGTTTATATTTTTCTTCAGTTCTCCATTTTTCATTTCTATCTCTAGCCAATTCGAAACTTTTCATTATCTCGTAAAATTCCCTCGCTATTTTCAAATTCTCTCAATCTCTTGTACGCTCGCGAAATGCTCACTATTTCCATTCCCCCAAAAAGTTCCTTCTCTTTTCCAACAGCGTACGTTCGTTTACTTTCCAGAGAAAATTCCCACACCAGCATTGGAAAGGAGAGAAAATACACAATGGTTTCGTTTGAATAACCCCTTACTGAAAAGTTTATTGAATTTTTTCCTATCATAACTTTTGGGAAACACATTCATTTGATAGGTTTTCTATGTTGCTATCCTAAATTTTATGATAGTTTTTTTTCGAAATCGTTATTTGATTCAGAGCTGTTCGGAGTCGGAATTCCGAACACCCTTGGTTTGATGTTATTAGTTCATTGATTTCTGATTATTTTTCTTCATTTGGCAAGAATGTTTTTCTCCTATTTTTCTAAAAAAAAACGATGAATTCGCCTAATACATTTTTTGATAACTTTTTTCCAATGTATACAATTGTTTTCTTCGAAATTTCTCATGAAGCATCCAATTTCTTCAAACACCTCGCATAATTTTCGCAAAATTTGGCGCAAATCCGAATATTCTTTCACTCCTTCCCATCCCCTTCTAATGTCTAATCTGTTCGTTTTGATCTATCTTCGGAGAGTTTTTTCGCGGTCCTTTTCGATTTCTTCCCACTAATTTTCTGCTTCTCTCGCTAATTATATCTGCCACGTTTTTCCGCCTTTCCTATAATTGTTTCGCTCTCGCCTTCTCTCATTTTCCCATGCTACTTCATCTTTCTCTTCTAATTTTCTCCTTATTTCCACCGGGCTGTCGGCAGTTGTACCTCTTTCCCTTCGCAGCCTTTTCCCACTCTTTCCCCTTCCCCTTTTCCTTTCATTTACAATTTCATCTTATCGTTCGTTATGCAACTCGCCAGCCGTTTTCATACGCTTATCTCGAATTTCCATCGATTTTTATTAGCGTTCCGTAAAAAAACTCGAAACCGTTGCGTTACATGGTTTTTTCGTTCCAAAATATACTGTAGTGGAAAAGCTGCTGCTTCGCAACATTATATGGTTTCACTTGAGAAAGTGGTGGTCATTCTTTCATTTTTAAAAAAAAAAATTTTATTTGACGTTCTGATTCAATATTTTATAGATAGCCCTTAAAATTTTGTTCTGATAAGTTAGTTGGGTTAATTAGATCCAATGGATTTTCATAACATTTATGTAAATTAGTGTATTTATCGTAACATAAAAAATCTATATTCTGGAACGCCATCTTCTTGAAACTTGGTCGTTTTTTCGATACGAAATCGGGATACTTCAAAGGGAGTCTCAGATCGTATGTCGAGAGATTACATCGGAACACAGGTCTCGACGACTCTTCATCACCTAATTTTCGAAAATCCCTAATTTTCAAGTCCAAAGTCTAGCAGTCGAGAAGCCATTCATTCATGTTGCGTTTCTTTCCATTCAGCCGAACTTGTGAACTGCGAAAAATGCACGTAAATTATGCAACCACGAGGTTTTGAATGAATTCCAAAATTTTTTCACCAACTTTGAAAACTGAGTCGAAGGTGCAATAATTATGAAAGAGATGATTCTATGAAATCTTTTACGAGGTTTTATGCTTTTTCATAGTTTTTTTTTCAAAATGCACCAACAATTTTATTTGAAGTCTCTTGAAAAAATGTGCGACGCTTTCTTGTTGAAGATGCAATTTGTGTTGTTTCTGCTGAATATCACGAGACCCAGTTTGAAATGTCAAGTTGCATTACTTTATTGAAGGTGACGGTATCTTCGCATGATAGGCATATCTATCTGAAAATCATTCACGCACTCTTATTTTATCAGTAAATGGGTTGCATCTAAGGCTAAACTTTTGAACCTCAATTATATAGCACGGATATTTTTCTTCCACAGGAAATTATAAACAAGAAGGAACTTTTCCACTTTTCTAAACTTTTGATACAGGAAATTAGAGTGGAATTTCAATTTCTTTATTGCAACTCTGAAATGGAATCTTGTTCAGTTTCATCCGAAAGAAGCAAAGGATTTGAGGCTAGGGTTGGAGGGATTAGCAGGATTTTGATAAGTCTCGAGATATCCATTCATTTTGGAAGTTTTTGATCGGAGGATAGGCATTTCAGAACGAAACATTTTGAAAACAAAGTGATTTCATAAAAATTGCATGGTTATGAATCGCAATATGCATGATATCTTCAAGATAGAGCGACGTTAAAAATGTTTAAAGCCTGAAATGTATTCATTTGCACATGCTTTTCGATATACCATGTGTTATGGGGTTCAATTTAATAAACTTCTATCACATAGCATACGGTATCTAAATGAAAATGCAGTACATACTTTAGTCATTGTCTTTCGTTATCATAAGAAACAGAAGACTTCCATGTATTGTTTCTTGTTCGGTCAGAAAATCCCTCCAAGTCATTAGGCAATTTATCCCTCATCCATTTAATTAACCCGATGCAAGGATTTCTCATATCTCTTTGTCGTGTCGTAGCCAAGGCAAGGATTAACGATTTTCACCTTTTCCATGCAAATCCTACAATCCCCGATGCTCTCAACCGCAGTCTTTACTCTTTTGACTTTGAAACCCGAGACGAGAAACTCTCAGTGTAATTTCGCTAGCAAAAATTCCGAATACACCGAAACGCGGGGCATTTTGCAAATCGAATTATTGAATTTTCGATGAAAAATATTCGAAAAACCTAATTAATCAAAACGTCGGTGTAGAACTAAAAGAAATCCTGTATTTTGCAGCTCGAAAAATTATTTCCTAGTTCTAATTAGAATCTTCTGGATAGTTAGGCCAAATTACCGTATTTCTGCGTCACAAAATCCAAACGTAATTAAATTACCTGGTTAATTAATCAGTTTACTTAATCAGTTAAAATCTAAAGACATAAGTCACTTTAGCAATATTGCAAAATTTTCACTGATAACCTGTGATAAATCGCCCACTCAATAGCATCATGATGAGGTTGGTCATTCGTTTAGCGAAAGCGCGATTTAACTAGCAATTATCCGGTTTAATTATCTATTTTTATCCAATAAAAGTTCCTAATGACATTTTTATTCGGCGCTTGACGTGTCGAAAGCGATATTAATCAAGTTTTAGAATTAGTAATCCACAAAATTAAAGAAGGTCGAGAAAAATCTTATGTTTCACGTTTCCCCACCTTTTTGGAATGCGTGTTTTTCTTAATGTTATGCACGTAATTTTTTGCCTAATTTGACAAATCATCCAAAAGATACTTCTTTATTCACAAAGGCGGATAACGAAAAGCTACACCTTGTAGCCGTCAAATTATACGCGCGTGGTATTTCGAATTATCCTAATCCAGGGATTTTCGAGCCAGCAAAGTTGTAAGTCCCAAATCTGAGCACTTTTTGCGTTGAACATAGGGAAATTCGGAAATTCGGAAATTTGTATTTGGATTTACGCAAATCCGATCAGTTCGAGTGCATTTCAGCGTTTATTTTAGACTTTTTCATTCCATCAGGCGGAGATAAGTTATCGCATTTTTCACAAGAAGTATCAGACAAATGACACACAAATTTTGGAAAAACAATCATTTTTTGAAGGGAATAGTGGAGACATTGTGCATGATTTACGAATCTACGTCAGAGATTCCTTGCGACCCCTACCCTCAGTATATTTCTTTGCAAACTTTCATCTCTAACTTATAATTAGCAAAAAGTTTAATTTTGCGACCTGATGTCATAATTACAGGGGTGGGTGAAAAGTTCCAACATCTCTCACTTTTAGAAAATTCGTATGGACAAAATAATTAGGATTAATGACCTAAATTTTTTCCCTCTACTAGATTTACTCATTGTCTAGACGAAAAAATAATTTTACACCAGAAATTTTAAATTTGATAAAGTTTTGGGTCGTCAAAAACTAGTTGTCAGAGTGATTTGAATTTAATTGCAAACATCGCTTGTTTTGCACCAGAATTAGTGATGACAATATTGCTAAGCAACTTAATTGGCACCCTATCTATTAAACAGCGTAATTTATCAAAAAGTATGTCGAAATATTCGGTAGAAACAATTGAGTACTGTCATTTTAAGCGAGAAAATAGCGTTTTTAAAATTATCGTCGAATTTACTTGACTGTTAGAAAATTCTAGATTTTTACTCGTTGCCTAAATCTTAATGACTCTGACAATGAATTCCGAATTTCATTCAACTTTTGATGGAGGAAATAAATTTCCTATTCACGGTTAACGGTACTTGGGGGGCGCTTTTGTTCATGATGTATGCACAAAGTGTACAAGAAGTGGTTGTGCCTTTTTGTAGAGCACAAGTAACGCAAATTCTTTGAAAGTTCAAACTCATCGCAACTCCTTTTCTAATTGAAGAAAAAACTTCTTTTTTTTCAATTCGACTCTTTTTAACAGTCAGGTCTATACTTGAAAATCTTCGATACAATTGCTATTTTGTAGGACTGGGAGAGAATTTTTGTCCCGCCCAGAAAAAAACTCGGTAAAAATGGGAAAATTCAGGGAAAAAATTGAAAGGCCCCGCGCGATTTCGCGCGGCCAATAACCTGTTCTCAGAAATTAAAGAAGGCTGATTGTGAGGAAGGGAAAAACGAAAAACGACTGAAAATCGATGTTTCGTGCGACGCCTGCCCTTCTATGGTAGAATACGAGAAAAACTGGCTATAAAATACCCTAACACGAATTCCTAAGTTTGAGGAAACATTTAAGTACAAAATCATAAAAATTACAATTTTTAACTTTCTAAATGATTATAGCACATTTTGAAGGGAATGCCAGACTACAGTATTCCTGCTGTTTTCAGGAAAGTGCAAGGGCGTTTTTCCTTGGCAATTTTCGAATTGAAATCTTGGACACTGATAAAGTGATAATATTTGAAAATTAAATTTAGGATTCAGAATTGCTTCCTATCAAAAATTACGTTTGAATCTATAATTCAGTGGGACTATTTATCATTACGTCATGCGCGTTCAAGTCGGCTAATTTTCGATTAAATCGTCGATATCGCGTCTATTCGAATTCCTCCCGTCCACTCCAATCGATTTACTCAATTCTTACCCATTTCGAATTTTTTATCGTGTTTTTGTCGTTGTTCCTCGACACGCGACTCGTTTAATGAAATCATGTGGCGCCAAGAAGACGTGTTAGAAAAACTCCCCTTTTCTGTCTTGTATTTGAACTTTTCATCGCGTCTTTTACGGTCATTTCCAAACTTTCCAGACCAGACTGACAGCCATAGTACGTTGAGTACCCCTCACAACATTTGCCCTGTTTATAGCAACATAGTAACTTTGTAAATTTACGTGCACCCAAAATTTTACGAGCGTTGAGTAAACCTAGTTTGTCTTAGCCGACCTTATCAAGGTCGTCTGGAAACTTTCGTGATAGACTGTGAAGTTTAGTTTCTCATCGGAATTATTATGACGTCGAAAATTTCTATTTTTCATTCTCCTCAATTTTTAGATGTTATTGAATTAGACAATCATTTTTCTTAACAATTGTACCCGCTGAATTTTCTTTCGAATGACTACAAACATAAGTTTTATGGAACTGCAAAAGTATCTACTATGGAAACTTCGGCTTCTTTTATATCTTGGGCTACCGTAGCTTCATAATGATATTATTGCATAAAAATGACGATTTTTTTCTGGAGTTGCGTAAATAAATTTCTAACTCCTTTTCATTGATGGAGCTTCGTCAAATGCTAATCCTGATCTGATTATGACCGGGAATGGCCTGCTCAAATACCATCATCTCATTCACATTACCACTTTATCATATGTTTTTATCCTCCTTTATCCTCTCTTATCATGGATTACCGTTTCCTTCATTCGCACAAAGCATAATCGACATAATGGCTTCTCGCCTCGAAAAGGGATTTGTAAAAGTATATTCATCCAATTCGTGGAAACAGCAGTTTGAATAACAGGTCATTTGTTTTGAGAGAGGATTTTTAGAAAGCTAGATTTATATTTTTGGATAACTCGGAAATGTTGCAGCGTCACAACTCGAAGAAATAGTATAAAGAGAGAGGCGTTTCTCTATTGTTCTTAATGCTAAGTATTATTCTGCTATAGTTGCGAGATCGAAAGTTTCAAATACCTCATTCCTAGAATATCTTCTTCGACCATAATTCCATCACTATTTACTCACGTCAGCACTTGGATTTTTGCATGAACTCGAATTTTATGATCTTTTTCTTCAAGGAACTTTGCTACTACGAATCATTGGACTTTGTAGAATAACCAACTATTATTTCTTGGTAAGAATTACCTAATTACCGGAGTTTTTGCTCTCTCGTTTAACAAGCTCAACCAGAACTGCAAAAAATGAGAATGGACCGATGAGATCCGAGTTAGTTTTAGCTGTCCTGCTTATTGCTTGCGTTCGCTCAAATGTTCAGAGGTTTATTTTTTTGTTGCGAAAGACGCACTCATTTCTCGGAACATTCAACACTTCAACGCTTGATTAGCTCGAATGAACTCAAACAGATAAATAAGTGTAGAGCCTAGAGACCAACTGATTATGTGCGAAATATTTAGTAAATTATTATTGATAATTAAAAATCCACTATGAAATAATTGAGGGGCATCCGACTACTTGATGGAAATGAAGAAATAGCGAGTTGTGAACGCTTGAATCAATGATCACTTCGCGGATGAATGCATGCTAATTATCCTACGGCGGTTTCCTATCTTTTCCATTAGAAGTGTCGTCAAATAATGCTCATGTGTGTACCCGCGAAATGATCATTCATTCAAACGTGCAAAATTCGATATTCTCCATGTTCATCGAGTAGTTGGACGGACACAATATTCTCCTGAAGCTACCACTTCCTAGATGTCTATCTCAGATTAATAGCTCTTTTTCCTTTAAAAGTATTTTTTTTTTTAATTTCACCAAAACCTGCAACCCAAACACCTACGCTCTCGTGAATTTGGATTGGTCCAAATTCGAGTTGAAAGTTGAATTGGCCTACCTTGTCTTCTTTCGTTGCGTGTGGCAATGCGGCAATTCTCCACTCCGCGAATTGCCGTGTTCGTCATTTGTCTCCATCTTTTCCCCCACTATTTCTCTTCGTCCATTTCGGAGCGTGTTTCTTCTGCTTCTATTCCTCTATTCCTTTTCTGCCGTGCTTCCGGCGATTGCCTTTCCTTCTTGCATTTTCCTTTACACTTCGTTTTTCTTTTTCTTATTCTGCGCCGGTGCCAAACCTTCGTTGAGTTTTTTCTTCTGCGCATTCGCATTATTTGAATTTTTCAAGGTATTTTGCTTTTATGCATATCATTGTACGTTTTGGTTTTTAGAACTAGAAATCCATTGATTTTTAAGAATGTTCTTCAGTTTGTTTCAAATTTTTATCGATTTTTAAGTTTTATTCGAATTCCCACATCATATTCGACATCGATTTGCATCTCTCCCCGACTTTTCTGCTCGTTCATTTGTTTGTATGAGTCGTGTGCGTATTGTCGCGTGTTTTTCCCCGATTAGTCGGTTTTTACGCGCGTCCTCTTCGTTTGCTGCGTTGTTTTTTATTCTTGTTCGCTAGTGGCCCGCAGCAGCATTGCCCGATCAATGCATTGTGTGGCAAAATGTGAGAGTGAAGTGGAGGAAGAAATAGAGAGAGAAACGCAGAGATAAAGTGTGGAAAGCATGAAATAAATGAGAAATATCGCGAGAAAAGAAACCAGAGAAATATCGTGGGAAAGGAAGAAATGAAAGAGAGAAATAACAAAAAATGAAAAGAAATAGCATTGAAAAATACGTAGTTAGAGAAGTGAGAAGTAGTGTGGGAAAATATGAGACGGAAGAGAAGGAGAAGAAGAAATTGGATAGAGAAAGACCCGTTCGCAATCGCGTCCCTCTCATTTTTTCATCATTCTCTTCGTTAATTTTCTTTTTCTCTATTTCCTCTTATTTCCACGCTCTCTAAACTTTTTCAATATCTTCAGTTTTCTTCTTTTTCTTTGCTGCCTCTCTAATTTCTCACTTGTTTAGGTTTTTCTTTCTTTTCTCAAACTATCACTCTTTATGCCAACTTTTATTATCTTTCACAAGTTGATGTCGAATTTTCTAACTTTCGATTTTTAAACTACTACTCCTAAAATTCATGGATTTCATTTTTCATCGCTAAATTATTTTTAGATTTATGACAAAGTATCTAAATTTTCGACTTCGCTAATTGCGTCGTTAGCATCCAAATTTGGTAGCTTTCCTAATGATAAAATCTGATGTGATTATCCCCTCTCGCTCATCAGAATTTCATGTACCCTTTTCCCCTTTTCTCGTTTTCTGCAATGTAAATTTATCCCTGTGAACATCTGTGTCTGAATTATTAATTCCTCTTCCTAGTTTATGTGACGCAAAATTGGCGACTTTTTGAGCTTTCGATAGTTTTATTAGGGGCTGCAGCGTTTTGATGAAGCCTCATTCATATTCGATTAGGGGACAGGGAGGATTCGCTGCAGAGTCATTCCGAGTGACATACAGTGTGGAGTCGACAAAATGTTCACCTTTCCTCTAATTGCAAATGCATATCACCCACCGCCTCGTCTATTTCAGTAAGGAGGCCTTCTAAAAATTCACTCAATGACACTACCAATGACGATTTCCTATATTAGTATAGTGGGAGTTTACTCTGAAAATTCTGAATAATTTTCCGATTTTTAGCAAAAATAGTTTTAGTCAGGCAGATTAGCAATGATGACATTATGGATGAGAGGGCTTTGCATACTTTTGAATGGGTAAAGTGACCGCGTTTTCAGACCGGGTTTCATAGAAAATTTATCCAGAGAGACTATCTTGACTGATAAATGGTGATAATTTTGTGAGTTTTCATTCATACTCCTCACTTTTTCCACCAACTATTTTTGAAGACTTTCCTTCGCCTTTTCTGTGTCCATTTCATATTGATCAATAGGCGACGGAATCAAGTTTTTCTCGCCAATTTTCGTGACTCTTTGTGTGAAGTTTCTGCCAAAATCTCGCCTTTTCTTACTAGGAAATTCGAAAAATCGATTTTTATTCGGCCAGACAAATGCCTGTAAAGATTGATTGATTGAAACCTCATGTGCTAGAAATTCCCGACTAGACTCTTTCTTTTCCTCCATCTCTCGCTGTTAACCTCCTTTATTATCGCTTGGAAATTCGCGCTGCGCTCATTTTATTTCTCCACCCAATTGCCTCTTTTATCGTTACGTCCAAGCATCGAGAAATGTAGCGTTTCGCTTCTAAAACAATCCTCTTTTCCACACTTTAATCGAATTTTCACAAAAATACGAGATGTTTATCACAAGCGTCCCTCGAATATTATCCTACTAAAATATGCTCTATTCCCAAAAGTTAGTGTGTTCTTTCTTTGCTCTTAATTTTTTTTGCAATGGATGAAAAGAAGAGTCACTAACATTCAGCAATAGAGCCCATCTCTAAGAAGACAAGATTTTGCTGAGTGCGTACAATATTAAAGGAATTCGCAAAACGTGTTACACTTTTTATTATATATTTTTCTTTCGAAGCTCTGAAAGCTCTCACACGTTGGAAATAGGCAGACATGAAGCGAGAAAGTACAGGGGGATTGAGGAGGCCGAAATGAAAATGCGAGGCAGAAATGCAGTTGTTCTTTTTAATTTAATTTTATTCCCATCGGCCGCATCGCTTTCGGTCTCATTTTCTCTGCTTCCTGCCGAAGGTTTTCGCTATTGCCTATTTCATTCATTCTGGAATGAGTCCCAGCGTTTTTTTTTCTAAACTTTTTCTCCCTCAGGCATGTCTTAATTTTTTGACTTCTTTCATGCGCCATCTTCCAATTTCATTTCTCATTTTCTAGACTATTTCTCCGTTTTTCTGACTTTTTTTTCCAACGTATCTCTGTATTTGGCATGAAGCTGTCCATTTTTCGTATTTTTCCGTCTAAAGCCAGCTAACTTTTCCCCTTCCAAGGTATGTTTCTCTTTGCGCGCAAATTGTTTCTCCTCGATTGCACTTTATTTTATTCCTCCTTTCCGCTCAGGGATTTATTTCGTTCCTTCATTACTTCGTTATTGCTAATCGCGAAATTGAGTTGAGTAAATTAAACACTGGGTTAATATTCGCGAATGCACTTAGAAACCCAAACGAATAGTTTCAACAACAATAACAATCTCATTAGTCCGATACTTTATGAGAGTGAATTGCTTTTATCGAGGTTTTAGACCGATATCTAAAAGGCAAACTCGAAAAAAAGACTGTTCATATTCTTTTTAGTGATGAAATGATTCTTGAAAATATCCTCCAAAACCTATACTATAATCCAATCCAAATCTTCATAGAAGTACATTGACTTTATCGAAGTTTTGCACCGATATCTAAGGAGTAGATTTAACAAAAACATTAAAATGTCTTGAAGAATTGAGACTATACCCAAGTTACTCATTCCATTTTTATCGTGACTCTTTAAAATAGCTCTTTAAATGCATTTTCTTAAGCCTAAATTTTTCCTGCCGTTTTTATCACTAAACTCTATTGTAAGCATCGCCGATTCTATATAGAATTCATATCATTTCTGGGCCAGACTATAATATTCCTTGTGCGCTGATGGTTGTTTATATTCATATTAATGGTATACTTTTAAGGGTACGCATTTTAATTACACTTTATCTCCGAGAAATTCTTCGTTCTCTTTTTGATAAATTTATTCATAATCAGTCTTTTTTTAGAACGCTCCTTGACCATAATCTCTTTTATTTAACATTTTTTTTCTTATCTTCTTAAAAATTATTTGCGTCTATTGTGATTCACTTCGTTTGCTGATAACCGTCGTAATTTTTCTTGATTTCACAATTTCGCAATTCCATTTTTATTCGTTTTAGTTTCTTTCAATTTTCACAGACTTGTTAGGTCATCCAGTAAATTTCTTAAAGTAAAAAATGCAATTTTCAAGCTTGAATGTTATTTCCATTATCTCTAATAAGAATTGCAACGAGAAAGTTGCTATAATTTGGTCTACTTTCAAGAAAAACTATCGGATGATCTAAAAAGTGAAAAAACAAAATTGTTGTGATTAACTTTTCACAATTTCAGGCAGTTAGCCTCCCACGTGGCACTGATTTGGGCGAAAACGTGTTTCCCGTTTCTGTTCCATCTTGCAAACCTTCATCTTCAGTTAATTCCCGTTGTCTTCCGAATCCACTCCAGTCATGTTCACACCGACGTCTCTCTATCCGTTCGACCCGAATTCGATCGATAAAGGGTGAGTCCGTCAGTAGATTCACTCGATTCATTACATCAATTGCTAATCCGACGGATTCGTGCAAATCTTTACGAGGATTGCTGTGTCTGATTGAATGGTGACTAGTGACTGAGAAATGCTTGATAAAATTAGTAAATATCCCTTTCGGTGCTTACAAGGGACGTCAACGAGCCGATTTTACGAGTGTTAACTCGTGCACGCTCCTTGTTAGGAGCGATTTTCTATCACTAGGTTACTAAAATTGATGAGAAAATATTATTTATTTCCTAAAACAATGATTTATATGTATACTTTTCCGGACACACAACAACAAAATGCAAATATGCATTTTCACCCAACTTTCCAGAAAATTTTCTCATGCAATAAAATTATGCAAAAAGTAGTCACCCTTTCAAAAATATATATATATTTTAAATCCCTATCCTCATATTATCTCACTCTTTCTCACGATGTTCTGGTGATAATTCCGAAACTGTAACTCGAGCAATAATAATTCGAATAGCTCATTGGTATTTATGGAAATGGCGCAATTATTTTTCAATAATTACTTGCACAATTATTTTTTGCATCACTTTGCATTTTTTTCACAATGAGGATATGAATTTTCATCCAATTATTCCTAATGGCCTCATGTTCCAAATGACTGGGCTTTTTTACAGGCGCAATTATGCAATTTTACGACCACCTTACACCTACTTTGAAATTGGACAATCTTGTAGAAAAAAGCCTGTATTTAATTTCATGCTTTTTCACTATATTTTTCATTTCAGATAAGGGTTCCAATTTGGATATTTTGGAATTAAATTTTCTTTAAAAAATCATGCAGATTTTGAAACATCCCAAAATGGACTAACTTTTCAGAAGTATGATGATGTATTACATTTTAGTGCTGCACCCAAAATGCACCCGTCGTGAAAATAGGCATTCATGAGAAAGAGAGAGAGAGAGTTGGAGAGGCAAAGACAAATTATTCTTTAGCCTTTGCGCGCCTCCTTTCACGCGTCCATGTCCTGCATGTCTGCCCACTCTCATCTCCATTCACTATTTTTCCTCCGTCTACAGTCAATCAAATCAATATACGAACGACAACAAATTCGTCTTAATTTTCAAAAGAAATTGCCTGCCTAATTTTTAGTCATCAAAATGCTCATTGCTTTTCCATAAAAATTCCATTTATTTGCAATAGCATCCAATTTCAAATAGAAGTCCACTCCCCAAAATGCCGAAACCACCCTACTTAAATCATATCAGAAAGTGTTTTAGAATGGTCTAGAATATGTATAGTGGATTTAGTAGTGATCTAAAGTGAATATGCTTATTAGATGAAGAGCTATGTCGATTTGAAAACATGAGTTTGTCGAAAAATAAAAGTCCATGAACTTTTATTTTAGATTTTACGGTTTTTTTTTTCAAATTCGAAAATTGCGAATTATCTTCCTGTCATAAAATTATCCATTTCTATATCATTTGAAAATTGAGTTTGACTAAAAATTCAACTTTAGGACCATGGATGCAAATGGGGATTGTATTTGTATGGTTTGCGGAGATCGAAGTGCTGGAAAACACTATGGGTTAGCATAGTACAAATTATCAAAAAATGATAAGATAAACTTTCTAGGGTATTCGCGTGCTATGGCTGCAAGGGGTTTTTCCGCAGAACTATCCGATCTGGACAGTCCTATGTTTGTCGATTCGACAAAAATTGCAGCATTGATAAAGGTAGGCATAAAATATTCTTCTCTAAGACACCAATTCTAGTGTATTTAGTCACTTGGTTAAAGCTTTTACTATCATTTTACGAGTCTGTTAACTTTTCAGATCAGCGAAACGCCTGTCGTTTCTGCCGATTTCAACGCTGCCTCAACGTTGGAATGGAGCCAGATGCAATTCGCCCTGATCGAGACTTGATTGGGAAACAGAAGAATCCCCGCAGGAAGAAGACGAAGCGAGAGGATAGCTCTTTGCCTTCACCGAGCACTTCACCGTAAGAAAAAAAGAAATCCAAAATTCTCATATTCAGTGAGTTTTTTTTCCAGAACGAGCAACCACGATGATTTCCTCGTGAATTTCCTCTTGGAAATCGATGCTCAATTGGCTGGTGGTTCAGTCTCAACTTCATCGACGAATTTGCCCATTGGCATTCAAAGGATCAAAGAGGACCCGGATTTCGATCCATCATCACTCTTCCGAAATCTGACTGGCAGAATCGAGGATAACTTTGAGGTACCCTACAATTTGCCTGAATAGATCGGAAAAGGATGCATTTTCAGATGAGCTACTCAAGTTCTCGTGCCGCATCTGTAGAACAGCTGATCGGCGCCCTGCGTCGCTACATCATTTGTGCAGCGCAATGGATCGAGCAGCTTTTGCAGTTGACACAGTCTGAGGACACCAATGAGAAGGTATCATTCGGAGATTTATCTATCGAAAATGATAGCAACATCTTGACAGTTCGTAGGTAACATGTCAGTGGGGTTTTTTCGTCCTTCATTTTTGCATTCGCTCATTTCCGTTTCTCTTCTCTCATCCTATGAATTTCGTCAATCAATTAACTTACAAATACTGCAATGATGATACTTGTTCCAATGCATCGTTTTTGAAATTTTAGCTGGCTCTTCTCCGATCCATTATTGGTCCATTCACGGTCTTCTCGATGGCATCCCGCACCGCTCAGCTATCACTCGACACTTGCGATGTGCTCTGTCTGTGCAACAGAACTGCAGTCCATCGACAGGTTCCCAGACATATCGTTGAGACCAAGTAATTCACTCGGGTCAAATCTCATGATTTATACTTATTTTTAGCTTGCTCGCCAATAACTTCGTTTGCCGAGTGCTGGATGACTTGGTGATGCCGACGAAGAAACTGGTATTGGCAGATGCGGAAATCGTTCTGCTCACCGCATTGATCGTACTCGACCCAGGTACATTTTTTATTATTCATTTTTATTAAGAGCAAAACTTTAGATGCACCCGGCCTCTCTCTGAGCACATCCCGCAGTGTTTCTCAACTTCGAGATAGAGTGCAGAATGCTCTGTTCCAATACATCCGCGAGCAATCGACGTCTCAACTCAACATCACCAGCAGATTCGGCAACATTCTCCTTCTTCTGCCACCTCTCGCGAAGCTGAGCTCCATCATCGGAGAGAACGTGCAGTTCGCGAAGATGTTCGGCGTTCAACTCGATCCGATGATCGTTGAGATCTTCACCGACAATCCACCGGAGGTAAATTCTTAGATTTTTGGAATATTTATCCTGTTCACCTATTATTAGTTTTCAAAGTTGATCCTATTTTCAACCGTTACCATTTTATCTCGAAACTGCAAGCATTTTCGAATATAGAGTGGATGAAAGTAAAAAAAACAAACCTTTTAATTTTCCTAAGAGTATAATATCCATAGAAAGGTTATTATGAGAAGAAGTCACTCGAACCTCTAATTTCTTATATCCCTACTCACTTGTCAAAACTAATCAGCTGCATATTTGTGGGTGAATTTGCATCCACAATTAGTGCATAATTATTTAGTCATACATTTGTGGAATACCAAAACGAGTTTTTAGGCGGATCTTTAAAATTTCCAGCGCGTGAATATTAGTCGAGAAAAATTGCATAACAATTATCCACTTGCATATTCATTCAGCTGTAAAAAAAACATGAAAAGCGGAAATAGTTTCAAAAATTATACACCTCAAAGCAAGAAAAAATGGTTTAATGAACTCGTAAGGTAGAACTTCCGATTAACGTAATTTCACAGTTTGTACTTCAGATGTTTAGTAAAACGAACTTACTTGGACATACTATTTAAAATAACTCGAAGACAGAACGCTAGGTCAACTTTTAATTCTTCGATTGAGAAACTCAAAAACTATGTCACGATTTTCATAGCATGATGAAAGGAGGACACCTTCTCATCAACTGAAAAAATAATTTTATCTTGAAACTACAAATCCCACTAATACGCATCATTTAGGTGATTCCATCCCCATCAACCAAAGAGAAGGCTGACGTCTCGACTCAAACTGCAGTTTCGAACGCCCCAACGACGATTTGCAACATGCCTGCAGACAGTCGTTTGTCTGTCGCTTCCACCACATCGTCCATGATTTCTGGAATCGAGGAAAACGAACAGAAACAGGTACTTCAAAAGTAGATGGAAGAATTTTCTTGACCGACTATTGTTTCAGGAAACACTGATCCAGCCGCATAGCACTCAACAGATCGAGCAGATTCTGGGAGTTTCGATGTCATCCGATTTGAGGGGACTCTTCCCGACCACGAGTGGATGTAGGCATTTAATTCCATTAAATTGTGGCATTTCGTCAAAAATATCTTCATACCATTTTTGACTAATACTGCATCAGCACTGAAATAGTTTTTTTTCTGATAATCAGATTTTCTCAAAATTTATCTTTTCTGGGACGGGTAGTAAAATGTCCTTATGAAACGGGAACGTGTAAATCTTGAGAGTCTTCTGGTAACATTGAAAAGCTGTAACATCATAGCATGCGAGATAGTGTGGGAAGGTTTTCTCAACTCTACCACCTACTCTATCATATACGATGATGTACCATTTTATGAGATTTTAAATTTGCTATTTTGAATAAAATGCCGAATTTTCAGTGACGTCCAACCCTCTGCCCTACAACCCCTCTAATAACTACTACATGGGTCAGCAAGGCGTGTCTCAACAGACCGATCTTCAACTGTCGCATCCGCAACTGCAGCAGTCTGCTGCGTTCGGCAACTCCATTGGCACATCCACCGGTCAGCCCCTCTATTCGGTTCCCTACAATCCGCCCATCAGCTCCTTCTTCGATGCTACGACTAACCCCGTCTCTGCTCAGGCTATCGGACCACTCAGATTCGTTAATTAGAGCTATTTTGTCCTTCTGATTCTATCCTATTGAATTTTTTAAATCAAAATTCGCTACAAAATGTGAAAGTCAGATCGAGCCATGGGAAAGCGATAGAACAAGTTAATGGCCAAAATCGTCTAGGCTCTTTTAGCGCTATGCATTTTGCATTCGTTATGTATGCATAATCGAAGAAGTCTAACATTTCACATTTTGCTAGTCCAGATCAATATCATGAAAAACCTGACAAATTGTTCAAAATTTCATTCACCTGTATCTGCCTCATCGTAAATCTTATTTAATTGCCAATCTACGAAATTTCCAACTTCTTATCTACATCTAAACCAGATTGAATTATTGTGAAAATTGAATTCGGTTATTATGCTTATGTTCTAATACAAGCGTCCGCTGATCACGAGGTAGTACGACAATCTAAGCTGGGTCTAATATAATCGTTATTATAGCTCGATAATTCGATTCCTAGCTGATTACTTCATTCTATTTTATGAAACGCCTCATTTAATTTTCTAGTGCATAATTTTTGTTATTGTTTAATCAAATTCTAATGTCGATTACATGCGCATAGATTCTATTAGGAGAAAGCTTTTATGTAATTAGCGGAAATTTATGCTTATCCATGAAGCGAGTCTTAAATATTTGAAACATTGTATCTATCGCCTTACAAAAATTACTTTATTTCTAGATCCATTATCAGAGAACATAAGAATTCTTTAAGTTTCGAAGACACTAATAATATCTTATTTGCAAGAATAAGTGAATATCGAATAACTTTTATAGGTAAGATACTAACCAGAAGGCAATAGCTATATGACGACCTGACGAACCCTTTACTTCCCTATACTATTTCGCCCTCTAGCTAGAATGGTCATCAAGTCGTCAGGTCGTCATTTAGTGACTGCCTAATCAGAATTATTACCCATATTTGTTAACCTAATTTTATATATTCCGATCCACATGTTATTTTGTTATACGCGTGTTTTATAATTGGTAAATTTTGATAACATCAGATTCGAGTTTAGACGAATTTGTTAGGCAAAATTCTTCGACCACTATATTTTCTTACTATTTTGTTGGATATACCGGTTAAAAATTTTAGATTCAACATTATTATTTTCTGTTTTAACATCCAATTTCATGCCATTACATTGATTCACCATAGTTCAATACATGCTATATTCATTCAGATAGGGTTATCAAACAGTTAAGCTGTGTAAAGAAAATTCTATATTTATTTGATCGAATTTCGAAATTTAATGAGTTTCCTATGCGAAAAGTGACATTGAATTTCGAAGTTCCACATTTTCGTTGGCATTTATTTTCGCAATATTCACTGATTGGATATTGCTATGAACATGAAATTGCATAATAAAATAAAATATTTCTAAAAGCGTTCATTGATTACAATACGAAATTTCAAACAACATTTTTGAATTTGTGATGATGGCCCCCATTTCGATTACAATAATCAGCACCACCCCATCTGAAAGTTGGCATCTGTTAACTTCAAAATCAAACTATTCCTTACTGCGAAGCTTTCCAAACTAAATTTTGAACGGAATTAGTCGTATTCGATATCATTTCAGTCATGTTATGAGGGAAGAACGAACAATCTGCTCCTCCAGAAATGTACTAAATTAAATTTCATTATTTTTGATCCATTCAGAGAAGAGATTTTAAAGTACTAAAAAAATAGAACCGAATGATTTGAGAAAAATAAATGAAAACATCTTAATGTGATAATGATACATATCTTATTTACTAATGTAATTAATAAAATATTCATTAGAAATGTGTAATTTATCAATATTCTTACATATAAATCATCACTATCTTTCGTTAAATTGTATCCGACTGTGATAATACCATACCATTCGTAGTATCGTATGTTGCTTGCAATAGGGTATGGGTAATCATAAAATCTAAAACAAATTCTCACTGATTAAATAGAGATTTTTTTCTGACTCTATAGTCGAAGTCAGGTAGATGATGACATGGTTCATTGTTTCATTTCGATATCCGCCCTCTGGAGACATGAACGGCGGTGATGACACCTTTTTCAGGGCACTGAAAAGTCATTAAAATTTAATTTTTGTATAGTTGTGACTTACTCCCCAAGGGCTTGTTTTTCTTGAAAGTTGTGATAGGTGTTGAAGAAAATGTCAAGTCCTCGAAGGAATTCTTTTCTGAAAAGCATAATGTTTCTTGAGTTAAACAAATTGTCATCCTAGTTTCATTGAGATACTATGGATAAAATTCTTTATCTTTTATAAAAAAAAATTGAAGTTTAGCAATAGTACAAAACGGTTCACGATCAAAACATGATTATTTAAACTGTTTCAGGTTTAATGCAATTCATTGATGCTTAGAACATCAGTTTTGAAAATTTTCCCTGTAAATCAAATCGAAACTTATCGTAGCTCGGGTTTAGAGTCGAAATTCTGAATACCGGCTATTTGTAAAAGACGTAATGTCATAATAAAGAAATGATGATATGCAATAGAAATTGATGACAACTTGGATTAGTAACACGCACTCATGAGGGAAATAGTATAGGGTAAGATTAGGGTCTGGTAAGGCTTCTTTTCCCCCACACTATTTCTTCTGGTGACTGCGGCTATATGCCACCTTTCTGTTTTTATCAATTTCGATCATATTTCATCATTTTTCGTTTCATCAAATACAAAAGTGCGTTTCGTCATTACGTCAAATACGGGTTGCCCTGAATGCCCTAGTGAAATTCAGCATACCTACTAGAGAACGACGATAGTAGGTAGGCAAGACAAGATTCGAAACTCTCCACGGCTACGAGGGCAATTCGAGTCTGATTTTTCCCCTGACCGATAGACCACGGCTCAGATACTATTTGAATAAATTGTTTGAACTGGAAAAATTAAACGAATTTTAAAAATCTATATATTATCACACCGCATCCAACGATGTATTAGATTCGGCACTGATATCGACGAGGAACACAACATCCGCAGCTACTAAAATGCAAAACTTTCTAGAAAACCAGTGAATTTGTCATTTTAGGAAATAGTTTGTTTAGATCGTAAATAAGTGCTAACTTTCACGGCAAATTGCAATACATTAAATATAATAAGCCATTCTTACCAGGATTATAATAATCTGGATAGTAAGTCGTTGTCATAGGCATGGCAGAATAATCTGAATGATGATGAAACGATGAATTCATGCACTATAACAAAATAAGGCGTACTTGAAAATGTAGTGGTATTAATCGGCGGCATTGTTTTCATCGTGGTCTGTATAGGCTGTCTTGTGGTTTGTACCGGTTTAGCAGTCGTTGTAGTCGTCATTTCAACATCATCACCAGAACAGACGAAATTCTCTGCTGCAGAACAAGGATATGCCGACCACTTTCTATCGGAAATTAACATTGCTGCGCACTTTTCACCGATTGGTTCACCTAAAATCTTTGATAGTTAGCTTGAAAAGGGATTCCTAGAAAGTTATTTCAATAGCTATGACAAAGAGAGTAAGGCTTGTAGGAAAGATTATCTTTTGTAAACTATTTCGTAAGGAACGATGCAAAATAGAACCTACTTTTTCAGGTCTTCTCTCAAAAATAAGTTTTTTTTTACCTTGGGACCAATCCCAGTAATTGAACATGCTCCCATCCGTCCATTTCCATACGATCATGTCCGTTGTGTTCAAGCCTATTCTAAAATAGCTGTCCTCCAATTCAAACTCGGCCTTCGCTATGGCTAAAATCTTTCTTTTCACAAATAGTTTAGTCTATTTTTACCTTGCAGAAAATTGTTCTCAAAGGCACTGAAAATTTTTCATAATATAAATTTTAGGTTTAATCTGGCTAAATATGGCCTACCTATGAATTGAAACAAGATGATACCCAACTGAAATGCAGTAACTTTCAGCCTCATCAAATTTCATTGGCACTTTTATGAATCGGAAGCATCTTGAAAAACTTCAATATTTTCTTCAGAATACCCTTTCTTACCTCGAATTAAATGAATACTCCCCTGGCCTACATTCAGATCTTACTAGATAAAAATTTACGAGCAGAAGAATAAATTGGCACAGCAGATTCATTTTGTTTCGTGGGTACAAATCGTTCTACTTTATGAACGGGAAAGGCGATGACTTTAAAGACACAATTCGTTAATCGCAGGCAAATTCTCATCAAATTCGCGTCTTAATTCTGATTTATCATCAATTACGTAGTGCTGGACCCAGTATTCATGCGAAATGATCATAGTTTTCAAAGTTCGAGTTCAAATGAGATCAAAGAGTTGAAGATTTTATTCATATACTATTTTTAGTCATTAGAAACTTGACGAGACATCATATATCTTTCTGAGAAATAGATTGGATATCAATTGCAATAAAATGGACCACAATTCCTAAATTCTTTATTTCTAAATTTTACGCGAATGAAGTTTCGTCGTTTGTCAGAAGTTTTTCATAGACCATCAGATCACAGCCGGGGATTTTCTTATCGCCGTTATACCTGAAATTTATAGTTGCAGACAAAATTGCCGACTATTTGTTGGTCAATTATGATTAATCTTAGATTTTGTTAAACATATTCCATTTACCAGGAGCAGATGAGTGTCGGGATAATGTCGGCCCACGACTGCACGCTTTCAATCGACACCCCATTGAACACTATCCAAGGCACGAATCTATGTTTCTCCGGCCAGACATTAGTCGTCAAATCTGCTGCTTTCCTCTGCAGCTTCTCAGCAAGACTCGTTACGAGACAACCCCTAAAAGTTCTTAATCACCAACATTTAGATGATAGAAAATGAGCTTCTCAACATTAATTCAGATGGTTTTGCGTCTAAGAAATTCTAATTATGAATAAAAATTCCAACTGAATCATCCGCTGGGTCTGATCGGAAACGCTCAGTTGCTTGAAACACTTTTCTGCTGCATCTTCGAATTGAGTTTGTTTCTAAAATATAGTATTTTTTTTAAAGATTTTTTCAATTCAAATTATGAATGATTGGCATTCTTGAAAGTTCAATCTATCTTCTCACATCCTTATTTTCAAAATACGAACCCCTAGAAAAAAATGTTTCTACTCTACCATCAGAGACGAGGCGGAATTTAAATTTGGAAAATCGGAGCCGGAACCGGAAGTTCCTACTTACCATAAGCTGATTTTCGAGGCAATAGATGAGAGGGACGTATTGATCCTGTGTCTGAACGGCATCGATCAAACACGACTCGAATTTGTTGATCTTGCATTCCTCCTCTCCATGCTGACACTGAATCGTGCCGTTCTGAAAATACAATTTGTTGCCAGAATTGCATCATTTTTATTCAATGTGAATTCAGGTCGAAAGTGTTTGATTGAGGAACGCATAAGTTTGAATATCGAAGAGATTTTTCAAGTGCTAACTTTAATGAAGGCCAATTTTGATATTTTTATGAAAGTTTACCGAAAGAACTTTTGCATTCCCGTAGGGTATGAACTCGATGTTGACGTAGTCTTTGAATTTGGTATAGACGTTTGGATACAACTCGTTGACGATGAGTTGCTGGCAGTCGGGGCAGAGCGCTTCGATCAAGACCGTAATATTGATTTTTTGATTTCGCGTTGCTGTAGTGTATCTGAAATTCAATAAATATTCCTAACTATGAAAAAATATTGTAAAAATAAACAGTAAATATTTTGATGTGCAAGATAATTCAAAATTTATTACAAATCTTTAAGGACATCCTTGCTTTAACCGCTACGAATTACTGTTATGTGAAAAATAATTATGAATTGATGCTAAATTTTACCTCTGGCAATATTTATCGAAACCGCACTGCTGGGAGAGATCTTTATTTGAACACCATAATGCAGGTGGTACTGACGCGCAATTAGGGATCGATAATGCAGTTTCAAAAACGATGAAAAATAGTGGTATAAGTAGAGTAGTTCGAAACTGCATATTCAAAATGCTAACTTGTAAAATAGAAAATCGCGGCTTATAATAAAACGGGAAGGGAGAAGATCAGATCGATGCAGAAAATCCTGTGATAAAAGTGGACGAGCAACTGTTAGATTGGAAGCCCTGGACATGAATTATGTGGGGTCAGTTGAATTCTTCGACTCGGAATCAGCACATTAATCATTGAATTTATCAGCAAATGCTAGGTTTCTTGCGAAAATTTCTGTCTAATTAAAAATATTTGCTTTCCTTTAAATTAAAATTTTAGCAATTGGAAAAATAACACCATTCTAATAGTTTCAATTTAAAAACTGATTCTAGAACGTCAAATGAGACAATAAATGATTAAAATATTTATTCGTTTGGATAAACAATAGAGTTGTAGTTAAGTTAGCAATTTTTGTGAGACTTAAAATGTCTTTCTATTTTATATATAAAGTTAATAATTCAAATATATATTCCTTTCTTTCACAAAATAATGTAAAAAAAATGAAAAATATATTGTATCGGTCAAATGAAGTGGCAGTTTGTATGCAATATTTCGAAACGTAGCCAAATACCATCAAAATCATGAATGTTTACTCAAAAAGTCATCATCCCATATCAAAATTCATCAGTTGAATTATTCCCAGTTAGTCATGGATTTTAAACTTGAAATGTACGAAAAGATGACAAATCGACAGAGCAATCATTCAGCTTGTCGTTTTATTAATTGCACAACCCCAAAAGAGCAAACCAAGAACCGCACAAAATGATAAAATCTCATCATTTTGCCATATTCCATGTCTGGGTCTGTATCATATAAATTGCCCAAGGAGGTGTTTGGCATATTGTCCGATTGGCCTAAAAAATTTTCATTTATTATTTTTTTAAAATATTAAACTTTAGATCTAAAGATGCTATCTCAACTTTACATTTTTGCTGGGCTACTGTGCATTTCAGTTTTAGGACAAAAACAAAGTAAATATCGTTTCTGATTTTTTTGTAAAAGATTTTCAGGTTGTAACTCATCCGTTATTTTATCGAGTGATTACACGTTTGGTAACAATTTTGCTGCGTACCCGTTTCAGCCACAAAATAATCAATTTTGTTATTTTGAGGTTAGTAGTTACACATTCCAATAGCTCGAATATTTTCTTTCTTTTGCCTGGAAAATCATGTACTCATATTCAGAAGAAAATTTCTTGTCATAATAAGCGAGGTGTTTGCTTATATCTAGAGAGCGCAAGCCAAGTAGGTACACGAGAACCTACCCCGCTATTATTTTTTCACAGGAAGATGCATTCCAGTATAACGAAGACTTTTAATAAGAAAAGATAAAATAAAAGTCGATTTTGAACGAAAGAATCAGTATTTTTCGGACCTCTTAATGAACACGTTTTCGCAAACTTCAAACTGCTTGCAGGTTTTTGCAAGGAAAAATTATACGTTGATTTTTGGCGCAGAACTGCTTCAGAAGGTTTATCGTCGATCTAGGGCTGGCTTTTCATGAAATTCAACCTTTGAAGGGTACTTGCTTCCCATTTCTGGGATTCTCGCTACCACTTTTTGATACATGCCGCGCATTTGCAAAGGGGCGGAGCTTTCGCTCTCTACTTAATATCTTTGAAGAGAAATCTCAAGCTTTTTAGATTCGGGTCCCTAATGGGACGTATGCCTACTTACAAATCATCGGAGCAATGACTTCAAACGATAATTACAATATCGCAGATAGTGGTCAATTTTATGCATTTGGGTAAAATTTCATCATATTGATCTTTATTTAAATTCTTTTCACGTTTAGAGAACAACTCAAAAACAATGCAAGTAGAACATATTATCTGCCAGCGGGAATCAATCAGTTGTATCTGAACACTCCTAGTCCATCCTTCAATAATTCAACTTTTGGAATGGCAGTCAAATTCCTTAAAAGTGACATTGATTTCTTTTTTTCGTTTTAGTCAATTTGAAATTTTTAGTAAATCTAACGAATATAAATACAGCAGATACGATCGAAATTAACAGTGCATTGCTATTGTACGATACTTCCGTAACTTTCATCCGTAAAGTCAAATCTTATTATAATAGTTCAGTAAGTCAAATTTATTCTCAAATCAGACCTAGGGAGGGCGGTCATCAGAAACCCCTTGTGACCTACCCTATATATTTTCTTAAGAATTTTGTATCTCTAATCAATCAATAACGTAAACGTTCAAGTTTGCGACCTACCTGCCATAGATTTTTTTCGTCTGGCGAAAGTGCTTCCTAGGTCTGTCTCAAACATTCCATTGCAAATGTTCTTTCAGCTTGTAATATCGATAGTTTCAAGCTATGGAGATCCTTTCGCCGGAACGACACATTTAGTTTATTGTGGCGCTGATATTATGACAGGAAAATCATTAGGAAGGTATATAAAGAAAATCTGAATGATAAGTAAATTCGAAAGTAGGGCAGTTTGGATTCTCAACAACAATACGACATGATGAATTAGTTCGTGGAGTTAGGGAACGTTCTCTCGCTTTGCACACTATTCGTTCATGTTGCGTCGTTGCGTTGCCTGTGATGAATCCAAGTTTCCGAAAACGAAACTCATTTTTCGATTAAATTTAACTTCACTTCACTTACGTTAATTTTTACCTAAAACTATTTTCAGTTTGTTCTTTTACTACACTCAAAACATGATGTTCAATTCGAAGAACTGCTCTCAAATATCGATATTCCGAGTTTCGTCGATTTATACCGATACATCGCTGATTGTTAATGTCGTTGAAAGTAAGAGAATTTTTTAAAGATAAACTTGAATTTCATTAAATTTAGATGTTCAACGATTCAACGGAAGATATTCAGTGATGACGACGCAAAGTTTAACTAATCCTGTTCAAAATATCATTTTGAATGCCACAAGTGGTCCTGCAGCCATCTCATTTTTCTCAGGGCAAACATATAGACCTGACATTCTAACGAATGCAACATTTTCATCGGTAAGATGGTTTATATCGATGTTAGCAAAATTGCAATTTTAATATATTAATTTAGTAGTGTCGTTTGAGAATTTTTATTTCAAGAAATTTAGAGCAACACTCTTCTGTTAATTGAAGCTGGTGGGCCTACGCCTAATTATGGCTTGGGACTTGCTCGATACAAGTTAGTTAATTCTAGATTCGTTTTTTCCTAATTACATTATTTTACAAGGGATACTCCCACATAGGAATTTACAGAATTTAATGAAACTTTCCAAATAGAGGTTTTCGATGACGCTGGTTATTTTTGCCACGTCAAAACGTGCTTAATCACACTCAGAAGTCTGACATTTTGTCTTTTCTCCCTAATCTCTTCACTTGTATTCACAAATTTGCAAAATTAGCTTACATGCTTGAAAAGCGAGTTTGCTCGTTTCCTGTACAAAATACGAGTGAAAAATTTAAGATTCCCAGAGTGCAATTAAGCACTTTTGACTTTGCCATTGTGATGAGCGTCATCAAAAACTCCTATTTGGTAAGTTTCATCAAAATCTGTGAACTCCTATGTGGGAACTTCCTTATTATTAGCTCTTCAACGATAAAATCAAGAACTCCGCAGTTAGTAAATGGACTTTTGAAAACTTACACAGCAGTAAACGGTATAGTTACTTTGATGCTGGACTACCGTCAGGATGCATATGGTAACATTTTGTTTTTGTCAGTCATAGTGAGTGGTATTTTTTCAGATTCATTTCTCAGTCCATCTGTAGGAAGAAGCGGATTTTTGACGTCGAAAACTTATCCTTATCAAAACCGCTTCGGAAGGGAATTTTACATTTTTAAATACAAAGGTGAAACTTAAGCACGTCACAACATATTTAAAATGTCATAAATCTGAATTAACCCACTTGTTTTTGCATAAATTATTATTTTCTGGAAAAGATGAGTTTCAGGTCAATTTTCGAATAACACATTACCTCGATTCAAATTTGGCGTTTATTATCAAGAAACTCGATTTGCCTCGAATAATGCATACCTCAAATACGAAATCGATGATCGGTATAAAGATGGAACTACATTTGTAGATGGAGTTTACTTGTAAGGATTTAGGGTGTTTTTTTCAAATATCATCTTGTAATAACTTTTTTTATCATTATTACTTTATATCTTATCATCTATGGATTCTATCACCTTGATGTCAAAGCTATTTTAACATCCAAATCAATGAAATGCTTAATCATAAAATTTTGCAATTATCTAAACTCAAAATTTCTCAAAAGTTATCACAATTTTATTGTCATTTACGACAATAAAATCTAAAAATTACTATTTATTATAATTAAAATTCAGCTACAACTCTTCGTTAATACTATCTGGATCAGCTCCGGTTGCTGGTGGGTCAGGAGAGAATTTCACCATCGACTACAATTCAGCTGAAGGAGTGAATTCCATGTTTGTCATCAATTTCAAATTCGATGAACCTGGTCCGCAGCAGACATTCTCATTCAAATATGGTAAGTTTTTTTTTTTTTAAATAATTCGAGAAATTGCATGAACTTTCAGGTTCACCAGTCATCGCTTTATTGATCTCAGTTATTGGAGGAATTGTTATGCATTAATTTAATTTATTTTTGAATAAAAATAAAAATTTCTAGAAAAGTTGTAAAAATTACAATTCAATGAATGAACGACGAATGCGCACGAACAGGCCTTAAAGTTTTTGACACTTCCATGTTAAACGTGGCAGCGAGAAAAAAGTACAATTTCTGCATCGAAAATGGCAGATTTCTGAATCTTGATTGCCAGGCGATAACTCATTTTTGCTCTTCAACTGCGAAAAATCACTATTTTTGACATACTTCCCCTTAAATATATACTTTTACATTGGTGGTTAGCTAAGGTACTCGAGATAATGATCGATAATTACCGCTATTGTTTAAATAAGCGATTTACTCACTTTTCTTCCAAGTTTCTACCATGTTCGCCTCGCATTTTCATTGTCAAATGCCAAAGTAGCTTACATCGTGCATTTTTCTGCCGGAACGAACGACTTACTGTGGATCCTGTTTGCGATGACATTTTGATGAACTGCCTCCGCTCTTACTGTAGGAATTAGTTTATGTTGAAATTTTTAAACTGCCCAAACGGTCGCTACTCGTAAAACCAGGGCACTTCTTGTTCATATCGCAGTCTCGTTTATTTTTTTCGATTTTCATTTTGATCTTTTAAAAATTCTATTCATTTTCCTTAGATCTGGAAAAAAAGATGTCTTCGGGGGATGTAGTTGTTCCTCGCGGGAAGCGGCTGACGGACGCAGAGAGACAGGCTCTGCAGCAAAAACTCGACAAAGATCTGGATGATTTCATCGAGAAAATGGCCGAGAAAAAGGTTGGCGATTTTTTAAACTGACCAAAGTTGCAAATTATTTTTTTCATTTTTCGCCCGCTAATGCTTTGCACAAATAAACCGGAGCACATTAGTTGCGATGGCATCTTTACAATTTTGCATCAGAATGGATATGAATATGATCAGTTCATCCATGTTCACCTAAATGTTCCTGAAAACTTTCATTTTTCCTTGAAACAAGAAGTATTTTCTAGCGAACAAATGAGAGATCATGATAAAAATAAAGCCTATTTTTATAAGAACAAATTCAGAAGTCCGAACCCCCGAGATCGTTCGACTTGGAGAAGTGGACGAAGGAAGTCGAGCAGCATCCTGCGTTTCTCACAAGTTTGGATCCGGACGCGGATGGCGAGTATTCCGAGGCTATTCAGGCTTTGCAGGTTTGTATTTTTTCTAGATAGTAGTAACTTTAGCGCTTGAATTCGACATCGATCATGCATTTAATGGCGAAATCAATTGCAATAGCGTAGAAAATAGACAAGATTGAGACTTGTTATCGATATGACCGACTACCTAAAAACGTGGTGCAGGTTTTTAAATAGTTAATTGCCGTTCACTCCAACGCGGTAGATTATCAAATACCAACTGATTGAGAATCCAAACTAAAAACCAGGCCGAAAATTTGGATCGAAAATAAGAAAGTTATTCAAAAACACTAATGTTGGAATATTTTTGATAGATCCTGTAGTGCCTACCCCTTTCTGTCAAAGCTCCCTTCTCTCACGGTATAACTTTTAGTGTTTGAGGCTCGTATTGAGTTGAGGCGCACTATCCCATGCTTTCAAATTTATTGACGCTCTCGATATCTTCAAAACAAACGGAGATTTTTCGTTTTTGTTCTTTTGAAAATAAGCTAATGAAATTCAGGCGTTGAAATACGACGACGAAGGTGAAGACGAGGCAGATCGACAGGAGAATGCGGAGCGATTCAAGAAAGAGGGAAACAAGCACTTCGAGAACAGCAAGTACAGATGGGCTATCGATTGCTACTCTAATGGTATTGATGATTGTTTTGAAAGCAAACTAAGAAAAAATAGCTGGGTGTGCCATAATTCCTATGGCAGGATCGAAGAAATACGAATAGTTAGATTCTCAGTATGAACCTTTCTCTCAAAGTTTATGAATATCTTACAAAGTTCACTCTCATTTAGAAAGAAAGTAGAATCTTAAAAAGTGATTTTTTGTTTCGAAATAGGTGGTAAATGAAGGTTTCAAGGAAAAAGATATTTGAATTTTGTGGGAGGTATTCATTCTGATCAACTATTCAGCTTGTCATGGTCATTCGTGAATCTGGGCAGTAGATTGTTGTTGTTTTGAAATAAACATTTCAGAACTTCATTTTCTCCCTGAAATAAAGCAAATATTCAGGAATAAAGGAGAAGTGTGGCGACGCGCATCTGAATGCAATTCTGTACTTCAACCGAGCTGCCTGCCACAAAAGGATCGGCAATCTGAGGAGTGCGTTCAAGGACTGTGCCATCGGGAGGAAATTCGACCCTACTCATCTGAAGGTCCGTATTTCTTGCTTTCTATGATTTTCTAGAAACTTATTTCAAAGGGAATAATAAAAATAGTCTTCCGAAAGTTGATTTCGTTCAGAAATGGGAGATTGAGGTCAGCCTCGAATACTCGTATCATTTATTTTTCAGCGAATAGTTTCAAGGGAAATAACAAAATTTAGGGTATCTATCGCGGCGCGAAGTGTCTGTCTGAATTGGGCTATCCGAAAGAGGCCCTCGACTGGATCCACAGCAGTCGAGTGCAGTTCGCCGCGGTCAAGGAAATCGAGCAGCAGGGTAATTCTTTTATTTTTATTTTTTAATTCTGTCTAGAAAGATGACATTTTTTGAGAAATTCGTTATAAAATTGAAAATTCGAAAGCAACATATTCAAAATATCAAAACCATATTTTTAAAACAATTTAAAATTGAATTTTTGATTTTGATCTTTCTTGATTAAGAGGAATACGTCTGGGTTATATGTAAAATTCAGCAATCAATATTATAACGCTTTTATTCGTTTATTATTTTTAGGAAAAATAACGGAACCGGAACAGAAGCAGTTGAACGAATTGAATGTGCTGCAGGAGGCGGTCGAGAAGGAAGTCGAAGTCGAGGAGAGAGATCACAGAAAGAGGCGGGCTCAGGTCCGATTTACAATGCTTTTAATTTTTTTGAGTCTTTAATTTTATCCAGCTCTGAGGCTAATTGTGAAAACTTGATCCATTTCTGAATACCTTCAATGACTTCAGGAAAAGAAGGAACTCGAGCGAACCAAAGCGCTGCTCTCCGCGCTGGAATCTCGCAATCTGAATCTGAAGCCGCGTGTTCCTTTCAAGAATCCCGAACTGATGGACGACAGTCTGATCGAAGTCAGCTTGGCTCAGTTGCATGAGGTTTGGAATCGAATTTTGACAAAATACCTTTCTTGTTTTTCAGCATCAGAAAGTGTACTTTGGAGAGGATGGCAAGTTGGTTTGGCCTCTGCTGATTCAGTATCCGGAGGTAAATTGGGTTTATTTTTATTCCCGATTGGATGGATAGCTCATACTCCAATTGAGAAACTTGATATTGTATCAGCTAAATTAAATGGAAGTTCGTGCGTTAAAGAGCGCCTTGCGAGAAATGCGCGTATGAACTATGCGTAAAGAAGGTAGAAGAATAACAGAAAGAGTCAGCGGGGACAGTGAAAGGATTAGTACGCAATTCCCTCTGCGTTTCTCGCCTTTTCTCACTATTTTTAGACACGAATTTTCATCTAATTTAACGAATACAATATTTCTATCAGATTGCAACTTTTCCTAAAATTGTAACCACAACTGCACTGCACTGCAGCAAAATTTAAGATTTTTTAGGTAGGCCAGGTGGACGTTCTGACGGACTGCAGCGAAGCGACGCCGATCGGTTCTTTGATCAGAAAAGTGCTCGAGTTTCCTGCCGAATGGGATTCCGAACATAAGTTTAAGTAGGTTTTGTTCCCTTTGGAATTTGATTTTTGAAGATGAACTTCAAGCAGGAAATGGGCAGTTTTTCTGAATTCTTGTTTTTTTTCCTACCAAATTACGATGTTTCATTTTACGCTTTCTAAAATTCTAAAATGCCATTTCCATTCGTTCTTATTCTCGCAATTAGAGATCAGTTTTTCCAAGGATATTCTCTTATTGTTCTTTTTTCATAAAATATTCGTAAATGCAGAAAATTTATGTTCTTTGAAACTCATAAAAATACATTTAAGCGCGGAAAATATTCGAATGTTGGTGAGTGATCAATTCGACGAGTTCCTGACGGAAATTTCGGAATGGAGCGAAATCGGCACGGTCCTCCAGACACCTGGCTATCAGATCAGACAGGGATTGCCTGTTGTTATGGTTAGATTCATCTTATTTCTCATTTACAACTTTTTTTAAACAAATTAAGCTCGATGAAAGTTAATAGCTAAATTGAGTTTTTTTTTAAATAAGTGCAATCAATCCGAATAATTTTGTTATTGAATAAAATTACATAAAGGAGTCCTTAAAAATCGAGTTGTGAACATGGAGTGATTCCATCTAAATTTTGAGCTTCAGATTTTACTGCACTAAATCTTATTTTTTTAAAATGACATGGTTTTTGCTAGTTTTACTGATGAGTAGTCAAGTTGAAATTCTAAATTATGACATTATGCCAGACTCCGGAAAATGAGTGTTTATTTCTACAAAAGATACGATTTTAGATTTACACGAAGCCGTACGCTGCTGAGAATTTGGTGACTGATGAGAACGGGAAATTCTACTTCAAATAAACAGGAAAAAATCCCGTGAAATTTGAAAGACGGTATTCGTTCATATTCAATTATGGGTATTCTATTTCTTTTCTAGAGTTTGTTTATTGTTATGATTGTTGAGCTGTGATTGCTATTGTTTTTATTTTTCTTCAAACGATAAAGCTTCATTCTTCATATTTTTCGAGATTGTCAATGGTTCTGAAACCTTGAAATACCATTCCTTTATGTTTTTATTTGCCAAGAGTTCGAAATTTTAGATGGCCAAGGCTCCAAAATTGAAGAAGAACGTGGGTTCCGAGGGACCACCTTCAAAACGGGTCAAGTAAGAACTTGGAGATTTTTAAAATTCACATGGCTTTTGCTGTGAAAGTGAGAAAATTTTTTTTCATGAATAAAATGAGTAGCGTTACAACTAGGCCTGCAAGCACATGCTTCATGGCTACTCTTTCGTGGTAAAAACCATATCTACGAACAGATATTGGTGTAACTTTAGATGTTCGGGCTATTATAAAATCTTCTCACTCGTTTTTTACCTATAAAGCAAGCTCAAACTGAACACGCATTTTGGGTTTTTTTTTTTTTAAATTTACTTAATGTTTGTGGATCTTAATTATAACTCAAATTCTTTGCAAAAGAAAACTAAATTCATGAAATTTCCATACACTTATGACTTATGGATCTTCTTTTTTGCTGCAACTTTGATCAAATGCTCAAGAAATATTCAGGAAGGAAATAAAGGAAGCGCCGTCCAATGCGAAGGAGAACAAACAGAAAGCGGCGCCGGTTAAATCCGGGAAGTCAAAAGAAATCGGGAGTGAAAAAACGGTCGAATTTAAACTGAATCCTGAATATACTGTATCCGAGAATAAGGAAATGTTCGAGGCTAATTGGAAACGTGAGTTCTATTTATAATTTTTTTTTTCGAAGCCATAGCTATCGACTTAAAGTTATCATTTTATTTTTGAAGAAATAAGAGACAAAAAGTTGTGAAAAAGTATTCTCCCAGAACATTTACTGGAAAAATCTAGGGCTCGTTCAAGGCTAAAGCTTGTAAGAATGACTACTGAAAGATCATTTCTAATTCATGGATATGTTTTTGAAACAAAAATATAAAGATTGATTATAACTTACTGAGTTACAACTTCAGATCTTCTGCCATTCAAGCATTGGCATTTCCGCAATTTCCTCGAGAACTCGGCGAATTCTGTCGAGAAGCTGGAAGACGAGTTGCAGCATTTCGAGAACTGGAACAGGAAGGAGAACGATCTCTACTCGCTTTATCAGGTAACTGAAAAATAGAATTCATTTTATAAACCAAGAGATTGTCAGCGTCGTTCATAAGTTTTATTTTTTACACATTTATGATGACTCATTTTCTCCTTATAATTTTTTTATCAGTTTCAGATGATAATTATCTCATCATTATTTTTCATTTCCATTTTTGAGCCTAAAATTAGTATCTTTGTCATAGTTGTTGTTTTAAACTGCTAAAATTAAAATTATTCCAGAGTGAAGACTTGCAGTCGATCAACAAGGGCAAATACCCGCTGATTTATTCGTTCAGGTTAGAAAGCAATGATTTAAAGACTCGGTTGTCCCCGAAACGATAGATTGCAGAGTGGGTGCAACACGTATCCGCGAAAAGTGAAAGAGGATAAGAGAGTTAGAGATGCAGAGGCATAGTGGTTTATCCTGCGAGTACCTCTTCCCCCTCTATAGTCGATCTTTTGAGGGACAATCGAGTATTTTTGAGTTTTTATCGAAATTATTTTTCGGAGACATTAAAAATGAAAGTTGTTTTTCCAGAGAGTTTCTGTACAACGATGTAAAGAAGTGGCTGGAGGCCGCTTCGGGAGTCAAACTGACAGCGAAAATCGACTGCAACGCTTCGTGCTACGCCAAAAATGACCACCTGCTGCCTCATAACGATCAGGTAAAGTTTGATATTTTTGCATTTTTTCTATCCTGGGAAAGGATCGATGACAGCCAATCTAACCACTTTTGACATTTATTTTTCTGAAAATGGATACATTTGGCAAGAAGAACATGATTATCTTCACGATGGATTTTCGTTCTTGTGACAATGAAATTGGCTCTTTTTCAGATCGGCACCCGTAAATTCGCGTTCGTTTACTATCTGACTGAATTCGCTTGGAAAGAGGAGGATGGCGGGTATTTGCAGCTATACGATTCTGACGGTGAGAAATTTTCGTATTTGCTATAAATGTCGTGGATCTGATAAACTCGTTACTTGATGAAAAGCAACATTTTTTCTACTTTAAAATTTTTTTTCAGAAAAATCGCGCCCGAAAGACATCGCCAAATCTCTGCCTCCACTAAGGAATTCTTTCGTTCTCTTCGAGGTTCATCAACGGTAAATTTAATATATTTACTTTGCTTAAAGAGACATGCAGAATAAACTATTGTGGATTCAGTTTTTCCAACCATAAAAATCACGAATAGTAAATTTAGGAGGAGTGAGAAAAGTTTCAGTCAATTTCGATTTGCCCAAACAATTATAAGTGTTCTATAGCTCGTGGCACCGTGTGCAGGAAGTGTTGGGCGATTCGCCGCGTCTGTCGATCAACGGCTGGTTCCATTCCACTCACAAACTGCCCATCGCCAAACTACAGCCGAAGAAACTCGAATTTGGAAAAGCTATCAGAAATGTGAGTTTTCAAGAAAATTTTAGAAAAAAAATCTTCCACTTTTCTTTATAATAAAGTAGATGTTCAAAAGGGTTAAGACGAAAAATAAATTAAAAAAAAAAAAAAAAAAGTTTAAAATTTTGTTTGGAGCCAGAAAAATATTTTTTATATTTGAAGAAAATTAGCTTTAAAATAAAATTTGTTAAATATTGTTTTATTCAGGACATGGATTTGCATCTGATTTTGGACAGAGATATTCTGGATGAAATTAGGTACGCGGAAATCGCTAAGTCGTTCGAGGATCGTTCTGAATTGATGCTTTCCAATGCGCTCAAGGTGAATTCAGTTTCCCTCGCAGATCAGAAACTTTTCCTAAATTTTCGTTCACACATTCATAAAAAAAATTCAGCTTGCATTCTACAACACATTGAAGCGAAAAATGAAGCGAATGCCCTTTTCATCGGTTCACAGACCAAACGAACAGTGAGTTTCGTTCCTTTTCCTACCTTTTCTGAAATTATAAAGACCTCAAAATTATGTTCCGAAGTTTGTTGATTTATGATATCTTCCTATGAATCTAATAAGATAATCTCTGAAAGAAAGAAAATTTAAATATTTTTTTTTCTTACTTGAACTGTGTTTTCAGAATGCTGGAAGTGTGTTCTCAAATGAAGGCCACCTCAGCAATGGTTCTGAAAGTGCTCATGAGTTCGGAATTCGAGAAAACCGTCGGGAAAATGACCGGTTTGGAGCTGAAAGGTTAGACTAAATTCATGCAATGAGGCTTTTGAAATAATTTATCCACTTTCTTTATGGATTACTGATTTTATCAGCAAAAAATCCGAGGAGATTTGTAACCAGGGCTTGTCGAAAGTTAACATTTTGAAAAAAAAACCGAGACCAACCCTGATTTTTGACTTTTGAAAAGCTTCCGAAGCCGAAATTAAAATCAAAAAAGTAAAGCCAGACAATTTCTGAAACAGAAATCAAAAACTTTCGTCCAGCCACGGTTGTGACCCAATTGCTATATCAATAGTTTACTTTTTGCGCATATAACGGAATGAAAATGTTCGATCCTAAAAATCTATGGATAGGGTTTGAAGTTGTGACAGCATGAAGTAATAAAATTCAAAGATAGTCGGAAACGAAAAGCAGAATTCCGCGGCATTATTGTTTTAATGCGAATAATATATGAGATGAAAAATAGCCTTTCGAAAGTATACGTGCTTCAGATTGCCCTCGAAGAGTTCAGCTTGCAAAAGTGTCCCCAGGCAACTACACTCTGCTGACTGATGGAATCTTGAACCAGGCGGCCAAATTGGGCAACACTCTCGATGTTCATGTGAGGAGAATTCTCTTATTAATGTTTTCTCTATCTGAAAGTTTATTCAAAACTACGGAAAATTTCTAAAATCGAGAAGAAATTTTCGGAATAGAGACGGCTATTCAAAACTTTGGCTTCTTTAGCAAATAGGGAATTAGAAAGCTTGAAAATTCACCAAGACTATTTCAGTTATTCATTTGGGACAGTGACAAAGACGAAGAGTGGAACGACGAATGGGGAGGATTCTTGAGCTATGCATCCAAAGGCGACTCTGAAGAGGTGTGTTTTCAGTCGATTTACAAATTTGAATGGAGAGGTGTCCTTGAGCGTTTTTCTAAATATCGACTTCCAAGGTTGAAACGTTAGTTACTCATTAACTTTTGTTTAGTGCTATTTCTATAGCTGTTATTTTGCAACTAATTGATGAAACGTAGCTAGCATGATAATTTAAGAGGACAAGAGGATACGTTTTGAAAGATGCTTTCTCGAAATACTGAAAAAACCTCCAACAAAAACCTATTTTTAGTTGGTCCGCATCAGCCCGCAGTCGAACGGCATGGCTCTCGTGTTCAGTGAACCTGGTACGGTAGTTTTTTCCTTTGAATTTAGACAATGACTGAAATATTCCTGACTGTTTCACTAAAATAAAATTTAAAACCCGATTTTTCTTGATGAAAATTGTCGATTTGATATGTTTCAGACGTGACTTGGTTCTTGAAATACGCTAATTCGAACGCCAAGACGTACTATCTGTTCACCCTCACCTACACCAACATCCAAAACGATGACTGATTTGTTCTTGTTTGAAATTCTCGTTTTGAGGAGTGAGACCGCTTTCTTGAAAATCGCAATTTCGATTTTCAGCAGGTGGTTGATTGTTTTTGTTGAACTTTTCATCTTCGATTGTTCTTTTTATTTTTCTTCGTTTTGTTTTTGTTGTTGAAAGTTTATTTTATCGAGTCTTTTTCTTGTTTATCGAAAAAAAAATCAACAAATGGCGAGTAAAGAGGCTTTTTCGTAGTGTGCAGTCATTGATTTGGTGCATTGCGTACATTTCCGTTTCGAAATATCGCGCTCGAATTTCGATTATTTTTGATGATTTTTTGCTTTTCAAATGGTCTAATTATGCCGATTTCAGTTAATTAGGGACAGTTATCGTCCTAAATGAACAACTGAATGAGTTCTGTCGCGGTTTCCAAGCAGGCCGTGCTACGACTCTACAAAGACTTGCAGAGAGCCGCTAGGCAGGTTCGTTCTCAGTGAACCGCGTTCAAACTGGACGTGGACTTATTTTTATAATTTTTTTTGTCATTTTTCAACAAGAAAATTGGGTAGGATCACAAAGAAAACATAGCATTTTAGAGTTTATTTTTAAAAAAGTATCGATTTTTACTATTTTTAAAAATTTTTATTTGTTTAGTTTCCTCAGCTGAACTATCGTGCGTTTGCGGTTCGTCGCGTGCGAGATCACTTCGAGAAGAACCGCTCTCTCGCCGACCAGGCACAGATCGCCGAACAGTTTGAGGTATTTTTTATTTGCGAAATTTTCGAGAAACTGTTTATCGGGAGATACGCTTATGAATCGAAATCCTTTTAAAACAAAAATAATGGTGTAGTGAGTTAAGCTTTCTTCTGAATTTTTGAGCAAAGGAGAGGCAATGATTTTTTCTTCAAATTTATAGAAAAGCAGGACGAAAATTGCAAAAACGGGTGATATTTAGACTTTCCCGCACGTTTTGCAAATATCTGTCACTTATCCGTGATTTTTAAAACATTTGATTTTAATAATTTGCAGTTTACAAATGAGTGAAATTTGCATAAAAATTCTATTTTCAGAAGGGAAAGAAAGATCTGGAAGTGGTGAGACGTCAATCGGCCATCTCGCTGCTGTTGCCGCACAAAAAGACCGTGATTGAAGAGCAGATTGCAGGCAGACAATAAACACATTTCAAAGGTGCCTACAGAGTTGAACAATTCTCAAAACACTTATGGTTTATATTGGTTTTTTTTGCGAAAATCCAAATTTAGCATATTTGCCTGAAACTAAGATAATTTGAGAGGTTTTAGATGAGGGAGTGCACAAAATGTAAATCGAACGAATACACGAACAAAAGTCTGCTGATGATGATCAACGAGTGCGGCCATCCGCTATGCAAGTATGCGAATCATGTATTTAGGTTTTAAGTACGAAAAAAAACATCTTGAAGAGATGCTCGTATAGAAAATTCGAATTTCCATATCATTTTCCTTTAGAGTATTGAAATTCCGTCTCTCATTTTTCAATGCTTAGAATTTTTAATTTCAAAGCTCTATTCTAACTACTGGAAATTTAAGGAACTGTGTGGAAACTCTATTCGCTCGCAACTCGGGAAATTGCCCAACCTGTCAGAGGATGCTAAAGAAAAACGAATTTCGGGAGCAGGTTGATTTTTTCACTGAATAAATTGGACAAAAATGGCTATTAGTACTTTTACCTCAATATAAAAGAAACCTTTCAGAGGAAAGGCACTCATGTCGAAAATCGACCAAATTAGTTTGGGGTAAATTGACATTCAATTTCCAGATCTACGACGATCCATTGATCGACAAGGAAACTGCGATCCGAAAGAAAATGAGAAAGGTCGAATTTCGATGAGAAAAAAATCCTGAACTAAAATTTCCAGGTTTTCAACCTGAAGCGGGACGATTTCCCCACGTTGCGCGAATTCAACGACTACTTGGAGAGGTATTGATTTTTAATGCCGACATTTTTGTTCGGGAACACTTCTGATAAGTTTCAAAGACTTGCATACAATGATCGATAATTCAAAGTGACTCGACAATGATGATAAAGCGAAATAAAATTGTGCCAGAAAAATAACGCTGCAAAATTTGAACATACATGTTAAAAGCTTGAACCAAACACTTGACACATGAAGAAAATCCAAAAATATGCGAATCGGAATTCTCAAGTCTTTCGTATTGTCGTTGAACACGTTTCCCTTCGAAATTTTTCCACTTTACATAATATATATTTTATAAAAGATTTTTTCTTCGTATTTTCAGAATGGAAACACTGATCTACAATTTGGTGTTCGAGACAGATTTGGCTGAGACGCAGGCAGAAATCGATGAGTTCAAGAAGCGCAACGCGGAGGCGATCGAGAAGAACAGAAAGAGACTGGACGAGGATCAGCAGTGGGTTGCCAGCCATCTCAAGGAGGAGGAGCACATGAAACACCGACTCAGGACTCTCAGGCAGGAGGACGCGGTTCGCATTTTTATCTGATTTTGGAAAAGTTTCATTTGAGTTTTGAGGGATATTCACTCTGAAGCAAACGGAATTTGACGTGGCGAAGGGCATTACAGAAAAGCGATAGATAGTGCAAGAAAAGAAAGAAAAAGATGGAGAAAAACGAGAAATAGCGTTGTTTTTGTTGGTGTAGGGTCTCTGATTGATGTGAACATTTTTATGGCAAATGTTCAGCTGCAAAATGACCGTGAAGCTTCTGGACAGGTTTAAGTGTAGTTAAAGTTTCGGAAAAAAGTTAAAATTCTGTTTCACGACAGTTTTTGTAGTTGAACACTTTTCATAAAAATGCACGAATCAATCAGAAACTTGGCACCAAAGACCGAGACGAGCAAAGTCCTCTTTTTGCTAGTGTTCGCTTCAGTGTATATTGATAGTTTTGAAAACTTGATGACACCAGATGCTACAATACGCATTGAAAGAAGCGATTAGAAGTCGCAAATTTTCAAATTCCTTCTAGTAGATTCATTGTTCTAAATCTAAATTGATAAATTCTATCGAAAATTAAAACTGGAGTATTATTGCGGTGAAGAAGCAATATAGTAAATCATCAAAAATACAGTAATGTAATGTTTGTGATTTTCTGCGTTTGCAGTATTTCAAACTTTCAGAAAGAGAATGAAAAGTCGACGGGCGTCGATCCGAAGGCCATCATCGAGGAGCTCAAAAATTCAAAGGACGATGCTGAGGTTGCAAAGTTGTAATTTATGAAAGTCTTTTTGTTTGTGAGATATTTATTTTCTAAAAAAAAATAAACTAATAATTTAGTCAAAAAATATGCATGTTAAAAAATTTCAGTCGATCCTGGACCGTGAAAGGAAACGTCAAATCGAGAAGCTCATGCAAGAAAAGGCCGAGGCTGAGAAGGAGAAGCGACGAAAGAAAGGTGGGTTTTCTATGGGATAAAATTTCTTTATTCTCACTACTACTCTGAAACATAGATGGCATTCTTCGAGTACAATAAGTTGATGAAAATTTCCATTTTTCCCTGAAATATTGAAACTTCTGGTCCTGCCTTTTGAAGCAATGCGATGAAAGGTGAAATGAAAAACTCTACTTGCAGAAGTTCTGTTCCGTAAACGCCAATCAGAACAAATGTCGTTCTCGGCGCATCATCGTCTGACTGGACAGAAGTACACTTACAAGGTAACTCAAAGAGATAGCTGAGCAATTTGAGGCAATTATTATTGCTAATTGCAGCCTTTGGATCTACCGGTCAACGGCCCTCCTTTGCCCTCGCTCGAGGAAATCGAAGCCAGCTATTTGGTCCACATGAAGATCGCTAGTCCGGTGAGATTCTTCTTTGTTTTTCCCACATAAATTCAAACATCACAAATTGCTTATTCGAAAAGTCGCGATTATGAAATGGTGGATTTTATAGATGATCACTTTGATCAGCCATTTTATTGCGGAAATTGATCATTTTCATAAAATCGTGATTTTTCTAAATCTTATGACGAAATTTCGTTTTGTTTATGAATCAACAACTTTTTCTACTCTCACTCCATTACAGGTCTTATGCTCTGGGAAAAGTGAAATAAAACAAATAACGTGTGAAAATGAAACAAGGAAACAGGCATTTTCTATGCACATTAAGCTAAACGCAGGAATCTTTCAAAGAACAAGGCCCGTTATGCCGTACTCTTCTACTCGTCAATTTTAACTTGTGTCTAAAAATGGAATTTAACATTTTAAATTTCAGCATCGCATCGCCGGTGGCTACACGAGCAGTCTGGGTTGCGAGAGAGCTCTTTTCGAGGCCAGAAATGATCTGCTTTCTTTTTAAAGTTTCCGGAAACAGGAACACAAAATTCCGGTTTCGGCTTTTCCTACTTTTCATTTGTTGATCATCAGTCATGTATTCAAAAAACTCTCGACTCTCAGATTTCTTCATGAGATTTGAAAATCGAAGGTCTTTTTAGCTAGCTTAGTTCGTGTATTCGTTCTTTGTTTTTTGCTAAAGTAGTTTTGTGCGCTACACTCTCATTAGATATGGGTTCTTTTTTGTATATCGAAATAAATGAGATCCTTTTATTTTTCGTTCCTAAATAATCTTGGGTTTGTATCCCAGAAAATATCGGAGGTTTTCATCGTTTTTCTTAAAATTTCAAATTTTTCAGATAGTCAAATCCAATGCAGGATAACGACTTAAGTACCCTGTACCAGGTACAAATTCAAGAAAATTCAAAATCGGACGAAAGTCTCAAGTTATTGAGGGTTCGTTCAGACTTGGTTGCAATGCAACTTGCAACCAAGTCTGAACGAGCTCTGAAACTTGCAACAACAAGTTCAATATGATAAACTCTTGTAGCGAACTTTATCGTTTCTCCCATTCAGGCGATCCATGCGCTGTATAATGGGACGGACACGGGTCAAGCACAGGAGTGGCTCAACTCGTTTAGGAATTCCGTACGTTTCAACTTCCTTTATTTCTAGACTTCTGAAAAGTACCCGCACCCGCATGCCTATATTTGCAGGATGAAGCGGTTGCGAGTCTATTTTCTCTCTAGTTTTGGACGTCTTTTTGTTTCAAAAAGTTTTAATCTCGAATAATTTCACTCACTGATTACTGATTTTCTAATGATTGAAAATTGCATCTCTTTCGTAAACACTTGTAACGCTGCGATGTAGTCATCAAAGAATGGTCATATTTGACGAAAGGGTTTTGGAGAAAGCTTTTATTTTCTTTTTTTATTATTTTTGATTCATTAAATAGTTTTTTTTTTAGAAATAATAATCATCCCTGAAGTTATTTAAAAAAAAGAATTATTATTTGAGGTGCACGCGTGGACGCTGTGCGATCAAATTCTCTCGCAGCGACTGGACCCGTTGGCCTGCTACTTCGCGTCGCAGACGCTCAAATTCAAGATCTCGAAACATCTCAAGGAATTGCCAGAGGAAAACTATCCACCTCTCAGGGAGAGTCTCATCAATCACTTGAGGTGAGCTTACAGCATTTGTTTTCTTTCAAATTTAACCCCACTTTTACTTATTTCGATATTTGAAAATTCACGATGAGATTTAATCAAATTTTTCTTTTTGTCGCTTCTAAACGGCTCTTGAACTCGGCAACTTCTTTCTTGCAAGACTAAAGAAAATTATATTTTACCTGAAACATGATAAAGTGATAAAAATTGTTATATTTTCCAGTTTCTTCGGTGCAGCGTCACACGACCAGCACGCAGAGGCGACGTCGACGCAGCTGTGTCTGGCCATTGCAGACCTCTATATCCAAGTGCCGCAATGGAACAATTGGATTGCTGATCTACTCAATCAGTAAGATTATTGCATAACTATCCAACACCAAGTTAGTTAACTGACATCGTTTTTCGATCATCAAAGTCTATATTTGAAATTCGAAGCTGAGACTTGAAAACGTCTCTCATTACCTGCTTGTTTTATTTTGATGACTCCTGAGAAATTTTATGCCAGTAGTCCACTTTCTATTGTCCATGAATGATTAGTTTTTAGTCTTTTTCTGGAAATTGAAAAACTTATAATTTTTTAAACTCTTCCAGATTCACGAGCCAACAAGGCGACCGCACCTCGATGCTGCTCACTCTGCTCAGGGTCTTCCCCGAGGAAATCAACGAGGTTTTCTCAATTTCATTGAGTTTTTTAAAGAAAATGTTCAGGTGAAAGTGGGTGAGAACCGAAGGAAGCAGATCCGAGAAGAATTGGCTGTGAATGCATCCAGTGTCTTTCTTTACTTGGTGAGAGTTGGAATATTAAAAATGAAATTATGAAGGCAAGTTCGATACATGCAATGAGTACTTTGTGAGAAAATAATAAAATATGCTGGATGAAAGGGAGTAAAAAATCTTAATAATTTTTGCCTGCTTATGTGTAGAGTAATTCAAACGATCCTTCGCCAAATACGGAAACTCACCAACAGTTTTAGAAAGAAAATCATCAATTTGTCATTTTCAGACGCATGTCCTCCAACATGGCCAGAACAATGCGGATATGCTGAAGCGGGTGAGTTAATTAGTCAATTTAATGATGATTAGGAGAATTGGACGTTAATCACCCAATTATCTCTCAAATTGCAGGTATTTGTGTGTCTGTCGGCCTATCTCCAGAATCCCGTTCTGTCGACGGACGATTTCGCCACGAGCGCTCTGCTCATGTCCATCTTTCATGTCGTGGTTAGATTTAAGTGACATTCTTTGTAGGATAGGAAATATGCTAATGTGTTCGGACAAGCTGTAGAATGATGATAGTCGAATATTAGCCATATGAACGAGTATCCTCAAGGGTTCCCACCCATATGACCTACATTCGGTTGCAATCATTATACAACTTGTACGGAGCTTTTCTGAATCTTACAGAGCATGCCTCTTAAAAACTATTTTTAAGACTGATTTTCTAAACATTTTCATTTCACTGATGGTTTTAAATAGTTTTTACCTTTGATGGCTTAGGGTTCAAATTAGGTAAATGACAGATTTTGGAAAATTAATCCAGCCAGTTTACATTTTCTAGTTCATATTGAAGTCTTTGCTCGTTCAGGGCACTCCCGATGTGCTGAGCAGTCTGCACGAGGCGGCAAGCGACGTGATCGTCTCGGCACTTTTGAGGGCCGAGGACCAGGGCGCTCATCTCGCTCTCGCTAAAAGTCTACAGGTGAAACTACCTCCTGAGTTTCGAAGAAAAATAATATTTCAGCGAAACATATACCAGTTGGCAGAGCCGTTCAACAGAGCGGTCGAAATCGAAGATCTGGACAAGTAGGAAATTGTTTCTTTTTAACTTCTACATGCTCAAAAATTGGAAAAGTGGCGAAAATTACAATCTTTTAATGATATTACCGCTATCAATGTAAAAATATTGAAATATTGTGATCTTCTTTGATTGAACTACTTCTTGATCATAAATATTCTCGAGTAGCAAGATTCTGTAATTCTGAAAGTACTTTTGGTTCGAATTTAGCATTTTCAAACTATTCGATATTTTTAAAGGAGCTTAGAGAGTTGTCATCTTTTTTCAGACTGAACAACTACGCCCGCATGTTCGTGGAGCTGAACGAGTCTTTGGTTGAACCGTTGGTGAACAAGACCTCGGACGACATCAGCGAGTTGGGCAGTCTCTACTCCATGGACTTGCTGCTCCTTGTCGCCGGACATCATGATTATTCAGTGAGCTCCTCTTTAAACATTCAGTTTTATAGATACTGGTCATCAAAATTTTGTCAATTTGTATCTGACATAATAACGAGTTTTTTGCTTATCATATATTTTCATTTCTAGCAATGGATTTTACTATTACGCAATTTGCTATCTCCATCAATTGCCAAAGAATTTCTATTTTGAGTTGATCGAGATGACCTTCAATGTGTGGTATCGGATCTCCGAGGCTCTGTTCATGGTCGATGATCAGGATCACGTCGCCAGGTTCAGGCCGTATGTCAACAGGTAAATTATCGTACATAGCTCAAATTTATGTCTTTTCACTTTCTATACTTGAAGAAGATGTCATCGTTTTTCTTCGTTGATCTTCTGTTTTCTTGGTGATTCTCAGAAGGAAAAGTGAATTGAAACTTTAACGATAGGCTGCTAAGCATCCCCCCAAACACTTCCTCGCTGTTTTCTTTTTCATGCACTATTTCTTGCTCTTTTTTCTTTCCCGCCTTGGGAGAATGATTTACGCAGCCGTAACTATCTTTACCGATTTCGTTAAATCCATGCATTAATTATCGCGAAAATTTGCAGATTCCTGATGTGCCTCTACCGACACTGTCGACTCGACTTGGACGAGGAATCGCTGCCAGATCAGTCCAGTGAATTCGCCGATTTCAGGCTTAAGGTCGATTTTCGACTAATTTGTTGTATTTGTTATTCTTTCTAATTTTCTGAAACAAGTTATTTTATCAAGCTCTCAATAAGCTTGGCAGTTTGATCATTTTGACTGCTTCAGGCTGTGGAAGCGATTCGGGACGTCGTGTTCATTGTTGGAACAAACGAGTGCATTCAGATGGTAAGGGCTTAAAACTGAATAAAGCGAAGGTGGTGCTTTCTAGATGTACGAAGTTCTTCGCTCAGCCTCGCAATGGAACGAAACGGAGGCGGCCCTGTTCATCATCGCCACTGTCATCAATAACCTCATGCCGTGAGTCGAAATTTAGCAATGTTCACGACTAATGTTTGGATACGTTTAAAAATCGAATGAAATAATGAAATTTGAATTCAAAATGGGACTTGTGGAGTAGCGTCAAGCATTAAATTTTAGAACAAATAACATCTATGAAGGGTTTTCTCGATCTTATCTACTGTTTGAAAATACCAATTCTCTGAGAGAATCAGCTTTGAGCTTTTCCATATTTTTCTTTCAAAGATATTCTCCGAATTAATTGTTCTCAGAGAAGAAGACGGAATGGTGCCTGAATTGGTGACGTCGATCGTGGCGCTGGACGCAAATTCTCACCCGGCGCTCATCGCCACGTCCATCAATCTGCTGGGCGGCTGCAACGAATGGCTCGAGAAGCATCGCGTTTATTTGGGTAGGACCATTTTATTCTTGTATTTATTGTTATCCAAACTATCCAAATTTTTCTGAATTAAATTTACCGAAAGATCGGAAAACTTATTTTTTGTTCTTCTTTTTAATGACATACAGAATCATAGACGATGATATTTTTATTTGTAAAAATTTTCGATTTGCTGTTACCGCTTCCTTTCGAAGAGAATAGCTTAGAATATTTTCGTTTCAATTCGAGATAGTTGATTAGGCTCGTCATTATTTTTAGCAGTCAATTTTATAGGGGGGATTTTTTGTAAGATCTTCCTGAAACATATTTAGACGGTTTTTCTAATACCATAAATTTGCAGAACAAGTGATGCCGTGGCTGCTGCGATTCGCCTCTTCCCCACTTTATTGCCAGATGGCCTCGGAATCCATTGAAAAGGTCATTTTTGATTTATAAAAAAAAATCAGTAACATTCTATTTTCATCTGGATTTTCAAGACATATGAAGATATGGAATACATTATCACAAATTTAAATCGTGCCATCATATGCTGAAAGCTGATAGCGTAATTTTCGATATCTTTTTTGTTACATTCTACCCTCTTTATTGTCTTGCAATTCGATATTGTGCAAAACAACTGGAACTAGAATACTTTTCCAGATCGTCTCCTACTCTGCAATCGATTTGGTGTCCCTGATTCGTCCCTTGATGCAATTGATTCCCAGTCTCCAGACCAGTCAGACCAACGGCACGCAAATCGAGGCCGCCATTTCTTCTATTCTCAAAGGTTCGGTACTTTTTTTTATTATTTGAACAATTTAATTGAAGCTACATTTTGGGAAACAATTACGGAAACTATTACGCTCCTTTATTTAGAGTTATTTTTTGAGAGTGAAATATTGGATTTTCAAATCGTAACAAATTTTACTCAATGAACTAAGTTGTACTTTGAAATTATTAAGGTTTTATGCGGTAATTTCTTTTCAAATTTAAATTTCCAGCCTGCTCGACTCTGATCGTCCACTTGCGGCCTGAGGAGATGAAAATGGCCTTTGAAGAGCTGTGCAAGCCGATCGTCGAAAATCTCCACAGGGTAGGGTTCAGGATCGACAAAAATATATCCTTGACATTATCTTTCCAACATTTCTAAAAATGGAATAAATTAGAATATTGGCAGGACTAAATAATGCCCTTTCACGAAATGTTATGTCACGGAAAAGATTTTGTTTTTGTAAATTTTTATACGACCAGCAGAATGTCTATTTGCAGATCCTGCACCACGACATGAGCAGTCCGAATTTGTCTGCAGCAATCTCGTCTTCTCTATCGGCCAGACCTTCCATCGTTGTCAGCAAATCTGCACCCATCCTCACCCCGACCGGACTCGCTCCCGCTCCTTCTCCTGCTAGGTTCGAAAATCTTTCAATTATCAAGTCGAAAATATGAATTATTTTGAGAAGATTTTCAACTAATTTCCGACTCAGGTCAAATGGAATTGAAATTTGAAACAAAAAACAACTTTAATCGAATCTGCTCAAAATATCTCATTGGAATTCAAGCTCGCTCACACTATGTTCTTTTCCGCATTCATTTTTTCCTAAAAATGTATTCCTGAGTACTGAAATCTATCTTAAAAATCTACGTTCGGCAAAGTGGATCTTTTTTCCAGCTCTGGTTCCTCGGCAGACAAGGAAAACGACAAATCGGTTGGAAGTTGGACTCGATTGGCTAATGAGCCAGTGCTGTGGATCGACAGGGTCGCGTCCATCTTCAGGGAGGTCTGCAAACCGCAGGTACTTTTCAGCAACTTTGTTGATAGTTTTGTGCAAAAGCTTTAATTCAATAGACTCGATACGGAAAAACGTCTCGTTTTCCACGTGTTTCAGTCTAACATCTTCAATGTTTAGATTGAAATTAGTGTCAAAACAATGAAAGGCAAAGTTTTTAATCAAGTTTAATGATCTTTCTTCCATAAAAGTAGTAATATTTGAGTCGCTCTCGATAGCGAACACTTCGGCCGACTCATCGCAGAGAGCACCCTGGATGGACGTCGCGCATCATCTCTATGAGGTTTGTTAAAATTCTATTCTGAAATTGGTCGCATTCTTCATATTAGTTTTTTCTTTCAAATAGCTATCAATTATTCGTCTTTTGTATAACAATACGTCCGAATATCGACTGCTCGAATAAGAAAGAAAGACAAATCAAATTGAAATTTATTTAGAAATTTTCATATATTGTTAATATTAGAATTATCTGATATCAAATTTTGAGAATTTGAGGGGAAGATGGAACTTATTTAAAGAATTTTCCAACGGGTTATAATTAAGATTCTGTCAATGACTCTGAAGAAGTACGATAGCAACTACAGAATTGTCGAACACTGCTGCAGATCCATCAGGTGAAACATAACTAGACTAATTGCTAACTGGCTAATTAACTCGACTATTTAACTTAATTAACGTTAATTTATTACCTAATTATAATAGTTATCTGCAGATTTCTCATACGCTCCCTCGGAATTCAATCCATCGGGTTCGTCAATCAACTCGTTCCTTTGGTAAGCGTTTCAATTTTTCATTTTATTTTTTGCCAAATTTGCAAATGAGTGCTGTGAGATGCGTAATTTCGACTTTGAAAATTCTTCAATCAATTCGTATCTCTGATTCAAATCTCTCATCCAAAGATAAAGGATAGAATCTGAAAACGGGCTTAAACAATGTGTCACTTTTCAGATGAAAGACATATACTCCCGACACAAGCACTCGTGTTTCCTCTACCTGGCCTCGATTCTGGTTGACGAGTATGGCGCGATAGAGACTGTCCGACCGGGACTGCTCGATATGCTCGAAGTATGAACAAGAAAGTTTTGTTGGAAATCAATTTGTTTATTATAATGCAAAAATATCTTCTTTTTCAAATGTAATACAAGATTTTTTAAAAATTAATCTGTGAATTTGAGTCCTTGGCCTCTGGAACATTCCCCCTTCTGCTCGGTCCGAGCGGATTCCGCGACCATCCCGACACTGTCGATGATCTTTTCAGGCTGTCTACCAGGTACAAATTAGAAATTTATAGTTTTTAAAACTCGGCTCCGTCATAAAAATGCCTTTATTGGCATGTCAAATTCGCATTTCATTTTTATGAATAAGATCAAGATATTGGAATATTATATAGCGTCAAAAATGGCATTTCGATGGATAGGTTGTTCATATTCATTTGTTTATGTTGCACATAATTGAAGATTATTATCGAAGTTGTACGAATTCAATTCTATCATTGAAATTTTGAAACGTATTCTAAAATCAATAATGTTTGATTATGCAGATTTACAACCCGCGCCCCCTCGATCTTCTTCGTGCACCCGATCGCGAGATCTCTCTTCGAGTGCGGACTCCAGTGTCTCTACCTCGACCACGTCGATGCCAATCGCCAGGTAGGCTAAATATTTAACATTTCAGTAAATTTCTGATAATTAGTCTTTTACAAGGGAAGATTTGATCTAAAGTCCCGCTTTTCGAATAGAAACAAGTGGAATACCTATTGAATCTACATCGCTGATTACAAATATGCGAAAAAGTTTCCTATTTTGTCAATTTTTGAATCATAAACCAGTGATTTTCTTGAGATTGTCTTATTTCAGGTGACGAAATTCTTCATCGAGATAATCGAACAGCTGCTCGCAGCGAAGAAGGCAGGGTATGTGGACGAGGGAGTGCAGGCCGCGGAGAGACTTGTCTTCGAGATGGGGGCTGTCATGGTCGAGAAGGCTCTTCATGCTGCATTATTCAAGGTGCATTCTTAATTCTTACTCTTTCCGGCAACTCGAAAATATCTCAACGACGCAACATGAAGAAATATCATACAAAACGAAATCCTTCTTCTACCCGCACAGACCTAAATACCATTTCACGATGCTGCATAACGACGTTTGAACATTTCCAAATAGTATCTTGTCATCATTATTCACTAAATACAGAGACTTTCTTTCATATACTAGCCAGCAAGAAGCAGATAAGAAAAATCTAAGTTTTCTCAAACAATTATTATTATCAAGGAGTACATACCAAACAGATTATGGCGTACTGGATTTAGTATAAATTTCAATTAAAGAATGAGAAACCCGCATTTTTCTTCTATAAATATAGAAGACATATTGCAGGTCTCAGGCAGTCTGCGTCGCGACATGGCTGAGATCATTCAGCTGTCTGGGAGGATCGATCGAGTCGTATGTTTTATTTAGTTCTATTTTTTGAAAAATAATTGAAAAGAATGAGAATTTCTAAGTAAGGTACGATTCTTCTGATTTGAAATGATTAGACGTTTTTTTCCATCTTGAACAAGTTTAATTTTTAAGTTGGTTCTGAAAATTCATCTGTTTGCAGAAACAACGCGAATGGCTGGTCGCAGCGACTGCCTCTCTGCCCCGTGGTTCGCTCTGCGCCACTGAAGAACAGCTCAGGCAATTCGTCGACAACGTCACTAATGAGTCAGTAATTTAAGAAAAAGAATATTTTCACTCGTTTCGAAAATGGCATTTTATCCTTAAAAAATCGCATCTTGCAATTCGAATTTTCTCCTACCGAAACTTATCTGAATTTTATATTTATTTTGACGTTTCGAATATGTTTCAAAGTGATCACAAAATTTAAGAATAGATATTTACGACTAGTCCCCTTTTTCCCGAAAGTTTAACAAATTTCATGAGACACTTTTGAAATGTTAATTTTATGGCTCAAAGACACAAGTACACAAAAATTGATTCGTTTTAGTCGCGACCAGTCGATTCGCTCGGTGTTCCAGCAGATGCGAGACCTGATTCAACTGTACGAGTAGAGAGCAAGTTGTCTCGAACACGACATGCAGCTGCCAAACAAGGACAACAACCACACACCCCTCACACACTGGTAATTCATTCACAGCTCAAATAGGTTATTCCCCAAATACTTATTAACATTTTCGTAGGACACAACTCGCGTAAATATTTCTAGCCCCAATTCAAGGGATATTTTACGTCCCTAACTCTGAAAATTGATTACTTATTAGGAAACTCTTCTTTTAAATTGCTATGTAACGAAAGTAGTGAAGAAATGCTATTTTGATTTTGTAACGTGCATAAAAATACGCCTTTTAAAGTTTATTTCATAAATCTAATTTTTCCACTTCTAAACGAAGAACTTTTGTTTTTAAGAATATGCCTTTTTCATTACAATTTCTTCATCTCACTTCTTTCAAGTGATCATTTTAGGTATCTGAAAAACATTATTTTCAAAAATATCTGTGAAACGTTGAATTCTAGGGCTTTCTAGGTTAAGAGTGGCACGATGCGGCGCATTTTTTCATAAAATTACAACTATTTATTTATTTATTTTTGTTCTATTCCCAAAACTTATCACGTTCATAGTCTTTCTAGGGTAGGCATATATTTTGCAGCTGGACTATTTTTTTCTAAAATTGATCCAGGCAAAAATATCGGTAACTGAGAATAAGTCATTTCATTAATTTATTATTTCAGTCATTTTATTGTAACTTTGAACATAACGCAATACGATTTTTTATTCTTCAATGATGAAGAAAGATTTTTGCGGTATGGCAGTTTATCTCTTCATCTTGTTATTTGCAGAATTGATTTTGAATGATCCGAGAATTTTGCGTCGAAAATTAAGTGTGGAAAACGGTCTGCAACTAGAGCATTACCAATTAAGCTCGTTTTCAAGTTATGTTTGATACTTGTATCAATCCGACAAGGTTCTAATAACAATATCTTATTTTTCGGATCCAAAGAAATCAATTTTGATTTTTGTTGAACTTACATATATTGGGAAACTCATTGAAGCCGGTCTGCCACTAACACGACTAGGGTAAGTTTAAGCGGTTTACTTCTCGAAATGAGTCATTTTCGTTTATTTCATTATTTTTTCTTTGTTTCTCTCGAGATTCTATAGCAAATCATCGTTTTTCGAATTGTTTTAAGCCAATAAAATTCTGATTGAAAGAAGACATTTTCTAGGCCAGTTTAGGTAGGCATGAATAGAATTTGAAAAAGAATGCATATTTTGTGATCTTTTCGAAGATAAAGTTAATTGTAAGGATTTTTGAAAGATAACTAAAGTATGCATGCCATGGTTGTTTTGTTTGTGTTGTCTTTTTGGTCAACCAGAGTGATTTCGGATGTGGAAGAGGCAGGTTGGAATTATTCGTTTCGAAATTTATAACTGCCTGAGAATTAACTAGAGAAATACCTAATCGATATAATTTTCTAAAGTTTCGCACCCCCAGCAAAATTGTCTTGCATTAGCTTTTCGCCTCGAGAAGATGTGAACTGTCTAAGGAAAGGGGACAGATGGCTAGTCATTTTCTTGTCCTTTTCTTCTCGAAATCTCAATTTTTCATGCTTTCTATCTCATTCTCGTTCGTTTAGCGGAGCGTCATATTTTCAGTCCGATTCTCGCAAATCCAGGGAAAGGACAGTTTTATCTCTTCCATATCTTTCACTTTCTTCTGCTTGTCTTCTCTCAGATTCTCATCATCTCTACCTCTATTTGTCTCAAAGAATACCTTTCTCTTTATTTCCCATCCTTCCTTTCTTTTCGCGTTCCGTTATTCAGGGAGAAATCCCGTTTTCCCTTCTCCTAGTCCTTTTTTGCCCCGTTAGCAATTCCTCTTTCATCCGACGAAAGGGAGAATTTCAGTTTCTTCATTACAGCCTTTACACGGTATTATCACCGGTTTTTGATATTCATACGCCTCTACAATTTTACTTTTGATTTTTAAATCTAAGTTTTCGTTGATAACTCCTGTTATGGTTTCGTGACAGTAGTTTGAATATTTTGTGTTCATTAGAATTAGTCTAAAATCTAGAACATTTCTCTATTTTGTTGATGACCAACGATATCACCGTCATAGAGTTTCCAATGGATTTCTGAAATCCGAAATTTTTCGATTCTTCAAAACGTTTAGTCCGAAAGTTACGATTCCCCCATCATAAGTGTGCTGCGTTTTTATTATTTGAAAATTTCCCCAATCAAAGTCCGTGAATTTCTACTTTCATCGCTCATTTGATATTTTCAATGTTGTATCTTTCTATATTCCTATGCTGCTATGTTTAGACATGCTGGATCATTCGTCGGAGCACGCACAGCTCCGCCGCGTGGCTTTCTTCGCGATTGTGGTGTCGACCTTCGCCGTCATCGCGGCCATCGTCACCCTTCCCATGCTCTACTCCTACGTCGCCAGCTTCCAGTCACATCTCATCATCGAAACAGATTTCTGCAAGGTAGCATTTTAGTCAGGCTCAACTTCGCTCTATCTAACAGTAATGCTGGCAATAGATTTCACATTAGAGAGTACATCTTCGCACCATCAACATACCTGCTATCAAAGTGTCTGACATGAAGCAACAAATTAACTCGCAATTTCATCCCGCAATTCATTATAATCAAATCAAACTGAAGATCTTCTTTTACATTTTTTTGCGAAAAAAACGCACTTACTTGAAAAACGCGATGAACCCGAATAAAAATGAGTTAATCTTCACCATAATGCACACAAAATAATTTTCCGTCTCTAGACCCGAGCCCGCGACATGTGGGCAGAAATCAACCAGATCGGCTTCCCTCCCTCAGTAGCCAGAGCCAAGCGTCAATACGGCAGCTCTCCTCAGCCTGCCTCGTATCCTTCGTCTGGATATGGAGCTCCACCGCAGGTCAATTCCGAGCCGAACCCAGGCTGCTGCGGATGTCAACAAGGGCCTACCGGGCCACCAGGTTAGTTCTACGTTTGATCTTATGGGTACCTGAGCCTCTAGAATCAAACCTCTTCTGCTTTCCATTCCTAAGTTACCCTTGGCCTTTTGTAATTGTTTTATCATCTTTTTTTGGAGAATATCAAAAGAAAAGAAGAAAAAGGGGATAAAACTACAAAAAGAATAAAGGTAAATTAGGAGTAAAAAATACAAGAGGCCTAAAATCACGAATCTTCATAATGATCATGAATTGGTCTTCAAAAGACTATACTTCAAATTGAAGTTTAGTCTAAATATTTCTGCATCTTATCCAGATTAGAAAAAGGTCGTGCATAGCTATGGTTTACATTTCTCACTGTTAACCACTTATAAATGCTCAGATATATACCCAAAATTGCACTAATTCGACGAGAAATTGTTTAATTGGTAAATTTTAGGTCCTCCTGGCGATGACGTAATCTTTACACCATTTTTTTAATGATTTAAAGATCTTTGATAAAATTTTTAAATTCTAGGGCAAAGACGGTGCCGATGGAACCAAAGGCTTTGACGCTGAGGTAGATTTTGGATTATAGATTGATCTAAAATCACTTTCTTCCGTTTTCTCTAACTCATCATACTTTAGAACGGAAAGGACGGCAACGTTCTAGATTCGGCTATCGCGAATGTAGGATTTTCTGTCTGAAGCAATTTCTTAAGATAATAATTCAGGAACCCTGCATTATCTGTCCTCCGGGTCCACCAGTAATTTTTCACTTATTACTTTTACAAAATCCTAGCGAAATTTCGCGAGTGCCTTTTTCTATATTTTAGTTTTATATTCTAAGATTTATTTCATCAAATTTAGGGTCCACAAGGCGCAGCAGGCGCGAAAGGACCAAAGGTGCGATTTTAGCATAATTGCAGACTGTTCAGGGTTTCAATTTCGAGTAAAATCGAAACTCTAAACAGTTCTGCTTTATGATCTCAGGATCATTCATATTCATTAACCTAATTAGTTATATTTTAGGGCCCGAAAGGTCCGAATGGAAAAGTACGTTCGAATTTTCCTACATTTCTGATTTCTCTGGCTAGAATTTTTCTGCAATTATTAACTTATAGGATGGTGACGACGGAAAGCCAGGAGTTCAAGGAATGCAAGGTACTTTTCTATTAGTTTATTTCGGAAAATAAAAATTCGATTTCATGACCCCCCGGAATGATGGGAATGCCGGGCAGACAGGGAGTTATCGGACCTAAAGGTATATCACATTTTCATCGATCTTTAGTTTAGCGCTATGCTAAATAGCACGAGAGGTCTTGAATAAGTCTGACATAAGATATGAAAACCGCAGGACATTTGGCATTGATCATCATCACGTTTCAGGTGCTCCTGGTCGCGTTAATCAAGTCAATGGTCCAGCTGGGCCGATAGGAAGGTAACATTTTACTTATTTTACGCTGAAATTTTTAGATTATTTTTGTAATCAGCTGAAATTGTTGACTATTTGTTCATGATCGATGACTCGACTCGAATCTAATCTAATCTAATATCTGATTAATTTAGGATTGGCCAACGAGGTCCTCCCGGACCCCGAGGTTTGCAAAACTTCTGATGGACGATTGAACTTTATTATAATTTAGGCGAAGCAGGAATCGATGGAGGGTCGAACGAAGGTCCACGAGGTCCTCAAGGAGACCAAGGAAAGTGAGTAGAAATTGAAGTCTAGCTTTTTCCACTTACATTTTTCACCTAATGTCGTTTTCAGCGATGGTCCACCAGGAAACAAGGGACTTCAGGGCCCGCCTGTAAGTGGAATTTAAAATCTATTCTAGTCTTGTCAAAATGGCAAAGCTAAAGTTGAACTTCACTTTCTTATCTGAGCGAAGAAAACAATAACCATTAGTATCCGTATTTTTTAAGTTCGAGGTGAAATGATAAGACTCCAAGATCTATTTATCGAAAATTTTTAGCAATTAAAGAAAATAATTTAGGGTCCTCCAGGAGCATTTGGCGAAGTCGGAGGGTGAGTTTATGATTTTCTTTCTAATTTAAACTTCCATATTTATTATTCAACCTATCACCGTTTTATTCTACAAAAAGAACTCTTCCCAGAGAATTAATAGTGATTAAATTTACTTAGAGAGATAGTGGACTTATACAAAGTCTAAAAATATCATTCTATCCTCAGCTTCATTTCAGATGTGAACACTGTCCAGTCCCCAGAACACCACCGGGTTATTAAACCAGAAGAAATTACTCTCCTAGTAATTTTAACTCGAACATTATTGCTAGTCTGTGATTTTAGAAACTTGAAAATCTCGCCCCTGTAATTAAAAGACCAAAAGAGGGTGTATTCTTATGATTGTTTGGGTATCTTTTCGTTTAAAAATCTCAAATAATTTTGAGAAATTTAATAAAGAAAATTGAAGAAAAACGATGAAGGTGAAAATGGATTCTGTAAAGTTTCATTAGTTGCTCGTCGTTTACAGCAGATGATTTTGTATTTTTCGTTCAGTTCCCGCGAAAGTCAGAAATTTGAATAGATTTTGTTTATCGTTCGATTTGTCATTTCCAAATCTTATTTCCGCGTTCATCTTCAAACTTTGTGAAATTCTTGTGTAACTCGACATAAAAATTCTTCCAAATGACATCTTCACGTTGAAAAATCCGTGCTTTCTTGATAAACTTCAGAAACCTCCATCTTTTCCTTGAAAAAGTCACTATTTCCCCCCCGAAAGCTCATCCCACGCATTTCTATTTGAGCTATTGATTTGGATCGTTTAGAAAATCGGTTCCGACTTGTCCTAGTGATTGAGATCCACCAGTTTGATTCCGATTGTTCGAACCGCTCATTCTCTTGGCCGAACTTATTTTGAGAGAATACTGCATTTTGGTGTTCGCTTCTTACAACTCTATTTTCCAATTTTGCTATTTTGATTTTCAAAATCCTAGAATAGCCAAAATTTGAATTCGAGTTTCGTCTTCTTATTTCCTTCATTTTGAATTTACTTCTGCATTCATCTGTTTCTCGAACAGTCGGTGAATTTCTAAATTTCAAGGAAACACTTGATCATTGCGCAGAGAAAATTCACGATTTTCCTTTGAATTTCCTTTAAAAATCGTCCTGGCTCCAAAAAATTTCCTGTTTTCTCGGGTACGGACATTTTATCGATTTCCTCACAAACTAAAACGTCGAAAATGACTATTCTTCTGGGAAATTCGAGATTCCAAAATTTGAATTTTGACTTCATTTTCTCACTCGTCTTGTTTCTAATATAGTCGGGTACTTTCAATAATCGTGACGATCCCGCGACAAAATTAGCCTATTAGATCCTCTTCAAACTTGAAAGTCCACAGGAATTTTCTCGAAACCTTCCTTTTGAACTACGGATTTCATCTCGCAAATCTACTAACTTCCGGAAAGATCTTCACGATTTGGTAAAAATCAGCATCTTCAGTTGTTTTTCGGCTGCTTTCGGATTGTGACGCGAATTGCGTTCCCCACTGAACTGCCTCCGATGCGATGCTGCGTTTGACGGATCGAGAAAAGACCGAACTGATTCGAGTAGAGAAGGAGAGGAGGCGCACTGCCAGACTCAAACAGGTACAGAGAAAATAGAAGGAGAGGAGATGGAGGGAAGATAAAGACAGAAAGGGAAAGCATTCCGATACAGTTCTTCTCGAGAGATTCACAGGGATTTTCGGGAAATGGATTGGAAATTTTGGAGAATGAGAAAAAGAATTTACAATTTATGCAAATTGACTACTTCGGGAGAATGAGAAATAAATTGAAGATGAAAAATTCTAAATCATTTTGGCACACTGTATTTATCAACGACTGTGCTTGTCAGCGAAGTAGAACGGCTTTTGAAGTGTAGAAAAGCCAGAGAAATTAGAAAAGGACCGTTAACAGACAGGCTTTGATGTCTATCATCCGTTAACAAATACGGGGAGTTGAACACTTTTTAACTACAAATTACTATAAATTGGTCCCTTTCAATGGATCTTGCAAATCATGATTTTTTAAAAAATTTTATTCTAACATTTCGAAATTCGAAGAAGTGTCGTTTCAGGTGCGTCAACAGTCAGAAGCGAACGCACGAACCATCGTCCGCACTGTGCAATTCGTAAAGCGGGAGGTTCTACAGAAAATTGCGTATGTTTCACAATTATTTAAAAAAGGGAAATTGTCGAATTGACAAAACTCATCGATCTATTTCAAGCATTACTTTTGAAAATTTCAAAATTTAAGGAATGATGTGACCGAGGAACTACGCGAGACGGTCGCGAGTCGAGTGTCGATTGAAACTAGCAGGTAAATTGGAAACTGACTATGCGATCTCATTAGAGAATTCTGCTCGAGTCCACCAAATTTTCAAAATACTCAATTTGTAGAAAAAGCCTCTCGCGAGCTTCGTCGAGGCTCGGTTCGGCAGGTTCCGTCGTCAGATCCTCGAATCAAGCGAGCCGACTACCACTCGAGGAATCCGATCATTCGAATCATGCAAACCTCCCGCCTGCATCGACTAACACAAATACGGTATTTCTAACCCTCTGCTTCGCTGATTTTCTTCTATAAATTATTATAGGTGATTTGTGTAAGACATCAAGTTTGAAGAGAATATTTTTAAAAACTTATGAGTTCTGCGAAAAAAAACATTTCAAACCCTTGAAAAACATGATATTTTACAACCGTCTCCAATTAATCAAAATTCTGCTAATAAGAAGCTATTCTTGATGCGTGTATTTTCAAAAGTACCACGAAAACAGCATTTTATACCAACTCATATTAACAAGAAACTAGCAAATATTCAGATTTATGACGATAAATTGATTTCAGAAATGCCGTCGTCGTTCTGTGAGTGAGTCCGATCTGGCGAAGGCAGCACATCGAAACAAAGAGGCACTCGGCAGACTGAGACGGATTCGCGAGGAGCAGCACAGGAAACGACAGGTTAGGAAATTGGAGATCGCTCAAATAATTTATCCAACTTTATTGTACTGGCCACATGAAGTGAAGACGCGTTTGTTAAAAAAAGCTTTTCAAAAAATACGCCTATGAACTATGCTCAAAGAGGGACGCAGAGAAAGAGTCAGCTGGAGATAAAGGCAAGAGTGGTACTCAATTTACTCGGCTTACCATAACTTTTCTCGCTATCTTTCGAAAGACGGTCCTTCACTTCGTTTGACCAATACAATATTTATATCATAGGCACTTTGATCAGATGAACGATAGCTCCAAAAATAAACTTGCCTACTTTTTTATTCCTGAATAGCCCTTTGTCTGGGAAAACGACTGACAGTTTTGCTTAAAGTCGTCGCAAAAGAACCTTCGTATTGTCCAACTCGTTAGCACCTGTATCCTAAAATATACTTCCAAAATGATCTGCACATTTTGCAGGAGGCGATCGACCGAAAGCGACTTGCGGCAACAGCGGCGACTCGGATAATGCGCTCGGCTGCGAACCCATCTGCGCCACGGACGAACCGATCGGGGCATTCGAGTTAGGGGGCAGCAAAATGGCAACTGTACAATTACTTTACAAAACTGACTCACAGAAGGTTTTTTTTGTTCCTAGAACATTGCAAGTTTGAGAAACAACACATACATTTTTTCTACGATGGATTAGAATTTTTCTAGAACACTGATATTCTATAATATCAATAATTGACTAGAAACTTTGAAAGATTCATATTCCCTATGACGAATTCGAAAATTCATGATTTCGTAATTGTCTCCCAATTGGCAATGTACGTCTTTCCTTCACAAGCTTCTTTCATAATTCATTCTCTTGATGAGATAAAAATTGGCATATCCCAACTAGTCTTTCCATGTCACAAAATTCGATTTCTCGATTCTGGCAACCCACAATTTTCTCGTTGTAATTATAGTAATTATTCGACAAAGTATAAATGATCTGATAATGAAAAAAGGAAATACTAAAGCGAAGTTTTTTAATGCCACTGATAAAATGTTTGTGCATTTGCACTATTAAAGACTAGCGAAATGTATATGCCTCAAGATATAGCATTTAGCTGGATAATTGGCATAGCATGATGTCAGTATAGAAAAATTACCGCCGAATATTGAGAATATTTAGGTATTTGCAGAATGGGGCCCTGTGACTGTGATTGGTCCGAAGCAAATTTGAATACATAAACCTCCATCTCAAATGATCTCACCCAAGTTAGCTTACATCAAGCAATCATTCAATCTATAATCAGCATTCATCTGACCCATTTCCAAACCTTATTACCAGATATTATCAATATTCATTTCTCCTCCAACCGACCAACTTCCTACTCTTCCCACCACCATCTATACAAAGTAGCTAGCCCTAACAGGCAATTCATATAAATAAATTATGATAAACGAAACACTGCCTTGACTTGAACTCGACAGGTTCGAACTGGGACCAAATACAAACTCACAAATAAAATCATCTCAAATCCTACATTAACTCTCACAAACCATCTTCAATCGCGTTCCCTGCGCGCCAATTCGTGCACATGCTCATTAGCTCCAATAGATATGATATTTGGTATACTTGTCATGGTACGGATGCAAAGTTGTATTGTTGTATTTACTGTCATAAGCATTGAAAGCTAGGTGTATTGCAGCCTTTAAAGGTAGTGGGCATAGAAAGATACCCTTTCCTCATACTTTGATGACGAGTTTTGAATAGCTCATTTCTGCACAAAGTATGCACGACGTTTTCATTCAATCCATTAAAAAAAACGTTGCTACACCATTTGGAAGCATATGATTAAGGTTTAGGAAATGCTTCACAGGTAGTAGTATTAAATTTGTAACTTGTACAGAGAATCTCAGATAGTTTATTTGACATCATGCATGATATAGGGGGAAATTTATTGAAGTTCTTTCAAGTTCATCTTAGGTATGGATATTAGAAAGTCACATAAGCCAGTATAGTTACGATATAATTTTAAAAATCCATATATATGCTATTGACAATATTCTAGTACGGATTTTTCGTACCATTTGAGAAGTCCTGAATAAACTTTCAACGGATTATCGACGCCGTTTTCTTTATATTTTTATCATTATAAATCCTAATCCTGTTTGGATTAGACAAAGTTCCAAATCGAAATATCGCCTGAATATTTCCAAATCGATATGATTATCCATTTTGGCATATCGATGAAATCCGGTTGTGGGTTTCGATTTACTTCTTTCCATCTTTGCGTTTGCGTACAACCTGATGCAAAAAGAAGGGGAAGGCAAAGAGGAGGGAAATAATATTCTTCCCCAACATGGCAGATTTGAACAAAGCTTCTGACACCTTCTCATCACACACCTGTTGACAAGATTTACTGCGATTTTTACCTTTCTTCGCAGGAAACTTAAAAGATTTAAATATATATATATATATCTGTATTGAAGATTTTTAATTGTAATCTTCAAAATTTTTTCATAAAACACTTTTCTCAATTTTTTTCGCTTTCTGCATTTCAAGCTTGCTTGTTAATTCTTCATTATTTTTTACTTCGTCTCTATGAACCAAGAAAAACCTTGACTACTTGCTTTCATATTTTCTATTTCTTTCTTCTTCATCTTCATTTCACTGTTCCCATCATTCTGCCCTAAGCAATAGCGTTTATTGTCGTGACATGTTGGGTTAGAGGCTACCCAATTATTTTACTCAGGCAGTGGCAAATTCCGGTCGACCAAAAACGTGCCACAGCCCGTCAAAATGTCGGTATGTCACGATGCATGAGACAATACTTTTTCATGATCGAAAAAGATTGATTTTTTCGTCTCGAAATTCTAGTTTTTCCTTTCAACATTGTTTATTCTTACCTATTTTTTAAAATGTATACTCTTTCTATTTTTCTTTAATTCCTGCATCCTATTTGAAATAGTTCATCATCATCGGCCCTGGGAGTACTTTTATAACCATAATTTCTTAATCTGAAATCTTTGAATACTGCAGTGCGTACGATATTCCCTGCCGATAAAGTTGTTTCTTTTAAAATCCAGTCAGGAGTTTATTATGATAACATGAGTTATTTGCAAGCTAATTTTTTATATTTTTAGAATTCTATCATACCTACAAAGTCATTTGACAGTCAATTCAATTTTTGGAACTCATCTACTATCTCGCCTCAACAAAATATAAATTTTTATCAACCTATTCTCAGATCTTCAAACATTGCATTTTTTTCTTTCTAGAAAATAATAATCACCATCATAAAAATCGATAACTCTAGGAAGACATTTACTAGTTGTACGCGTGTTCTAATCGAATTAGGCGTCCGAAATTTCGACGAATTTTCCTCTCGCGCGATTTTTCGTCGATTTACCTAAAACACAAAAATTAGGTAATCACTCAGAACATGATAAAGGTTACCTGCACTTTGCTCATTCATTATTCTTACCCGACAAGCTATTTCGCACAGAGCGATTCAGTTATCTCCTAATTGACCATCATTTTTAGTTTTCCTTCTATGAGAATTGTGAAAATTTTTATTCTTCTTTTCATCGATATCTGCTTTTCGTTTTAAAAACGAGAAAAATGTCACACTTTTGTCAATTCGCGATAATTTCCTTTCTCGTTTTACTTACCAGTTATTTTTCTTCCCGCATCGATTTTCTTCTGTCGTCGATTGAATACATTGTTCTGTTGCTGTTAATTCGCTAAATTTGCCGACCCTTAATTAAATCTAGGATTTTCAGGAACATTTTCTTTTATTCTATTTTACTTTTACTGACTTCTGCTGCATTTACTACATACTGATATCGAGATAATTCACGGATATTTTGGTATTTTTATTTGCTAGATTTTGGAGATGAGATGGCCTTATTTGGAGACGACTGCGATTTTCGTCGTATCGATTTTAGTCAATTTTTGCATCGAAGCGCAATTGGATTGCGATATTCTTGATCCTGAGTGCAGAGCCAAATACAGGTTGGATCTGAAATTAAAAAAAAAAAATGATGAACAATGTCTTGAGTTGTTTCATTCTTCATTTTTATTACCTGAGATAAGACGAACCCATAGTGAGTAACAAGCCTTGCTCATGCATGTTCCAAATGTCACTTGAAAATATTGACAGGATTACAATTCTATTGCGTTCTTATCTCTGATCTTCAGTCTTTCATAAAATCATCTTCTTCCATTGTTATTCGTTATTTTCTAAAGTTCTGATGAACACCCATACGTTTTTCCTATCAATTCAGAAGCGGGTTTCGCTACAACGATTTGCGACGAAAGGTAAATTCTCGATGTAACTATGAGGATATTTGGCTGATTCCTGGTCGTGCTGACGCCAGTTGTAGTGAGTATTTATTTGTGATAATAAGAGGTAAAATATTCATAAACACGGCATTTTCATTCTAGCTCATCCTGGTGCGAAGAAAATTCTCGAAATTAACCCCAGCCAAGTGCATATCAAACCTGAAGTCGTCAAGTTTCCCGGATGCTTTACTCTGGAAATCAAGAACTTGAAGGTATTTTTGCAATTCAATTTTACGAAAGCTGATCTTCATATAAAATAGAGGCTTCTCTCTCTAGTTTATGTTTTACTCGTAAATCGCAATTTGTTTTTGGGTGAAAGACACTCCTGAAGCTCTTGGCAACAGTTTCTTTGCCAAAGCCGAGTACCAATGGTGGAATGTGAAGGACTTTTCGAATCTCAAATGTCAAAACCAGTCGAATAATGGCTGTGGTGGCTATGGAAATAATTGGTAAGAATAACCTTTGAGATTATTATCTCTGGAAAAACCTCTTCCAAAATTCAGCTATTACTGTGATATTTGCGAATCACTGCAGAAAATCGACTCTTCTGGCGATCAGACATCCCTAGCCTCTCAATTGAAGGGAATCAATTGCCCTCAGCATCCCGGGTTCTACACCTTTAGAAAGGTTTCGAATATTTGTGGCAGTTTGAGTGGTCGAATTCTTTCTTCTAGGAGTTCTGCTTCAACGATTGGTCGGCTTTCGACACGGACGGGGACTGTGAAATGGACTTCTTGGCCGGAGATCGCGGCGATTATAAAGGAGCTTTAGCGAGTCTGCAGCAAGTCGGATATGTAGGTCTTCTTTCTAAACGCTCCACCGGCTGAATATCGATGCTTATTCGTGTTATAGTTGTGAGATTGCTAGAATTTGAAAATAGTTGCCTAGTTTTTATATTTATTTTCTGTGTAAATTTTGGTTATATTGATTGTGTTCAGACTTACAAATAAAAACCCGCATCCGCGGATCGGGTTCAGGTGTTAACATTTTAGAAAAAAAATTTCAATTCTGATTATTGTTCACCTCTAGCGAAGTGAACAAAAGAGATTGAAAATCCCAAAAAACTCAACATTAGAATTCAATGAACTAATGATGGAAATGCATGATTTTCCATAAGTTTATACTAATTATTGAAACTGTGCTTACAGCGTGCGGCATTACCCAGTGATTTATTTGCACCTTTTTGGCATTTTCGAAACTCTTCTCGAGAGAAATGACGATGAACCTCTCGAAAAAAACTGCAAGAAGTTAGTGCAACTTTAATAATGGCATGAAACTTACGGAAACTCGTGCGCATTCATTGAATTCTAATTTTGGTCGATTTTGAGCAATTTTCAATCCAGTGTTCAGTTCGTCGAAGTTTGAACAATGTATTTTTTTATTTTTGATAGAAAAGTTCGTAAGACTCGTGACTTTATTAGGGCTCTGTGATAGCTAAAATTCGGTTGGCTTTCAACGCAACTGGAGCTGTCGAAAGGAAGAAGCGAATCAAGGAGGCACAGATCGAAGAAACCGTAGCTAGGTAAAGTTCTTTTTCTTGTGAAATAGAAAAGTCGTCAAAAATTTAGGGAGCTTGAAGAGCGGCGAAGAACTTGGGACGTGAATAATGGACAATTCGATAAATTCAGTCAGTGGTACATCGAATACAGGAAAAATCTGTGGCACAAGTTAGTTTTTCTTCAAATTTACTATGAAAAATTTAATCTTCTCTATACCAAGTTTTAAAAAAAAATTAGGGATGACTACTTACCGTGGTTGGTGTATGAAAACGAGATTTCTTGCCTCAAACTGACTTTCGACGTTTGCGAACGGCCGCCCAGAAAAATTTACTATGGAACGAGGAATCGGTACACTTGCGAAAATTGAAGGAAGGTAAATTTTTATGATGATTAGATTTTTATCCGACACATACTTTTTATTGAATTTTTGAGCAGCTTAATTTGACCTTTTCCATAGCTTTTATACTATTTCTCATTGTAACTTCTTATATCAATAGTGATGTTTTCTTTCTGATTTTCATTCTTTCATTGTAGAATTAGTTTATTGGAGTTTTGCATTTCTAAAATCCGACATCTAACATTTCATAATACGGATATATATTCGAGCAAGGTCAATTTGCCTTATGCTTACAATTAGCCAAAACTTTTCATTCTGATCTCATTACAGTAACTTTTAGCTAATTTTATTTGAGACAATAAAAACGTCATAAAATGCATTTTATTATCTTCAAGATTCAGAAAGTTACACAAATTACGCGAAAAATCACCACATTTAGATAGAATCGCAAACTTTGAGGATACAAAATAAATATCTTTGCACGCAATAAAAAAGAAGGAAGGACATTATTAAAAATCAAGAAATGGCTGAACCCGTCAGAGTTATGAGTCAAATTAAACAGAAATTGATTTTTATAATGAAAAATAGTTCAAGATAATGGATTGAAAAATGAAATCCTTAACGAAAGATTCTTCTTCCGAATTCAAATCCACATGTCTTATGTCGTGAAAATATACGAAGTCGAACAATTTGATCATGAATGAAAGAAGACTAGAAAATATTAGTTTGTCGGAGAAGAAAATGCTACGAAATTGCCAAAGTACCCGTGAAAATGTTCGAGTGCAAAAATATCGGTGAAATTCGCTTAGAAAAAAGATTCAAAAGTTATCTCAATCTCACCGACTTTTCGTGAAGATAGAAGTTCCTTTGGTTTTGTTACGAGGAAAAATGGCAAGGTTCGAGAAAAAATCAGTTTTGAAATTCTCTTAAAAAATCCACGGACCCTAAATGTAGGCTGGCAAAACTACAAACTCACAGATTATTGATCGTACAGAAATTGAGGCACAAGTTGAGACTTTACCAAAGTTCATTTTGCCTGTTTTAAAATTTAATTAATCTGAAAAAGCTAAAATGAACCTTCCCAAAATCGGAAAATTGAACTCGTTGCGAATTGAATTTACATATAAAAGAGGCCACAAGTCATCACGAAATAGTGTCGATTTTTACAAATTTAGCAAATCTCCTCGAAAAATTCGACAATATACCAAAAAATGAACCTTTTCTAAAAACCACTCTCGACGATGCCCTCGTCTTCGTCATTTTGGAAACCTGGATTGTGATGAATTTCCCCATTGAGTGTGTTTGTTGTCGGCTGCCAATCGGCTGATGAACCGCCTTGTTGAATCGCGTACAGAATCGCGTGGTGAATGAAGATGTATTGCTGCTGAAAATATGCGAATTTTTAAGATAAATCATGATTTTAGATACCGTAAACCTCTAATAGAAGCCCGGAGCTTCAACTAGAGCTTTTACGGTAGATTCGCTTGCATGTCTGTAGAACGTTTGAACAATTCGAGCATTCAGTTGAAATAACTTTGTTCAGTCTTAGTATTTGAATGCTCAAAACTGAAAGACCGAGGATATAGATATTTTAAAATTCATAAAATTTGAATGAACATCACGAACCTCGTTTTGCACCATATGGCATCGCTCCATTCTCATCTCATTGACGATTCCGAACACATCGACAGGTCTGCCCAACTGAATGTATTGCAGAAGACGGTCGATCGCTATGAATGTTCCAGAACGACCGACACCAGCGCTGAAACTTTGACAATAAGCAACTAGTAAGATAAAGATAAACATGAAAATTCGCAATTTTTTACCTGCAATGAACGATCGTAGGTTTGTTCTGAGGAGAATGAGGCAGTTTTGCACGGAACAGACGAGCCAATCTGAGGATTCCGTCCGGATGTTCGGGAACGCCAAAATCAGGCCAGGCCTGGTAGTGGAAGTGTCGAATAGTTCGAACTGCCTGTGGATCTTTCAAACTCGTCAGACGCAACTCTCGCACTGTGAATTCATCGTAGTGGGTTTCACACAGCAGTGTCACCTGAAAATCAAATATCTCACATTTGTAAAAAAAAAAGATCAAATAAAGAGTTAGAGCAGTGAATTTTGGCAATTTTGTAGTTGTAGCTCACAAATTATCTTTAAATTCAACCATTTCAAATCATCAATGCTGTTGGCGGGTACTGCCAAACTTTGTTCCAATAATTTGAAAAAATGCATCGTTGTAAATTACGGAGATACCAACTTGGCATCTTACTTTATGGTGTTTTGCATGTAAACATTTGAGATACTCGAAGATATTCTATCTAGCTCTATTGGACATGATAAAGTGGTGACTCACGTCGATATCAGCGTAAATCACGTTCATTCTCTCGAAATCGGGCCAATATTGGTGGCACTTGTCTCGACCCTTCTCCACGCATTTTGTCAGAGCAATGATTGCTGGACAGCCTTGCTCCCAGACCATCTAAAATTGGGCAATAATGTGTTTTTCTTCAAATTTTGACTATCTACCTGCCAAAACGCGTCTCTCGTCGATGGAAGTGGTCCTTGAGCTGCGATGAATTCACGGCGTGATGAAAAGCCCTGGAAAAATGTAAATTGAATCTTTCAGCATCTTGTTCCCCTCACAGCATGGCAAATATTCACGAATGAAGGGTGAAATTTTATACAACTGTTGAAAAGCAACTTGCCGGCATGAAATTGGCATTGATGTAGTCTGAGCCATCCTCTTCATCGACTTCAACCAACTTGACTCTCGAATGATCGTACGGTAGGATGTTCGTGAATCGATTCTTCGTCCGATTGACCGGTGCCTCTGCTGCTGAGTTGCTCTGGCCACAGCCCACGTTCTTCAGCAGCTCGTACTCCTCGGAGAAATGGAACTCTGAGTCTCGACTCATTTGAGCCACGTGCTCAGCGAAATCTTCGATACGAACGGGTCGACTGAAAATTGATGTTTTGAAAACTATCATTAGTAGAAAGCCCTACGAGATATTGCTATTGGAGGTGTGCATCACGGTGTGGAGGGGAGTTCGATGCATCGAACCGGACGGCAATCGCTCCAGCCGATGGTCGACGCCAGTGCGTTCACGTAGAGAACGACATCTGGAATATTGGGTTTTCATTTTGTTCGTCTTATTTTTCAAATTGTTGCTACAACTGTTATACATCGAAACAGCACACCCTTCCAGAGTGCATTTTGCCAATATGAAATAGCGAAACTATTTACCTTCGATGGTGGAAATTAGGTGCCAGACTATTGGCAGAAGCCGATGTGGCTGCGACGGTTTGAGCTGGTGGTTGCTGTGAATCGAGACCGAGTTTGGCGAGGCAGTCAGCTGAAATTAGGAGGCTTTGATTGAATCTATAAATTTTATTTTCTGGATAGAAGATGTTCTAAAATATGATAGAGAAGGTAGCGATAGAATCGCACTATGTGGGTTATTGATTTGCATAAAAGATGACTGCCAGAACTGTTCAGAGTTGAGATTTTAAAAAATCGGAATCGGAATTTCGAACAGCTCTGATGACTGTAGCTCTATCACATTCTATCTTATTCTCAATCTACCGATACCCATTTAATGATTATCTTATGATCGAAAGCTTGGAAATAATTATGATTCATGAATTTCATGAATCAATGGTATTACTGAGCACTGCATACCTGCCCGCTCCGCCATCATCATTTTTAGTGCGACCCACTGCGATTCCTTCTCTTTTGTCGTCGAACAAACCGCGGCGTTTCTGAAATTAAAAACCCATTAATATTTAGTTTCAATAGGTATTAAAATAATACTTTATCTGAAGTCGATCTTTGAAAAACCTATGGATGAGTTTTAGACGCAACTATGAACAAATTTGTAAATTATTGTGTGACTATTGAAACAACGAAAACTCAGACTCAGATAGGATGTTTCATATAGAAATTACAAGATTGACTAAAATTGGATTCGTTAATAAGTTTAATCTAATCTTGCAGAAGTGTTTCATTAAGTTTAGATTGAATCAAATGGTAACCAAGCCAAAGAAAGCAACACTGGTTATTTATTTTGTCAAGTAAGATGACGCAATGTTCGAAAAGTTAATAGAGTAAGAATCGGGTGAATGAGAGCTCCCTTATAAATCGGCAAAACCCATTTCCTCAACCTATTATTTCAAATTACTCGAGCAATTATTCTCTAAATGTCTAGATGTGATTTTTGCCTGCTTCCATGTATGAATTACGTCAAATCATTCATCTGATTTAGGTAATTTCGTCGAGCAAATTGAAAAGCCACGAATAATTATCCGTATCTTTACGTAGAAAGCATTAGCTTCTAGGCTAATGGATGATGAAATTGGAGTAAATCAGGAAATCCAGCCCAAGAAAATTAACGACCTCGCGTTCTTTACGCAAAAATCTGCTGGGTTTGTAGTCTTGATGATGAAATTTGGTTAACCAACGAGAATATTCAATCAGGAAAATTGACGCACTGAACTCATGGTCTCTAGTCTAATCTAGCATCAAATCGCAAAATGTTGAAAATGCCAATTGGATGCATACGCATTTAAATTTTCACCCTAATAAGTGAAGAGTATAAAATTTGAGAATCCTGCAAATCAGAAGAAACAGTGAAGACCAAATAATGGCAGAATGTTTTCGAAACGTCGTAGATCACTAAAATGAAAATTTTGACTTATTAGAGGATGAAGTTAGGTTTAGTCAGCGGTTGAACGCACTTAGAAAAGCAAAAAAAACTGCTCTTGGCAATATTCTTCAGGAGAATAATATGCCAAATTGAGAGGGCTAAAGATAGGTGAGATATAATGAAGAAGAGATGGGGGAAAAACAGATCCATCTCTATCCAAATTGCAATGCCCTGGGCTAGAAGCACAGAGAGGGGACTAGCCTTGGATAGGGGAGGGCTAACATGCACACCCCCGCCCACCTCCCTCTCTTCCTCCCTTCCTTCCTTCCTTCCTTCCCTCTTCCATTGCCATTTCCAGAGAGCCACTGCAGAAATTTTTAAAAACGATAGAGAGCACTCGCTAAATAGAGGCGGAAGAGACGAAAACAAAACGAAATATGAGCTGAAAAAGGAGACAAACAACTAGAGAAACGAAGAGACGAAAAGGAATAACGAATAGAATGGCAGAAAGAAAACGAAATTATGATTGTGATATCAAGTGAAGCAGCAACGAGAATGAAGAGAAATGAAGGGAGCAATCCAAAACCAAAGCCAGGACCCCCCTTTCATGGATATAGCTCAATCCGAGAATGAACGAGAGGGGGGAAGAGAATGAAATGGCTCTTTAGAAAATTTGGAGAATGGGAAGTTTTTCTAAGGGTTTCCAGTTGAAATATTGAATATGTTATTTTTAGAAATTTTTTATTCACTGACTACGAGGGGGGATTTTCACTAGTAGACTTCCAAAAATATCATCTTCTTAATTTCTCAACAAGCTTATCAATTTCATCAGCCGTTTTTGCATTCATATCCTTTATTATAATTGAATACTTTGAAAATCCTGGGATTTTCGCGCAACTAGAAACGCTATAAAAAACAGCCATAGTCTCTCTATTCACGACTAATCCGGCTTCGTATTTTTGGAAACTGCCGCAACAACACTGCAATATTTATGAACGCCCCCTGCAAAGAAATAGAGAGGAGAAGGGAAAATCTGAAGAAGAAGAAAAAGAAGACCAATCCTATTCATGAAGATAGATGAATTTCCTAATAGAGTCGGATAAGCTCTATCAAAAACGGTTCTGTTATTATGTCATATCATTAATATTGTGGAAGATTAATATTCCAAAGTGAAGTTTTGAAGTCGACTTGTAGAAGAAGTTTGACACAAATATGTGCTTTATCATGACATAAAATGAAGAGGTTGACAAAATATTCACTTTTCGAGATTTGAAGGTCCGAGATTAGTAGGTAGAAAGAGCGAAAACTATGCAAATGGGCTTTTCGAATGCGGATAGAGGTAGACGGATGCGAAGGCTAGAGAGACACACAAACCAATAAGTAAAAGTTAGAGATTATGGGGGATGAGATATAAGCCAAATATAGGCAGAGCCTCCTCCCTATGTGTGTCTGAATCGCGAATTGTGGAATAGAAAATGAACCTTGGAGGGACTCATTTTTCCCTCTTCACGAGCAGAAAAACCACGTCTTCGGTTGGGTTTGTTCGAGTGGGTCGCTCGGAGCAAAAACGAAGCGAAAACAGCCAGAAAATAGCAGAGAAGGAAGAGAAAGTAGACGTGCAGAGGACCGATTTATTGCTTGGAGAAGAAAAAACAAACGAGTCAACCCTCCTCAACCCACTTCCATTCCTGGACACTTTTGGGTTACCCAATAAAAAACTCACACTTCCGCAAATGCGAACGCGAGCGTGCGTACGTACGTACGTAAATAACAATCTATCGTCATCCGATTGAGGCTTTCTAGTTGGTTTCTTAGATGTCCAAAGTTTATTGTTCATGCCTGACATAGCCAACTCTCAAAAATCAGCCTTTAGAGTTTGGCGATTTGGACAACTCGTTACTTCGTTGCCCATATTTAGGGGTATAATGGGGAAAGGTAGGAAGAGATCTTTGCCCATTCTATTTCGTACGTTACGAAATAACGAATTATCCAGGTGTCTTTCATTGATAATAATTCTGTTACTATTTTCATCAAATATCGAGAATCTTTGAACGTTTATAGGCGACAAATGTTTGAATTTTTAACATTCCCGTTCCCGTCCCAGATAAACCGAGTTTTGAGGAAGCCTAGCGGCGAAGGAGAGAAAACTTTTCAGAATAAATAATAGCGTTTCTCGTAAAATGACTTAACTTCCCTAAACTGAATATCTAAATTCAGAAGGTAAACGAAACTACGGAAAGATCTTTCAATTTCCTTGCTACGACTAATGATATGTTAGTTGTTGATTCCCTTAACCTATTTTTGGTTCTCTAAATACTATCACACGACTAAAAATCCGTCAAAAAGTGAGATAACCCACACCTACTTTAGGTGAAAAACTCATTCAAAACGCGTAAACTTCCGCTAATTCTCCTGATGGCGCACACAATTTTAGACCTGTCTAAATTTGCGCTAAGTTGAGCTGAAATGTCCAATTAGTTCAGACCTAATTTAGCATTTGAGGAAAATCTTTCGTTAAGCATTAGAGCATAGCGTGTGAAAACTCGTTGAGCTAATTCATTTCGGAATTATCGAGTCTAGAAAAAGTAAACATGTCGAATTTGAGCTGAAATTGACATTTGCTTGCATATTCAAACTAGGGAATTAGCGCAGCTAGGGAATTCGTGCTTTTACTAAATATCGAAATTTTAGGAGGTTATCAGTCTTTGAGAAGAAAACTTCGACATTTGAAGATTTTATGAGAATGTCGCATCAAAATTCACTTTTTTAATTAAATCTTTTGAAATTTGTAGCTCATTTACGATTCAAAGTCCTACCATATGTGTGGAAGATTAAACTTTTAGATTTCTAAATGTACCAATTTTAGCACACGATAATAATGATACATTAAATTTAATAATGCAAATTTTACAGTATAACTAAAAATTATACAAGAAAAATCTAAAATGAAGTAAAATTCTCGATTCCCACGTTACGACAAGACCTAGAAGATTTGAATGGGAAATGTGTGAATTTGCGAATGAAAGCGAGAAACTTGGCTCTGACGAAAAAAGACAATAAAAGAATACAGAGAGGTGGAGAAAAAGATGGGAGCGAGAAGTATATGAATGAATAGGGGAAAGCTTATGGGAAAATGGGAAAGGATCAAGGGATTTAGTTGAGAATATATAGAATCCCTCTTATGATCACTTAGATATCATTACCAGGGCTCGAGATGTTAATTAAGGATAAGATTTCTCATTGTATGACGAAAAACAGATACAGACGGCATTAGCGTTATTGATAATCAGAGCTTGCTTTCTATCGAGGTCCTAGATTTCGGTTCTGATTCTAGCGGCTTTGTGGGAGATATCGAGACTTTCTTTTTTCCCAAGTCAATTCTTAATGCTCTTTAAACAGTGCGTGAGAAGAAATGACAGATGATGGGTCGTGAAATCGGAAAGATCTGAGAAATCGGATCGAAGAGACAAAGAAAATGCCCCGATCTTATGAAAATAAGGATTTCTTAGTTTTGAGTGTTTCAAGAAACCACTTCAGAAAACGATCACTTTTACATACGTTGATAATTTGAAGTGTTTGAAATTGTTGAAAAAAAATTTTAAATGGCTGAAAATATCCGTACCTGGCCTTTTTCGACTTGCGACTCCAATAGACCACAGCCAAAATCGCTGCGAGACCAAAGAGGATGAACAGCGTCAGAAGACTGACGAGCACTTGCAAAGTAACGTCTCGGGGAAGGGGATCTAAAATAATAAAATTAGGCTATTTTGTCTCTTAAAAACAACCTGAAAAGTTGAATTTTGAAAGTTATCGAGAGGATATTAAAGTGAATAGAAACATCTCATGATTTAGTGAGGAGAACTGCTTCGATGGTAAATAAGGAAACGTTTCAAAATTCAAAACAATTTACCATCGAAACACGGAATAGTCAATGAAAACTCCTTGAGACGTCAAAACTTCCCGAAAACATTGATAAATAAGTCAGGTTTTCTACGCATTATTTATAGTCGTCAGAGCATATTTTTAACGGTAAAGGCTCAAAAAGTAAAAGATAAAGATGAGCAGGAAAGAGGGCGGATTGTAATGAAAACCACCAAATTTAGACTCCCATTCCCACACGACTCTCAGCGAAAGTATTCAGAGATAGCGCCGCTATTTTCTGATAAGGAGTAACCGGAAATACGTTAAAAATAAGCAGCGAAATAGACTTTTCGAGATAATGTCAGTCAAGGTTGAGATTTGGAATACTCAAATCAATTTTCTTCGGCTATGCCCTATCTTGTAAAGAGAAATTCCACAGCAAAGACTATGCGATACACAATTAGCGATACTCTGTGCCTGTAGGCAGTAATTACAAGCTTTGAAATTCAAACATCAAAAATCTTAAAACCATAGTGATAAATGATAAGCCTTTCTTTGACAACATCCTTACGATAAGTTTGCTCAATTAATTAGATTTGTGCAATAAATTTGCAGCAATTGGATCAACTATCAAAAGCTAATACGATTTGGGCTAATTGAGTATGAAAACTATTTGAGCATTTTATCGAATTACATGGAGAGAATGTATGATATTCTTGGTAAGATCTAAATTAAGGGGTGTTCATACAAGTTTTGAAAATTTCCTAAATTAGATTTAAAAAATGGTCATAATTCTGATATAATAGGTAGTTAGTTGGTGTTGGTTCATCAGTTATTTTGAAAAGTATCTCATATCTAATTATGAAATGTTCTGCGAAATTTAGCATTTCAAAGGATATTAATAAAATCTCTAAGTAGGTTGCTGAATTGATATGGAAAAGATTTTTTCTCAATAATAAGGTTTGTGTAAAGAAAATAAAATTTTTAAAAATTCCGTAGTCGCCAAAATCGCAAATTCATTACTCGAAATGAACACGTTTTGTCGTAATATTTGATACCGAACCATATTATCTGGTTTATCGTCGATCTGGGATAACTTTGACAGCATTTTGAGTTTCAAACGTAACTTCCTTCGATAACTCAAAAATCTCGCCACTCTATGAGATAGTACGCAAAAGTGAGAGCCTTTCCTATCCTTGCATACTATTTCTCAAAGTTGTGATATTACGAGATTGCAAGATTTCCGAGTATCCCTTCTTCACCAAAATGTTGGTTTTAAAACTACCACGTTTTTACTCAAACTCTCCTTCAAATTATCGAAGCTTGGGGACAATATATGGAGAAAGCTAGACAAATACCCGATGAAAATAACTCTACTACTATTGAAGTATTCCAAATATAGAATTGTTGACTTATTTACGTTTTCCCGTATGTATCCCCCTTCCGATTCAATTCAAAACGCCTTAAAGAGGCTTCGCGAATGAAGGTCAGTTTTTCACAAATCCTAACGGATAAAGCGATAAAGATTAGCTGAGAAAGGGGAAATGTTTGCAGAAACCTGTTTAAATAAATACGATTTCAAAAGTTAGGCCATCCAGAACTGAGCACCTATAATTCAACACTAGACCAGAGATTATTTACAGTTCTTTGAAAATCGATAACTTTTTTCAACCCACCCAGATATGAGAATAAAATGACAGGATGGATAATGAGAAAAAATGGGGGAAATGGTCCCGCTTTTTGCAAGGATTAGCCACTTCCAAAGAAGTATGCATTAGCGAAATGAGAAAATACGAAATGAAAAAAGACAAGGACTTCACGTTTTTAGAAGAAAGTTCACCAAAGCACAATTATAAGAGCATGAAATGAAATGATGATGAAAAAGTAAAACACAGGAAATTTGAACAATTTATCTGCAGAAACAAATTTCTTTTTGATAATGGTAAAGATTTTTGCACGATTCGGAATAAACTTCAAATGTTTTATCAAATTTGAATAGTCCGAAAACGGGGGTTTACTTTTTAGATCTCAATACAAAAGGGAGTATTGGGATTTTCATTTCTAATTTGTGAATATCTCTGAAAAATCAGGAAAATTTGTATTTGGAGGAACTCGAAATAGAAGAGATGGAAGAAAATTAGGATGATAAAAAGTAGATGGAAATAGAGCTGGAATATGAGATAGGGTAGAAAAGGAGAAACAGAGAAGATGCTCGAAAATAGAGATGCAGATTCTGCATGTGGAGATGAGAGAAACGAGATGGGTAACTTGAGAAATAGAATTAGAAAAAAAACTGATTAGCGAAACAAGAAAGTAGGAAAAATATCATGAAAATTGATAACACAAGAGAATCGGGGAAGAATTTCGAAAAAGAAATTATTTATGGGAAGAACTGTTGGAAAATGTTGGAAAGAAATCTGCATTTTCGCTCAACTCGCAATCAAATGCAAAAATTAGCTGCCCTGTCTCCGGCACGTGTTTACTTGGTTGTGAGTTAGCAGAGACTAGGGACTTGCAGCTTGTGCCGCTCATCTTTTTGCCTCACTCCCCTCCCTTGTCTTCTGCCTTCCTCAGCCAGGCTCTACCCACCCTCTCCTCCCCCTACTCCTATCCAAGCCATCCAGTTCTCTTCCAGTCAGTCCGCGTGCCTATTCCCCAGAGAGGTTTCTAACTCAGAATGGAATGGATAACGAACTGAGGTGGGCGGCAAGAGATCCACAGTGCAAATGATCGCCATTTGCACCGAGTTTTGGCCAGAAACTTGAAAATATCGAGGAATGTTCAAGCGATCTTTGTTCTACATTGAATTTTAAGACAATGCATAACTGTGTCTTTGAAAGTAACTAGAGATTGGGATCGTAGATTTATTAAATTTCGATTCGTTAGCATGTGATTAGGAATTCTTCGGCAAGATTTGATATTCAAATTGAAGGCAAGAAAGACTGTCGACATTCCGAGCTAAATTCGTGTCGATACAGTAAGATTCGACAGAAAATAGGGAGGTTTTCATCAAAATCTCGGAAATACTTGAAAAATGGTGAACCAATCTGCGGTCTTTTGAAGAGTAGAAGGAGGAGGAGGAGGAGCATTTTTGCATCGCCATTTCTGGAGAGCTTCAAGCAGCTTCTCTCTCCCCTCCTTCTCTCTCTTTGCACGCCCACCTCACTTCGTTAACCATTCGAGAGGACTTGCAAGGCAAAAAGATCTCTCCACGCACTTTGTCTGTGTCCTCTTTCTCTTTCGAAAGAAGTTCCCAAATCTCTCCAACTCCTTCGTGGGGGTGGTGGCCCAGTGAAGAGCATCTACATATTTAGAACCGCTATAAAAATGCTCGGAATTTTTCTGAATAGAAAAAATACTATCAGCAAAAAACTATGGAGGGCGAATTTCTAAACCCCTACCCAAGTAAATCAAAATCTTTCAAGCCCTAACACCCAAAAGTCATTACGCCCTAAGTTCTCCGATCTTAAATAGTGGGGTCTGACGATCTGCATGTTCATCAAAATGTGCCGCTCCTCAAGCCTTCAATCGCCCAGCTCTTCGCCCTTCCTTTCAGCCCTTCAGAACTGCAATTATCCGCCCCCTTCCCTTTTGCTGCCTTTCTGCTCATATTTGAGTGCTTTTTGATGTGATTTACAAGTCCCACCGCCCACTTTTGGTGAAGTGAAACGGGAAGCCCATTATTAGGCGAATCATCACGAGAAGTTGATGCTTCAGATATCGAGAGCAGGGAAGAGTTACTCAAAAAGAGCTCTTGAGATTACGGAGAGAAATAAAAACAACTCGTCGGTTCAGGCTATTGAAAGCTACTCTGTGGCTCATCAAAATCTGGTCCTGTCTCTCATTTCTCTAGCGTCCTATTCGCTTTTTCACTTTCAAACGTTCTCCCGTTTATATGCTAAATTATCAAAAACTATTTAATAGGAGAAAGTCGTGATTGTTGGCGAATTGTATTTCTAAGCTCGGCGTCTTACCACTGTGCTACAGTCGCTTTACTTTGTTCGCCGTCAAAGATAGATGTCTTGGAAAAAGAAGGAATGAGAAGCTAGAAAAGTCGAAGCTAGGGCCAGAATTTGATGAAAAAGGCATACCCCATTGCCCCTCACTCTGCGACCTTTATTTCTAGCGATCAAAAATGTTGTATTCCGAATCAAGGATAGATCGAGTCCTATTCCATCCATGTTCATACTAATTGATCAAATTCTGTTTCGATCCCATAAACTAAAAAGAACAATTCTCGTGCCTCGCTTTCAAAATTTTTTACTTCTTTCATCTCTGGTCCAGAATTCCAAAGTGGCCGAAAAAGGACTATACAAATTGATGAAAAATGCAAATTGAAAGTTAGATGAAAATCGAATGAAAACGCAATGTTTGCCTGACGACAAAAGGAATGTGTGTCGTGTACAAAAGTCAATCAGTCGAAATGTCGTCACTAACTAACTGGACTTTGGAAAAGGGAAAAGGAAACGAAATGAAAGTAACTGTGAAAATGAATGAAAAGACAAGCAAAGAAGGGACGGTGCAAGTTGGTTTTTACTCTCCAACCAACCGACGACTCGTTTTTTCTCCCTTCTCTTTTCCGACCCACGCATTCTAATGCCCTGAGCACACATTTCGGCAAGTCATCAAACGAGCCAGAAAGTCAAATTTATCAACTACACTCCCAATTGATAATCACGGAAATAGGTAATCGAGGGCAAGAGCGAGTAATTGATCGATTGAAGTCGGAATCGAGGATTGATTGCAATTTCATTCCAATTCTCAATTTAAGAAAAAATCGGCTATCCCCAACAATAGGCCCAAATAAGGTATAAGCTAAACTTCGAAGATCCATATTTAAAAAAAAAAAAGAAAAGAAAACCGATACCCATATTTTGTGTCACGAAAGCTAAGCGATTGGAGCTAATCGAAAGAAAGTAGTGGAAAACTAGAATTCTATCTAATGCCTCTTAGATAGAATTTCCAGACAGATTTAGGTGCAAAATGCTCGAAAGTCGGGTGAATGAAAGCGATGATTGTGTAATAATCTTGATTCATTTATCAACTACTTTTTCAGAACTTTGATGTAAGGGTGCAAAATTGACATCTCATTAAAAGCCTGCTACCTGAAGAAATTGATAAATGAGAATATGGCTGGAATCTATCAGTCAATCGATGCGATTTGAGCAGGCTTGAGTATTAGAATCTCACAAATTTGGTCGAGCTTTTATAATGGTGATCGAAGTTATGACATTGCATAATGGTAGAATTTAGCTTGGCTAAGCCTAGGAAATGCAGTTTTACGAAATGGGCGGAAAATGAAACTTTAACATCCAAAGTTGGAAGTAAATTCGGAATGCCTCTACTCCCACTCCAACTCTAATAACGATTTGATGATGCCTATAAAACTGCTGATTGAAGCCTAGTCAATTGGGTGCCAGGGTCGATCAGTCTATTTTTGGATGCAAAAAGAGAAGCAGCAGCGGCAGCACAGAGAAGGGTTGCGTCAAAATGCACTGTAAAAAAGTGATGATCGAATGATAAGAGAAAACGGAGAAGGGGACAAAGAGAACAGAACGGGGGCGGGCAATGAAAAGAGACAGTGATGCTGCACTCCGACATGATTATTATTCATATGCAAACTAGAACAGAGTGATTATCTTATCCTATTTTTGATGAGGAATGGACAGAAGAAAACTGATTGATATAAATCAGGTATAGTCATTTCATAAATCAATGATCCCTATTTGAGCCTATCTGAGTTAGGGTTTAGGGTTTTGGACATGTTGGATTACTATGTCCGATTATATGACAATCGTTCTTTAAGTTTCTCTTTACTACTACTATTACTACTATCCAACCATGCCACTTTTATAAAGCTACCAAGAAAATGATAACTTGGTCACCGGAAATGATATGCTTTGTGAGAAAATCCATTGTAAAATGTTTGCGTTGAATCAAACTATTTCTTAATCGCTGTGAATTTTTATAGCAAAATATTACTGTTTTACTGTTATTTGAGAAAAAGTCATGCTTTCAAGCGATCTTTGAGACTTTATCAGCATACCCTAAAATTCCTAAACATCTCATCACTTCCAATGCTAATTATGGCTATGATGACAATCACATCATTTGAATTTTTGAGCCCCGGAAAACTCCTGCGCATACCTAAAATCACGAGAATTTTGAAGCGCGTTCCATTTTTATTCTCTGAGAAAACGCGCGTTTGTCTCATGAAATTTCGGTGAAAACGTGGGAGAGAAAATTAAAATTTCAGCGGTGTTGCGTCAGAAACTTGAAGGAGAAAATGTGTGCCACCACAGAAAGACGCAAGAAAAGAATGCACTGCATGCATTCGTATGCATTTTTAGAGTTCAGGCGAAAGAATAAGAAAATGGAAGGGGCAGGAAACGTAGAATCGCTCATAATAGATGCTGTATGGTAGGAAAAAGCAAAAATGATTGAAAATATAAAGAGACGATTTAGGCACCATAACTTTATTATTAACGTGGAAAAAGCAGTCATAAATAACGGTAGTGACTAGTGCAGACAGAGAACTCTTTATTATGTACACTATTTCGTAGATGGAACTAAAGAAAATTTCGAGTCTGTATTACCCCTTTGCCTGAATAATCGCTTTTTGCACTTGATAATAACGAAATTAATCTTGGGCAATTTTGGTCATTTTTCTAGAGAATAAAATTCATCTTGAAATAATTTAGGGGTTTGGATCGTTTTCCTCGAAAAATTGAAGTTTTAGTTTGTTTTGCACAAAGGTATTCACGCAACTCCAAACCCACCAATGGCGGCCCATTTTGAATGTCCCTTATTCTTCGTCTTTTTCAAGTATCAATAGGAGAAAAAGCGGGACGAAAAGTGGCCGAAGCAACGCAAAAAAATAAAACAAAACGGAAATTGAAGAACAAATGGCGTGAAAAGATGTTAAATGATGGAGATGTTGATAGCGAAACGAAGGAAGGCGACAGGGCAATAATGATATGAATTCTTTGTGATGAGAACACGAGATGCTACAATTCAATAGTGTTCAATGCGCGGCGCATTCAAGGACGATGAAAGGTGAAAAATTGATAGCAAATTCGTTCAATCATAAAAATAATAGCTACCGTTTGTCTGCACATATTGCGCAGTGATGAGGTTGCTAATTTTTTTGCTGATCCAAAATTCAACTTTTGAAAATGTAAAGGAAATTTCCGCTTTCCAGCTACAGGTCTGCGCACACTGCGCAAACGATCACAATCGATTCACGAATGATATGAAATGTTATGGCGCAGGTGTCAGGAAAAATGGGCCTATAATTTGCTGCTCGCGAGCAGAAATCGTTTTCCAAAATGTTGGAAAAGCGAGCAAGATCACGCGTCAGATGAACAAGGAGAATAATGAGGAATGAATTCCTAGCGATTCAAGCAGCCAAAATAATGTATGCAAATTTAAAGGGCAGGACGCGTGTTCAATTGTTGAGTTAATTTTATCTATTTTCACGTACAAATGCATTCGGAGGACAAATTTCTAACGACCCAAAAACCTAAGTTATACCAATAGCTATTCGCAGATATGGCTTCTATCCCGGAAGAATAGTCATAAGAAATGTGTTTGCGGCGCCTAGACATATCGCAGGAGACAAACGATAGGTTGATAAAATAATAACTAGAAGACGATCAAATATTCCTTATTGTGAGCGATAAAAGTTTTAATCAAGTACTTCAAAATGATCAATCTGGATAGGCTTTTTCACATTATTTAATCCCGCCTACTTTTACTTTCGATAAATTGCACGATTCTAAACTTTTGATCCTCGACATTAGAAAAACTCGGTGAATTGTGAGTCGTGCGAGTGGGGGATGGCTACAATATGAATGAAAATGTGAATGAATGTTTGATTGCATGTAAATTGAGGAATTGTAGCCAGAGGGCGCAAGAACAGTCGAGAAGTGGAGAATTAGAAAGCTTAGGGTTAAGTGCTGGAGAGGCTAACTGTGGTGGTTCAGTGGAAACGACAAAATTGGAGGGAATGGGAAATGCTTACAATTCCGCTGGAGAGTTGAGAATTTTACTAATTCAGACGGAAAACCACGAACGCAAATTTTTAGCCTAGGAATATTGCGACTAGGAATCAGATCATGTGATGGTAAAAATGAGCTAATCGATTTCGAGTCCGACAAAATGACTTCAGGAACCTGGAATCCTGACAGTTACTTGAGCCTATCACAAATCTGAACAGATATAGAGAGCATGTTTAAACGAATCTAATCAATAGATTTGTCTAAACCCGAGAAAATGCACCTGATATGTCTCCTTAACAGAAATCTCTACACCTCTGTCCCCGTTCTGTTTGCTCTCCCTCCATTCATCCATTCATATCCCTGCGCTTTCTTCGATGCCCACGCCAATTTCATTACCCCCGAGGCAAAGCAGGCAGTTTTATTGCATTTTGTCCGCATTCTCAGTCTATTTTCTCGAATCCAACCTCTTTTTCTCCACCCACCCCCATCTAATTTCCCCCCATTTGTCCTATTTCTCCGCTCCTCGCACACCACCACCTTCAGAGCCCAATATAATCTAATAGGCAGAAAAATGACTATATACTGGATATAATTGAACGGAAAAGTTGAGAAAATTGAATACTTTCAAAGAGGGCAAGAATTGGGAATATTCAGAATTATAAAAAACAAAAAAAAAAAAAAACATTCCAAAAGGCATAAGCAGATTTCCGGTTAAGTTGAAGAAAAATACTGGCATAACTGCACGAGAAAGGGGTGATGAGTATCATCGCCTCTTTTAAAAATAGTGACCGCAGCGTAATCGCTTGATTACGGATTTTGTCCTTCCTAAAATCATTATTGGTTATGCGCACGCACGCACGCGCACACACACACAGGTCAATCTGACTGAAGTCCTACCAGGGCCTAATTTTAATGATCGCGATGATTGCAATTATTATCAGTTTTCAGCATGAGGCATTTGAACGAGGGAAATGTATTCAGGAAAGTGTCCAATTGACTGAATCATCTCAGACAGGAAGTTAGATGTTGCAAATCATTCCTAATCATAAAATTAGAATACGCCAATTAATCATTGCGGGAGGTCCCTCTCCCAGTTGTCTTGCACCTGTGACAATCGAGAATCGAGCACTCCGGGTGAGGACACAGGCTGGATTACAACAACACAACGGGGCAGAGACGACCTAGGCAGCGGGAAAGCGATGCTGCAGCAGCAGCAGCAAATGACGGCATGAACTCGAGCCAGGCTAGGGGAGGCGAACAGAACGGAGGCAGGGAAACGGAAGGTGGGGGCGATGATTTGCTGATTGCAGAGAGGATAATAAAATGATAAGGAATAGATGGAGATAGATAAGTGATCAGTGCTGAATGACATGAGGATGGGATCCTTAATGCCAACGCAATAGCAGAAATGATCATGTGAAGTTCGAATAGTGAAACAATGGTTTTCATTCGTCTCTCAAAACGGTTCGAAAATCGTGGATAAATATGGTGTTCAAGACATGATTCATCAGGTCAAGATATATGATCAATGAACACGAGCACTGAAGTGTGATCCAAAACAGGAAGTGGAATAGAATAAACCGTTTCTGGAAACTATTCAACATTACATGGATCTGAAAGCAAAATGGGATATTTTTATCCTTAAACATGGGTTTATGATTCAGTATGATCTAAATCCGTCATGAAATCATAGATCGAAAGTGATGATCTACTGAAACCAAGTCAAAGTTGAAGAGGCTGAAGTTGAGACTAGAAAGTCGGTCTTCTCGTGGGAAGACAAAGGTAATTTGAGAGATTCTGAGAAAGAAGCGATGAAAAAGAGATGAATGGGTGATATGAAAGAAAGGAGGACAAGAGATGCAGAAAAAGGATAAATGAGTTGTAAAGCAAAGGGAGAGATAGGTGTGCAAATGCGGGTAAAAACTGAAGATGAGCATATTTTTGAGCAGGAGGTTGACACTACGCACTCGAGAGGAGCAGTGTCGGTAAATAAGCTGGAGAAAAAACGGGGGATGAATGAAATGACAACCTCGAAAATTTTGCCTAAGAAAAGGGTTTTTTCACGGAAAAGTTTTGATCATCCGAATATTTTTTCTGCTGATATGCTTGCCTACCATAAAATTGGCTTGATAAATCATAAAAATGCGCATTATTTTTTTCAAGTTTTAATATATCACAAAATGCAATATTGTTTAAACCTAGATGCAGCCAAAATCCTTTGAAGTCGCAAAATTGAATAATCCAAATTCAAAATTCATACCCTTATCTTGGCTGTGACAAACCGAGATTCCTAGAGCAATGTTAATCTTTCTCGCACACAATATCCCACGAAATACCCTTCAAATCCAATCCTACGCGTTCAGTTTTCAGGCCAACAACCGAATGCTCAAAGCGGTGAATAATAGAAAAAATATACTTAGTGGATAAAGACTGACATATATAAGTGAGATTTGTATTAGATTAGATCGTCATAAGCATTTCACATAGGCTTAGCTATCACTTTTCGAAAATATTTTATGATAAGAAAGTATGGGGATAAAGATAAGTCGAGATTTTTAGAAAGCTTATCATCAGGAAATCTTTATTTTGACATTGCTTTAGAAAAATAAATTTCCAAAAATTAGACTTACACGTGGTTATCGTATCGCTGTACTCGGTGTCTGTCCACAAATTTGGCGCAGTATAGAGACGAAGTTTGAATCTGAAATAGCTCATTTTTGAAAAGGGTATTCATTAGATCTAGACTATAGTTTATGTTCTGTTAATATTTTTGTTGTAAGAAAACGCTCCAATGCTAAAAATCTTGCGCAAATAATAATTTGTAAAAATCACTTCGTTTTTCATTCACTTCTCATCACTCCTTCCCAGTGTTGCTATTTTCTCCAAAAAAGTGTCTGAAAAATTTTGTAGAGAGAATAATCCCTGGAAAGAATGATAAGTGAAATACGGAGTGTTTTTGACCGATCATGATTTGCGCAAGATTTCTAGCTTCGGAGTGCATTAGTAGAAATGAAAAATTTGTAAAGCATGAACGATGTGTCTGGATCCATACACGATTGTGAATCTCACATTATGAACTTCCTATAAAAATTTCAGAAAGCTCATCCTGTGAGCGAATGTTCGGCAATTAGTGGTTCGTGAGTACCGACACAAAATGAACAAAATCTTGCATAATGGTAATGAAAACTACTAAAATAATCTGCTATAACAAATTTTCTAGGATAGAGATATTTGTCTGGTAGCTCGACTAACCGATATGAGGCAGCGGGTTTGAGTGGCCCATTGCAGACGGAATCGGCCAACAGCTGTGCACACGAACGGTCCACCCCCACCGACTGAAAACGAGGATTTAAAAGGGAAATAGAAAATTGATGAGCGAATCTAGTCATCTGTCAATACGGAAGCTCGTCGTATGACTGAATTTGTATAAACAACGAGAAATATAAAGTTGGCCTGTGAGTCCTCGAAAAATTCACGTGAAAATATACTGTAGTTTGTGATTCGTAATGAAATGACTCTCAGGTCACATCTCGGTGAAAGTTGGAATTTTCAGCTAGAAAATGATCTAAGAAGAACACATGGAAAATCGGCTTTTTGAATACACCGAAAGTCGGAGGTTGTAATAGGGTTAGGGATGAGGTTAGATAGGCTAAATCTTGCGTCACAATGTCGAGCTCGGAGTGCTGATGATTTTGATGTCAAATTTAACCCATTTCACACTAACTCTACTCCCTCTATAGTCATTTCTTACATGTTGTGAAACTCTTTTGACCTATGAAATATCCAAACTACGGTGTTTACAGGACTATGGGGTATTTAAAATTGAGGCATTAAAATCCTACGCCAGTGATGAACTTGCTGAACTCCATCGGCTTCGACTTTGCAATGTTGTTGACGATCGCAGTGTAGGCTGGCCACACATCGAATCGTTGAACTTGGGCCCATGTCTGAAATAAAAGTCTTCTTCGGAAACTCATCAGAAAAACTAGTCTCACATATGTGACGTTCGAGCTCTGCAACATCCAGCTCTCGCTCATTTTTCCTTCCGGCGTCACTTCGGATGCAATCAACGCTGTTCGCATAATTCTGCCATGTTTCGGATTGAGAAGACCAGCCGAATATCGAACGGAAACAGACTGACTTCCCACTGAATCAGCGACGATTTGAGGAATCGTAGTTGGACGTGGAGGGGCTGAAGAGAATATTTATACAGATTTTGCAAGCTTTTAAAATCTACCCAGCAAAGGTTGTGTCAGACTGACTGCATTGTCTGCTTCACCGGCTCCAGCTTCGGTCACTGCTCGAACAGAAAATGTGTACCGCTCTCCTCCAACCAATTGGTCAACGATCGTCTCGATGATGTGGTCATTCTTCTCGGCTGAATTCACTGGCACGTCAACTGTGAACGGAGCTGTTTCTCCGTCTTCAGGCTTGATCTCGACGACGTAGTGAGTCAGAATTCCATTGGGCAAAGCTGGTGAAAGCCAGCTGACTTGAACGGAATATGGATTCAGCGATCGAACTTTGAGATTCTGCACAGCTCCGGGTCTGTCTTGACGAGTCGAGAATGAGAGTTGGCGCATTGTGCGAGTTGATGGAGGACATTGAGCCGATGAGGAGAGACCTCCGCAGATGACTTGAGTGTTGACGGTGTACTTGTGGAATGGTCTGAGTCCGATGAGGCTGACGAGTGGAAGCGATGTAAGAACGAGTGGGATCTTCTTGTCCAGGACCGCTGTTGAATGCATGTCGAGAACGACCAACGACACGTAGCAGTCGGACACGACTTCGTCGCTCTTTCCAATCAAGTGCAGTCGAAGAGTTGCTTCTGTTCTGGTGACCGTTTCTAGGGATACATTCACAGAGGGTGATGAGATTCGGAACGACTCATTGTAACGAGTCTCAGAAATTATGCCAGTTTTCGTCACCGTGAATAGTTGGATCTGAACATGTCAGGAATTATTCCAAAAACGTGCGCATTGCATACCTTGTAGCAGGCTCCTTTCCTCAACGACGACACAACGAGTGGCTGGTTCTTGTGCGGCGTTCCCTCCAGAACAATAGTCTTCTCTTGTCGGCTGCTGTTTGTAGTCATTGGAATGACGCGCAAACGAAGTACGCTGTCCGTGCCGACCAACTGAAATCGGTATGTAAAAATGACGAATGCGCGAATTCATAGACGGAGGCCCTACCTTATTCCACAGATCCTTCAGTCGCGCCAAAAAGGCGTCACTTTGAGGCCAGATTATTTCGATGCCGCTTTGAATTTCCTGCACGGTCAAGCCAAATCCTTTGACATCGAAGGCGGGCATGATTGCGATGCTTCGTTGCAATTTTGTGCTGGATACGTTGTGAGAACTTGTTGCCAGAGCAAATTCGTAACGCTGACCAGGAACCAAACTCAACAGCATCGTACAGCTAAAATCAACTTCTTTATCATTTCACATTGAGAATCCTCTAGCCTACCTTCTCTTGTCTCCCTTTGTGTCGATTGAAGCGTTGTTCTCGATTTTCTCGAGATTTTCACTAACAACAATCAGCGTGCATCTGTTTGCCAATGTGTTTGCTGGAATGTCTGCAGTTAGTCGATACTTGCCCTTGGTGATGTCCGGTCGCACCTAATAGTTTCCTTCATTCGTTGTAATTCGAATTTGATAAATAGGAATGAGCAAAGCTTTGCAATTGACTCTAATATTTTTTTCCTTTTGGATTCTGTTAAGGCAGTATCATAGGTTTTGAGTTTGAAACAATTAACCTCGAGATTTCGAAAATGAGATTTTCTCTTTGAAGTTTTGTTCACGCTTAATGATGAGTTTTGATAAAATTTTAAGGATAAAAGGATGATCTTCACAACTAAAATAAGTTTCGCAATTTTTGTTCATAAAACCCCTACCCTGAAATCAGTTGGGCTGAGCGGTTTGATGGTGTGCTCGATGACAGTCGGCTCAGAGAGAATGTCGTTTTTCTTAGCTTGGACTGAGAAAATCAGCGATGTCCCAGCCACGATTCCTTCGCACAGTTGTGCCGATGTGCTCAGAGAGGAAACTGTAGTCTTCGAGTTGTTAGCCTCCTGCTCGCTGTTGTAGTATTGAATAAGGTAGGCGTCTGCACCGCTGTCAGGAGATACTGTCCATTTCAGTGCAATGCAGGGAGGCGTTAAGTCGCTTGCCATCAACGAAAACACGCTTTCCGGCTCTGAAATGTGTCAATTTTTGATATGAAAATCGTTTGGAAAGATTTATACATATTCAATAAATCTAGAAAAAAGAAACTGCGTGAAACTAGTGATGAAAAAATAGCTGTTCAATAAGTTCATTATCGACTAGTAGGCATACTTGTAGTGACCGTCGAGATCCAAGGCTTGCTCTTCAGCTCTCCTCTAACAGAGGTGACTTTAACTGCATACGATCGACCAGGAAATAGGTTTCCTGAAAATCTTAGCTCAGCTAATCATCCCAGTTTCATAAACTAACCAAGGTATATTTCGAGTTCCTTCTGCTCAGGTAGATCCATGATTTCCAGGACTGGATACTTCTTTTCTGGATCAATAGCTCGATATTCGACTAGGAACAGATCTTGCACGTTGTCCTCGTTCTTGATCGTTTTCATGGTGATGTTGGTTTGTTGGGGAATTATTCCGGCAAGGCTGAATTCCGGTGCTCTCGGGTCCATTTCGATGATCTCCTCCTTGATCCATTCCGAACGGCCGGCCTTTTTTCCAATAACCGAGACACTGAAAATCGGATTTTTCAGAATATTATGCAACTCATCGCTCATCTTGATTCGACAATAATATCCCATTATTTTGAAGCTTTTTAAAAATGGCGAATTTTGAAATTAGACAAGTTATTCCCATCAGCATAGTAATTTACGAGGAAAACCTTTACCTGTACTTGTGTCCAGCATGGAGATTGTGTATTTTGATTGTCGAAGCATCCTCTTGTGACGTAACAAATGTCTTGTTCACATCTCGGATTGAGGCGTCACTGAAATTAGCGTCGGATTTCAATGCAGTTTTCTAACAATTTACATATTGTCAGTGACATCGACAACTTTAGCAGTAAACTGATCATAGAGGGGATGTCTGGATGGAAGAGTGACCAGGATTTGGTTAGAAGGATTGCGGCTGCTTTTGATCACAGAAAATAGAGATGAATCTGTCGGTACTGAGGAGAGCTGAAACGATTGTTAGTGATTTTGTGAAATTGGCATTTTCTTAAAAATATAGAAATTATGGAAAACATACAGATGTACAATGACATCATGAACATTTTTGACGAAGAAACTGTCGCCTATATTCCTTATCTTTTTGCACATCAGTAATTCATTATTTTCCAATAATAATCAAATCCTCAAAAACGATAAACAACAACTTACCGCATGATTCGTAGAGTCTGTAGGAGCTGAGGAATCTGAAAGAATTTTCCTTCATTTTCAAGAATTGCCAGTTTTTTTATCATGATATCTCAGTTCTGTATCTCTCATTCATCATCAATTTGTACGATCCTTTTGTGGTGTTTTGCTGCTTTTCAGCTCGCCCGCTTTGCCTCTGCTTCTGCACATTTTATCTGTTGGTTTTGGTCTTATTTGCGGCTGTATTTGCTAATCGCTGCGAGCACGATTTCTTTCCTAAGAATAGTGAAGAAATGAAGAAGCGAAGGAGGAAAAGGAAGAGAGAAGTGGAAATGGAACATCGCTTCAGGGCAACGACAGATTAGGGAAAGTTGTGCATGGTCTATGCACCTAGGTTATGTTATCAAAGAAATGTTTAAGTCGGGCTATGGACTAAATTTTAACTAGAGAAATATCGTAGCTCAATCTCAAAAAGGTGATTAAAAATTTTAAGAAAATCACCAAATTCGCTACAGAGGTGTGCGAAATTCCGAATTCGAATTTCTTAAAACCCAAATTTCGCGCATGCCTGATTCGTTACCTGCACTAGAGTCGGCACTACTCGAACTGGGACTCAGAATCAGCCCGCTGACGGCAAGAAGTAGGCAAAACAACCGATTCTTCTTGAGCATTTCATGACATCATTCTGGCAAGCGATTAGAAAATCCACATGTAGAAACAATCTGCAAATAGATAAATAAGTTATGCAGTTTTCTTAAAATTTCACAAACGAAAAATTCACGTAAGATAAAGATAGTGAAAAAACAATAGCAAAAGAGTAATAAGATGAGAACGATATGAAATGAGATAATGAGTGCATATCAAAAACACAATACATATTCTGAAAAGAAAAAGATAAAGATTTCGATATCAAATTCACCTCAACAATAAATACTAAGGACTAACTTTGCCAAAATATGAAGTGGAATGCGCTAGATAAAGGATGAATCTGAGAACAATAAGTCCACTTTCTAACGTTGAACCGTATTCATTTCTCATTCCGGATTGTTCCTCGCATAACGAACGACAACAATAACGTTAATTATGATTGCGAATGCGGATATATAATTACAGTTATGTTTGCATCATCATTAATTATGGTAGCTTGCTAAAATAAGGAAGAAAGAGAAAGTGAATATGCGCCATAAAACAAGAAACAAGAAGAAGAGGGAAGATGACTGTCAGGAAGGCATAAGAACTGCCACACATACTCGATTACTTAAAAGGGAGGAAGGAAGAGAAGTAATTGACAAGACAGGTAAAGAAGGTAAGGTACTGGATTCTGGTAGGAAGAGGAAGAATGCGAGGGAGAGGAAAAAGTAAAAAATGGGGGAATAGTATGGGGAAGGGAGGAGAAGAAAACAAGCAAGAAGAGCCCTTCTTTCCTTCTCTCAAAGCCAACATCGCCTAGCGCATTTTGCTACAAGCCAATGGACACAGGCACGTAGCATAGAAGGGAGATACAGGAAGTGACAAGCAAAGAACAACGACGCACTTCAAAGTGATAAGGCAACATGGAATGTGAAGAGCACACATTTACGAGAATTAGATCAATTAGGATCCGCAGAGATCTGGATGATCTGTGTAATCACGGAAATGGAACGCGGCTCAAGAATGGATGCTCGGTAGATAGTGGAACACAGTAAAATAAACTCTGGCCATTTTTATCAATTAGAAGTTAGAATTTGTAAGCAAATATTATGTGGAAGAAAATGAATGTCAAGAATCGATTAGGTTCCACTATTTTGTCAAGTTATTAGGATTGAGGACAGATAACTGTTATTGAAAGAATTCTCCGAGAGAATAATATGGGATTAAAGGCGATCGTCATTCAGGCGTATCAAATTTGATCGATAATGTTGGCGGTGCAAAACTGTTCTGCCTGGATCCACGAATTACTGGAAGCGTTCCTAGTGTGAGTCTTCTCACAAAATTTGTGAGTAAGGCTAACGCTAGAGTACTCCCAGTCGCTTGTGGATCCGAGCACTGCACTACTTTCTCAAGGCAGTTTTTGCTCTGCATTACACCTTCAACATTTGTGATTTCGATACAGACCGTACTGGAAAAATTATACGCAAGAGGAAAACAATTACTCCGAACCAATTAGTCATTATGCAAATACACTAGTGCGACTGACCGGAAAGATAAAAGGTAAATTCGAAGGTAAAAGAAGAGAAGAGATATCGTTTTGCTGTGTTGTGTGTTATTGTTGTGAATGGCTAGGAGGAGGAGTTGGACAAACAATTTCACTGAAGGAAGGGAAGGGAAAGTGAGTGCTCATGGAGAAAGGACTATCCGAAAATGGGAAAGGAAAAGTAAAAAATGTGTATAATAGAATATGAAATATCACGTTAATACCGAAACAACCAAAGTTTAAAGTAGCTACTATTTGTAGGGGTAAAATTGCCTGCGGCTATTAAAAGAATAACTGGTCAGAGTGGAAGAGAGATAAATCAATCGATGATGCACAAATCCGCATTCGCATGAAGGATTAACACATCAAATTTGGATAAGCATAAGTCAGAAATAGAAAATCGGTAATTCGCGCATCTGGATGTAACAAAGACTGCATAAAGAACGGGAAGTGAATCTGGCTAATGTGATGAAAACGCGTATTTGATCAGATAAGTAAGAGTAGGCAAACTTCCCATTGTCAGAATAAGCCACAGAAAATAAGGAAATAGCGAAAATAAAAGAAGCATCGTTGCTAAAGGAAACGAATTGATAGCGTTTGAAGACGAATGTCACATAAATAACACCTAAACCTTTTCGAATTCGTCAGTTTTGCATATTGCCTAGCAAGTTTAGGAAAATTGAAATTTAAAGAAAAAGTAATGGATAAAACAGGTATTTGTCAATTGCAGAAGACTACATAATGGAAAATTGTTTTAGTGAGTGATAGCATTTCTTCATGCTAATGGTGGTGCTTTAAAATAGAAATGGAATTCGAGAAACCGATAATTATCTGAACTACGAGGATTGAATATGTGATTGAGAATAAAAAGAATGCAAAGACACCGACAATTCTGCAAAGAATAAGTATCTGATCATAAAGCATTGCATTGCAGCTTGAAGTTAAAGCCTAAAGAAGTAAGGCTAACTTGAAAAACACCGTATTTTACACAGGATTCAAGCATCTGAATGTCATCCACATTTCTCTGCATTTTCCATTGACTTTTTCAGGGCAAATGCTTCAATCACATTATCGCAGGGATCTAGAGGAGAGACTAGAGAATAACAGTCAATAGCATGAATAGATGATAAATAATCGTGGGGAAAGTAATAGGTTTCAATGAACTCGAAAGGCTTTTCATAGGAAGATGATGTCAGTGCGAGTCTCTTTCGTAGATTTGTTAGATGAATTTATCATTGTAAACGATTCCAAAATTGCAACTAGCTTCAAGATTATGCAACTACTACTATCGTTTGTCTCCAGCGACGTGACGCAAAATTTAAAAATCGTGAATGTTGAAAAATTAGCGATCGCAGTACGGCGCGATTAGTTGTTAAATTTGCTCATTACTAATTCGTTTTTCGCCGTTTCCAACGTTATCCAAGAGATTTTTCGTTTATTTCTCATCATCCGAGAATTTTGACAGCTATCAAATTGACGGAATCTGTCTTGCTCACGTTGAAAATTTGTCGGTAATGAGCAAACTTGAAGACTAATTGCACCGTTACTGAGATTGTGCTAATTTTCCAAACTTTTTTCACGATTTCAAAATTTTACGCCATTTCGCTGGAAATGAATAATAATATTTGAAATTTGTGCAAGTAAGATTTGAAGCTAGGAAACCTTGGATATCCTCTAAAAACATCGAATCTATCTGAATTTCCATAAAATCAATACTCGGAATAGATCAACCAATACAGGAAAATGATCTCTGGTTTCAAATCTAAGAATAGCCCGTGATAAATCGATAATCCTCTGAACTGCGCCGGAATGGACTGGAGCAGAACGAATGAGGAAATGAGCGGATGACTAAGCGACCCAACAAAGCGAACGGACGAGATGACGCAGAAGGAGAAATGGGAGAAATGAATGATGCAACGACACTTGCCGAATTGATTCAGAGCAACAAATTAGAACGGGGCCATTCGGCAACATTGCAAAACAATCGATGAGTGAGTTGGTTCGAGGAATAGAAATGGAGATTTAGACTTGCAAATCAAGGGAATTTCAAGCAACGAGATGCTCTTTGGATAAAAAAATAATTAAATGGCGAAAAGAATCGAGGGATTTACAGCATAGCATAAGAAAAAAACAATACTTTCACAGTCGCAATAATAAAGAAATCTGCAGAATCTTAAAAGGAAACAACTCGTTGATCAACCCGAAACAAGAATGAAGTTCCGGAGATGTTTCGGACTATTGCATCATGCGTAACATTCAAAGAAGAATTTCTTTTGTATCTTTTGCTCAAAAATCAACAGGAATAGGTGTGGTGTTGTCCACACGCAGCTACATTCATTTCTTCTCAAAATAAGCACGCGTGCGGCTAGTCTTGTTTCTGTTCTCGCGCGTGTTTTTTTGTGTGATTTCTCGCAATTCGGCACTCACGTTAAGTGTCCGTCAGAAGAACGGACAGAGGCAAAGACGCCAACGGACAACGGACAACGGACAGCGGTTGCGGACTGAGGAAGGGAGGTAGCGCGGGAACGTCTTACGTCTTGGCGCGTTTCTCAGCAATGCAAACTGCCGGACGGTGCGCCAAATACAAGGCAGCAAGGCAGTTCCTCGAGAGACAAGCGGAAAACAAGCTGCCCGTTCCAATTGCAATGCGCGAAATCGATCGATTTGGGGAAGCAGAAGTCAGAATGCAAAATACGAGATAAAGAAGGATGATGAATGCGGGCAATGGGAGATAAAAATGGGATATGTGAAAGTGATAGATGACGATGAGAAGTGCAAGAATCAGGCCACAGTTCAAATTCACTTTTAACCTCACGATCCTCAATTTGAAACTGAAATAACTTTAATACTGCATATCTACCACTTCTCAGAGTTTCGAAAAAAAAATAACGAGAAGAAATCTGCAGAAAAATGCTTCATACTCAAAATCTGCATAAACTTTCCTTGGAAAAACTGTCACATTTTACAGAAAGCTGAAAATATTATTTCGAAGAACAGAACAAACACGAAATTTGTAAGGGATAATTATACTTGAAAAGGTGGATAAAGATAGACATGGGGAGGGGGGATTCCAAAAGAGAGGAGAGACAAAAGACTGAAGTCTTCAAACAGTGAGGGAGTGAGGCAGTCAGTCAAGCGGTTGACCGGATCCCGAACAATCCCTCATCTCCCTCTCCCCTCCCCGGCTTTCTGCAATCCAAGAAATCGAAGGGTCGTCGCCGACTGGAAAAGCGAAAGTTGGGATGATCGACTGAAAGATGGATGGAATTGTAAATTGCGAAATGACAGAACAGAGGAATACGCGAATTGAAGGTGAATAGAGATGACTGACTGACTTCCCGCAGGCAAGCGAGATGATGATGAATTATTAGATGCAGACAGTGTGAATTGACAAACGAGACTGGACAAACCAACAATTGGAAAATGCTCGAGAAACAGTTGTGAGGAAGAATACTGGAATGTCAAAGGACGATGATAGCGGGTTGCATCTAAGGCACTAGATGCACTATGGAAAAGATATGGTCTGAATTTTGATGGAGGTCTTGAATGAAGTAATATCGATTTTCAGAATAGAAGAAATTATTTGTGTATAACTAGAATCTCCGCAAGCAGATATGCCGAATTTACGTTTTGGACAAAATTTTTGACTTCAAACTATCACGTTTCTATCACAAACGCATTTTTCAAAGGGGCGCAGCTTGGGGACCCTATGTATAATCTTCCTAAATCGCATTTATCTTGATTAGAGTCCAAATCAGTCCAAAAATCGCTGTCGTCTCTTATCAAATAATCAGTTTTATCAATCACAACAAAAACAATGAACTCCTGAATCAATAAACATCTTCAGAATAGCTTCTATAGGGCAAAAAATAAATCGATGCACAATCATCGAAATCTTTATTGAAAAAGTGCGCGCGCGAAGCAAACTGAAGAGCCTAACGCCTGAAGCAAATTGATGAGAAGATGAAAAGAAGAAGAAATGAAGAGAAATGGGTAGAGGGACAGACAATGACGCAGAAGCAGAAGCTGAAACAGAACTGAGCGGTTCGGAAACGGCCTGAAGAGTTGAAAGACTGAAAGCAAATCAAAGAGACCAAAGAAAATAGTGTGCAAGATGATGAAAGAAAACAGCAGGACAATCAAAGTTTGAAAAATGCAGGAAAGTTATGGTCACAGTAATTAAAAAATATTGTTGAAGTCAGGAAACAACCCATAAGAATAAAAATAGCAGCAGAAAATATAAGAGTCAAAAGATGGAGACTGAAGAATATAGTGAGGGAGAAGCTTAATTGACGACAGACAGAGCCAGAGAGAGCACTTGTCGAGACAAAGCGGCTACAGAAGAGATTGAGAGAGTGAGTGGATTTGAGAGGTGGCAGAGATAGAGAGAAGGGAAAGAGAGTACTCAAATAAACAATACTCACACTCCATATAGAGAATGGAAGAGTTGGAAAGAACGTTACAGGGAAGGGGAGAAGTGAGGAATTGCGAGAGTTCGACAAGAGCTTCAGAGCATTTAGCACTTAGAAAAAGTGAAAGGTCAATGACTAGATCTTAGGAAATTATTGGAAAAAAGTTTAGTACTTTTGTTTTCCCAGAAACTGGCGTTTTTCTATCTTCTCTGCGCTCTCATTTCGGAAATATCGGTTATTGTCCAAGAAGACGCAAAAATAGGCTCGCTACCCACTACACCAACTTTCCAGGTGAGAATGTACGACTCTAGCATTGTAAGCAAGAAAAGAAAAAGCAGATTATTTGAAAAAGAAGAGCATAGAGAAGCTCGGACAAAGTACCAGTTCCTGAAAAGACGAGGGTATGAACTATACGATAAAAATATTCTATGTCAAAGAAAAAAATCGAAATACGAGTGTAGGATATTGTTCAATTTTCGTGACGCTGACAATGGTAATGATCATCGGAGTCAGTATCAGTAACAGCATAAATATTATTTTCGTGAAGTCGCGGTCTTATCTAAATTTCGTTTTGGCATTCACTGTGGTTTTCATCGTTTCCTCCTCGCCTAAAGTCAACTAAATCTCATAAACTATTCGCTAATCTAAATATTCTAATGCCAGACGCGCAAAAAGCAAAAATCGAACATAAATAAACTTATTCAAATCGCATTTCTCGAGTCCGGATTTGTCTAAAATATCGCGCTAAAATCAGGACCAGTGAAATGGAGAGTAGGGAATTTATGCATCCACTTCCATATTTGGCACATTTCTTTGTATCGCTGTCCAAATATATTGAGTGAGTGCTTGGCAGAGGGAAATTGACCGAACCAGACACAGTCAGAGACAGACAGCAGACAGAGGGCATCGCTGCTTTTGGAGTCGAATAGTCAGATGGGGGAAATGCATCTTCTTCGCATGTGTAGAATGTGCGAATGTGTACAGTCCATTGCCTTGCAATCTGCAATCTGCCAATTCCTTCTGTTCCAATTCCCACTCCTCATTCCAACACTTTTCTCCTCTAATAGTCAATTTATGCAGTGCGCAGATGATGTTACACGAAAATAACGCACGTGCCGTAGATGGAGAAACAATATTCGAACAATACGAATTTTGCGAAGAAAAAACTGCTCGTTTATAGCCATCGTCTTGATGAAATTTGGTAAGGTGGGGATGATGGAGGAGTTATTTATTTTAGAGAATGATTGATAGATATTATACCTTGAAAAATGACAAATTTATCGTTCCAAAGCATATTATACTTCATCCAACAAGCTTTCATGAAACGCCTTGAGATAAAATTTGAGAGAAAGATCTATTTCCAATAAAGTAAGCATGAACTAAAATGTTAGCAGGATAGGTTTGAAAGTGGGCGTAGGCGTGGTTCGTAGAAATAGATCGTGTTATGCAAATACAGATGGGATGCTTTACTGAAGGAGGGCACATTGTATAGTTCACATCACAAAGTCGCAAATGTAATGAGAAAAGGACGCGCCGCATTTTTGCAGAAACAGGAAAAGCGTGCCGCAGAACGGGGCAGACATTTGGCATGCAACACTGATGCTTTTGTGTGAATTTGGGAAAAAAGGAACTTGTTGACGAGAAAAGATGAGCATATTTACTGGTTCGCTCGATAATGAATAATGCAATTTGGAACGAGTAACATTTGTAAACATTTGTTTCTTCTTTTTATAGTAAATTTGAAATTATGAAAGTAGGAAATTCGGAATTGATTGATAAACAATGCATGTGCAAGAATGTTATGATTCTCTACGGAGACTATTGAAAAAGTAAAGCGGAAACATCTGTGCTGAGTAGATAATTTTAGTGATTGCTTCCTGAGAGCACGAAAATTGATTCCTGCTAATATCAAAGTGAATTGGATATTGCAAGTTATTCGTTGAATCGGTCGAGGTATGCAGATAATGGTAAAAATAGAAGACAGTTGAAAAATATCTAACAAGGGAGCCTTTTCAGGGTACCGCGGAATTTCGGGATAAAAGTAGGTGTATCTGAAAGGGCGAAAATTATGCGTTGATTAATGTTAATTTTTCAACAAAAATGAACGCCTACACCAGGTGTCTTATTTTCAGTAATCGTTTCATTCTCATTATAAAGAAAAATTGCAAAAATTAGCGTACATGCATTTTTCAATGCAAAGAAATTGGCTTACAAAGCCAGCTACCTGTTCCAGGTATTCATTTTTTGTTGAAAAAATTACAACAATCCACTTCGGGTTTTTTATTCTTTCAAATGCACCTACTTTTGTTCCGAAATTCCACGGGCCCTGAAAAAGTTCTCTTGTGAGATTTCAAAGAACTACAATGTGAAAATATAGTTTTCCAACGAACTTTTGAACCTAGAATAGCGATAAATTTTAGAGTAATTTATTTTTAAAATAAGAGTAGCCTAAAATATTCGAACGCAGAAACATATGAGCACAATGAAAATGAAAATATGAGCATGTGTGCTTGCAAAATATCTGCGAGTGTGAAAGAAAAATAGTATAGTTGGTTTTGAAAAATGAGAGCATCTGTCCAGAAGCGCGTCCAGCGCAGTGAGTTTTGTAAATTGATACGACTAAAGAAAGTAAGAATATGCAAAGTACGTAGCATAGATGAGTTGTATGCATTCCACAACAATACACTAAATAGTCGAAAAGTTAGAGAACTTATAAAAATAGTCGGGACTTTCAGAAAGTTGAAATATTCGTATAAAATGGAAAATTCCAATGAAATTCACGCTATATTATTGCCGCATGGAAGGTTGTGCATTATTCAGAAACTCTTGACCATTCAAATTTGACTCAAAGTGGGGCATTGAAAATTTTGCATCTCAAAACGAAAGATGATGGAAGTAAGTATAAGCTAATATGGCGAGATAAAATAAAATGAAGATCGTGCAGTAAAAACATAAATTTGATATTTCAGGAAAAAATATCTATGTGCTAGCTAAACTAGGCGAAAGTTAGGTTAAAAATATAAGAAATTGAAGGCATGCTGAGAGCAGGAGAGTTAGAAAAAAAGGAAAGGTAAGGAAATAGAGAATGTCATTCATTGCGGTTGGCTGTAAGGAGGAAGAAGGAAGGTGAAGAGGAATAAAGGAATGGTCAGGAAAGAGGATAATTAGAAGGCAGGGAGATAGCTCATACAATCGAGAGGTACAAAGATACAGACAAAGAAGAGATAATGCACTTGAGAGAGAGCAAAAGAGAGAATACTTCCAAGTAGGAAATAGTACAAAAGAAGAGAAATAGTAAGCAAAATAAGAGAACAGAGAAAAAGATAGAGCGGCCTCGATTTACAGAAAAGAAAAAAGGTTAGTTAGAGTGAAGATATTCGTACGAGAAGAATGAAGGTCATAGAGCTAGGAAATTTGCGAAATAGCATCGAAAACGGAGAGAACAATGGAATAAAACGATGAAATAACGTCGAAAATTGAGAGAGGCGAACAGATAGAAAACACGAAACCTAAAAGGACTGTCCTTTCCCTTACAGACTAACAGCAAAATGGATATTGTGTAAGTCGATTTACAAAGAAAATGGTCATTTCCGGACGGAATTAGAGAGCAGTGAAAGTAGAGAGACGATAGAGAATGAAAATAAAGAATGAATAAGGGAGTGGTCAATAAAAAGGTGAGAAGAAAAAGATTGCCAGCTCTGATAATCCTAATGACTGGACTTATTTCAGCAAAGAAAGATTTTTGATAAAGAAATGGTTTTTATTGCTCATTTAGGTAGAAGAACGGTATGCAGCAAACAGTAAATTTTTTAAACTGGAAAGTTTTGGTTGAATTAATTTCTGAAAAATGGACTATCTATTGTAGATCTTTGATAGGTATGAAATCGAGTAAGTCTGGCAGTAATCCAAGTCAGATCTTTCAAAAGAAAAAGAGATAGATGGCTATCGCTTTCGCGAGAAAAATTCGAAAAATGCTAGAAAATTGAAAATGAGACGTAAATTGGGTTACGTCGTGGCGAAACTCGAGTCGGGCGACTTTCGCTGCTTCTTCGTGTTTCTCGGTGATCGCCACAAATCATCTACTTTCTTCTCGTTCCGTCCGTGATTTTTCCGGTGCGCAATTCGCATTTCTCAATTCGAATCCAACGTTCGTCCCGCATATCGCCCATTAGCCTCGTTTCGGAACGGCCTCAGATATTCCGAAATGACATGATAGAAGATGATTAACGAAAATGAAATTGAATCATCAAAGATTAGTAAAGCTGGTAATTGAATAACTTCAGTTAGACTAGGGAAGCTGAAAATTTACAAAATGACCACGATAAAGACTTTATTTTAATGCTTGGATAGAAAGGGGACATTTTTAAATATTTGAATCTGCAAGTATGAAATTTTATCTCATCAAGCTTATCATAATCCTGCATAATTTAGGTCAAACATGTCCACCCAAATTGCAAAAGGGATAACTTCATTTCAAAAGCAACAATTGATAAATCTTGAAATTTATTAATTTAAAATTATCAACAACTTAGAATGATTTTATTCGTCAACCCTTCAAAGTAACAATCATAAATGCTAAATCAAAATTTTTAAAAATCACAATGTCATGTATTTGGAGGTAATAATAGCGCGTAAATTCATAAAGGCCAAAGTAGTAGCAAGTAACGCATTGATACTGAGCAAGTAACATTGATATCTATCAAATTTTCTAGTAACCGTGATCATAAAATAAGTGTACAATCGAAAGTTTCTATAGCATTGCCTATGCAGACCTATCAGTATATTTTTTCTATGACATAGTCTAATTGTGAATTTCTAATAAGAGGAAATTAGGCAATGATTATTTGATCCGAACTATAGGCACGTGTATCAGGTACATAGTGTTGGAGCACTGGCAAATGACCCGTCTGCAGTCGACTCGCAGAAGTCGATCGATTGAACTGCCGATGTCTATCTGCAAGGTATATTTTATCTTTCACAGCAACTGTTATCGATGGTTCTTTTTATTATAATGTTTTTACGCTAGAATTCAAGCGAATCATCTTGTAAAGATCAGTTCATTCAGATTAGAATGAAGTAACTTTTTGTTCAAGATTCAGCTTAACAATGCCGCTCTTTCGCCATTTTTAATAGTTTAATTGGGTTATATATTCGAAGATCAGGATTTTTAAAGATTGAGTTGTTAACACCTTCAGCCATATGTCTCATCTTATCGCTTTTTTCTTCACTAGAACAATAATTTCATTTGATAATTCAACGGAATTTATATTAGGCAAGTTTCTAATCCTATCTTTTCTTCAATTATCTGAAGATCGAACTAAACCAATATCAGATTCGAAAATAATATCTGATTTCTGGGATGATGAAATCATTTCTTTTAATAGCTTTTTCTAGACTTTTCTATCATTTCATTCCAATCAAGCTGCGCTTCATTTAAATCTCGTGTTTCCTTACCTTTGTTATAAAAGCGTTGTCGAATAAAACTTGAGAAAAAAACATCTAGCTGACTAACCTGTCTGATGATAGCTTTATGCTGGAGATTCCAAAACGAAAGAGTTCGTCCCTGAGCGCAGGCAAGCACGTCTCCTTCTAAGGCACACAAACCACCACTGTCCATTGCCATTGTCGTCTGAAAATATTGATGATGAAAAATACTCTATTTCGAGGCGATATTTACCCGTTCAAATTGCTGTTGCTTGAGTCGTGTATCCAAATGGCCATTCGATTTGTTCCAAATACAAAGTTGCCCATCGGCACAAAGACCGATCAACTTTTCATCAGTTACGGTCAAACGAACTGGTCCTGAAGTGAATTAGAGCTTTTTAGTTATTCGAGATCGTGTAAGGCATTGGAATTTGCCGATGATGAAAAGGACGGTCATCATTTTTAGAAATAGATCTGGTGAACTGTATATGAGATGGAAACTAATTTAGAAAGGAAAAATATGGAAAAGATTGGGAACTCATAGGTTAATCGTCAAGTATCGTGAAAAACTTGATGCAACTTCTTACCTGCAAGCCCAATATCAACGGATCTGACCAGTTCTCCCTTCTTCATATTCCACGTGCAGACGATGCCATCCTCACAGGAAGAATACAGTGTTTGTGTCGGTGGATCGATGCAGAGTGAGTTGACTGGGGAAGAATGGGCAAGGAGAACGGAACATAGGGAACCCGTGGAAATACTGAATTCGTCAATTTGAATTAGGCTATTCTTTATCTGCAATAGGAAGAGGAAAGGTGGAAGGGATAGATTTGACTGTTCGATACTTTTTTGAACTGTTTTCAGTAAAGTTAATAAAATAGGTAAATCGGATTACTTGAATAATTTGATGGTATGATCCATACTGGCCGTGGCAATTAAAGCTGCGTCTTCTTCATCCTCAGGATGATAGACATCCATTTTCCTGAGCGGCAAATGGTGTGCACTCACTGATTTGACCAATCGCATCGAAGATACGCGACGAGGCTGAAAATAAACATGGTTATACAAATCTTATTTATCTTGTAGTGCTATTATTATTATTATTATTATTGATGAGGTTAGTCGATATTGAATGCCAAAGTCACAAGATGATACGTTTGAATAAGCTTTAGAACCTACTCCTTCAGTTCTATAAGTGACTCGAATAAAATCCAATTGCCCGTCCAACCTTGCAGCGATAATTATGTCCGAACAACTCTTAAAAAAAACCTTCATCCTTTGCATGCAAATAAAGTTTAAAGAAAACGACTTCTAAATCTAGCTATTGGCTTTGAATTACGGTTCGATGTGGACAAAATTTGTGATGAAACGCAAAGATTCACCTCGATATGCGAAACGCCGATCTGCGACTGCGCGAAAATGCCGATGAGTTTGTTGCGAATCAGGCACGCGATTTCTACGCTTCCGTCTGAGCAGCCCAGATACACCAAATCGTCACTGAAAATAGGGTATTCAGATTTGGAACAAAACTAAATTTCCAAGAACAAGTATTTGAAAGTCAAAGTTGAAACGCTTTTGGTTGCAAAATTTGTGATATTGAATAGCAATCATTTGGTGAAACAGAACGAGGAACATTTCTAACCTCGCACAAAGCGCCCAAACATTGGGCGGTCTGGGAATCTCCTTGCCTTCATCGACAGGCGCTCGCATTCGATTGAGTCGAACAGTGACCTCCCCAGTCTCCGAATTCCAAACGAGCACTCGGCCCTCGTGGCAACAGGAGATGATCTTCCTGTCTTCGTCTGCAATTCGCACGCCTTCGATAGGGAATCGATGTGAGGCAAAGACGATTGGAAGCTGAAAATGTCACCTTTCTTATTTTAGAAGTTTATCATCGTTTGAATTATTTTCACGTTCTTTTCCCCTTGCTAAATTTCTTCCGATATGTTTCATACACACTGCAGTATCTATCTCGTATTTCCATTGAATTGGCACCATAGGAAATTTTCAATTCTATTAGAAAATTGTCACTATGTTAGGGAGAAGATGAATATGTGATGCAAATGACAATCAAATCAAGGTAACCACCGAATCGATAAGTGATTTCCTGCGTTCCCTCTTCGATGTTTGCCTCACCAAACCTCCTTCAGAGAAATTTTCATCTGGCGTTATTTCCAATGGAGTCGTCTGAAGTTTACATTTTTCGTGAAAATCTAGAACAAATAGAATGCCTCGATTTTCTCGTTGTTCGTCATTTTTCGGAACCATTTCCCGTAGAAACAGGCGTAGAGCAAGAAACCGATAACAGTTGTAAGTAGAAGTAGAGAAAATATGGCTAAATATAGACGAAGTTGAGCTTCAAGCCAATTAATGCGGCCACTAAAAATTGAAAACATGATAAGAGATGAATAGTGTTGCCATTTTTCATACCGTAATAAAGTCGGGGTTTCATCTTCTTGAGTCGAAAATTTCTTCGTTGTCGTGGTCGGTCGTTTTAGTAGTTCATCTTCAGGTGAAATATTTGTTGATAAAACAATCGGTGGAAGGAACGTGATGTAACGACCTGCCAGGGAGATGTTGTACTCGTTGAAGAGTGCTGGCCACCTGAAAATTCAAAAAATCATAAAATATGCAGAACAAGATATATTTCTTTGCTCATTTTTACAGCAAAAATTATAGTATTTTTAATGAACAATCCAAATAAGAGTTTAGAAAAATGACCATTTGAACGTCCTTCTTTGCCACTCGCCCCATTGCAGCGGTGCTGTTTCGAGAAGTCGATGAGAAGCAGCGAAGGAGTCGCCTGAAAGGTGAAACTTGATTGTTAGGCACTTTGACAAAGAATGGAATTTACCTGTTCCAATCATCTGCCTCGAATGGACGAAAAACGCCAACCAAATGACCCACAACGTGAACAGAGCCATTATTGTTCGCTGAATTTTGGTATTGCAAGTTTCATATTCATAACTTATGCATCATGAAGTAAAAATTTTGGCCACTACGTCGTCTACCCCCCTTTTTAATGTACTTCTCAACTTAGGAAGAAGGCAATTTGTCAGGAAGGGAAGAGCGGGATGACGAATGTTAGCGGCCGAAATGGGAAGGATGGCGAGTTTTGAAGGGGATCGTGGAGGAATAGTGCACAAAGAAAAAGGCCGAATAGGAAGGTGAATGATAAGTATTTGCAAAGGTGAATTCTGAATGACGATAATCGAAGATCTACCTGAAAAATCCTAGTTCTGGTGACAAAATAGAGCAATTTGAGCCGATTGCTGGACTCAATCTGCGAGGATCTGGTCGATGACTCGTCCGCCTCCCAGTAATCGCTCTTGCTCACAGAAATCGAGCGACGGCGACGCAGGCCTGAATTCTATCTTGTTATTCAAAAATGTCTATGTTCGAAAAATTGTAAGCAATAAATTTTTCTTATGTTTCACTAAATTTATTTTCCTAACAAAAGACATTCAACCTGCGTGAGCCATGCAAATTCATCAAAACTGTAAAGAACTCTTAGCTTCAAATTAGTTACCATTATTCTGTGCCAGTGGCGACTGTAATTCATCGTCGTTCTTCTTCAACTGAGAGTCTGATAGTCTTCGTTTCATCTCTCTCTTCATCGCGAATAGAGCTGGAAAGAAGCGGCGAGCAGGGCATCTGAAAGAAAGTTCTTAAATTTGAGCAATTTGTACATTAGCTGAAAAGCATTTGCATGCTCAAAAATCAGTAAATCGTAGGTTTCCTCGCAGAATATTTTTGAAAAGAATAAAACTTACGAAACGGGTGCGAATGATTTGAGCCTAGGAATTTCGGTCGGGAAGAGCATCTCGGCGAAACGCTGCTTCTCTCGGACACCTAGTCGTTGAAGATCAAAGGTAAGACATGGAGCGTAGAAGAATAGCTGAAATTTTGCTAAGTTTGAAATGCAGTAGAGAAAACCCATCAGGTTAGTTTTCAATACTGTAATCTACGTGGAAAGGTTAATAAAAATAACGCATAGAATTATTATTTGGGATGAAATAAACTTGAAACTTATATTAAAAAAATGCAAAAGTACCTGCATATAAAAATCGACGACTAATCCCAGAAACGCGAATCGGCAAAATTCCTGAATTTCGGAAATCCTCGTCAGATATCCCAACCCGAGGAAGATCAACTCGAGCACGAAGTACTTGCAGAGAGTGAAGCCCTCCTGGAACATAAAAATCTGATCACCTTTCAAAACCACCAAGTTCGATGTCAATTTTGAAAAATTCCAATAATTCATATTACCTGTGAAAGACCATGTGCAATTCTGGAAGATACATCGAGGGTTGGAGGCGTATAGACTACCGATCTAAGATTATTCTTTAGAATCATGGATAAATTTATTTGGAAAAACTTGCCTAGTTATGCAAAGGATATTTTCCAGCCCTAACACCAAAGCGACGTAAGGGTAGACTTCTGCGCCCCAGAGAGTCGGGGCCATGTCAAAGTAGGTACTGATGCCTGTAGCCATCGTTAACGTCGCCACTACCTAAAGTCCAAAAGATAGGTTTTGAGCTATTTACATCAGTGGGAAATTTTTAATTCAAAGAAAAATCAATCGATAACTACCGTGATCATTGCTGCAAGAGCAAGTCCCCATTGTGACGAGACCATCTCGAATTTGCGGGCAGAGTAATAAAGATAGATCTGAACTTGTTTTTTGTTTCATTTTTATTGCCGAATATTTAATATTTCAAATAACTGTCGACACAATAAGGATTAAACTAGAAATTATATCATTGAAAAGTACAAAATACAACTACGCATATTATTGTGAATGGGTTTTATGAGTTTAAAAAAAAAAATTTTTTTTTTAATTTACAAAATGAGTCTTGAAAAGCAATTCATAAAAAAAATACCATGAAAACGATGTAAGAAGCGACAAGGGGGAAGTAGTCCCAGAAATATTTGCGAGGTCGATAGAACACGTGCACGTTGATGATCTCGTCTGCCTCAGGTGATTTCTGAAATCAGTTCGAGCGTTCCCAAATTTCAGAATAATTTCACCAAAATCTCAAAGTGTTTTCCCAATTCGGCGAGCATTGATTCTCTCAGAATTGGCGAGTAATTCACGAAGAAGAGTGTCGTTGAAAAGTCAATAGCTGAAATTTTCGAAGATAAAATTCGTAAAAAAAATTGTCGTAATAAAAGAGTAAAAGATGCATAATTTGATAAAAATCGATGAAATTTGCAAAGTAAGAGAAACATTTGACTTACATCTTCTTCTATTCGTCTGATACTTGGCTTTGACTCCAGTCATTCCGGTCGGAACTCCCAAAAGAATGTCTCGAATACACATCGACGGATTGCATTCTGGGGCGAAAATTGTCGACAGAATGTCGGGGTCCTAGAAAACAATCAAAAATCGACTATTATTGGAGTTATTTTTTACCATTAACTTTTAAAATCTTGCTAAAATGAAATACTATAAAATATTCGTGTGAAGTGTTTATTCTGCTTGCTGACAAAGGTTATTATTTTTGTTTCGATTTGAAGTTATTATGAAAAGTTACCTCTTTGAACCGTTGAAGTTTGCTCTGCCAGAACTGGACAGGCCCGATCAGCAGACATCCGGCAGAGGGCAGCAGGGGAATCTCGGTGTGCTGCGAGTGCAGACACGCATCGTTGACTTGACGAATTCGCAGAAGAATGTCACGAATCAGAAAGGAGCGAGACAATGGACCACGGACAGACTGAAAACAAGTTTGCGAACTTGCAATACTAAATCTGATGACTTGGAAAAGGAGCATAAAACTTTTAGAAGAAATGCTAAAAAAGAAATTAAAAAGACCTGTTCAGAGGTCAAATTCGTCGACACCCATGGATCCACTTGTGCTCGTAAAATGACTTGTTGCAAATAAAATGCGGCAGGTTCATTTTTCCAATCGGGTAGTCCGTCTGAGATAAAAAGAAATGCATTTGTTGAAAAATCAAATGTACCGTTGAAATTCGATTTCCCTTCTTCCGATGCGTAATTCCAATAAACGTCAATGGGGCTGCTAACGGGTAGCTTGAATCTAAAAAGGAAGTAAGAAATTCGAAAACTAGAAGAAAAAGATGGCGGAAATTTCGTAAAATATTTGTTTAAAAATAACCTGACAACGGCTGGATACGACAGGACGAGGATGGTGAGTATCGAAAATGTCAGGCACGCGATCGGGTGGGCTGAGCAGAGACTGAACATGGGTTGATAAGTTGAAGACAAATATTATAAGAAATGTTAACTATTAGTTCATAGTTAGTTTCATTGAGTCTCTTATCAAATGATAATGATAAATTTGTTTATCAAAATCCGCAATCAATCAGAGGATATAAAAAGGGGATTCTAAATTGGCTTACCGCCCATAGTCGTGATAGGCCTGCGCGATTCGGTCCTTCAGAGCTGGGGCCTTCTGCCGAACTCGCTCCAGAGGAATGCTCATTTTACATTGAAAATGCCTGAAATCAGAAAAAACAATCACCAGCCACCAAAATCACAACAGAAATTGTCATACCGAGAAATAACAGGTTGTCTGTCTTCACAATATTATCGACGATCAAACAATTTATTTTATTTTTAATCAAAAATTCCCATTTAAAAAGACAAAACTCATCAATTAACGGTTGTCTATAAATAAGAAAAAAAACAATCAAAGATAGGCTGAAGAAGATTTTGAAAGTCAACAATTATGTAGGGGGTCTTATAAAACATGAGGACTAAATTTTGTAAAAAAAAATTAAAGTAAATTTAAAATCGACATGTTTTTCAGAGGATAATGATAATTGAAAAAGAACAAAAATGAGAATAAAAATAACCAACCGAAAACAGAAGAAATCAACAATGAAAATCGTCTGATAATGGACTGAAATTACTCATTTTCCCGGAAAATACCGACAAAAGTCATAAAACTTAGTTTTCCAAGAAGAAAAATGAATTTTCAGGTATTTTTCGGACATAATGAAACACACCAGACCACATCAGCTTTCCTCGAACCTATCACCTCCAGCCTAAATGCTGACCATCCTCTCGTGGACCTGCAGCTGGGTCTTTGTCAGGTTCGCCAAGTATGAGATCATCATGTAGTCCTGAATTTTTTGTCATTTCGATTTATAATGATTCCGCACGGGTGTTAGCATATTAGCAAACTTGTCCTATTTAAAGATTGTCTGAAGCATAAAAAGCTATCTTATTTTATTAAAAACGAGAAAATACTCATCGTAATTGAGCGAAACTAATATTCGATGACACGATTGATATTATCAATTCATCGTGAAGTTTAGTTTCGAGTGAAACATTTCAACAATTACGTTTCCAAGAAAATAAGCCTACCCTAAGCGTATTCTTGACTAGACTGTCGAGTTTCTCAGTCTGCATGTGAGTGGCCGCAGTGTTGACGATGTCGATCAACTTTCTGCCCATTGTCGCGTCTGCAGGCAACTCGTCGCGCGACAACACCTCGTTCACGTATCTGGAATTATACCTTTCAGAAACGATCGATCGACCACAACCAGTTCAAAGCCCGCATTATTGCGATTCGAAATTTTCATGGAACATTTTTGAAGACACCTGATTTCGAGTCAAAGAATACAACTTTTATAAACAGTGAAAGAAAAATTACTCATTACTCGATAATCTTTTGGAATGCTGAATATAATATTTTTCTTAAATGTGCATAGTTTACAAATAACATTAGCATCCGATTTCCCACTTTATATATTTCGACATTTGATGAAACCTACTTGAGGAGTCTCTCGAGCCACTCGATGATCTGTGAAGTGCTTTTCTCGAGCTGCTCCAGGCCGTTCTCCATCGTCACTTCGCGACGCTTCGAGTCCAGCGCGTTCTGCAGAATAGACAAATTTTAGGAATTTCGATTTTTTAAAACTATTTTTTTTCGCTACAACAATGCTGTTGCACTCTTTGCAACTCACGTTCGCACGAGCCACGCCTCTCCCTCCCCTCACTTTCCTTAGCCTTTTTTATTATCTCTTTTTTCCCCTCGCGCTACATGCTATTTCTCGGGAGTTGAGCTTACGAGAGGAGAGATGGAAAAATGTGTGCAACATCCTTGTCGTGGCATTAAAAATATTATGTTTCAAGACAAATTGAAATTATGTTTCAAAAGTGATATATGTTGTTATGCATAGTTTGTTAAAGAAGTATTAGAATTAAATATATCAGAGATTTTCGAGTGAACTAAAAATGGATCCAGTTGAATAAAGAAACAGGCGTAAAGGAAATTCGAATTCGGAAACTGACCGTGATGAGTTTCATGGCAACGCATTCACCGGGGAAGGCGTCGAGCTCGACTTTGAGCGGGTTGAAAATCGCGCAGTGCGGGTCTTTGCCTCCGGGGATTCCCGCTTTCGTTCTGAAATTCAGGGAATTGGTAAAAGACCCTCCGATTATGAAAGTCAGCTACTTTTTAGTGTTCAAAGTTAAGTAAATATTGAAGAAAAGACGGAATCCTCCTAATAAACATTTCAGTCTACCTCAAGTACGCTCTGACCGGCATCCTGGATTTGTTGTCAGTCTGGAACGTGGTGTCGAGAGTGAGCAGCACGAGGGGAGGCGACTCTTTCCGGGCTGCTACCTGAAAATCAGTTTATTTTGTCGAGATGTTTATTTTTCAGGCAGCAATTGAATATGGACAGAGAATTATGACTTGGTTCAATTTAATAAAACTATCGTCTCCGTCAATACTTTAATAGTTTCTCCTTAAATTAGGCGAACTTTCCAAAAACGTCAGAATTTTCATGATGGTGTCGAGAAAATTGAAATCTGAAAGAAGGGACTAACATCACTGAGAATGCGATTGTAGTAGTCGTGGAAGATGAGACAATTCTCCGTCACATCGGACGAAGTGTAGAACCAGCCCACGGGCTGTTCCGTTGGGGTCGCGCGCTTCAGCATCTGAGAAAAAAAACTATTTATTCGAAAAGGACAAAACTTCTTCTAGTCTAAACATGGTCATAAAATTCGGTTCAATAAAACTCTAAATCACCGTTCGTAATCAAATTTAACTCCTTTTTTCAAATAAGGAGAAAATATGAATGTTTGAAAGATACCTGAATCATCTGCTGGTTGAAGGTGTCGTCCAACTCGACGTCGCGACTGTTCTCGTTGAATGGAATCGCGAAGCAGTTCGTGACCTAAAACATTTCTAAATACACAAAAATAGATAAAGAGGCTATAATAAAAACGTTCTCCATCCTAACTTTCATCTTGAAAACTATTTTCATCTTCACATTTTTAATCCAAAAATCTCGCCTTTTAATCCTACTCTTCCACACTCCCAAAATAGGACGAAATTCGACTTTTGTATATCTTATTTGTGACGTTCGAAAATGCCGTATTTGGCTCACCTGGACAGCTCCCTTCTCGTAGAATCCCATGAGCGTGCCGAGAGCCTTGTCCGACATCTGGTTCTTGACCGATTTAGAGCGTCTCTGCAAGGATAACAATCCATTTAGAGCTGGAGTATAGCCATTTTGAGCTCGAAATTTTCATTTCCGTACTAGCAGTGCGCCTTGTTATAAAAACACTAATTAAAGGAAATCGACGGAAATCATCTACTGTAATTTCTCTCGATCATAGAAGTTAATATCCTTGAAATTGGCAATGTTTTCATTTTGGCAACAAAATAGTAAAATGACCAGAATCAATAGAATATCCTCAGAGCCAAATACAATATCTTTCAATATTTTGAATTTGAAATTTGAGAAATGGTACCTGGTAGGAATCGACGATGGTCATGTATACGACCGGGTGCACTTTGACGCACAAATTGGACGCCATTTTTGCCAACTACCTGAAAATCCTATAAGATTAGAAAATTCGATAGAATTTGACCTAATCCAAATATTGTTAGGCTCAGAAACCTCATTAATTTAGGTAAAGGTATAAATACAACGGTAAATAAGATTTATTCTCGCATACAATATTTCGTCATAAAATCTCGATAAAATAACCAATAAAACTTGTAAAAATGTAATAAAGAAGAAATAAAAGTCCGTCTTGATATGTTGCAACTAATTTGGGGGTTAATATAAATAAATTACTGCTGTGAATTCGAAGGAAAATAAAATTTCAAGATTTTTAAAGGTAAAAAAAACCTAAAAATTGGAGTCATCAAACTTCCTGAGTGCAAAAGTGGCTAAGAATTCAGAAACTAATTGCTTTCTTTTGTTGTAAAAACGATTAAAAGATGAAATTCTGAAACAAAATTAACAGTAAAAATGTCTGATCACGAAAAATTAAAAAGTAGTTACCCGACAGTTCGTTGCTCCGACGCAATACACAGTTCTTGTACACAGAAGTTGAGAATTTTCGTTATTCATCGTGATTAGATAGAGCTTGATCACTTCGGAAATCTGATGGGAGAAACAAACGTGTTTTCTCGTTGTTGTAATTTTCGCGATTTGACTTCAACTTCTGCGTACATTAACCTAACCGCATCAATTCCTTCTCCTCACGCCTTCGCTAGCCTCAGGAGCAATGCCATAGGGAGGGGGCGGAGCGTTCGCGCCTAAAACTAAGAAATCTCTCTCATTTAAAAATAAAATCGACATTTACAACAGGAAATATTCATTGTTAACGAAAGGTCCAGTATCCAACATATAATCTGGACATCAAATATTTCTATTCTACTTTTTTTTGCAAATAAATAAGTTAATTGGAATTTGCCTACCGGCTCTGACGAGCTCCTCGGTGGGTTGTGGAGGTCGTTCGACTCCAACTCCGGGGTAGGGCGGGGGCGCCTCCATCAGGAAGACTCGCTCGGGGTTGGGACGGTCCGGGAATGCGTCTGTCGTCGGGTTGTAGTCAGGGTTGGCTCAAAATAAATCCTAATTTCAAAGACACACACACACACACACACAATATTCCTACCCAATCAAAATGCAATTTTAGCAATTTAAAAGTTTACTAACTTCAAAATTCGAAATTTCCACTTATCATAAATTGAAACTTATTCAAAAATGTATGAACATAAAATGCTTACTTCGTGGTTGATAATAGTCGGGAGGAGCAGCGTAGAAGTCGCCCTGAGGCGGGACGTAAGGGGGCGGGGCGTTGGCAGGACGCATTTCCGCGGCGCGCTCCACGGCCTGCAACAGGGCGTGGCCGAAGTCGATACAACCGCCCTGAAAATGGACTGCTACTTATGAAAAAGCCATATAAACAAAGTCGGAAAAAAAATTGGAGTTGTCTAAATTTTGAAACATTTTTGGTACACACTTGTTGGAATTCTGAAATTCAACGAAAAAATGCGCATCGAAATAAATAATCAGCGAGTAAATAAAGTTGGTGGTATTTATTTTTAGCAATCTAAAAATGTCTAAAAAATCAATCAACCTTATTGAAAGTCATCCTCCAAGGAATTTCGCCAGACAGCAGAGAGCCGGGCATCGCGAGTGCAATTCCGCGCAGGTAGTTCGCTCCTAGAATTTAATTCATTTTTATTAGATTTGATATTTGTTTAATTGGCAAATAGCACATTTCAGTTATTCAACTTTGTAAATTTCTGAAACATACATCACAAAATTAAAATGTTCAAGTCGACTTGAGATAAAGTAACATAAAGAGCTATGAAATCACTATCTTTTCGAATTTCAACTTTCTTCACTGATGAACAAATTTTAAAATTAAAAATTATTCTTTTCAAATCTATGAACTAAAAAAATAAATGTAAAAAAGAAAAAACGCTACCGAAGATAGGTTGATCTAGATGGACATCCTGCATCGTGTTGAAGGGCATTTCGAAGGACCTGACCCAGTCGGCCTCTTCCTCGTCCGGCATGAAGATGATTCGGTGCGACGTCAGGTAGATCGTTCCGTTGCGACGGCCTTCCAAACCCTGTCAATCATTTCACTTTGCGCATTATAAGGCCCTCATCAAAATGAATATCAAGTTTTCAAGTCTGTCAAATTTTACCATTTTAAACACAAACTATTCCTTTGTCGAATGGAATGAATAAGCGTAAAATTGCTACAACATGATAAGATAATTTTATATGAGGTTAAAAGATGACCAACCTGATTAGTAGACTTGCCGATCGTCATGACGACTCCCTGCGTGTAGATGACGATCACTTCCCCATTGAAGAGCAGCACGCCTCGCCCGTCTAAAAATCAATCGTAATCGTTCATTCATTTTCGAAAATTTCGTTTCAGAAAAAGAACTTCCCTGCAAATAGGAAAAACCTTCAAGTGATTGCATTTAAAAAAAAAAAAAACAATTATTTCAACCTGGAGTATTTGCCGTGTTGACAGACATCTGTGTATCTCTTGCCTAGCTCTACTTCCGATTCCTGCTCGTTTACCAGCTGAGCACCAGCCTTAAATGTATTATGATCAAATACGGAGTTTCTGACTCTAAAATTCGATATTGTCAAAAATGATCAAATTTAAGGAAAGTAAAACGCGCTCAAGTCAAAATGGAGAGATCGAATCACCAGAAACATCATTATTGCAGTCGGATTAGAGCGCATTTTCTGATCTTTGACGATACCACTGATAAAATGGCAAATAAAATCGATAAAATGATGATAAAGATATGTCTCAGCGATAAGAACGCTGTTAGTCAATCAACAAATTCAACGAACTAAATAACGGGTCGATTCTTTTCTTTTCAATTTTCCTTTCGCAGGAAATTTTGTCAATCATAAATGAACTACGAGAAAAGTACGAAATCGCAATGACCTGACTAATCTGAATACATTAAACCCTAGAATACTAATGATGATCATGAAATAGTGAGCAAATGCAGCATTATGAAAAATAGCACTATTTCAAGACTCAGCGAAATGCTTACATGATACGAGTCTCTAAAATAATAATACAAATTGAGATAATTACGTAATTATGTCAATTACCACAAACTAATCAACAATCTATTTCGCTCGATTGATTTCATCTGAACACGAAATGGTAAAAAAAACTCATTTCTTTTAAATTTGATAATTTCAAAAGGAAAATCAATATAAATTATGCCACTACGTCATTTGCTCCCCTATAAAGAGTGATCACGCATTTCTGAGGGAGTCGCAGCGAGTGCAAAAAGACAAGGGAGACAAATGATATAGTTATGGTCAATTTCGGTTTTTTTTCAAGAGAAGTGATCTTTTACTATTTCGTTTCATTTACTTATCCCGCTTTGGAGAAAATTTGAGAAGCAATTTTTTCAAGAAGAAACCCCACGGCAAACACTCGAATTGCCTCTAGAATTAGCGCAGTCTGTCTATATGAGCTAATAGACTAGAACGCAAAATGAGAATGAAGAATGAAACGAAATATGAGCAAAGAGGTCGGGAAATAATTTCTGACAAAAATACAAAACAAACACAAGAAATTGCATAAATTATGGTCAATTTTTGAGAATTTTCAGTCAGTCAATGCTATGAAAATGTTTTAAGGAAAATACTCAAGTGTAGAAGTGTAGACTGATTCTATAGTTCGGGGAAAATAAAGTATAACGACCTCTGTGAACCCTTATCGTTAGTTCTAAGAAGCAGACTAAACGATCATCGGGCATAGGCAAGAAGAGGATTGCAATACAAAAAGTAAAAGAGGCGCATTTCGTCTACTTTTCTTTTCCAATCACTATTTCCTTTTTCCTGCTGTCTTTTCTGCATAGCCTTTCTCCTCTATCATTTTCATTTTCTCTTGCCTTCTCTCTGCCTACTTCTTGCCTTTTTCTTGCTGGAGCGATCAAAAATCCTCCCCTCCCCGTCCATTTTCAGCATCTCTTCCGCCTCTCATCAAACGTGTGCTGAAGAGCCACCTCTCGCTCAGCTGGCGCAGCCGTTTTGATAAAAAGCGATATGGAAATAATGCGAAATGATGCAGGGAGAACTTTGAATGACCGGCTAGAGAAACGATAAAAGTAAAGCATTTTTGTAATATTTTTTTAAGTTCAGAAATATTGAAGCATCTTCGTTTTTTCTAACAATAAGTCAAAACGTAGATGAGAAAATAAACTATCATCTTTTCCCGAGTCACGCTTTTATACAAACTGACAAAAATCTTGTGAACCCTTAAAGTTAAAATTTCCTTATTTTTCGAAAATATGTTTGTGAATATTCCTCCGAAAATATGCTAAACTTTTTTCTCTATGCATATGAATCATTTCACAGAAAGTGAGGCACATTCAAGAAACTTATGTTGATGAGATGAAATAATGGATCTTCCGTATAAAAATTCGCTTCCGTTGCAATTTTGCATCAAAAAATCACCATTTGATCCGTGAACGGTCCAATTGTTTGATTTTATCTCTCAACTTTCGCACCAGCTGTCCCGATCCCTTATCACCGACCGAGCATCTTCTCCCCTTCATTTCTGATGAATGTTGTTCTTTTCGTTTTGTTTTTCTTTTCGAAATCATTCCGAATCTGTTTCAGATCAGATCAATTTTGGCTGCAAAACTTCACGCGCTCGCGCATTGTTTCCAGGTTTGTAAAAACAGACGAAACTTATTTCAGTCTGTTTTCATAGACCATTTTTCATCATATGATTTCCATAGGTTTGTTGTTATTTGTTCGCATTTGGCAAGTTGCAAAGCCTTTTTTTAGAGTGTTTTGTAGTAAGTTTCGATTTTTACTTAAACATCGGTTGCAAAATTGCTCCTTTTCAAAGGTGATCTTTGAAGCGTCAATCAGAGAGGGGAAAATTGACCTTTTCAAGAATTTGGTTAAAAAATGACAGCTGAAAATTCCTGCATTGCGCTGACTAGAAAGTATTCACATTTTTAGATCTACCGAGAAAAGTCCGAGATAATTCAAATGAGTAAATCAAAAATCTAAGGGCTAATAAGAATGAAAATAAACATAACCGTAATTCCGCTGAGTAGGGCGTGGATTACTGTAATCACTGCAATTACTGTAATCCTGATTCTAGAGGATCTATCGTTTCTCCTTTCATTTCTCCCTCTGCAACTGCACTATAAACTCCTCCAGCTTCTCTTGAATTCGACGAACTTGCTCTGAAATGAAATTTTTCGTAAACATTTATACGATTTTTTCTTTGAAATTTTCTGATCTATGTTTCTAAGAATATTGAAACAACGTCGACTCTAAAAATAGATGCGATTAAAGGCTATCCAGATCTTTGAAATAAAATTAAATATCGCTATGTTTCAAACTAAGCACAAAAACAACACAATTCGCCGAGTAGGTTGATGCCACTTTAAGGTGCAATGAAACTTTCTAATTTACGAAAGAAAGTCTTAATTTTACTAACTGTTTGTAATGAGCAATTAGAAATATAGTGTACGAACTTGTTATTCTGACCAGAAAATCTTAATTCTCTTCTTAGCTGCTTACTAACAAATCTCTAAAAAATTTTAAACGCAAGAAGAAAATGCATAAAATTCCCAACCACTTGTAAGAAGTTTTCTTTTCATTGATTCATGCGCACGAATTATGCCATTGGTCTATTTTATGAGAAAAGCTCGACTCGTTTGATTGAAATAACTTCAAAAACAATCATTCACTCACTGATTTCCTCAGCCAATTCGACCCGTCTGCCAGTGAGCAGAGCTTTCTTCTTATCTACCTCCTGCGACCACTCGTCCAAAACGTCCTGAAGTAATCACTAATCAGCCTGTCATTTTGATCACTTCTTTTAAAATTTCATGAAATCGTAAAACATCAAAAATGAATGATAAATTTCCAATGAACAGTTGAAATTGATCAGGTTTCTTATCAAATGTTTGTTCTAAACATCAAAAACTCATATTTGTTTAAATAAGAAAAACCTCACCTTAATTTCCTTTTCGAGTCTTCGCTGCTCGGTGCTCGTGATTTGCTGGCGGAGCGCGTTGCACGTCAATTTGATCATTTTCTCGATCCTGGAATTGTTATATTTTCTTCGAAATTTGAAGAATAAAAATTGACAATGACCCCTCTTGAAATAGCAAGAAATAGATCATATCCAAAAAATAAATTCTAGAAATTTGAAAATTTCGCTCTATTATGTTCGTCAACAAGAAGAGAACAAACGCAATACATAGACAACATATGGTTATGTGTAGAAGTCGGCGAGAATTAGCACTACCGCATCGATTTTCAGCAGATTTTAATTCGTTTTCGAATATTACTCATTTCGTGCGTTCCCCTCATTTGTTCATGATTTGGAGTAATTCGGTCATTTCCCAAAACATCAGAACATTGGTGAGTCTGCCTTCCCTCGCTAACGAACATGGTAGAACGATTTAAGAGTGCTGAAATCGTCACCTGTAGAAGAGAATGATAATTTGACAGTCAATTTCGGCGCCTTCAGTGTGTCCTTGTTTGAATAGCTGGTAGAGGGAGGAACCATCACGACCAATCTGTAAGGACAACAATCTGATATATCCAAATTCATGTATAACGATGAATATTTTGATATCATGATTTCATCTTTTGACCATTTTTGTAGCTTGTTTCAAATTTTGTATTCCTTGCTAAATTTACATCACCATTGTTCTAGAAGTGAGCAAAAATCCTACGCAATACAAGCAAAGGTGAAGATAAGATCGAGAACTTTTATTTGATCATTTTTAGTCATCAGGTTTAAAAATTTACAAGAATTGGTTCACAAATCACACCATTTCTCGATCTATGTTTCAACAAAAACTAGGAGGAATTTTGAAAATATGCAAAATCGTTTAGGTCGATCAGAATCGTGATTATATGCTCAAAAATCTCAATTTGATGCGATGAATCTTCTGATGTGTATTTGTATTCGAGACGCATCCCGCGAACGAATAAGAGGAAGCAGACAGATATTGGCTCGGAAATGGGGAATTCCCATCTATTTCCTAGTCCTTCCTCCTTTTTCAATAATCTATGATCTCCTTCTCGAAAGCTAGAAAAAGCGGACGAAAAGACGGGATGAATTGGAATTGCCAAGTTAATCTGGGGAGGGGCTATTGCCAAATTTATTATTGCATGTTAAAGAATAGATTCGCAAAACTGGATAGAACATGTTGAAATATGAAATCTGACTATATAGGAAATCCTTCTTTCATGACTAAAGTGTCGCAATAAAAATCGCTAGAAAGAGCTTCTTAAGGCGCCGAATGTTCTATGATAACGTATAGCAAGGTAACCCTGCTCGAAATACCACAGAAATTAGTCTCGAGCAAAAAGACGCCAGGTAACAGACCACAAACTATGCCACATCCTTGAATATCCCTTGGATGAAATAAGATTTCACTGACCGAATCTAGCAGATTATCCGATAATATCACTAAACTTCTCTTTAGAAATGTGCGCGACTCTTGCAAAAAGGATTATCCCAAGGAGAAATACCTTTCAATCTCTAAGTGAGTACGGTAACTATGCGTTTCGTTGTACATTTATCCCAAATCCAGTCTACTAATGATCACTGTAATGTCCAAAGTGATCAATGATCCGATTTCAGTGATAAATTCAACAAATTTTCCTAGCAATTCGTGATAAAAATAGAAATTTCGAAGTTTGTGTTCTGCTGGATATAGAATTATACTACGATATCGGTCAAATGGAGTAACAGTTCGTATGTTGAAGAGCGTCTTGCGAGAAATGCGCGTCACGACTATGCGCAAGGAGGGAGAAAGGAGAATTAGCGGGAGATAATGGAAAGAGGGTGGATGCGCAATTTCCTCTGCTTCTCTCGCTTTTTTTTTTCAACATTACGGTCTGTCACTTCGTTTGATCAGAACAATATTCTAGTCTCTTGCTAAATTTTCAATCTCACCCCAGTAAAGAGAAATTATTTGTTTAGAAAATTAGCAACTTTAAAAGTTCGTTGAAGCCTACCTGAACCATTTTTTCGAGGAAGTGTTTCTTGAACATCAATTTCCACTGTTTACGCATCAGATCCACAGGCACCTCGATGATTCCCTTGGTCTCGAGATTTCGACGGATCACGGTTATGTCCTCTTCGGTCAGGACGTTGTGATCCTGCAATACAGGAAATTATGATGTTTCATTAAAGAACTATTCCTTCTAAACTTTGATAGCGATCTTTTAGGAAAGAACTCTAAAGAAATACTACAAAATTGAGTCGTAATTTGAAAATTGCGTAATTTACTACTGAATTCGTCAGTTAAAAGTGTTCAAATCCTTACTAACCGGATCATTATCGAGTAGGTTCTTGATTTCCTCTTGAATGGCGCAGGAGAAGTGATTCTCTGCGGAGGGCGTGCTCCAGTAGACCCATCGAGAGACCCACCCGGGGCCGCGCGAGTCGTCCAGCTGCCGAGAGATCTCCGACAGGCGGTCAGAGGCTGTCTGCAAATTAACAAACTTCAAATTTGCAATAGCACTATTTAATCAATGTTACAACAAGAATGGGGAGCTAGAAAATGTGCATGTTATGAAAAATGGCATCATTTTTCGTCGTAATCATTTCATTGTTTGAATTTGAATTATTTGAAACGCCTGCAATTTGATTTTTTTAAGTCATAAATTTGTTTAGAAATGATAAAAGGCATGAAGCAGATGATGTTTCACATTTCGCAAACACATTTGATGAGAATGGTTTTCAAGTTCATTCAAAAGTTTCAAGTTATGTTTCAGAATAAAAAGTGATAGAGGGAAATTTTTTTTAAGCAATTCAGCATTTATTTTCACGAGCATTTCATATAAAAATTAACTTATTATTCCCATTTATTGAAGAGTCAACTACAGTGGCAGTCAAAAGTTTTGCATCACTCAATCCTTTCTCAGCTTGTTCATCTTGCTCATCTAACTTGAGGTGCGCACCGATTAGGCTCAAACTTGAAATTCTTTCGCGTCTTTGTCACCGCAATGTGTGAACGGATTTCTAGGCAGATCACTGGGCCGCAAGTAAATGATCAAGCCGAATAAAAATTAGTGAGCGAAAACTTTTGAGCGCCACTAAATTTGCAAAAAAAAACCCAGCTTTTAATTTACAAAATGAATGAATCTCGCGAAATCATCCTACAGAGAAGGATTAGCATCTTGCCTCATTCCCAAATCTGATCAGAGATCAATCTCTTTTCCCCCCTCTCGTTGTCTAGCTCATTTCATTTATTGCCTTCTGTCTTGCAGCTTTTTTGTCGCTCATTTGGCCCCTTGCTTTATTCTCTCTTTTCGTCTCCCATTTTTCTATGCTATTTCTCTTCAATTTAAAAAAAAATTTCTTCCATCTGCACTATTTCTAAAATTTTCACCACTTTCTTTTTTCAAAATTTTACTTTTACAATATTTTCTTATTTTCTCATCGTAATTTTTCACACTATCTTTCTCTCATTCATATTTAGTTTCATCCAACTGCCAATTTTTAATTCCTAACTATCTGTTCGCCTTCTAAATTCTTATTCTATTTTTATCATACGTACTACTCTTCCCTTGCTCAATTGCCTTTATGAACTCTCTCATTAAAAGAATATCGTGGCAGAAAAGACGCGTTAACTATGGATAGGAAGATGATGAGAATTAAAGAGGGCAATATTTATGAGTCGCAGAAATCACAGGTTTAGAAACAAAAAATAATTATTATTAACGAAAGGTGATCTCTGATGAAAGTAGACCTTTCAGATGGAAATAGACAAAAAATTTCAAAACGCTAGAAATTAAAGTAAAATGAGAAAAAATGACGAACCTTGTAAAGGAATCTGCAGGCCGCGTCCCAGGATCGTCGGTCAGCAATCACTCGATCTTCCATCGCGTTGCGTTGAATCGCCCCCTGAAAAGATTCCAAATTCATTTCCTAAAAAAATATCAAAGTTTCATATTTTAACAAATTACCAGTCTTTAATATATACTGAAAAGACCATTTTACGTTTAGATGTGATTATGATATGTTTCAAAGTTTGGATATAATTTTTTACAATTTTCCCGAATTGATACTGAAAGGAAAGGAAAATATCAAAGCACAATTTTTCTGCTAAACCTGATTTATGAAACTTCTAAATTCTCATTATAAAATTTTCCATTTTTGGAAATCCGAAAAAAAAACATTCAGGGAACCCCCGCGCGAAATTAATCTGAACTTTGAGCGAATTAATGAAGATTTTTCTTTTATTGTTATGCCGAAAAAAATCGTCTCCTCGAAAATCCTTGAATAGGAACTGATCCGAGGTCTGGATTTTCATAGGATAAAAATGAAAATTGGAGATCTAGTTTGGAATCAAAGGAGATCAATTTTAAGCTGGTCGGATGAAGTTGGATTAAGATTTTCGCATTTCGTCTTTTGAAATGTCCGCGTCAAAATCGTACTGAACGTTCAGGAAAGACCAAGAGCAAGGTCTATTTATATCCGCTAAGCTTAATTTATCCCATCACTTATCAATGATCGCTGAATGATCGGTTACGAGGTATTTCGTCCAAGAATAAATTTCGAAAACCTTGGGAACAAATTGGCCGTTGGAAATGTTTCAGGAAATTTTGGTTCGTTTTTAGATTTTGACAACTTTTCAATGTAGCGATGATAAATAAATAATTGAGAAATTCAGCTAAAGATTTCTCATGAAATGTATTTGTAGAAATTTTCAGCAAAATAAAAAAAAAAATCTTCCAGAAAGAAGCAGACCGCTAACTTACCAAATAATCCATAGCCTTGCCATCCCACTGATGCATTTTCATGGCCTCCTCAACGACAGCCTCCTTGAGTGGGTCGAAGACGGGATCGTGATCGCGTCGCGACTTCGCGTCCGACTTGATCTGCTCGCGGAACACCTCGCCCAGCGTCTCCCAGCCAGTCTGCAAATTTGTATGGTAAAAAATCGACCTAATTCCTTTCTAAATATAGGTTCTGGAGCCGTTTGTAACAAAATTTCACGGGGAATACCCGACGAGTTTTTTTTTTTACAAATCATCACTGATCCTTTATTTATGGTTGAAATTTTCCCTATATCGATCGACTTTGAAGTGTATAATTTTTGCAAATTCATTAGGACGCACTTGTAATGTTGCAAAGCAATAAATATGACCTGTATGCTTTTATTGCCCAAATCCTTGTCTGTCCAATGCTTCAATCGAATGTCGACTTGGGTGTTGAATGTTCTAAAAAAATGTTGGATAAGTTTCAATTATTCTATGAAAAAGGGTATTGTTCAAGTCAACAATGCAATAGAATACCATTATTGTAGAACTGAGGAAGTTAAACGAATTATCCTACAACCTTTATGTTTCAAAACCGACTTACACAGCATTGTCGACAGTGCTGGAAGGCATGAGGATTCGATCGAAAACGTGTTCGGCAACCATCGACCAGAGTTGCTTCTGCAACTTAGCTTCCCACTCCTCGGCAGAAACCAGAGACAGGTTCACGATCTCGTCCAGGACTTCGCCTCGAGCCTGCAAACATATTATTTCGAGAAATTTTATCAGGGAATTATCATAGAGTCTTATTATTTTAGGAGTTAAGTAGATCATTATCGATGTACTTGATGTTTCAATGTGTTGAATTTTTCTACTGAAAGAAAGATATCAAAAATGAAATAAAATGTTCAAGAAACTATTCTACCACATTTGATTTGAAACAGGTCACAAAATCGTCCAATCAACCAACCTTATCGAACAGTTCATCCCTGTCGAGTTGCCTGATTCTCGGAAACATGTTCTTCCATTCTGTTTCCAGGTTGAATCTGAAAGATTTTCTTAGAAATATGAAAGAGAAATTTGATCAAAAATCTTTTTAGATGTTTTTAGTACAAGATAACATATGCTTTACTTCATTGATATTTTGCTGTCTAATTGAAACATTTCTTTTTGAAAAATCAAAGTACTCTTTCGAACCTAGTAGCCCTGAAGGCGTCTGCCTGCGACTCGATCGAGTCTCTGACCATCCGCCAGAAGCAGTCCGACACGGCCAACGACATGTTGCGTGTCGTCATCTGCGAGGGCTTCAGCACGCCGTCTCTAAAAATCAGTAATGTCAAAAAATTTCGGAATAATTTTTAAATCCAAAAAGCTTATTGAAAAACGAACCTGAGCAAATGGCTTTTGGAGAAGAACTCCTCCTCGTACTTCCTGATCTCCTCGATGGAGTCGTTGCTGTTGCCCGTCCCAGTCACCACTCCGAAGTGTCCGATGGCCTTCATCGGGAACAGCTTCCCTTCCAGGATCTTCTTGATTCGGTCCGGGTTCGCCAGATTCTTCTCCGCTAAATCCACCTAAAAGAGAAACATTGTTCTTTCAATTATTTTCAAAAATATTCACAACAAGCTGAAAAAGGACTCTTTAACTAGTTGCACACGAAATAGCATGGAGAAAGACTCGATTCCCTATTCTATTCCTCGAGCAACAATGCAATTAATTTTCCGAATTTTCGATATTCTGTACCTTGGTCAAAACGAGGATGGTGCGTTTCCCCTGCGAATCGATGCAGCTCACCAAGTCTGTCACGTTGCTCCGTTCCGCGTCTACCGACCTGAAAGTGAAATCCTCAATATTTTGAGCGAAAATCAAATAGGAAGCATTCACGCTAATTTCTGATCGATGATTAGTTGCATACAAAACAAGTTCTCATTTTCTTGCGCTTCAAAGATCTAATAAATTTCCTCGTATTTTCCAGAAGCGATAGAACCGCGCTCCAAAAACCCAACTCACCCATCCTGTATACAGAGGATGATGGCGTTGGGGTTCTCCATGTGGAGTCTGGACATTTTGATGATGTCGTCCTTGGTGTCCTTCGCCATCTCTGCAGTCACTGTGCTGATCACGCCGGGCAGATCGACCAATACCATGCGGGGAAGACTCGGACCTGCAATTCGACTATCCTTCATTGTTCGCAAGCAAGTCACGGTTTTGATAAGTTTCACATTTATAGCATAACTGAGTGAACACTCGCTGATCGATAACATAAGTAATAAAAGTTTTATCGACTGATTTACACTCAATAACCCAGGAGAATAGATTAGGTTATCGACTTTTCTCTCATTAGCTTATTTCATCACACTTGAAACTTTATGAAATCGCATAAAAATTCTCACCTTTGACGGTAAGAGAGATGACATCGTTGGAGACGGTTCTGCCCTGCTTGACCGAATTCCTCATTCGGACCTCGATTTCGGATCGCAACTGCCTCAAGTCAGACTCCTTCGTCAGGTCGAATTCTCGAGACGAGTCCTTGAATTGCGCCACGTGATACGGTCCTTCTGACAGTGTCACCTGAAAATTTGCAATTTTTCAAACATTTTCATTGATATGGGATCATCTGTCTGTCGATATCCAATAAACTTTTCTGCGGTATGAATTTCGTTTTTTCAGATCACTATTTTTCACTATAGGGCTGGAAAATAGTAACAATTCTCTTAAAAATTGTTGCTATTAAAAGTAACTGATGAATAGTTTCATAAGCCTTGTCACGATTGATTTTGCTCCATACCTTAACCGGAGCTCTTGTCATCATTTCGCCTGATCCTCGCGGGAAGATGCGGGCTTGAGCGACCATCTCTAGGACCGAGGTTTTCCCTGAAAGAACCAAACGTTTCTTCTTGGAAATAAGTGTGCTTGATTTGTCATCATACAAATTAGCATGACAAAATGTGGGAAGTCTTTGACACTCGCCACTGCATTGAGTACAGCGGAAAGCAACAAGAACTTCTCTACGCTCTCGCACCAACATTATACAGCTGCGCTCATTTTTGCAAGAATCGAGCTGTCCCTTGTCGATGCATCAAAAGTGGCAAAGTGGTCAACACACTACCACCACACCATGAGACGATCATAAGAAAAGGAAAGAAACGCGAGTTTTACCCGAATGAAAATAGTACAGTGTAAAAATTTTAAAAAGGCAAAATTTTGCAACATTTCAGCTATAAAAGTCCATATCTCATTTAATTATTCAAAGATTTTCTTTCAATATAGAAAAAAATTTAATTCATGCTGAATAAATGTTTCAACTTTTCAGTAAAATCTGCCTTGTTAAATTTCTTCATTCGTTAAGCTGATATTTCGAAATTCGTTTCAATAATTCAAGATGCACCTCACCTGCACTCTGATCTCCGACCACGACGACTCTGGGCAGATTGTCGGCAGTCTCGTACGACGCGTCGTACTCGCTCAGCAGGTCCAGCACCTCACTGTACATGTCGATTAGAGAACGCTGAAAAATTCACTTATTTATTTGCAAGTATTGCGCAAAAATAAATTAAGATTTTCGTTGAGTTTTTATTTTCAAAATTCTTTCATCTTGTTCAGGTTATCGCAAGCCATCAGCTAAAGAAGTGCCTTGTACAAAAGTACAATTTGTTCAACTTCCTATCATAGCTTCTCGGAATCATCATGACAAAATGAAAGATCAAAACTTCGAAATTTTAGTTTTAATAAAAACCCGACAAAAATTTGTAATTAATTCATTTTCGCTGCCGTCTTTATGGAGTGTCAGATTTCATGCGAAAACGACAATAGATTACAAAGATTGTCATCGAGAATAAAGCATAGAAAGCATAGGAAAAAACACAACCTTGAGTCGTTTCATTCGCTTGACGGAGCTCGGGTCTGTGAGCAGAATCCGCTGTTTGAGGACTTTGTTCTCCTTCTCCAGAAGCTCCAATTCGCGTTGATATTGGCTCTGAAAGCATCGTAATTGATTAGATCAAAATAGTTTTCGTCTTTCATAGATTTTTTTAAACCTAGCAAAACAACCAAATATGTCATTCAGAAATCGTCTTTTGCAAGCAATAATTCTAGATTTTGAAACACTAACAGCCAATAAATTAGTTGGTCTTGTGCTCAAGTTTTGCAATAATCCATAAAACGACGAAATTACCTGTGTTCTCATCATCTCCTCCTGCAGTTTCTGCAGTCTCTCCTCAGCGGATTCCTTCTCCTTCTCGTTTTCTTCGTCATCGTTCTTCCTCGCGAATGGAGACAATAACGCCAGTAGAACTCCGCCCTCTGCAAATTTTCAAATGAAGCGTTTTTTTTTTTTTTTTCATAATTTTATTTGGAATTTTTACCACGACTGCAAATAGTCCAAGCAAAGAAAATTATAAGAAGATTCCGATTTGATGATTACCTTTCAATCCAGGATCCTTTCCTTCCTCGCCTCCACTGCCGCCTTCTGAAGTGCCCTCGTTTGGCGGTACTGAGAATTGTCCACCATTGTTTAAAAGTCGTTTTTTCTTCATTTACCTGTACCACCTTCCTGCTGCGATTTGGCTCTGAGGCTCTGCATCCAGACGGCCAATTTGCCCGGCTCGCCTGACTCGTTGCCGAACTGGCTTCTAAAGCTTTATTGTATTCGAACTTCGGTAAGATATTTTATATTTTTGAACCAAACCAGAGCTATTTTCTCTGTCTGAAAATGCACGAACCTGATATCCCTGAATCGATCCTGAACTCGTTTCCACCTGGCTCCGTCGTCGAATTTCGCCCATTCGGGAAGCGACAGGTCGGGCAGATTCTTCTTTATGTCTTCGTACCACTGAAATGCGTCTTCTTCAGTATATTTCAAAGAAGGTTCACAATCAGGAATTTTGGAAGATAAAGTTCGGATTTGAAAAGAAGGTAACTAAAGCCCTTTTATCCCTTCAATAAAACTAAGATTTTTCAGAAAATCGAATAAAACTCACCGTTCTGGCGGCAACTGTAGAGCCGATGAGTCCCGTGGCGACAAAGTATCTCAATTTGAGCGCGTGTCTGGCGATGTTGGCCACGATGCCCACGAACTGGCGCTCCTGACGCAGATTGATCATAGCCACCTGTCGGTGCAGAAGGGGTTGTCTGAAAATATGGTTTATTTTTGTTCGGTTCAAAATATTTCAATAAAGATTGATTTGAAGGAAACTCAGTAACGAATTTTCAGCACTTTAGAAACAGACTTCTCGAAAAGTACGCACCAGATTTTTTACAAATTTTCGTGAGGAAAAGATCGAATTTTATCAACTTTTGAGGGAAAGACTGGATACTTTTTCTTAAAATAATCACCTGTGTCGATGTTGAGGGGCATTAGAGAACTGTCTGTTGGATTGTGCGGTGCTCGGGCCGATCTGGCTGATCCCTGACGAGGATGCGGCCACAGCCGGGTGCCTCCCGAACTTGCCGCTCCTCAGGTACCGCAGTGCGGTGCATCGTGGTTGTCGCAACAGTCCGCCGATCATCGCATCACCTAAAATACATTTATTATTCCATTCGAGTTTTCACAACAAAGCAATAATAAAAAATAACGAAATCACAGCGTTGAAAGCGGTTTTCAACAAAATACCGTATCCGGAAATAGAAAATTACAAGTCTGCTCTATTCTTGGGATACGGTATTTTACTTTTCGCCGATTTGAACATCCGTGACCAGACATCGAGCTAAGAGTTTCTAGCGTTTCAGTGCAAGTTTTCAAGAGTAGGAGACGATCTATAGACATGCGCCCCGAGGACAATGCCAATTTTTTAAAGATTTTCCGAAAAATGGCATGAAATTAGAGAAAAAGGGAAAGAAAATTTGAATTTTGAAAAAAGAAATGTGAATGGTCCGACAATTAGCTAAGTGACAGGGTAAATTCTTAGCTCGACGTAAGTGAAAACCGTAAAAATCACTGGCGAAACGATGACTTAGAAAATCGCGAAGAAAAACGAGGAAAAAATGAAGGAAAAACTAGAAAATATTATGAAAGGAGAAAAGAAATTCATTGAAGAATTTCTAGAAATAGAAATAAAAAATGAGATCAAATGAAGAAGTGGACAGAAACTGGTGGGGGGATTTGTGCGGATAAAGAATGAGGAAACGACCCTGGAGATATGAGCCTTGATAAAGCTGCTTGCGACATTAGGCAAACAAATTATATGTTTCAAGAAAGAAAAATAGCGTGTCGAAATGAGAGAGGGGAAAAGACAGAAATTTCGTCTGATGAAAAATATCACAGAAAAGTCGCGCGCGCGCGCACCCTTTGAAAAGATGACTGACACAAATTTGGCAATGAATTTTAAATAAAAAATGATAAACTTTAGAAATGACAGGGTAGAATATGAAATTCCAAATTTTCTAAAGGAAATATCATGATCTCAGGAATTAAAAAGACGAATTTCTGCAAAGAAAGACTGGTGATATAGAAAATAATCGGATTATTCGGCTTTGGCTTTTCGTTTGAAATAAATAGGCAGAAGGGAAATGACGGCGAAGAAAGTCAGCAGGAATATGGACTGCCAATTCCACACCACGTTCGTCTGCGTCATTTGCTCAAGAGTCACGCCCGCCTGAAATTCGTATTTTTCATTTCAAGGAAACACCCTATGTTCAACTCATTTGTTTTTTAACTAGAAGAAAATAAAACCGTTTCAAATAAGTTTCTCGTGATTTACAAGAAAAATGTTAAAGATCTTAGAACAATTTGTTGTTTCCAGAAACAAATATAAATTTATGAAAGCTATTTCTTAAAATGTGTACCTGAATGTAGAGGAAACTGGGCGGAGCGACACCCAGAAAAGTGCCCCAGAAGAACGGCGACAGAGGCACATCGAGAACGGGACTGAGGATGTTGATGGACCAGTTGGGCAGAATCGGGGTCACTCGCAGGAAGATTATGTAGTTCAGCAGGTGGTCGCGGTGAGCGGCCACTTGCGATTGCCAGTAGGCAATTCGATCGGGAAACCGTCTGAAAGCATTAAAATACCGTTCTCTAGGACTGAACCATGTTCTTGTTTAATTCTGATTCTAGGTGAAAGGAGAAACAGATTCAGAATAAGCGTGCATTTTGAGGCTTCAATTTGAAAGAAAACTGCAACTATTCTATGTTTCAAAATAACTCAAAATCAAAAGTCTCATAAAAGTCAAGAAAAATTTCTCAAGCAACTTAAAACTACGGGAATGTCTGGATTTTACAGGAAGAAACTCTACCGGATTACGAATTGCCTTCCAAAAAGATGGGAAAGAAGATAGCAAACAGCGGCACCGACTGCAGAGCAGGTGCAGACCAGGAGAATGGCGACGGGGAAGGGAAAGAGGTAGCCGGACAGAATCGTGAGGAAGATCGATCCGGGAATCGCGAACGATTGCAGCGTGATGTACACCGCGATCACTGCTAACAACACCGAGTAGAAATTGTCGTTCTTGTATCTGAAATTAAAGTTTTCTGCAAGATCGGGCGTTAACATTTTAGAAAAAGAAAATTCCGAAACTCACAAATGTCTAGATGTAACTTTTCTCACCAAATTCCGACCAATTTTCATTCTCTCCCAGGCTTATAATCCTGTCATTCATGGATTGCCAGGAAATTCGAACAACATTTTTCAATTAAAATACTTTTTTAAATGTCCTACTTAGATAATATTCTTCCGAGAACTTTGGCGTCTTCAATATTTCTAGGTAGTTTGAGTTGACTTCGATCGCTCTCGGACATTTCAGGAAAAGTTAGGAAAACGAGTAGCAGACAGGAAATGAATCCAGCGAATATCAGAGGTAGAATGTACATGCGATTTGACTGCTGAAAAAGACATGATGTTTTCTTTAAAGTCAATAGAAATCATAACTTTAGAATAACAAAATCTTAAACTCTTTCTAGCATCTTATAGGCGCTTGGAAAAATAAACAAAAATTGTAAAACTGAAAATTGTAGACCTCTTGATTTTCGCCTTTCTGCCGAGACTCCGACTTCTCCGGCTGAATTTCGTCCACCACTGCGTTCTTCCCATTTCGACTGCGAGCGGCTTTCGATGACATCAATTGATCTGGAAATAGTCAAATAAAATGAAGTTTAAATATTTCAAAATCACAAAATTCATGATGATGAAATTATCTCGATCGAGAGAGTTTTTTTTCGATAACAATTTGCTCAAAGTCGGCAAAATAATCTAAATTTAATTTTAAAGTGCTGAAATAAGTCAAATCGATAAACTCTCGGGAAATCAAAGGGGAAAGGGTGGCGTCATTTTGAATTGTCGCGAATAAATAATGCGGCAGGTGGGAAAGCGAGGAGGAGAGACAGAGGAAAGGAGAGGCGCGACGCTGAGAGCAACGCACCCGCGAAACACCCACGAGTGGCGCGCGCCGTTCGCGGGTGCTTCGCAGGTGCCTCATGGATGGCTCGAAGGTGGCTCACGGGTGCTTTGCGAGTGCGAAAACGGCGCGCGCCACTCGTGGGTGCTCTGCTCTCAGTGGTATTCGATCCGATTGCCCTGCACTTACAAGCAAAGTAACGAGACCAGCTGGACAAAAACCCTGTAAAAGTGGCGTATTTCCATCATTAAGTCACTCGCGCAATTCACATGTTCATACTTGGCCGAGCACTCGCCAATTATTTGCATCATCTGGTTATAAGAAACTTGCGAAATTCTCGAAAAATTGCCTCTTTTCTTGTTCACTCGTTAAATCACAGGGTTGCTGGGGAGTATCGATTTGTTTCTTTGAATCTCCCTCTTCTAGATACCCGTAAAATCTTTATCACGTGCTAAAAGATATAGCAAAAAATCAGATTATCATATTTACCTATCTAGTTTTTTTAGTAAAGTGGCTAAGTTCCAGAAACCCTGATGGAATTCAACACGATAGGCGACTCATTTGGCCCTCTTTTCCACTACCAGTACCGATTCATAGTGATCGGGGACTCGACCGTGGGAAAGTCCAGTCTGCTCAAGTACTTCACCGAGGGAAAACGGGCTGAGATCAGTGACCCCACAGTTGGAGTCGACTTCTATGCTAGGATGATCGAATTGAAGCCGGGATTTCGGGTGAAACTGCAACTCTGGGATACAGCCGGCCAGGAGAAATTCAGGTAAACAAGCGACTTTTTTTTGTAAAGTGTTCTATCGTTCATTTAGAATCCGTTGAAATTTTAAAGATTTTCGAAACAAAAACAACATTTAGATCGATAACCCGATCCTACTACCGCAATTCCGCGGGCGTTATGGTAATATACGACATAACGAATCGGTCGAGCTTCGAGCATGCCGCGAGTTGGATAAATGAGGCGGAGGCCAATATGGGAGGATCTAATCCTTCAAAATGCGTATTTCTTCTGGTCGGGCATAAATCCGACTGTGGAGATAAACGACAGGTAAATATCACTCTTATTTAACAAGTTTTTTTTTGTTTCTTTCCTCAAAAGATTCATTTAGGTGGATTATGAAGAAGGCGAATATCTCGCGAAATACAACAAGATGAAATTCATCGAGACCAGCGCTATCACTGGAGACAATATTGACGACGCTTTTCTAATTCTAGCTCAGGAGGTAAATTTTCTTCAATTTCTAAAACCTTTAAAGAATGTCGTCTATCGCAAAAATCATCAAAAAGCTTAGGTCTATTCCCGCATCCAAAACGGCGATTTGCGACCTACAGATGGTTGGGAAGGGATAAAGAGCGGTCTGATGCGGAGTCAGTCGATAACGTTGTCCACGGATGGATACGATTCGCCCAGGGATAACGGAGGATGCAATTGCTGATTTTTTTATTTTCAAAATTATCCTTCTTTTTCTTAAAACTAACAAGAGAAATGTCTGACCTAAAGTCTTTAGGTCAGACAGACACTTCCTTTGTGAAATACGCCTCTTTCAAAATTCACCGGTTTACGCAGGATTCTTGCAATTTCAAACGCACTCGAATTGTATCGTATCGATTCAAAATAATACTCATGGAACTGTACAATATGTCTTTTCTACAAAAATTCAGAATCATCGGATTAACACTTTCAAAAATTCGAAAATCAAACAGAAAAGAAGAAAATAACACTGTATCAATCAAATTCGATGGTTCCGAGTTTCTTCCTCCTAGAAATTAGATATCTAGATCTCTTAGTTTTTTCCTCTTGGACCAAATTCGCACAATTCACCTTGTCACTGGGCATAGATTCGTTTCAGTCTTCCTACGGGTTTGAAGCTGTTTTTTTTCAGAAATTCGATTTCTTGTCAGGACACTATTATTTGAATGCTTTTTTAGGATTTTCTAGTCGACTTCCTTATGAATCTACTCGAAATTATAATAACGGCATCTTCTAAAACCGCAGTAATTAAAAATAGTGAATGAAATCATTTTGCAAATTCTTTGTGGCTTCTGGAAAACTTTCATATAAATTTCGCTCACATTTGTCGCTGTATTCTTGGAATGTCTCGTTTCGTTCTGAACCTTCAGATTTTCGTCGCTTTCTCAGACACAGTCGACGTAACTTTCATGCTTCTCTGCAAATTTGAAAAAAATGGACCTCTGAATTATTTTCAGGGATGAAGCATTTGGCAATGCATTAGAAATAAGCATTTAGAGTGATTTCACAACACATGTGTGCAGGTTAATGAAAATGAAAATCGCATAATTTTCAATGCAATTCGTGAATTTATTGTCACTTCAAAACGAATCTGTAAATAAAATAAAATTTTCTGATTGAAACTACGAATGTTCGTCAAAGATTAAATATTTTGGTTACGAACACCTTTCTTCCAAAATTAAAATACCGTTTGGGAGAAAAGTACTCGCAACTGAGTCTCTACTTTACAGCCTATCACAGACAATTATATGAATGCTTGATAAAATGTTTTGAGAATTTAGAAAACACCTGAATCATAAAAATACGTTAGTCAAGCTTCTGATTGCTATTTATATTTTAGCCTAGCATTTGAGAATATGATTCAGGAGTTCTTTCAAAGCCTGAATAATGATAAAATCGGGATTGATGAAAAAGACGAGCATGATAAGGAAAGAATATACCGGCTTAAAGTGCACATAGAAAATTTTAAAACAACAAAATAAAAATGATTCACCAGAGATAATTTGATGAATAGAAACTCGCACGGGGGATAAAATTACAGGATTTTGAGACTGCGACTAATTTGGATTTAGATACTAGGAATATTCGGAATTGGGAAGATTTAAAAATTAAACACGATTTTAATGTAAGCACCGCTTATAGTTTCGTGCAGTTTATAGAGTGTACAGGATTTTTATTATTTTTTTAATTTTGAAATATATCTCAATGACTGAGTGAAAAGAATTTTATAAACTGCACCATAATTCATTTTAGTCCTTGTTTTTCTAACCACTTGAACTAGTCAGTCGGGCAATAAATATGCGCAATACTTCACCTTTCTTCAAATATTTTCTTGGAAATTTTGCTGGAATAGAGGAACGAAGGAAGTTTCAAGCAAAACTCACAAAATACAATACCCATTTGTGTGGTTTACAGAAAGAAAGTGTTTTTATAGCTGGACTCGGCCCAAACATGTGCATCGACAAGAACCTTACACAGTAGTCTTTCCTTTCACTTAATGGCCGGATCGCGCACTCGCCAGCAGTTCCTTCACGTCCCAAATCATAATCGTCCGATTCGCTCCAACAGTCACCAGCTTCCCCAGTGTCTCCTGAAATTCACAAGATTCGTGTGATAAATTTCAGTTTTTTTTGGAATACCTGAAGATGCATAGCATTAACGCCAGTGCGAATCTCGTGCTGAAGAGCCAGAGCGGTCAGACTGAAAGTAAATATTTCAAAAACTACATGTATGTGTGTGTTTAAAATTGGATTTTTTCTTCTCGAAGTTTACAGATTTCTTTCTTTGAAAAGAGAAAAAAAAAACTAGATCTTTAGCCTGACTAATAAATAGTTCTCACTTGAAATGAGTGGGATTCTGGGACATTTTGTCGTGACAAGTGATGCAGATTCTGACAGGCAGCTCGTATCCCATTGGGGGGTAGACCGTGTAGTGATTGCAGCACGAGCCGCACACCGCTGCTCCGCATGTGCGGCAGTGGTGCTGACGGAGACCGACTACCTGTCAAATTAAAGTTCATTATTTGGTTAGAAAATATATGTAAAATTCAAACACATCAAGAAATATTTTTTTGAAAAATAGCAAATTTTTAAGAGAGTAATGAAAAATTGATTGTTTTTTAAGCTACAGTAGCTATCAAAGGCCTAGAACTATTACGATTATGAATGCAGCCTAGTAGGCTCAATAATTGTGGACCAATTTGGATGAAAATTTGCACGCATATTTTTCTTACTGAACTGTAAATTGTTCCAGGTTTAATTTAAAAAAAAAAAAAAAACTGTTTCACACTAGTTGATCATATCAGAATATCAAAATGTCAGAATGCACCCACAATCACAATTATTCAAAACGTTCAATCGTCTTCAGATAAACTACCTTTCTCTGCCACATGGCCGACACATTCCAGAAGAAGGGCGCATTGCACAACTGGCACTGATCGGATGTCTTCCAGGGCGGGGTCTCGACCCTCTTCACGGACATGTCCCAGCACACCAGACGGCCTGCATCGTCTGCGGAGAAGAGACGTTGGGAGGCCTGTTGCAGACTGGTGATCTTCGTGGAATGAGCACTCAAAATGTAAATTGTGTATTCTGTTAAAAGTCAGAAAGTGCCTACTTGAGCTCATAAGCCTCGCCTTTCTTGCCCCCGATGTCCCACATGATGACGAGGTTGTCGTGGCTGCCAGAGAACAGAATCTGATGCACGCGGTCCCAGGCCAGGGACGAAATCGAATCTGGAAGAGCAGTTTATAAAATTGGAAACAATTTTTTAAGGTGATCATTTTGGATTCTAAACAAGTCATTATTCGGTGCTTTGAGATAAATGAAATTGGACATACGAGCATTTTTGAAACTACCTCAAAAATTAATCAGCATTTATTCGTCGTATCAAAACTGAAACCTACTAGTGTGAGCGCTGAGTTTGCTGACGAGTTGAGCGGCGTTTCCGACGAGTCGCAGAACGAGCACATGACCAGCGTGGTCGCCCACGAAGATGAATGGCAGGTCCACGACAAGGGCCGTGCAGCTACTGTCGCAGTGATATGCGCCTCAAATTGGAATATCGTAATCCAGTTGAGTTTAAAATCTACATTTCTATCAGGGCTGTACGTTACATAACGATTTCTCTCAAAATTTTCGATATGGAAAATATCACAAAATGCTTGTTATCAGTTACATTTCATAACGTACAGTCCTGATTTCCATACTCTGAAATACGACGTGTCGATAAAAGCGAAACTTCTAAGAGTTTCCAACTTAGTAATTTGGTGAAACTTATCGAAAAACGCCTTTAAAACTACCTGTCTTGACTCCAGTCTCAGAGCAGTGCCAAATCAGGGACTTGTCCTTCGAACAGGAGAACAGCAGTTCGGCAGTGACCGCCAAAGATAGGCCAGAAATGGGGCCTAAAATAACAAAGGAATTTGGTTAGAAATGAATTGCACGATTCAATAAATTTCGGAAAAAAACAGAATTGTACCTACCTGCATGAACGGTCCACTTGCGGTGCTCGCTCATGCTGTTCAAGTCGTCGGCCACATGGAACTCGTAGACATGACCGTTGAGCAAACCGACAAGAAGTCTGAAAACAGTATCGAAAAATAGTAGGATTCACAGAAAGTCAGTTTATTTTTTTATTCTTACCTGTTAGTCTCCTCGCTGTAGAGGATGCGAGTAGCCGCCACGGGCATGAAATGGTGGATGGATGGCCAAAACTGACCATTGTCTCTGAAAATTTCTCGTATCGGTCAAATTAAATGTTCGAGTGTTGAAGAATAGAGAGAAAAGTTGTGGTAAGCAAAATTGAGTCACTCTTTCCACTATCTCCCGCTGATTTTATCATTGTATTCCTTTTTGCGCATAGTTTATACGCGCATTTCTCGCAAGGCATTTCTTTACTTTTTTCAATTCACGAACCTTCACTTAGTTTGGCCGATACAATAAGCAAAGATAAAATTTATCAATTTCACAGAAAATATATTCGGATATTTTTCGTCAAATTTTCACCTCTTCAAATACAGCCGAATGGATCTGTCGTCGCTGGTCGTCCAAACGCCCTCCTCACGGGCCAGAAGAATCACGTCGTTCACACGCGCCAAGTGGCCGTCGATCTTCCCGAGCAAAGCTGGAAAGAAATCAGTTTATTCTTTTCTGGTAATACTAAAACTAAATTTTCTTCAGAAAAGTTAGGTATTTCTGCAAGTATTTACGAAAATATTTGCAATTTTTAAATAATCTTTGAGAAAGTTAGTTGCATCAATTTTCCAAATCCATCGTCGACTTACTCGGTTTGATGTCAGCACCGAAGCAGTTGCCGTGCGACGTGCCTGCGGAGCTGTTCGAGTTGATCACGGCCGACATCAAGAATAACTGAAAATAACTTTTTTAGAGGATTAAATTTTTAAATCTACGGCCTGCAAGCGGTGCAGAGCTGAGTTTTTTTAGCTTCTCTAATAAAAACTATTTTTCTTCTTGCAATTCCGTTTTTCGTCTAAGGATTTTTGACGAATATTTTTTTCAAAACTGAATGAAAAATGTTCGAGAAAGATAATCCTCCGAGTTCATTCGCTTCTTTAAATGTCAGGATCCATGAGCCGTTCCGAACGAGAATTTTCTCATTTCTGGATATTAAACGTACCTGTTATTTTCCTGTTCGTCAATATTCCAATCACTTTCCAGCCCTCAATTTGGTTAGTCGATTTATCGGACTGCAAAAGCAGGGTTAATTGATGAATTTTTATGAGTCACGCGACAAAATGTGGAGGAAACAAGTCGATGGAAAAGTAATGAAGAAGAAAGGTTTCTTGCTCGAACAAGGTGATTTTGTTCAGATATGATGAGGATAAATCACAAAATAAAAGGATGTTGCAAAGCAAAAAAGGAAAGATGAAAAGAAATCGGTCTATTTTGAGAAAAAGGATTTCAAAAGGGGCGGAAAAGTCGAAGGCAAAATGCAAAAGGTGGGCACGAATAGGGCAAGAAAAAGTCTGTGAAGGAAAATGGAAAACACAAATGGGTAGGAAGGAACCTAGTATTTTGAAGAGCATTCTATTCTTCAATAATATGTTATGTTTGCAATGCCAGGATAAACTTCAATATTCCCAAATACAATCTTCCGATTTCAACTTCTTTCATTTTACAATTTATTCAGTTTCCCTGTCTGTAATGTTTATTGTTTTATTATCTCTGTAATTTTCGTTTTCGATATAGTTGTCTAACAACCGCGAAACATCAAGATATAGATGTGACGAATAGGATGAAAGACCATTCCAAGTTTGGTTTATAACATGTTTCGATATCTTGCGGTCTCCAAGCACCCAAGCAGACATGGCCCAATCCGTGCCGCCTGGCGAAATCCAGACGCAGCCTAATGCGAAGATCGTTTTCAATGCCCCCTATTACGACAAGCACACCTACCACATCAAGGTGTGATTAAGAAAAGTGCAGAAAGTGGGAAACTCTTGGTGAAAATCTTGTCAAAAATCTCCAAAAATTGCTTAAATAATCATTCCACTTGCAGATCATCAACTCGAGTGCCCCTTGGATCGGCTGGACGATCAAGGCCACCAACATGAAGCGTCTCGGCGTCGACCCACTCTGCGGCGTCCTCGATCCCAAGGAGTCCACTCTGATGGCTGTCAGCTGCGACGCCTTCGCCTACGGGCAGGAGGTTCGTGAAATCGGGAATTTCTCAAATCCGACATCAAGATATAACAACAACGAACAAGATCTATATTTCGAAGCTGAATTTGACGAATCAGAACTGAAAAGTTGATACTTTGAAAAGAGATCTCAAAATGAATAACTCGCTAGAATGCTAGTATTTCCTTCTTCAACTAACAACTAATGTCTTCATCTTTCAGGACACGAATAATGACCGCATCACCGTCGAGTGGACGAACACTCCTGAGGGTGCCGCAAAGCAGTTCCGCCGCGAGTGGTTCCAGGGCGATGGCATGGTCCGCAGAAAGAACCTCCCCATCGAGTACAACCCCTGAACTTCTCATACCCACACACATTGAATAAATGTTTTTGAAAAAATAACTGTTTTGTTCATGTTGAAACGAAGTATTGGAAAAGTTCATAATGCAACACTATGATCGGCATAAAAACACTGGTAATTCGTTCTTCCTCTTGCTCGAAGCAATTCTAGATCCTCTCTCTTCTCCAAATAATTGACGTGCATATTTCTGTACAATTATTCGCGAAAGATCTTCAAGGTTAATTTTCACAGAATTTTGAAGCTGTTGGAAATGTGCGTTTCTTCTTTTCAAATACGATTGTTTTGCGCTTTCCGATAACTCTTATGCCATCTCGTTTGAGCGATGGGAGGTGAAAATAGCTAGATCTTTGGAGAACTTCGAAAATGAATTTATGGTAATTAAATGATTATTGCTAGCTAAAATGCTGATCTTCATTCTAAAGTTTGAGTTTGAAAATTTAGAAAATCTTTTTAGATATTTTGAAAATTTTATATATGGTGAAGTCCATCTTTGTTTTAACTTGAATTCGTTCATTTGCATCTATATTAAATTTTATTCTGAAAAAATCAGTATCTTCTTATGATAAGACATAGTGAAATTTATAAATGTTTATTTAAAAATTTAAAACATGATAAATAACAATGAAAATTACATAATCTAGTACATAGCTAAAAATTTAAAATAATCTAGAAATTGCAGGTAAATTTTAAAAAAAAAATTTCAAAAATAACAATAACAAATCTTTAAGAGACATTCCATGAATAACCAGAACAACTGACATAGAGGGTTCGGACAATTGCAAGTGTCCCAGATCCGAACCAAACTCATATGGTAACATGATAAAGTAGTAGCACGGTACTCTAGGAAGCAAAAATGAAGTATTGTCTTTCAACTGCTATATCCCGAAAAGATTTTTCGAATTCGTTTGATTTTCGAAAAGTTATGAATTTTTTTAATTTGAGACAGAACTGGATGAATTCTCGCGGAGTAAAAATGGTGAATTGAAAAGTTTAATAAAAGACAATAAAATACAGACTTGGCACGCTTTCCACCGTAAACACTCGTCCCATTATTGAGAATAGTAATTTTATTAATTCAAAGCTGACTGGAGTAATTCACCGCATAAGGGATATTTGCGGTGGAAAATGTCCCAGCGTCTGATAAAATGATGAATACCCAGATAGAAAATGTTACAAGCGAATCACAATTGCCATAATGCTTGCCTACTGAAATGACCAACCGAAGAAACAAAACAGAAAAATGAATTTTGAGATCTGACTTGCATTTTTCAATCCAGATTTTTGATAAAGACTGCAACTGCAGTACAGCCACTCTCATTCTTCACATTCACCTTCACGGCAGCAATTTGAGCTTCTCGAGTTCATCCTGCAGTTCTGCTTCCTTGTTGATCTTCTCGAGCTGGTTTTTCTGCAGAATATCGCCCTTCTTCTGGTTCTCCTTAAATCAACCCATCTCATTCTATTCCTTGCAATCAGTATTTCAATATCCTCGAGAATTCTTGAAAAGGACATACACTTGCTGAATAAAGAATAGGGAAAAGGGTAAGAATAGAGTTGGGTAGGCTGATCTTTGTCTAGTTGTCTAGAAGTGTTCTACTCGATGTATTCAGCATTTCGATATCGAACATAGTCTACCTTGCCCTATTATTATCCCCCTTATGAAGTCATACATTTTCAGAAGTGTATGTCTTTTACAATAAGCCATCCTCGATGTTCTCACTTTCTGCTCACCTTGAGTTTGAGAATTTCGTTGAGCTTAGTCTCGATCTTTCTGATCTTCTTATCCTTCTCACTGACGACCTGCTGATTCTGCTGATTCTGCTGTGGCCTGATTGCAGTGGGTGCTCGCTGTGCTGAAATTCACTCATCAGTTCCCTTTAAAACAAGTCCTTATCATAGGTTTTTTTTGTATTCCACACAACCTTCAATCGTAGTTCCATGGCATTCACGAAGTTCCTGTATCTTATTTCCTGGCTGAAAAGGATCAACTTTCTTAAAAATATGAAGCAAATTAAGCTCAGGCTGCTCGGGTTTAAACGTCCATCCGTCGTCTCCGTAGGTAAATCTTAAAAATTACTCATTTTGTATTACAAAATTCATTTACTTTATCTTTCTATCACGAATATCATCTTTAAAATCAACCGAAAATGTAATATTGCTATATTCATGGTAATTGTCCGTCATCGCCTTTATGTTCTTCCCGATATTCATCTTGATATCCTCGATCTTCTTGATAGCCTCCTCGATCTCCTTCTCGGTAGCCCTCACCATCTTTTTCCTGATATTATTCTCGATCTTCCTCTTGGTTTCTGGATTATTATCAATAGATTTTGTCGTCACGTTGATAGTTTTAAGGTTTTTCGCTTTATATATGGCCAGTTCACAGAACGCGGATAAATTATGAGTCTAAATAATTCTCAATCTCAATAATAAATTTAAAAATGTAATAAGGATAGACTCACTTGAAAGATTTCATTCAAATATGGTTCAATTATATTGATCTCTGTTAGAAAATCATTCATATATTTACCAAATATAGTTTGATAGCTGTGACCCTTTCCACCATTAGGTATCATATATATATTCCCCTATATTTTAAGAATGGATGTCAGGAAAAACAAAAGTCTTAGCAAAGGGGTTGTTTCCAGGGGTCCGTCGATTTGGTTGATTTTCACACATTTTGTTCAGTTTTTCACGCTGATCATCATGGTGTGATTTGTTTTCCATAAAAATTATCGTATGCAGGATTACGGTAGCTTAAAGTTTTGACGGATCCGACCTCGGAAAAAAAATCATAACTTTCTTATTTCTGAACCAAAGCGAACGGGGTTTTCAGCATTGGATAGCCCACGAAAAACTCTACAAATAATGTAACTACGACCACCTGCTATCATCAATAACTTCCCGCCAAAAATAATTTCTAAAAATTTTCTTTTTATTTTTACTTTATTCTCCTGCTCAAGATCTACAAAATAAAAAATAATCATTCAATTTAGTCTCGAAATAAGAAAATTGTGGGAGGTCAAAGCTAATGCTATGAAATAATCACCTTGGTTTTACACGTTCGAACGCATTTTTCGTGGTTTCGACTACCCTCTTTTTTGAAAATTTTTACATATTCAGATGTAGATTTTAATTCTCTACAAAATAAGCCAATTTCCAGCTTGGGTATCGGACTCTAATTTGGGTAAAAAATTTAAAAACTGCAGTCAGCTAGGGTTGAATTTTCGGAAATAAATTTTTTGGCGAGAAGTTGTTGATCCTAGCAGGTGGTCGTAGTTACATTATTTGTAGAGTTTTTCGTGGGCTATCCAATGCTGAAAACCCCGTTCGCTTTGGTTCAGAAATAAGAAAGTTATGAATTTTTTTTTCCGAGGTCGGATACGTCAAAACTTTAAGCTACCGTAATCCTGTATACGATAATTTTTATGAAAAACGAATAGTACCACGAGAATCAGCGTAAAAAATTGAACAATATACATGAGAATCAGCCAAATCGACGGACCTCTGGAAACACCCCTTTGCTAAGACTTTGGTTTTTCCTGATATTCACTCTTAATCAATTTTATAAAAAAAAAATAACATCCAGCAACGTTAAATATTGCTGGTTTTCAATAAAGTCGATAGAAAAATGTATTATACAGAGCGTTTCGCGAAGTTTTCAATTTTTGTTGGTATAAATTACACTATGTACCGTAATTTCTATAATTGAAGCACCCTCCCATTTGAAACCTCCATTCAAAACTTCAGATCTGGCCATAAGAAAATAAAATCATTTTGGGAAGTGTGTTATAATGTTCTCCAGAGTATTTAAAATTGGTTTACTTTTTATTTCATATTTCTACGATTCTTAAAAGTCGAGTTATGACGATTTAAAAATTTTTACTTTTTTTTCAAAAATATATAAAATATGTGGGTAAAACGCGACCAAATTGATGTTTTTAAAAACCAAGGGGGTATCATAATGATGCAATAAGTTGGAAGAAAACTCGAAACGAAGATCCTATTCTTTTGCCTTTCGAATTTTAAAAATTGCTCTAATCAATATACGGTGAAGTGTCGAATCAGACATAAAAAAAATCGATACTAACATTTTTGAACTCCTTCCAATAATCAGGTTGCTGGGGTGGAACAAAGCTTATCCTATCATCATCAAATTTAATATTTGTATGGCCTAAAGTTTAAGAATGATAGTCAGAGAAAACCAAAGTTTTAACAAAGAGGTGGTTCTCCAGGGATCCACCGATCAGGCTGATTTCCACAGAGTTTGTTCAGTTTTTCACGCTGATTCTCATGGTGATAACCGTTTTTCATAAAAATTATCTTATGCAGCATTACGGTAGTTTGAAGTTTTGACAGATCCGATCTCGGGAAAAAATTCATAACTTCCTTATTTCTGAACAAAATTGAATGATTATTTTTTTTATTGGACACAATTTAGTCCATAGATTATTAGACACCAAAAGATTATTTTTTGAATATCAATTTCTGCAGAAATGCGCACTTTTCGCGTCTTGATTGCGTACTTTCCATCATGTCCTGAATTTACGCGTAAATGACGTTGGAAAAATTCGTCCTTTCGATATGTTGTGTAGATGGACATGGTAAGCAATTTTGTTCCAGGACCAATCTGACAAGGAAGGTACTTGAAGTGCCAATTTCGGAATTGGCCAAATTTGGTCTTAAAATTATCCTCCCACCCTAGTAAGTATTCTGGTAAAGTTTTACCGGCTGATATCCACTTTTACCCAAGTTACGGGTAAAGATAGGTCGAAAATCTGCAAGGTTGTAAACTTGTAAAAATTCATAACTTTTTGCCCATGCACTATTTTGATATGGTTCTTTTGGTAAAAATACTCGCCTTGTTCTTCTCTTTCGATTGATACCCATTTTGGGGCATTTCGAGGAAAATTGATTTTTTCGGTTTTTTTGCAGGCTTACTCCCGGGGTTGAAAATTTTCAAAAAATCGATTTTCCTCGAAATGTCCCAAAATGGGTATCAATCGAAAGAGAAGAACAAGGCGAGTATTTTTACCAAAAGAACCATATCAAAATAGTGCATGGGCAAAAAGTTATGAATTTTTACAAGTTTACAACCTTGCAGATTTTCGACCTATCTTTACCCGTAACTTGGGTAAAAGTGGATATCAGCCGGTAAAATTTTACCAGAATGCTTTCTAGGATGGGAGGATAATTTTAAGGCCAAATTTGGCCAATTCCGAAATTGGCACTTCAAGTACCTTCCTTGTCAGATTCACATCGGTATGAACTCCAGAATTTGTTGAAGTACGACAGTCAAATTCAGCATAATGCCTTTTTAACGCAAATTTTCAAAAATTCATATCTCCCTATGTGTGCACATTCCAGTATAAGTTCTGGAACAAAAATTTATCAGTTTGAAGAGCTCTACAAGATTTCATGGAAAACTCCGACGTTAACTCACATTTTACTTATAAACACAGTAAGAGTATATAAGGTAACTTAGGCTAATTTTTCCGCCAAAATTAATTTCTAAAAAATTTCTTTATAGTTTCATTTTATTCTCTTCACCGAAATCTACAAAATAAAAAAATAATCATTCAATTTGGTTCAGAAATAAGGAAATTATGAATTTTTTCTGATGTGGAGTATGCAAAAACTTGAAATTAGCATAACTCCGCCCACATGTATTTTTACGAAAAATGAACTGCGCCATGAGAATCAGCGTAAAAAACTGAACAATATATGCGAAAATCAGCGGATCACTGTTCCGCACCCCTTCCTTATGACTTGGATTTTTTCTGACATCCACTCTTAAACAAAAAAAGGCATAAGATTATTTTTTCCTACTAGTAATTGTAGTTCCATGGCATTCACGAAGTTTCTGTATCTTATATCCTGGTTGAAAACGACAAGTTTTCTTAAAAATATCAAGTCCACGCCCGAGATTAAATGTCCATCCATTGTCAAATCTTAAAAATAATTCATTTTGTATTTAAAAAAAAAAATCATTTACCTTATCCCTCTATCATGAATATCATCGTTATGATTGATCAAAAGAACGATCTTTTTATCATTGTAGTAACTTTCTGCCATCTTGTTGATACTCTCTTTGATATTCTTGATCTCCTTCATGGTAGCCTCCTCGATCTCCTTCTCGGTAGCCCTCACCATCTTTTTCCTGATATTATTCTCGATCTTCCTCTTGGTTTCTGGATTATTATCAATAGATTTTGTCGTCACGTTGATAGTTTTAAGGTTTTTCGCTTTATATATGGTCAATTCACAGAACGCGGATAAATTATGAATCTAAATAATTCTCAGTCTCAATAAATAAAAAATAATAAGGATAAACTCACTTGAAAGTCTTTAATCAAATATGGTTCAATAATATAGATATTTTTTAGAGAATCATCCATATATTTATCGAATATAGTCTCATAGCTGTGATCCGTTTGACCATCATGTATCTTGTATGACTTTGCCTATATTTTAATCAATTTTATAAAAAAAAAAAATAACATCCAGCAACGTTAAATATTGCTGGTTTTCAATAAAGTCGATAGAAAAATGTATTATACAGAGCGTTTCGCGAAGTTTTCAATTTTTGTTGGTATAAATTACACTATGTACCGTAATTTCTATAATTGAAGCACCCTCCCATTTGAAACCTCCATTCAAAACTTCAGATCTGGCCATAAGAAAATAAAATCATTTTGGGAAGTGTGTTATAATGTTCTCCAGAGTATTTAAAAATTGGTTTACTTTTGATTCCATGGTTCTACGATTCTTAGAAGTTGAGTTGTGATGATTTTAAAATTTAGGCTCGAAAAATAAAAGCCCCGGGGCTTCATGTAGAAAACATATATGGCATATAAAATGAATTCAACAATTGTTTTGAGCATTTGTGAAGGTTTTCATGAAAAATAAGGTAAATTTATTATACAAATCGCGTATGAAAATTCATAAAAATATAACTTTTAACTTTGATTTGGGCAATTGGTCGAAATATCGGTTTTATTGAATTTTTAGTCATTTTTGGCAGCTTATTGATAAATAAAAATGCTAGTGTTCGTAAACCAGAGTAAAAAATGTTTCCGAGCGATTGTTGCAAATTTAATAGTTTTTCAAAAATGTATGGGTAAAATGCGACCAAGTTGATGCTTTCAAAAACCAGGTGGGAATAATGATAATGCAATATTTGGGAGAAAACTCGAAAGGAGATCCTATTCTTTTGTCTTTCGAATTTTTAAAACTGTTTTAATCAATATACGGCGAAGTGTCGAATCAGACATAAAAAATTAATACTAACCTCTGTTAACTTCTGCCAATTAGATTTTTGGGGCTGTTGGAGCTGTTGGAGCTGCTGGATTTGCCAGGGCTGCAGGAACTGTTTGAGCTGTTGGGGTTGTTGGGGCTGCCAGGACTGCTGGAGCTGCTCGAGCTCTAAGGGCTGCAAGATTTTTTGGAGCTTCTGGAGCTGGTGGTTCTGCCAGAGTTGTGGAAACTGTTGAAGCTGTTGGAGCTGCTGGATCTGCCAGGGCTGCAGAAACTGTTGGAGCTCTTGGAGCTGCTGGAGCTGCCAGGACTTCTGTCTCATTTTGAACTTATCGAGCTCTAAGGGGTGCAGAAGCTGTTTGAGCTGTTCGAGCTGTTCGAGCTGTTCGAGCTGTTCGGGCTGTTCGAGCTGTTGGGGGAGCTGCCAGGATTGCAGAAATTGTTTGAGCTGTTCGAGCTCTAAGGGGTGTAGAAGCTGTTTGAGCTGTTCGAGCTGTTGGTGGTCCCAGGACTGCAGGAGCTGGTAGAGCTGGTGGGCCTGGGAAAGTTGCAAAAACTGTTTGAGGTGTTCGAGCTTCTGGAATTGCTAGTTTACAGTATTAAGATAACAATTGTTAAAATGCAAAATTGATTATTGAAGATAGAAGTAGAGCTAATAAAGAAAAGTTTGCACACTGCTCTAATTCTCTTAAATTCGCATGCTATTTTTGGAGAAAATAAAAGATACATAAAAAGGCTAAAGTATGAAATAGCGATAAGATGAACAAAGTTTTAAGAGTGGATGTCAGGAAAAATCAAAGTCATAAGGAAGGGGTGCGGAACAGGGGTTCGTCGATTTGGCTGATTCTCACATATATTGTACAGTTTTTCACGCTGATCATCATGGTGTGGTTTGTTTTTCATAAAAATGATCGTATGCAGGATTACTGTAGTTTGAAGTTTTGACAGACCCGATCTCAAGAAAAAAATCATAACTTTCTTATTTGTGGACTAAATCAAGTGGGGTTTTCAGCATTGGATAGCCCGTGAAAAACTTTACAAATAATGTAACTATGACGAGTCACAACAACTGTCTGTTTTGGCGGGAAAATTCAAAATTCTAATTTTTGACTTTAACTACCCCCAGTTTTCGATTTTTTTCGACCAAAAAGAAGTCCGACCGCCGACTAAATATTAGTCCACGAGAAAGAGGATTCAATTTTCCATCTGAATATATAAAAATTTTCAAAAAAGAGGGTAGTCGAAACCACGAAAAATGCGTCCGAACGCGTAAAACTAGGGTGATTATTTCATCGTGTTACCTTTGACCCCACATAACTTTCTTATTTTTGGACCAAATTGAATGACTATTTTTTTGTTTTATAGATCTTCAATAGGGAAATAATGTAAAAATATAAATAAAATTTTTAGAAATTAATTTTGGAAGGAAAAAATTATCCGAAGTTACCCTATACACCCGTACTGTGTTTACGCGTAAATGACGTTGGAAAAATTTGTCCTTCCAGTATGTTGTGTAGATTGACATGGTGAACAACTTTCGTTCCAGGACTGACTCAAGATTCACAGTTGTTAGAGCTCCAGAATTTTTTGAAGCTCAATGACCAATTATTGCAAAGTGCCGTTTGAACAGTAAATTTCAAAAATTCATATCTCTCTGTGTGTGCACATTCTAGAATAAGTTCTGGAACAAAAGTTGATCAACTTGAACAGCTCTACAAAATTTCATGGAAAACTCCGACGTTAACTCACATTACAGTTGTAAACGCAGTACGTGTATATAGAGTAACTTCGGGTAATTTTTCCTTCCAAAATTAATTTCTAAAAATTTTATTTATATTTTTACATTATTTCCCTATTGAAGATCTATAAAACAAAAAAATAGTCATTCAATTTGGTCCAAAAATAAGAAAGTTATGTGGGGTCAAAGGTAACACGATGAAATAATCACCCTAGTTTTACGCGTTCGGACGCATTTTTCGTGGTTTCGACTACCCTCTTTTTTGAAAATTTTTATATATTCCGATGCAGAATTGAGCCCTCTTTCTCATGGACTAATATTTAGTCGGCGGTCGGACTTCTTTTTGGTTGAAAAAAATCGAAAACTGGGGGTATGTTAAAGTCAAAATTTCGGCTTTTGAATTTTCCTGCCAAAACAGGTGGTTGTTGTGACTCGTCATAGTTACATTATTTGTAGAGTTTTTCATGGGCTATCCAATGCTGAAAACCGTGTTCGATTTGGCCCACAAATAAGAAAGTTATGATTTTTTTCTGGCATGAGGTATATAAAAACTTGAAATTAGCATAACTTCGCCCACTTGCATTTTTACGAAGAACGGATAGCACCATGAGAATCAGCGCGAAAAACTGTACTATATATGTGAAAATCAGCCAAATCGATGGACCCCTGTTCCGCATCACTTTGAATAATACTGACATTCACTCTTAATTAAAAGATTAAAATTGGTTCAATTATTTGTTTAAAGTACCTCTTCATTCTGGGGACTATTGTTGGCCATTCTTGTTTGTTGAAAAAAGTAGACTTGCTAATGTAAAATAGAAGGAAACAACAAATATCAATAACTGATGTTCTAAATTATGAAATTTAATTATATTACTACTTCTGGGGGAATAATTGATATTCGAGAAATTGTTGTAATTACCTTAACATCGTTCTATATCATATCAGAAGCGACGAAGCCAGGATAATAAATCTCGGACCTCTGTAATAGTCGTGAAAAGTGAGCACGCAGTATATCTCCATTAGCCACGTTGCCAAAAATTACAGGATAATTACGTGTGGCCCTCCTTACATAGGTAATTACGCGGCCTTGGTGATTCGACTGTCGCTCTTGAAGTGAAATTGGCTTGAGCTAGTATCGGATTTCAATGCCATTGATTATTTTGCTGATTAGACAACAATTACTTCAAGTTATCTTGAATTCGATGCCATAATTGGATTGTAAAAAGCATTAAATTTTCTGCAATTTAAAAGAAGAAAGATACATCGTATGTGCCAGCCAGTTTTCTGCAGTCATTGCGTACAATTCTAACTTTTCAAAAATGTTATCATTTACTTTGGTTTAGAAAGATCACTATTATTAAGGGTAAAAATACTGATGCTAGATTACATAAAATCATGTAAGTGTGCATTTATAGTTATATCATATACATAGAAGACCACGAATTAAAAACTATTAATTGTTAAACAATAAATGCGCTTTATGAATGTCACATGAACAGGCTGTCGGCGGGGATTTTATTTCATTTTATTGGCCGCGTAATTATCTTGTGATTTTTGGCAACGTGGCTAATGGAGATATACTGCGTGCTCACTTTTCACGACTATTACAGAAGTCCGAGATTTATTATCCTGGCTTCGTCGCTTCCGTCGAATAAACATAAAAGTCAATTTATTGTCTCGGCTTCGTCGCTTCTGATATGATGTAGAACGATTTTGGGTAATTACAACAATTTATCGAATATCAATTATTCCCCCAGAAGTAGTAATTGTCATTCATTTCGTCGGTTTCCGAAGGAAATCAAATACATTGGGCAGAATAGATTAACATTGAGATTTTAAACACATTAAAGCTTCGCGACATTTCTCATCTCTTCATTAATTGAGAAAAAGATAGGATGGAGTATCTTTTTTAAATTATCAAGTTGCTTGGCGAGCACAATATTAACCCATCCAAAAGGGTTTTATATTAAAAAATAAAAGCGGAGGTTGTTTTATTCATGAAAAGTGCTCTATTTGTATCCAAAAGTGATTATTTTTTAATATAAAACCCTTTTGAATGGGTTGATCTCTTTTCATTTTAAAACGAAGTTTTGACTATTAAAATATCTGCAGAATCCGAAATAACATGCAAGTAATTTGTGTTCAACGTGGTCGATCGATGTTGGTGGACTTTTTAGTGAATTTTGTAAGGCACAATGATCACATCCAAATTCTGTCCTCGTTTATAGACAGCCATTTAGTCCCCAAGTGGTGATTATCATCGTACTGGCGTATATAATGAATTTTTCGTTCAAAGTGAAACGACCGCATTTCGAAAAACAATTAATTTCTCTAACAGCACTCACTTTTTATGGCAAGTGTCATATACCAAAATGTTTCTAATGAACTGGGCTATAATAATATGCAATAAAGTCGAGTACCATTTGCGTTTTACGAACGTACTGATCGAGCGTCGGAAAATTGACCAACTTTGACACTTTTCGGTCTAGAACTTTTTATGTAAGCACCGGGTCGGAAAATTTTGCGAATGAAAGCTGTTTATCTCATCGAAACGAAGCGTTTGATACCAAATTTGACAAATTGATGCTTTTTAACGATTTTTGAATTTTCGAGTACGACATTCGCTATAACGTAAACAACATTCATTCAAACTCTGGGATCTCGATTTTCGGATTCTCCACCCTCGATTACATTACTAGGGACCATTTTCAGGAAAATAATTTTGGGGCTGTACCGTCTTCCCCAGTAATGCTTCACTTTTGTATAGAATGGCCGATATGTCGACGTCAAAATGCGATCTTTCGTCGTCAATCAGACGCTAGAACGATTTGTCTATCAATTTCCTGCGTTTTTGTGCAAAAAAAAGAATTCCAATTTTCGACTTCAGAATCCATTTGTTGACGTCGAAAGATGATTTCCTCATCTTTACTAATTTTTGCAAAAGATATTTGGGGGCTGGCCGAGCCGAACCCCAGCGGCGATCATTCGCACACTTCAGGGTATTCCCTTTTCGGCTGTGAACCTGACAACCATTTGCGCCGTATCGTAGACAGTTTCAAATTTCGAAAATAATGCATTGACGATATCCGGCTATTGACAGCTGGAACTTTGAAACGTCATAGCTCACCAAGGGATCATCGGATCTCGGATCTGTAAAAAGCACTAGAAAGCCCAATCCAGACTCTACAACTTTGGTTAACATCGCCAGTCGACTTATTCGGGAAAATTTTGAGATATCCCAGAAAGTCGAAATGCTACTTTCGGGAGGCTGTCACGAAAATTTTTGTTAGTAAAAAATTCAATATTTTGATATTTTTAGAAAGTACTCATCAAGTGCTATCTAAATACGAAATTTGAGCGTTTCTACTATTCGTTTTCATACTTTAATTTTGTCTCAGAAATGAGATATTTGGACTTTCAAATTACCGTAACTCGCTTATATCTTAACCAAAATCGACGTTCTTTTTTTAATCGACGTGGAATGGCGAGCTCTACAACATATTAAAAATGGTGTCACCAAAAATCGATTTAACGAAAGTTATTTCCGAAAAATCACTTTTTTTGAACTTTGGAGTACTGTAGCTCCGCCCCCATATGTCGAAAATGGCTGAGTTTCTACGCCCCACAATGCGACTCATAGGCCTCTCGATTAAAAAAAACCCCATCGAAAACGGATTGAAACTGAGAGAGAAAAATCCGGGCAACTGATTTGGTGACAGAGATCAGAAAACACCACTTTTTGAACATGACCTACGTCAATATCTCGATCTCTGATATAGTTTCGACCCCGGAAAGTACACCAGGGTTTTCGACCACGCTGAACACGAATCTGACATCGAAACCAGCTTTTGAAACCAATTGGAATGAGTTTTGTATCGATTTTATGTTCAAAATGTCACACATTACTAAAAGTGAATATAAACCCCCACCGACCACCTTCGATAGCAAGCTGATTTTTGGCTTCAGAATCTACTTGTTGTCGTCAGAATCTGAATTTTCGTCGTCAAATCGACGTTGAAATGGTTTATTTTAACCGTTTTTAGAGTTTTTAGTAAAAAAATTAGGCAAAAATTGACGTTTTTGGTCTTTGCTTCAGAATCCTCACGTCGACGTCGGGATTCGGGATCCAAAAACTGTGTAATATTATTCCGGGATGTTTGTATGTTACATCTGAGTCGATTACGAACAGCAAAAAATAATACAAATGTTTTTAAAAAATTAAATAATTTTGTCCAAATTGCAAAAATGGTCTTGCATCAGAAGCTTGCCCCGGGACAACGTATGCACCGAAAATTCTGGATTATAGCCGCGACAGCACAGTTTGTATAGATCTATTAAATAAAAAAAACCGCATCGTTCTAGCATTTTTAGAACGCAAATGCCAGATGGTGCACTGTACACAATTTCGTGTCCACGGATACCATTTGGGTTTTCTTCAAAAATCGCTAACTCCCCAAGGCATGATGCAAATTTCAAAATTCTTTCGCGGATCTTCCTCATTTGAGGGGGGGGGGGGGGTAAATTATCCATAAAAAATTAGCACTCCACCGCTACTGTGTCATAGAGAACTAGACATCGATAAAATCCAATGTACGTGCCCTGGACCGAAACAAAGGTAATTACACCCTGCCCGCAGCCTTTGGCGCGGGGCCGCTTCGCGGCCCCGCGCCAAAGGCTGCGGGCAGGGTATAATATTATATAAAACAAGTTGATTTTGTTAAGACGCATTCTTTGAGTAACCCGAACAAAGACCGGACAACTGCAAAAGTGTCTCAGATCCGAACCAAACTTATATGGTGGATACACTCATGGGCCCTAATCATAAAAATGGGAAGATCAGGTCCCACCCCCAAAAGTGAGCGGGGCTAGGTGGGGGTCAAAGTTCGTGATTTTTGCGAGTTAACACTCGTCAGTGGGTACAAAGAAAACTTGTTTGCTATAAAAGATTTTCGAAAAGTTTAAAAAAGATGAACATAACCATGGAATGAACTTTCTAAAAATATAATATTAGATTGAACGATAAGTTCTGGGACACTACATTTTCGTATTTCTAACTTCTATGGAAAAGACCCCGAATATATATGATTGGTATATACATGGAGGGTAGTGAGTGCCCTTGTGGTACGCCACGCCTCTCATCTGGCAGCTTCCCTTTATGCCATGAAATCCCTCTTTGAAAGTGCATAGGTCAGATGGGTTATCGAATAAGTCTGTCTCCTGCCTCATGCACACATCAAAACAAAACAAATAAGTGATAAGATAAGAGCTTTAGAGATCCTCTGTCAGATAATTCATATCCTGATTTTTATTTTCATTTTAAGAGGCGAAACTTTTGCTCCAAAATTTGAGCCTTAATCGGGCATCGTGTCCTATTAAATTCGCTCTTACGAATTGAAATAAAGAGACTGATTAAAACCGATGTCAGTAATACAATGAGGAAGTATGGGGCTATCTATTCATACAATAATTCCATCCTGAATTGCTTTCATTATCATGAGAAAAACGCGGGGACATAGGTGATGCGTTTATGTTAGAATATGCCATATCGAAAGTTGAAGTTGGATAATTCTCAATTTTATTCTCCTGATATAGAAAGTGGTTTGATGTCATGTCTTGCATATTTGGGGAGTTGGTCACCTCTTCTGTCACATTACCTATCGCTCTTTCGATATCCCCCTGTGACAGATTGGAGTGAACCTTCTAATGGAAAAGTAGTAGGTTTTATCATAGAATGCCTTGCCAAAAATCGCGTCATAAACGATATTAGACCAAATTCGGTGTACGCATTCCTTTTTTTATTCCAAACATATACAAATAAATTTGGACAGGTTTCGCATACTTACTTGAGAAAAAATTGCAAAAGTATGCAGACTTGCACTACGTGAAAACATAAACCATAAAGAAGCGTTTGTAGGACTTTTAATAAGTGAACTGATAGCGTGATCTTATTAATATTCGTATCTATGGGCTAGGCCCTTGCACATTACTAGTCGGTTTTTGCCCGAACTCATTTCATTGTGTTTGAAAATAATTTCAAAGTGCGGACCCTCAAATATGCAAGTCTCACTTTGAATGTCTTATATTTCTCACAGGAGCAAAGCTGCAAAGCTAAAGCTAGGGCAATTGATAGTAGCCGACTAGTAGGTGCCCATGCTGGTACCTATCCCTCTTTTGGAGTCTTTGTTAAAGTTAAAAAGATTTTTTCAAAGTGACAAAGTGTCCCAGAACTTATCGTTCAACCTAATAATAGTGGGAAAAGAAAAATCAGAAAAAAAAACCAATTCGCAAATTTTCTAGAATTTTTTGAAAATTTTGGCGAAGTTCTCTTCCTTGGACTTTGTCCGCACAGGGTGGGCGGAGCTTGAGCTCTCTAGTTATGACTGAGCACACACAATGAAAATTTTAGATTAGAAATACAAAATTGTATAGAAACATTTTATAGGAGTAGGTCACAAGGGCTTTCTAACGATCGTCCTCCCTAGGATTGAATTTAGTTTAGAATAATAATGAATAAGTGGAAAAGTTATCGCTTGCAAATCGATATGGCAATGACTGCTTTTAGCTCGCTGATATGAAATATAACTAGTTGTATCTTATCAAATTCAAAAATGCTATAGTCCGCTTCAAGTCATTCGTCACAATAAACGCCTATACATTTTTATCGCAATGCTCAAATGTCAAAAAATTTTCTCTCTATATTAAGAGTGGATGTCAGGAAAAATCAAAGTCATAAGGAAAGGGTGCGAAACAGGGGTCCGTCGATTTGGCTCATTTTCACATATATTATTCAGTTTGTCATGTTGATTCTCGTGGTGTAGTTTTTTTTCATAAAAATTATCGTAAGCAGGATTACGGTAACTTGAAGTTTTGACAGATCCGACCTCGAGAAAAAATTCATAACTTTCTTATTTCTGAACCAAATTGAATGGTTATTTTTTATTTTGTAGATCCTGTTGAGGAGAATATGGGAAAAATAAAAATAAACTTTTTAGAAATTAATTTTGACGGGAAAAAATTATCCGAAGTTACCCTATATACCCGTCCTGAGTTTACGCGTAAATGACGTTGGAAAAATTCGTCCTTCCAGTATGTTGTGTAGAATGGCATGGTGAACAGCTTTCGTTCCAGGATTAACTTCGGATTCACATTCGTTTGAGCTACAGAATTTTTTGAAGTATGATGGCTAATTATTGCAAAGTGCCGTTTTGACAGTAAATTTCAAAAATTCATATCTCCCTGTGTGTGCATATTCTAGAATAAGTTCTGGAACAAAAATTGTTCAACTTGAAGAGCTCTACAAGATTTTATGGAAAACTCCAACATTAACTCACATTACACTTGTAAACTCAGTACGGGTATATAGGGTAACTTCGAGTAATTTTTTCCCGTCAAAAATAATTTCTAAAAATTTTCTTTTTATTTTTACTTTATTCTCCTGCTCAAGATCTACAAAATAAAAAATAATCATTCAATTTAGTCTCGAAATAAGAAAATTGTGGGAGGTCAAAGCTAATGCTATGCAATAATCACCCTGATTTTACACGTTCGGACGCATTTTTCATGGTTTCGACCATGATGATTTTTTATCAAAATTGGTCATATCTTGTGCAGAATTGAATCCTCTTTCTCCTGAGCTAATATTTTGGTTTCGATCGAACTTCTGTTTGGTCGAAAAAATCGAAAACTGGGGGTATGTTAAAGTCACATTTTTGAATATTCTAATTTTCCGCCAAAGCAGGTGGTTGTAACGACTCGTCGTGGTTACATTATTTGTAGAGTTTTTCATGGGCTATCCAATGCTGAAAACCCCGTTCGATTTGGTTCAGAAATAAGAAAGTTATGATTTTTTCCCGAAGTTGGATCTGTCAAAACTTCAAGCTACCGTAATCCTGCATACGATCATTTTTTATGAAAAACAAACCACACCATTATGATCAGCGTTAAAAACTATAAGATATATGAAAATCAGTCAAATCGACGGACCCCTGTTCCGCACCACTTTGAATAGTCCTGACATTCACTCTTAAGACGCATTCCGTGTAAGACTCGAATAAAAAATTGCATTACTGCAAAAGTCTTTAGATCCGAATATGAATCATATGGGTGGATACCCCCTTGGACCCTGATCACAGCGATGGGGTTATTTTGTCCCGCCCCCTCAAGTGGGCGGGGCTATGCTAATTTAAAGTTCGAAAATGACACTCGTCAGAAGATACAAAGAAAACTTTTTTGCTATAAAAGATTTTCGAAAAATTTAAAAAGCACGAGATAGCCCATGTAATTGCCCATCTTCTGGTATACAGGTTTCAGGGAGTTAACCACTTGCTGGTTACTGTAGGCGATCCCGAAGTCAAAATTGGTGCTTTTTCACCCTCATTTTTGCACGAAATCGATCCTCCTGGAAATTTTTGTTATAGGGCCGCACGTAAAAATTCTAGGGAATAATTTTCATTATGTTTTTGACCAAATAAAAACAAAAAACCGAAAATCGCAGAGGCTCCTTTCGAGAAATGGACCCTCAAAGTGTGCCGACCAAAATTCGATTTTTCAAAAATTCAAACAAAACCTCACAAATCATATACTATTCAACGCGCAATGAAAAACTGAGCAACTTTTGTTAAGACACCTCATGGTTATCTATTATGGCTCGCGTGGTACAGTGGTTTGAATGAACCAGACTCACGAAAATGATAAAAATATTCAAAAATTCATAAATTTTCGAAAATCAAATGAATTCGAAAAATCTTTTCGGGATATAGCAGTTGAAGGGCAATACTTCATTTTTGCTTCCTAGAGTACCGTGCTATCACTTTAGCATGTTACCATATGGGTCCATGGCATACCACCCATATGGTACCCGAGTAGTACTATACCAAGATGGGTATCATTCGACTCGAAATTGACTGGAGAGTAATATTCGAGTCCATTTCTATCAATTTCAGCAAGTGGTTTCATTATACCATCATCGTAATTGGTCATAATCACCTGCTGAAAAATACCAAAAATGGGGTTACTTCAAATGACCATAGAAGGCGATAGACTAATCTGTTTTTCAAACGGTTTCCACTATTTTACTCAGCTCGATAAGGGCTTTCGTTTGGTATATAACATAATAGGTATTGATTACCAAATGGTAACTTGACCATATGGGTCGCTACCATTTAATACCATACCATGTTTGATATCGTTCGACTCCAAATTGAATGGGAATAAATAGTAGATATCTCTAGCTTCAATTTGAGCTCAAATTTTGGTAGACTATCTATGAAAATATTCTCGTATCATTTTCTTGAAAATTGACATTAAATTTTGGTTTTTGAGGTACCACTCTCATACCATAATAGATAACCATGAGGTGTCTTAACAAAAGTTGCTCAGTTTTTCATTGCGCGTTGAATGGTATATGATTTGTGAGGTTTTGTTTGAATTTTTGAAAAATCGAATTTTGGTCGGCACACTTTGAGGGTCCATTTCTCGAAAGGAGCCTCTGCGATTTTCGGTTTTTTGTTTTTATTTGGTCAAAAACATAATGAAAATTATTCCCTAGAATTTTTACGTGCGGCCCTATAACAAAAATTTCCAGGAGGATCGATTTCGTGCAAAAATAAGGGATCGGTATACCCCTATTTTTGACATCAGTACTCCTTTCCAACTCAGCAGGTGGTTGTTACTCAAAAAATTTTATATCATAAAATGCGCAATTACATGGACTACTTCATGCTTTTTAAAATTTCCAAAAATCTTTTAAAATAAAAAAGTTTTCTATGTACCGACTGCAGACCATTTTTTCGCGAAAATCGAAAAATTTGCGTGGGCGTGGCTCCACCTACATGAAGGGGCGGGGCCAAACAAACCTATTTTTATGATCAGGGTCCAAGGGGGTATCCACCCATATGGTTCATATTCGGATCTAAAGACTTTTGCAGTAATGCAAATTTCCTTTGATCGTTGTTCGAGTCTTACAAAGAATGCGTCTTAAAGAATCTGTTTTAATATTTAGAATTAAGAAGAACGGAAATTAGTAGTGGCAGAACGATAAAAGAAATTTTATAAATATTGAAAGGTATTAAACTGAAATTAAATAGATTGATATCTTGAAAATGATAAGGAAAGTGCCCCATCATCAATCAGAAACGAAAAATAGAGATTGACTGATAAGAAAATACATAGGTCATTTCAGCGAATATCGAGAAAATGAAAAATACGCTAGCATTGTTGCTGCTGACGAGCAATAAACTCTGATGCAAAAGTTACGGACGATTCAGTTCATCAACCGATATATCCCCTATATTGTTCATTATAAGTAGGGACTGCCAGCCATTTTTAAAAATTCATCGTAGAGTGATGATCTACTCATGGTTGGATAATTCGGTGGGTTCTTTATCCATCCCCGAAGTGAAAAAAATGATAAAACTTTGTAAGAAAAGAGAAAAAAATTAATTTTTGAATCGCAAAAAGCGAAAAATCCCTAGCATTTTTGTCCAGCGACAGATGTTCAGCAGGGAGCGAGAAATAGTGCGAGCTGTGAAGAGAGCGAGAGAGAATGCGTGAGAAATAGTGTGGGGAGAGGAGAGAGCAGGGGAGAAAGGGGGCAAGATGTGAAATAAGGTGATTTGGAAAAATTCTGAAAATTATTCTTTAAAATTTAAAATTTTGAATATTTTCACTAATAATCATACAAAAATCAACATAGATAGATCAGGAACATTAAAGAAAGCATTCTATCTTTATACGCTCTCATTTCAGTAAGGAGTTACATAACTACGACACTCGTCACATTTTTAACTATAATTTTTTTTTCGCTAGCACGGATTTTGATGATTTTTTCAGGAAAGCAAGATTTAGTCCCAGTTAATGTAAAAATGAAGTAAAATCACATTTGGATCACGAAATAAGCTTTCTGCAAGCAATTTTTACACAAGGAAAAATGTGCCTCTATTTAAGAGTGAATGTCAGGACTATTCAAAGTGGTGCGGAACAGGGGTCCGTCGATTTGACTGATTTTCATATATCTTATAGTTTTTAACGCTGATCATAATGGTGTGGTTTGTTTTTCATAAAAAATGATCGTATGCAGGATTACGGTAGCTTGAAGTTTTGACAGATCCAACTTCGGGAAAAAATCATAACTTTCTTATTTCTGAACCAAATCGAACGGGGTTTTCAGCATTGGATAGCCCATGAAAAACTCTACAAATAATGTAACCACGACGAGTCGTTACAACCACCTGCTTTGGCGGAAAATTAGAATATTCAAAAATGTGACTTTAACATACCCCCAGTTTTCGATTTTTTCGACCAAACAGAAGTTCGATCGAAACCAAAATATTAGCTCAGGAGAAAGAGGATTCAATTCTGCACAAGATATGACCAATTTTGATAAAAAATCATCATGGTCGAAACCATGAAAAATGCGTCCGAACGTGTAAAATCAGGGTGATTATTGCATAGCATTAGCTTTGACCTCCCACAATTTTCTTATTTCGAGACTAAATTGAATGATTATTTTTTATTTTGTAGATCTTGAGCAGGAGAATAAAGTAAAAATAAAAAGAAAATTTTTAGAAATTATTTTTGACGGGAAAAAATTACTCGAAGTTACCCTATATACCCGTACTGAGTTTACAAGTGTAATGTGAGTTAATGTTGGAGTTTTCCATAAAATCTTGTAGAGCTCTTCAAGTTGAACAATTTTTGTTCCAGAACTTATTCTAGAATATGCACACACAGGGAGATATGAATTTTTGAAATTTACTGTCAAAACGGCACTTTGCAATAATTAGCCATCATACTTCAAAAAATTCTGTAGCTCAAACGAATGTGAATCCGAAGTTAATCCTGGAACGAAAGCTGTTCACCATGCCATTCTACACAACATACTGGAAGGACGAATTTTTCCAACGTCATTTACGCGTAAACTCAGGACGGGTATATAGGGTAACTTCGGATAATTTTTTCCCGTCAAAATTAATTTCTAAAAAGTTTATTTTTATTTTTCCCATATTCTCCTCAACAGGATCTACGAAATAAAAAAAAGAATCATGAAGTTTGGATGAAAAATAAAAAAGAAAGGTATTCAAAAAGTAAAATAGGGGGATAAACTTTAAACGCCTTGTACATGAGCGAACCCAGTGACTCCAGAGATGGATGTAGCGACCTATAGACTTCAGAAATAGTAAGACATGATAAAATGATTCATTTTGATAGGCGATTTGGGGATCTATGACATTCTTCCCGAATCAGACATCTCAAAAACCTCTATTTCTGTCAGATCCCATCAATTTCCTATAGTAATTCTAGGGGATTCTGCTGGAGACAAGCGGAAATCTAGTACCTAGCGAAATCATATATAAAATTGAAGGAAATTAAATGTAGAAGATAATTAGGCTAATTAGAATATCGATTTATCACTTTTCCGGGTCATTTGGTGGGGATAAATGTCATATTTTGCAGTCATATGTCGGTTTGGTCGAAAAAAGTCGACATGGTGGCCCAAGGTGATTTCAGCACTACCAAAAGAGATATGGTATTTGGAGATATGTTATCAGAGAGGGAAATTAGTTATTCTTCGATCAGCTACTGAGAGGTTCTGGAATAGTAGCCCTTCATGAAATGGTTGAATTTTTGAAATTTTGGATTTTTCTGAAAATTGTCCTAATTCGAGCCTCATAGTCACCCCGAATGATTACAAAGAGCCTAATCAGGATATGAAACTAGTAGATTTGATAGTCCTGCTGAAAATTAGCCATTCTTCAATCGACAACTAGAAGTTCTGGGACCACTGTGTGATCACTTGTAGGGACGTAATGTAAATTTACCTCGATTTTGGAGTAATAAGTGAGCTCAGTGACTCCAGATATGGATGTAATTGACGATCTATGATAATGAAATATCGATCCTTGATAAGAAAAATAATGATTCCGGTGAATTGTTATGATTTTACTATTCTACATATAAAAAAAGCTGCGGCACTGCGTTATTTCCGAGTTACCTAAAACATGTGTTACGCATAAAGACTGAGCAGTAAACAAAAAATGAATAAAAGTAGGAGAAATAGTAGAGAACAAAGAAAAATACGTATCTAACAATGGAATACTCAGAATACTGTAAAAAACGATAGCTCTGAGCAGCTTTGAAGCAATTGGCGAAACCCTACGGCCTTTTCAACTTATTTTTTTTGCGAAAATTTACCCTACGGCCTTTTCAAAGTGATCTTGCCTCTACGGCCTATTCAAAGAGCCATTTTCTTCACGATCTGCGTATTTTGGAAGTAAAGAAAGCATAGTAATTGACCTAAATTGGCCTATCGGCGGTATAGCGAGAACTACGGTTGTTCCCTCGTAGAAGGAGAAAAAGAAAAAAAGAAAATCTGCGTCTCTTCATTTCGCGTGCTATTTCCTTTCTTGTCTCTCCTTATTTCACACACTATTTTTTTTTACTGTTTCTTCTTTTTCGCCCGTTGTTTATACCGTGAAAAGGGGGCGATTTAACGTAGTGTATCTCTCAAAATAGCGGGACAGTATCATAAGGTTCGAATGACTGACGAATATTAGCCGTCAAAATACGTTGCCCCCTTATCTTCTACAGACTCCCTTCCAGTTTTCGCTCGTCAACATTCTTTCTCTCTCTCTCTCTATCTATCTATCTATCTATCTATCTATCTCTATATATAGTATTGGCCAAAAGTATTGATCCATTTCTCTACTTAGCTAATTAGACCAATTAGCATGAAGATAATTGTTTTACTCTTTGATATATGGCAAGTACGCGCATTGTCTAATTACTGGCCAAGTTTCGCCCCCATTCGATCAGAAGTAAGGAATCTCAAACTTTCGATGACACTCTCTTAAAAGTCAATGTCAGAATTATTCAAAGTGGTGCGGAACAGGGGTCCGTCGATTTGGCTGATTTTCACATATATTGTTCAGTTTTTCACGCTAATCATCATGGTGTGGTTTATTTTTAATAAAAATGATCGTATGCAGAATTAAGGTAGCTTCAAGTTTTGATAGATCCGACCTCGGAAAAAAATTCATAACTTCCTTATTTTTGGACCAAATCGAATGGGGTTTTCAGTATTGGATAGCCCATGAAAAACTCTACAAATAATGTGACTACGATGAGTCTCGGTGATCGTTAATTTGGAGGAAAATTCAAAATTCTAATTTTTGACTTTAACTCACCTCAGTTTTCGATTTTTTTCGACCAAACAGAAGTTCGACCGCCGACCAAATATTAGCCCACGAGAAAGAGGATTCAATTCTGCACAAGATATGATTAATTTTATCAAAAATTAGGGTGGACAAAGCCACTAAAAATGCGTTCGAACACGTAAAATGAGGGTGATTATTCCATAATGTCAACTTTGACTCCTCACAACTTTCTTATTTCTGGACCAAATTTAATTATTATTCTTTTTATTTTGTAGATCTTACCGAGGAGAATATAGCAAAAATAAAAAGAAATTTTTAGAAAATTAATTTTGGCGGGAAAAAATTATCCGAAGTTACCCTATATACCCGTCCTGAGTTTACGCGTAAATGACGTTGGAAAAATTCGTCCTTCCAGTATGTTGTGTAGAATGACATGGTGAACAAGTTTTGTTCCAGGACTAACCTCGGATTCATTATTGTATGAGCTCCAGAATTTTTTGAAGTACGATGATCAAATTCAGCATAATGCCTTTATAATACAAATTTTCAAAAAATCATATCTCCCTATGTGTGCACATTCAAGAATAAGTCCTGAAACAAAAGTTGATCAACTTGAAGAGCTCTACAAGATTTCATGAGAAATTCCAACGCTAACTCACATTGCTCTTGTAAACACAGTACGAGTATATAGAGTAACTTCGAATAATTTTTTCCCGCCAAAATTAATTTTCTAAAAATTTCTTTTTATTTTTGCTATATTCTCCTCGGTAAGATCTACAAAATAAAAAGAATAATAATTAAATTTGGTCCAGAAATAAGAAAGTTATGAGGAGTCAAAGTTGACATTATGGAATAATCACCCTCATTTTACGTGTTCGAACGCATTTTTAGTGGCTTTGTCCACCCTAATTTTTGATAAAATTAATCATATCTTGTGCAGAATTGAATCCTCTTTCTCGTGGGCTAATATTTGGTCGGCGGTCGAACTTCTGTTTGGTCGAAAAAAATCGAAAACTGAGGTGAGTTAAAGTCAAAAATTAGAATTTTGAATTTTCCTCCAAATTAACGATCACCGAGACTCATCGTAGTCACATTATTTGTAGAGTTTTTCATGGGCTATCCAATACTGAAAACCCCATTCGATTTGGTCCAAAAATAAGGAAGTTATGAATTTTTTTCCGAGGTCGGATCTATCAAAACTTGAAGCTACCTTAATTCTGCATACGATCATTTTTATTAAAAATAAACCACACCATGATGATTAGCGTGAAAAACTGAACAATATATGTGAAAATCAGCCAAATCGATGGATCCCTGGAAACACCCCTTTGTTAAGACTTTGATCTTTACTGATATTCACTCTTAAACTGTCAAAAATTTCGTATTCCATCATTTCTCGAGACGTTCTGACTCTGTATAGAGAAAGAGGCGCGCAGCGTAGGGTCGTGCATAATAATGAAATGAAAGATTTCTCTCGTTAAATGAAACTTGATACAAAATTAGCATATTAACGCGCTAACGTTCACTTGAATTAATTGTGGTTCATTCTACTTTTATAATATAGATTTTTTAAATATCAAATCGTTGATCCAAAATTATCGCTTATTATCGTCACTTTGTCGAATGCGATTTGTGAAGTTGACAGGATTGGTTTGTGCATTAATTATGTTTACAGATCGAAATAATTTGATGCAATCAAATAGCAAGGAGGAAATTTTATTCTATCGTAAGAAATTATGTTGAAAACGAAGTAAGAGATTTTAAAATGATTCGTAATAATTTAGTTTATTATCGAAATAATAATAATAAAGATGAAGGAAGAATAGGCTTGTTCAATTCATCTACCTGCTCAGTAGAAGAGATTGCAAAATTTTCCAATTGGTATTGGCCATATCAAGTAGCAAATACACAGAATAAAGTAGATTCTTATGCTCGTTATTTTGAATAATTTTTTCCAATTCCAGATTTTTGCAATTAGGATATCAGAAGAATCATTTGAAATTTTTAATTTGAATACTCGACAAATTTCAAAAGGTCTGTTCAACGAATCCATGAATGATCGATTCAAAGAATTTTACAGGCCCAGATCCTCCTGAATGGCGTAGTGGTGTATCTGTCGCTTATTTCAAAGGCAAACTATACTATTTGGGTGGAGAGGACTCAGAAACAGAGGAAGATACGAATCAAGTTGATGTAAGAAGATCGAACGAAAGCTCATAAAATAATTTATTCAGGTTTTAATAGATGGAAAATGGCAAACAGGACCTGCTTTTCCTCTTCCAATTAGTCATGTTCAAGCAATAACATGCGATGAAATTTTATACGGTCACATTATAGCATATTTATTATTGCAATTATGGATATTCAGTTATTGATGGATATACTAGTAAAAAGGTATATCGACTATCAGACAATGAACGGGAATGGATTGAAATTGGAGATATTCCAGAAATGCGAGATTCTTTCGGAATTGCATCGTTAAATGAAAAAATTTACATTTCTGGAGGACGGGGGTCATTAATTTTGTATGATAAATAATGTATCATTATATATTTAGTTTTCTTAATGCAGTGAAATCCTGTTTGTGTTTCGACCCTTCAGCTCCAGCTGGCAGTCAAATTTCTCGAATCGCTGATATGAATTATGCAAGATATCGTCATTCACTCATTGTCGCTAACGGAAAATTGTATGCAATCGGAGGGTGAGCTGAGATTTTCCATATCTTTATACCAAATATTTGTTAACTTAGATCTCAAAAAAATAATCGTAATTCAATCGAGGAATACGACCCACGAATAAAAAAATGGAAATCCGTTAAAAAAGTAAATTAATATAAATATTATTAGTTAGAAATGATTAAATTTTCACCTATTTGAAATGACACTTTTCAATTGGAGAGCGCAAGTGGGTTTTTCGTTTGTGAAAACATCCATGGCACTCCATTCAAAATGACGACTAGGGTGCATAGATCATGTAGCAGTTTACCGTTCGTTATAAAAAGAATTCTAAGAAAAGATATCAACTCCGGAAGTCATCTTCAGAATTTTCACTTTTGTTAACATTTTTCGTCAAGACAGGCAGACATTAGCATATAAAAATTTGGCAAGATTTCCATCGAATATTTCATTCACTCTTGCTGGTCGTCGAATTTTTCAGAATTGAGCAAGCAAAATGTGAGTGAAAATAAGCCAAACAAAAAATGATGACAAAAATCCAACGCTAATTTTATAAACGGAAAGCATTATATTTTGTATGAAAATGGGTTTTTCGAGGAAGGTTCCGAGAGTTTCATGGATCTGATCATTTGGAGAATTTATTTTAAAAAAATAATTGAAATTTAAGCTGGGAGGCGAAAGAAACATAAAGAGTGAATTCTGTAGGGTTTGTGAAGAGGGGAAAGAAGGAATGAGGTGAAAGAGTAAGAATCAAAACGTTGTGTTCCAGAACTTTCGCTCTCGGCGCTGTAAGAGAGATTACGAACACGATAGTAAAATGCTGTTAGGAGGAATTGTATTAATCTATCGAAAGTTAACACGAATTAATTATTTTATAATAATTTATTAACTATTCGAAAGAAAATTGATAATAATAATAAACCGCTGCTGCTGTTACTATTGGTGGTTCTTTTCAGAACTGCCCTTTCCGGCAAAAGGAAAGTGCAGGCAGGGTTGGGCTCCGCCCCAATGATAAGGGTTGACCCCATCATGTCCTGCGCGCGAAGTGTTCTCTGAAGGGAAATTCATTAAAAAATTATTTATAATTTTTAAGGGTTCGTGAGTACAAAATTTTATCATCAAGTTAGTGAATTTGGAAGAAACAATGTTTATCTTCAGACACAACCAGTTATGGTCCAAGACGTTCCAATATCATCTGCAGGCGGTGCGCAATCCACTGTGGAAATGGGGCCACAACAGACTGTCAACAACCTGCAGAGTGCTAGAGGTGGAATTTTCATTTCTTGGGAACTAGAGCTGTAAATGTTTAGACACGCATAACAAGATTGCATTTTTGAGAGATAAAAGAGCATATTCTCTCTCGAAAATACATACTATTACGCTATGTGTGTACACGCGTGTGTCTAAACATTAACAGCTCTGTTAGGAATTAAGAATTGTATTTTTTTTTCTAATAATGACGATATTTGGTCTTGGAGAATATTTTTGACTTGTAAATTCAGTTAGTTCAGACAATTTTAAAAAGGAATTTGACAAAACCAAAATTAATTTTCTGAATTTTCAAAAATACCAAAATCTTCAGCGATCGAGTCTCCCGCCTCTACTTCCGATCCCTCGTTCTTTACTCGTCCGTCATTCGACCTCCCAGCCTCTATCGCTAAGGACGTTTCTCCCTCTGCCCAGCAGCAGCCCCAACTCAACTCGGCTCACTCCATCTCTGCTGCGCCTGTCGATGCACACGACGACCACACTCAACAGGCCGCACAGACTGAGGGCCAAGTCAATGAGGGCAGCGAGAAATCCACTGCAATTGAAGAGAAGAAGAGTGACAGTGAGGCTGATTCCAGCACCGAGAAGACAGAGCAGGGGTAAGGCATTTTATTTTTATTGAACAAAATATTTTTAATCAGAAAAAAGGTATTGAATCTAAAAATACGATTCTTTACTGTTTTTCATCCAAATCTAGCGGCTCTGGCTCTTTTTTTTCGTTTCTTTTCATTCTATCATTTTTAGACGTTCTCTAACTTTCGAACTAAATTATGCCGAAAATTCTCCTAATAATGAGTCGAAACCGCCATCGTTTGATTTGCCTATTCCTAAATGCACTACCACTGTGCTATAGTCACTTTACTTCGGTCGCCATCTAATTCTAGATGCCTCAGGGAAAGGAGGAGTTAGGGAGAGAAGGTTTGAAAATGAGAGAGCGAATGAGAAGCTAGAAAAATTCGAGTCAGGGCCGGATTTGGATGAAAAACGGCATATACAGTGCTAACCTTTCCTTCTTTCTCTTGTTATTGCCCTCTTATATAATTTTTCCCAAAAATAATTTTGAAAAAAATCTGTTCCATTAGAATAGTTAATTCGGATGCGTAGAACACGAATCTGAAGTTGGTTTTCAAAAATTTTGCTCGGTAAGCTCAGGAAAATTAGGTAAAGTTGAAAAAAAATTGCACCAAATAGCAACACTCAAGTTTGAAACTAGGCTCATGTTAAAGAGCTCGATGAGTAGGTTACAAATCAGTTCCTTTTTGAATTTTGACTTATTGGAAGGTCGAAAAAAAATTTTAATTTTTATAATTTTTTTTGCAAAAAAGTGCAAAAGCGCTTTGGGAACTGAAACTACATGCAAGAGCATATGACACGTTATTCATAAAAATAGAGTATGGGGTGGTACCCAAGAAGTTGACCCTCAAATTTTGAGTTGATATTTTGTCCCCGGGGGTTTTCGATCACGCTGATTACGAATATGACGGTTAAAACCCGCTCCGATCAATTGTTCCGCATGTTCCGGAAGGTCCGCATACGATAGTTTCGAAAAATTCTATTTTCGTTATTCTGTATGGGAAAAATTCAAATCTAGTACCAAAATGCTCGTAGAGACCATCTGAGCACGATTCTGAAAAGATCTCATCGAAATAACACCGAATAAGGAAGTTGTGATGAACATAGTGAAACATATGGAAAATGTCATAATGATTTTTCGCTTCTTTTTAATTTTTAACTTTTTAAAAGTGCCGGATTCCGTGAGTTATTTATACTGGGAAGTAACCCAGGTATTCTAGTTTCTGAAACACTTGACCGTTTTCCTATAGACTGCCCGCTAGCGAAGAAATATCACTTCTTCGAAGAGTTGTTATGACTCATTTTTGCTTAGTTTGATTTTAAAAATCCATAACTTCCATAATTCTAAACCAAATTTTATAATTCTTTTTTTCGATTATTATGGATATCCAGTTTATCAGGCATCAAAAGAAAATTTTTTTGAATATCGATTTCTGCAGAAATGCGCACTTTTGCGTCTTTATTGCGTACTATTTGACTCGTACTGTGTTTACGCGTAAATGACGTTGGAAAAATTCGTCCTTCCAGTATGTTGTGTAGATTGACATGGTGAGCAACTTTTATTCGAAGACTGATTTCAGATTCACATTCGTATGAGCTTCAGAACTTTTTGAAGTTTTACGACCAATTAATGCAAAGTGTCGTTTGACAGGAAATTTCAAAAATTCATATTTCCCTGTGCTTGCTCACTCTAGAATAATTTCCAGAACGAAAGTTTATCAACTTGAAGAGCTTTAACAAGATTTCATGAGAAACTCCGACATTAACTCACATTATACTTGTAAATATAGTACGGGTATATAGGGTAACTTATTCCCGCCAAAACTAATTTCTAAAAATTTTCTTTTTATTTTTACTTTATTCTCCTACTCAATATCTACCAAATAAAAAAATAATAATTAAATTTGGTCCAGAAATAAGAAAGTTATGGGGAGTCAAAGTTGACACTATGAAATAATCACCCTGGTTTTACGCGTTCGGGTGCATTTTTCGTGGTTTCGACTACACTCTTTTTTGAAGATTTTTACATATTCAGATGGAGAATTTAATTCTCTACAAAATAAGCCTATTTTCAGCCGGGGTTCGAAATTCTAATTGGGGTAAAAAATCGAAAAACTGCAGTTAACCAGGATCACTTTTTCGGAAATTAATTTTTTGGCGGGAAATCATTGATGATAGCAGGTGGTCGTAGTTACATTATTTGCAGAGTTTTTCATGGACTATCCAATGCTGAAAACCTCGTTCGATTTAGTCCACAAGTAAGAAAGTTATGAATTTTTTCCTGAGGTCGGATCTGTCAAAACTTTAAGCTACCGTAATCCTGCCTACAATAATTTCTATGAAAAACGAATAGCACCACGAGAATCAGCGTGAAAAACTGAACAATATATGTGAAAATCAGTCTGATTTGTGGACCCCTGGAAACACCCCTTTGCTAAGACTTTGGTTTTTCCTGACATTCACTCTTAAGACGTACTATTTATAAGACCCGAACAAAGCTTGGCATTTGTGCAAAAATCCTTCTATCGTGATATGGCCCATATGGGTTGATAGGGTCTTGACTCCCATTCACAAAAATTGGATCATTTTGCCCCGCCCTCTAAAGTGGGCGGAGCTATGCTAATTTGAAAATCGCGATTTATGTGAAAAATGCTCGTTGGATGGTACAAAAAAAACTTTTTTGCTATAAAAGATTTTCGAAAAATTTTAAAAGGATGAATATAGCTATGGAATGTAGTTTCTAAAAATATATTAGTTTTGGGGGAGCAACCACTTGCTGGTTATGGTAGACCGTCCCGATGTCAAAACATGAGATTTTCACCCCCTATTTTTTATACAAAATCGACTGTCCTGAAAATTTTTGTTATTCACCATCATTTTTATTTCTATTATAAACAATCTTTAGATTGTCCTCGATATTTTAAAAATAAATTTTCTGGAAAAAGAGGTAGAACAGACCAAGAAAATTGCTACCAAAGTTGGCAGCCCAAAATTCGAAATTTTAAAATTTTGAGGAAAACTCCACAGTATGTATACCATTCGATAGAGCTCATCAAACTGAGCAATTTTTGTGAAGACACTTTGGATCTAGCTATAATGGTATGCGTGGTATGGAGGTTTGAATGGGTCAGACCCACGAAAATATTCAAAAAATCATAACTTTTCGAAAATCAGACAAATTCGAAAAATCTTTTCGGGATTTAGCAGTTGAAGGGCAATACTTCATTTTTGCTTCCTAGAGTACCGTGCTATCACTTTATCATGTTATCATATGGGTCCATGGGATACCACCCATATGGTACCCGAGTGGTACTATATCAGGATGGATATCAATCGACTCGAAATTGACTGGAGAGTAATATTCGAGTCCATTTCTATCAATTTCAGCAAGTGGTTGCTCCCCCAAAACTAATATATTTTTAGAAACTACATTCCATAGCTATATTCATCCTTTTAAAATTTTTCGAAAATCTTTTATAGCAAAAAAGTTTTTTTTGTACCATCCAACGAGCATTTTTCACATAAATCGCGATTTTCAAATTAGCATAGCTCCGCCCACTTTAGAGGGCGGGGCAAAATGATCCAATTTTTGTGAATGGGAGTCAAGACCCTATCAACCCATATGGGCCATATCACGATAGAAGGATTTTTGCACAAATGCCAAGCCTTGTTCGGGTCTTATAAATAGTACGTCTTAAACAGACAGTGTTATCAAGTGCAAATAAGGCACGCCTTGGAGAAATGATAAACTGTTATTCAAAAAAGAGATATAAGAGCTTGTTAGCAAGTAGTCAAAATGCACATATCTTTGACAACAAAAGGCTCGGATAATATCCCCAATGAATGTCTTTATTTTTACTATTCAAACTTTCATAACTCTTTTAATAAATTGACAGTAAGTACTACTCCAATTTATTCACTTAGCAGAAGTGATACTCCTGAGACTGCTCTTTTGTTTCTATTATACTTTATGCTTTACTTGTGACCTAATTTTTTGACGTTGATGTTTTTTGTTTTACTCAAATCTGTTAATTACTTCTTTTTTCAGTTCCATTATGGCTTCCGAATTTGTTTACAATGGTGTGACGAAAAAATTGAAAGCTTCTACATTGAAGCCGGAAGTGCTTTCTCGTCTCTTCAAAATAGAAGAGGATTCGCTTGTCTTGACTGACGAGACTGGTGAATATTATCTCCCAGAGGGGGACTGCTTTAATCCTCCGCTTTCTGATGGGAAGAAATTTGAAGTTGACGGTACTGAGAAAAGTGCCCCTGGAAACACACAACTTATCATTCCAAAAGAACAGCGTGATTTAGCTGTCATTCAAGGAGCGAAAAGAGATGTAAGCTTTTTTGTACATATTAACCTATAGCGATAAATATCCTTTAGAGAATAATTACTAATGTAATCGAAAATTGCCAAAACATGAATGAGGGTGCAAATATGTTATATCACGGTCCCCAAGCTGTGTTTCTCATCGAAAGTTTAGCACTCCTTTCTGTATGTGCTCCTGATCCATCTTTGATAACAGCAGAAATGCCAAAGGAAAAGTTCGTACGGCTCAGAACTCCAGGATCATTCCGTGCTTCACTCTATCAAGTAGCGGCAAATATGTGTGCGGCGTTTCAAACAGCTGACTACTCCATGAATACAATTCGAGCTTCACTTGTAGATCTGCCTGACTATTTTGAAACTACTTTGGACGTTATTAATCAGGTATACCTTTTCATTAATATCCCTTTGATGGGTATTCTAAAAATATCGAGTTTAGACAGACGATCAAAAAACAAAGAAAGTAATGGACAAAACTATTCAAAAGATAGAAAATGCGTCTACTAAATGTAAAGAAGCTGCTAATAAAGCACAAGAAGCGTTTAGTGGAGTTCTCATGGATATTGATGAATTATGCCAAGCCGCAATCGTTACAAACACTACAAGTGCACGAGAGTTAGAGGAAATGAAAAAACTTCAAGAAGAACTAAAAACGAAGAAAGAGTTCCAAGAGAAGGAACTAGAACGTCAAGAGGAAATGTATAAAGAAGCCAAAAAACAAGCCGCGGATGCACTCAGAGAGTATCGGGTACGTAATGCTACAATATGTGCTAAACAATATTCAAATTTAGGAACAAGTCGCAAACAGTGGAAACATGGGTAAACTATTCCTCGCCACTCTGGCCGACGGTCTTTTTGATACAGTAAAGGATATGAAAGATTTTGTGTCAAAACCTGTTAGTGCAGTGACAAAAATCTTTGGCACAGATAAAGTTCATTGTTCAAAAGCATTGAATCATGCAGCTGTAAGTAATCTAAATATATATATATATAATATATACATAAATTATTTAAATTGGATTTAGGAAAATGGTATACTAAAAACATTGGAAACAATTCACACCAGCCTTGGGCAGATTGATGATCTAGAAGACAATGCTATTGATGATTATATTATAACTTTAAAAGAGTATCAAAAATACTCACCTGTGACAGACGAAGGAAAAAAACTCTTTAAGAAAGCTAAAGATATGCAGAAATTCTTAGAAAACAAACGTAAGAGCTTGAAAGAAACATCTTTGAAGCCAGAAATCGATCAAATGCGAGCTGGAATTTCAATCATCATTCAAACTGTTACAACAGCACGTCAGCAATATCAAAAAAAAGAACGCAAAGAACAAGCAGCTAACTCTTTGCGTGAAAAGATCGTAAAAGCAGATACTGTAAGTTTTCAGAATTTAGTTGTATATTCTACTTATCAATGATTTAGGAGAAAACAAAGAGTACTCAGGAACATTATAATAAGCAAAGTGATAGAGAAGAACAATTGCGCAAGGAGCTAAGTGCAAATAAGAAAGAATTGACCAATATTATATGCAAACTTCAAAATATTGATATGACAAAGGTTGAACTCACAGATGTGATTAAAACTCTTCGTGAAGTTATTGAATACCTTGGACGAGTAAAAGAAAATTGGCAAAACTTGTCTCATTTATTTGACAACATCAAGATCATTGTTGAGAACAATCTTTCTGAGAATATACAAACATTCATTAAAAATGCTAAGGTATAAAAATTGGCTTTTTCTTTTATAATTAGGTATTTTATAGGATGATATTTCACGTAAGCTCATGCTGCAAGCAGCGCTTAAGGCTACAGGCTATTGTATCCAAATTTCTAACTGTGCAGCCGTTTATACGATTGTTTCTCAGAAATATGTTATGCCTGTTGTTTCCGGAATTGGTAAACAGTTCGCTTTGACGCAAGGAGAAGCTATCGTAAGTTGTCATATTAGCTATTGATAGTAATGAATTCAATTATAGAAAAAGAAATCAGAAATTGGGACAGATCTAAATACAATAATGAGTGAAGTCGAGAAACTCATTGACAATAAAAAGGAAGAATATCATAAACGCACAGAGGATTACATGACTACTCATGCCGAAGTTCTTGTGAATGCAATATCAGAAAATGGCAAAAAAGCGCTGGAAAACAAGAAATAGATCCCCCCTTCTTGTTTTACTTTTTTTACACCTGTATGTATAATAAAAGAGGGTCTCGCTAATTTTGAGAGATACCAAAGAAGAGGCCGGACCAAATATTTTCGAAGGTTCTAGATCGGGATTTTTAGTAGTTTCTGACTGCATTCGACCCGGAAAACACGATTTTGGGACTTTTCCCGACATTTTCGAGTCCGAATCCGGGTACCAGGGTCTGGGGGTCAAATTTTAAAAGTCATTCCGACACTTTAAAATCTATATCAGATTGTTCAGTCCGACGAGTTGAGTCGAATGGTGTGAACATTTTCTTAATCTGACTTTCCTATCACAATTTAGGACTAAAAACAAGGCAGTTTTAGAAAAAATCATGGGTCGTCGAGGAAAAATGATTTTTTAAAATTTTTGTAGAGAAAGTCAGATTAAGAAAATGTTCACACCATTCGACTCAACTCGTCGGACTGAACAATCTGATATAGATTTTAAAGTGTCGGAATGACTTTTAAAATTTGACCCCCAGACCCTGGTACCCGGATTCGGACTCGAAAATGTCGGGAAAAGTCCCAAAATCGTGTTTTCCAGGTCGAATGCAGTCAGAAACTACTAAAAACCCCGATCTAGAACCTTCGAAAATATTTGGTCCGGCCTCTTCTTTGGTATCTCTCAAAATTAGCGAGACCCTCTTATAATATTTTACTTTATGCAATATGTATTTGGAGAATATTTATCGAAAACTGAAAAAAAATGTTTTTATATAGTGTATTCTTGTATGTGTAAATTTCACATATGATATATTTTTTAAAACTATTATTTTCTAATTATAAATTTGAAGTATTGCGTCTGTAAGCCAAGAATACAAAGTATACTAGCCTTATGTTATCTGTTATTACAAGTAATAATAATAGCGAGCAGTTTCAATCTATTAAGAGGCGTTATGGAGAATACAATAATGCAATTCAAAATATTGCTAGACAGTTCTGTGCAGTACGTCACGTTGATTTATATTTCTTTAAAAATATTAATGATTTCAGCTAATTCTTAAATTACGTAACTTTTCAAGTAGAAATGAAAGAATCGTCAACGAAATTAGTAGCATGGTACAGTTACTCGAGAAACGATTAAATGAGATGCGTTTATTTAATAAAGATGTGCGTCAACTCGAGCAGGATATTATCAATATTAAAACTGCTACAGAAAGAGAACACGCAAAAAACGCTGAAGACAGAAAAAAATTACGTCGTCAGATTAAAGATTTGAAAAATGACCAAGAACGTACTCAAGAATCACAACAAGAGGTATATATATATATATGACACGTTCTTCGTAAAAATCGAGTTTTTTATAAAGGGGGTGGTACCCAAGAAGTCGACCCTTAATATTCGAGCTGATTTTTCGTCCCTGGGGGTTTTCGACTACGCTGATTACGAATCTGACGGTTAAAACCCGATCCGACCACTTGTTCCGCATGTTCCGGAAGGTCCGCATACAGTAGTTTCGGAAAATTCTATTTTCGTTATTCTGCATGTAAAAAATTCAAATTCGATATCAAAATGCTCGCAGAGACCAGCTGAGCACGATTCTGAAAAGATCTCATCGAAATAACACCGAATAAGGAAGTTGTGATGAACATAGTGAAACATGCAAAACGTCATATTGATTTTTCGCTTTTTAAAATTTTTTTCTCTTTTAAAAGTGCCAGATTCCGTGAGTTATTTATACTGGGAAGTAGCCCGGGTCTTCTAGTTTCTGGAACACTTGACCGTTTTTCTATAGACTGCCCGCTAGCGAAGAAATATCACTTCTTCGAAGAGTTGTTATGACTCATTTTTGCTTAGTTTGATTTTAAAAATCCATAACTTCCATAATTCTAAACCAAATTTTATAATTCTTTTTTTCGATTATTATGGATATCCAGTTTATCAGGCATCAAAAGAAAATTTTTTTGAATATCGATTTCTGCAGAAATGCGCACTTTTGCGTCTTTATTGCGTACTATTTGACTCGTACTGTGTTTACGCGTAAATGACGTTGGAAAAATTCATCCTCCCAGTATGTTGCGTAGAATGACATGGTAAACAACTTTCGTTCCAAGATTGACTTCGAATTCATTATCGTTAGAGCTCCAGAATTTTGTAAAGTACGATGGCCAATTACTGCAAAGTGCTGTTTTGACAGTAAATTTCAAAAATTCATATCTCCCTGTGTGTACACATTCTAGAATATGTTCTGGAACAAAAGTTGATCAACTTGAAGAGCTCTACAAGATTTCATGAGAAACTCCGGCGTTAACTCAAATTACCCTTGTAAACACAATACGGGTATATAGGGTAACTTAGGGTAATTTTTCCCGCCAAAATTACTTTCTAAAAAATTTCTTTTTATTTTGCCCATATTTTCCTCGACAATCACTGAGAGGAGCGCACCCTCGAAGCACCCCGGACACACCCCGGAGAGGGGCTAGCACCCTCGAAGCACCCCCGACGCACCCCGGAGAGGCTAGCACCCCCGAAGCACCCCCGACGCACCACGGACGCACCTCGGACGCACCTCGGACGCACCACGGATGCACCCCGGAGTGGCGCGCGCCACTCCGGGGTGCTTCGAGGGTGCGCTCCTCTCAGTGTATCTACGCAATATACTGGGAGGACAAATTTTTCCAACGTCATTTACGCGTAAACGCAGTACGAGTTGAAAAGTTCGCAATCAAGACGCCAAAAGTGCGCATTTCTGCAGAAATCGATATTCAAAAAAATTTTCTTTTGATGCCTGATAAACTGGATATCCATAATAATCGAAAAAAAGAATTATAAAATTTGGTTTAGAATTATGGAAGTTATGGATTTTTAAAATCAAACTAAGCAAAAATGAGTCATAACAACTCTTCGAAGAAGTGATATTTCTTCGCTAGCGGGCAGTCTATAGGAAAACGGTCAAGTGTTTCAGAAACTAGAATACCTGGGTTACTTCCCAGTATAAATAACTCACGGAATCCGGCACTTTTAAAAAGTTAAAAATTAAAAAGAAGCGAAAAATCATTATGACATTTTCCATATGTTTCACTATGTTCATCACAACTTCCTTATTCGGTGTTATTTCGATGAGATCTTTTCAGAATCGTGCTCAGATGGTCTCTACGAGCATTTTGGTACTAGATTTGAATTTTTCCCATACAGAATAACGAAAATAGAATTTTTCGAAACTATCGTATGCGGACCTTCCGGAACATGCGGAACAAGTGGTCGGATCGGGTTTTAACCGTCAGATTCGTAATCAGCGTGGTCGAAAGCCCCCAGGGTTGAAAAATCAACTTGAAACTCGAGGGTCGACTTCTTGGGTACCACCCCCCTTTATAAAAAACTCGATTTTTATAAATAACGTCTCATATATAAGAGAAAACTGGATTTTCACTTTCATTTATTTTTTCGACGTTTTCATTCGGAATTTTTATAACTATTCGGTAATTAGAACATAATTACAGATACAGGTTTTAGTTTTCTGTTTATTTCGTTTTTCTCGATAAAATGACTTCTTGAGCAGTTTTTCAGCAAAATGTTCATAATTATGTTCTAATTATCGATAATTGCCGAATAATTATAAAAATCCCGAATGAAAACGTCGAAAAAATAAATGAAAGCGAAAATCCAGTTTGAATAATGAAACTCAGTGCATGCCGCGACGCGAGCGGGAAGGTGCTGTTCGCACCGTCCCCTTGTGCGAAGGGCACTGCGACTGTCAAGTTATTTACAATGGAGAATAACGTCTTATATGTGAAATCAGTCCGATTTGCGGATCCCTGTTTATACCGATTTTGGTCCTTACTGACATTCACTTAAGAGTGGATGTCAGGAAAAATCAAATTCATAAGGAAGGGGTGCGGAACAGGGGTTCGTCGATTTGGCTGATTCTCACATATATTGTACAGTTTTTCACGCTGATCATCATCGTGTGGTTTGTTTTTCATAAAAATGATTGTATGCAGGATTACGGTAGTTTGAAGTTTTGACAGATCCGATCTCGGGAAAAAATTCATAACTTTCTTATTTCTGAGCCGAATTTCATGATTCTTTTTTTATTTTGTAGATCTTGAGTAGGAGAATAAATTCTAAATATAAATAAAACTTTTAGAAATTAATTTTGGCGAGAGAAATTAGCCTAAGTTACCCTATATACCCGTACTATGTTTACAAGGGCAATGTGAGTTAATGTTGGAGTTTTCCATAAAATCTTGTAGAGCTCTTCAAGTTGATCAACTTTTGTTCCAGAACATATTCTAGAATGTGTACACACAGGGAGATATGAATTTTTGAAATTTACTGTCAAAACAGCACTTTGCAGTAATTGGCCATCGTACTTTACAAAATTCTGGAGCTCTAACGATAATGAATCCGAGATAAGTCTTGGAACGAAAGTTGTTCGTTATGTCATTCTACACAACATACTAGAAGGACGAATTTTTCCAACGCCATTTACGCGTAAACGCAGTACGGGTATATAGGGTAGCTTTGGATAATTTTTTCCCAACGAAAATAATTCCTAAAAAATTTATTTTTATTTTTCCTTTATTCTTCTACTCAAGATCTACAAAATAAAAAAATAATCATGAAATTTGGTTCAGAAATAAGAAAGTTATGAGGGATCAAAGTTGACACTATGCAATAATCACCTTGATTTTACGCGTTCGGACGCATTTTTCGGGGTTTCGACTACCCTCTTTTTTTGGAAATTTTTACATATTCCGATGCAGAATTGAACCCTCTTTCTCATGGACTAATATTTAGTCGGCGGTCGGACTTCTTTTTGGTTGAAAAAAATCGAAAACTGGGGGTATATTAAAGTCACATTTTTGAATATTCTAATTTTTCCGCCAAATTAGCGATCGCCGAAACTCATTGTAGTTACATTATTTGCAGAGTTTTTCATGGGCTATCCAATGCTGAAAACCCCGTTCGATTTGGTCCAGGAATAAGGAAGTTATGAATTTTTTTCTGGTATGGGGCATGTAAAAACTTGAAATTAGCATAGCTTCACCCACTTGCATTTTTACGAAAAACGGATAGCACTACGAGAATCAGCGTGAAAAACTGTACTATATATGTGAAAATCAGCCAAATCGATGGACCCCTGTTCCGCATCACTTTGAATAATACTGACATTCACTCTTAAATGATAAACCATGTTTAGGAATCGATTTTTAGTCTGATAAAAATTGCGAAGCATCCAGCATCCATTTAGTAGTTTCGTTCTCCTTTCTTCAATAATCAATTTCAAATTCATTAATGCAGACTTTCTCATTCAATCAATACTCTTTACTATTTCCATTTTGAAATAATACTATGTTGATCGTTTAGCTTTCTTGACAAAGATTTAACAAAGATGCTAGCCAATTTACCAGTCGAAATTATGTTGTTGATCTGCAAATATCCCGAATCCGAAGAGGTGATACGATCGGCCTGGGTTATGACTCGAACAATGCGAATAATCAAAAAATGTCGGCCTGTAGCGCTCAAGAGAAAAATTTTATTCTATCGTAGGAAACTATTTTTTGTATTCTCGAAAATGAATTCTAGTATTTAGTGCCTTATAAAAGTAGAAAAATTAGGGAAGGAAGAGTTTGTCTGTTTGCTTCGCATAATATTTCTGTTGAGCAGATTGCGAGATTTACTAGTTATTTACCACCATATGAAGTAGCAACTGCACAGAATAAAGTAAATTCTTATATTCGTTATTTTGAATAATTTTTTAAACTTCAGATTTTTGAAATTAACAGCAGAAATGAGTCATTTGAAATATATGACTTGGATACTCGACAAATTTCAAGAGGTCTTATCAACAAATTCATGAATGATCGATTCAAAGAATTTTACAGGTTTAAATCCTCCTGAATGGCGTGATAGTGCATCTGTGGTTTATTTTAAAGACAAATTGTATTATTTGGGTGGGTTGGATCCTGAAACAAGAAAAAATACGAATCGAGTTGATGTAAGAAGATGGAATGAAAGTTTATGAAATACTTTATTCAGGTTTTAATAGACGGAAAATGGCAAACAGGACCTACTTTTCCTCTTCCAATTATCGATGTTCAAACAATAACATGCGATGAAACTTTATACGGTCACATTATAACATATTCGTTATTGTAATTATGGATATTCAGTTATTGATAGTTGTGAAAGTAGAAAGATGTATCGATTATCAGACGATGAACGGGAATGGATTGAAATCGGAGAGATTCCAGAAAGACTGTTGTTTCGGAATTGCATCGCTAAATGGAAAAATTTACATAACTGGAGGATGGGAGATGTTAATTTTGTATATTAAATAATGTATCATTATATATTTAGTGCTGAAATAGTAAAATCCTGTCTGTGTTTCGACCCCTCAGCTCCAGTTGACAGTCGAGTTTCTCGAATCGCAAATATGAATTATGCAAGACATCTTCATTCGCTCATTGTCGCTAACGGGAAATTGTATGCAATCGGAGGGTGAGCTAAGATTTTGCATATCTTTATACGAAATATTTGTTAACTTAGATTTCAAAAAAGTTGTGCGGAAAATTTTTGTAATTCAATCGAGGAATACGATCCACAAATGAATAAATGGCGTGAAGTCGGAAAAATTAATTTGCATGAAATTTTATTTTATTGTGAGAAAGGAAGCTAATTAAGAGACTTTGAACGGTTCGTAATAATTTAGCTTGGTATCTAAATAATAATGATGCATATGAAGGAAGAATATGCTTGTTCAATTCATATACCTGCTCAGTAGAAGAGATTGCAAAATTTCACAATCATTATGTGCCACGTCAAGTAGCAACGACACAGAATAAAGTAAACTCTTATGTCTGTTATTTTGAATAATTTCTTAGGTTCCAGATTTTTGGAATTAACGGCGAAAATGAATATAGATCATTTGAAATATATGACTTGAATACTGGACAAATTTCAAGAGGTCTTATCAACAAATCCATTAATGGCTGATTCAAAGAATTTTACAGGCCCAGTTCCTTCTGAATGGCGTTTTGGTGCATCTGTGGCTTATTTCAAAGACAAATTGTATTATTTGGGTGGAGAGGATCCTAAAACAAGTAAAAATACAAATCGAGTTGATGTAAAAAGATCGAATGAAAATCCATTAAATGATTTATTCAGCTTTTAATAGATGGAAAATGGCAAACAGGACCTGCTTTTCCTCTTCCAACTAGTGATGCTCAAGCAATAACATGCAATGAAGTTTTATACGGTCACATTATAACATTTTCATTGTTGTAATTATGGATATTCAGTTATTGATGGAAGAAATAGCCGAAAGATATATCGATTATCAGACGATGAATGGGGATGGATTGAAGTAGGAGAGATTCCAGAAAGACGAAGTTCTTTCGGAGTTGCATCACTAAATGGAAAAATTCACATAAATGGAAGAGTGAAGTCGTTAATTTTGTATGATAAATAATGTATCATTATATATTTAGTGGTGGAGTATTCAAATCCTGTCTGTGTTTCGACCCCTCAGCTCCAGCTGGCAGTCGAATTTCTCGAATCGCAGATATGAATTATGCAAGAGAGCATCATTCGCTAATTGTCGCTAACGGGAAGTTGTATGCAATCGGAGGGTGAGCTGAGATTTTCCATATCTTTATACGAAATAGTTGTTAACTTAGATTTCGAACCATTTTTAGGGATCTTTATAATTCAATCGAGGGATACGATCCAAAAACGGATAAATGGGGAGAAGTCGGAAATAAATTTGGCCACTGCAACGCACTGCAACCGCAATCACATCACAGTAGCAGTTACCAAACGTCTAACTTGAGCCACAAGCATAAACGCACTTCACCGCACCGCAGCTGTAGCTCCATCGCATCGTACCACGATAGCAGTAGAATAGCCGTAAATCGAGTCGGAAAAGTAGTATAAAATAAAGCTTGGCTATAATAACTTTAGGTTTCATACAGAACTTTTATTCAATAATGTGAAATAGTAATTTAGCTTCAATCCACATGATACAGAAAACTCTCGAAAAAATCCAAAAGTGATGAGAGTAATTGTAACTAAAATAAATATTCGTTTCGATCAGGGTTGTACGAACTGAACTGGCTTCGAACTGTCTGGAAGTTCAGTTCAGTTAAAGTTCGATTTTTTTTTTCGAATTTCAGACCTGATCCTGCCATTTACTCTCCATCATTTGAGATAATGTTATTACCAGGAAATTTAATTTTGTTTTAAATGTGATCGAATAAACTCAAGAAAAACAATAAATAATTGATGACATATCGAAAATTGATCAACTTATGTTAACACACTTCTCGAAAATATTCACTCTGAAGTGAGTTATTTCGGAAAGTACGATAATTAGTGATTATTTTCGAAAAACTTATCTCAAAATTTGTAGTCTTCTAGTGAAAATATGTTGATTAAGTTCGAAATATGACAATTTAAACGTCGAAGTTTGTCCAATTTAGGCGGACATTACTTGAGATACGATATCTGAAATCCAATTTTTAAGTTGCAAAATCGATCTAGGATAGAAAATAGAAGAAATGGTTGTAAAATGGAAAAGTCGAAGAAAGAATGACCGTTCACAAGATAGAGAAAAACGAAAACATTCAAATGGTTCGAATTTGAAACTTTTGTCATTGTTCGAGCCCCCTTTGATTCTAATTGAGTTTATTCATGGAACGTCTCAAATAAATGATATAATTGAATAAAAATTTTTTTTCTATGTCGATTCCGATGGGTTTCCGGACCTGACTAAATTTGTATCTAATTCACCTCTGCTCTGTTCTTCCCAATATTCGATTCTTTGTTCATGGAGGCAATTTTTCAATCTGCCAATTGTCTGTGTATCTCCCCTCTTCCTCTGCAAACCCCCTAGGATTTGCCTATGAGTGCATAATCCCTTCTTGTCCTTCCTTCTATGACTCTGCTTGCATCCTTTTCTCAACCCGCGATACTTCCCTCCTCTCTTTGAAGCGTCCATAATCGACTTTTACACCGGGGAAATGCTTCATAAATTTTTAAAAGTCGTGATTTTCCTCGATTTTCTATGCACAATCGAATGTAGTGTGGATGAATTTCGACTTCTGCAGCATTTAAAGGAGGTTATTCTTGAAAGTCTTCCTTGAAAATGTTCCATGCAAATTAACGGGTTGCAGAACTACGACCCCTTTGAAAGGCCTATCGAAAATGTGTCTCAACCTCTTCAAGTCAAAGTGCGGATGCTGCTCAACCAGATCCTAGACATCGTTAGATTTGCATTCCTTTTTCTGTTGAAATTTCAAATTCAGGACGAAAAGAATCAGCAAATGGCAGTATTGGCTTATGTTGATTATGTAAATTATTGTGAAAACACTTTTTTTTTTTCGAAAAATGAAAGTTTAGCGCTGGTCAGATTATAAAATGCGATGGGATCCAACCAAATTCGGGGGGATTACGGACATTCGAATCCAATCAGGCGAGGATGCTCCGTTCCGATTGTGGAAGCCGGATATTCTACAATTTAATAGGCGAGTGGACAATTTCGCTAGATTTTTTTGTTTTTCAAACGATGAATGATGTAAAAATGTAACTTTTCATCAGCCCTTTTCACACGGTCTGTCAAGCGGTGCATAGAACTAAATTTTCTAGTTTTTCTAATACACTATTTTTCTCCTTGCAGTTTTATTTTTCCGAAAGAACTTATTTCTTATAGAGGGAATTTTTGGCTATAAGAAATGGGCTTCAGATTTTTAAAGTGTCTGCTAAGAAACCCTTAGGGAAAACTCAATTGACAGCGACAGTGCATCAATTTGTGCTGCATTGACAGACTGTGTTCATTATCTACTTTTCTTTGGCATTTAGCAATTATGGACGATAAAATGATGGCTGTGAGTATAACTTTTGTCCCAAAACGAGAAAGGAGAAATGGCGTTTGGGATAAAATTACTCGCTTTTGGGCCGTCAAAAATACCCATTTATTGAAAAAAGCATTCACTTATGGGATAGAAAAGTGCTCACATCAGAAAATTTTCGAATGGAATAATGAAATATGATTGTTTCAAGAGAAAATTCAGTGTCTCGGAGAAATTCCTCTCGACGTACGATTCCCGATTCATCGTTAAATACACAGGAGAAGTTCAACAAAACCCGCCAGCGATATTCCGATTCATCTGTCAGGTACCAAATAAATTATCGGTGCTTCTTATAATTCGAAATTTCAGATCGATGTCACTTATTATCCGTTTGATTCTCAGACGTGTTTCCTAAAAATGGGAAGCTGGACGCACTCTGGATCGCTCATTGACCTCGACTTTTTCTTGGCCAATTTGACGAGTGAGTTCTGGGAATTCTACGATTTTTTATTTGTTGAAGATCAAAAATGCCTTAAAATCTTGAATTTTAAAATAATAAGTTTAGACCCAAAGGGTGAAATCGTAAATCCTGCTCCGATTCGGAGCGAGAAAAACCCTGGGAGTTATTACGTGGACGATTGCGTCGACTTGCAAGTCTATATGAAGAACGGTGAATGGGAATTGATGCATACGCCCGGCAAACGACTCGTTACTCTTTTCGACAAGGAACCCTATCATGAACTATTCTTCTACATCCATGTCAAGAGACTAACACTAGCCTACGGTAATTTCAAGACGATTTGAATATTGTAATTTGTAAACGGGAATTGAGATAGTGAAGAAGTTGCATTTCTTACGATATTATGACGAAACGCCATTTTTGATGGATTATCTTTGTTTGTAAAGATGCAAAAGTCTAGGCATCAATTTGATCATCCCATCTCTGGTCATTTCGATGATGTGTGCCTTGGGATTCACCCTACCACCGACGTCTTGTGAAAAAATCTCGCTGGGTAAGTTACTAGGCAATCTAAAGTAGAGAAATTTTTTTTTTGATTTTTAGAAACAACCGTCCTGCTATCGGTGATATTCTTCCTGCAAATCGTGTCAAATGTCAACCCACCGCAATCTCAGTCGCTGCCGATTTTATGTGAGTAATTTCGCATTTTCAATTCGAGAATTGGGATTTAAGAAATTTTTGAGAAAATATTCCTTTCTTAGAACCCTCAAAAATTTTCAGCTGCCTTCTTTTCGACTTGCCTGATGGTTGTGTCCTGTTCCTGTGTTTTCACCGTATTTTCGCTATCGTTTTATCACCGGAAAACGGATACTCACGAAATGAGCCCTTTAGTAAGAAGAAAAAATTATTTATTTATTAAAACGTATATTTTAGATGCGTAAGGTTTTCGTTGAAATTCTGCCTTATCTGTTGCTAATGAAAAAGCCAAACCATCCGAAGTTTTTACGGGTAAGTCAGATTCATCATGGATTTATCAAAGGAAAATTCAGTCAATCGAAAAATCAGTTTTGCCGATCCATCGAATTTCCACATGTATGCCTTTGATGAGATTTCCTTCTTCGCCACAAACTTCGGAAAGTTTAACTGAAAATTTACCGAGTTTGTCATTTTTCGTTTTCTAAAAAATCACTAAAAATATCAGGTCATAAGTTATCGCTGGTCAAGAACACGTCCCGTTTCTATGAACAATTGCGGGAGATTCACGATGATTTACAGAAGTTAACCGACAGGATGAACAATGCAATGAGGGAAGAACAGGTTAGATAGATTATTGCACCTTTTTTTATTCTTTTGAGAAAGTGAAAAAAACTATTTTCCAAAGAAATAATAGCTGGAGCACATTTCCATCCTTTCACATTTGTGTCTCAACACGAAAATGATTCAACTCCTTTTTACTCCCAAAACGAGGTTTTATGCAAATTATATATACAATAATTATATCAGTTTTTTCGAAAATTTAAATTTTAGAGGATGATTTTGTTTTTTTTTCAATGAAAATCTCAAAAGTTCTGGTCAAATTCAGGAAATTTAGAATTTTAAGAATCGTACTTAACGAGTTAATTGATCAATTAACTTAAAAAAGGTGATAAAATTGTGAAAATCAAAGGAAAAAAGCGTATTTACGACATTCACTCGCTGTAACTGGGCTATGCATTACGCACTCTAATGTTCATTTAGTCGACTGATTTCCTAGTAATTTTTATTTTTTGATTGAAGGATGCAAATGTAGGAAGAAAAATATTCAAATGAGTAGTTGATTCCGAACTGCAAACGGAACTATTCATTATAGCAATGCTGCGAGTGGCGCTTCGCGAGCATGGCCGTCGATCGTCTGTGTCTTTACATGTTCACCATCTTCATCATGCTATCTACTTCAGCTCTAATTGTTCCGCATCTTATCGCGTAAGTTTGGTTATTTTTTTTGTTGTAAAATATGCATTTTAAGAAAATTCGATACAGCAACATAATAAACGTCACCAATTCGAAGATGCGAGCTAATTTTATTGTTCTACACTTTATAATGGAGTTAACGGATCAGATCTAGTAAATGAATTTATTTGAAATTTGAACAACAAGATAAGTTAAGGACATCTCAAACTGTTTTCTACTCCCCACTTTATCACATGAAATAAAACTGGGTTTGCAAGTAAGTGAACATTTTGAAACATTTTGGAAAACAATGAGGATTCAGAACATCTCACACTGCTTTCAGCTCCTAAGCTTCATCATGCGATGTAAAATTCAACTTGCAAGTGGTAATTATAGAAAATTCGCCTCAAAATCTGTCACTGTCTCGGATTTCAGAATTCGCTGCTCGTAACGAATCGATATTTCGAGGATTTTGTTCTTCTGCTCGCCTTATCTTCGGATTCTTGCTTGTTCTGACATTTTCCGGCTTTATTTCTTTTTCTCCAATTCTCACCTTTACTTTCAAAATCTTTTGTTTCTTCCCTTCTCCCAGACTTCTTTTATCACTCCTCTTTCTCTCCATCTTTCCATCTCTAAATCTCGCACATTATCATTTTCTCTCGTGCAATTCGATATCTTTAACATTCTGTTCTCATGTCTACCTTCTCGTTTCACCTCCCTACCATAATCATTTTGTCGAGTCTGCGTTACTCAAACACATTTTAGCCCCAAAAGTTTTGTCGATTCGTAAATAAGTGCATTCCATCAATCATAATATGCTCAATTGATATTTCTAGTTTTTTCATATAATTTTTCCTATCATTTGATTGGAAGTTCGTTACGGCAATTTTCTTGCTATCACAAGTTTTTAAAATATTTTTAATTGAAACTTCCTGAACACGAAATTCGATCATAATCTGTGCCTAGATCTAGAAATTTCAGAAAGAATCTCTGGACGAATAATTATTCTAATATCATTGAATCAAGATTTTCAATATCTAGTATCCCTAGTAATTTCTACATTTTTCAATAAATCAATTATCTTTCCGATTTCAACACGTGTTTCGTGTCTGTTTAGAAGACATCGATTCCGCGTCAGCCTCGGCTCTTCCTTTTTCCCCGATTCAGGTACAAGAAGTACTACTTTTTCCCAGAAGATTCACCCGATCATATCGACTTTCAGCCTACTTTCTCAGTTCAGTGCAAATGTTCTCGTTTCGCTTTTTGTCAAAGCCATCCTTGTTGATCTAAACACAAATTTGTCCATATTTTGAATCTCTTGAACTAGCCAAAGATTACGGTCGGAAGTTTCTCGAGTTTATCGGTATCGCGATTCTTCGTTCATTGAAAATTAGAAGAAAGTTGACCATATTTTGTCGTAGTTCTTGAAAAAGTTCTAGAAATAGACTTCCAACCTCGAATATTTCTATCGAAAATCCATTTCTTAGTTCCTACAAAACGAGCACTGAAATTCTTAGTCAAACTCACAATATTTGCAAAAAATGAAAAAAGTTATGATTGATGATAGGCAGTTTTTGTCAGCTATTTTTCGTAGCATGATGAGAGGAGTTATAAATACCTACGGCCAGCGTTGCTTGACACACAATAGTGAGCAGACTATAAACTCGCCGGGAGAAATCCGCAAAACCCAAAACCGAACGCTGCGAAATTTGTCAGCGGCAGGGGAGAGGGTAAAGAAAATATCACCTTTCGAGACGCTTTGCTTGACGAGAATGAACGAATTCGCCGGGGAATAACAGATTTGAATTCGGGTATTTCGAGGAAATTTCTCGTTCTAGCGCACCCATTTTGACCTTATTCGGGTATTTTGGTTTGGTGAAAATTTTTTAAAGTTAATTGTTTTTCTTTGGAAAAATTTCGCATGAAAGCATTTTTTGGAACTAAAGGCAGAAAAGTGAGAAAATGTGACCTAAGTTTTCAATGCAAAATTTACTTCCAAAATTATGCAGAAATGTCTCGACGTGATTTCATCGTCCTAGAATAATTGTTTTTATTTCGCTAGTGACTTTTTCTGGTCTGCACCCAATTTCCTTCTAAACCTCAGACAATGAGCGTCGTGTTTTGTTTTGAAAAAAAAAACAGAATCGTGGATCCTCGGTTTCATTAGGTCTACTTCCAGGTTTTCCGGGTTGCTTGTGCAAATTTAATATCTCTGCCTGCATCCGTGCACATCCTCTGAAAAGCACTCGGACCGCATGGGTACTTCAAGATTTTTGCTCTTACTCAAAAATATTCCAAAAAATCTCTCATCACGCACTAAATTATAGCCAACGAAAAAGACTTGAATATTTTTTGTTCTCAAGTCTGCCATATTTTGAGCTAATCGATTACTTTGAAGATTATTATTTTAAAATGAACTGAAAAATTCTTTTGCAAATTTTGACTTGATCTATCCCTTGTTCTAGAAATATCACTATTTGTATGTAAATATGTAGTTTGAGAAAACCGTTTGCCATAATTGACTTTAGAGTAAATGCTAGTTTTTGCTCCACTTCCGGTGGTCGTTTGCATTTTTCCTTGCAAAGTCATTGCCATTTCAGCAGCTTTTCGGTGTTTTTGTCTTTTTGTCTCTTTATCTCTCCACCTCCTTTCACCTTTATGTTTTCAGTCATTTTGTGATTGCTCCAACTCACTACTCTCTGCATTCATTGTCTTTCATTCATTTTTGCCAAGCTAATGGGCATTTTGGCCTTGTTTGGTCGAAGATCTTTACTAATCGACAAAGACAAACAAACTTATGGCAGTCAGGATTTGACGGAGTGATTTGTTTTCACATTTATTTTCGTCGTTTACTATCGAGTTCTGTCACGTTAACTCTTATGTTCATCTAATAATTTGGCCAAATTCAAGTTGCTCAAACTTACATATGAGAGTCGTGCTTTAATCCAACTTATGCATAAGGACGAAGAATATGATTGAAGCATTCGTCTGCTGTATTTTGAGTTGCTCGCATTTTATTCTCAGCAAATTTAACTCTGATAGAGATGATAATAAACCCGAAAATAGCTGCCATTTCACTATTTTATTGTTTTGTCGTGTAAGATTGTGAGTTTTAGAGCAAATTTTTGAAATTTTAGCAGGAATATGAAAATGGTATGCTTTTTCTACTTGTGATTTTCTTCTTATCATAATCTTTCATAATTCGAAGCTGGCTCTCATAAATCGAAATATTTCAGTTGTTAAATCTTGCGTATTTTTTCGAGTTATTTTGGACACTTCTGTTTTTTAAATGAATGGGGAGGATTCAAATTTTTCTTCTAACCCATAATAGAGTATCACTCACCCTTTTTCCTATACTGAACGAATAAATATCAAGGGATTTCAATTTTCTCCATCTGATCTAGATCTCTATCTCGAACATCATAACTCATGCCAGTGAGATTGAAAAACTTTGACATCTTAGTTCGACATGTGATAAAGTGCTTGTTAGAATGCCTCTATTGTGTTTGGCAACATCGCTTTTGTCTAGTCGTCCTTAACTTTGTTCCATTTTTCTCTGGTAGTACAACTCTTCTATTCTCTCTAATTATCGTCGTTATGTCGCCACTCAAACGCAGCCCTTACGGCTAATTTTCGTGCATTTTTCTGCTTCCTTAGACAATTTCTCCAACTGAAATGTTCAACGACATTAACGAAAGGAAAAAAAACGAAATGTTCGAATTTTTAGAGCGAACATTCCAAAACTCTAAATTCGCTAATCCGAAATCATGAGTCGGAGATGAAAACTATTTTCAGGTGAGGAATACAATTTGTTTCAGGCAATTTTCAATTTTTCAGATATCTATAAGTATGCTATGGACTTGTCAGTTACTACTGTTTATGTCTATATATGGTTGACGTTGTTGTGCACATTGATTCAGACTGTAAGTTGTATTTTTTGAATCATGATTGGATTTGTTAGAGATCGATCATTATCGAAATGATCGTTGCAGAGATAAAGCTTGACAGATTGAATTTGGATTATTTTACGACTTTAGTAGCAAAAATATCGAATAATGACTTTAGCACTTCTTAGCCATACAACGAAACATTCCAATCGTCAAATTCCGCAATTATCATGATAAATTTTCCCAGTTTCCCCCGATTCAGAAACTGCTCCGCGTCAACGAATGGCATCGTTTGAATTTGGCGATCGAGGAGAAGGCTCACATCGATTTGAGTCTATACGATACTTGCGACTAGTAAGCCAACTACTTCGAAACTTTTCTATTAGTTCGCCCTTAATCTGAGGGTGCAAAGTGGTTCACGATTATTTTTCAGCATGTTAGAAAGAGAAATAGCAGAGAGAAATAAAGACGAAAATTGATGAATAACTTTCTAGCCAAGTTTATGAAATCAGTCATAAAATCACGAAATTATTCGTTCAATTTCACTGAAAATCTGTTAATTTTTTTTCGAATGTCTAGTTTCATTTGATTCATTTTTCTTTGTTCATTTTTCTTTTTGGCTTTTCCTGTCGATCAGCCATTTCATTCCTGGGATTTTCAATTTCCATCAAACGCGACCTACGCTCCCTTCCCAACTGCAGCGTTTGCTGTGAGAATTCTCATCCATTTTTGGGGCGCCGATTTCGGACTCATTCAAAATTCATCACGATCCGAAAAGGAGGAGGAGAGCACGAAAAATCTCGATTCAACCTTTCAAAATCTATCATTTTTTCGCGGTTAGACGCAGCGCACTTGGGTTCACCTTTTGTGATGTGATAATCTATTTTGAGAAAATTTGACGAAAATTCAAATATAAACGTGAATGGTGTAATTTCATTCGTTCTTGTTTGCACAATTTGCACAAAATGGAACTAACTTTTCAGCATCTGTAAAAAAACTAGGACAGCAATTTTTCTGTACTTTCGAAATTTCTCTCATTTGTTCCGAGTTATAATCGGTAACCTCCCTAACTGTGCGTGAGCATCAATGCATAAAATTCCCCAGGTGAAGCGGTGGGAGTCTTGCGGCGCGTTCTGTCGACAAAAAATGGCAACGAGTTTGGCGCAGAAATGTGAAATGCACCGAAAACGGCGGCGCTCTGACGAAAATAAGCGACTGAAAATTTCATGAGCAAATGAATCATTGAATCGGTTGACTGCGCGCCCAAAATGTGAAAGAAAATGGCAGAGTGGAGGAGGAGGAGGGAAGACAAATTGTACGAAAAATTAGCTGTCGGTCGGCAGGAAATGAAATTCGGAATCTGTCATCTATTGCTTGAAAAACAAGCTGAATGTGACCAGATTGTTGAAACTAAAAATAAAAATGTTAACTAGAGCACGAATTTTCAGCGTTTCCCTAATATTCTCAACCGATACCAACGACATGACGAAATTGGCGTTGAGGTTCGACGAAGCGACGCTCAAGAAGGTCATTGTCGAGCCGATTCCTACAGGTAAATATTTTCATAATAAAATGAAGATCTACCAAAGCCTCAGTAAACGAATCGTTGTATTCTCAACAAGCCTGAATCATGAAAAAGATTTGTTCTCGGAAGATAGATTAGGGGAATTTTAATTCCCGAATTATAGCTGATGAGCATTCGAGTTTTATAAATGATAATTTCATTAACCCACGCTATTCAAGCTTTTATATCGGCAAATATTCGTTTCTTGAACTGAGTAAGGACTACAGTGAGCCATCGTGGATCGACAAAATTGTTCGAAGAGATTATACAAATTATCCAACGATATTTATCAACTGATCAATTTTAGTAGTCCTTCCTCGACCAGCTCGATTGGTCGGCGGATGTCGAGATACGAAGCGCAAGGAGTTTCGTGTGAATATAACCAAGCATTCGAACTCGTACGATCTCCGACTCGGACAACAGCTGATTCCGAGGCCACTCAAAAAAGAGCAATCCGAGATTTTTGTAAGATTTTCCTAGAAAAACATGTAATCTTTCAAAAAGTTTCATTTTAGCTTCTAATTCCCCAGTCACTGCCGTGCTGCTTGATACGAGCACTATTGTTCACCGAAAGTGAATGTAGGCGAAAACGCATTTCCCAAGTCGATGCCTTTATCACTCACATTCCAGCTGAGCAATTCTCCACGCAATACAACTTCAATCAGAATTATCATATCACCTCGAACAAGCTTCAGATATGTAAGTTTTCGAAGCACGAGTTCATTCTACAATATTTTATTGGGCATCAAAAATTGTGTCATAAATGCATTGCATCTGGCAGAAAGTAAAAAAAAATGTCGCTTTGATTGGGTAAGAATGAAAAACTTGCATTATATCCTAACCTGATATTCTCTCAAAGGAAAATCGGGTAAGAGAGCATAGAGAAAAGAGAAAGACAACAATGCTGCAATATTATCTCTGCAAGAGAATCATATCTACAAAATGTGCTAAAAGCTTGATCGCTTTTGATTCTTTTTTAAAAATCCATAATTTTTTAAACTGAAATACGATTTTATTCTCGGCCAATGCTACCTATCTACATAATTTAATCTCATTTGATCATGGAATTTATGCTCTTACAGCCTCAACTTTTAGAGTTGAAAACGGCCCCAACCTTTTGCACACCTGTAGAAGCAACTTAATTTTTTTTTGGATAAAAAGTGGCCTGGAGGTTTTTGACCATGGGAAAGATTTTGAGGTCCATTTTAGGACACGTAATAGTGTAGTGCCCGAAAAATAAAGACTTCATCTTCAAAAGAGTCACATTCCTAAAGGTGAATAGAGCCTTCGCTGCTAACCGCTGAGGCGGTGGACGGAATATCTCCTTACAAGATAGGAGCGTTTTGATAACTGATAAAATTTGTGAAATGAATTCGTGCGAATCAATGTTGTTTTTGTCTACCAGCATCCATATTTCAGCCTATGCTACAAACAAACCATATTTCTCTACTACGACGACGCTAGTCATTAGAAAAGGTTCAGTCATTTTCATCAAATGTCGAAAACCTTCAAATTCTAGGACAATCAGGGATTTTTGGCTCGAAAAATGAGCAAGCTGTTTCGACAAAACATAGTATCATTACTTCACCATCTTCACTGCCAGAAATAGGCACCACTGCGATCCAACATAACAATGCTATTTCATGGTAATAATTTTTCATGTAAAATTATTGAATTTCAAAAATTACTAAATGACGAACCATATACTTAGGAATAGAGAAGGTAGACTAGAGTAGGGTGCAATAGTGTGAATGAGGAAATGTTCCGTTAGTCCGTCAAATACTCGAGTTTTTCGTGAAACATTTACTTTTTCGAGTTTCTCTGCACTCTTTTCTAAAAAAATCTCTTTTCGTCTAAGAAATATAAAAAATCTAACGCGCTATCCACTACATCGTACTGCGATGAAAGTAGACTTGTATTTTTGCGTTATACGTCTAGCCAGCAGAGGAAAGAGGGCATGGAAAACGGAGTGATTTTGGGGAGCTCGGAAAAAGTACACACGTTTCTGGGAAAACTTCTATAGCGGCTATCTCGAATTTCTGTTAAACTTTAGGACCGACGTCGTAAATCGTCAGTGGTCGACAACGTTCATCATTTGCGCGATTATGATCTCAATTCTGATGTGCGTCCTGATCCTGTTCGGATTTGGAATGTTCCTCTGCCTGCTGAAGAAACCCGAGGGCGGCAAGTCACCGTACGCGATTGATAACTGATCGTAAGAGTTTGTTAACTTGGAAATTTCCAACATCCAACTTGAAGACATAGTGTGCAAAAAAGTTGCGCTAGTACCTCTCCATTCAAGTTGCGATATTTCCTAGTAGCCCAAGAATTACGCATTCTTATTTCGTGGCATTTCTTCTCTAGATTCAAGGTTCATTGTCAGAACAGGCGCACTCTTGAAATAAGATAGCATGAAATTTCTGTCTAGAATACTTTATGCGTGCACCTACTCGGCCAAAGAACAAAAAGCAACGAGATAAGAATGCAATATTTCACTTCTTCCCTGTAATTTGTACCGCTGATTCAAGTCTGGGAGAAAAATTATGTCTCGACGAAAAGTTGCTCGAAAATGCATTACTTCGAGGCCTGAAATCAGAAATTCGATGAATTTTAACTGGCTGTGATCTCAGAAAAAGTTATCGCAAATAACTGGACATTCTATCATTCCGTTTTACCTGAAAACAAACTGACGATATCAAATAAGAGAACTTCGAAAATCATATCCAGTCATGGCAGAGCTCCTAATTGATATCAAACAAACCCCAGTCATAAGTGCATCATCACAGGTTCTCACTCAAGAAATTTGTATAAATCAATAACTAGTCGAAGCCTTATTTATTTTCCAAGATATTTTTTACAATTTCCATGATCTTTCATAGATATCGTTTTTATTCTTATCGGCCTTGTGTTGGATTTGAATTTTGTTTGCTTCAATTCAAAAATTCGAATAAATCATTTTTCATTTTTACACTTCAAGCATCATTACTCTACTTCAAGATGTCGAAATTGGCTTCTCAAGCCAGGCCAGGCAGAGGGACCGTAAAGTAGAAGTGCGATTGGAAAGTTCGTGTCAAACGAGCAAAAATACCATCACCGAGTTTTTCGAAGGAGTCTAAAATTCCTTCTCAATCCTGATGGAAGAAAGGAGACTTGGAATAAGTAATTACAGAAAATCGCATTTTAATTTTTCTAGGCACTCACCACAAACTGCATGATGTGAAACCATTCATTCTTCTCAAATTGAACCTGAAACTCTTGCAAGTATTTCATTCATTTCTTCAGTCAGGTTTCATAACACCTGATGAAATCATTACGTCATGGTCAAATATATTCCTTCTACAACTTGTGTTGTGTGTGTGTTCCAGGTTATGTGTAAAAATGCATTGGCTGAAGACTAGTCTGAATTGTGTTGGCTCTTTCGATAATCGCACTCAGCTTCCCAGCAGGTCGAGGATGTTTCCCAACCCCGACAATTGAGCGGGGGACCATTTTCTGGTACATCCTCCCCTCCTCTCAGATGGGGCGTCCTCCTAGGACCCACAAGGACCTTCTCTCAGACCTTCCCGGGACTTCATAGGACACTTTTCGGTCCTGTGTGTCTTTCCCGCTATCTTCTTTCCGCCAATGCATCTTCGCGAGTCTCTTTCGCCCTTTTTATAACGAGCGGGAAAACGCGTGCAGCATGCCAACCCCTTTTCTCCCTCTATCTCCTAGCACACAACGAGTGTTTAGAGCGGGCGAATTCGACGAAACACTCACGGTGGACGAATTGTGGAAAGCAAAAGAGCTGTATGATTCGGCCTATCATCCAGATACGGGTAATTTTTTTAGGGAATTTTGAAGGAAAATCACAGGTTTTCAAACAATAAAAGAGTTTTAAAATAGACAATTTAGAAAAGTACTTGCTGCATCGTTGCATGCGAAATGGAGTCGGGTTTAGTAGGAGGAGAAAGAATCATTCCCCTTCTAATTGATATGTTTGTATGTAACTATTTTACCAGTTGCCAAAATCTTATGAAAAGCGAAAATTCAGGCGAGAAAATGTTCATTCCGGGCCGAATGAGCGCGCAAGTGTCCTGCAACATGTTGCTCATCGACGCTCTACTGTCAAGTTACCGGCTAGTTCAACGAAAAATGATTTAAAAAAAAGTTGATATTCTTCATTTTCAGTAGCTTCCGCTTTCGGACCTTTTGGCACTGGCTGAACCAATCCTTCAACGCGATTGTCAACTACTCCAATCGGACTGGGCCGATCAGATTCGCTCATTTTGTCGGAACTCGATCGAGTTTTTAAACGAAAAATAACGAATGAAGCTAGTTTTCTTGGCTAAATTTTAGTGCGAGTGACTTCAGATGATGTTAGTAATTTTTACATGTCAATTTTTCTTCAACAATTTGTAAAATCTATCTTTTTTATTTCCTAGAACTTTCAACAAGTAACAATCCAAGTTCAAGCCAACAAGTTCCTAAAGCTAAAACAACCAAAGCACCGGTAAAACATTTCAAAAGAGAATGAAAGCTCTTGTACCACTTTGAAGTAAAAATTGCCTAGAATTTTGAATCGAATAGAAGTCTAGAACAACTTTTTCAGGGTAAAATAATCCCTAAAAATCATAACTTTTAAAATTTTCAAAAACGTCCAATCTCTTCTCATTTTGTCGGTCGAATGTTGAGCATTTGCGAGTACTGCTTGATGGAGGACTGATGATATTTGGACAGATGGACGGCAAACTGGGCTCGCGCGAAGAAGCTCTGCTTGCACTTCTTGCACTCGTACGGCGTCAGTCCTGAGAAAACTCGTTATTTTACGCGTTTTAGAAATGGCTAATTTCGAAAACTCGATCTTCTAAATTCGATAGCGAGGATGCCAAATCAGACGAAAATCAAAATTGAAATGCAAATTTAGACTTTGCAGATCGCTTTTTGTATTTTACTTCAAACAAACTTCAGGAAATTGCAACACATACCTTTATGCCAATTCATGTGGTCATCGAGAAGTCCCTTGGTCTTGAATGACTTGTCGCATTCCTTCCAGGTGCAGACGTGCTTCTTCTCTCGCTTCTTCGACTCCGTCCATGCTCGTTCGTGGACCTGAACTTATTTCCACTTGAGTTTTACGCAGACGAAATTGAGTCGATATAAAAATCCCTACAAGATTTTTCTATGCAAAAATTTCAAATTTCTCATGTTTCTTTTCAAACAAGGAAAACGTTTGCGTTGAAATTTTCAGATTATCTCCCAAGTTTGAGTCTCAAATCTTTCCTAGGCATATGACCAATTCTTTGATTACCCGTTTGTTATGCCTTCGCAAGAGTTGAACCGTAGCGTAGAATTTCTGACAGCGTCGACAGCCAAATGAACCTGCAAATTTTCCGATCTGATTTGTAATTTCTAAACGAGCAAAAGCGTACCGTCATTAGCCTCGATGAATTCGAGACTTGGTACGGACTGAGTATCGCGGTTGTATTGATCGATTGGTCTCTGTTCCGGTTCGATCTCGTCCAACAACTCCTTGTCCCTCCAGTCACTAGCATCCGAATCTGCGTCCTCACTGCTCGCCTCGTTAGTTCGAGAGGAAACAGTTTCGCGGTCCTGGAATTTGAAAGCCTTATTATTTCACATCATTTTTCCCGAAACAAGCAGCCGACATATCGATTCAATGGATTAATTAAAATATGTTAAAGTTATCCTTTCGAGACGTATCTATGAAAAGGTACGGTGATATTTGGCAGTGAAGAAACTGCTCTCTAATCGTCAATTGTTAGAATCAAAATAAATGTATCCTATAAAACAGCAGAAAATCTCACCTCATTTTGCAGCCCAATTTGGCCCTGATGCTGCTCGTTGAGGTGAGTTTCCAATTCGGACAAGGGAACTGTCATCGAGCAACCTTCCACGGGACAATCCACGCCTTTTTGATGCACTCTGAAGAAAAATGTCGATGAAACTCGATTTGGAGTTGTTGGATTATGTATTCAATGAACATTTAAAAAAAAAAAATATCAATGCCTGTAAAAATTCTTCATGCACAAAATATGTTTCAGATTTTCATCAAAGAAGTGATGAATGAGGGAATGGTGTTCACGTCAAAAATCTAAGAAGAATCTCCCACCTTTTTATGTGCTCAGTGATCTCCTCGCTGTCAGCAGCCACAAAACTGCAGTGATGACAGGGGAATTGGCTGGCGACCACGGGCAGCAGCAGCAGCCGAGTCTGACTGGCCACAGGCACACTCACTGGGGAACTGCTCTTCGATTTGGATAACCTCCGATTGGCTGGAAACATGTCCGAATGCGCAGTTTTGATGTGGGTACTGAAAAATAGTGAGTTGTATATAAACTTTGAAGACGTAATTTTTGTAAAACTATTAATGTTCGACTCCTTAAAAATTCAGACACTACCTATTTGACACAATCATATTGATGAAGAGAAAAGATACTGAACTTTTCTTTCAGGAAAGTTTGTTTCTAATTGAATCGTTTTTTTTTTTTATAAAATTGGAGGGTTACATTAACCCTTACATGAGCCTATTCTTGGCGACCGTCGCCGTGCATCCATTCACCGTGCACTGCACTCCATTCACGTGCATCTGCAGCATGTGACGACGAACATCCGCTTTTCTCTGGAAAAATAATCTATCATTTTCAAAAATGTGTGTATTCCAGCTATAAAAGGTGTTTGTTTCCCGAAAAAAATAATGTAAGTTTTAATTCTGATTCTTGCCTTGCATTCGAATCCACACTCGTCACATTTGTGCACGATGGGATGCAGTTCGGACATGTGCTTTCGAAGCTGATTGTGCGTGTCACAAACTGCATCACACAACTCACATTCGTAGACATTTTCTGAAAAAAACGGTCTTCTTTTCAATCACTTTTAAAATTTTTAAAAAATAAAGTGACAAGGTGATTTGGAAAATTCACTATGGCACAACGTGATGAACTAGTATTAGAGCTAGGAGTATATGAGAACACTCCTTCAATTTTACACAATATTTTTCAAAACAATGTCGCTCCGTTGTTGCGACATTTTCATGTTTTCAAGTAAAAAATTATCTTTTAAACTTTTATTTGAAAAAAAGTACCTTTGACTTTCTGAACAGCCTTGGTCTTTCTGGATTTCGAGACCGATCCGTTCTTCTTTCCCTCCTTTTCAATAAACCTGGCAACAGTTGCGCCGTTGCGCAGCTTCATCCTGAAGATCAGTGAATTTCGACAATTTCATAGCATTTCGCGGAATATTGTTATCGGTCCCAAACCGAAACATTTCAGATAAGAACTCTCTTTGAAACATATTTTATCAAATCGAAAAAAGACAGCTTAAAATCTGGACAGATCGAAAAGTAACGAAATGTTATAAAGCGAAAGCCTCTGATTCAACATAATAACTAGAAAAAGGGATAATAGACTAGGAGAACTGACATCAAAAAGATACCATCATTTTGGTAGGTGAATTGAGGGACAACGATAAAAAATTGCGATTCAAACACATTTTGTACCGAACATAAACCTCAAGCTTGCAAAAGATACCTTTTTGTGAAAAAATCACTTGAATTATTTAAATTTACAAGCTTGATGAAAATACATGAGAGAAATTGAGATGAACACAAGATTCCTGATAATTTCGATCAAGTTTGATGATAAATTTCGACCTATACTTCAAGATTTTTCTTCATTTCACAATGAAGTTTCGAAGCATATGTCAACGATTGCAGGAAAAATAATGAATTGAAAATAGTCAAAAATAGCTGCACAATATTGTTTTCTTCGAGAAAAGTGAAAATGCAACCATCTTTCAAAAGTAAAAAACACAAAGAAATGAAAGTCCTCGCCTAGTCGTCGTCATCATCGGGAGGCAGCAGATCGAACTCGTCCTCGTTTTTGAGCCCGTCTTTTCCGGATTCATATGCCTGAAAACAAGTGGATTTGCTGATTATGAGTTGGCAAAATGTTAGCACGCATACCGCCTTCAATAAATAAAATTTTCATTTTTCATTGCATCGTTCTACTCGCGTTCGGTCTTTTCCTCGCTAAAATGTTTTTTTTTCGAAAGTTAGGATTTTTGCACATCGTATTTTCATTCTCTCAATATCTGATAGAATTCTTTAAAGAGGAATAGAACGTTTTCTCTTCCAAAAGATTCCAGTAATTTACCTGATTATCGTCATCGTCTGGAGGCAGCAACGCGAACCGCTCGTCTGCTTCGTTTCGATCCGAATATCGCCCGGTCAATTCCCGACTGCTCACATGATTTACCAGTGGATTTTCTGCCGGAATGTCCCCGGAATTGGGTGAAGCGTCCTGAAATTTTGGAATAATTGCTCGTTGCAAGCATGATGTCAAGGGAACAAACAATGAACGCAACTTTTCCAGAACTAATCTCAAAACATAGTGAAAATATTTCGATATAATTGGTTATTCTCGAATATCACGAACTAATAGCAAAGTCACAACAAGCCGCTATTTGTATCGATTTTGTAACATATGTTGGAAAGTTTGAAACGAGAAACTATATACCTTAATTTCCCTCCTCTGTTCGATCCAATTGGACTCTCTCCTCATCATCGTTTCCATGTCCGTAATGCCGTTTTCGAACGCATTTAGGGCTTCTTGATTCAGATTCAACTGAAACTTCTTGCCTATTTGTGTTTTCGAAAATCCCAATTTCTGGTACCTGAACAGGCGATTCTGAATCAAGTTGATGTATGAAGGTCGTTAATCGAGCGAATTCCGATGGCACTAAAAAGCAAATTCGTTCTTTTTCAGAGGATCACGTAAAACTTACGTTTGAATTCCGGTAATCCTAGAATGTCAATTTGCGGCGGCGTTTGAGGGGAATACGGCAGTTTGAGAACGGCGATACGAGACCGGGCAGCAATCGGGTTGCGAGTGCACTCCTGTAATTTTCGAGAGTGTTTCGCCTTCTTCAATCTTAGGTGAGTAAAATGATGAAGATAAACTCGAAATTAAAAACTTCAAAAACATCTATATTTTAAGATTTCTTGAAACTTGCATGAAATATGAAAAATACATTCCTTTCAAATTTTCGAAGCTTTTCCGGGTAAAATTGTAGAAATTTTAAAGATGGACGCTCGATAAAGAGCGAGATTCGTCGAAACCTACTCTGACGATAATATCGAAAGCGGGAACGAAGAGATCTGGATAGGGACGTCTTTGGGAGAGACGCAGCGAGTCCGTCAGGATGGGGGTAGTGCAAGGCGAGAGCACGAGCAGCACACGAGACGAGTTCGCAATGTTGTCGACCAGCCAGCGGGAAGGTTGCATTCCTGGAAAATGTGATATTTAAAAAACAGAAAAGTTCGAAAAATTGGATGACCCGTGAATGAAGATATACTAGTTTGGAAATTTTCTGCAGTGATAACAGCGTGAAACACTTCAGATGAATCTCAGAGGAAAAGAAGTATTGCTAACCTGCAGCGATGAGCTCGTTTTGATCCAGGTGCACATTCGCGTTTGCGGAGACAGTGAGGACTCTGGCCAGCGACGCGATCACTGAGCTGTGGATTGGATGATCGTCGGAGTAGACCAGCAGAACTGAGGGGCGATACATTAGTCTGCAAATATTATGTTGATTTCTTCCAAAATAAATATAAGGATTACTGCAAATCGCAAGTCCTCGTCGCTGCTCGCCTCCTCTGCCGAAAAATGTACAACGAGCCGAAAACCAGCACCAATGCGCAAGAAACTGAAACGTTTGGAATATGTTTCAGTAAAAATAAACAAAGTAACTTTCGAGTTCCAGAAACATTCTACCAAAAATAAATTAAATTGTTTTTTTCTTAACATGAAAGCATAAAAATAAGTGAGATTGTGATAATTCGAGTATCGTTGCGGTACAGTAAATAAATTTGCAAATCTGGCGAACCCAAAATTCCGAGTAGAAACATGGGCCCAGCATCTCGGATGGTTTTGAGCGATTTCCAGGCGAACGACAGTCGGTCTTCCGGAATGGTCATGTTGATGTGCGTGTGTGGGCAGACGATGCATTTCTGCAATTGTTCAAATCCGTTGGGGTCACTATAATTCTTGCTAGACCAAATACACCGTGTATGATTTTTTTTTTTTAAATTAGTTAAGATAATTAACCCACCGAATCCGTTTGCTCGCAAACCAGGAGACAATCGTGTCTTGGAACGAATGCGTATAGCATGTATTCTCCTTTTGGAACATTGTGCCACTGAAATTGAGATCATTTGCACGGAATAAGAAGCTCTATTCTTTGAATGCCCTCTGGATTTATCCTTAACTGTGTTTCAAAAGGAAAAACCTTTCCTTCGCTAGCTTTTTCTTTTGATTCCCCAAAGAATACGATTTGTTAGATCGTGCTAGTAAAATTAAACCGAGTTAATTGGTTCTTTTCTCTGATAATTCCCTTAATTGTCTCACCTTTACTCCTCCATTCGGATACTCTACGTCGAAAGTCGCCACTTGACTCAGTGAGCCGCTAGTTGAATTGCCAAGGCGTTGGAAAACGATTATGGAAATTCGGCGTGCTGAAAAAACGTTTAAAAATATATTCCAGAGTTCATTTTCTATTCCCTTTTACTCTCTTCTACTTCAACATGCTAACTTGTGAAGTTTCATATATTCAACTTTTCAATAGGATTGGGAAAAGTTTTTGCAAAAATGAAAATCTCACCGATATAGTCCGCGGGTCCATTGACTCGAACCCAAATACCATCTTCGTCGGAGAGATCAGTCAGAAGCATTGGAGACCAACCGATGTCATGCTGAACAAATTTAGCAATGGGGAATTCTTTTCTAAAAATGAAGAAAGTTCATACCTTGTAAAGATGAGCAATTTCAGGAAACAGTTGCATGTCTTGTGGAGAAGAAACGTAGATCGAGGATCTGAAAATTCAGTTTTCATTCTTCTTTAGGGGAAAAACTCGAACCTGCACTTTTGCGGAAGTAGAGTAACACTGATCAAGTACTGAGACATGCCGTACATCCGGAAACAGCCGAATCCGAAACGAAACGGGATCTGGAAGGGGTGAAATATCTTCACTTTTATAAGCTCGATTTCATGAAAATAAAATTGATTGTGCTACTGTATTTTTACCCTTTCTCGAACCTATAGAGACTTTACTAACGAAGACTACTTTCAAACTGTACAAAATGAGAAAAATAAACTGATTTTGCTATATTTCAGAGACTTCAGATAAGATAATACTCCAGATTGTAAATGATTGGCCAAATTGCGATTGTCTAAATCTACCTGAACATCCTGTGGTCTCTCGAAGATGATGGATCTGCAGGGCCAAATCCACTGTCCGTTGACGATCATCCTGCTGGAGTCGTGGCAGTAGGTGTCCTCGTTGTCGGGCGCGTACAGGCATTTCAGGCGAATCACAACAGAGTCAGCCTGTTCGAACACTGTCGCAGAAATGTTCAGACGCACGTGGGGAAACCTTCAGAATTTTTCATCGACGTTTATTTGGCAAATGAATCAGATGTGAATATTTTTAAAATTTAAATAACTATTTTGTGAAACATAAATAAATGTAAGTTTTTCTTTAAAATTTAAAAGGTCGTCACTGGTCCGATTCAATTTCCGATCCGCGAGATGTATGCAAGTAATTTAGTTGAAACATATTCTACTCATTTAAAGTTATTTTCTGCAGATCTTAAGAAAAACTCACGTATTTCCAACGTTCCAGGCGACTTCAGGCCCGATGTAGACATTCATTGTTCCGGCTTGACAAGGTGGGAGATTCTGATCATCTGAAAACTTCCATTCAAATTTCTGAAAAAGAAAAAGATAAATTTTCGTACCTTGCCCGATCGACTCCTGATACGTTTTCAGACATTCGAGGGATTTGCTGAGGATCGAGTAGAAAGGAGATTCCTGAAATGAACTAAATCATCTTCATTCTTCATTCCATTCAATTTCGCTTTCAAATGCGATAAAATTCTGATCTTATCACTATTTTTGAAAATAAAAAATTAGTACCTTTTGCAGAGAGCGGTTGTTAGCAGCGAGCCGAACGGAAGCGTAGCATACGTCCAGAGAATTGGCATTTGCGATGACAGAGCTCGTTGTCGTTGCCAGAGGCTTTTCTGCCGTCAGGTGCGTTGTCAGTGTTCTCTTTGTTGTTCCGATCGTTGTTTTGCGAATCAGCGTGGTTGCATTAGGCTCATTGCCTTGCGTTCCATTAGATGACGACGACAAGCAGACAACAAGATTTATGTTCGATACGATGAAAAACGTCAACAACAAAATTAAATTATAACAATGTGTCTGAGGATGGGGGTTATGAAAGATTCTAGAAGACCTATTGAGTTTACGAGAAGATTTAGAACTTGAAGAAAACTTGGAATGAAAATAACTATTTCTACAGGAAGAACTTCCTAATCGCTCAGTTACAACAAACTTTGGCATTATGCTTGATTTCCGGGCGCAGACTGAAAATTCAAAACTTATTTTTGAAGTGGCATTTGATGATGAATGAGTTGTTGGTATGTTTCAACGAAATCTCATTACTCTTATTTCAAAGTCCAAGTAATTCATTTCTCGATCTGAAACATTACAATTTCCCGTCCAAAATGTGCTTATTGATAGGTATGCGGAAAATTCTAAAAATCAGAGAAAGAAATTGTGATTTCCGAATTTTTTAAAGCCTAATGAGGAGAATAATTCAACTTTCGGCTCATTCATCATCACCATCTCAAAAGTATTCAAATCCCGCCGACCTTCTTCTCATCGACCTGCTCCTCGTTCTGCTCGTCTTCTTCCTTCTGCTTCTCGGAGGCAGCTTCCTGCGCCTCTTTCAGTTTCTGCGCCAAAATGAGTGTGTTCTCCTTTGCGCGGATGTACGTTCGGGGATGAATAGGGTAGAAGCCGGCCAAGCCTGTAAATTCCTCGTTTTTTTTCCAAATCGATTTTATTATGTTTCTGGCCTTTCGTAAATTGGCTAAATTTCTGGTTAAGTGATACATGGAATTAAACCTGTTCTGCATGAGCAATTTGATCGACTTTCATAAGCTTCAAACAATCCGTAAATTGAAATGGAGAAATAACGCATCGAAAATCGTCTAACAGAGCTCAAACAGACTTCTCCAAATTGAATGATTTTTCAATCCACCCCCGTCCCGCAAGTGCGGATTTTCTTTGGAGAAGTCTGAATTAAAAATCAAAGAAAGAAAAACAAACCGAGCAATTCGAGAACGGGAACGGACACCTCGGCGTTCCTCTGTCCAATCCAGTACTTGAGTCGGCCGTAGTTCAGCGAAACCAACTTCTCGTTCTTCGCGTTCGGCAGCGGGTCGTACACGCCAACCTGCAGAAAATCGATGAATTAAAAAGTCTCGAGTTTTCTAACAACTATTTGTCTATAATTGAAAGCTAAAATATTGTGAAATTTGCTGAACGAAAGTATCCAACCTGCTCGATGATGCTTCCCTCGTAACGGCGACCGAGACTCTTGTCGGGGAAGACGCAGATCTAAAAGATAAACTTGCCACATTTTCTTTCCTGCAAATATTCCTAACTTGAAAACTACTAATTACAGACAAAAAACGAATAAAATCATGTATAAATTCTGAATATGCAGTTGGAATTTTCTTTATTTTCCAAAATGCATATGTATGAGCTTGTGATTCTTGAGAAAGCCTTTTAAGATATCAATATTCTTTGAAGCATTCTTTTTTCGTTATTTTATGATACCTGATAGACGGGTCGATTCTTGCAGCCGAAAAGCGCTAGTCCAATGCTCTGCCTGCCAAAGTGTTTGGGCGACACCAAGATTCTCATCCTGACACAACGCACGAAGGGCGATTACGCATAGGGCGAGGTGCACAACTGAAATCCGAAGAGAAGATAATAGAGCAATTGACGGGATGGCAATTAGCAGATGGTTAACTTGAAATTCGGGATAACTAGCGGTTAATTAGGAGACAATTATTGAGAAAATCGCAACGAAAACTTTTAAAGTGGAAAGGAAAACTAATTTTTGAATGGCTTTTCCTTCTAATTTCTTGACAGACACAGCTTAATTTACTGAGCAATTGTTCTACGAATTAATTGGCCAATTAGCGAACTTAATTGGGGTAAAAACGGGAAGAAAATCGAGTGAAGACATACCAAAATAGGGAGCTCTCTCTGCGAGAAAAGTGGGCGGAGTTCAGAAATAAAAAGTTGCAAGGGGGTCGCGACGAAAGAAAGGAAGAAATGTGCAAGTGACTGAAAATAAAATTAAAAAAAAAAAATTTTTTGTTTTCTATCCAAAATTTAACTTTTTATTTCGAAAATCAGAAAACTAAAATAATACGATTGTGTTCCTATATAAGGGCTTCAAAATTATGTGTAACATGCCGGTGCAAAAATGCACCCAGGGACGTATAGTCAAACCGAGTGCAGAGTCTTAACAATAACTGTTCACAAGAAATCGGCTAACTATTTCTATATTTTTAAATTACCATAAAATAAATATTGAATTTAGTTGCAGAATTTTGAAATAAGATATTTGAAAGAATATTTATTTCAGTTGCAATTATCCCTCATCATTTTTGAATGCCTTCGAGAGTTGTCTTTATCATTTATATCGAATTAGAATACACTAAACTGAATAAAGACACCTTTTATTAAAATCACGCAAAAATTACGAACACTTAAATATACTGAACAGAGCTGAGACGAAGTTGAAATCTTCAAATTCGAAATCGAAATCGAAATCGAAGTCGAAATTGGCTCAAAAACCCTCGAAATTTCGACTTTCGAAGTCGAAGTCGAAACTTCGTCTCAGCTCTGGCCCTGATACTGAAATTGAATATTTCAGATATTTAACTTTTCCGACTTCACGCCATTTATTCGTCTGTGGGTCGTATTCCTCGATTGAATTACAGAAGTTTTCATGTCCAGTTTTTTGAAATCTAAGTTAACAAATATTTCGTATAAAGAAACGCAAAATCTTAGCTCACCCTCCGATTGCATACAATTTTCCATTTATCACAACAAGAGAATGCTGATATCTGCCATAATTCAAATCAGCGATTCGAGAAATTCGATTGTTAACTGGAGCTGAGGGGTCGAAACACAGGCAGGATTTGAATGTTTTAGGATAACTAAATATATAATGATAGATTATTTATCATACAATTAACGACTAGTATCCTCCAGTTATATAAATTCTTCCATTTAGAGATGCAACTCCGGAAGAACCTTGTTGTTTTGGGATATCTCCGATTTTAATCCATTCCCGTTCATCGTCTGATAGCCGATATATCTTTCTACTTTCACAACCATCAATAACTGAATATCCATAATTACAATAATGAATATATTATAATGTAACCGTATAAAATTCCATTGCATATTATTGTCTGAGCGCGTCTAATTGGCAGAGGAAAATCAGGTCCTGTTTGCCATTTTCCGTCTATTAAAACCTGAATTAACTATTTCATGGACTTTCATTCGATCTTCTTACATCAACTCGATTAGTAGTTACCGAAAATTTAGGTTTCAATCCACCCAAATAATACAATTTGTCTTTGAAATAAGCAATAGATGCATATTTACGCCATCTAGGAGGATGTGGTCCTGTAAAATTCTTTGAATCGACTATTCACGGATTTGTTGAGCAGACCTCTTGAAATTTGTTGAGTATTCAAGTCATATATCTCAAATGACTTTTCAAAATTGTTAATTCCAAAAACCTGAAGTTTGAGAAATTATTCAAAATAACGAACATAAGAATTTACTTTATTCTGTGTAGTCGCTAATTCATATGGCCAATACCAATTTTGGAATTTTGCAATCTCTTCTACTGAGTAGGTGGATGAATTGAACAAGCCTATTCTTCCTTCACGATTATCATTATTATTTCGATAGTAAACTAAATTATTACGAATAGTTTCAAAATCTCTTACTTGGATTTCAATATAATTTCTTACGACAGAATGGAATTTTCCCTTCGAGCAATATCGGCAGATGTTTCTTGACTATTTGCATCATTCGCTTGTTAGTCCAGACCAATTGTCCCAGGTCTTTGAATTCGGGATATTGGCAAATCAACAATATAATTTCGACTGGTAAATTGGCTAACATCCTTGCTAAGATATCTAAACAATCATCATTGTATTATTTCAAAATGAAAATAGTAAAAGAGTATTGATTGAATGAGAAAGTCTGCAATTAATGGATTTAAAATTGATCATTGAAGAAAGGGGAATGAAACTACTAAATTGATGCTTCGCAATTTTTATCAGACTAAAAATTGATTCCTAAAACTTGAAGATGGATACTGAAATAAAACTATCAGTGTATTTATTTGTCGCTTATAAACGACGCAAATGCACACCTCGTATCACTAAGTATTTTCCATGATTACTAACGCTATATCATTTCTATTGCTGCTGAAAACCTGTTCAATTTCAAAATGAGTTATTTGGAAGATAGGAGATTGTTCATAACGTCCATTTGTATTGACGATAATAACCTGATAACAACCGAGTTATTGAGATTTGAGTTGTTTTTTTTGTTTTGATATTTGGTTTAGCACAAAATATACTTTTAAAATATCAATAAAATCAATTTTGGATGAATTCAGCAAAATATCACTGTCGAATACATAATAAAGAGATTATTTCGTGATCGTTGCAGATATATGCAGTCATCACAAATCAGTTGATTGGATGCCTCATCTGACATGCACAATGTGCCCACCATGTATGAAAGATAATCGACAGAAGTGACTAGTTTCTTGGAATTCTCATAGCACATGAAATTACGTTGAGCTTGAACCTACATCAATTTGATATTGCAGAAAATTGCAAGCATACTGATGATGAAAGAATTAATAGCTGCTAGTAATTGTTGGCCTTCTGTTCTTCATAAAACTAGAGTTTCATTTCTGAGCATCTTATCTTGTTACTCTTCTCTATCCTAGTCATGGGCAGAGATAGCGTGAGTATTCTCTTTCTATGAGCCCATTGCATGTTCATCTCCACTCTCTGCGTTATTGCATTTGTCCAATTCATCCAAGGGTCTCAGCATTTCTTTTTCTTTCAAATCTCTTTTATTTTAGGCTCATCTCTAATTTTATTCATCTTCTCTCTTACCTTAGTATCTGTGCTGTGCTTACCTCATTTCTTGAACCTTTACCAACTCTTCTTTAAACCCTAACTCTGGATTACCCCAATCCGACCCACTCTCATTTTTCTCCTGATTAAATTCGATGAACCTCGTCATTTTCAAGATTCCCGCTAAACTCTTTTTTTCCTGCAGAGAAGTCCCCGCCCACTTGAGAAATCGGATTTCCATAAAATATTCGACAATTTGTTTGATTCGATTGAAGCGCAAAAACGAAGCGCCAAAAAGCGGTCGGCAAATCAAAATGTGCCTAGATTCTTGCTGAGAGCTCGCAATCTGCCCACTTTGGATTTTGAATTTTCTCGAGATCAGTTATCAAACCATGTCTTTGGCATTACCTTCCAAAATTTCATGATTTTATGGCATTTTTAACCTGAATTGTCTATCTTCAAGACTTATTTCTTCCAAGCAATTCCTATTTTAAGATTTATCGATACATGCCTATTGCCTCTTTGATTGCTGCTAAATGCAGTAATTTTGGCAGCATCTTTGAGGCCGAAATGCTCATTCGCCGATTTAAAACTCTTTCAATTATCTTGACTCGCCCAAATACCCTCATATGTAACGTTTTTTTTCCATACTTCTCCCAGATTATAAAGCGGTTTCAAGTAATTCATGGAGCAATTCATGGGCCACCAAGTTTGTGCAGAGAGGGAGGGGAATTTATGGTGAGCTCCTGGGGCGGAAGTGCCGAGTGTGTTGCAGGCAAAAAACTGCCCGATTTGGACGAATTTAATGCGGCAAATTGGGGCCGATCTTTCCAGGCGCCCCGAGCCCTTTGGTGGCCTTCTAGCAATTCAATTTTAGCCCCATTTCTATGCAATGAAATATTTCGAAAGTTTTCGTGACATTTTTTTAGAAGAGATGCTGCATTTGGGTGGATGATAATTTTGAAAATAATAATCGACGATCATTTTTAAATTTTACTCATTCATTCATTCATTCATTCACGATCTGCTTTTATTACAGATCTTGCTCAGAATACGATATATTTACTATGCTCGTTGAAAAATGGGCAATTCATTCGATTAAAATTTAGACAAATGTCGCCATCGTTCTTAAAATCTTGTTTTTTTCAAGATTTGCAATTCCAACATCATCTGCTTCTTTGCATATCCATCTCTTCCGGTCTTTTCCTTTCCAGCATTCGTCTCTAACTAATCTATCATTTCCGATGTGTGGCAAAGTGCTAACGTTTCCCTTGCTCTAGAAGGAGGAAACCTTCACAATTCGTCCTCAAAAATCTCTCATTCTCTTATTGAGCCATTTTCAAACTGCCCATGAGAAATATCACCTTACTTGTTAGATAGGTCTAAAAATTACGCATTTTTGAAATTCCCAGTTTAAAGTTGTAACGACACATGTATCGGCACGATTTCGAGATTCTGGGATTATTACGCACTCCTCACCTGCTCGCTTGAGCGTAACGTGAAATTTGAAACGGAAGTGCTCTTCATCCTTACAACGTAATTTTGCCCTCAAAATATTCGCTACCTAACATTTTCTAAATCTTTTGGCTTTCTTTTTCTGCTTCTCTGCTCTAAATTTGTCTTCCATTCCCGATTGGACTTTTCCCTTTTCATCATGCCAATTGTTATTACGTCTTTCTGTCTTCTGCCCTCTGTCTTTCTCTGTCTCTGTCTGTTTGTGTCTGTTATGCGTGACTGAACTCTCAATTTTGCCATTCCGCAATTCTGGCTCCGACTTTAGACGAGGCTAACCTGGTAGCAATCCAGAAGTTGCCAACAATTTTCGACTAACCTTGATTTTGTTGATAATATTTATCTTCCACTAAATTTCCAGCCAGCTTTTTCCTTAGAACCATGACATGTACGCAGTCTGGCAACCTAATCAATCAAAAGTTGTCAAAAATCTGCAGTTTTCGAATTCCCTGGTTCGAGATTCTGATGAACTCATTTTCTTCCTGCAAAAAGTGCAATTTCAGTCTCGAGAATATCCCAAATCCCGTGCACATTTTCATAATGTTCCACATGCTACAAACCTCACTTTTTTCATCAATCAAAACAAAATATTTTGTCGGTCCACTGAATAACAATTACCCAATCTTCTTCTCTAAACAACGATATTGCCTAAATTTGGGTCTCTTTCTAGACTTTCTTTTCGGTTAAAATCCTTATTTCATAGATGTATTTGTTCAGAAATGATTCAGAATGGTCAGCAGAGTTTGCCTTCCTCCTTTATTGTTGCGATTTTTATGTTGCTATGTTGTGTAGAATTCACGCTTTTTGCATATTATTTTCTCACATCAATACTTTTTTTTTTCGTACAGCAATCCAAGCTTCATTTTATGTCGTAGTTTTCACTTTTGCTTTTGACCCATAGTAATTGCCAAAATGCGTCTAAATGTGTGGCTATTTTCACACCTTTCTTGCTTCAAGACTCCAATAAGGCTAACCTGCAATCGGCTGAGCATTGTCGAGTTTTGCCCATTTTCACCACTTTTAGTAGTACCCTAGCAGGCCTGCTTCAGACCTTCCAGCCATTGTCCGAGGGCCTCTCTTATTGAATCGCGCTACTTCCACCGCACAATTCATTTCCACCGGCTTTTTCCCGATCTTGGAAATTTATTATTTTGCTTTTGGATTTTTCAAAATGAACACGAGAACTCCATTCCAAAAAGTAGTAGGCATCACATATTTTGTTCCTTTCAAAGTTACGAACATTTTTTTCTTATCATTCTGTCATCCAGACTAAATTCACCTAATTTCATCATCATCATCTAATAGGAAATAGATGTTATGGGAAATACGTGCTGAATCTTCATAAACAAATTTTTCTATGTTTGCTTCCTCCAACCACACCACTCTATTTCACATTAATTCCTCCTTCATAGTCATTTGAAATTTACATCGAAATGGAATGGAATTTATGATGAGGCGTCTATTCTGGTCAGCCTTCGAAAGCAATCACATTCCAAGGGTCAGAAACGCAGAGGAAATGGTTGCAACGGGAAAAGGAAGTGCCGAGTTTCGATGCCAAAGCTTTTCACTTCTTCTTTATTTCTTCGGCCTTCGTTCAGCGATTCTCGGCCAACTTTTGTTTACATTATTTGATGACGTAAAATTGCGGGATTTGAATGGCAAAAATGGAACGAAACGATGAAATCAAAATGAAGGGCTCAAATTCATCGAACTTTTTCTGGTGAAGTATGCAAAGTGGTTTCAATTTCACCATGATCAGAGCAGAATTTGTATGCTTTCATCGTTGGCTTCAAACGCAACATTTCTCTTTTTCATGGCCTAAAAGAGCTCCGAAATGTCATATCACATCATGAAAATTTCACTGATCTGATCAGGCATATTCGATTTCATGAACGCTCCCGCTCCATATTCGTTATTGTTGGGTCACCTAGTCCAGATTGTGCAATTTTACTCTCAATTCTCAAAAGAGTTCCCTTTGTTGCACACTCTCAGTTATCTTCTCCATTCCATAATGAGCTCGATTTTATCTCGAATAACGCGGTTAATCTTGAACCCGAGCCACTTCTTTGCTCATTATCCTCCAGCATTAGGCTAATTGCGAGAACATTCTGAACTGATCTCGTAAATGACGAATCAATTAAATCTTTCAATTAACCTGAAGCGGGAGTTTGAAATGATTACCGGTTCATTATTTTCCGAGATTAGGTCATTTGCGAGAATCGACGTAATACATACTCTCAGATCGCGATTTATTTTTAACTTTGACATTGTAATACTTGTATTACTGTGGCTGATTGTTGGTGTTATAATATTGGATACAATCTTCAATATAAATACTCTCCCGAAAACGCCTAGAAAGATGAGAGCCAAGACTGCGAAGTTAGGTCTGAGTCAGCCTGATTTAGATGTGGGTTATTTAGTAAGTCAGGATAGAGAGGGATTGGAATGGATGGAAGATAAGTGCCACTGTCTCCGTGAGAGCTAATGTGATTCGTGGGTTAACTTGCATAGGCATACTTATCCCACTCCTCGAATTTACTACAAGACCATTTAATAATTTGCATTTATTAAGTCCAACGTCGGCACAGAAAATTGCATAGAAGGAGTATTTACATTTAGCTGGTACCTAAGAGAAGTGAGGAGAAAGCATAAGGCTCTGTTCCGAGATAAGAGAAACTGGCTTAGGACCAAACAGAGCAGAGCATCTTCGTCTTCTAAAGGACAGGCGAGAGAGACTCGCTAGAGGGAATGCCAATGTCCGAGGGGAGAGAATTAGAGAAAACGAGCAAGTTGGGTCTAGCCCAAACTTGGATCTATTCCAACGTTTTTAATTAACCGAAATCTAAATCATTATCAACCCATCATGATAGGGGATTTTTCCGAATAGTCGAGCTCTTACATAACCATGATTACCTCTACTACTCATTCTGATAGAGAAGCTTACAAATTTTCGTTGCTCCACTTCATAATTCCTAAGAGTACTCGGTGTAATTAGTGCATATCCGCATGAGTCCATATGGGTCCGCAGTTTCTGGATTTGCCGATCCATGTGGATTCGCGTTCGTTCGCATTGACCCGCAACTAATTTTGTACTGCGGATCCATCCGCCAATTTGAGCGCTGAAGAATATGTCTTGCAAAAAAGTTAGTTCTGAACATCGCTTCACTATCAGCCTATTATGTTCGAGCGTTTGCCCAAGTGGAATAGCTCCCACACAGCTGTGTGATTCGGCCTGAGCCTGCTTACATTCATGCTTCCATGCTGTGTGGCTGTGTGCGTATTATCGGTCCAGATGCAAAGATAAATGGGAGCAGCTTGGTCCCCCCAAAGGAGAAGGCCCTTTCAGGGAATGGAGAAGAAATATGGAAACAAAAGAGAAATTTAGGCAAAGTCGCACGCATTTTTCAATTTCTCCAAAAGAAAATGTTCATCTTCAAAAATTCTCTTCAGCAAAAATATGTTTCACCTATTGATCAACTTCTAGTCATCTGTTATTTATCCGAAAATTCGAAGCCGAATCTGAGAAACGTGAAATCGAACTTATCCCTCCACTCTCTGGCAAATTGGGATTGATTGATTGGAAGCGTATCATATAGATAGCGAGTGGTTGCTGATATTCTCTAAAATCCATGTTTCATCTCAAAAATCTCGCATCATTTGTCGCCTCCATTGCTCATGATAAAATTTCACGCCAAAACACTTATCCGCCTTCGAAAAGTTCAACATTGAATTCAATTTGAGGAGAGCCGAAGAGCCCTTTGTTCTATGCAATTTTTCTTGACCTTGCCAGATTCTTCAGACACTTGCCGTAATCAATGATTTTTTTTTAGAAATTTTCGAGGATCTTGATTTGTTACTCTGATCACCAGTTTCGTATTCGTTTTTTCACGATCAATAATTCTGTTCGATGATTTTTCTTTTATTTTCAGGAATTTTATCAAATATTCCGTATGTTATTGCTAGCCATATTGAATTTCTTGCCCCAATTATCGTCGTTTCTGGAGACCGAAGCGGACATTCATCGAAAGTGTTTCACTTGCTCCGTATTCACATTCATCAACAACAAATTATTATGCGCTAATCCGGGAGTTTGCTATTCACAATATTGCTACACATGTAAGTATTTTTTCCACTTTTTAATCTTTAAATCGGTTTTTGCAGATCTAATATCAGACTACCGATCAATATTTTTAGCAGGATGCGCAGAGGATATTTCATCATTTCCATTCAGGTAAATTTTTCTTCTAATTTATCGACAATCTCTATTTTCTATGAGTCCATCAGAAAGTTAAGGCGATTTCATCGTTTAGTTGTCGCTAATTTCTTTTTTTTGAAAATTGAGTCTTAAAATTCTATCAATTTTCAAATGTAGACTAGAAATGAATATTTTAGGCCATACAGTGAAAATGACGATCGAATTCTTTGTCAAACAGTTGGGGCTGTTGGCTTATGCGTGTGCAGGACAGATGATAAGGCCTGTAATCATGAACCGATATCCAATTTAACTGATCGATTACAATGGATCGAATCTGATGGAATACGGATGAATGCCATTTCACATGTAAGAATTCATTTTTTAATTTCGGGAAAATGATTATGTCAGTTTGGAGTTTTGATTTTAAAACATTCGGAATTGGAATCGACGTTGAAGTTAAAGTTTTTCACGACCCGGAGTCAAAATTGGAATAGGAGTTGAAATTTTCTTTAGTTCTGAAGCCAAAATTATCCTAAAAGTTCCATGTTTAAATTTTACAGAATCAGAAAAAAGACTACTAGTGTTTTGTAAAATTTATCTGCTAGCGTATTACTCATTTTAGAGCGTTACTGGATTCACAGCGGACTACGCTAGAAAACGATTAGTACAGATGAAACTCGAAAACCACCCGGAAAAATTCCCAGGAGAGCCAATCAATTCGATACCTCGACTCAATATGGACCTATCAGTTTTATCAACCCTCATTATTTTACTCATCCTATTTTCGTTGGAGAGAGTTTGATAGTTTTTTATTTTTGACTAGAGGTGCTGATAGTAAATGACTGCTTCAAAAATAATCTATCAACATCTCTAATTTATATTCGTGTCATGGCTTTCAGACGTTGTGTTTTGATTTGTTAGACTTTATATTCATTATGGCATTGTTTTATTCGATCTCAAAACGAATAAATTAATTCGATTTTTGAAATTTATTTTTATTCGAGCAGAACATAATTCGCGATAAATTAAAAATCGACAACGTCTATACCACAGCATCAGTTTATGCAAATCTATGCACGAAATTAGCAAACTATTGTCTAATCCGTATTAAAGGATTTGCAAAGATTTTATACAATTTTTATTCCATCCAGACATCTCTATGAGAACTAGAATTACGTCCTCAGGTCAAAGAATAGTCTAAAATTTCGTAATAGCTTCACATTTCTAAAAGTAGGTGTGGAATTTTCTCATAATTTTTTAATAAAATCTTTTTTGTGAAAAATATTCCTAAAATCCAAAGTAAATTTAGGAAATTATGTTAGGTGTCTGAGAATATTTCCGCATCAAAATATAAAATTCTCAGGTAAAACAAATTTAAAAATTGGCTACAATACTACATTCACATCGTTTTCTTAATTTCATTTTGTTCTAGGCAATCAAATATTTCAGAGTATGAAAATGCTGATATTTTCCCACTTCCGCATTTTTCCGTAGATTATCACAGAAATCGTGATAATGTCATAATTAGTTATAGCGAAGGAATTCGTCGGACATTCATGGCTTCTAATCTCGGCTTATGGAATTGTCAATGAAAGGTTTCCGAGTAAGCGATCGAACATTAGTTTCGGATAATTCTGATACGATTTTTATGGCAGCTTTAAATCCAGTTTCATCAAAAATATTATCGCGGTGTTGCACCCGATGTTGAAATCTGAAGTGTGACTAGATCAATTCATACTATGATACACTGACATCAGTGAAATTTCAAAGTCTTGACCCTAGAACTGATCTTCATCGTCAGTATTAGCAAGCATTAGCACTGATATGATGTCAGTGCCTTACATACAAAGATAGTAAACAACGTGTAAATCACAAATTTGGCTAAGAAAGTGACGAGTATATTAATTCAGGCCGTGTACACTAATCCCAATAAGTTGATTTCGAATTTCCTCTTTCAATACTTTCCTGCTGCAGCGAATAATGTCTTTACTAACGATCGAATTTATTTCCACTAATTTTTCATTTTTTTGATGTTTGGAATACTTACAAAGAAAAGAAGGTAAACTTCAGTTCTAAGTCCTGAAAATCACAGCCAGCATTTCTAACCCGATTTTCGGTATCAACCTGTTCGAATTGGCTTCCCCATCAATTTCAGTAGGGTCTGTTATCTATACTGTGTTATATTCCTTGCTAATATCGCACACTTAGTTTAAACGAAGATCGTATGATGTTATGCAATCTTAGATTTCTTTATAGGAGTCTAGAAGATGTCACTGTCATTTTGACTCCTATGATAATCGTTGAAATTGAATTTTTCTTGTAATTACCAAAGCGATCAACAAAACAATCATAACCTTTTGTATATTTTTCGCTTCTGCAGCTTTCTTTCAGTTTTCTTAATCAATGTTTTGTTGCTTCAAAAGATTTTTCTATCAATTATCAATTTTTACCTTCTAAATTTATACCATAACTTTGATTTTTCACAACTTATTTGAATTTTATTTGCTCATTTACACCGTTTTAAAAATTTTCTCAGTACAGTATTTTTTCTAACATCATTATTCATTTTCTATTCTCGATATTTATTGACGCTCACAGCAATTACATTCCGAATTTTCCCGTCTAATTGCTAATTTTCCCAATTTTTATGCTCATATTTCTCGGTTTTTCCCAGAGCTGCCCCCTCGTTCGTTTTCTCGTTGCAATTTCAATTTTCCTCTACTTCCGGCTTCGGCTCTAAGGGGTTTTCGGTCATTTTTCACTTTTCCTGCAGAGAAACAGGGCTTCAGACTGCGCTTCTAATTGAGATTTACATTTTGTACAGAAGATAAAAATGCAAAAGACAAGGAAAACCGCAGGAAAAAAGAGGAAAATTCGGAGGAGCCTGATAAGATTAATGAAAAGCGCGCGGCCCCCGGGGATATGGCAGATAAAAAGACTATATCTCATTTGCCAAGGACTAAGGGAAGATAAAGTGCTTCCGACTCGCAAATCCACTAGTGCTCTGGAATGCGGACATCAAACACCACGCATAAAGTACGGCACAAATACAAAACACACAGCCCCCTCTTCCCATTTCTTGCCATCCATCTGATTATAGGATTTCCCTGCCGCTGACAAATTTCACTTCCGCATCGCCGTAGGGTCTATGATTCTTTCGTTCTAGTGTTATTTTTGCCGAGCTCCTCGCTGTTCGCGGAATTTTATATCCTTCTATTTTTACAGACCTCGCGTTTATTCGCATGTATTCCCTAGATGGTAGGCTATTTAGCTGTGCTCCCTTAAATAGCGCAACTCAATTTGACTCGTGGTGGTAGTGTTTTCTTCCTCTAGCAATAGCAGCAAAAACCTGCAACAGAACAGAATTGTCTCCCTGCACGACTCTCCTGCAGTCTTAATGCGATTCTTCACTCCTGCCTTCGTCGGTCTGCACTTGTGCATTTCCTCAGACCCCTTGCTTTTGATGCGAACACTACGAGCATTCCTGCATGGATCAAAAATCAGACACTACGACTGATTCCAGTAGTACCAAGGCTATAAATGTCCACTTTACTAAATGCATCAGAGCCGCCTGTAAGTCAGTGCTCTGACTCTCTAAAAATTGACGTGTTGAACACATGGAAGAGAAGCTAGAACATGTCTTTAGATTCAAAATTTCATCGCGCAGTTTACATTTGCTATACAAAACCATTCTGAATCGTTCGACAGAACTCAGAATTCATAGTCACCATTCTAGATTTTCGTAACTCTGAAAAAGACACGCTTACTCCCTCATCTCATGCTCGGAGTCATGCTTCTTCATTCTCGCATAATGAATTCTCGGACGTTTATTTCTATCGTCGGATATGTATGAAAAGCGTGAATTCGTGCCGTGCGACGCGGTTTTCGAGCTCTTCCTGTTTCCATTTCTTCTCCCTTCAGAAAAGTCTTCATGCAGTCGAGCACGACTAGAGTATCTTCTCATTTAGGTATCCTCATAAATGAGCCATAGCCGGAGAAAACATCGAAGTTCTTGAACATGAAAGAGAAATATTATAGGCAGTTTTTCGACTCTATCCTTCAACACCAACAAATGTCTCGTCAAAACGTGCATGTCTGCCAGTTGAGAAAAAAAACGCAAGTTCCTCAACCAAATGGGATTAATTATTCAGCTTCGAATTCTGCACGAGACTCCCTTCTCTTTCCCTCTTCATTTAGCAGATCTGAGTTCTGAGTTCGTCGCCTTAATTTGCCCGCAAAATTCTATTTTTGCAGCGGCAAAAACTACACTTCCTTTTATAGAAGCAGCCATGTTTTGCAGGACAGAAGAATTATACTCCTTCAAAACAGCTTCATATTTTCAATTGATAACTGAACCGGACAGCGCCACTTTTTATAGGGTATAATTTTTTAGCTGAAGATAATAAAAACCGGATAGCCAGACCGAAACTAATGAAATAATGCATTCGCTTCCTGAATTCTTCCTTCTGAATTTCAATTTCCTGAATGTCTAAAAACTTTGAAGAACATGAAAGTAGGATTTTTCATACATCAAAAACTACGACTTTAATTACGAAAGTTCTAATTTATCCTAAAGAGCGAAGACTGCCAATTATTTTGAAACTCGCAGAAATTTTAATTATCAAGAGCAAGACATCGGAGTGTAAAAATACGGAAGTGCTCAGTGAAATTTACAATTAACCCATGCATCAAATAAACCGTTTCATAGCTTCGAATAACAAAACAGGAAGTGATCACTGAAAATATGCCGAACGTGCAATTATTTATGCGTCAAAAACACGAAAAACAAGAAAAACGTATGTTTCTGTTATTCAGGTAATATCGTCAAATGCGTCTCTGATTAAGCTTTCTTCTGGTTTTATTCTTTCATTATCTTTCTAGCTAGTTATACGTTTCACCAAGCGAACACACATTCTGAACTATTCGCTTCTTTGAAATTTAACAAATTATCTTTGTGTAAAGCTACTTCTTTATCAACCAGAGACGAGCAAAGACTCGAATTTAAAATTCCAAAAAGAAAACTTTGCTCACTCATGTTATTAACACTTCCGCTTTCAAATTGTGCAACTTTCCAAGAATTTCTTTTCATCCCTTCATTATCCCCCCTAGCTAAGTTTTTCCTCCGAACACATATTCTTGGTGGTTCACTTCCGCATTGCCTCTCGTAACTTCGAGATGCGAGCATCACAAATCGACCTCTATCACCAGCCAGCAGGCATTTCCAGATGTATTATTATCTAGAAAAGAAATCAGTCAGAATTGTACTTCCTTTCAGATGTTCTCAGAATCTCGAGAATTTTTACTTCGACTAAAATGCTGTACTCAAAAAGAGCAGCTGAAAATGAGTCAGAATAACAGACTCTAGCGGAACTACATTAACATCTTATTTGATCAAACATGAAAGGCATAAGCTTCGTCTATTCCTTAATATCAAAACAATGTCAGACAATGGATGACTACTGCGTCTCATCCTTCACAAACTTTGATCCAGCAACTCAGAATATTTCAGCTTATTCCTCCTTGAATATGATAAAATAGCATAATGAAAACAAAACCATGAAATAATGCTAAAATCTCAAGGATCAATACACAATAGCATACTATTTTTCATGTTTTGAAATAGCAGAATACCGTATTTTCATTTCGCTAAATTTTCGATCCACTATTTTCTGAATATCGGCTTATTTCGCCAATGTCTGATTAATCCGTTCCACTGCAGATTTGCCTTATAGCTAATTCGAGCATAAGCGGAAAACTTCACTTCCGCTTTCCATTAAAACAGCGATAATCTCGATGGAAAGTGGGAAAACAGAAAGAACAGCACTAAACAACCAAGGAAATCCCTAAATTCTCTAATCACATATAATCATATCGGGGAATTTTTGCTCGAAGAGCAAAATATAAAGAACCCCTTCCTTTTATAAGCAATATCCGTATCATTTATCAAGATAATTTAAAGTGCTGGATAAAAATTTTGTGTTTATTCAAAGATTCGATAATATCTACAAGGAGAAGTGATAAAACCATTTTGATCATGCACTCAAAGCTCGACTTCGAGGCAACGAAATAAATTTTGAATAACAAACATGCAAGACCTCGAAGACCATCTGTTTTAAATCTCATCAATTAGACCTAGACTACATGGCTATCTTAACGTTCCTCGTAAATTCCCAATAAGGAAGGTCCGAGACGGGAAACTGATGATGCAAAATCTTTTCTAACCCTTCAACCTGGTCACAGTTCTTCTGGTTTGTGCTTTGGCTCAAAAATCTTAATGTTTGACGTAGAATTCCTTGAGAATGAGCAATTTCTTCATAAATTTGCAGATATTTTTGTAGTCTTCGGTCAGGAATAATATTTCATTATGAGAAAAAGGCCGACCAAAATTATAGTCTCCAAAAATACGCATGGAAGTCGCTAGTAAATAGATTTGTACAATTACTATTTACTAAGAGATGAAACCCGTTTGTATCTGATAAGAATAAAGGCCAGGCAGCACAAACCGGCATATTTCTGTTTGGTTGGTTATTTCGAACCTTCTACAATGTTAACCTCGGACGACTTGGGGACCGGGTGCAAGGCATTTATCCGGAAACTCTTTTCCCGACTTTCTGATCACTCACTCTCACGGAGGAGCAACACATTGACTTTCAAAAGATCGTGTGTATTGCATACAGTGAAGAGTGGTGATGATGAGAATGAGATCACATGAGAATTGAGATATTGGGGAAACTCGAATCTGTGGATTGGGATAACTGACCGTATGCAACGGTACGACATTCACCAGAAGATAAATAAACGGTAGCTGAGAAATGACGGAGTGAGCTGAGACGTGAGCTATCTTTTCCCTCACACTATTTCTCCCTACTTTCTCATCCTCGCCTATCCCTAGCTATAGCGCACGTCATCACGTCACTTTAAAATTGCTTAAATAAATGGTGCAAAGCGCTCTTGAGTTTTGTTCGATATTTTATTATTTCTTGCAGCGAAAATAAGGAATTGGTGAAATTGCCTCTTAGGAAAAGTCATTTCTCGGCGAAAACAGCACAGTAATTTCTGCTCGCTTGTTCCGGGTTGCCTTTCGTTCAGTTTTAATTCGTCTTTTTTAGCCCTCGTATATGCATTCTATTTTTATCTGTCCTCTTTCTTTTTCTCGTTTGATATTTTTTGCCAGAGGCCTATTTGAGTATTGCCTCTGTGCAGCCTGTCTGCGTCTCTCGCGTTGCCGTGTTATTTCGAGCCATCCCCTTCCCTTTCACTTCCGCATCTAACCGCCTAGCAGCTCTGCTCTCTCCTATCTGTCCGTGTCTCTCGTCTGCTTTCGTCCCGAGATGTTCACAAATCAGCTGCTACTAAAACTATGCATCAAAACTTGCAATGTTTTCTTGACCAATTTAACCGTTTTTGCTAAACCTCTATTCTTGGCTGTCTTCAAAGAAAAAAAGTTGAAAAATATATTTAGATCGATACATGCGTAAATTGCGCCTCGTTCATTTATCTTCCCATTTTATATAACTATGTTTTCGCATTATTCAAATCCACATGTGATGCTGTCTGTTTCGTTCACATATTTCCTGCAGTTTTTACCCTCGTGAATTTCAAATTTCCGTCTACATTTTCAGAATTTTTCATCTTATAATTTCTTTACTTTGTTTGCGGTAATTTAAATTCCGCTTTCGGAAAGATCTCGGATTTTGAAACGTGTTTTCTTCAAGTTCTAAATCTTTGGTTTCGTAGAAATACTATGAGCTCGTGGAAACGTAACGTGATACGAATTCCGCATAGTTTCAATTTCAGCTCCTCTTTACTCGAGTAGATTTTTTGTTATTATTATTAGTTCATCTTTTAGAATTTTTTTTTTTACAAATTTTACCGCATGAAACAAGCACTCATTTGTAATTGCTAGAAAATCCGTCACGCTATGCTCCGTGGCGAAAAATCATTGTCGGTTTAATATTTTCAAATCATTTTCTCCCAATTCTGCATATCATCACCTCAAAAATAAGCAGCATTCCGTGAGCCTTCTTCTAACAGTCATCCTATCTGATCAAAGTATGATGTGTCAAAAGTCCGCTGTTCTTGGATATTCTTTGAAACTGATGTTATCTTCATTTTATGTTATCAAATGAGATCAAGGACCCTGTGCACACTGTTGTGCTTTTTCTGCCCACTCCGTTGCTTGCACTCCATGCTTGACTGTTTCCTTCCTGTTCTGTGTCTGCTCATCTGCTTGCTATCTGCTGCATCTGCAATTCTGGGCAGGCATTTTCGAGCAGTGCCCTCTGTTCTCACAGATTCACGAGCCTCCTCTTTGCAGCAGCAGTTTTACTTCCTCATTCCTCCTTTTCCTCCCCTCGTTTCTCTTTCTCATTCATTTTTCCTCGTTTTCCCCCAACATTTCGTCAATCTTCCCTCAACAGAATTGGTCGACTTCAAGAGTGAAATGGCAACGCCATAGATGAAAGGCCAACGTGCTAAACAACAACTGAGGAGTGAAGAACTAAACAATATGCAACTTCCTCACACCAACAGCATTCTGAATGGAGCACGCCATTTTTAATTCTAGCGTGAAGAATGACAACGAAAATTTCTTCTTCTTCAAGAAACTAACAAGAAGGGCCAAATTTGGGCAATCACTATTTGAACTTGTTTGACGATAAAATATCCAAACTTGTCAAAATAACTTCTGAGAGCAGTCTTCTAGACGGAACCAAATCAAATATTTGCCACAAGGAACAAATCACGGAACATGAGTTCCTGAACAAATCAAAAATAGCGTGCGTTTGGTTGCCACTTTTCCCATCGATAGGACAGATTAATGCCGAGGTATGCAGATACCGGTAATCAATATCATCAAGTCGAAACATTTTCCGATGCCCTTTTATGGAACTCGTGATAGGTTATAATAGGATAAAATGATGACTTTGATTTTTCGCTACTTTGGACAAAAAGTACCTGAAAGGGTCGGTTTTAAACCACCAAGCTCTGTCAGACGTCAGAAAATCAAAACTGTTGGTTTTTATTCCCGTTCCATTCACACTGTTGAGTTTCAAATGATATTTACATATGGCAGAACAGATTGACACGCGCATTTCAGTGTCAAAGAGGAGTTCTTCCATTTGATTCCAGTATTGAAAAAGTCAAAGTCAGCATATTCCTTCTAGGCAACTATTTAGCGTGGATGAAAATTTCCCACAACCCCAAGTGCATTAATTTATTTACGCATTTCGCAACATACCTATCCCATATTAGTTCCTGGAGCACCAATAGTTCAATTATGCGAGCAATTTAATTATTGCAGAAATTTTGATTTAATTGAAATTCTAAGCTGTGTTTCGATGCTCCTTCGCTATAGAATTTCTTCCGATTTCTCGTAAATATTTCGCAATTTGGCACATTAGGCACCCCTTTGTGGAGCAATTGCTCATCGTCTTGAACAAAAAGATGTATTTCTTCCTTCAAAAGTTTGCAGGAGCAAATATAATCAGGAACTGTGTCAATCATCCTAAATCATCGCACAAAATAGTTTATCGTCTGTGTTCATCCCGGAGTGATATTTGGTATGAAATTTTGGATAAGTCATAAAGTGCGAAAGTTGACGACAAATTTCCGCCATTTTCACATTCCTTCTTCTTCGGCTCAATCGATATTCCTTTTTCTTTCAAAAAACCACTTATTCGTTCGATAATGAGCTAGATTCTTGAAATATAAACGAGGAAATCAGTTGAACCGAAAGAATGAATGTAAAAATGATCGAAATTTGTCATCAACTTACGTGTTTTATGACATATTCATTTTTTGTGAAATAAAAAAATCATGTCAACTATAAGCCTCGAGAGAACAAACGATAGCATAGCTATGAATTTGATCATTTTCTTCGAACACTTATTAATAACCTCGCTGTTAGCCAATTCAATCCAAAATTTTCAAACCTAACTACAGTAGTTTTCTCTTCAAACCCCGATTAACTCCAAAGTATCTCTAGCTTTATCATGAATAATGTTGCCTCAAAATCGCCTAAACACTAACGAGAACCAGTCGCTCAAACACAAGCTGTGTAAAATGCATTGTTTCGTGCTGACGCAATCGCGTTGTGCAATGCAATAAACAAACCCGGAACTAATTCATCATTCCATCCTTCGTTGATACGGCTCCATTCGAAAGAGATTTCGAGCTAAGCGGGCCAAAACCCAAATAACCCTCGGTCATCCATCTTTCTGATCAATGACCACGAGATTTTTCGTTGCAAAAATCGCTAATCCCAAAAAATGCTAACTCGAGACCACACACACACACATACCCCTCAGCCAAAAGACCATTTCCGCTTCTTCCTTAAGCCCATTAATTTTGGGAAACAGCCATAAACCTTGACCAACAAGTCCTAAAATCAAGAACAAACCATTGTTCATTTTTCTTCGGGGCAAATCCCCAGATTTCAAACGAAATCTCGTTCATCCGCATTTTCGAAAATTGTTTATAAAAGGGCCACACATAACATTCTGTTAAAAAAAATGCAATTTTCGTCAGCACTCAATGGCGCTAATACTTCCGCTTCTTCTTCTGCATCGTCGTTTTCTGATCAACTTAATTTTTTCATCGTAAAATCCCAGTGGGTGGCTAGCACTCGACCAGCTTGCCTGCTTTCGTTCATCAGCCAAACATCCTCACCTCAATTGTTGCCCCAGAAAAAGCCGCGTTATAAAAATGTCATCATCTTCAAAAATACCTATCCTTTTTCCTTCCCAACCCAATTCTGAAACTCAATCAACTCAAATTGATAAGTCAAATCTAGTTCCGCGATTTCCCTCGTGCAGAAAAAGCCAACTTTAAGGTGAACGGGAAGGAACGCCTCGACTTTTTCTACAAGTCTTAGTGGATGACTAAACTAAAACTGATAAGCCGGGAATAAACCTGAGAACATACTCGACAAAAAGACTTCAGGAAGTGGAAAGGGCAGTGTAAAGAATCGAAAGATCAGGAAGCTATAGTGGAGAGGAAGATTGGACTACTGTAGCTCTATCTTTATAGAAATGTCATATTGACGTCCTCATCCTTATCTTATCACTCCAAACAATTGCTAGACCATGACCTCTAGTTTGCATCATGCTAATTACACTACTGATCTTTATGATTCTAGACACCAACTTTACTCAAATGTCGTAAATCAATGCAGCTAACAGCTAACATTAACTTTCCCATTTTCCCTTTCAAGACCAACCCAATCATTCGAGAAACCGTCCGACCAAAAACTAAACCTCAGCAATGTTTCTCATTCGAAAGTACCGTTCCACTTTAATATAGTTGTCATTTTTATTACAGATAAAAGTTCGTTTTTCTTCTTCAACTAACGAAGAGTTCCAGAATGCGCGCGATGTGCGAAACTATCCGTGTATTTCTTCTACTTTGGAGTCATTTTTATCGCAATAAAAGCGCATAATGAATGTGGCCGCATTGGTCCTGCAATCCCCGCTTCAATATTCTGAAAAAGGGTAATGCAGAAAAAAATATGAAAGTCTACTGGAAATCAAATAAAACTAACTAATACTTCCTACGTAATTTTATAGCCGGAATATCATCCATCAAGCAACTACAAGATATTCAAAGGGAGTGGTCTTGAATTCAGGAAAAGCAGTAATTTTAAATTCTATTTTGAAATGCCCTTAGTTTTCGGATTACTGAAATATCAAGCTGAAAATGAAAATCCTAGTAGGTATCTGGCATTTCTCCTGTTTCCCTAAACAAATCATCAACGAAAGATTTCCTTTTCCGGGAACTCGACATTCGGCCTAATATGGCCGCTCAGGCTACTTCCGCCATATGATTTATTTGATATGATAGGCAGCGCATTTCTTGAGATTTATGAACTAATAAGCAGAGCTGTCTTTGCAAGAAAGGTATAAATAAATTGCCTTTCTTGATCTGCAAATAATTTCATTGTTGAAGAAAAAAATCTTTGCAAAACGTTTTCATTAGTTTTCATGAAATTTTTCATGTTATTTTTCTCCACAAGACTGCAGAACAGTGATAAGAGAAAAGTGAAAACGATAAATCTTATTCTAAATCGGATAAGATATAAAGTTACGGGGCCAAAAAGTTTTCAAAGTCACAGTACTCAATGGGATATTGGAATTTCGCATTGTAGCAGTTACATAATTCTGGCAAAATCACGAATCCACTTTTTGCAATATAGTTCCAATTTTCAACCATAAGAAAACACGATCGCAAAGTCCGGGTAAAAAGTCACTCCCTAAAAAGCATCGAATTATCATCTGTTCAACTAATCGCGCTAGCATTTTACATCCATAATCACAATAGTCGCTATTTCATTATCAGTTATCAGTCCATCATCTTCATTTTATCTGTCTGCCTTTCAGTATCTCTTTCAAAGAAGAAGGACACCTTTAGTAAAAACTGTTGAGTGTGACCGGAACGGTCGGCTGCAACTCGTTCGTGATTTGCTTTTTCTCCATAATCAACTCAACAACTAAGCACAGCAACTGTAACGAGTCTTGGGTACTGCTGATAATTTGTGTTGACAATGATTAATGGTAATTGCTATTATTAACGGTCTTCATTTATTTGTCCAACTATCGTTTTTCTCGTAATTTTCATCGACCAAAAGTTGCTTGAATATCCAAAAACCGAACCATTTAGCTCACTCAGTTTCATTTATAAATTGCTAAAGAAAAGATTGATGTTGATTAGAACTTGCGTTCATTTTTTCGAATATTGTAGCAAAAATCGCTATGACAAATTGGAAAAATAATTTGAACAGTCCTAGAAAAAGCAAGAACAACGATTAATGCGACTGGCGAAAAAGTTTGCAATTTTCTTCAATTTTCTGCTACAGAACAGTCAACTTTCGGCCTTGAATTCGCGTAACGGTCGCGTCAAATTCCAAGGGTAGCCTAGACAAGAGACTAGCAAACCCCTTGCGATCTATCTTTGGGCCAAATCTCTAATTCTCGTTCGATGCACGAATCGTCTCCTCTTAAATACCCCTGCCTAGGGATCGCAAATGGATTGTCAAAATTCACGATTTTCAGCAATTTTCCACACCAAATAGTCAAATTCGGTGTAGCTAAGGCATTTATGGAAAATAAGTGAATAAAAACTATCTGTGACTGAGAAATTAGCCAAATCGATTAAAAGAACCAAGTTTTTACTTTCATACCGGTAACTAGCATGAGCGTATGCGCACTTCCTGACAAAATTTTTTTTAGCGAACAACCGTTTCTATAGGCGGTTCATCAAATTTGATAGTGACTTTTCGGGATCATCCATTTTAAAGGGTACTTGCTTTCCAATTTTGAAATTTCAACTGATCACTTTTTGAACAAAAGCGAAAAGTGCAAGGGGAAGGAGTTTGCGTTCCCTAACCCTGCCTATCTGCTCTGCACAATTTACCGATGAACTATCGAGTTGATTCGGTTCTAAAAATAGACATTCTCCAACAATATCGTCCTAAATTGCCGCGCATCAAAAATGACAATATTTCGAAACGATAATCGTTCTTCGATGCGATTTTTCCTGCATTGCTCCATTGAAATTTAAGACAAATGTAGGAAGGCGACATGGAATTTCTTTAGCATTTTCATCTTTGATTGGGAAACTCATTCAAAATCAGCCATTTTAATCGAACATTATATCAAGAGTTCAATAACGGGAGAGCCAGAAATTTTCCTTTCGATAGATTCGAGGCAATGATAAACGTTTGAATTTTCATTCTTTCACACATCGCGTATTCTTATTTCTGTCGAAGTTAAATAATAAAAAATTCCGAAAAACAAACGAATCTATAGTCGGAAATATCAAATCTTATTGAATAGCCTCCTGAATAATTCACCCTGTTTTCAAAATGTATCCATTGTCTTCGGCACGTGAGTGCTTCCTTTCATATTTTGTACCTAAATAAGCCTGCTTTCTAATGCCATTCATAATTGTCATTATCTGTTGGTTATTTCCTCGTTCTCATGTTATTTCCCATTTTGTTTCTGTGAAGTCTATCGACTTTTCATGCTATCTCCATCGTTTCGGTGCACCCGTCTACTTCCCGGTTCTCTTATTACAATCAGCCAGTCTGCCTGCACTCATGGCCATTTCCAGTCAACTCTCATTTTCCCGCCAATTTTCATCCTTCCGCCCAAAATAACCATAATTGCAAGGGAAGTGTCCTGTTGAATCCACGTCAACCTCTGGAATTCCATCGTAAATATGCACAACTCTCGTAATTGTAGCCTAGTTGAGCAAAATGCGATCATATTAATTGAGCATTCATTTAGTGTTTCATAATTATGCGTCATTAAAAACGATAATTACTTGTTCGTAACTTCCAATACATATTTCCTATATCTTTACTTACTCCTAATACATTTTTAAATAATGATTCCTGGAACTTCTTATTACTGTATCTGGAAATTTCAGACTCTAAACTTTTGTTCAAAAATTCGCTTGTTCCATTTTCTATTCTTGACTCTAAATAATTTCCATAAATTGTCAAAAATGTTCGAATTACTTCGATCATGTTCTATTTTTTCCTCTGAATAATGGAAGTCAATTTGCGTAAATTCCGTTTAATCGTGCATATTTGTATGCCCATTCGCACACTGCACTCGGTGTGTTTTGCGTTTTTAATTAGCCTCACTCCGAGCAAAGCAGCAAGGAAGGCGTATATAACTCGCGTCTGCTTCGGGAAACGGATCTAAAAACCTCGCTGTGTATCTTGGATCGCTTCGAATATCCACGAATATCTCTAGCTCTAGTTCCAGCTACTCGATTCCTCGAGATTTTCGGGTCTTTTTTTTCTGTATTTCGAAAAACAGTCGAAAAAATCTTCCTTATTGCTTCGAAAGAAATGCGAATATTTATGTTCTGTCCATTTCAGTATAAAACATGGCGAATTGTTCGAATTAAAAATTGCTTGATTTTTAGCTTCCCATCTAAAACAAAATATGGAGTTAGATCCGAGTTTTTGTTCTAATTTGAAATTACTTTGTTCATGTTGGACTTTTCCTCGGTTAATTTGAAGACCTCTGACTTTTCATTTTTCGCTTTGCAACTACGGGCATTTCACGGAACAATTTGCGCAGTCGTCCACAAGTTCCGTAAGGAATTCCGGCTATATGAGCTTCGGAAAATTTGCTAGAGCTCATAAAACCAGATATACGAGAATTTTATGACTTTCAAGAAATTTTGAGGTCATAATTGCTTTGACAATATCAAGAATTTTTACTATCACTCATGGCGTTGTTCTAGAAAATTGTAGGGATTCTTTTTTAACACCACGCTATCACTTTTTCTGTTTTTTTCTTGAAATTTTGAAATGCCATAAGTTAAAGATCCAAAATCGAGGGTTATCCATTTTCCTATACATTATTCATCGAAGTCATTTCTATTTTAGTGACTACTCTCGAATCTCCCAAAAGTGCTTCTCTCATGAATAACTTCCTGCTCTGGAGGATTAGCTACGTAGCGATAGATGTCTCATGAAATTCTTCGCTTCTATTCTTATCTTTATTCAATAAAATCTGACTTGTTTACTTCAAATCTGTCAAAAAATCTCGGGTGTTTTGGCGATTTTCCAACATCTTCATGAAAATCGTTAGAATTACCCTGTGTAATTCTCACTGTTTTACCATTTCCGTCTAATTCTATTCGCGGCACCGCACGTGTTGTTTGGTGCTCTATGCGATTATGTCTAATTTCATCTTCTTTATCCCTTCAACTCAATGATATTTCCGCGATTTCTGCCTCTCTGGGCTTATCCTCTATTTGTGACTCCGCCCCTCGAGGACATGTTCTTTTCTCTCTCTCCCTCTCTTCCCTCGCCCTGCCCACTTCCGCATGCATTGCTCTGGCCGAGAGCGGTTCCTCCTTTTTTCTTATCCTCTCCAATCCCCGCGCTATTTTTGTTCATTTTTCTTCGGTTCGATTTTATCAAATTATCGCTCGCTCGCCCAGGATCTTGTTCACCAGGTCATCCCCCGAAATGACGAACAACTTTTCCCTTCCCAGGGAAAGTCTGCCTACTGAAAAAGTGTCTTATCAATTAGGGAATCCCGTATAAAAGGTGATTTTTCATCTGCTAGTTTACTTTATCACGCGAGAAAACCCCCTTTTGAAGTTATAATTTTATATGGAATACCAGGTAGGCAAATTTTTCGTTTTTAATCATTTTTGAATGTTAAATTTTGTTATCGCAATTTTTCAGAATTTGTAAATTTCCTATTATATTTTTACCTTAATTTCGTTGTTATCATATGGAAATCACTTTTTGAATCTCGAAAACACCAGACAAAGTTGTTGCTTCCCTTTCTATTCTTGAATTTTTGATTTCGTTTTTGTGAATTTTTGCGAATTCGTTAATTTCCCATTTCCATCGTCTGCTTTGCTGCTATTTCTTCAGACCTTCGTTATAGTGAAGCAGTGAAAAACTTACTTCCTCATTGTCAGCATCGCTCATATTCGTTCTGCTAACTGCTAAACAGTTAGTAACACTGTTAGTCAATTAAATGACTAATGTTCGAACGTGATTAGCTGTTTTAGAAAGTGTTTTGCGAAAATTCCATATTTTTCTTCGAATTGATGTCAAATAGTAATTCTTATGGTTTGTTTTGCAGGATTTTTATCCAAACTTGGAAATTTTTTCACATTTGTTTACTTCCAAGTCCAACCTTTGAAATCCCCTCAACGTTTGGCTCTCTATCAAAGTAGTTGATCTCGAAAAACCAGTATAAACGTAGGTTTTATCTGGTTGACAACATTGAATTCGGTTGTGATTTTCTGCAGAAAAAGGCGGAACTTTATCAGCTGGCCTTCAGTCTTTCAGCAGCCAAAATAGATGTCAATCAGTCGATTAATCGCATAAAAATCCTCGAAAACGTGTTCCATCTCTTCACTCTTTTCCCACATTGACTCGCGGTTTGTAGTCATTTCTCTCAGATTATCCGATTATTTTTCTATACTTCCTTTTTGAATTATAGAATGTTGTCATAGGACTCGGAATTGAGAATTGGAATCAGAATTACTTTGACAATTTTCCGGCGAATATTCTTATCCATCTTCTTTATCAGGAGTGTAAGAATTTAAACTTTAAAAATTTCGGAATCAGGATTTGAGTTCCAAGGCTTAGAAAACCTCAGAATTAAAATACTTCAAATTTGAATTCCGCACATCCTGTTCCTCATTTTGTTATCTTATCAAAGCACTAACTACCCAGATTTGATCATTTCAACTAGTTAGGGCATGATTTAATATAACAATCCTACCTTACCTAATTATATATTTCACCCTCGATCTCGGTAAATACCTTACTCTATCAGTTAATCAACGTTTTCGCTCGTATCTTGGTCTACCTTCTAACAATAAGCCTCTACACAACACACATACTTCGTCTACATCTTTGTGGGATTGAAATTCTTAACTCAACTTATATTGTTTTCCAAATCCAAATAATAAGTAGATACAGTAGCAAGGATTTCTTTATTTAAATATCATCTTCGTTTTATCAGTGCAGTAGCATCTGTGTTTCAATTTCAAAAACACCCGATTCTCTCCGCTCCTTCTCCATATATTTCCTTACTGTAACGATTCCAAGAAATTCGTCGAATGTTTTTTTTTCAAGTCACAATGAAGTGAATCTAAATCTCCATCCAGACATTCGTTTATTCGAAAGAATGTGTTCAGACTGAAATCTAGTCGCAATTTCCGGTATCGTCAAATATCAAGCTAATCCTTTATTACTCTTGGAGCCCTTTATTGCCGAAAAGATTTTTCCTGGTGATAGTAAGAAACTCCGCCTCTATCCTCTTCCGAATGTAATGGGCGGAACACATCGAAGAATGCTTTTTTAGAAAATAGACAAGAACGTCCTGATCCAGCAAATATAAAGCGATTTTCTTATATCAAGGATTGGTTGGAATTAAAAATCTTTAGGAATAGCTCCTAATTTAAAAATCTTAAATTATTGATTCAGACTCTTTCTTACTTTCCGAAAATCATTCTGTCTTTAGAGACTTCATATTTACTCTTTAAACCTGCTGTCTTTCCAGCCACTTCCTAGTCCTGAACAGGCAAACCATCTTTCGATCATCATTCATCACTACTGGCCAAGAAATTTGCACTTTCAGCTCTTCTCCACGAAAATTCTATTTTTTGTGCTTCCTTATCAACACCTATCATAAGCTTATCAGTGATTTCCCCATTCTTGCTTCTCTGCCTAGAACCGATGCGTTTATGGACTGTTTACTTACAATCAGGCACAAGCAAGTATGAGATGTTTAGAGAGCCGTTGAAATGTATGTGAGAGCAGACTAAAAACGCCAAAATTGGAAAGTTAGGCTGCACAAATCATCAAAAAGAACTATTATTTAATATCTTTTTTTCGATACATCCCATTTACTTTCTCCTCTTGTAGCTTTCGGTAATAATTTGGAAGATAGCAACCGTTTTTCTGAAACATTGTAGCATCGGTTCCAGACGTTCAAGAACAATGTTTTCAGATTTTTTAATTCGAATTGGAATGTCGAACGCCCTTGTAAACAAATTTGAAGATCGAAGTTCTTCAATTGCTAATCTTTACCCATCATTAATAGCCAGGAGGATAGACTAATGTCTGTCAGAGAAAGATTCCTCTTCCTTGAAATCCGTCTGTCAAATTCCTTCCTTGAATTTGCATTGTTTTCCATGGCTTCAGACAGAATCAAGTTTCTGTTCGGATGCCTTTAATCAGTGTCAAAATGCCCTTTGATTACTAATCGGTGAGATATAGATGATGCCGAACAGATTCATATCTCGTTTATTGTCAGTTTCTTTCCAAATTCAGAAAAACTCGTATTTACACCTAGTGACTCGCACTAGATTTCCATCAAAATACAGTCTATTTGACTCTAAAGTCAAGGCTGTTCGAAAGGCGAACACAAGTTTTGTATTGTAGTTCTAGGTACTTCTTATACCTCTTCCTCCTCTAAAAACAACCTTGTGCGAATAGGGCAATTAATTCCTAGCGTTCTTCTTCTAAGGAAATCTATGACGATTCTGCGTTCCTATCTAACTCTTGAATAAGACTATTGTTTCCATTCCTGTTCAGTATCAAAACTCCTAATTTCACCTATGAAAATTCCTCTAATCAATAAGGAAGTGGAAATTTACATTGACAGGCAAAATTACTTCCCCCTGAAATTGTTTATTTGGTCATTGTCTGATTAGTAATTTCTGTTTTAAGCTCGTCCAAACTCATGTTTTCATTGATGAAGGATGGCTTGATAAAAATTGCTGATATAACAGTTAGCTATTGAAAGTATCATCGATTCAGTATTTCACTCCTTGCAGTCATGTCAATTCCTATTCTCGTCCATTGTTCCTTTCCCATTTCTATTTTCCGCTAATTCGATTAGAACCTCTCGCGAGTCGCTTAAAATTATCTTCTCCAGCCGAGTTTCAATCGTTTATTTTTATGCATTACCAAGATTTTACCGTTTTATTGGAAATTTTGTCGAGATCCTCTATTTTTATCTTCGTCGAAAATTAAATTCTTGATTATACGCTTCTTGATCGTACGAAGTTACGTTTTCATCGAGAATATCGTATTTTTATGTTCATTAACTGATTTACAATGTTAAATTTCAGAATTTGGCGATATTTGACGACAAATATGCTATTTCGAGTATTGGCTGTTCTTCTCCTTACGAAATTCAGTTACATCGCCGGAGATTTACTCAAAACAGTCTACTGTAGAAATCAATGTAGCGATTATTTGAAGGTAGGAAACTTTTCTTCATTTTTGAAATGATACGATAAATCAGGGATGTGATAATTATGAACTTTTGTTCAACAAAACTATCGTAATCTTTAAAACTATACTAAAATTAGAAAGGTCAAAAGACCACACACACATATTACAATTTAATAGGTTCCTTGTCATTTTTCTGTAACTAAAAGAATCGGTCAGAGTGATGCAGGAATGGGTCGAATTTCAGACAGCTGATAATCTGATGGCTCTTTGCAATGACGACGATCTGCCGCAGCACGAATGTGGAACTGGTAAGTGTACATAAACAAGTCAATTACAGTAATCTAGTTGAAAGTTGAACACTGCATTACTATTTTGATTAGGACGGTTAAAGATCAAAAGATAACAATTCGTTAATACTTTTATAAATCTGTTATTAGTGAAAATCAGCCTGAATTTGACTTAGGTAGAGAATAAGCCAGATCTTTCATTCAGACCCCATAAGCACCAAAATATTACGATAAATACTTTTTGCAAGTTCTTAGTGTAACAATTTTATGGGAAAAAAAATCTCTTTAATTTTTAGTACTTAATGAGAATCTGCCTAACTCTATCCGAATCTTTTATTTTCTTCTTTTTTTAATTCATCAATATTTCAGTGATCTCCTGCTTCTGGTCGAAATCCGAATTTGAGCGATCCCGACCTCAAGCAAGCGAATCAAATGCTACGTGCTGTTATCGAATCTCGATTGTAAGAAGACAGTAAGATGGCAGTCGATAATTTATGGAATTATAGAAGGAGAAGGGTGATTGCGACACTCAAGAAGTGCAGATGGCTGGAAACAGCGAAGTCCGACTCGAACCGGGCAGGCCCGATGTCACACCCACAGTCATCTGTCAGAACTCGGCAATGCCTTGGATGATCGCTTCATTCCTGCTGTGCATTGTTGCAATACAGGTAGGTGATCATTTTTAGATTTATTTTGAAAAAAAAAACAGAAATGGGAATGCCAAAATACGCAATTTAGAAATTTTATGTTTGCTCATCTTACCATTTCGATTATAATACGGGATTCATGTGCAGAACTTTTTGATTCTGGTGTGAGGCGCTGATCGCGATTTTTCCGTACAGTTACCAATAGCTAACATCTTTGTCCATAGTTTGAGGCTTCTCTAGTTTTTGATGCTCAAGTTCAAGCTAACTTATTTTATTTCCTGAACATTGTTTGAAATTTTCCAAAATGCTTTGTTACACAGGCTAATTGTGGTTTTGCAAGAGTTCCTCATCTCCATTACACAGCACTCGTTTTTATAGAAGCAAAGTTCCGTTAACTTTACACACAGCGGTGCAAAAAAGCGTTCCCCTTCCTACATACAAAACAATGAAATTTTAAAGACATTCTTAAAGCCATAAAATAAGATGTTTGTTGATTTCAGTCGGCCTACATCATTTGGGTGTGCGTTTATCGGCCATCACACAAGATCTCACAATCCAATGGGTCACTCACATCACAGGTACGGTAGCTCATTTTTTCAATTGAAGTACAACCTCAAAATGATCGAAAACAGATAAGAAAGCATCATCTAAAAATCAAGAGAAGGAAACAAATCATTATGAGAATATGACGATTTAATGATTTTTTTCGTGAAAACTTGAGCGAGTTGCAACATCACAACGTCGTGACATGAAAAGAATAACTGCAATATTATGAAAATAGAGAAGCATTTACTCACTTTACTCATCATTCCTTCATGCTTCGATGTTGCAACATTTTCAAGTTACTTGTATCCACTGATTTCTGGATTTTTCAACTTTTAAAAGTCATTGGTGTTATCAAACAATATTTATAAAAAAAATCATGAAAATAATTCTCAAATTTTCAGTTCCGAGCCCCAGCCTTCATCGCTCGACCTCTCGTTGACACACGACTTCTACGCGAATCTTGCGAGGCCTAAATTCAGTCCCGTTCAACCTCAATATCTGATCGATAGAATATCAGCCGTAGTCCTCCTCAGCAAATCTCCAGAATTCTCCTACGGTACTCGAATATTCCGCCGAATTCTTGCGATATTTTCGCGCCAACTGCCAAACTATCAGTGCTTCTTCTCTTCACTTCGGGTTCAAACATTGGCCATTGAGAAAAATGTATCCCCTACAAACCTTTGAAGGTTATTCTGCAATTACGATTATTTATAAATCACCATCTTCCAATTTCCTTTCATTTACAAAAGCTGAGTTCCAAGATTCTCGCAACCCCGAGGCAATCTTACAATTAGGACTCCATAACAGGCTAGAACTAGCGTATTTTGATAACTGCTAATCAAAATGTTAGTGAAATCTCGATCGAAAACCATGTAAATTGACAGTATTATTGCTCGCAGAGTAAACATTTTGAATTAAGTTTTTCAAATGGAGTTTCTGAAAAATTCATTTCGAAAATGCCAACTCCGTCCGCTTTTGCTCGAGCCCAGTCCTTTCTCACGCGTGTATCTTCTCTCTCATCACTAATACTTTCATTCAGTTCAGGGTCTGTGTCGTATTACTTATTCTTCTAATTTCGCTACGTAAAGTTAGATATCGAGAAAAATTCGAAAATCGACAGTAATGAAAAGCTACTTGCCGCAAAATTTTTGTATAACATTTAGCAATGAAACAGAAATGAAGAAACGTCGATTTTCAACTGGTGTATCGATATACTGCCATTATCGTAATCGATTATAATTTATTTGCTAACTATTCATTCACAAATTAGAATGTTCAATTATTCAAGTATCGTTGCAAGCAATCGCTTATGGGTTTTGAGTTTTTCAAATGAAATTTTTGTTATTTTTGCGCATAGAAAGTTGATTTATTTGAGTTGTACTTTGATTTTATTGAAATTTTAAAAACTATTTGTAAACGGGTCGCAGATTTTTCGGATATGTACGATAAATAAATATTTTTAACTTCGAATTTTTCTGTGCTCATTTCAAAGACTGTTCAGAACTCCTAATCTTACAAGTAAAACTTTCGAGCATGATGAGATAATAAAGAACGAGATCTCGAAAGCGCAAGTAAAATTCATGATGTAAAAGCGAATCATGAAAGTAGTCGAGCTTTGAAGTTAGAATATTTTTGCCCTATAACAAAAAGCTGTATGACGCATTTTCTGAAAAATAGGTAAGTTCATCGCGGATAAAGTTCAGGATCAGTTAATTAGGCCTAGTAGATAATTATGAGACTTTAAAATACTAATTTTCGTTTTTACTCCCGGTGAAGTTGAGATTTGAAGATAATTCTAATGTCGATGATGAAATGAATGATAGAGAAAATATTGGATGTTTTCAAGTCTAGCTTTCTCGTTTCTTTAGATAAAAATTGAAATTCAAATTTATTTCTACAAGATCAATTTCAAACCGATTGATGGTCAAAAATTTTCTCACTCGAAAGTATTTACTCGCGCTAATTCCAACAGAATCGATCGTTGAGTATAACACGCACTCAGACTTTAGGATTTTATACGCGTATGAAAACAGCTACGCAACTATAGGTGATTTACTGTTTTACGTTCGTAATAATGATGCATTTCTGCTTCTCACTGTAGATCAGGGTTGCATATTATTTTACTTTTATTGTTTAACAATAATAATCTTTTACTACCTCTTCTTATGAATTAACAACCTTAACTTTCGTGTATAGTAATCAAATACCTTTAATTTCCGATATTTTATTTAGTTGTTGTAAATTCATACGATAGTTGAGATTTAATAATAAATGATACAAGTTTTAAATACCATAGTGACATCAAGGATCGAATGCTCCACTAAATGGCAATTCATGCCAAATTTAGTCCGATCGGGGATATCTGTGTATCTACCATGTTGGAAGTGCCACTCATCCACAATAACAAGAAAAAGTTGAGTGTTACAGAAACAACACAATGCATGTCTGTTTGTCCTTCAAAACATGCACAAAAAGTCGGGTGGGAAGAGTTGTTCGAGTGACCCCTCGGTACCGAATTCAAGGGTCAGTATTTGCATTTTTGCATTCACATTCGATCCTTGAAATTGCATCCCTGAACTCTTCCCTTATTTCCTTTTCCAGGAAAATTTTACCGGTTTTCAATTCCGGATTCCGGGCAACATATGCATATAAAAGGAGTGCGACACGATGGAATGGTCCTCATTCGGTCTTTCAGCTATTTACCGTATTTTTCAGGATATTTTTCCTTACACTATTTAATAATGCATTTTTCAGACTTAATTTAAATTATGGGCCGATTACCGTCGTCAATAATTTCCTACTTATTGGTAGCTCTTCTATTGACAGGAGAAAGCAGTGCCTTCCTGGGTGGCTTTGGCGGGTGTGGCTTCGGTTCGTTTGATTTTTAAACTTGAATCTTTTGGCACCAACAACATTACGGCAGGATGGAATGGACGGTACGCGCTTTTCTACAATATGGCGACACAACTTCTATTAAATTACACCGCCCTTTCATAGGGAACCTGTCGTCATACTGTAGAAAGAGCGTGTTGTTCATGTCGTCTTGCCGAATCTTGTTCAAATTAAATTTTAGGAATGTCAATGTCGATGGGATGCGGGTACGGTTTCGGAGGAATGGGCGGACTAGGTGACATTTTTAATGGAAATTACTTCTAAAACTCATGATGCAATCATAGTGTTGCTTGAATATTCATAGAAGAAATCATAGTAGCTGAAGTCAAGGACGGGCCAAGCTTTGTCTGTCTTGAAAGTCTTTGCCTCTGAGGGTTTTCGAGGTCTTTATCTTCGAATTTGACTTTAAGGCCTGCCTGGAAAAATTAAGAATGAAAGAATGCATAATAACTAGGAGTGAAGTATTCAAGAAAATATGAAGGAATACTATCGAAAAAGACACAACTCATTATTCTATCAAGCTACGGTGTTTTTGCTTTAATTTCAAGATAAGTATCACGAGCATCAAAGAAAATAAGTTTTCTAGACACATTTCGCGTGGTCTGAGGTTTTCAAAGCTACCAAATAAGTTTCAAAACGTCAAATTTCAGGATTTGGTGGCATGGGGATGGGAATGTTTGACGGATTTGGATTCGGAGGCGGATTTGGGTACGGAGGCGGATTTGGATATGGGATGGGTGGATACGGTAAGATTTCTGCACTTGCCATTACTTGCAAAACTGCGCTTTGAAACGTTGCAAAGTTTTCTTGACATTGTCGCACGTGTCATCTAGCATTCATGCATATGCATGATTTTCGCATTTGTACCATGCTATTTTCTCGTATAACTAAGAAGTAGCCATGGAAAGTATTGAAAACACATTATGATATGAAAATATCGAATACCCTTCCGAAAGAACGAAAAAACGAGGCGACTGAAATTCAATCAAATATAAAAATAAAGTAAAAAAGAATAAATGAAAAAACATGCGTTTGCAGGTCTGTGGGGAGGAGGTGGCGGCTGTGGAATGTGTGGAAAATAATCGTCGCTTCGAATCCAGAAGTCTGACGAGATGACGTCACCCAGATTCTGAACACTTCACATCATTCAAGACATCTAACTTATTTTAGAGGTGATTAAATAAATCGTGATAAAGTTTCCGACACAATTGTGCTGTTAGACAAGCCATTCAAAAAGCAATTTATCAAATTTTCGTAAATTCTAAACATTTTACTGATCAACAAAAACGACAACAACAAATTATTCTGTTCTTAAAAAGAGAAAAATAGGCCTTGAGATAAAAGCTCTAAACACGTGTCTGTGCAAGGAGATTAGGTTCATTGCTGAATGACTCGGGCATCTTTCATCATTTGAAATAATGAAAGCGCCGAGCGAAGAGCAACAAAGAGTTTTAGAAGAAAAAATCAATGAAATAAGATGCTACTTGAATTTTTGATCATCTGATTATCATAGATATTTTGGAACTGGTAAGATTTTGAAATAATTTTATCAGTGACAATAACTTTTCCGAATTCCAAGAATAGTTGGAAAGGCTACAAATTGAATATTTCCTAAATCAATAGAAACAGTAACTTTAAAGATAAGTTATCACTGATAAGAAATCCTGCAAAATCATATCAGTAAGCCTGACTATCTCATTCTTATCATTTGATTATCACAATTCGAATTCACGTCGCGCCCGTCGTGGAGATTTTCATCTTTCCCTTGCCGCTCTTCCTATTGGCCTTGAGAATTTTGCGAACGTCCTGAAAATTGATTTCTGGATAAGTTTCAGGTCTATTTCATTAAAAAAAAGTTATATCATTTGGATTAATAACGGTTTATTAACGAGTACAACTAGTACTCCAATGAAATGTAGAAGAAAGGTATTTGTAAGCTTCGTAAAAGTTGCCTAAATTTATCCATAAAATAGTCCAACTAATCTAGCCAGTAAGTTGAGCAGTGAATATAGCAAAAAATCGATGAATATTATCTCGAATTAACGTTGTGAATAAAATTTTCGTAAAATAGTATTCTGAACTGACCTGTTTAGCGGTTTTCTGTTTGAGGGGAATGTAGGCGTAGGGCTGCACTTTCTTGTCGCCAGCGCCACTCGACTTGCCTTTCTGTTGCTGCTGTTTGCCCTGAACACAAATATCAGTAATCCTCAGAAGATCAGTAATTTAGCAATTTTATTTTACTGATACATGGATATTATTTTTAGTCTCAGAATATAAAGTCATGTCAAGTGTAAATTTTTGAATTTCTCGTATTACTGAAATCTTCAGTTATTGGCAAAATTGAAAAGCGCTTGTATCTCTAAGAAACTAACGGAGCCTCGAAGCCATATCATAGGAAGAAAGTTGCATAAAAATCCTAAATCTTGCCTGTGGCATTTTCCTCTTGCCGCCGGAACTCATCGGCCTACTCGTGTCTCTGTGAATTCCCTTTCCTCCCGGCCGCCAACCGGATGCAGAAGAGCCGACTCCAGACACGCGTGTCTGAAAATTTTGTTAAATATTCTTCTCCGCCTGAATTGAATGAATCCCCAAATAAATTTGGAAATTTAAGAAAATTGAAGAGTTAAGGTGAGAAATTAGTTTATCAAAGCATAAATAATCGTCTAGTTAAAGAAATTTCAAAATTTAAAGAAAAGACGAAACATATACGATTTTTCAAAAATACCACAAGTTGTTTGCGATCATATTTGTCAAAATTAACTCGTAATTCTAGCTATCTAACCTTGGTTTCGGTTTCGTCCATGTCGTCATCCTCCTCGCTGCTGTCCTCTGCGTCACTGTCCGTCCTCCTCTTCTTTGCCTTCTTCTCCTCAGCCTCAGGCATTTCCTCTTCCAACTCGTCCAGGCCATTTCTTCGTTTTCGACGAGACTCGCCATCCATTTCCAGATCTGAAAAATTACGAATTTCCAATAAGATCGTATTTTGTTCGGACTCGTTCTAAAAAGTTTTCAGCAAAACCTCCATCAATTAGCCAACTGCTTTAGAAATGGGAAATTTGGATTTAGAAAGATTTTGCACTACTAAATATGAAACAAGTTTGTGAACAGAATAAGTTTCTCAAGCTAGGTAAATACATTCCGAAAATGAATCCTCAATACGTCGAGCTGACGATTACCGCATAAAATTGTATAAACACTAAAAATTTCAAAAATCTCGTGCCTTGATCAGTGATGATAAGTTTGCCGCTCTTGGTGAACCTGAACCCGGCCTCGGACTTCTTCTTGAACTCGGGACGCTTCTTCTTATCCAGCAAACGAGGATCCGTCGTAGTCACCTAAAACATTTCTATCATTATCTTCCCAATTTACGAAATCAAACGTCACTGTTAAAGAAAGGCTAATTTACGTTGTTTTACTATTTTTGTAACATATGTCAGTTCTTTTATCGTGAAGTATAAAAAGTAGCAGTAAATTCATCGCCCAGTAAGGTAGCATGGCGATACTAGGAGCAGGAAGTCAAGATCCTGTAGGTTAAGTCCCTGGGGGTTGATACCCCATCCTGCTACAAGATAGCATTTTTGCAAAATTACAAAGTGACTTTCGATAGCAAAAATTAAGCTGGGATAATCATAGGCTTTCTACAAAAATGATTCGAATAAGGGTTAAATTTGCCATTCACAATCCTTGACGTTGAGTTGAGTGAAGGACACGTAAAAGTCAAAATAAAATCATATCATAGGTTTCTAAACATCTCTTCCAAGCAGATGTAAAATCCGCTATTCGATAAGGCGAAAGCTTACATTTTTCAATCATTTAAGGCTTTTAGCAATCTTTTACACAAGAACTTACAAATGGTTAAAATTTTAATTAAAAAAACAAACATAAATGTGTTTTTACCTTGTTGATCATATCATTCGTGTCGAGCAGATCTACTACTTCGTCCGCGTCTTCCGTCAGCCAAACATTGCTTTTCTAGAATATTCAAATTTAGAACACTGTAAAATTTCAAGTCGTAAATTCATATTGAACTTTTGACTTATCAGAAAGTTAATTTCATCATTTTTAATAGAAGAATATTACAACTTGTAGCTTTACGCCAAAGTTTCTATTAGAGTCTTATTTTAAAAATTTGCTTACCTGCCCGCCCCTAGCACTCTTGGTCTCCATCTCCTCATCACTCTCCTCTGCATCACTGTCCTCGAGCAGTTCCAGAATCGTGTCTGCACCCGCAGTTTTCGAACTGATTCGGGAGCCTGACACTTGGCTCGTTTCTAAAAGAAAGGATTTTATTTTTTATATAAGTATTAAACCAAGCGAAGAATAAATAATTGTTCAAATTTCTCTAGCAATTTGAAGATTTTGTGAAACATTTCAATCAAATTGTCATAAAGAACCACGAATCTTAGCACATCAAAATTTACACGTTTTATGATATACATTTTCAAAATAAGATAAGGCGGTTCTGAGTTTTTGAAAATCGGGTTTATGTTACGATATTGACCCCTCAAGATGTTCCAATTTCGTTTCTTTATTCAAAATAACTATCACCGATTTCAAGCAGGATTGAAATTAGAAAAGTGGCCTACCACCGTCATCCTCTTCCTCCTTTGTCTGTTCTCCCGAAGCAAGTCGTTCCTGTTTCCTTCGGAGTTTGGCCACATTCTTTATCTGCTTCAACCAATCCGCCCTCTTCGTGTACTTCTCCAGAACTTGGGCGCCAAACTTGTCCACCAGCACTTCCAGCAGAAGGCGATTCGCTTTGCGGATCTGAAACATGATTTTGATATGTTATACAAAACAATTAGTTTTCAAAAGAATCGACACAAATTAATCTTCACATCACTTCACTAAGCCATAAATCGGATATGTTTAATAAAATATTCGTTTTTTATCGAAATTTTAAGAAACGAATATACGCTTTTCGTTCCGTCTCTAGCGAAATAAAGAATCCAAAAAATTGAAAATAAACTCCAACCTTGACAGTGACGTCGATGGTGGTTTGGCCTTCTAGAATTGATTCCAGCAACACGCTTCTGTATTGCTGCAAGGAGAATTCCGGCATTTTCTGGACCAGAATACGAGCCAAACTGAATGAATTTCGTTAATCTTGAAAAAGTTTTATGTTAAAATTACCGAATGACGAGAAGTCTGACGGGAGGTCGAGGGTCGTTGATTGTTGTGCAGGTGTGGGAAATCAGACGCGATAGGTGAGTGGCGTTAAGCACCTGAAAAATTGAGAAATACTGATGATATTTGGAATTCAATAGTGAGTTATGCTATTCAATAGGGACATCGAATTATTGAAACCTAAGTATTCCATTTTCATTCGTTTTTTTTCTTCTCTAAACTATGCATGTTTCAAGAAAGTAGCATAAAAATCTTCAACACAAAAAAGACAATACATTATCGCAATTAGTGGTGTAGAAATTTCGAAGGAAAAATAGTCGAAATTTGCCCCAAACCTTGAGTTGTTTCTGGACGATGATATTGAGAGCAACCATAGTGGCTCTGGCGACTTGCATTGCCGCGTTCTCGGTCGTGTCCACTTTATTTGGCTGACTACCATTTCCTCCGGCGAAGACCCCGTTGTTCGCCAATTCGTAGATATGCTCCAGGATTGGATGCAGAACTTGCGAGGGCGTTTGTCTAGAATTTTCAAAATTCATTTATTTGCAAACATTCTCTATAAGTTTCAAACATATTGAAAATAAAAACTGAATGATAAGAATATTATCACAGGTTCCTTCGAAATTTTCAAAAAGAACGTCTAAAAGATGGTTGATCATTTTTCAAAAATACATGTTTCAAGTAGCCAACTAGTATTCAATCCAGACCATTCTCCACTAGTGTCATATTAGTTTTGAGAGATTATAACAAAATCAAATTAAATTCACTAATTTCCTTACTCAGTTTCAGCGCCCAGCTGGATGAGTCTGGAGGCCATTCCCTGCAGGCACTTGGAGGCATTCGCCCTGGCGTGCGTGCCGTTCGACTTGTCCAGAGTCAGCACGATGTCGTCCACGTGTCGCGAGCAGAAACCTGCCAGCTTCGACATTTCCTCCATCGTGTCCAACATTTGCAGCACGCACGAGGCCTGAAAAGAAATACTCATACAACTTCATAAAATGCATCTTCCAAATAATAAATTTTATAAGTTTCATTTTTGTACCAAAATTGCAACTAATTGTAAGAAAATACTAATAGGCAATTTCCGTAACCATTTTTGAAAGAAAAAATATTCAAGTTCAATTCACATTGATCCTTTTTTTTAGAGTTTTTCTTGCAAATTTTCAAAATTTGACCAGAATCTTTGGGATTTAGTTTTTTCAGCAAATTCGTCCTCTAAAACCTGAGTAAAAATTCGTTTTAAGCGTAAAAACGAATTTCATCTTTTTCGTGTCGAGACTCAAAAATATGTAAGGAAGATGCTCACCCAGGCAGCCCTTGCGGGTCCAGTGATAGTAGCGAGTGGTCGCGACACGGCATTCTCGAAGTAGACGTCGTTGTTCTCCAGGAAAGTTTCCATTTCTGGGGAGGAACTAAAATATGAAACATTATCTTACTAAAACAATGACAACTTGTATTTGATCATCGGAGCAGCACTATTTTTCGAATATGACATTATAATTTAAAACTAGCAAGAAAACAACCGTAAAAATTCTTCATCGTCTCTCAAAGAATTATGGAGGAGTGGCTGAAACGGATTGGGATTTTTCATAAAATAACTCATTGATGCGGTTCCGAAACTTGAAAATCTGATCATTTAAAAATAGAAAGAGCACCTCTCCATAAAAATGTACAGGCATACTCCAAGTGAGGGCTTCTTGGATTTGTTACCAAATTTTAGAGTTAGGGCGTGTGAGCAAATGAGAAAAATGTGAATAAAAGCCAGTGACAAATCCAATAGGTCTAAGATAAAGGATACTATTCGAAACAAATTTAGTCAAAAAATTAAAAGAATACCGTCTCTGCAGAATTTCCTCGATGATTCTGAAGGCCTTCTTCTGCATGGAGTGGACGTCATTCGAGTCGAACCAGGGCTGGATTGCGTCCAGCACTGTCGATAGAGTTGGGGGGTCTGCCGTGCGGCTCAGTGCACACAGGATGTCCAGAATTCGAGCCTAAAACCTGATATTCTTGCAAAATATATTAGAATGCATCAAATATATTTTAACCTCATTATATATAATACGATTTTTGTTGTCTAGTAAGAAATTTCAATTGAGAAAGAAAACCATGAATTGATAATTGCATACGTCTTTCTATATAGTCGAACTAATCTTCCCCGAATAGTTTCAAATGACTCTACCTGTCTCTGACTGGCCTGTCTGACTACCTTCGAGGTGTCGACCTCCTTCTTTGCCTTGTCGATGGCCGAATCCACGAATCGATTGAGCAGCTCCTTGTCGGCCACTTCTGCATACGCGCGGATCGTTTCCAGGACTGACATTCTGCAATTAAAAAAACTATCTTCCGAAAAAATCTTGAATGAAGATTCGGCAATCTTTGTTAGGAAAAGGGAGAATGCAACAATTTAAAAACAGACATAGGCAGCGCTTAGGCAAAATTTCCGAGCGTATTCCCCCTTATGTATCAGCTTTCTATAGAAAAGTTTACTTTGGAGTACCCTCCTCTCTTATATTTCTTAAATTTTTTTGAAAAGTAGCCTGTCTGTTTAAAAATAAGTTCACTATTATAATCACCTCGTGTATTTGGGCTATTTTAATCTCGAGAAAAGAACCTGATAAACCTTCTAAATCTCACCTGACTCCTTTGTCATCGTACTCTCCTTCATTGGCGGAGGTGTACATGTTGAATAACAGAGGCATGAAGTTCTTCGCGTAACGACCCATCACCTGGGATTTTTATTTTAGAAAAACATGAAGCAGTCTAACGTCAATTAACAAAATTATCCTCTTAGAATTTTTTAAACTTATTCAAAGATTATTTTCAGGTAAATAATAATGATTACCTCGGTTCTCTGTTGAGGAGCATCAGGCTGCAGGGCGAATTTGAGCGCTCTTCGCAACGCGGAAAGCACCGTCAGACGCAGATCCTTGCGCTCGTTCAGGGCAGCGCCGAGTACCTAAAGTTGATCTTTCAACCATTTGTATTCTTCACTATTGGCCATAATTTGTCAGCTATCATTCAAAGATACTTTGAAACCTACAGAATGACTTTTTTGCTACTTTGTTAGTTTAGAAAATATCTAACAATTCATGAGTGCAACCCCTTCTTCACTTCCTAATAAGCCACTAGAAAAATAAACAATCAAAGTCTCTAATTGGAAATTTGCTTGCCGGAGCCAACTCGGGGAAGGTCTTCTCCAAATCGGAAGGGGACTCGCAGAACGAGGGAAGCAGCTCCCACAGCTGCATTTGGACGGTCGTGTAGAGTCGCTGCGGAATAGGGTCGAGGGACGAAAGACGTCTGGAATAAGTGTGTGGCTTTCTTTGTAAAATCAAATATAACATTATTTCTGAATCAGGAAGTGGCCACTTTATGGTATTTCAAGAACGTTTGAAACTTATGTCGAAAATTGAAAAATTTTGAGAAGTTAGAAAAGGCCTACTTGTAAATTTTCATGGCGAGTGGCAAGAAGAGCGAGGCGAAGAGGGACAGAGGGGCGTTGTGGATGTTGACTCGGAGCACGGGGATGAGCCACGAACGGGGGAATTCAGTCGACAGAATCGCTGCGTCCGCGTCGATGCACAGAGACAGCACTTTCACCACGTGGTCAACTCCTACATAGCGAACGGCAGAGCCGATCGTCTGAAACAAGTAGTCTTTAAAAAGAATGATTTATCTCAAGTTTTGGATACTTTTTGAAAGAAATAGTGTCGATAAGGGCGAAAAAGGCCCCAACTTTCAGAAAAGGAAAAACAAAAAAAGCTATTTCAAGTAGCTATCTTTGTTTTGGAAAGATGTTTTTTTAGTATTTTTTATCGACCTAGCAACAAATTTTAAACAATCAGAAATAAGTAATTAACATTTATGTAAACTCTGAAACCTACAAAATCGAGTTCGGTCTTGCAGAAGCAACGGTCGTGTTCCCTCAACTTGGCCAGGGTCTCGAGGGCCTTCGTGAATTCGGGGCCAACAATCCCTTCTCCGGCGATTTCGTACAGGCGCATTTGAGTGCGCAGGACGTACTTCCAGACAAGAGTCGATCTGAACATTTTAATTCTCCGAAATATAAATTTGATCGTCATTCACAAGTAGAATCGCAGCCAAACTTGCAAGAAAACAATTGCAATTTCAGTTCGAAATAGTAATGGGAAAAGAAATAATTCTAGTTTGTTACGGTTATATTTTTAAAAAATAAAGAAACAAAAATGAAATTGTCAAAAAATAACCTCAAATTGAGTGCCTCGTCGAGCAGAGTCAGCAAGTGTTTGGCTGTCGCCTCGTCGTCCTGAATGCAGTGCTCGATGATTCGGGACAGCACCTTAAATTCAACAATTCGATAAATTATTTTAGTTAGGTTTCAAGAAATCTACACATTCAAACTTTGAAAGTCAATTGATAATGGATGTACTGATTTTAATGCAAACTAATAAAGGAAAAATATTTCTGAAGGTCTGAAAATAATTTTTCAGAAAACGAAGGGGTATGTTTCAAAATTTCTACATAATTTGGCGGCATATGTGAAGATGTAATATGTTTCCACCTTGGCAATTCATTGAAAAAATTGTTATAAAAACCCCACCTGATAACTGATCTGAGCGAGTTGCTCATTGGCGACGTCGAAGAATTTGACGATTTGCTGATTCGTGGCAGGAAGAAGTTGGAGGCATCTGCAAATTGCTCTAATCACATTTTCTTCGAGAATAAAAATCTCACTTTGCCGAGTCTTTAGCGTGCAGACAGACATGCGACTCGGACAGAACCTGCATCCAATACGCACACACAGCGATGTCCTGGTTGGGAGGGGCCAGTTGTCTAAAAGTCGAGCACTTTTTATTGTAAGTTACAGAATTTTCATAAATTTGAAATGAAATTCGGTCAATATTGATGTGTTCATCGGAACTATTTCGAAAATATTTAGGATGGTATGATGAGTATTTTGCAAATGAATTTCACGAGTTCAAGAGGATTATGAATTTCGTCGCAGACAATTGATTGGATTTATTTCGGCATTATAAAAAGTGACCATTTTACCATTTCAACTCGAAAGTGTTGGTTGTATAAAATCTCGTACCTGAGAGCTCCGATCAGCAGAGCGTTAGTTTCCACGGGGAGTGCGGCGTCGCAGGGCTGTCTTTGCAGGGAGCGATGCAGACATTGAAGGGCCGAACATTTCACCTGAAATTCAAGCTCAACTATTAAAAACAGACAGGGAAAAGATATCAATGCAATTTGTTTTCCTCTCTGGAACAAATTAATTCCTACAAAAATATCTTTCATGAAAAGAAAAAAAGAAATTACCATAGAATCAGCCATGGCGAAGGATTTGAGGATGGTCTCGGAGAGCTGCTTGAAGAGGTTAGCGGGCATTTTGTGCATGATGCCCTCTAACAGACACAGGTAGCGCACCGCAGCTGTTGCGCCAGAGCGAGAGGCTGAAAAACAATTTTGCTTCATCATCCCATAAGTTTTCTCCTTTTCTTTATAAGTTTAAGGTTGTCGCCAAATAAAATTTGACCAAAACGAGTTTAGACAAGAAGGAGTAGAAATGATTGATTTTTTGTAAAGAAAAAAAAGATCGATGGAAGTTACAGAGTTTGAAGGAAATAAATTTTCAACATTTCCAGTGATTCCAAGGAGAGTCAGGAATGATATTCGTACCCAGTGCATTCTGAAGTTGTTGCTGAATGAGCTGTCCGACTCCATTCGAAGCGGCGTGCAACCCGTTGTCCATCGCAGTCACAGGGTCCGTGAGCACTGCGCGCACCACGCGACGCGCCATCGTTCGCACCCACGGTTTGTCGTGCGTGCACAGGGCTGCCACAGAGACTAGCATGTTTCTGAAATCACAAGTTTAGAAAATAGTTGTTATTTGATTTTACGTTTCGAGAAATTCAAGTTCAAATACACTTCATCTAGCATCCACATGTTTAGTCAATTTGACCACTTTTCATAAGGTAAAATGTAAACAAATCGATAGTTTTTTGAAATAAATTTAGATTCATTTCAAGAGACGAGAAAAACTCCATAAATGAAGGAAATTCAGCTGCGTGCAAAACTTCTTTTTCTTATAATTAGAGAGCATTAGAGAAAATGTAAACCTAGTATTCCCGTTGTTCCAAACGGCTTGCGGCTGCACTCTGAGGACGATGCCCAGCACGGAGAGCAGATTCTTGAGGACTGAACTCTCGGGCGAATCCATGTTCTCCAACAGTTTCGTATAGACTATCTTAAAATCTCAACATTATCATTCAGCAGGATTGACAAATTAATCATTGTCAGTCAATTAACACAACCACAACAATACGACACATTTCTTTTCTCACACTATAACTGCCCAACCAATTCAATATCATTTGAGAGCAATTTGAAGTGCACTTTCAAATGTGATATATTTGTAATTCTATCGAGTTTAGACTCTTCAATAATAAGGCAAATTTCCAATGAATTTTTCGAAACTTTGAAGCCTATAAAAAGTCGTTTAAATTCTGAGTAGCAAAAGTAAAATACAAATAACTAAAATCGTAATTCGCATTTTTTCGCTCAAATT